>OU461587.1:12954697-14384905 GCA_911812115.1 Pristionchus exspectatus
ATCATGGAAGGGGAAGAGTGATCGAATAGAGAATGAAAGGGGAATCGAATGATGTACAGATCGACACTTCTTTGTAGTAGACATCACCAGATAATGGGAAATGAACTATCAATATTCGATTGAGGGTTTCAGTACTCTGGTCCATAGTACATTCCATGTGGAGGAGAGGGACTCCGATCTGAAATATAGAATGGAATGGTGAGGGAAAGGGAGAATAAGAAGACAGAGAAGGACGGACATCCATCACTCCTCTCTTGTCTCTCCCTTCACTGAGTGATTACTCATGTATTGTATTCGAGAGACTACCCTGTCTTCCAAGGGTTCAACTCGTGAATCAGAGAGAAGGGTAGTGAAAAGAGGAAGGGGCTTTCTAGTGCCAGTTGCCCCCTTCTTTATCTTATCACTGGTTAGTGGAAAATGTGTGAAGTGGGAGCTTTTCCAAAAGACTGGATTTGAACAAGATTAGACGATTTCGTCACATCTATTGATTCGATGGCAATGTAATTGGCCTTGTTGATTCGAGAGTGGAAAGAAAGAGATACCTGAGAAGCAGTAGTCTCGAATAGATCCTTTTCCTCTCTTCTTTGCTTGCTCTTTGATCTCTGATAACAGATGACCATCACACACGAACCACTACAGAACTAGAAGAACGAAAGCGAGAAGGACGAATACTCCAGCCATCCTAAGAAGATGATATTATCGGGATGGAGGAGAGAGAGGACTAACCAGAATTGATCCTTGGGACAGCATCCGTCTAAGCAGCAACCCGCATTCTTCTCGCACCTAATATATCACAAATTGTTTTTCTTTGGGTTATGTTTTGAGCGTCATTTAGGTTTAAGATGTGCTCACATAACAGTGACGGTCTGATTGGCAGTATGTTTTGCAGTATACACACATCGAATGAAACCTGATTGAGCACCTACAAAGATAAAACATCATTATTGTGTTTGATAATTTAAAAAATAAAATAACGACACAATATTATATATTTGAAGGAAGAATACCAAAAATAATGCATAAAAAGTTATTATGGCACGTTTAGGAACCTTCGAAACATAGCGTTTTAGAATATTGATGAAGAAAATGCTCTGAAATGTTCAAAACAAGGCCAAGGTTCCAAATGTCACTTTATCGTGCGTTCCTATTGCACGCCATCACCTTTCAGACTTAAATCTTTCTAAAATGTGAATTTAATAATGTAATGTGGATTAAGTAATACCTTCTAATTCAGATCTGACGAAGTTTCCATGGTTCCATGTTGGAATACCTCCGTTCCCGTTGGACCTGACACTGAAGGAACATCCGCATTCTGACTGAAATTAAGGTACTTTTTATCACCACTCTCATATATTCTTCTCGTCAATCTTTGAATACATTTATTTTTTCCGCTAGACGTCTTGAAATTGTTTTGGTAGACAGTCGGTCATTGGGTTTGGATGTTCTGTGAAAGGAAGCGAAACAACTCGTGAGCTCTCAGTTAAATTCACACACTCTCCATCAAATTGTTGGAATGTCTCGAAAAAAAAAATGGAAAAGGTTGTTTATTAAAATCAAGTTTTTTTATGCATTAAGGTTGCCTAAATGATAGGCCGAGACAAATGTGAATTGAAAAATGTAGTTGCCAGGTCTAATTGTTTCACTTTTTTATAGATACAATACCTGCTTATTTTGCTCTATCGTACTGCAGCGGTACAACTGCTCAGTGATTAGTTTTTCCCTCTTGTTCAGAACATTTTTTCTCTCCAATCCCTTGGGCGATTCTTTGTGCCTCTCGACGTTTATCCAACCAGTTGACTCGATCTTTCTTTCTTCTCTCGTTACTATCGATCTCTCACTTCTATCCTACTCTCTTCAGAGGTTCATGTGTGAATATCGTCTTAGATCTCTCTCCAAATCACTCATACTCTCCGTGAAATGAAGAAGGAAGTGATAGCACGGTTATGAGTCAACTTAATCCTAAGCAATTTTGTCTAGTCAAGTACTTTTTCCACTAGCAATTTAAGTGCACGGATCTAAAATACGAAGTATAAGAGGGAAGGTGTGTCTAGACGGATAAGAATGGTAGACTGAACTGACATAAGTGGAGGAGGATTGTTGAGTGCAGTGAAGGTATTGGACGAAGGAAGAACACCCCATCGGGAAGTCTGACTCATCTGAATTTCACCAGAATATCGATTGATTGGAGATTTGATGACGAATTACACAAATAACGTAATCTTCTCAACGAAGAAATAAGTGAGGAGAGATGGTTTGAGGAAGTGATGGAGAAAAGAAAATGAGTAAGAGAGGGCGATATCCGATGGAATAGTATATGTAATTCATGGAGTGAAATGGTTAGTGAGTGGAAGTGCACATCCATCTCTCTCTCCACCTATCTCTCTCTCGTTATCCCTCCTTGTTTGTCTATTCTGCCTGCGGTCATCACTTCTGTCCCCTTTCAACTACTAATTTCCATCTTCAATCACTATTCAAAACAGAGGAATCAGTGCACGAATTGATGTGAGAATAAATTGTAATGAAAATATAAACGAATTGGAATGGGATCGGAGATCGATCAAGAGTTGCAAGGAGTGTAATCATCTTACAAGAATGGAATCCAATTGGATCTCTCTTGAAAGCGAAGAAAGTGAAAGAGATGTCAAAATGACATGGATACCCTCTATTCTATCGGATCTCCCTTCCATCCTACATATGGGAATACCATCTGAGATGGACAAACAATGAGAATAAGAGTGAGAGATGTTAACGGATGATCAAGTAATAAAGAAGAAAGAGAATGGAATAGTTGAGTGAAGAGAGGAGCATGAACAAGGTGTGAAAGGGACAAGATATCTCTAGTTTGACAAGTCTCTCGGTATTACAACAATCGCAGAGGTGAGTTTGTACTAGATGAAACAAGAAGCAAATAAGACGAAGACTCTTGAGTAGATAGTTGAGGGAAGAGGTGGATAGGGTTGGAAGAAGTGCCATGGGGCGTCTATCTCTCTCTCTCTAACTCACCGTCACACACTGATCCCCATTCCTTCTCAAACAGAATAGACCGGAATGAGAGTGGAAAGAGACGAAGGCACTGCCGCTTTTTGGTCAATCTCCCTCTCTCTATCACTGATTATCACTTGTCTCTTCCTGGATTAGAATGAGGAAAAGAGTGAGATAAGCATAGTGACGTCCCACTCTCCATTCCATTCCATGTTCAAGCCACGAGAATCTTTCGAACAATAAACTGAGATCAACTTTATACCGGGTTACAATTGTGAGAAAGGTGGGAGGGGAGTTGTGGATTCAGACTAGATCAGCATATTCGGGAGTTTCTCCAATAACAGTGTCGATGGGTTCACTTTCATTAGGGAAGACCTTTGTTCGACGAGAAGAATCAACAAGACGATCGTCGACTCCTGAATATATCAGTCTCTTCTAGTGTCCAATCTCAATGTAAAACATTGAGACGATGACTGCAGCATATCGAAATGTTTCGAGCTCGGTCAAAGTGTGTTGAATACTTCCTCATTCTCAGAATCCGAAATGTTTCAATTTCTATCTTTGCGTGAACATTTGCGCATGCACGGCCCCCTAGGAGCCGACATAGGGCTCGTGAAAACGTCCGAAAAATTTTGCGTGATCCGCAGGGACAGTTGCGCGAATTCAAAAGTGTACGAGCAAATCAGGGACATCGCTGTGAGACCTCTCCTTTTTATCGAGATGTCTCACAACGATGTCCCTGATTCGCACGTTCAGTTCTCAATAGGTATCTACTAATTTCCGGAAACTGGAATTTCCGGTTCGGACGTTTTCAAGAGCCCTATGTCGGCTCCTAGGGGGCCGTGCGCATGCTGTTGAAGAAAATCTAGGATTCTCGTGCATCCTTTCGGATTCATCGAGAATAATCGAGAATGTGAATTCATTGTGCGATTGAAGCTGAATTTCTCGTTTCACTTGCGCGATTGTCATGAGATTCTATTCATGAGACTTGAATTCGTCTGAATCGATGAATGAGAGGAGGGAAGTAATTGCCTTCCTTCATTCTCATGTATCCTTACCCATTCTCCACCAGCAACTATTGGAGATAGTGAAGAGAACGACGGCAATAAGTGCAAATGCGACAAGGAAGAGACAAAGAATGGCAAGACTGAAAGGAGAAGTGAGATTAGTGAAGTGATCACTCTTCCGAATCTCTCATTGAGATTGAGAAGTGGGAAGGTTGACGGGATAATCGTCTGTTGTTGGGAGAGTCGATTCCTTCTTTAGTTTATGTGTCTGCCTCTCACCATCGAAAGAAATGGAAGAGACCATTGGAAGGATGGTCTGTTTCCCCTTTCTCCCATGCACCCGCAAAGCCTATTACGTTTCACCGCTAATTTTAGAACTAAACAGTTCACAATTATTTCTGGTCAACTTCTGAGGAAATAGTGGTAATTGTATCCGGTATAAGTATTCGCAGTAATTGAGAGATTGTACTTGTCAATTATGGTATCACCTCAGTCCAATGGCTGCCTTCTCGATGAAAGATGCAGTTAATTGAAGGACGACCATTCTAGAGGACCATTGGAAGGAGTGAAGAGAATGAAGAAGGAGAGATGATGATCTGATTAATTGATAGGAATGAGATAGCATTAAGAAGGAGAATAGGATGCAGAAGGAAAGGAACACGCAGTCGTTTGTTAGACTGTGAGGATTTGATAGAATAAGAGACCGCCTCCAGCCTCTTGTTTAATTAGAGTAAAACTAATCAAGGAAGAAAATGTGATTGGGAAGAGAAAAGGAAGAAGTGGAAGAAAGAAGAAGAAGACGGAGATTGAATGATTGAAGTGAACGATAAGGAGTACGAAGTGGGAATTGAGTTGGTAGAGTGGATACAGCACTCTAGATGTGAAGAAAGAGAGAAGACGAAGGGAGGAGGAGGAAGAGGAGAAGAGGGGAAGGAAGGAATTGAGGTAGGAACATTTGATTACTGTACAGAAGGACGAAGAGAAGGAAGAAAAGTGATTGAAGAATTGGAAGGAGATGTGAACGAGTCAGAAGAGGGAAGGGAGGGGAGGATTGGGGAAGGAGAGAAGGGAGGAATGGTCTAAAATGAGGGAAGGGAGAGGAGAACAGTGAAGGAGAGGGAGGAGATTGGTGTGAATCCCATCTAAGGTACTTCTTCCACCTTCCCACAAAGGGAAAGGATTGAATTAGGTAAAGGAGTTTTGTGAATGAGAGAAAGGAGAAGAAGGGAGAAGAGAAGGGAAGGGAAGGACCCGGTTTAGTGAGGATTACTCGTCGTGTACAAAGTTGTGGAAATGAATGTAGTGGAATTAAGAGAAGAAAGAAAGAGACGAAAAGTCGTCTGTTCTCTTGAATTCCCTCATCCGATTGGACATCGCCTTGTTTCAACGATGCAAAAGACAATGAATTGGGGAAGTTGCAATTTGGACTGAAAGGAGAGAACGGACGAATTAGAGATTAGAATGATCTCCATGGAACGAGAGAATTGGTAATCTAATTTAAATGGAGAGCAAATGTACAATAGAATGATGCATTTGCATGAAGTGACGGGATTGAATGGAATGAGAAGAGGGAGAGAGTGAGAGTGAGACACTCGTTTAGTCGAGGTCTCGAAGAGCGGTCGGATTGGAGGAGGAATGGGAAGAAGAAGATCAATGAGTATATCAAGAAGTCAATCAAGAAGTGGATCAATCAATCGTTCTCGGAGCAGATCGAGAAGTCCACGGTTAGTTAGATAGGACAGATAGAGAGAGAGGGAGGGAGAAGAGGGGAGGGGGGGGGGATGGGTCAGTTTAGAGTTATTCCATAAGCATTGTGAGAGAAGGAAAGTGTGGTTTGGTCTTCTTCTCAAAAGGGGCGGAGATTCTTTCCCAAAGAAATTCTGACGCAAATTCATTACAGTTCTATGAGAGAGAAAGAAGGAATTGAGCAGATTGTTTGGAGAATCCGAATATAAGAGAGACGGAAAGAGGGAGATACGAAACAATTAGATAATATTGATGATGTCATGATAATGATTTGTATATTCAGAAGACGAGTGAAACGAGAAAGAAGAAGTTCGTCATCTTGTTCAGATCGAGATAATATTTATGAAAGAAAAGAGGTGGAGGATGTTCCCAAGAATATCCAAATGTTGTCAGTTATCTTATTATTGATTATATTCCTATTCAATGTACGCTCTTTCATTTCAGTTTAAAACTAGGAATAAATAGGACCGTGAGATAGTTTGCCTCATGAGCTTCTACAATAGAATCGAATTTCCTTCCGGGATATAATGATGGACTTTTTCTTATTTTGCCCAATATGTCATTTGTTTGGTAATTTTTTACCCAAGCAGTGAGATTCGATACTAAATATGAAATATGGGAATCTATAATATTTATAATGTTTAAGTGAGGCATTCGTTGAGAAGAATTCATCAGTGAAAGATTCAATGCAAAAGTTTGGATGGAATTACGAAGATGCGAATATGTGGGTGGAGGTAATCAAAGAATTGGAGATATTAGATGCAACTGTTGAAGTGATGAGAGCTGCATTCACAGAGGTACGTGAAGGAGAAGGAAGGATAGAAAGAGATGAGAGGAGGAATACAGATACTGGATCGATGGCCATACTGTTATGGATATTGGTGTAAATGGGCAACTATTGAAGCGAAGACTGATACGAAGAAAGCATTTGAGGTACGGTAGACACTTCATCAGATTGGAGATTGAATAGAAATGATTTACTGATTGTAGTGCCACGTTTATATTTTTAATATTTTCAATTGAGAAGTATAAGAATGGGTTGAAGTCTAATTCATTTTGAAAGTATTGGAATATCTCGCTTGCTAACAATCTTAAGTGAATGAGACATTTGTTTTCGGCGTAGATAATGGGGTTAGAGAAAGAAGAAAAGAGTGAGGAAAGATAGTGATGCTACGACTTGATCACTGAATGATGTATTGATATGAGTTGGCCAAAACAACGTACGGAATTAAGAGTTCAATGGCTGATTGTGACGTCATTAATGATTTGAAGATAGGGGAGATTATTGTCTATCTGCACTTCCTAATTAGTTCTTCTATCATTGAGGTGTTCGACTATGCAGTGAATACTTTTCCCCTTTCTGTCGAACTATGGCTAGCTTATATTCGATTTATGAGAACGGAATTGATGAAGAGAAAAGATGGATTGGAAGGAATTCAGAGGTATACCAATGAAAGGAATGAAGTTAGGAAGATTGAGAGAGGGGGATGGAATGAGTATGACAGGAAGAAGAAAGAAGGGAGTTGTTGTGAATACGCGTGAGAATGACACCGAGTGGAGGAGGATATTCAAACCCTCATTTCGGGATTGGAAAGAAGGAGAATAGTCTGAAAGAGAGAAGGACTGTGTGAGGGAGGATGAAGAAAAGAGAAGAGAACACTTCAATATGGAAGTTGGATGAACGAAATTCCTTCTTTCTTCTTCGTAGAACCGTGCAAAAAAGTAATTGGTTATAGTGAGGGTCCATTTGGTACAAGCTATGGACCATTTCCATCTGGAAGAGAGAGAACATGACATTGTTGTATAGAATGAAACTGAGAATAATTGAGATGAAACAATGAGAGCTGAGAAGAGGTATGGATAGAAGGAGAGAAGAGATGAATGGATCTCTAGAATAGAAAGAATGAAGGAGAATAAGGCACATGATATTGAATACTGCCATAGAGAATAAGAGTCTTAGAGAAGGAAAGTTAGATGAAAGGTATTCGGAGTTAGTTAATATTGTTGAATGAATGGGAAAGGGTAAACGGTCGTCGTACGTTTGAGACTGAGAATCGAAGTGAGATTGACAAGGGACGGGGACTCGATTGTGATGAATGAAATAGAAGATGGAGAATGAGTGGGGGAATTGAAATGAGATGAAGGAGAAAAGGACTTGTTATGGATCGTATTGTTGAGTAGAAATGCACCTGTGATCAAATATTGAAAATATTTGTGTGATATTTGAAAATGAGCTCCATAAGTGAATGTGACAGAAGAGTAGAGATGATTAATGATGAAGTAAATTTGCAGATTGAATGCTCGAGCATTGGTTACTGTAGGGAAGGAATGGAGAAGTCTCCCTGTATGGAAAGAAGTTATCGCATTCGAAACTTCTATCGGAAATCCATTGGTAAGAAGAAGAAGGAAAGGGAAGGGAGACTTGAGAGTGGGTACAAAGTTGATTTGAAATTGGATACATTGTGAGAGTAGGCAAAAGTCAGAAATGAGAGGAGGGTATGCGAAAATTGCTTACATTAAGTTAACAAAGGGGGAACGTAATATGTATTTGTACAGGCAGTTACTGTTGTAATCGACAATCTGATGGGAACTCCATTGGGAGGATTGGATGAAGCATGGGAATTAGTGAGTAGTCATTTCGAGGTAAGAAGAAGAAGAAGAATGAAGATGAGGAGATGAATGATATGTTAAGACAACTTCATTGGAGAAACTAATGAGTTTAAATGAGAGAAGTGAATTGAAATGGGAATGTCTAAGTGAACGAATGATTGATGAAGAACGAAATGAAGAAATGGTACCTATTTTTATTTACAAAATAATTTGTTATTATTGAGGCAATTCGATTGAGAGGATTAGCTCGTCGTCGAGTAATTTATGAAGAAACAAAGAAGAAAATGAGAACAATGGAATTATTTGAATCGAAGGTGAGAATGAGAGATAGAGAGGAATGAAGGGAGAATGATACAGGTGAAGAGACATTACTTCCATTGGAAACCACTCGAAAGAGGACAATTAATTAATTGGAAGAAGTGAGTAATATTGATTAAGACTAATGGACATTGTTAATTGATTATGTATCAGATACATTGAATGGACTAGAAAGAATTCATCAGAGGGAGATGATTGTGTACTTATATTCGAAAGAGCTCTCATTCCATGCGCACTTTATGATGAATTCTGGTTGATGGTAAGGAATTCAATCAATAATGAGAGAATACTATGGATACACTCTACAGTATGCTGATTATCGTGAGTCTCGAGGGGAATTGGAATTGGCTCGAGAAATATTGGAGAGAGCTCATCGAATTCATTGCAAACAATCTGTTAATATTGCTGTTCATTTGGCATCGCTATTGGAGATTATGGGTGAGTGAAGGGGGAGAGGGATAGGGAAGAGGTGGAGGGGAGAGGGATAGGGAAGAGGTGGAGGGGGGAAAGAGGGAAGAGATTTCTCCCTTCTCAGATCGTGATCTCGATGCAACTGAAGCTCTCATTAGTTTCGATTCGAAATATCCAGGAAATTTACTGATCTATAATCGATATATAGCCATGCTCAAGAGGAGAGAATTGAAATATCCAGGGTAAAGTTATATATTGAGATGTTCATTGCTAATTTGTTTTAATTTGTAATTGTCTGTATTTAGAAAGGAATCAAAGAGAGATAAAAGTGTATCAGAGACATATGAATGTCTCATTCGATTCGCTGTTCTTCCTTATTCTCATTATTGTCTGAGAGTACGAGAACGAGTTAGTACAATTTAATTATGATAACAATGAATGAGTAAATGATTATAAGGAAGTCGACACGAAAGATCGTCATTCTATCTCTTCATATTATTCAATGCACTATGCAAGATATCTAAGGAAGATAAAAGGACAATCGAAAATGGCGATGAAAGTTATCAAAACTGCCATTAATAATGATCCCGTGAGTGGAGAGTTGAATCAATTAATATGATTCATTCCATTACAGTCTAACGAAACACTGTACCATGCACTTATTGATCTTCACTATGAGAAGTATCCTTTGGATATTGAATCGATAAAGGATGTACAGTAATGTACTCATTGTTCCTCCTTCAATCTCGATACCTTTCAGTCATTCGATCTTTGTCTCAATTCTCCCTTACTCCTCATCGAGTCAAAATAAGAATGTCTCAATGCAAGATTGAATTGTTCGAAGAAATTGGAGATTGTCCGAAAGAGTGAGCGAATAGCTCATTGATCGAAAGAATTCAATGATTCCATTGTACAGTATTCAATAATTATTTTTGAGGATGAGAGAATTGAATGCTTATCATCGTGAATTGATGGCAACTAATAGAGGAGAGAAAGAGAAGGAGAAAGATAATTCTCAATGATGGAATCTATCGAATCTTCGTTATCCATAGTGTCTTTATATCATTCATCTGCTCTAGGCAACATTTTCTGTTGATAAAGTATTACTTATTGTTATTGATTCGGTTCTACTATTTGAATCGGTGGATATTACCGTCTTCTACTATCTTTACTCTTTATCTTCATTTTCGATTTGTCAATTTTCCCATCTCTCTATTCGATACAAAAAAGTAAGAGATGAAGTTGTGTTGGATAAGTGTACTCGATTGAATAGATAATGTATTGACTACAGGTAATGTTCACGATTGGCGGATGGTTGTGGGGGAGTCGTTCTGAAGAGAATGATGATAGTATGACTACATCGACTGATTCATCTGGATGGGAACCATGGTATCCTGATCTAGCTGATTCCATTGAAGAATCGAATCAAATGAAGGAGAAGAAAGTAAAGAGGTATCTTGCTAGTATTTCACCCTTTCAATTGATTCATTGACCATAGTTTTTGTGTAGCTCAGTGTTCCTTTCTAAATCTGTGAAGTAGTCGAATGAAGCGAGTATTGGTGTATAGTGTGAATGAGAGAAAGTGTGCGGCAGAGTGGTGAAAGATGTGCATTCTCTCCTTGGAGGACACGCTAGTCCCGCCTCCTCAGCTGATTCTCTTTGAAGAGACGCGTGAGAGAGTGGGAGAAAGAGAGAGATAGAAGAGAGAAGAGAGAGAAAGGAGTCATCGATGGTAGTGACTGGTAGAGAAGGAGAAGATTGCTCATCTATTATATTCTTCCTCTATTACTATCCATTCCATTTCATTCTCTTGTTCTTCTCTCTTGATCATTTCTTGCATGGGTCACGTGTATAGAAGGGAAGTTCGTCCCGTGACTAGCTTGTTTCACTCCCTCTTTCATTCCCTTCCTAGGAAAATAAGCTTCTACCCTCTGGTTGCCCTTCTTCAATCAATAGAAGTTCGATATATTTCGATTAATCAATATCTTTGAACAGTAACCCCATGGCCTCTCTCTCTATCTCTGTCTTGTTTCCATTGGACTGACCTCTCTCCTCTTCTCTCTTCTTCCTTCTGTCTTCCAATCTCCATCTTCCCCTCTAGCATCGATTCTCTCTCTTGATTACTCACTCTCTCTCTCTCCCTCTATTTTGACAATTCATAATTCCCGCGTGTTTCTTTCCTCAACGACGCTATCTTCCTCTTCTCATCATCATCATCTTCCATCCCCCATTCATTCCCTCTCCTCTTCTCTTCTTCCTCCCTTCACTCCTCTCATTCCCTCATGTCCTTCTCAATGTTCGATATGTGGTGGAATATGAGCAGGGTCAATTCGATGAGTATGGGAGAGCCAGAGGTCGCCGATCTCAACTTCATCGGATTCAATCAAGATGCAAAGTGAGTCCTTCCTCTCCTCCCTCTCCTTCCCTTGTCCTTGTTATCTCCTAGTTGGAATGATCCATTCCATCTGTATTCACTCATCAATCAATATCTTCTCTCTTCAGAGCTCTAGCCATTGGTCATCACAAGGGATATGCAGTCTATTCTCTTCTCAATGTCCTCGAAGCACCAGTTCTCCAATATGAGAATGAATGTCAGTTCATTCTTTTCAAATTACGAAATTTATTTCGATTTGTTGCGTAAGAGAAGGTACACATTGGGAAGTGGGACAAATGCCCGTAACTTCGTTTAGATGGTAGAGATTTCTGGATTTTTGAAGTCGAATCGAAATGAATGAAGGGGGAAATTGATATATAATAAATATGGTTGTCATTGTTATTGTCATTGTTGTCTTTCAGCCACACCGGATATTCGTCTAGTAGAGAGAATGTTCAATTCATCTCTTCTCACTCTCGTATCACTCAAGAATCCACGACTTATGCAGGTAATCACAATAGAATATGAATTATTCCACATGGAATATCATCGTATTCTCTCATTCGACTTGTTCTATTTGTCGATATGTTAATATATTGATGTCTATCTCCTTATCAGGTGTATCACTTCATGAATCGATCTCTCATCTGTGAACACAAATTCGGAAGTTCGATTCTGAATGTGAAGATGAATAGAGATGTGAGTGAAGGGGAGAGAAGGGATAAGAAAGGAAGAATGGATAATGATTTTACGATTACGATTATTACACATTTATCAAGAGGTCGGGTTAGGTGAGAGCTCTGATGTGCGTGGCATTCCAACTGGCTTTTCTTGCTTCGTTGAGAAAGTTCGGGCCAATAGTCTTGCGGAAGATATCGCTCCATCTAGTCATTGGTCGGCCTCTTCTTCTTTTCCTTGTCGGGAACCATTCGATCACAGATCGGCTCCACTTCCAGTTGTCGTCATTCGCGATCTTGTGCAACCAAAACCATTTCCTTTTCTGCGCATTCCGAACAAAGTCCTGAATTCGAGTTAAATCTCGCAGCCGCTCATTAGAGACATGATCGAGCACAGTACAACCTAATGAATTGAAATTCAGTATGGATAATGTATGGATAATGAATTGATATAATTGTAGAGATTGGTCGTTTGTCTGGAGGAATGCATCCATGTTTACAATCTAAGAGATATGAAGGTAATCATAATCATTCTTATTCATTTCATTATTCATTCAATGTACTTGAATGAATTTATCTCTAATCCGTTGATATACTTAATCTTATTCAACAATAATGTAATAGTGAAATGGTCAGCAGGTGATGCATACAATCTGTGATACACCACCGAATCGAACAGGAATGATTGATCTATCAAGTTGTGGATCTCCTTCACTTCTTGCTTATCCTGGAAGTACTTCGAGTGGACAGGTACCATGCACGGAAAGATCCGAGGAGAATACGAGAGAACGAGAGAGCGCAGAGAAAAAAAGACATCAGAGAAGAACTCTCTCGAAGTGTAACGCTGTCTCGCGCGAGAACGCACTAAACGTAGGGAAAACTAAAGGCGAACTATAGTATGCGAATACGCTTATTTAACTAAAAAGAGTATTTGCAGACCATAGATCTCATAATTATCGAATTTACTAGTTGGTTGGAGCACATATTCGAAAGCATAATGCAGAATTATAGTCGAAAAGGCGCGCGCTACTGTGGTTAGTGCCTAAAAATTTTGACAGTTAGCGCTTGCGCTGCATAACTTTTTTGCAGCGTAATTCTCCTGCGCATCCTATTCGAATTCACCATTTTGTGTTGTCGGATCCGTTCGTGCATGACTTACATTAGTGTGCACAAATATATTAAAACAAAAAATCGAACACTCATGTAGAGGTTAAATTCATCGTAACAGTCCTTTTGTTTAATTTAAAATAATTGTTTGATTATTTATATTGTGTTGATAATGATTGTGTTGTCATTCAGGTTCACATGTTCGATGCGATGTCTCTCACATCAGTGAATTCGTTCATGGCTCATGCGAATCCTCTCTCTGCACTCAGATTCAATGCGGAAGGGACGAAGATTGCAACTGCGAGCACCAAGGTTACACTCTTATTTAAATAGAAGATTGTAATTACGATAATTAATTGCAGGGAACGGTAATTCGAGTGTTCTCTGTCCCGAATGGAACGAAACTCTTTGAATTCCAACGAGGAGTCAGACCGTGAGTATCTCTCTTATTGATTCCTCCTTTGATCTATTTATCGTTTCATTAGATCCGTATTCCTTCACTTCATCAATTCTCTTCATTTTCAGTTGTGTAATGCATTCTCTTTGCTTCTCTGCCGATTCGAATTATCTGTGTTCTTCTTCGAATACAGAGACAATTCATGTGTACAAATTGGCCAAGGCTGAGGAACAACCGTGAGTTGACTAGAGGGAATTGGGGAACAACCGTGAGTTGACTAGAGGGAATTGGGGAACAACCGTGAGTTGACTAGAGGGAATTGGGGAACAACCGTGAGTTGACTAGAGGGAATTGGGGAACAACCGTGAGTTGACTAGAGGGAATTGGGGAACAACCGTGAGTTTACTAGAGGGAATTGGGGCGCAACCGTGAGTTGACTAGAGGGAATTGGGAACAACCGTGAGTTGACTAGAGGGAATTGGGGAACAACCGTGAGTTGACTAGAGGGAATTGGGGAACAACCGTGAGTTGACTAGAGGGAATTGGGGAACAACCGTGAGTTGACTAGAGGGAATTGGGGAACAACCGTGAGTTGACTAGAGGTAATTGGGGAACAACCGTGAGTTGACTAGAGGGAATTGGGGAACAACCGTGAGTTGACTAGAGGGAATTGGGGAACAACCGTGAGTTGACTAGAGGGAATTGGGGAACAACCGTGAGTTGACTAGAGGGAATTGGGGAACAACCGTGAGTTGACTAGAGGGAATTGGGGAACAACCGTGAGTTGACTAGAGGGAATTGGGGAACAACCGTGAGTTGACTAGAGGGAATTGGGGAACAACCGTGAGTTGACTAGAGGGAATTGGGGAACAACCGTGAGTTGACTAGAGGGAATTGGGGAACAACCGTGAGTTGACTAGAGGGAATTGGGGAACAACCGTGAGTTGACTAGAGGGAATTGGGGAACAACCGTGAGTTGACTAGAGGGAATTGGGGATTACGATATTTGTAATGCTGAGATCACTTTCGAAATTTTCCATATTTAATTGCATGGATGTGATCATCAATTCATTTTCTTGTATTTCAGTCAAGCCGAGGTAACATCGGGTGGAGGATGGCTAGAGTATATGCAACAGACTGCTAGTGCTTATCTCAAAGTGGGAGAATTCCTTCGGTGAGTGAGAGAGAGAGGGGGGGGGGTCTAGAGGGGGATGAATGATATTGATTCCTTCTTTTTCAGTGAGACAGATTTTGCTGTTGCTCGTCTTCCCGCCAGTCAGAAGACTGTCGCTGCTATGATCACGTACGATGTTTTATATTTATTTTATTTATCAGGTTGAAATCGAGTAAAGAATTATGATATCGTACCTATTATCTTAATGATATGTATTTCCGATGTGATATTCGTGTTCCCCACTCATCTCTTCTCCTCTCCTAATCCATTCCTCTCTTTCAGTCTTTCTGGTCTCCAACATCTTCTGGTTGCCTCAACAGATGGATTTGTCTATTGTTTCCGAGTTCCAGTTGATGGAGGACAATGTGAATTGATCAAACAACATCGAGTGGGAGGAAAGGGAGCAAGAGGATCACCTCCAACTGAAGGAGGAACTCCTCCTACAAGGCCACCAAGAGCTGGAGATAGAGGTGGAGAAAGATGTACTCCTCCTGATACTAGTGATCTTGATGAATTCCCTCCTATGAGTCATAATAGTGGACATTAATTGAGATATATCTTCTTTCCTTCGCTCTCTCTCTCTTATGTCCCCCCTCCCCTCTCTCCTTCTAGTCTGTATAATTCAGTGTATATATAGCTTCGATAGAACGGTAGTTGCCCATTTTATCTTTATTTTGTGAATCGAGGTCCCTGGTTTCTAAGCATTAATTGATTCGTTTTCTTCTCTTCTCGTATATTATCGAATCGAGTATCATGTATCCAGCTACTATTCATAAGTGTGCCCACTTCCTTTTCTTCTCTACGGGCTTCTATCGATAGATTGCATGTGTGGATTGTCACCCTCTCTTGTATTACACTTTGTCACTTTATCTACTTTATACGTCCTCACCCTCTCTTGTATTACACTTTGTCACTTTATCTACTTTATACGTCCTCACCCTCTCTTGTATTACACTTTGTCACTTTATCTACTTTATACGTCCTCACCCTCTCTTTCAAGCGAGTCTGTGTTACTTTTCACTATTTAGCATATATAAATATCGTCCCCAGAAGTTCTTTTGATTCAAAATCACATGCAATGGAATGCGAATGATTACGGAGGAATGTTTATCAATTGTAATTGGAATGGAAAGACTGCAGAAGAATACTTTCCTTAATAAGGATCTCTCTTTCTGGAAAGGGATCCTCCTCCGGATTTAAGAGTTTGGCAACTGCAAATAATGGATGAATAAATGGAAAGATTTTCGTCTTACTCATAATTCCACTTTCCAATCTTCTTCTTAGTATCAGCCTTCACTTCTCCTCCCGATACGATACATGCAGTCTAAAGATATTCATTCTCTCTCACTTCTCTCTCCATTATCACTCACGAAATTAATCTTTCCAGCGCCGACACAAGTGAACTTGAATTTTCCGTCTTCGGAGATAATATGATCGCCTTTAATTGTTGGACAATGAATGGGAAAGGGGATAATGAACTAACCAATAGCGTATTGTCCACATGCCTTCTGTGTTGGTTTCATTCCTCCGATCGGCTCTTTCAGATAACGAACTGATCCATTTGACTCCTTCACACATCTAAAACACTTTCTTCGTACTCCCTTTCTCTTCCCTTTACTCACTTATATTTGTAATTTCCTTCAACGAGCTCAGATCCAACTTTCACTTCCTTTCCACTATCAGTAATGCAGGCAAGCTGAACTGATCATTGCTCCGAAACTTAAAGAAAAGAGCTAACGATATCATTGCTTCCATAATCATCGATACACTTGAGAAGGAATCTCTTATTAGTGGAGGCATACGTTTGACCTGAACAAGAGACCATTGGATCAGTGATAAGTTGTCTTACCTTTCTGATACTTTCCATCTTCACATCCTTTCTTAACAAGATCTGTCTCAATTGATGCTCCTTTACCTGTCTTCACACAAGAGTAAACCAATCTTCCCTGAATGAATCAATTCCAATTATGAATGAAAGAAGGATGGAACCTCTTCAGTTTTAGCTCCAATAGCGATTTCCTTTCCAGATGGAGTAAGACATCCAACGATAGAAATTGACCATGAAGTAGGAGTTGATGAACACAATTTGACGAATGAACCTTCGTTCTGAGTGGAGAAGAAATGAAAGGGAAGAGAAGGATAAACGAACGAATCGGTGTCCATTAACATATTTGTCACTGCACTTCATATTCTCTTTGGGTTCATCAGATACTTCATCCGACTCGGAAGGAGCTGTTTCGATCTTAGCTCCATTTGATGTTTTGATACACGAGTAGACAAGACGACCCTGAATATTGAATATTGATTATCGATTGAAGAATGAAATGTGAGTGATCGTAACCTCTTCCACTTTGCTTCCAATAGCAATATCCTTTCCAGAGGGAGAAAGACAACCGAATATTTCGATAGCAGCAGAGTAAGGAGTGGAGACACATCGTTTAACGAATGATCCTTCCGTCTAAAACAATTAAATGAGATGGATTGAATAAGAGAAACATACGAATTTCTGTCCATTCGTGTACTTTCCATCACACTTGATATTGTCCTTCGATTCGGTTGGAGTGGATGCATATTCCCTCTCCATTCTCGCTCCTCCTCCTTCTGTTGCAATGCAATTGAACATTTGCTTGTTCTGAAATATGGGAGGAATATCTATGGAAAGAAGAAGACTGATATACCTCTTCCTTCTTTGATCCGATTGAAATCTCAGTTCCTTCTCAGTAAGACATCCGACTACATCAATTGAGTAACTATTAGGAGTGACAGTACACTGCTTCACGAAGGAACCTTCTCTCTGGAATGAAGAGATGAGAGAGGGAAGGGGAGAGGAGGACTCACAATCTTCTCTCCATTCTTATATCCTCCTGGACAAGTGGTGAATGGAGCAGCGATAGAAAAGCCGACGAAAGAGAAGAGAAGTGGAAGAAACATTGGGGGAATGGCTGATTTATCTTCCATTCGAACATCCTTTTATATCATCCTTCCAATCGGTGCTTTCAACGGTGCTTCTGATTTCTCGATCGAAAAGCCATTTCGTATGGTCGTTATGCGAGAATTTCAGAAAGAAATATTAGAGAAAAAAGATCATCGATCAAACTTGCATGTTATTATTGCACATTTCTGATTTCACTAGTGGAATTCAGCAATAGGTTGAAAAATATATTAGTTTACTGAAAAGATAAACTTATATAGTTATCTGTGAAAAATTATTCCGCAGTTATTGCTGCTGTTGGTTTCTTTATTGAAGTAATACATACGAAAGCAGTTTTAATATATGAAGATATCTAGTAACCACGCGATTAAAGAATTGAAGGTAACTTCATTCAAATCTTCTTTTCTCCTTCAGATCCCTTAGGAGTGACAATTTTCGTACTGCCATCTCCCTTCGTTGACCCACTCAATTCTTCCTTCTTTGGAATAGATTTTTTCTCGGTCGTTTTCTTCTCTCTGGTTCGTAGGAACTTTATTTTCCCATTTTGAAGTTTGCATCTGAAAATGGAAAATAAGTGAATAAGAGAGGGAATCTCACCTGAATTTCTTTCCGTTCTTAACCAATTCCTCTCCGATAGGAACGACTTTTCCGTATGCGAGACAAGCGATCTAATGAAATGGATTAATGAGATCTAATTATTATGAACTAACAGCGGTACCTTTCTTATATTGTCCATTGTGACATCCTTGATCGATAACTGTTGTGAGAAGGGAAGAAGATGTAGTTCCCTCTTCAGATGATTCATTTTCTTTATTCTCCCTCTTACTCCGGATCGAATTATTATCCATCGATGCTCCACTGTCAGTTTTAATGCATTTGTATTCGAATCCTTCCTGGAATTCGTCGGTTATGCCTATCTTCCTACTTCTTCTTTCTAATAAGGGAATAGAATGAAACCTCTTCAGTAGATGATCCTAATTCGATTTCTTTCTTCAATGGAGTAAGACAAGCGACGATATCAATACTCCAATTGAGATCAGTCGACGATATCAATACTCCAATTGAGATCAGTCGACGATATCAATACTCCAATTGAGATCAGTCGACGATATCAATACTCCAATTGAGATCAGTCGACGATATCAATACTCCAATTGAGATCAGTCGACGATATCAATACTCCAATTGAGATCAGTCGACGATATCAATACTCCAATTGAGATCAGTCGACGATATCAATACTCCAATTGAGATCAGTCGACGATATCAATACTCCAATTGAGATCAGTCGACGATATCAATACTCCAATTGAGATCAGTCGACGATATCAATACTCCAATTGAGATCAGTCGACGATATCAATACTCCAATTGAGATCAGTCGACGATATCAATACTCCAATTGAGATCAGTCGACGATATCAATACTCCAATTGAGATCAGTCGACGTACATTCTTTGATAAAATTACCAGAATTTTGAGAGGATATTTTAATTCATTAAATGGTAGATAAGCTCACGAATCTCCATTGTCATATTCGCATAGAAGATTCTCTTCAATCGATCAACAAATTAAAAGAGGGAAACCGAATAGAAGAACGAAAGAAATGATCATCTTCCTATCTGAATATTTTTCCTCCATCGATGATATTTATCCTCATTCTATCCATGTATTTCGATTGCTTTTGGATGACATTTAGATAGAGCCCTCGAGATGAGAAAAATACAGATTAATCGATTATCGATTGATTAAGAATCATATTCTTTCGCTAATGACCGTGAGGTATTTGTTTTGTGCTTCGTCCCATTAGTTGAAAGTGTCAAAGTTGAGTAATCGCTCTTTCCATTCTCTTGAACAGGTCGAGAAGAATGATAAGAAGTGAGTAGACTGGCGCCATTTCAATTCCCTTCTCTATTTCAATCGTTCCTTTCTTCAATTCAAAGTAGGTCAGTCCCTGACCTCAGAGAGTATGAAACTGCTGTGAGATATGAGAAAAAGTACCTTCCATTCGTCCTTCTTCTTCCAATTTGAACCCCCCCCCCTTCTCTACCCCCTTTCCTTATTCAATGTATCTCTTCGGTGCACGAATATACAGTTTCCGTCTCTCTTTAACTGCACAATCCTTCTTGCTAAACTCCAACTCTAACTATCCATTTACAATGCAGAGTAAGAGATGAGTAAGAGTAAATACTCATCTTCATTGACCTTGAGTAATCCTTCTTCTTTTCTCGTATGGGAAGATGAAGAAGCTCCTCCTTTTCACTTCATTCCTTCATTCTTCTGCAGGAATGATTCTCCCTCTTCTTCTTCTTTCTCTTCTCTCTTCAATAAGAGCATGTGATCACAGAGGACAAAGAAGATTCAATGGAGAGACATGGGTAAGAAGGGAGGGGAAGAGGGAATCTACCGTATGCCACTGCAGGTATCTAATAATAACTTCTTCATGAGATGTACAATCAGTTCCAATTCGTGGAGTGCAGATATAGTAGGATGTGTCACTGATGGAGGAAGACACATTTCCATTGGAGAAACTGTTCAAGAGGTAATATATTTCATCTAGTGAATAATCATCCATCATTATCCCCTCTCTCGTCTCACTTCATTCTTCTAGGGTGGTCTTCTAGTTGAATGTATTCGACTTCCAACGGGAACTGTCGAATTCAGACGAAAGAGAGGAAATGGACAATCTTGTGACGGACATCAACCAGGTATTATTATTATACTCAGATCAGAGATAATATTGAGATTCAAGGGGAGAAATGGCTATCGAATACGAATTTCCGTAAGCAGTGCACTTCTGAAGGAAGAGTTATCGTACGTCTGCCCCTTTTCATTCTATTTTGACTTGCATCAGTTGTTTTAGATCGTAGAATGTGTGACTGATAATGGAATTCCCGTTGGAATCGGTAGACAGGCCACAGTGAATGGAGTGAGACACAGGTAGATCTTCCTTATTGATCTTTGATCTCTTGTTCTTTCAGTTGTAATAAACAAGCAGATGGATCCGTTCTCCTCGAAAGAGAACTCGCTCTTTCAAGCAAGGAAATCGATAATGTAATGACTAGTTGATCTACTCTATCTAATTAATTCTTTCAGAGAATCGATGTTAATCCTCAAGTTCTTCCTCCCGCTCCTTTTCCGGATCTCCCCAATCCTCAATTTGTGGGTGGTCCTCCAGCTGTTGTCCCTCCTGGATATCTTAGAGATCAGGCAAGATATTATCTTTGATCTTTGATCTTTTCATTTTTTAGAAGCGATTTGAATCAGAACAAATTCCTCTTGCTCCTCCTGATATCGACCTGTCCACTCTCGGAGTTACGGTATAAAGATTAGATCATTGTAGATAATTAATTATCGTTTAAAGGTTTCTCCTCCCGTTGGTGCTCGTTCTTGTTTCCATGAAGGAATATGGAGAAAACCAGAGGAAACGTAAGAATATTCGATAGATGAGAGATTCAAATTAATATTCAGATGGATCTCTGAAGATAAATTCACGAAGAAGTGCACCCCTCAAGGAGCAGTTGTTATTCTTAATTGTGTTGTTAATAAGAAGGATAATGTAACGATTAAGATCGATAGTAAGATTAAGATTGGAAGAAAGGTTAGTCTTTATTCTTACTTCCTTCTTTAGAGTAGAAAAGAAGCACTTCTCTAATTGGAAGTCTGTGCATTGGAAAGGGTTAATAGGAGGATGTCTCACTATCTCATTCACTTCCTTTAACAAGAAGATATCTATCTATGATCTCTCTCTTTCTCACAGATTTATACGTGCACGAGAAAAGACGGAAGTGTATTCTATGAAGAGAAAATGATGTGAGAAGAGAAGAATGAACTTCCTCGTCCTTTTTTATTACGAGAAAGTTTATCTGTCTTATCCGATTTGTTGATTATTACTGGTAGACGTTTATGATACTCGTCTGTATTTATACAATGATATTAAAGAATACTTTAAATTGATGTGGCATGAAAATTAATTCAATTTTTAAAATTTTTCCTTTTCCCCTTTTGCTATTACTTTTTATTGATAAGGACTGAAACGAGAGAAGATTAAAGGTGACATATTGAACTATCTAGTAGTCCTGTCTACCAGTTAGCAGTGCAAACAATTTCGGAAATCATGTAACTGTGATAAATCCCCCAAGTAAGAAAATGAGTCGCAAGATATTTGAATCACATTATCAAATCTTTGTATCTGGAATATAGGAACACTTATACATATTCTTTTGAATAGCAGTAAGCACTTTCCATTGAGAGTGACGATTCTAAAAATGAATTTCCAGGTGATATCGAAATACTTAAAAACAGAGCAATTTGAGTTTGCACAATGCCAGAAGGGAAGAAGAGAACTGGATGGATGTTTGATGATGGAAGAGAGAGAGGAGAGGAGGGGAGAAAAGAGGGAGCGAACTAAGCCAGTGAAAATAGAATTCATCTGAACGATTTGAGCGAACTTCAATAATGTGAGTTTAATTTAAAATTGAGAGATCAAATAATATGTATTTTGCAGGCTGACATCGATTCTTCTTACACTTTACATGGTCGCTTCTTCTTATGCGGTACTTCTTCCACAAACGGTATTCATTACAATTCAATATTTCAGTTTCATTCAAATAATTGCAGTGGATAGCAGTGAATTCTCTTGTTCGTGAGATGATTCTTCCTCACTAATTCCCTCTCTTTCTCTTTCTCTCAAATCATCATTGAATAGTTCAATGTTTCCATTGACAACTCGTTCTCTCTTCTACTTTGCCATTGGCAGTTTTGTTCCTTTTCTCTTTTCATTCTTCTATTCTTCTTCATGTCTTTCCTCTCGTGAGTATCTTTTCCCTTTGTTTCATTATATCAACTCATATTTAGATTCCTATTCTTTCTTACCTTATTCATCTTCGTTCTTTCTACTGATACTGATGATCTAAGAGTAATTTCCCCCTTTTCTTCTTCTATTCACAATTTCAATACAGCGGGCATTTGGGAATGGCAGTTTTTCCTCATGTGCAAAGAGATTCGTTCCCTCTTATCTTCGATGAATAATCTAATCACTACTTTATTATTCGTTCATTCTGTACATACAGTCGAGGTTGGTTCCCCAGTGAAAACAATCCGTCCCGGCCGGCCCCGGCCGGCCCCAAGCGGCCCCATGCCTTTTTGTGGCTCCTACAGAGAGAAATTTGATATAAACTCAACGGCGTTGTAAAGCTCGTGTAATATGCTATCGATTTGTGTTAGCAGAATTTTAAGTATTTCTCTCAATACATAGTAAATTGATGAGGAACTGTCATCAGTATTGCGAAAAAGTGGTCGCCAGATTACGGTAAGTAAAATCGTCAACCTGATTCTTTTCAACTTTTTCACTTTTTCGCAAAACTGACGACGCTTCCACATCAATTTACTATTTATTGAAAGAACTATTTAAAATTCTGCTGACACAAACCGATAGCTTATTACACGAGCTTTACAACGCCGTTGAGTTTATATCAAATTTCTCTCTGTACGAGCCACAAAAAGGCATGGGGCCGCTTGGGGCCGGCCGGGGCCGGCCGGGACGGATTGTTTTCACTGGGGAACCAACCCGGACTGTAAATGATCTTATTCTCTAATCTTCTTAATTTTGACAGAATCGAAGACAAGAGTAGAAATTGGGAAAGTTATTGTAGTTTCCATTTGCTCCGTAATATGAAAAACGAACACAAGAATTCACTTTGGCATCCCAAGCAAATCTGAGATTGAAGTTTATAAAATGATAAATGGATAATAAATCACCTCGGTTTATCATCAATTCCCTCCCTGAATGATCCTGTGTCATCTCTTAGTGAACAAATGTAGCCTGAACATTCATTTGAATATTTATTTATAAAAATGGTATCCTTTTGACCACGGAGCACAGCATTCCAAACCCTCGAAGAACAAGCCAGAACCCCTAGGAGCTAAAGTTCAGTCCCCCGCACCCACCTCATGCCGCAACGGTTTGCGAGGGCATGTGGCTGCACCAACGAGGCCTCTTTGCTCACATTTTTAGGTAAAAAGACAGGAGAGAGTCGGGATTGTTTCACCCACTACTCTGCCTGTCGATCGAGTGCCATATCAAATATACTTTATCACTCAACACTAAGAAAATAGCAACTAACAAATCGGGAAAATCACATGCTGGGAGACCCAACAACTCCTTTTTCAAGCAGTTGAGGGCCGCCCCCTGTGCAATATTTATAATGTATTTATTGTACAAAACATTATAAAAAATAATTATAGAAAATTGAAAAGTTCTTGCACGGGGTGAGGGATTTCGAATGACGATTACTTTTCAAATTCTTGATGTTCTTGAGTGCGCAGTCGAGGGTGTTCTTGTAGAGGACGTCCTTGCGATCAGACTGCATCATCATGCGTCTTCCGACGGTATCCCACGGGTATGAAAGGATTCCGGATCCGACAGTCACGAACTGAGAAAGAGGACAATAATAAATTCACTACTTTTGTCAACATACCTGAGCGATTCCCCAAGCGGCAAAGAAGTTAAGCTTCTTCTCCGAGGCGAAGACCATCTTGGCGGTATCGAACATTCCGAAGTAGGCGGCGCGGTAAATAATGATACCCTGGACGGATACGAAGAATCCTTTGTAGAGACCAATGGGTCCGTCAGACTTGACAATCTTGATCAAGCAGTCGGCGAGACCCTGTAAATAAAATAAATAAATACTTGTCACTTGGCAATAAGAGGTTAGCGGGCCCGCAATGGAAGGGGGTCACATTGCGGCCCGCATCGAAAAGGAGAAAAGGCGACTTCACTATACGGCGACAATAAGAAATCAGCGTGCGAAATAACCGACCTTGAACTCTCTGCTGCCTCCCTTTCCGATGTCAGCGCCGAGGCGGATTCTCGCGAAGCCGAAGCGTCTTGCACCTACAAAGAATTTACTTCAATGGTGCAATAAGCATCACCTCGCTTGATACAAAGAATATAGAGAGAAAAGAAGAAACCTGGAGGAGCTTGACACGCTCGATAGGGGCGACGGCGGCGGCCGTTCCTCTAGTAGCCAGATCAAGGAAGAACTTTCCGGTATCGAAACCCTTAGATTCCTTGGCCATGATCGACTCTTCGCTGTACCGAGTCTGGAAACGATGCGATAACTGCATTGTAGGTATGATAAAAACAGATTTACGTGTCAAGAGCGATAATTCAATGGCAAGTATGACTATTTCGATAAAATAGAATGGAAGCGCTATCATCGAGGGTCAAATGAAGTTTGCTGATTTCATTTTTCACCTCACATTGAATAAAACAACGGATATGACGGCGCTTCCGACAGTTAATAGTAACGCATATATAAAACAAACAAAACTACATAAATAAATATAGAAAAATAACGAAATATTGATGGTAAAATCAGCTCGTCTTTGCACACGATGACAAATATTTGACGCTTTTTCTTACCGTAATTTCGCAAAATTTTAAGGATTTTCCGCGCGAGACAAATATTCTCCAGTCATCGTTGTGGCTTGTTCTTCGAGATTTTTTCCCTTGTGTGGAATGCTGTGGGAGATCAATCAGAGACAACTATGAGTGAAGAGTACACATAGATACTATTTTTCTATTTTTCGTTCTCTCAGAGTAAATATTAAACTGACTCTTAGTGGGACAGCAAACTTCTCCATTAACACAATTATGATTGTTTGGACATCTTCCCGCATTACAATTAATATATTCGTGATTGGGAATCAAAAAGTTTGATCCACATTTGTCACCTGCAAAAGAAGTCTTACAAGATATTACATAGATATAGATAATATTATAATTATAAAATTGTAGATATTATACTAAATAGATAGAACAAGTTTTATAATGGTTCTCTTGATGATCTTTTTCTGAACCTCTACGCCTTCTTGTTTCTGACTTTATTTCGAAACGTTTATTTGAAAATGGACAAACCGTGTAGCCATTGTGATCCCTGTGAATGAGCGAGTTCATTTGAAGGGATAATTGAAGAGAAGGAGGAAGAAGGAGATGAAGTAGTGGATGAAGATGGTGAACACACAGAAAGACATTCATATCGAGATGAATAACGATTTGAATTCCCTCCACATCCTTTGTACAGAAAGGGTTGACACACTTCTGAAATAGAATTCATTTCGAATAATAAAGTGTCTTTGTAATGAGAAACTTGATCTTGAGTCGTAATAGAATGAGAAGGAAGAAGTGGCTTCATCACAAGGAACTCCCGAATCACGAGAACTTGTGCAATCTGTACCATAAATGAGTTTGTACGAGATTACATCAAGGTTCTTTATGCATAGCAATAGTGTACATAAAGATTGACCTGCAGCGAGTGAAAGTGAGAATGATGAGAGGAGAAGAACGAAAGGAAGCATAATCGAAGGAATGAGAAGGAATTACTCTGAACTCTCACTATTTGTAGTTTCACTCAGATGTTGGATAAACAGTGAACGAAAATGAGCGGGGGAGTAAGAATAGAGTAAGGGGAGAGAGGAAGAGAGAGAGAGAAAACTGAACACTCGATATGATTTCATTGTCTGCTCATTAGAAGTTCCACTCTCTCTCTCTCTCTCTCTCTCTCTTCATTACTCGTAATCGATATTGGGTCTCGACCGGTTTATTACTGCTTTTATAGAGATGAAACCAATGAGAGAACCAAAAAGGAAATGGCAAGATGTGAAAAATAGAGGTGAACATTCAAGTATGTGATGATGAATAACACAGCTATTTCAGATGGCAAATCAAGATGATATTTTAGATGAGGTGACATCGTTGATCGCTATTGAAGGTCTGCATAGAGTAAGTGGTCGAATGATTATGGATATAAGAGCACTACGATAATATTTAAAACCAATGAAGAGAAGGAAAAAATACACGAAGGGATACAATGAGAAAAGAACTGAAATTGAATAATTATGTATCCACTTTGCTTCGGAATTGAGTTGTAACTGACTATTAGTGAGAAGAGTGAAGAATATAAGAAGAAAGGGAGTGGACACAAGAGATGGAAGAAGAAAAGGTATCACTATGAAGATTACTAAGAAAAATTAAAGATGTTGTTGATGAGACGATAAATGAAACCTGTAGGAAGAAAGAAGAACGCAATAGGAGTGAGATCAACGAAAATGAGAAGACGAGAAAGTTGAAGAAGAATATCGTAGGTACGAGGAGATAAAGAAGGTCGAAGCTGTAGAGAGAGAGAGAGAAATCACTTAGACTCAACCTCTTCATCCAACCTCTTCTAATTCAGTCCATACATTCTTCTTCAAGAAGAATACCATAAATGCATAAAAATAATGAAGAAGAGCATTGATCCGCCGAGAATCTTCACAAAAATGAATATGGTTCATAGTATACACGACATCCAACCTCAAGAGTTCCAAATTTGCTTTTGAAATTGATTAACGCATTATTTTCTCTTAAGTAATCGAAGATGCTTCCAACAAGTGAAGGATCCTGAACAAATATCTAGAGTAATTCCATTTTATTCTGATGTAAACGTTTACCTTTTCTGGATCGATAGATAAAAATAGTGCTGCGGTCGAGATAGTTATAATAATACCATCGAATATTGAATAAATTATCATTCGACGAACGAATGAAAGATTACGGAAAAACTCGAAGAGTAGATTCTTTTGCCTAAATATTCACTTTTCTTCAATCTATTTCGTCGTTGAATAAATTGAAAAGATGTATTTGAAGCAGCTCTAGCCTAGTTACATAGAGACGATTGTTCCATCGTCTCTATGTAATTATTGAATGATTACTTGAATTGTTCCATCGTCTCTATGTAATGATTGAATGAAGTGGTGATTGCAGCGCAAGAAAGAGATGAAAGAGTCCCACACCTACAAATAAACATTTCTCGTAGACAATAAATCAGACTGTCAGCTAGATTGAAAAAGCACTGGGACTTACCAAACAACGAATAAAATCGCAGTTGTTTGAGAACCAAATGTACTGAAGGGTCCAGTAAACATAAATACCTCAAACGATATTCGTTAAGAATAAATGATTCTGGTTGATCCTTGATTCTATCAACTGAACCTTGTGTGGATAGAGAGGAAATGGTTGGATTAGAGAGTAAAGAAGAGCATTGAAGAAACATCCCACCAATTGAATAAGAAGCATAGCTTTCTTGCTACAGAATTCATCCGGAGTGTGTCTGGAAGACAAAATAATGAAGAATCACTCGCTCGGACTAATCTACTTGATTAATTCAATTACAGTTTAAATAGTATTATATTCTTTAAATAACTTACTTCTCGACAATATATGCCAGTAGCAGACAGATGGTCAATGAAATTCCTCCTACTATCAATTGAATCGTATGATTCCATTCAGCAATGGGAATAAGAATGGAAAGAGTCGAATTGAATACTTTGACATCCATTGAAGATGATTTCTTTCTGATTTCTTCCTTTATATCGAATCTGAGAGGAAGGCACTACTCCCGATCTAATGAAGTTGAGAGAGACTCGTGATGGAAAATGTGCTGAAATGAGTGTGAGAAGGATGAAATGGAGAGAAATGAGATCTGAAATGGAAGAGAACATAATTGGAATCGTGCTAAAGGAAGAATCTTAGTCGACTTCGTAGTCTATGACTTATGATTCACATCATGATTTCTGTCTGTGTAGAAGGAAAGAATCTGTGTATCTAGATAATAAAGTGGATTTGATCCATGTGATCTACAGTCCAAACAAGGAAATCCGAGATTGTGCTACTATCAAAACAAAACGTGCAAAAATGGTAGATCAATTGGTGGATCACGGGAGGGAGAGATCGGGAAGAGATAAACAACATCTCCCTCTCTTCCTATCTAAGATCAGTCTCTACTTCAGTCCACATCTATCATTCCATCCCCTTTTCTTCCCTCTGATCTTTCCTTATTAATCCACTGTTTTCTATGATTTTCTCACTCGTTCATGTCACTATTCTCACATTTCTTCCATTCCTTTTCACGTCATCTACCTGGCCTACATTGGTTTCCCCTTTTAAAACAGTAGTTGACCTTTAAATGGCATACTTCTTGATTTATCCGTGTTCTGCATCAATCTTATTGTATCCTTTCTCATTCCGTACTCCCATCCCCAATCCCTTTCTTCTCAGGATGCATTTCCTCTTGCTTCTCTCTCTTGTTATTCCTTCCATTGTATGTAATGGATACGGTGTAATGCCTCGTGATTGGTCTCCGCCCTCTCCCGATCTCACTCTTTATCGTCACACTTATGGAGAGGTATGTTGAATGGATGATTGAGACCTCTTTGATATCTTCCCTTTTCAGACTCCCACAACGAATGCTCCAATTGAGACGACTACGGTGAACGAGGTACGGTAGATCGATCAAGAGATGATTATTTATCGATTTGTTGTTTAGAAGGCGGCATCGAAATACTGGTCGACTGTGACTCCTCCTACTACGATAAAATGGACGAAGTAAGTGAATGGAAGAGTTCCCCTCTATGAAAAAGTATGTATTGTAGGGGTAGTCAAGGAACAACTTATGCTGGTTCGAAGGGAGCTAATGAATACTGGGCAACGAGGACTACTCCTGTAACTACGGTAAGGAGGATACGGTAGCGAATACTGAGAATGAATCGATTCCAGACTGGATACATCTATTCTAATCCGTATGCTCCTCGTGATCCGATTACCACTGTTGCCCCTGAGACAAAAACTACCACTCAGGTATCAGATTGATCCACATTGATCGATAATATCCCTCTTTAGGCTCCTACCACTGTCTACTCTACCACAGAGGTTCCCACGACGACACCCACGGTGAGATTACGGTAGAAGAAGAAATATTCATAGATGATTACAGTACGCTACGACGGAGGTTCCCACAACGACGACTACCGTATACACCACCACCACCACAACTACCACTGAAGCACCAACCACAACGGTAAGCTCTCTGTATTTGAGACTCGCTGATTATTCGATTATAGTACACGACTGAGGATCCCACCACGACAACTTCCGTATATTATGCCCCCACCACGGAGTACACTACCACTACCACTGAGGTGGGAAAAAAGAAGGTTACAGCTGTAATATTATTTCAGGCTCCGACTACCACAACTGAGTATCAGACGACTACCACTCAGCCTACCACCACAACTCAAGTTGTAAGTTATTTGTTTGTTGTACCGGATATTCGCATTTCTCTCTAATTCAGCCTGGAGCCTATGAGTATTGGTCAACATACACTCCTCCTCAGACTACCACAACCACTACCACTGAGGGTCCAACGACTACGGTAACATTAAGTATTACTTCAATGCTATTATCACCCATTACAGTATACGACGACTGAGGATCCCACCACAACAACTTCCGTATATTATGTCCCCACCACGGAGTACACTACCACAACCACTGAGGTAATTAGAAAAAAGGGGAAAGAGGTGAGCTCTTATGATTGTTTTAGGTTCCGACTACGACAACTGTGCATGAGACGACTACCACTGAGCCTACCACCACGACTGTTTACACTCAGCGACCAACTCGAGCAACGACTATTAAAGATGTACGTTCATTTCTCATATTCCTGAATGATCTTGTATGTTGAGGGGGCATACGAATTCTGGTCAACGTATACTCCTCAGACTACCACCACGGAGGTACAGAATAGAAAGTACGGTATGTTTACTGTAGAATGACTCTATTACAGTACACAGTGACTACGGCGGAGGATCCTACCACGACTACAGTACCCACTCCGGTGTATACTAAGCCGACCACAGCTGTCTACTGGCCGCCCTATGTCGACAGTACTACTGTAAGTTGCGAGTATCGATTGATCTGAGAGTAATGTCATCATCCAGGAGGCTGCTACCACAACGACTGCTCAGGCAACGACCACCAAGGATGTATGTTGAACCCTCTCTTAGTGTGATAAATGATCTTTCTATCTTAAGGGAACCTACGAGTACTGGAGAACATACACTCCCCCTCAGACTACCACAACCACCACCACTGAGGCACTAACGACTACGGTACATTGTTGATGTAGATGCCCATTATATTATCTTGTATTACAGTACACGACGACCGAGGTTCCCACCACGACAACTACCATACCCACGACTGTTTACACTCAGCCTCCCACTCAAGCAACGACTACTAAGGACGTATGTTAATCATTTTTCATATCACCGAATGATATTTATTCCTTTGAGGGTGCTTACGAGTACTGGAGAACGTACACTCCTGCCACTACTCAGACTCTCACCACTGTGGTTAGATTACGGTAGTACTCTATTATCGATCAATTAATTACAGTACTACGTTCCGACGACGACTCAGACTCTCGAGACGACAACGACTACGGTAGCTCCATCGACCACTCAGGTAAGATATCGATTTGCTCTTATTTGGGATGGATCGACATGAATGATATCTTGAAGGCGCCGACTACGACAAGTGAGCCTGTGACTACCACTCTGGCACCGGAGACTACCACTCTTCCGGTATGAATTCATTCTTAGAGATGATATGATCTATCGTGTTTAGATGCAGACTCGTCCTATCTATGGTTATGCTGCTCCCACTCAATCGTACAAGGTGAGTCTCCCCCTCCTCTCTCTCTTTATTGATCTCTTCTCCTTCCAGAATGGATACATTTCATCTGGTGTTCAACAGTCTTCTCCCTATCAATCGATGGTCCCTGCAATGATCTATCCTCAGTATCCCATGCATTCCATTCAGTCTCAGCCACCTCTTCCTCCCTATCTCAGATCATATCGTCAGGGATCACAGCATTCCACACAAGGGAAAAAATCTCGAAGAACAAGCCACAACGATGACTGGAGAATATTTGTCTCGCGCGGAAAATCCTTAAAATTTTGCGAAATTACGGTAAGAAAAAGCGTCAAATATTTGTCATCGTGTGCAAAGACGAGCTGATTTTACCTAGGGAGGGCAGCAGCTAATTTTTAAAGTCATTGAATAATTAATCAGATATTCTCGACCTATGCTTTCGATAGTGCCGAATCATAATATAAAAATAAAAATTTGAAAAAATAAGTGAAAGCAATAATTATGTTAATTACAAAAATAACAAACGAAAATGCCCACCTACCGTACTTTTAAGGATCCCTCGAGTTCGCACTAGGTCAGTTTTATTATTTCGCATCGTCTAATTTAGATTTTATTTGTTATTTCTTGAAAATATATATTTTTGTGATCCAGAATATAATCCGAGTCCCTACAAAGCGCTTGAATGCTTCACAGTTAGGAAATATATATTTATTCTAAAATATAAGGTTGTTTTTGAACACCCGAAGTTTTTATCATTCTAGAGGCTCTCACGTGCGTTCGAACGAAAATGACGAGCAACACAGGGATGGGTAGGGTGTAGTAGGTCTAGTGGGAGGTTTTGAGAATGGTCTAGTCAAATGGACACTTGATATGATTCGAGGGGAGTCGAAAAACATGGAAAAACAGGCACGAAAGCGAAATTTCTGCCATTTAAAGGTTCACAGCAGGCGTCCGAACGAAAATCACGAGTAACACGGACATGGGGGAGGTGGGGTGGGGTTCTGGGAAGGGATTGGGAGCCGTTTAATCAGATGGACACTTGATAGGACTCGGGGGAGATCAAAAATGAGGAAAAATGAGCGAACATGCGGGATTTCGGACATTCAAGGGCTCACACAAGTCGTCCGAACGAAAATCACGAGCAACACGGACATGGGGGAGGTGTGGTGGTGTTAGGGGAAGGGATTGAGAGCGGTTTAATCAGATGGACACCTTCAGGGAAACTGTGCAGGCCAAGAAAACACAAATTTAGTAGAGTCGAAACAGAAAAGTCGTCATATTTAAAGCTAATAGCGAATTCAGCGCACGATAAGCGATGTATACGATATGTCTCAGTTGTATAAGTTGTTTGTGAGTGAGAAAATAGTAATTAAACTCAAAAATGGTCAATAAATAAATAATTTAAAGACGACTAAAAAATAAAATCAATATTCGATTCGCTCGAAAAAAGTTGTTAGTATACTGTATCGCGTTTCGCATCGGGAACATACGCTGCCCTCCCTAATTTTACCATCAATATTTCGTTATTTTTCTATATTTATTTATGTAGTTTTGTTTGTTTTATATATGCGTTACTATTAACTGTCGGAAGCGCCGTCATATCCGTTGTTTTATTCAATGTGAGGTGAAAAATGAAATCAGCAAACTTCATTTGACCCTCGATGATAGCGCTTCCATTCTATTTTATCGAAATAGTCATACTTGCCATTGAATTATCGCTCTTGACACGTAAATCTGTTTTTATCATACCTACAATGCAGTTATCGCATCGTTTCCAGACTCGGTACAGCGAAGAGTCGATCATGGCCAAGGAATCTAAGGGTTTCGATACCGGAAAGTTCTTCCTTGATCTGGCTACTAGAGGAACGGCCGCCGCCGTCGCCCCTATCGAGCGTGTCAAGCTCCTCCAGGTTTCTTCTTTTCTCTCTATATTCTTTGTATCAAGCGAGGTGATGCTTATTGCACCATTGAAGTAAATTCTTTGTAGGTGCAAGACGCTTCGGCTTCGCGAGAATCCGCCTCGGCGCTGACATCGGAAAGGGAGGCAGCAGAGAGTTCAAGGTCGGTTATTTCGCACGCTGATTTCTTATTGTCGCCGTATAGTGAAGTCGCCTTTTCTCCTTTTCGATGCGGGCCGCAATGTGACCCCCTTCCATTGCGGGCCCGCTAACCTCTTATTGCCAAGTGACAAGTATTTATTTATTTTATTTACAGGGTCTCGCCGACTGCTTGATCAAGATTGTCAAGTCTGACGGACCCATTGGTCTCTACAAAGGATTCTTCGTATCCGTCCAGGGTATCATTATTTACCGCGCCGCCTACTTCGGAATGTTCGATACCGCCAAGATGGTCTTCGCCTCGGAGAAGAAGCTTAACTTCTTTGCCGCTTGGGGAATCGCTCAGGTATGTTGACAAAAGTAGTGAATTTATTATTGTCCTCTTTCTCAGTTCGTGACTGTCGGATCCGGAATCCTTTCATACCCGTGGGATACCGTCGGAAGACGCATGATGATGCAGTCTGATCGCAAGGACGTCCTCTACAAGAACACCCTCGACTGCGCACTCAAGAACATCAAGAATTTGAAAAGTAATCGTCATTCGAAATCCCTCACCCCGTGCAAGAACTTTTCAATTTTCTATAATTATTTTTTATAATGTTTTGTACAATAAATACATTATAAATATTGCACAGGGGGCGGCCCTCAACTGCTTGAAAAAGGAGTTGTTGGGTCTCCCAGCATGTGATTTTCCCGATTTGTTAGTTGCTATTTTCTTAGTGTTGAGTGATAAAGTATATTTGATATGGCACTCGATCGACAGGCAGAGTAGTGGGTGAAACAATCCCGACTCTCTCCTGTCTTTTTACCTAAAAATGTGAGCAAAGAGGCCTCGTTGGTGCAGCCACATGCCCTCGCAAACCGTTGCGGCATGAGGTGGGTGCGGGGGACTGAACTTTAGCTCCTAGGGGTTCTGGCTTGTTCTTCGAGGGTTTGGAATGCTGTGGGATACTAAATGTATACCCAATAGGATAACCGCATCATGTAATATTCATTAAGAGCTAATGTGTGATGATAGTTTTATCGAACAATAAATAATATGTGTAAGTGTGTGCTCTGATATGGCATAGAAAATGAAACCGGAAGAGAAAGAACTGGTGGGGGAAATGGCATCAAAATGATAAGAAATACTGATTGCAAAATTGAAATGTGAGATTCCAGAGTGAGGGGGCAAAGGGGTGACTGGAGATGGAGTAGTTATATCTCATTGGGATGATACGTTCCCTTCTGATATTGCTTCTTGTCGATACCTGAAAAGATCAAAGATCATTTGAGAGGACAATGATACCGGAGTTAGACATTTGGTTAGTTATCACACTCTCATCTACTATCACTTCATTTCAAACGAACCTGGTGGAGTCAATAACATCAAACGAGAAACATCTGAAGAATCTACGACGAGTTTATAGGAAGTTTAAAAATTACTTTTGGAGAATGTTCAAAAGATCCCTACATCGAGTTTTCGTATCTCATTAAAGTTGTGTACAGATAAGAGAATATAGCTGAATATAGCAGAGAATATAGCAGAATAAGAGAATATAGCTTACTGCTGGATGGAAGTTCACTGTCTCTTCTCGAATTGTACTTCTTATACTTTCCATAGTAACAAGTGATTGTCATTCCAATGAGAAGAACCGCAAGAGCAATTGCCACTATGATTATAGCCATTTGGACTACCTGAAGAGAGAAAGACGGAGATTAGAAGAGTAGAAGAAAGGGAAGGTTATGAATTTGAGGCAATTCCTCAACTACAGCTTACACATCATTCATGATTTGGTTAGTTAGTCTATAATAAGAATGAAAGATTAGGAACAAACCTCGAGTAATCCATGAACTTTCTCCAGTGTTGTGTTGATATTCTCGAGGGTCTGAAGAGAATCATGATAAAGACATGTGAAAATCTATCGAGTTATCTACAGTGAAAAATAATTAAAAATATTCACCTGATCGAGACTCATTTTCTTCCTTTTTTCTCTTCTCTTCTTCCTTGTTCCTCAACTGAATTAGTCTTCTCTCTTTGATCAGATAGAAACAATTTAGACATTTATCGAACACGACCGAGAAAAAAAACAGAAAAGAGTACTAATAAGGGAAATGAATGAATTGATGAGGGAATGAGATAGGAAAGAAAGAAAGGAAGAAGCATCGATAGTATCGAATGATTCCCTCTTTTACTGAGGAAGAGAACGAGAATGGAGACAAGTTCAGAGGAAGAAACCAACGGGAGACAGTTAAAGAAGAGAAGAGAAGATGAGATGCCATTGTGAGAACTCTTTGGAACCTTCAACTGAACACCAACCGAAAGAAGAAAGAAAAGGAGGAACAAAAACACTCAAAAGTTGAAGGATTCACAAGGAGAAACTCAGGTTGGAAGAGGGAAAAGAAATGTTGACGAGAGGGAAAAAAGAGAAATGGAATTGTGATTTGATAACGAGGACAATTTAAATGGAAACTAGACGATTTAGGAAGGAGTGAATAGTATGAGAAGTGAAGCTTCGAATGACATGATGAGATGATTGAAGTTATGTAAATGAAGGAGAGGGAATATGCAGATTGATGAAGAGGGAAGAATAAATTGAGTGATCTGTTGATCCACTAGTGAAAGGAAGGAGTTGCCAATGGAAAGGAAATGAAAGTATACTGCGAGAAAAGGAGGAGGATGAAGAAGAAGAATCTCCTTCGTTGTTCTTCCAGAGAATGAATCAGAATTGAATGATGAAGAAATGGAAAGAGAAGAAGAAGAAGAAGAAGAGGAAGGTATGATGAAGGAACACTAAACAGTAATATCATCCAATTATGTTCATCATAAGTGGAAGTGAGAAGAGGAAGAAAGTGTATAGAATGAAGTGTCGACTGTCCACTCTTTCCATCCTCTTATCAAGACTCAAGAGAGGAAATCACCCATTATCATGTTTTCACTCCATTATTTCGTCTCATTCCATCGAATTGAGACGGTTTTCATTGTTTTGTCTGATGAACGAATGATTTGACTCGTGGAAGTGAGACGATGCAAGCATTTCACTCTCTCAGAAAGATACGGCTATTTCGAAAAAAAGTTTTCATCAAATTGTGTTCCATTTTTTCATTATTATCATTGAAAATGCTGGTAATAAACTTCATTCTCAGTTGTATCGACAGATTTAGTTGGTATGATAATGATGAATGACATCACTGAACGGATCACCGAGAATCTTAGCTGTCAACAAGGAATGATGATAAAATATATGAAGAATGATATGACAACACAAGCTAATATTGAGAAGCTATGAGAATTCATGGCTCTCATCATTGTTACGTAGTATTGTCTTTAATCGTCTAATTCATATCCCCCTACAGTCCTTTCCACTCCATCTCCTTCTTCAATCGTACAGTACAGTCTTCCTTCTCCTTTCTCTTCTTCATCTCGATCATCATTGCTTCTCTTCTTCTCTTCTTCTTATCATCTTTATCAGTCTCTATCTTCATAATCTTCACACATTTCCTCTTCACTTCTCTCTTTGATCTGTCTCTGTACTGACTACTTCTCCTTTCTATTTCACTCCACTTAATTCAGATAATGAAGGGAATCTTTCGAAACACATTTATTCTGGAAGACTCATTCTTATATTTCGAAACTTCTCATTAAATGGATTTCATTCGTTCTTCGACATCATCTCATCTTCATCGTTCACAATCATTTCTTTATTTCCTTCACTATTTTTCTGTCACTATCGTGTTTCGATGAGAGAAGTCTTCCTCTTCCCTTCTCTGTCTTTCTTTCTCTTTCTCTCTTCCCTTCTGTTTCGCTGTCCTATCTCCTCTTCTCCCCTCTCTTCTCTCCTTCTTCTCTCTCTTCGACAATGGAGTCATTTCATCACAAATCCCGTGTCTTGCACCACACTCTTCGAACCAGTCCATTCCTCCCTTCATTCAATCACTTTCCCTTTCTTTCATTCAATCCAAATGCACTTTTCCTGGCTAAATCTGTTCCAAATGCTCTTGTTTCTCTTCAAATCAACGTTGAAACGAAGTTGTGTCAAGTTTTCGAATGATGTTTTCAATCTGACGCTTGAGCACAATTGGGATAGTGAGGCAATGTGTAGTGAAGAGAGTTGTTTGCATAGTTTAGAGCGGCAGAGAAAGGGAAGGAGAGGGGAGGTGGTTGGAAGGGAGGAGAGAGAAGGGGAAAGGGAAGGAGAGAGAGCGCGCCAGCCGAATTGTGACGAAAGAGTATGTGTCTCGTGTGAGTCGATGAGTCATCGACCCACTACCGGCTGAGACTCCTTCCTCCCCTTCCCTCCCTCCTCCCTCCTCTCTCCTCCCACCTCCCCTCCTCCCACCTCCCCTCCTCCCACCTCCCTTCCTCCCTCGAACCACCTCCCATATCTCCTATCTCATACTTCTGGCCTCATTTCCCTCTTTGTTTTCTATTCTCAATCAGACTTTTTCCTCAGTCTCACTATTCCTCTATTCCCTCTCTTCTTTCTTCTCTCTTTCTCTTCTCGGTTATATATTTATCTGTGTAGAACCTTCTCTCCCTCTCTCTCTCTCTCTTTCTCTCTTATTCTCTTCACTTCACTACTCTTGATCCTCTTTTCCCTCTCAATCGATTTGAATTTCAACTAACAACAATCGATTTATCGTCAATTCTCGAGAACTTTCGCTCTCTTTCATTCACTTTACACTTTGAACACTTTCTGACTCGGTTCCATCCAATTCTTCACTCTTTTAAGTAAATAAACATATTTAAATGATAAATCAATCAGCAATCCAGTGTCTTCTTTCGTCCACTCTTCTTCTTCTTCTCTTCTTATCACGATTCCTTCACATCAAAGTCATTCAAGCTCCTCTTCTCTTCTCCTTCTCTCTCTCATTCACAAACATTCTTCCTCCTCTTGAAAAGGGACGAGATTTCATGCAGTTTAAGGTTGATCGGAGAAGAGAAAGTACAGATTCTGAAAGGGAAGGAAGAGGAAGGAGATGAAGGAGAGTGGAGGAGAGGGTTCTATTCATTCGTCTTCTCTTCTTTTTCTCGTTGTATTAGTGACAGTCTTCCCTTTGATCTACCATTACGTCAATCCTCTCATGGAATTCATTCTTTCTTCGTCCAATTCATTCTCATTCTCATTGATGTTTCTCTCTTTTCTTTCAGTCTCGAACATCCCTTCCTTCTCTTCCTCTCTTCTCTCTCATCATTCAATCATATGATGTGATCGAGATCCATTTCCCCCATTCGATCTTTCACTTTGATCACTCCCCTTTTCCTCTCTCTCTCTTTTATCCCCTTAGGCTATCGTTCCATTCTACAGTTTATTCATTATTCCCACGTTATTCACTCTTCTCTTCCTTCTTCCACTCTCATTCCTCATCCCTTTCCACATCTTCAATATCAATTCGATGGCTGATCTTCCTCCTCTTTCATCCTTCTCTTCTATCACAGGCCAATCACCTCGATCTACTCTCGTCTCTCCATTCAATTCAACTTCACTTCTTCAATCGGCCAATAATGTCAGTTATCCATTTTCAGACTTATATTATCTGGGTTAGAAAGAATTCCTTTATCGATTCTTCCTCTCTCTAAACAATACTCCTTTCCTTCCATCGGAGGAGAGCGAGTTTAGATCAATCTCCTATTGCAAACACCGTACAGTTCTTTGCACTTTCCACTATCCTTCGCTTCTATTCCATAGGCTGATAATATTAAGTTCCCTCAGAATCCCCTCAGACCCCTCTCGACAGCATTCCTTTGACTGGGTGGTGCGGTGAAAACGAAACTTTCTGCTATTTCCCACAAATCATGAATTAATATCTCCTGACGCGAAAACTCTGAGAGAGCAATAGAGTACGGTAGGCCGTCGCCCCTCGATTTGCATACTGAGATGTGAGAGAACCTCACGAACTGGTAGGCCAACCTAGGATAGGTGAGAACAGCCGTCATGGCGCAGAGGTAAGTTTGAAGTTTAGGTTCGCAGCGGTCGGGGGTTCAACCCCCGGCCATGCACTTTCTCTTGCCGGATTTTGTAAGGACTACTCTAGGCATCTCACCATGGTGTGGGCTCTCTATTTCCGTTTTCTATCTATTTGGAATGCCTCTCCCTCAGAATTTTATCCAACTGATCTCTTTTTGTTGCTTTCCCTTCCCATCACTCGCCGCTTCACTGGCACTGCACAAATCATTATCTTTCAGCATAGTAAGAAAATCGGCTGATCAGTAATAGTGAAGGGCTATGTTCTCACTTCTTTCCACGTGGTCATTCTCTCTCTCTTATCAATCCATGGATGGAATGAAGTACAGAATGATGACGTGTTACTCATCAATCTCTCTCTTTCCCTCATTGTATTCTGATCACATTCGATGGTCCATACGGCAATCCTTTCTCGAGTATCTAAGTGTTCTCTTCAATTCTTCTAGTTTCATCTCTTTCAATTCGTTTCATTCTCCAGGAAGGGAGTGGTCGAAGGAGGGGGAGGAGGGAGGGGGAGACAGGGAGGAGGGAGGGAAGGGAGACAGGGAGGAGGGAGGGAAGGGAGTAACTTGTTCAGTTGTGAGGGTGGAAATGCACGACTAAACACGTCCTATCACTTATGACTACGTCACTCAATCGTTTCCGGTGTCACTTATCTCCCTTGATTCCCTCCTCCACCCTTCCCTTCCTCCTCCCTCCTCCTCTCCCCTTCTACTCGATACAGTTGTACACACAGGGGCTACCCATAGTGGTGACTCATCCATGTTCTTCTTCCAATTTCAATTCGACCTCTCATTTTCTCTTACACTAAACTCCATTCGTTCAGTTCGAACAAAGGGTTCCACGAGCATTTTCAACATTTGTTAGCAAGTATTGTTCGCAAGTTCGCAGTAATGGGACATTGATATTGTGGATTTTCCTTCTCTGCTATCCATATTTCCTTTTATTTTTCATCTTCTACTTTCTACTCATGCTTAAAATTTTGAATGATGATGACCATACTTTTTCTTCGAATCGCAAGCAGTCACGGTTGTCTAGTTTATAGTTTGAATCATGGACACGTAGGTTGAAAGATCTTATGCTCTTGTTGTAGTTCATGTCACGCAATGCTTCTTCTAATGAATAAGATTCCCTTCTTTACTCCTGACAACGTGGATAGATTATCTTCCCTCTTCCTCTTATCCTCTCTATCATCCCTCCTCTTCCTCCTTCTCCTTCTTCCTTCTTCTCACTCTCAATCTACGGGAGGAATCACTCCATACCTCGATGATTACTGATAACTGGCTACTTATGCTCTCTGTGAGTTATCTCACTTCTACCGTCTTCATTTCACTCTATAGAACCTAGACTAACTTGTGCTAAATCAATTCCAAGATTAAAAGTGATAAGCTTATAACTTTCATTTCTAATCGGACATCACCGTGTAAATTGTAGGTTATTTAGTTTAAACGACATTTCCATAACACCATAATGTGCGCAATAATCAATTCGTCAATGAGAATGTGTAGAATGTTTGATTGGAATCCATGTTGAAATGAATAGTTCTAGTCTGTAGATAAAGAGATTCCATCCTTTATTCTCTCTACTTTGCTCTTCTCTGACACATTTTTCTCTTCCGTGCAAATGTTGTTCATTTGCACTGAATTTCTTCCTCATTCAATGGTCATCTCAATATTTGGGTGGTCCAAGTGACTCATTCTCTTCTCTTCTTCTTCTTGTCATTACTCATGACAGCAATTCGTCAAACTGACTAAGAAATACAGTCAATTGTCCTTTTCCCTTCCCTTTGTCTCTATCGATTCAATTATGGATTCTATCACGATCACATGTTTATCACACGAGTTCAACTTACTTTCCTTTGTGTCCTCTGCCCTTGTATTGAATAGAAAGTATACTCATTCAATAGATAAAATACGCCATGTTTTTCTTCAATATTTCGTAGAGTATTACGTATCTATTTGATGCTCAAAGAAACGTAATAATTGAGAGTAATCCGTGATCTGTTATTCATGATGGACCATAAGTCGTGAGATCTTCCTTATTCCTCTCTCTAGTCTTCTCAAAAAATTGCAATTGAATCCCCAATTGCGTAGTCTGATATTTCCTCATAAATGGAACGTATTCATAAGGGCAACGAAGATTATCAATGGGCTTCACGGCGAATGAAAGTTGGAAATAATATATGATATTTTTATTGAGGGTATGATGCAAATTGAAATGGAATATTCGAGAGTAATATTTCGCAAGATAAGTTTTCCAATCATATTACGGACGGATCTACGATCTTATGATCACACTCATATAATTATAAAAGACCCTTTTTAACTATATTCGTATGAATGTCCTCTGTTTCTTATTTCCACCTTCTCATTGAGATCAGATCACCCCCTCTCTAATCTGACCATGTTCTTCCCTTTTCGTCTCCTTCTCACTGAGATCAGATCACCCCCTCTCTAATCTGACCATGTTCTTCCCTTTTCGTCTCCTTTCGAACTTGAACCTCGTCTCTTTTCAAATTTTGGCATTTTTTGCAGCTCCTCTATTCTTTTCTTTCTTCACATTTTCCCTCCACCACGGATCTCAGACTTTTTTGTGTAGAAGGAAAAGAGAAGAAGGAAGGGAAGAGTTGGAAAGGACAAAATGAGGAACGGCGCCTTTATTGAAGAGAGAGGGACGGAGAGAGAGGGGGGGGCTACTGTAACCGAGTGGGAGGAAGAATCTGGACTGTATGTGAGAAATATGAATAATTATCTACCGAAAGATAAGCCATAAAAACCCCCTGTGATTCTGAATGAGACTGATTGAAGATTTCGGAAAATTGACTTCCAAAACTAAATCTAGATAGATGCTTTGAGATGTTGTTCATACTCAGATCTCAATCCTTGTATCTCTCTTCTTCCTTCATTCCTCTCTATATCAACAAGTGTTTCCTCTCCTCGATAAGTGTGATAATCTGTCTCTAATTGGTTGTATGCTCAAGTATTTATCTATCTCTTTTCCCCTTTGACGATCCGCCGGATATTCCTCTCCCTTATGCACATCTATCCACACTCTCAAACAAAAGAAGAAAAAGGGTGAGACATCTACAGATAGAACTCTGATCGAAGATGATATCCACTCATTATCGAGGACTTCCTTCCCTCTCCCCCCCCCCTTCCCCCCTCTCCCCTTTTGTCCTGTCTCCTTCCTTCTTCAAACCGTTAGTTTCTTCTTCCATCTAAGGAAAGGCTGATATTGTTCTTTCCCTTCATCCTGACATTTTGTCCTTCTCCCTTCTCTTTTCTTCTCTCCGTCATTCTCACTGATTCATTTCTCCCTTCAAGGTATTCAATCAGAGATAACGACGAATGAAGAGACACAAGAGAAAGAAGGAAAGATAGATCAATGAGAGGAATGGAAGTATCGATTGATTCATAGTAGATAGATACACATCATAACTCGACCCATGGACTTGATAAGTATCAATCTTAGTTTGTAGAGTGAATCTTCATCTGAGAGATACGATGGGAAAGGAAGAGAGTGAAGGAGGGAGAGGGGGGAGGAGCATACAGTATCTCTCTTCTCTCTCTCCCTCTCTCTCTTCCTTCAGGATTCCTTCTTCGATCAGTCATATCTCTTCTCTTCCTTACTCATCTACTCTCTGAATGTATCCTCCTCCCACATCTTCGTCATCCTCAGATGGCCAATCACTTCTTCGTCCATCATCATTCTCATTCGATACTTCATCTGTCATAGTCTCAACTCCTTCAACTCTTCCTCCTCCTCTTCCTCAATCAGATCTACCAGAGAGAACTCCCGATACTCCATCTTCATATCCTTATTATTCTAATGATCAATATGGATCATTCTTCCCTTCTAATAATGGCTATTCTTGGCCGCTCATCCTTTCACTCGACATGGTAAGAATACTTTTATTTGATGTTCTAAACTAGATCATAACTTGGACTTGATTAGGATGTGCTGAGAGGATGAAAGATCAAATGAATCCTAATGGATTAGAAATGTCTTCGTTTCCTTTCGCATTGGGGGCGGAGAAGATAATGACAATACTCTACAAAATTCTTTAACTTTTCATCTAGTCTAAAATAGATATCATTCGTGCTCAACTAACACTCAAGATCATAAATTCTGATCCAGTCACATGCACTTATTTTCTCTGCTTTTGCAAATATACGCACTTCAATTACTATTATATTGTTAACGTCAGAAGCTGCGTTGTCTTTTGGATCTGTCCAATATATTTGAGTGTTGGAGTGAAATAATGTAATTGAAAGGGGGGGGGGAGTGAGTGCAGGTGTCTTCCCATTGATTCCTTTTCTCTCTCTCTCTCTCTTTCCCTTACTCGTTCACATTCTCATTCTCCTCTTTTACAACTTGAACTTGACTACTCTTTTGTTTCCGATTCTGAGAAGAATTCGGAGACTGAAAAAGAAGAGAATGAGGAAATGAAGATTCTATGAACTTTCTGAAGACTTCTATAGATACTGGATGTTCAGTTTTTTTTAGGAAATTACTATAGAGACAGCCGAAGAGAGATCATGAATGTTTCAATAAATATAATTAGCTCATGGCGAATCATTCTTATTCATTTCCTTTAATTGCTCTCTAAAGAAATATTTTCTGAACGATGTGATCAGAATATATTTTTGAGACCAACTAGGAATAAATCATCGTTTCTTGAACTGAAGTCTTCCCTCTCATCTCCTCTCATCTTCTCCTTTATCTCCTTTATCTGTCAGCCTCCTTCATCCATCCATTATTGTAAATGTCAAAGTAGTTGATAGTCACATTTCTCTCTTGATCACCATTCATCATATATTTTATCCTCCAATAATTCCCATCAGATCCAATTCTTTCTCTTTCTCTCTTTTGCACGCCCTTTTATCGATGTTTGCATTCTATTGGTCGAGAGAGAGGGAAGGGTACCGTATTCCGTCCCTTTCGAGAGTGAGGGAAAGGGAAGGGAAGGGGAAGCACGAGGATAGATGATCCGTCCCTTTGGAGAGTGAGGGAAAGGGAAGGGAAGGGGAAGCACGAGGATAGATGATCCGTCCCTTTCGAGAGTGAGGGAAAGGGAAGGGAAGGGGAAGCACGAGGATAGATGATCCGTCCCTTTCGAGAGTGAGGGAAAGGGAAGGGAAGGGGAAGCACGAGGATAGATGATCCGTCCCTTTGGAGAGTGAGGGAAAGGGAAGGGAAGGGGAAGCACGAGGATAGATGATCCGTCCCTTTGGAGAGTGAGGGAAAGGGAAGGGAAGGGGAAGCACGAGGATAGATGATCCGTCCCTTTCGAGAGTGAGGGAAAGGGAAGGGAAGGGGAAGCACGAGGATAGATGATCCGTCCCTTTGGAGAGTGAGGGAAAGGGAAGGGAAGGGGAAGCACGAGGATAGATGATCCGTCCCTTTCGAGAGTGAGGGAAAGGGAAGGGAAGGGAAGCACGAGGATAGATGATCCGTCCCTTTGGAGAGTGAGGGAAAGGGAAGGGAAGGGGAAGCACGAGGATAGATGATCCGTCCCTTTCGAGAGTGAGGGAAAGGGAAGGGAAGGGGAAGCACGAGGATAGATGATCCGTCCCTTTCGAGAGTGAGGGAAAGGGAAGGGAAGGGGAAGCACGAGGATAGATGATCCGTCCCTTTGGAGAGTGAGGGAAAGGGAAGGGAAGGGGAAGCACGAGGATAGATGATCCGTCCCTTTGGAGAGTGAGGGAAAGGGAAGGGAAGGGGAAGCACGAGGATAGATGATCCGTCCCTTTCGAGAGTGAGGGAAAGGGAAGGGAAGGGGAAGCACGAGGATAGATGATCCGTCCCTTTGGAGAGTGAGGGAAAGGGAAGGGAAGGGGAAGCACGAGGATAGATGATCCGTCCCTTTCGAGAGTGAGGGAAAGGGAAGGGAAGGGGAAGCACGAGGATAGATGATCCGTCCCTTTGGAGAGTGAGGGAAAGGGAAGGGAAGGGGAAGCACGAGGATAGATGATCCGTCCCTTTCGAGAGTGAGGGAAAGGGAAGGGAAGGGGAAGCACGAGGATAGATGATCCGTCCCTTTCGAGAGTGAGGGAAAGGGAAGGGAAGGGAAGCACGAGGATAGATGATCCGTCCCTTTCGAGAGTGAGGGAAAGGGAAGGGAAGGGGAAGCACGAGGATAGATGATCCGTCCCTTTCGAGAGTGAGGGAAAGGGAAGGGAAGGGGAAGCACGAGGATAGATGATCCGTCCCTTTCGAGAGTGAGGGAAAGGGAAGGGAAGGGGAAGCACGAGGATAGATGATCCGTCCCTTTCGAGAGTGAGGGAAAGGGAAGGGAAGGGGAAGCACGAGGATAGATGATCCGTCCCTTTCGAGAGTGAGGGAAAGGGAAGGGAAGGGGAAGCACGAGGATAGATGATCCGTCCCTTTCGAGAGTGAGGGAAAGGGAAGGGAAGGGGAAGCACGAGGATAGATGATCCGTCCCTTTCGAGAGTGAGGGAAAGGGAAGGGAAGGGGAAGCACGAGGATAGATGATCCGTCCCTTTCGAGAGTGAGGGAAAGGGAAGGGAAGGGGAAGCACGAGGATAGATGATCCGTCCCTTTCGAGAGTGAGGGAAAGGGAAGGGAAGGGGAAGCACGAGGATAGATGATCCGTCCCTTTCGAGAGTGAGGGAAAGGGAAGGGAAGGGGAAGCACGAGGATAGATGATAACAAGTAAGATAGAGGAGGTCATTGAAGTAGATCATACTTCATTCCTTTCCATTCTAGCTTCATCTATCTAGTAATTACTAATCATTATCTACACACTCGATTGAATGGACTTCATGGTAGCTACTCTCTCTCTCTCTCTCTTCTCATTCTACCTCTTCTCTCTTCCTTTTACATGGGTGGAGAGTATCTCACCCCTAAGGGATGAGTCATCCATTCGAATAGACTCGAAGGGGATGGCAGAGAGAGAGTAGAGACAGTTGAGTACTCCCATCCCTCCCTCTCTCCGCTCCCCCTCTATCATCCATTATGAATCGACGACTACTTCCATCATGGTCAAATCGACCATCTTCATCATCATATCATCCTCCTCCTCATCCTTCCACTTCTTCTTCTTCTTCATCCCATCCTCCTTCCTATGAATCTCCTCTTATTCTCAATAATGACTTTCAATTTCGTCCTCCTCCACCTCAAATGCATCATAATTCTCATATGCACAATAGTGCAATGGTTGGTAGATGAAGCATAAAAGAGGAAAGAAAGATCAGATGTGTTCATAAAATAAATCGAATGAAAAGAGAACATTTCAATTGGGCGAACTTCTCTATGGGTGTTGATCTCATACCTTTTCCTTCTTTTATCTCATTCTGATCTTTGATCTTTTCAGCGGCAACAAAGTGGTGAATCGTCATCTTCTTGTGTTGGAACTCCTCTTCCTTTCTTCCAACCCGACTTCTCCCTTCAGGTTCATTCTATTCTCTTACAATGACATGAGATTGAAATCTGAGTGATGAAATCCCCTTCTTATCTTCTCTCTTTCGTGTTCCATCTTGTCCCTTCCACTTCATTCTCTCTCTTCTGATACCATAACGATTAGTCCTTATTGAGTAGATGGACTAATCATCTTCTCTTTTCAGTTGAATCCCCTATCTCAATCTCCATTTCCATCGTCTGTCTATCAATCGACAGTTCCTTCGTCTATTCCGTCTATGGGAGTTCCTGTTAGAAGAACAGGAGGAAGACGACCAAAGGAAATGGATAATCTTGTCAGTTATCTCTTCTACTAATCAATTCATTCTTTATTGTGACTGAACGCCTTGAGGATAGTGACCCATATTACTCATAGACTTTCCAAATAAGAAGAAAATGACTCAGAAAGGCGAAGCTTATTTGATAACTGATAGCAAATGATATAGACTGCAGGGAGTCTGATGAGTCAGAATGGATCGGGTAGGAGTAGAGAGGGGGAGGGGGAGGGGGATGGAGGAGGAGAGGAGGGGAGGGAGATCCGGGGAAAAGAATTGATTGTATTGGCTGTAGACGATGAGTCATACAAAAGAGAGAATGCACGGGAATGAAGGGAAGGAGAGAGAAATCATAACTGATACCATCTATTGTTACAGTATCCGGAAGATATTTATTGATCCATTTCAGTATGAAGACATGGACCATGAAGAAGTTGAGAAGAAATCAAAGAGAAGATTGAGGAATAAGGAAGCTGCAGCTAGATGCAGGTAGGTCATCAGAAGGAATGAAGAGAGAGAAGAAGAAGGGGAATGAAGGGGAGAGATTAGGGAGTACGGTACCGACCTATTGTGTACTCTCTTCTTCTCGTGAAAGAGTGTATCGAATGGGGAATAGAAGTGGTCAATCATCTTGTCCCTCTTCAATTCTTCATTGAAGAGAATGATTACAGAGCTCGTCGACTAGGACTCATGAATGAACTACAAGATAAAGTTGATCAATTCAAGAGAGAATCAAAGTCAAAAGCAGAAGAGATCAAGAATCTATCGGATAAGGTTCGATTCAATTGATTTCCCTCTTGAATCTTTCCTTTCTTTAGGTGAATCGTCTCCAAGCTTTCCTTCGTAATCACGAATGTAAAGTGAGTATGGAAGAAAGACAGAAGATACTCAATAATTGTGGAGTATCTCAGAATATGCCTCTTGTTAATACCCGTGAGTCCCTCCCCTCCACTCCTTCCCTCCCTCATCGTCTCCTTCTCAGGATATATCTCTGCCCCTGCTCCTCCTCCACAATCTCATCGATCTCTTCCTCCTCCTTCTATTCCTCCTTCTCATATTCATCTCGTCACTTCTACTCATGCTCACATTGAACAACCAATCGAGAATTTCCCTGCTCAATTGAGATCAAATCAACCAAGAGGTAAGAATATTCATTATGATTAGAAGATATGAGGAATGATGACTGGATTCTTAGTAATGATGAACATGTAAATATTTGTACTGACTACTCTGATTCGTGATGAATATTCTTTCCCATTTCAGATTCGACGGATTGGATTCCTCAATATGAACAACATAGAGGAACAAAGAGAGGACATGAAGAAATGAATGGAGGAAATCAATATGGGTGAGATAATCATAATGTTTTAACGTATAATTTCACTATGAGCACTATTAATATACAAAAATTATTTATTAAAATAGAATATTTTTAGTGAGCACAAGCAGCCAAAAATGGAATTGATGGAGAATGAGCGAGAAAGAGAAGAGAAAACACTCGCTCAAATCAATGGAAATGATGATCTTGAGGTAAATAGATTAGTGTTATTCGTTTTCAATTGATGATCCGCACCAGCACCCATCCAACAGTTTATAAACTTTCAGAGACCAAATGAGTTCAAACTTGATCTATCTGGGATGGGAGGATCAGGAACAGTTCCTCTTTCTACACCCTCAAGAGATTTCGGAGGACCACCCACTTTCTCCTCCTTCCCTATGCTCTCTTTCGGTTAGTTTATATTCCATTGAGGGATAAAGTGGGAATGGGCAATGATTATTAAGTAAAATTATATGTATACCATGTATCTAATCATATTCTTCTTTAGGTGGAACATCCTTGGGAGGTCCATCGAATATTCTTGATCGTACCACTGGTTTAACTCCAGTTGCTAATGTCTCGACTATGTCTGCTTTTCCTCTCGGAACTCCTCTAGGTAATAATGACCTCAAGAATCTCTGAGAGATCAAAAGATAGACACAATTCGCATTTATTAATTCTTTATCCCTACCCGAAATCGCACTTTCCAATCCCATTTACGAAGTTTCCTTCATTTTCCCTCCTATAAATGCTTTATTCTCTTCGTTTCCTTTTGGAATTCGATTGACTTATTTTTGCTTTCTATTCAATTCTCTCCATTTCTCATGTTGTGAGTATTATCTCCGGTTGTGATTATTAATTTTGTTCCCTCTCTCTTTTAAATCTACTTATCCCCATTCTCTCAGAATCAACCCACTTCATTCCCTAGTAATCATTCATTCTTTTCTCTTGTAATCAATCCATCTAGTATCTACATGTACTTCCCTTTCCCTCTGGGATCCTTCCCTTCTTTTCTTCTTCCTTCCTTCGATATTCCCATATCATTTCTTAATTCCTCATCCTTCCATACATCTCTACTGTGCACTCTCTTGTCTGTCGTCAGTTATTATCGTTAGTCAAATAATAAGTCAAATTGTGCCAATTCAGAGGCAGATTTAGTCCCATAGAGTAATTCGCTCCTATTTTGTCTGTATAACTTCTGCACCAATAAAGTTTCCAGTCTTATTAATGATGTATCTTCGATCTTACGAGCAACTTCACCCTCACACTCACAATCGATCATTTCATCGGATAACTTCTTTGTTCACAATCATATGGATTCATGGTTATAATGAGGAATGTGACTGATCATTCGATAGTTGGATCCATTAGAGTGATTGGGATGATTACAGCAAAATACTTCGATCCAAGGAGATTCGATGACCTTCCTTCCTTTTTATTCACGCAATAATCATTCATTTCTCATCCGGTTGTTTCCTCTCATCAAAACGAGTGCAATCTCTTCAAGTATTGCCTTCTTTCAGTCCATTCATTCCATTTCTTCTCAATCTCATCTCCAATGTGGATATTCCGTAATAATCCACATAAATCGAAGTTCATCACAAGGAAAATCCCTTCATTTGACTTTGGCACCACGAGAAAACAACGAATTAATAAATAATAATAACATCGCTTTGAAGGCGACGAAAGGAAAGAGAAATCATTCACTTCCAACGAGTCCAGATAATGGAACACCGTTACACAACGTATTCGATACTGGGTTACTAATTAATTAATTACTAATTAATTTAGTTATTAAGTTAGGGTCATGGAGTGATATGAGTGAGAGTAATCTTATAGTTGTCTGTATGTGTAACATGATACATCTCCCTTCGATTCCTGACAGAATAGCTCAGTATTCGTGACGTACGAGAAATCTCCATTGGCACAGATAACATCGAATCTGAGAAGAGATCAAAGATCAAAAGAGAAAGGAAGAGGGAATGCTAACCTTCCTCCATATTGTGCCTCTGCAGCCAATTGAATGAGTCTCTTTGATGAATTGAGATTATCATCGATATTCTCAAGCATAAGTGCACGAAGATCTTCAGAATTACAAAGGGGATCATCAGTCAATTTGAGAGTGGAGACATCAACCGGTTTCTCTTCCTCAATTATCTCTATCACAGGGATAAAAAGGGTATGAATAAACCTTCTTCTCAACTTCTTCTTCTGATTCTTCTACACGAGCGACTTTGACAGCTGCAGCTCCCTGTAGATAGACACTCTCTCTCTCTCACTCTCCATCTCTTCCCTGTTTCTTACCTTAGAAGGATCTACATTGAGTGAAACATCAGGTGGAGAATCGGGAATTTGTTCCTCAGCAACTCCAATTTCCTCTCGTGCATATTGAGTCGTCTCGTGAATTGGTGCCTGATAATGGATTACTTCATCCCCATCTTTAATTGAATTGACTAACGGGACTAGGCTGAACTTGTTGTCCTCCAATTGTATATTGCCCCCTGAGGGAAGTTGTTGCACTACTTGTTGAGCCTCAATTGATCGTCTTTCATCTCTCTTTCCATTGAATGAGATAACTCACAGGTTGATTGTACACGGGAACATATTGGGGAGGAGGTCCTTGAGGGGCAATTGCATATCCTCCACTAGGGAGAGAAGGAGGAGGAAGGGAGATACAGGGAGATGGAGGACATTGAGGAGCTGAAAGAGAAGATACAATGGTCACACCTCTCAATTAGAATACCAGCTGACTAATTGAAAGGAGACTAAGGAGACTATTTTCTACATTACGTAAGAGAGAGAGAGAGAGGGAACGAGTTTGATGTGAAATCGAGCACCGAAAGGACACTTGAAATGGAATTTGATCGAATGAAGAACGTGATACATTCGAAAGAACTATCACATATTTCCATCTTATAAACTGAGTATTCTTCAAAAATAGCGACTTCATGCACACCAAATAATCTTGTAAAAGTAAACCTTAAATAAATAAATATAAGCTGACTTTGAATGGGCGGACAAGCTGATTGACATGGAGATTGCTGTTGACATCCACAGCCAAAGAAGAATGAAGATGAAACTCCCACAAGAGAGAAGAGAATGAGATAATGCATCTGAGAGGAGGAAGGAATGAGATAGAATACAGTTAGACGAGAATTATTGATGAATGAAATATATAGTAAGAATGAATAGAATGACAATGTGGGAGGGACTAATCTGTCCTTATGAAGCTCTTCGATGACTCCGCCCCTTTGGAAGGTGAACCGATTCGATCCATGAATAAGGGAAAGAGATAGAGGACATTGGGAAAAAGAGTGGAGAGATGACCTTAAGGACTGAAGAGAACGAGATAAAGAGTGAAATGACTCGAGAAGATCTTTTCTGCCACTCGAGAATGGCTGGCTATTCAATGTTATGGAGAGGAATAACCAGACATTTTCATTCATTTACTAATCTCGAGAGTCTATGAAGGAACTAAAAGAGAGATAGGCATCCCAATTGAATATATCCACGGAATGAGACATTCTTCTCTCTCTCTCTTGTGCAATCGTGATCACAACGAATCATCATTTGCAATTCAATGCCTTAGCTTTCCTTCAAGTATCGAATAAAATGACCGGTCACAAGAAAGTGAAAGAAATTCTCTAACAAATTCTTCTCCTTTGGCAGTCATGATTTCTTTAAACAACAGAAGATCGAGAGACACGATTATAAATCTCTATCAAGATTCTTGATTTAGCTCAATTCTCTAATGATATCAGTGCAATATGAACGGAACTTGCAACTTCGTACTTTCACTTTCAACATCATCTGTTACTATCCGATCTTTTTCACTTTCATTTCAATTTCTCTTTCGATATCCCATTAAATTATGCGGTGTGTAGGTGAAAAAGGATAAGGAAAAAAGAGAGGATTAGGAAAGAAGAGGAAGAGATAGAGATGATAGATTGAAAGAGAGATTGCCATTCAATCTCAATGAAAAGTTCCAGGAAAGGGAAAGGGAGAGAAGGAGGAATAAGTAGAAAGAACAAAGGATGCTATAGAAGGTCAACAATTTTTATTCAATACAATCCAATTCTTATCCAAGGTGCGATCCAAAATTCACAAAGAGGAGATCAGAAATGGAATCTAATTTCCAATGTGATCATTGATTTTCACACTAAGATTCGTTCGAAATAAAAGATATTTGTCAACAGATGAAAGATATAATTATCTCATCATCTTATCCATTACTGCAATTTGAATATTTTTGAACACAAGAAAATCCTCCGATTTACATAATTGTTTCACATATTTCTTCAATTGGTCGGAGTATAAAGGGCCATTCTTCTCATTCATCCTTCATTCTCTCCTCTTCTTCTCCATTCGAGTGGTTTTTCTTTCTCGAAGGAGAGTCATCTCCTTCGTTTTCACTAAATGATCATTAAAAATATCGTTATTCTTCTATGGATATTGAACGGTATCACTTCCTCAGGTAGGTTCATCCCTAGGGAATAGAAATATTCAATTGAATTTGACCCTTTAGATCTCTCGACTTGCTCCTTTTCATATATCGATACTTGTAATGAAGAAAAAGAACTTTTATGCACGAAAGTGAGTGAAAAGAGAAAATGAGCATTACCAATAAAGTATTGCAGCCCACTATCGAAGGAAAGTGTGACAATGATTTCCAACTCGAGTGAGCCCCCTCACTCCCCCCCCCACTCTCATATACTTCTTCAGAATGAGTAGTGGAGACTCTTCATTTGAGAGTGTAGAAGGAGAATTAGTATGCGATAATGAACAATTGAATGGAGGAAGAAAAGGCGGATTTAAACTACTCGATATTGATGCTATTCGATGTGCAAAAGAAAGTAAGGACAACGAAGAAATAAATACATGGAAATATCATTGTCTTAGAATGCACAGTAAATCCGTCAAAGGGCAGTGGAAAGTGTATGCCATCCACAGCGTGTAAAGATGTACGTTTATTGACTATCGACAATAGAAAGTATACTCATTCAGGCTACTGCTACGGATGACTCTGTGGTATGCGATGTGGGATACCATATAGAGTAAGACAAAGAGGAAAAGAAGATAATTAGTCGATATTAAGGATTCAACAAACGAAAGGGACGTCGAATGGATGGATTGAAGTGAAGAAGATGAAATGTAGTGGAGATATTGTTACTGTAGAGATACAAAGTGGAACAATTCCACCACAATCTATGATGAATATTCGATGTAGGAAGGATAGAGTCCCTCGTCAGTCTATTCATTGTCAAAACTCTTGTTGAATATGTTTACTATTCAGCTTCTTCTTGTGATATCTCTTCATATTTCGATGATGATCAATGCGATGGGAGTAGTTTATGCACGAAGGTAAGGAAGGAATCGTTGAAGAGGATGATCAATCATTTATTTCAGCCAAATTTAAAAACGAATGGAGTAAGCTGTGACTCTGGGACTCTTCAGTGAGTAGTCAATACATCCCATCATTGAATTCATTGATTTCTCAGAGGAATTATCGATGAATGGAAGGATGTTACTGATTTCTCTGTCCAATGCAATGAAAAGAACTTGATTGTTATGATGAAAGATTCAATTGCATTTGAACCTCAGTTGTTGAGGTGTAGAGAAGATGGTTTGTAATTAGAAAATATAGAAGGGAAAGAGAGAGAATGGAATGGATTCAGTGTGCGAAAACGATCTAAGTGAATACAAAGCGCCGAAAGAAGAATGTCCAAAAGATGATACTTGCACTGATGTTATCTCACCTGTTGACAAGAAAAATGTTGTGTGTGAAAATGGACAACAACTCGAGTTTGTTATCATTGTGGTTCTTCATTCACATTTGAATTCCAGAGGTCAAGTGACTGCAAAAGGAGGATGGAATACTGTAGATTCGATACTCGTCTGTTCGAAACAACTCCTTATTCCGAATTCATTCACTAAACTGCGATGCCATTTACCGAGTGAGGAAAACGATTAATAATATCATCTCCATATTTCTTGTTTAGGACCGTGCAATATGGATAAATTCTACGATGAAGAATTATGCGACCGCCACGTAGCATGCAAAAAAGTTATTATTCATTATGGAACTCATTTGAAGCTTCTTTTTTTCAGCCCGATTCTACTCAGTATTGTGAAACAAACTACAAACTAGAGTGAGACTGATCACTCTTTTTTCTCTTATCTTTCTAATTCAGATACTCGGATGTTTCTCCTCCTAACTGGAGTGATGCTGTTGTAATTTGTTCGAAGAATCAGTATAAGATTAGTCAAGGAGGAATTCCCAAATCTATAGTACCAATCGGATTTCGATGCGTCAAAGAGAGTGAGTTCCACTTTCGAATAAGAGACATTGATTATAATCAGGAGGTTGTGATCTATCCAACTACGATGAATCTTCTTGTGAGGATGATAACGAATGTATCCCGGTTAGATGAGAGAAAGAGAGAGGAGCCAATTGACTAATCTTTAACTTCAGCCTAAAAATGAAAACAATGAACTAAAATGCGATCCAGAATACGAACTTCAAACAAAGTGAAATGTTCCTTCCCTTCAATTTACTTAATTTTCACTTCAGGGAAATCCAATGGATCAAAGTGCAAAAAGTCTCGTGTGTTTCGAATGTCTTTGAATGGAAAAATGAGAAGGAAGGGAACGTGATTATCTCCGTTCGATGTGTGAGGAAGAATTTGACAAAATTCTTCGATGGCTCTCTTTGTAATACAAATGAAGAAAAATGCGAGGAGGTGAATCACATTGCGATAATATGTAAACAATTGTTGTTTCAGCCTTCTATTCACTCGAATCTCGTTTGCGAAGATAAATTCAATCTTGAGTGAGTTGTGAATGGAGTGAAATGAATAGAAGATACTTGATTGCAGAGTGAAAAACAAGGATGAAAAATGGACGAACGTAAAGGAGATCACTGCAAATTCAGACAAGTTTACCGTTAAAGATATGGAGGATAAAATAATGACAACTCAACCAGAGAAGATTCGATGTGTGAGAAGTGAGATTGATGAATGTGATCATTTAATGAGAATGGAATCTCTTTATAGACACATTATGCACTAGAATGCATCCATTGAATAGTTTATGTGAAGGAAATGATCTATGTGAAATAGTAATGAGATGATCTCTTATTTTGATTGATTGAATACTTTCAGATTACATTCAAAGATGATGTAACCAATAAATGTAAAGCTTCACTTGTTCGAAAGTCAAAAAACAATACGGAGGTCGTATAGATTGACTTATTATTTAGATTAGGATTTGATTGCAGACTAGAGGATTGGAGTTGTATTGTGATAGAACGAAGACTGAATGGAAAATGAAAACAAATGAAGGGGATGAGAATGTGAATGAAGATGACAATGTTTATTGTGAAAATGGTAAGTATTCTATTTCTCTCAATCAGTCAAATCGTTTCCTTCCAGAGAATTGTCGACCGGAAGAATTCTGTCTTAACTGCGAAAATGACCAAAATAAATATTATTGTCCCAAGGGAGTTGGAATGTGAGCAGAAATTGAAAGATTGAACTAATTGATTGAATGATATCTCAGAGTGGATGAATATAAGAAGGATTCGTCAAGGAATTTCAATTTCTTCACGTGTGTAAAGGGAAAATGGTACGATGGTAATGGAATGATGATGCAAGATACTGACAAAGTGAAATGTGAAGAGGGTCAGTTGAATCTTCAATTTGACGATTAACGATGAATCGATTGAGATGGTACTGGATCCTTACATAGTGCAAACATAATACTTCTCGCCTTCATCATTATTCTCATCTTCGTCATTATTATTATCGCCATCCTTCTCGCTTACATTGTGTATCGATTGCAAGGAAAGGGTTGGTTGCATACAATGTAAGAGAGATATGTGAATGACCATCGAATGAGTGATGTTCAGAGTGATTGCCAAGATTCGAGGAGATAAGAAGAAGAAAGGGAAGGGAAGTAAAGAAAGGAAAGAAATGAAAAGTGGAAAGAAAGGATATAAGGGCGAATCATCTGGGAAGGGTGCTATCAAGAATACTGAAAAGGAGACTTCAAATGTTGAACCAGATGTAAATATTTATTCTTTGTAAGGGAAAGATAATGAATGATCTCTTTAGATTCCCAGTTCGGCTGAACCAGTCAAAATTAGTGGAGAGAAAATATCTGCAGAAGGATTGAGTGTCACTGGAGCAAGTGCAGAGAAGTTGAGTTCAGAGAATATTGAAGGAGGAGGAGGAATAGCCATTCCTAATGGATCAAATGAACCTATCGATCGAATCAATCCTAATGTCGCCTATGCATAACAAGGGTCATTGATGGATATTCCCCATTTATTGATGTGATAAACGTATTCATTGAAATGTTTGCATGGAAACATTAGATATCGATTTGTATCTCACAGGAAGTAGATATGAAGAGTGGATTTAATCCAGAAGCTAAATAATCTACAAAGATGGAAATTATTCTATAAGCATCGTCATCCCGATAACTCTCCTCTCTCTCTATTCACTCTCAAGTGTATTCTTCTCTCTCCACTCTTTCGAATGTATTCCCATTTCCCTCTCCCTCCTCTCCCTCTCTCTCATTCTATTCACTCACAACTCTCGCTCTCACTCCAATCGATTCGTGTCCCAACTCCCCTCTTTCTCTCTATTCCCCACTCGAATTACGAATATGTGTCAATTCTTTAAACTCGTGTAAATTTCATCGTTTGTTCTTATTTGTACCTCTCTACCTTCTTTACCTTATTCTTTATTATTGTTTCAGCAATTATTCGTTGATATATCTTTCAAATTCTCTCAAAGATGTCCATGGTGTACAATCATTTCACGAATATCGACCCCGAAAGGAAATTATTCAAAGTTAGCACTATCAGAAAAAATATTTGATAAGTTTATCACAAATAAATAAATAAACATAAATAAGCGTTGCATTAATCGCATTCCTTTCAGTGTCACTATTGTTCGTATACGCACATGAAGAATTTCTCGACAACTTCGAATATGGTGGCTCATTTGAGAAGTAGACATCCTGGAATATTTCCACCTGTGAGTGAATGAGTGAAGAGAGGAGGGAGAGAAGGAGGGGCGGGGGAGGGGGGAGAGAGGTTAGTGAGATCTTAGACTTATCCTCAGAGATCCATTCTATATACTCCACACAATCAAATCTAATAACCACATTATCATCTATCATTCAGATAATCAAACGTCGTATCAGTCATCATAATTATCGTCCCTATCGTTCAATAATTCCTTCCACTCAACACTCGAGAATTTATTCAATGATGAAGACATCAAACCGATTATTAATTCTTCGCCAAAATCAACGGTGAGATAGATTGTGATAATAATATTAAACTGACGAACAAACGATTTTTAGAGCGATAATTCGATTCAATTTAACGATTTAGCTGAAGGAATTGTGAACAACTCGACGAATGGTTTGATCATTATTTAGTGATTTCATTCTTCAATTAAGTTCAGTGAATCGTGTTGAATCTCCTGATATATCTGAAGTAATTCCAATGAATGGAATGAATAATCGACCTTCCTCTTCTTCATCTTCTGGTCAGAATCATCAACATCCTCCTCCTGCCAATAACACTTCTGTACGTGCAATGATTCTATTTATCGATTGACTATAACGAATTGGATAACAAGAAAGAGAAGCAGCAAAATGAAAACATATTTTGAATGATTTCAATCTCAATTTGAAAAGTGAATACCTTTATACTGATTGGACAATGTCAATAATTCCAGAGTTCATCATTATTCTTCTCTCAACCATTTGTTCCTCTTCCTCGTTCAATTCCTCCTCATTCATCTCCTCCTCCATTTTCTCATCCTCCATTAACTTCTCTTCCTCTTCCATCCACTCCTGAATTGGAACAACTTCATGCGAGATTAATGAGAGCGCAGATTGAGAGGGTACGCAATTGTTTGAACGTTGTTATATGTTTAATATGTTTAGCATCCGATGATTGTAGAGTTTGTAAAAATACGCTTCCCTAAACGGGAATAGTTCTTCGGTTTACGAACAGAATCAATTTCTATTATTTCGCTCTTCTCATGGATGTTAATTCTCCATTCTCCTCATTAATCTGATTAAGGAAGAAGCAGTCGCTCGATATTACAATGCCCTTGCCAATCGTGCGAATACAGAGACATCTCTACTAAGGGAAAAGTAAATGAAATATTCTTCACTTCATTTCTTTCTTCGTCTATCAAGCCATAATTTGTGTGACGTACCTTTTCTTCACTTGTTCGGACTACAAATGAAGCTTTAATATCAACTTCTTTGCTCTCACATTTAGATATCTCTAGAGTTCAATATGATTGTAGATACTGCTTCCAATAGATTGAATAACACACTTCCAAATAGATGCCAATCTATGGACTTTTCTATTTACGTCTCTCTTTTGTATGAGTGGAATTGGTATGAGAGTACAAGTGAGAGAAGAAGGAAATAGTGAGTGAGAATGAATGAAATGGAGAAGAACGAACACACGTCAACTCAAATACATAGAAAGTATCTCAAGCCCACGAACAAAAACATTCTCCCATTTCGATCCATTCTCGAATTGTTTTTGGTCTTCCATCGTTTTCTGTATGGATCTCGAATGGATTAGTTAGTAGTGGATTAGTATGGACATTTCCTTTTGTTATCGTTATTCATCCACTCAATGATAGATACTATTCCCATACCTTGCTCACTCAAATAAATGACCATAATCTCTTCCCCCATAATAATAATAATATTCTCACAATTAATAATCGTTCCCTTTCCCAGACAGCTAGGCAACCACATTTCTTCTTCGTTAAATGTGGGTGTGCAGATTCCATTTCTTTCATAGTTTCACACAACTTTTTCCCGACCTCCTAACAAGAAAATGAATGGACGTACAATTTACGTAGTGAACTATTGAGAAGAAATGAGTAGGCGATAGACATCATTATCTCTTCACTTCTTCTTTACTCTATTTGGATATTCTGGACGATATAAATTCGTAGTCTCTCAATTCTTCATTCAATTTTCATTCATTCGATTCCATCGTTCTCTTCGAATAGAGATTTGAGATCCAAAACATTGGTAATTCAATCTTCGAATTGATAGATGTTCCCATTCCGTCACAACTTCTTCTTATAAACGACGACGGAATCAAACTATTTATTTCATTAATTAATATCAGGAGAGATAGTGTTAAATGTGTTTACGTATTAAACGATGTAGCAGTCCCACCTTCATCCACCCCCTCATACATCTATTCATCTAATAATTCCCCTTGTTTCTCCTTTCCCTATTATATCTTCAATTCAAGAGTATCTCACGTTGACTTCTCATCATTTCATCGTCATTCAATCCTTTATTGGCTCAATCTTTTCTATTCTTCACGAGGATTACTCATTTAGCCTCCCTTTCTGGATGTGGCTGACTCTTCTCAAGAGGGAAAAGGGGTATATCTCCTCCCCCTATCCTCTCAACCCCACTCATTCCTTCTCCTCCTCTTTACCCTAAACGACTTCTCATTTTCTTCATTACTCTTCACATGGAGAATGCAACACTTCTTCCTATCTTCATTCCTTTTGTCTTCCTTCTTCTTCTCATTTTTACTCCGCCCATTTCCATTCTCTTCATTTCTCCTCCCCTTTCTCGCATAATTCCCCCTTTTACCATATCCATTCTCAATCGTCTTCATTGCTTTCATACGATCTTTCCATTCTCTGCATTCCATTTTTTCATTCAGATTTCGTATCCAAATGAAGGGTCTTCTCATTTCATTCTTGCTTCTTCTCTCATCAATTATCTCCGTTTCGTCACAAGGTACGAAAGACATTTCATTTATTTGGCTACAGTTCAGTCAGTATCTCAGTTGTTTCTTAATCTCCTATCGTAGTAAGTATTCACTATTCTTTCTTGTCTCATACCAAATACCGAAAGAATCCTCTCACTATAGACAAGAGTGTCACAATAGACAATACGGATTCTCCTCCCACTCATATCAATATCTTCTAGATACCGTATACTCATTGGAGGATATCGTTGTGGGACCGAGATTGCGTCGAAATGCTCTCTTCTTCTCTAAACTCCATCGGAAATCTCGATGGGCTCCGGACGAAGGAGAAACAATGGGAGTTAAACGATATGTGATTGCTCCTCTCGTTGGTACGTATTATTGATCTTTGATCTCTATTCATTCCATCTGATCTTTGATCTCTTGATTCCATCTATTATGTGTACTCCTCTTGAAGGTAGAGTCACCTCCTTCCACTAACAATGGTCGGTTGTATACTTCTCAGGACACTCGCTATTATCCTATTATTCATTTGGCTGAGTATAAATGTTGGTTTCCGAGAAGGTTCTTATGATCTCTTGTCCCTCTAATAGAATTGCACTACGTAATTCTTCCAGACGTCTCGTCGAAGATATTCAATATTGTGAGATTAAGGCATATTTATCATGACTGGGTGGAGAGAGAGATGTCATTGAATAGATAATCCTACATGAGTACGGGTCCGTTGAGGGGGCGAACAATCAAAGAGCAAATCAAAACAAAAACTCAAATTCATCTACCATATTCTATTTTTACTCTATCTAATATTCAGCAGCACCGAAATGCGGAAAAATGAGGGAAAATAGGAAAGAAAGGATATAATGAAAGTGATAAGACCAGTGTACAATCAATCAATTGATGGATAATTGTAATCTATGTGAATATCCTTCTACCGGGAAGAGGACTAGAAGGAATATCATCATCAAATGAATTCCATACTTCATTCTCATCTTCATCTTCCTTCTCTTCTTTCCTCTCACTCATTTCGCCTTCTCTTTCAGCTCCTTTCTTCATTGGTCCTCCTTCTTTTCCCGATGGAATCAATCGAACACCCGGAATTGTCTCGATACTTTGTGGTTCCCTCCTTCCTTCCTTCTCCTTCTCCTTCTCTTTCTTGTCATTTCCTCTTTTATCCTCTTGATCATTAGTCTTCCATTGTCTTTGAGTGCAAATCCCTCCCATTCGTACGGTTGATTCGATATGTCGACCAGAATTCGATAGTTTCCTCGCTTCCAAGTACACCTACAATGGAAGAGATATCATCAATCATAACCATTCCTATCGTATCAATAAATATCTACCGTACCTGTTTAATGAAGTATGGTCCTGCTTGGTTAACTATCCAATTATACGCATACGAAGGAATATTCGCTTCGGGATTATCAAAGTATGTGAGGACATAGTCTGAAAGGAGAGGGAGATGGAGAAGGATTACTGTGGAAATGGAGACTTCGTTCTTTACTCCCATCCATTTTTATAATATCCCGGATAAATTCTTATCTTCCTTCTACAGAAATAACTTTGTAAAATGTTCTTCAAAATATGTGCAAAGCCCAATGAGTTAATTAAAGAGAGAGAATATGGGAATAGGTCAAAGTTGTCCTGTCTCGACTCATTGTCTATTCCAATCATCAACTCTCACTAGAGACTATTACTCCATCTTGCAGAATGAGACACTTAGTGGACTAACCCCCTCCCTATCTCTCACTCCTAGTCAATTCCCTATTAACTATTCCTGTTATGTCTCCCTCTCCCATTCAAATGAACACTCGAAATCGTTCCCTTTCAATGTAGGGAATGGATATGAAATGAATATAAAGGAGAAGTAAATGTGTATCTCCAGTTAGTCAAGAGACTCATCCATCTCTCTCTCTTTTCACCTACGCTCTTTTATCTTCTTCTCTATTAGATCTCAAGGATGAATATCAACTACATTCCTTCTCACTTGCAACCATTTCTCGAGAAAATTAAGAGAAATGACGGAATGTTCTGGGTATAAATTATAGTTTGAATCTCAATGAGGCCAGCACTCAATCACAGCGACGAGGAATATCCATCTTATCTTTACCAATCATTTCAACATATGTAACATACCCATTTTTATTGTCAATTTGTGGTAGATAAATGAAATGGTTACCTAATCCGGGAGAATCGAAGTCCTTGTGACATCTAACACACATTCGACTCTCGTAACATTCAACTCGAACGAAGTTTCCAGATAGAGGAACAATCTGAAGAGAGAGACATCTAAAGCATGCATCTAAAGTTATCATCATCTAAAGACATCTAAAGCATCGTATCTAGAGAAAATAGAAGGTGTATCGTCGATAACTGACACTTTGAGGAAGGGCTTTCGATTGAATGACGATATCCTTTCCATCATCACTAACCACACTTCTCTTCACATACACATATTCTCGAGGATACAGAGGATACGGATATCGAGCCACCCATCGAATCAACTGCAATTCCACTTTCTTTATAAACAAGCTTCGAATTTGGAGCACCCCATAAAAAATTGAAATAAAAAATGTCAAAACACTGGCTTCCCCCCCCCCTGGAAACACAAACAAAAAAGCCAAACCTAAACTAGGAGAATAGTGTTTCGCGGATAGACAATTGGATAGTGCAATATAAAGAATGAGATACCTGTTCATTTTGTCCATCATCTTTGACCATTTCTAATTTTATCACATTCTTATCCCATTCCGCACGATAGGAACAATCGTTTTGGACGGCTGAAAAGATGCATATTGACGAGGAAATTATAAGAAGAATGATCTTTAAGAATATGAAGATCTTCATCATTCTTATACGTGCACAATAATGTATCACATACAATTACATTCTTATATATGAGTAATCGTATATGAGAGGAATCGCCAGAGAATTGACCACTCCGCGGCGGTAGAAATTTGTATCGCCAATCTTGCAGAAAAAATTAAGAAAGGTACTTTTTATGATGCTCTATCGAACTGCGTCGGCCGTTTTTGCATATCTCAACTCATTCTCGGATGGCAACCGATCGGAGCGGTCGCACTAAGGAATTTCGCCGAAAATTCAGCTCACAAGAATAGTCATAACTTTGTTCAAAATGAAGATATTCACATTTCCAAAGATGGGATCGATAGAGGAGAGCTCGGCCAACATTTCATATATTGACGACATCATTCCTAGTGCACCCACTGATGCGGGGCGGTCACTTTTCCGATAAAATAGCATAACTATGGAAAACGGAAGTATCCCAACAAGCGACTATGCGGCTTTTGTAGCACGTATATGTAGGTAGAAGATCTGAAAAAATCGTAGAAATCGAGGGGGAGAAAAAAAGCGCTGGTTTTTGTGCGCCGGTCTCCATATAAGTAACCCATAACATGCGTGTCTACTCTTCATATTGGTTCCAGAAGTACCCAATATCATCCAAAATTGTTGAAAAACATAGTTAAGAATGCTAACACTGGTATTGAGGTCACGTTTTTCGAGAAAAGTGTCGTCCTATCATACACAGTCCTGAAATTTAAAATCGCCGCTTTTTCTTATTTCAACCTCGGAAGATGTTCGGAATAGAACAGTTCTCTTTCAGGAGACCCCCGGAGATGTCTGAAAACTGCTCAAGAAAGAAGGGCAACAATAAAGATGGTTTCCTCTGTGTGGGAGCCTTGAATTTTCAAAATACCGTAAATAAGGCTAGAATTGTGTTAACAGAATGCCACCTACACTGAAATGTGGCCATTATTATTCTGAACACTTTTCTGTTAACAATATGATCTCATGTCTGCGACGAGCTACAGGGCCTAGAAGAAGGCGAGATTGCGTGAAGAGCGCGCGCAAGAGAGCGGGTGAAGAGAGGAGAAGGCGAGAGAGCACACGAGGTGAGAGAGTGCAGACATGCAGAGCGCGCGCTCTCCACCAATTTTTTTCGGGGTTTCTAGGCCCTGTAGCTCGTCGCAGACATGAGATAGGATCATATTGTTAACAGAAAAGTGTTCAGAATAATAATGGCCACATTTCAGTGTAGGTGGCATTCTGTTAACATAATTCTAGCCTTATTTACGGTATTTTGAAAATTCAAGGCTCCCACACAGAGGAAACCATCTTTATTGTTGCCCTTCTTTCTTGAGCAGTTTTCAGACATCTCCGGGGGTCTCCTGAAAGAGAACTGTTCTATTCCGAACATCTTCCGAGGTTGAAATAAGAAAAAGCGGCGATTTTAAATTTCAGGACTGTGTATGATAGGACGACACTTTTCTCGAAAAACGTGACCTCAATACCAGTGTTAGCATTCTTAACTATGTTTTTCAACAATTTTGGATGATATTGGGTACTTCTGGAACCAATATGAAGAGTAGACACGCATGTTATGGGTTACTTATATGGAGACCGGCGCACAAAAACCAGCGCTTTTTTTTCTCCCCCTCGATTTCTACGATTTTTTCAGATCTTCTACCTACATATACGTGCTACAAAAGCCGCATAGTCGCTTGTTGGGATACTTCCGTTTTCCATAGTTATGCTATTTTATCGGAAAAGTGACCGCCCCGCATCAGTGGGTGCACTAGGAATGATGTCGTCAATATATGAAATGTTGGCCGAGCTCTCCTCTATCGATCCCTTCTTTGGAAATGTGAATATCTTCATTTTGAACAAAGTTATGACTATTCTTGTGAGCTGAATTTTCGGCGAAATCCCTTAGTGCGACAGCTCCGATCGGTTGCCATCCGAGAATGAGTTGAGATATGCAAAAACGGCCGACGCAGTTCGATAGAACATCATAAAAAGTACTTTCTGTGAACTTTTCAGCTAGGCAAAATTTCCTACCGCCGCCGACCCCCCTTGAATGGTCGATTTTCTAGCGATTCCTCTCATATACTATTCTCTCTCTTCCTTCAGAGAACTATTCATATCACAAAGGTCTATAAGTGGATTTCCAACTGTTCATCTCATCTTTCCATTTCTTCGCTTACACTCTTCATTGCTCCTTCTCCTAATGACTTTCCATACTCCATTTTCATCTTACTCATTCCTTCTCACTGTGTAAGTGTTCACATTTCTTTTGCACTGTCATTCCCTTCTAATCTCTTCAAAGTGTGAGAATACCACGCGTTAACTCTTCCCATTCATAGAAAATACCCAACGAAGTGTTCGTCTATTTCATCTCTAATGGGAGATTACCACAATCCAATGGGGAATTGTGCCCGTCCTCTGCTTGATAACTCTCATTTTATCAAAAAAAATCCCTTCTGGAAATGCCATCCACTTAAGGGGAAAATTGTGATTAGTGAGCCATTCGAGGGCTAGTTGTTATTCGAGAATGCGTCACTCAAACAGATGGACGAATGGGGGAGGAGACAACCGTTTAGGATACAACTATTTTAGAATTCACATTGAAGAATAATTAAGTAAGAGTGACCAGATGGAACGACCTCTCAAGAGTAACTATAATAACATCCTACCCATACGAGCAAAATAGAGAGTAGACAACATAAGTGTCATACTATAAATTATCGGAAGTAGATAGGGTTAGTCATTCGTATCCCAGATACGTGTAAAGGAGAAGGGAGAAGTATAGTATGGCGAAGAGACCGTAGTGAAAGGGGAGATGGACAGACAGACTAATGAGTCTACTCTCTATTGAACAGTGTCCAAGCAAACAATCTTTCCTATGTTGAAACCATCCGAACGGAAGTACAACTATATTTTGCAAAGCGATTAATTCGCTTTCCCTTCCCCACTCTTCAAAAATACATCATTTCCAAATTACCGTCACATCAACATACAATATGGAACAATATTCATGGGGACATCAATTATGCATTCTCCCCTTCCTTTTCGACATTTACTTACTTTCTAGTACTCAAAGTCAACATTGAAAAAAGAAGAAGATAAAGAGATGCTGGGGAACATTGAAATGAAAAATGTCATCACTTTCCTCTACAATGGTCAAATTTGAAATCATCCAAAAAAAGAGTTAGCGAATAATTGAGAGACACTCTTGAAAAATTGCTTACCCAAGAAGTCTCTGGGAGAGATGTCTTTGTAGCTCCCTTGACATCGATACTCGAATGTTTCGTATCTAAATGGAGGCGATTTGTATTTATAGGTCGTCTATAAAGGTTTAATGGAAGAATAATGAAAAATCTTACGCAAATCCTTCTCTCTTCCTTCTATAGACGTGTAAATTGTTCTCTTCATAAAGCATTTCCCATCCTTCTTTCATTAGATGAGATTCGTCTGAAGATTATTATACTCTTTAGAATGAAGAATTCGCTCCTGATTAAAATTGAATATGTATGTGTTTTTTCTAAAAGTGTACTAGACGGCGGTTTTGTGTTTTTCTTTATAATGAATATAATTCTGGGATCTAGACCGAACGATGATAATTAGAAGATCTTACCGTAATCTTCTTGTCCGTGACTCCTCCTTACTTTCTCTTCAGATATTCCATGCTCCTGGGTACAATAAAACTATTTGATTATCCCTCATCTCATTTTTATAGATCTTTTACTGCCTTTGTACAGTCAAATGGACAACAAGTCACGCTTAGATATCAAATTCTTAACTATCAGATAGATCCGTCCCTATGAAATATTCGATAACTGTAGCAACATTCAACACGAATCGAATGTATAAATAAGTATGTACTTACTTTGAATGAGAATGCAGCTGCAGCCAATGCAGTTGTGAATGGTCTCCATCGAAGAATCCTCGTTGATGATGAGGATGAGGATGAATGAGAGTAAGAAGAAGAGTGATTACTCCCTCCTCCTCCTTTTGATCGATGCGAATGATGAAAGAGACGAATGGAAATGCGAAGGGAACACGACGGAACTGCAATCACTATCAATTTAGAAGAAAATACATCAATAAACATTTTTAAATCTTTAAACTTAAAAGTGTATTCAAGATAATCAATAAATAACTAGGTTACCTTGATGACACCTTCTCGTCACTCCTGTGAACATAATGGATAAGACCAATAACGAGTATATCACAAACTAATCAATTATTAGTGCAGATTGGATGCATGGAGGAACAATAACTCCCACCAGGAAGATACTGCAATCGATAGATAGCAATAAAGGAGAGATCAATGAGATACTGTAGATGGTATCAGTACCGTATCACATCCTGCCACTATGAGAAATGGTAAAGCGATCAATAATTTATTCATGATTATTATTTCAGACAATGTATCATAATCTTGAGAGTATGTACAAGTTAAGACAACTTGTGAAATGTCAGGCTAGTCGATAATGTGGTATCGAATAAGGCAATTAATGGAAGAATTGAGGAAGCGACTAAACGGTTGGAATCGATAGATTGCACTCGTACATTAGATGAAGTGAAATATCTGAAAATAATCCTTTATCCTTAATTATGTATAACTTCTGACTATTTTCATGAATACATTGACCTAAAAATCTTCCCTATAAACCACAACAATTGTAAACATACCATTCCCGTTTATGGAAGATCTCCAATAATCTTCTCCAATTGCTGAAGAAGAGGCTCCATTCTCTCTCCCATTGACATCAGAACTCCAGCTTAATACTAATCTTTCTAAGAGGAATGAACCCTTTTTCATAGATAATCCTTGAAATATATCATTTCCATCGAGAAAAAGCAAGTAAAAGCAAGTAAGAGTTGATTTCATTCTAAAATAGTTTATCTCCAGAATGGGAGACACGATTACGACATTCCACTTACAATTAGTATCAGGTGCAGCAACGATGAATATGACCATCGGATGGACAGTTATCACTGCCACCTACAAATGGAATTGATGACAAGAAATATCTAAACTGCCATTTAGTTTACGTGATTATTCTAACAGTAAAATAAATGCATGATAAGAAAGATGAATACATTGAATAGTAAATAAAATAGTAGTACCTGTCGTTGATCGTAGTAAAAGAAAGCATACTTCTGAGGTCCTGAATAAAAACAATCAGGGTCAATTGAGAATAATATAATAATAAATACGAAAAGAAAATGAGCGAGACGGTCTAACTTAATGAAAGATGAAAAATCATTGTATAGGCCAAATGTTTTTAAACGTACCCATATCGAGTTTACTTGCAGGTTCCATTGTCATTTGATATGACTGAACAAGTGCCTGTCTAGAACGAGTCTCCGTACCTAAAAACAGTGATAATATTAAACAAAACTTGAATTAAAGACACACAAGCGCTTACTAGTAACAGAAGTTATTAATGCATCGTCTTTTGTAAGATTGATAGAATAGCGCAAACGTGAATACCTGAGCTGGCGATAGGTACTCCATCTCTATCTGTGATAAAAATAGACGAGATTCCAGGTGTAGAAGTGATAATCTCTTGAAGAGAACGACCAACTTCAACCATCTGAGAATAACTATTGATCAAGAATGAATAGTGAAAGAGATTCATAAAGAACAATAATAATGATTGAGAATAACATCCAGATTCCTATACAAACCAATCAAATGAATATACTGTCGATAGTGTGACACTCTGCACTGAACTATTGCTAGACAAGCATTTCTTTCTCCGTCTAATTTTCTTCCCCACAACCACCTTATCAATACTCCCTCTCCCTCTCATTCCCTCCTCATTCATTCGAGATACTTCCATTGGCGCCATTCTACCTTTCACCTTTTTTTTCTCTTCATTTAATATAAAAACTTCTTTACTCATATTATGGCAATACAAGGTAAGAGAAAGTATGTAGTTTACAAGGAAATTGGTCAAGTTCCGGATTATAAAATGGATTAGTAACTATTGGTCAGCCCTAAAGCAATTGGGATAATGTAAGATGAGAAATTGATTAGATATGGGAGTAAAGTCGGGATGGGACCGGGGGGCAAGGGAATCCTAGTGTAGATGATCTCGTGGTTACTGTAGGATGAGAGTGTGATTGATGGAAGGGGAAATGAGATCAATTCAATAATTCCACTATGAAAGATGCTTAGTATGGGTATTATGGAGTAAATACTCAACAAGTGGTGGTTATATCACAAAGAAATGAGTAAAAGAGGTAATGGGTAGATCAAAATTGCAGCTTAAAAGGGGAAATGAATACTCTTCAACATAATAATTGGCACACGAACGAATGGGGAAGGGAGGTAGAAGACATTTGACAGGAAAAGATGTTGCAACGAATATCAGGATGGTGAGGGGTGGGGAATGACAAGGTGAACTATAAAACGACACTCGGAAGATGGAAAATAGTGTGGAAAGTACGTAGATCACAGTGTATGAATTACTATGTGCATGAAAGAAGGTAAGAATTCAATGGTACAAGTGACAGTGTATGTGAAAGATCATGAATCAAATGAATACAAGGCATATTCACAAATAGATTGGTCAGTATTACACAAATGGTCAGTATTTAAAAATATATAAATACATTTTTTGATTTAGGCAATTTGTGTACAATCGACTAACGAGTCGAATAAAGAGGAGGGAGAATTATGATAGATAGAGATGGAATAATGTTCTATGAATCATAAAGATGATCCTGGAAGATAAGTCGAACGAATGGTTTCGTTTGTGCAAGAAGAGTAGTACAGAATGGACAAACGGGATGGAATGAATTCGTTCCATGAGGAAGAGGAATCGCCGACCAATATCTGAAGACAATTATTCATCCATAGATTACCAATTTCAGTCTACCATTTCAACCATTCATTCCATTTTACAGTTAATTCATTTTCTTCAAAGATTCGACATGAAATTTCTATTATCATAATTATCACTTTCTAATTCCCTTAGTGAATAGTGTTGCCAACGATGAAAATTGATATAACACGGTTCGCATCCCCTAGCCTTTCCGTTAACGATAACAGTGATATATATTTCAATATGATTATTTGTTACCTGACAGTCCTTAGACTGGCAACGTGTCCACATGGATTGAATGCATAATCGAGACTACCCGAATCGAGATGGAAGGCAGGCTGCATTCCCATCGTCAACTATAATGAATTCATTATTCATTGTGAATACCATTAATGACCAATCTCCATTGATATTCCTCCTTACCTGTAATACTCTTTCACTCTCAATCATACAAATAGGACATTTGTGTAGACTCGTTCCCATGTGTCCTGTGTGTTGACCCCATTTATGCTTTCCTTGAACATGTCCACACTCCAGATACACCTGAATATGATTAACATGAAGTGAAAGACGACTCAATACACACACATTCACACTATCAAATCAATCATCTGAATGCCAAATACTTTCCTCTTCTTTCTCTAACCCTTCGATTCATTATCTAATGAACGATTCATTCCCTTCGATCTAATGAATCTAATGATCTAATGAATGATCTAATGAATCGCGGGGATAGAAATTAGAGATGAGAAAGAGAAGAATTAGAGAAAAGGCGAGACTCAAGGAATGACTCATTTGAGAGAATAAGTCACGATTAAACTAGAAATTGTCCACTACTACGATGGAGTAAAAAGGAGAGTAGGAAGTAGGTAGTGCACACTAATGCTGTGGAAAAAGTCAAAGAGGAAAGCACAGATTTGAATTCCCGCAATTTTATATCTCATCTCCCAGTGGTGCTAGGCACTTGAAATTTGGATTCTGGGGTGGTTTTTAGATTTCCACCCCAGAATTCAAATTTCAAGTTGCTACCTATACGGGGAGCTGAGATATAAAATTGCGGGAATTCAAATCTGTGCTTTCCTCTTTGACTTTTTCCACAGCATAAGAAGAATACAAAATAATTCCATCTACCATTATTCAGATTGAATGAAACTGCCAAAACATGCACAAGGTCTCTCTTAGCCAACTACTGTCCCCTCCATCTAATCAATTTCATTCCCTCATCACTCACATAAGGTTGTCTCTGACTGGCAGTTCGACTACTTGTTTTCTTCTTCGGAATAATCAAAGTATTCATATTGACAGGACACTGTGGCTTCCCCGCATTCAATGAGTTCAATGCACTCTGCAATACAACCTGCTCATTATCCTTTCCTTCCATATCTTTCTCTTCATTCTACATGACCTTTCAACGATCATAATAGTTCATTGTCTATTGGAATCTCCTTCATTCTCTTCATATATCTATTCTCTCTTGTTTACCTCCAAATCGATTGCACTGGGTGACTTTTCCAATCCATCGGCAGATCTCCATAGAAGGGTCGCCCCACACAAATCGATTAGAGTTCCGTCCTCAACATATCCATATTATTCAACTATTATGATGCATACCATTCACAAAGGTTACGATTCCAAGAAGATTACGTCAATTCATAATTGTAATTTCACCTGTAGCATATTGTTTTCATCAGGACAGACAGATCCTTTCGAATTGCTGCTTCTTGTCTCTCGTAGTGAATAGATATCACCATCTACTGAGACCTGAATGGAGTACTGTATTCACAACTCATTCAATTACTTCACTATAGCCACAGGCAGAGTGGGGCTAAGTGAAAAATACATAAATGATGCGTACCTCTCTCCATACATACATCTTCTTTCCATCTCCACCTCTCGAATCATCCTCTTCTGATGAGGAATCTTCCTAAAACAAACATCATACAGAAATTCAAATAACAAAAAAATAAATGTGATTACGTGAGTTAAATATAGCTAGGGAGGGCAGCAGCTAATTTTTAAAGGCATTAAATAAATAACCAGTTATGCTCGACCTATGCATTCGATAGTGCCGAATCATAATATAAAAATAAAAATTTGAAAAAATGAACGAAAACAATAATAATGCTAATCACAAAAACAACGAACGAAAATGCTCACCTACCGTACTCTTTAGGATTCCTCGAGTTTGCGCTAGGACACATTTTTTTTTAATATTTAGCATTTTCCTTTTAGTATTTTATTGTAATTACTTAAAAATATATAAATATTTAATGATTGTGAGCATGATCTGAGTGTCTAAAACATAAATCCGATCGATTTTGTATACAGAAATAACAGGAAAGCTAGTATTATGCTTATATTAGTCAATCGCGCGTGCATGTGGATTCAACCCAAGGTTTCGGTATCTCCGACAGAGAATTTTCCCTACATCTACCAATGACGGGGAGGGCTTGGGTATAAGTGATGATGTCAAAATGGTTCGGTTAAGGGGGAAGGTCTAGTATCGGAAGGGGAGAGCGAAAACATCGGAAAATCAAGGGCGTGGGGGGAACTCAGGGCAATCAAGCGAAGGTTTCGGTACCTCCGGCAGAAAATTAAGGCGATAGCTGGCAACGGGGGGGGAGGGTATAGGCGATGATTTCAGAGCGGTTTGGTTGAGGGGGAAGGCCAAGCATAGCGACGGGAAGGCTAAATCATGAGAAAAAAGTGCGCGCGGCCGGATTCACGGCAATCAACCAAAGATTTCAGTGTTTCCGGCAGAGAAATTTCGCGACAGATACTAACGGGGGGATGGGGGAGGACATATGTGATCATATCAGAGTGGTTTGGTAGAGGGGGAAGGCCAACCGTATGTACGGGATTGCGGAAATGGAAGAAAATCGAGTACACTGGTGAATTCACGCCAAAGAACCCAAGGTTTCGGTATCTCCGGCAGAGAAATTCTGGGAAAGGAAGTAACGGGGGGTTGGGGGAGGACCTAGGCGATGATTTCAGAGCGGTTTGGTAGAGGGGAAGCCCAATCATAGCGAGGGGAGCTCGACAAAAACGGAAAATCGCGTGCACGTGCGAATTCGCGACAAACAGGTACCTCCGGTTTCGGTACCTCCGGCAGAGAAATTCCGGGAAAGGAAATAACGGGGGGATGGGGGAGGACCCAGGTGATGATTTCAGAGTGGTTTCGGAAGGCCAAATGTAGGAACGGGAAAGTGAAAACGAAAAAAATAAAAAGCCAAAATTTGAAAAGTGTTCATATTTACAAAAAGCAAGGGAATTAGCACAGACTAAGTCGTGTATGCGATAGTTGTGAGCTGTGAAAGTTATTTGCTAGCGAGAAAATAGTAATTAAATTCAAAAATGGTCAATAAATAAATAATTTGAAGACGACTAAAAAATAAAATCAATATTCGATTCGCTCGAAAAAAGTTGCTAGCATACTGTATCGCGTTTCGCATCGGGAACATACGCTGCCCTCCCTAAATATAGCCCAATGTTGTTTAAGAATCCTATTAAGTGTTCATCGGTGGAACGAGTAATTCTACTTACAACAGGTCGATCAGGATGAAGGATTAATATTCCATTCGTAGTCAATCCATCCAACTCTTTATTCTTTTTTGTCCACTTACTAGCCTTCTCCTGAAAGAAAAGTTCATAGACAAGAATCACAATAATTAAAACCTACCCCTAGGAATATATTCTTGCTAGCATCGAATCCTGCAGCATAAACGTAAGCTTTGGATGGATTTTCTCTATCAATCATCATTCTGCATGCATATCTCGATATGGTTGAAGAGACAGGACGTGAATCACGACGAGATCCCTGTTGTGCTGATCCTGATCAATATACACATATTATCTATTCTGATTACTTGTTTGATACCTCCAGCAGCAGAGGCAAGCTGTGTGTCCATCACAGTGAAATCAATCATATCCTCCGATGATCTACCAATCTAAAATAATATGGATTCAATCTAATAATTATAAATGGGACTTTACATTACTAAATAGTCCACAGCATTCCACACAAGGGAAAAAATCTCGAAGAACAAGCCACAACGATGACTGGAGAATATTTGTCTCGCGCGGAAAATCCTTAAAATTTTGCGAAATTACGGTAAGAAAAAGCGTCAAATATTTGTCATCGTGTGCAAAGACGAGCTGATTTTACCATCAATATTTCGTTATTTTTCTATATTTATTTATGTAGTTTTGTTTGTTTTATATATGCGTTACTATTAACTGTCGGAAGCGCCGTCATATCCGTTGTTTTATTCAATGTGAGGTGAAAAATGAAATCAGCAAACTTCATTTGACCCTCGATGATAGCGCTTCCATTCTATTTTATCGAAATAGTCATACTTGCCATTGAATTATCGCTCTTGACACGTAAATCTGTTTTTATCATACCTACAATGCAGTTATCGCATCGTTTCCAGACTCGGTACAGCGAAGAGTCGATCATGGCCAAGGAATCTAAGGGTTTCGATACCGGAAAGTTCTTCCTTGATCTGGCTACTAGAGGAACGGCCGCCGCCGTCGCCCCTATCGAGCGTGTCAAGCTCCTCCAGGTTTCTTCTTTTCTCTCTATATTCTTTGTATCAAGCGAGGTGATGCTTATTGCACCATTGAAGTAAATTCTTTGTAGGTGCAAGACGCTTCGGCTTCGCGAGAATCCGCCTCGGCGCTGACATCGGAAAGGGAGGCAGCAGAGAGTTCAAGGTCGGTTATTTCGCACGCTGATTTCTTATTGTCGCCGTATAGTGAAGTCGCCTTTTCTCCTTTTCGATGCGGGCCGCAATGTGACCCCCTTCCATTGCGGGCCCGCTAACCTCTTATTGCCAAGTGACAAGTATTTATTTATTTTATTTACAGGGTCTCGCCGACTGCTTGATCAAGATTGTCAAGTCTGACGGACCCATTGGTCTCTACAAAGGATTCTTCGTATCCGTCCAGGGTATCATTATTTACCGCGCCGCCTACTTCGGAATGTTCGATACCGCCAAGATGGTCTTCGCCTCGGAGAAGAAGCTTAACTTCTTTGCCGCTTGGGGAATCGCTCAGGTATGTTGACAAAAGTAGTGAATTTATTATTGTCCTCTTTCTCAGTTCGTGACTGTCGGATCCGGAATCCTTTCATACCCGTGGGATACCGTCGGAAGACGCATGATGATGCAGTCTGATCGCAAGGACGTCCTCTACAAGAACACCCTCGACTGCGCACTCAAGAACATCAAGAATTTGAAAAGTAATCGTCATTCGAAATCCCTCACCCCGTGCAAGAACTTTTCAATTTTCTATAATTATTTTTTATAATGTTTTGTACAATAAATACATTATAAATATTGCACAGGGGGCGGCCCTCAACTGCTTGAAAAAGGAGTTGTTGGGTCTCCCAGCATGTGATTTTCCCGATTTGTTAGTTGCTATTTTCTTAGTGTTGAGTGATAAAGTATATTTGATATGGCACTCGATCGACAGGCAGAGTAGTGGGTGAAACAATCCCGACTCTCTCCTGTCTTTTTACCTAAAAATGTGAGCAAAGAGGCCTCGTTGGTGCAGCCACATGCCCTCGCAAACCGTTGCGGCATGAGGTGGGTGCGGGGGACTGAACTTTAGCTCCTAGGGGTTCTGGCTTGTTCTTCGAGGGTTTGGAATGCTGTGAGTCATTCAAAAGTATTCTTTGTCTCACCTGGAACATATCCTTATCAGGGTCACTCGTGTATTCTACCAATACTGTTTGATTCTTACTGTATGCATACGATACAACGTGACGGGATGAATCGAGTACTGCCTGAAAGAGAGAGATAGCGATACTAGACTTAATCTCTCCTTCTTTGACTCATAGACTCCGTCAATTCAATCTTCTCTATGAATCCAATGCAAATAAGAGATACAAACCGGTGCTTGACTGGCGGGTACGTTTACAATGGAGATGTTAGCTTTCTTCACTCCGTTTCCCACCTCAATTATCGATAATTACTCGCTTGCATCACTTTCTCACGCCACCACGGAATTACAATATATTTCAGAGAGCTGTTGCTAACTAATTACTGTATGATGAGAAAGTTGCGGAAGAAACAAAAAAATGAATAAATAAATCATACTTTCCGTCGGAACAATTCCATCTTGCATTGCTGTTTACGGTTTCCGCTTTGTTCCGAAGGACCATTGTATCTGCAATTATTCGTACCGTTATATAGATTCCTGCTTCATTTCCAATACACCTTCCACTTGAAATGCATGGATAGGGAAGGAAGAAGGAGAAAAGGGAAGTAGGTCACGAAACTCTCATATTCACTATATCATCACATGGTTAATGTTTACTCCAAACAATGTGTGAATTGATCAATTATGTCTATCTGTGCCAATCACCTGAATTCCCAGGTGATTTTATCTCGCGCACACCCATTTGACAAGCAGCATAACATCAACATATTGATAAGAGATGACAACGGACCCGAGCAGAATCAATTCTCCGTATCTCCCTTCCATATTTCGATCGCCCACGGCAGGATTCTCTTCTTCAGAATAATCGTATGCATTACCTGCAAATAAATGTATATTCAACGACAACAATAATTGTTGTGCGTACAACATTTGAATAAGTCCTAGAAAACAAGGAAAAAGATACTTTTTGCTAGGAGGATCAAGTAATCGGTATAAGCAAACCTGTTTGTGAGTCCATAGAGGAGTTTTCCCGATAGCTCAAAGCCATTGCTGACTAGACTATCGTTGTTATGAAGGAATCGAATAAAAATATGGCACGTCTTCGAAGAAACCGTTCTCCCTCCCGATCCCGAGCCAATCTGCTGTAAATAATTGTAATATATGGATAGCTTATGCTATTGCGAAGTAATATACACATACATATGACAAAGTATAACACGAAATACGCGCAAAATTAATTTATTAAAGAAAATTTTAAAAAATATTTCAACTACGAGAGTAAGCGTAACTACACGACTACATGATAAAATATTTCAGAAGAGAATTTTGCATACGAAAATGCATCAATTAAAAGCTTTAATTGATAAGAGTTTTAATAATAATAATATATTTAATATGCTTTATGTATTCGCCCGGATGAAAAGAGTGCGATATGGAGTGTAGTGGTGAGAAGTGGAACGACATTTGAACAAATAGATACGAGACCTCAAGGATAGAGAGTGGGGTTCTTTTTATACGTTATGAGACCGAAAGTGATGGGAATGGAAAGGATCTCAGGCTACTCTGAGAAGAAAGGAAGAAGAAAAGAGAACGATCGAGAGAAGAAGAAGATGGAAATAGGGACCACTCTCGAGACTAAGACACTGGTTAGGAATTGAGTGTGAAGGAAAGAGAGATTAACCTCATGAGTACTATATACATCGAATATCGATTGTTGCCAAGTAACTGTCGAATGAGAGAGAGAGCGGAGAGTGTTCTATCGTGGAATGACACACACACTCTCTCTCTCTCCCTCTCTCTACTTCTACCGGTCAGGAAACAGGAACAATCGTAGTATCTTTGCAGAAATAGAGGAAAGAAGGAGGAGAAAGGGACCGTAATAGAGAGAGGAATGAAAGTGCGAGAGACGGCTTCTAATATTCAGAAGGACATTTGGAGACGTGTACTTTGAGGACTACTATAGGATCCATTTAGAGTATGGAAGGAAGGAAGGACAGAAGGTAGATCATGAGTAAGTGAAGAAGGAGAATGGATGGAAGAAGAGAGGATGACCACTATCTACTGTATAGAGGAGAGGAAGGGAAAGACTATGGTACAACCACAAACAAGGAGAAGACAATATTCAGTTAATTAGAGAAGGAATGGAAGAGGAGAAGGAGGGATAGTACTGGCTTCATTCGAATGACAATGGCAGACCATTCTCATCTGTGAGCAAATATATGGAAGATGAGTGAAGGAAGTGAAAGAAGATACGAAAGGGGAGAGACATCTCGGGTCAACCATTCCTGTCGAAGAATCATCGAAGATATTGTTGTAACATCAAAAATGAACTCGTCGTTCTATTGTTCTAATAGGATAGTTCAATGAGACACGAGATCAAAGGGAATAGAAGTAGTCATTTGATACTCTCTCTCTCTCTTGCTTATCTAAGTGATAAATAGTGATGGGAGAAGAGTCACGAGATGAAACTGAAGAGAAGGAAAAGAAAAATAGTTGACCAATTGAAGAATGAGACAGATGGACTGTAAGAGGAATGAAGAATAAAGTAAGGAAGAAAGTGGGGAAGAGAGAGAGAGAGAGGGAAGAGGGGAGAGAGTAGATAGGATGACACTCTTTCTCTATTTAGAAAAGGGAAGAAGAATGATGGAAGGATGAAGATAACTCTCACTTCCATCAACATTCACATGAACAAAGAAGGATTCTTTCCATTCTTTTTTCTATTGTTTCCTTTTCAAAGTCCACGGGAACTTAATGAGCTGGGTCGAATTTCATTCTTCAGATGAAAAAGTAGAGTGAAATTGATACAAGAAGAGTTGAAATGAACTTGGAGTGCGATTGAGATTGAAAGAAGGAGAGAAATGAGACTAAGAATGAAGGAGGGAAAAGAGGAAAGAGCCCCTGGACACTAGCATACTCTAATATGAGAGAGGATGAAGAGAGAGATTAGAGTAGACAGAGAAGAAGAGTGAAGAGAGAATGAAGAGAGGAAAGAGAAAGAAATGGAAAGAGAGAATGAAGAAATTGAAGAGAATGAACAATAGAGAGAGAGAGATCATATGGGGACATATGGAATAGGTATGGATTTATCCCCCTTCTCTTGACCATTAGGAGTATCCTAAGGGAAGGATGGATCATTGAGGGGAAGAATTTTGAGTAGATGTATCGAGAGAGAGAAATGGGATACTTATTCGTATGATGAGTGAATAGTCAGAATTCACTTGGAAAAGGGGAAAGAATGGAAAGAGAGAGAAGGAGAGAAGAGTCAACATAAGAGAGTGAGAGACACACAAATACATCTAGAGGGGATGGGTCAGATGGAAGAATCATTGTTGTATTCTGATAGAAGATATAGATGAAAGATATGGAAGGAAGAAGGAATTAACTGATACAACTATGAATGAGTGAATGGGAGAGAGGAGGAGGGGGTCACAGATGGGAGACACGTGAACATTGTAATGAGAGAGTAGTGCCAGTCACTCTAATTGGGAGGAGGGAAGGAGGGGGGGGGGAGTGAGGGGAGGGGGGGGGAGACAGGTGTATCAGGAGATATCGAGAGAGGCAAAGGCTCTCTATTCCAAAAAGTGTGCGAAGAGTCCCTTCTAATCCCTTCTATGGTCATTGAGAGAGAATAGAAATGAAATGAGAAGTTGATCAAGAGGGTCAAGTATCAAATAGACAATAGAATCCTTTCATCTTCCGCAATACCTATTTCATCACTCATTGCATTGTATAGAAGAACAAAGGGATGGTTGATTAGTTGAGAATTGGAGATCGATAGAAGGGATGGTAGGTCATTGAATGAATGTGTGGATGAATAACAGTACGAATGAGTCTTTCGTTCTCTCTCTTTCATTGCAAAGGTGTGTTCACTCTTTCTCTTCTCTCGTCACAAATAGATTCCTTCTAGCCATTCTCCCTCTTCTCATAGGTATACTGAGTGGTCACAACTATTTATCCTCTCTCTCTTCTTCTCCAAGGGGTAAATACTCTATTATGGAGACCTATCGTCCAATCATTTTGTACAGTCCAAATAAGTAGTCATTATTTCTGGAAGCTATGGTCGAGACTATCTCAATTATTGTACGAAATTTCAAAAACGTACAGCCCTCTCTTCTATCACATCTGCGTATCTACACAATGTACAATAAATTATTTTAAAATTGTGAAACCAAATAAAGAGATATTCAGATGAGGGGAAGCAAGAAAGTGTTCAATGTGAGATGAAACCTCTACTTCAATCATAGTCGATATTCGTAGAGTGATAATTGAATTGGAAAAAGTGGGAAAGATTGTTTGAGTAGGGGGGGGGAGGCATCTCAGAGGGGCAAATAGGGAAAGAGTGGTCGATGATAAGAATGAAGGATCAGAATGAATGAATATCATAGTGACGGGAGTGAGAATAACTTAATTGTATAGTGATGTGTCAGACATTCCAGAATTTTCTTGATCATTCAAAAATATATAGAAAAATGTATGCAAACGATCCGTAGATACTATCTAATTTAGAAAACAAAAACAGCGATATAAAGACGAAGATTTACTTATCTAAAATTGAAGTGAATCCTGCACAATTCTTTGAAGAGAATGAAGTGAAGAGAAGAATGCAGAAAATGAAGAAAGTTGATAAGAAATGCACTGATAGAAATCTATCCATCTTATATCTCCAAATGAATAGGGGATTCGATTTACCAAATCTTCATAACAGAAACTTATGACGACGTTTCTTCAGGGAAGAAAGATTCTCATTTGAAAAAAGAATAATAATAATAATAATAATAAAAAGACAAAATATTAATGAAAAAAATATAAATGTTGATGGAAACCTAGTGATGACGATACCTTGCAGAAGTGTTTGACGTCGGCTTTCTTACGAATTTCGAGTAGGATAAACAATTCAGTCTTGAGGATGAGGAACTTCTCGACATGAGTTTCGATCTACAAGAGATATTGAATGGATTTGGAAGGACGATATCGAAGCTACCTTCATACAGTTGACATCTCGTGTCTCTTTATGTTGAACAACGTAGATCTCATTGATTTCACTATAGGGGGCGATCACATCGATCACTTTATACTTGCCATTTCATTCTAAAGTATGGTAGATTACAATAGAATGAAGTTTGATCTTTGATCCGACCTTTTTCAGCTGAACTCGTTCACGATTCTTGATGCGTCTTTCGATTCGGGATAACTGAAGAAAGTCAGTTGATGATACAACACTCAAATACAGTATACCTGATTGTTCAACTCCTCTGTTGGTTCTCGAAGTGATTCTTGCTTTTACTTCCCATGTGGAATCTAAATGAAGGGTCACGGTAGACATCCGAATTCGAGAGATCATAAAGAAGGAAGGTCATGTAGATGGTGACATACCTTGATTTCCTTATTCTTCTCTGGATGACCACTCTTCTTCATCTTTCGAACGATAAATGAATGGGGCAATAGGGGTGGTAATTTGAATCTTCGATGATTCAGAGACTCAATGCTTCGTCTCCGCTTGACAAATATTGCTATTGAAGAAAGAAGATTTACCAAGAATTGAAGTGAATCCTGCACAATTCTGTGAAGAGAAGGAACAAAGAGAAATATATATATAAAACTGAATGAGATGTATCCACCTTACTTTTTTTATAGATTTATTGAGTCCCTAGTGATAAAGAAACTGCTCATCTCTCCTCTTTTTATTCCGTCTCACCCCCGTAGAGATAAAAAAATTAACACCCACACAAATTGAGATTATCACCGAATATTATCTAGATAGTTTTCAATTCGATATATTAAGATTATATAATAAAATGAATTAATAATCATTTATCGATACCATGAGTAGCTGAAATTATTTAACTTCTGCTCAGTAATAATGTGATTTCTTCTCTGAATTCCTCTTCTTCATCGTATCATCATTATGTAATCTCCATTCTTATCCATCATTCGATCTTCACTTAAAGTGATTACACCCTCATTCCCTCTTTCCCTTATCCCTATTTCCCCTCAAAGTCATCTTATTTCCTTTCTCAGAAATCCTTCAATCTTCAACTAATCATCTCGTGTTTACCTTATCTCATGGAAATCCGTGATAACATTCCAGTAACAGACATTTAGTTACTTTTGATAAATGCACTGGTAGATTTGCTCACATTATCTGAAAGATTTTTTTATTCATTGCATTGATGTTTTAAGTTGATAATTCTTTGCATTATCTGAATAAAGAGTGGAACAAATCCATTACTTATTTCCAATCGTCAGAGGAAATCGAGGTTATCTTCTATCTGCGTACGCATCTGCTTCTATCGAGACCATCTACGCATTTCAATACTATTTTCGTGTCTGAGGGCGGTTCTCATTCGTATTAGAGAGAGAAGCCATGGTAGAATGAAGACTACTCATTCCCATCTCTCATTCTGTCTTCTCTCCTCATATTTTCTTCCGTGATCCGGAAATTTGAATCAACATCTTCTTATAAATGACATTTTATTTCCTTATCCCGTCCATTCGATCTCTCTCTCTTATTCAGATGCCTGCAGTCTACTCAGATCCTTTCGTTTCTCTCACTGATTCAACCATCGAAATATATCATTATTACATGCCCAATAGAAGGGTGCGTTTCATCTTTTATCTTTCTCTCAAATCAAATAGTAATTTCAGCCTCGTAAGATAACTCTCGATCGAATTAGTGTTATATTCTTCGAAGAACAAACAATCTCTAAACTTTCATATACTCGTGTATGGGGAAAAGGATACGGTCCCGTTTATTGGGCATTGGACATCAAAAGGTAATCGAAATTAATATGATTTTCACAGGACGTCGATTGTTAACCACGATTTCAGAGCTTTTGCTAAACTACAAGGATCATCTGAAGGAAGGGCAAATGTTGTATTGGATTTAGGAGGTGAGAAAGATAATGAAATAGATACTATCGATTCACACTTAATTCTTTGAATGTTCGAGTACATAAACAAATATGGGCTTCTTATAAATCATGTTGGAGAAAACTCTTGGATGTACTAAAGAGATAATGAATTCCAGGAGAAGAGAAGGTTGGATTCACTGTTCTTGATATCGATTCATTCATGGAAAGAATGAGAGAATTTCTCGATTATCACGTGGTTATTGTGAATAAGATTAATGTCTGAATTCACTCCTTCGTCTTTCGGGTCTTCAATCAATTTGTCATTACTTAATCAATTCTCATCTGATTATCCGATAAAGATCTCATTCATACTCAATTGCATTCCAATGAACATTTCGATCTCTAACTCGTGTGATAATGGGCGAGATTACAAGATAGACAACGTTCTTACCCATTTCTTCCCTTCTCATCTCGAATAGTTCCACCCACTCCCCCCCCTCCCACTCCCCCTCCCCTTCACTCTCTCTCCCTTCTCCCTCCCTTCCAAACGGGTAATGCAGCAGCATCGATTGATAGCTCTTCAATTATCCCTCTATCAAGGCTCTATCACTTACTCCATTCCTATTGATATCGTTGCTTCGATTGTATAATCTCTATTTGATTCCAGATGATTCGATCTCTATTCCTCATCTCATTTCTCATCAATTGTATTCTATCTCGTCCACCTCATACCATGGATGAAATCAAACCAATTCCTCCTATGGATCAACCAGTTAGAATTTCATCTTTCATCTTTCATTTCATTCAATTCATTCAGAATTTACAAGAAGCAGCAGCTGAAATGTTTGAGAGTTCATCCATTTTCAAGGTCAATCTTTCCATTTTGTGAGGATGTCATCCATTTATTCCAGGAGAAACTTCTACTCGAGAAGACTAAATATCTTTCTCGATTGGACGATTCAAAATCAATTCGATTCAAACCATTCTTCTTTATGTTCTAATTCAACTTTCCTTCTTATATCTAGTCCTATCTATTCGATCTCTTCTTTTCTTATTCCAAGTGTATCTATCTATGTACTTCTTCTTCCCATTAACACTTTCACCCTCTTCTCTTCTTCTTCCTTCTTTCTCCCTTTACACAATAAGACAAAGTGACCATCGTACAGTTCTCCTTAAAAGCAACACATTCTCCCCTAAGGGAACACACTCTTTCGATCGTGAACTTTGATCTCTTGTCTGATCTTCAATAGGTCAAATGCAAATGTCTCAGTTCTCTCCTCCATTTGATTCATATTCCATTCATCTATCCAAATCATATTCATAATGACTCTTTATCCTATCTCATCCAATTCCATTGTGTCTGTGAACTCTCTCATATCTCTTCCCTCTCTCATATCATTACCATATTCCTATCTCTCTCGTCTCTTCTCCATCGATCTTCCTCTTCTCCTCCTCTCTTCATTCCATCGTCGACGCTTCATGTCGACTGGTTTCGACGTTGACAACCTCTTAACGAGGATCCTCAATGTGGGGGCCCCGGGAGGTCGACTCACCCATGCGGTACGTTTATCCTGTCCCTTTCCTACCGTAATCCTTCCCTCTTGAGGTGTCGGAACAGGATCTCATCATGTGCTGTAGTGCAGTGAAGGCTGTCTTCGCGAGCCAGTCGACCCTCGTTGAGATCGATCCTCCAGTCGTCGTATGCGGAGATATCCACGGACAGGTACTGTACCCCCACCCCCCCCAACCCGAGTACCCCGCCCCATCCTGGTATCCCCCCGGTAATAACCCTCGATACCCCTAGGTACTGTGGTGCCCCAATATCCCTGGGTACTCGGTACTTCTGATTTCCCCGGATACTGTAGGCACCCCCGACATCCGGACACTAGGCACCCCGTTATCTCTGGATACTGGATTCAAACTCGTATGCACCTTGTTCCCTCTAATGGTACGGTGGACCTGGTACCCAGTCCACTGTAGGATACTGTAGCCCATAATGGTGTAGGATCAATCTACCGTAACCCCCATTGGACATTGCAGTATGCCGATCTGTTGCGTATCTTCGATAAGGAAGGATTTCCTCCTGATTCGAACTATCTCTTCTTGGGAGATTATGTGGATAGAGGAAGACAGAACATTGAGACGATCATTCTCATGTTCTGTTACAAGATCAAGTGAGTGCCACACCCAGATACCGTATCCCTCAATCTCACCATTCGAAGGTACCCTGAGAACTTCTTCATGCTACGAGGAAACCATGAGTGTCCTGCCATCAATCGCGTCTATGGATTCTATGAAGAGTGTAATCGGAGATACAAGAGCACTCGCCTCTGGCAGATTTTCAACGTGAGTACCCCCTCCCATCCTACCGTACCCTGATTACGGTATTGATTGAAGGATACGTTCAACTGGATGCCTCTGACTGCCTTGACTGGAGGTCGCATCCTCTCGATGCACGGAGGTCTCTCTCCTCAACTCAATTCTCTCGACCAGCTGAGAAATATGCCTCGTCCCCAGGTACTGTACCCTCCCTCATCTACTGTACCCTCATCGATTCATTGTAGGATCCTCCCAATCCGTCGATGGGAATTGATCTTCTATGGTCCGATCCCGATCCATGGGTCAAGGGATGGCAGGTACTGTAGTCTTACTGTATTCCACTATTGATCTTTGATCTTTAGGCGAATACTCGAGGAGCTTCGTACGTATTCGGACAGGATGTCGTGATGGGAATGTGCGAGACATTGGGAATCGACCTCATTGCCCGTGCTCATCAGGTACTGTAGGATACTGTAGTGAATGAATCAATCGATTACCGTATTACATTCAGGTGGTTCAAGATGGATACGAGTTCTTCGCATCGCGTCGACTTGTCACCTCTTCTCTGCCCTCACTACTGTGGACAATTCGACAACCATGCTGCGACGATGAGGGTACGGTAGTAGAATACATTGGGGGACGGGGTCATAATTGATCTTTGATCTTTCTTACCGTAATCTGTACTCTTTGAAGGTGGACGATGAGATGAGATGCACTTTCGTGATGTATAAGGCAACAGCCAAAGCTGTGAGAATGGCAATGCAACAAGCTGGCCTCCCCACCACACAATCTTAGAAGAATAGGAATTGAAGGACCACTAATGATATTGATATGATAAAGAAAGATGTTGGTGATGTCATCCATAATCGTCTTTATGTGTAGTGAACATTGATCGAATAAAGATCCACAACGAAATAGCAACATCGTTCAAAGATCAAAGGGAAGAAATGTCTTATCTATCTACGAGTTTGTTCTGTGGTTCTCTTCTCTACTTGTCTTGGATGTATGAAGAGCTCAAAGAGATATTTATGAAGAATGATTATGCAGAATGTTTCTTGAGAAGAGACTTTGTCTCTAGTAGAATAATGTTCTCATTTGTATCGTTCGCGGTCAATTTCGATGCTTCGTTGAGGAAAGAAACTGCGCTCTTCTAAAGAAAGAATAAATGAAATATTTTAGTCATGAATACCGTACCGAATCTTTGAGAGCTACGTAGCATTTTCCAATGAAGAGATTCTCGAGCCAATTCGGTTTCATTTCGTTCGCCTAAATAAGTGAACTACTGAAACATTCCATGATGAAATTTCCAGGGTTTCGAAATGATCAACACAGTGAATGAGGGTGTGGTAAGTATGGATTCTTAAACTATTACTGACAGCGAGGAAATCTCTAAGTGCTTCCTCAATTGTAGCAGTTGGTGGAGTGGCATAGAGAGTTGATGCTACCTGATTATGAAAGATATCGATTACCCCTTAAAGTTAAGATGGATAATGAGTCATTCTTACCTTTCTCTCTATCCAACTTAGATCTGCAACAGAGAAGGCGAATCTTCCTCTCATGTGAAGTAGAGCATATTCAGAGGAATCAAGATTAAGAGCTCGATCAAGAAGAGACTGAAAGAAATCACAATTGATTCTAAGGTTGCACAAACATCGGATATTGCAGAAAATAAACTGTGATCGTTGTGTGTTAAATAGATACTTATCAAATAATGACTCACTTTGAATAGATATCCCTGTTCGATCTTATCTTTCGTAGCGAGATAATCAGTACTCGCTCCAGTTAGAATAGCTGCCCATCGAAGAGATTTTAGTGAAGATGGAGATAATTCTGCCGCCTTCTGAGATAATTCACGACCTACAATGGAAATAGATAAATTGAAATGTAGACAGATGAAGTGAAGATACCTTCAAGAATAAGTTCCTTTCTTTTATTATCTTTCTTCTCATAAGTGGATGCAATGAAGTAAAGAACACTAGCCAATCTCCATAGAATCTCTGAATCATTTGAACCTCCAGATGAATAAAGCTGCAATCATGAATGAATCTACTGATAACATCTATTAGTCCTAACCTTTCTCAGTTCAATGAGAGCTTTCTCTTTATCAACTTCGATCAGTTTGTCGATTGCTTCCATCTTTCAGTGAACTATCTATGTATGGTCTGATCTAGAATCATACCAGTAGAACAACTACTCGAAGAAGCTAACCTTTATATCGAAGAGCTCTAGAGACGTCAGACTGGTAGAAGGAAGAGTCTCTAGAGACGTCAGACTGGTAGAAAGAAAGAAGAATATTGTTCTCTTCTTTCTTTCTCGCAGATTAGACTGACCCCCTTCTTTCTCTCTTTCTTCTTATCTCTCGAAACGAATGGTATCTGAGGTGTAAAGAGAAGAATGGAATGATTGGAGGAAGATTCAATGAGTGACAGTGGAAATCATAGTGAGAACACTTTGATACATCAGTTATAATGACGTTATTAGGGACCAGATGAATCGATTTGAGGGTAGTCTACTATGAACATATTAGTCATTTGTGAGAAGAAGGTACAAGACAAAGAGAATGAATTCTATGACGACGAAAGACACGAAACAAGCACAAATCTTTTCCGATACATCGAATGTATCCGATAAGTAAAGTGCTACCTTTCAACCAGTATTCACTTAGATCAAGTAGTCATCTTCACTCATTCTATTTTTCGAATCAGGAATATCAAGAAATCACATTGTATAATCCGCTTATGTGTGTTACCTTTCTTTATCTATCCTCTGATCGGAACCTTCCATAAACTTTTCGATGCACTTATTTTCGAACAAAATGCAATTGTAAGGTTTCACTTCGTATCGTTCTACATCTTTCATAACTTTCCAGTTCATCAAGTACCGTACAATATTGTTCTAAAACATGCATATCAATATTCAGACAAGAACGCGTTTGCCAACTTCCAAGGCACTCGAATGATAATTGTATTTTTGTATTATGTTTATATATAAATAAAGATGTAATTTCATGAATACCGTTTATCGCAAATGGCGAAGAGAATTGGGAATAAAACCCGTTTAGCATTAAATGAGGGACGGGAAGAGTCAAGTCAAGAAAAGCCTTGGCATACAATTCTGAGCAGAAAAGAAACGGGGGGAATATAACTACTATTCTTTGGCCATACTGCAATGGGTACTCTAAGGGAAAGTAAAGGATAAATATCTATCCTCCATGTTTCTTAAGAAGTCCTTTTGCTTCTTCGAGAAGTTCCTTTTCACTATCATCCGTTGGGTCCACTTTCAGTGCCTCCGCTAGATAGATTGAGGCATTCTTCTGCAATAATATACATTCAACAATCTAGTCATAATCGCTCTCATTAATTCATTAACTAACCGAGTCCTTCTTAGTAATATAACATCGTGCGATGTACATTAAATTCTCGATCCAACCCTTACGAACATCATTCGCCTACAACAATAATCATTTACCACATTCACATTAGGGTTGACGAAACGGAACGAATTCCGGAAAATCCGAACTTTTAATTCAATTATCGCCTCATTCCGGAACGGATTAAAAATCGAACAATGGTCATTCCGGAACGACAGTCGACCCGAACAAAGAAAATTCCTTTGTTCGACTCTCGTTCCGGAAAAGTGGAGATAATTGAATTTGTTCTTCGGCCGTTCCGAAAGCCGAACGATCAACCCTAATTCACATCACTTTTTTAACAAGGATAATCCAATAATTAAGGATATTTGATTATTCCTCTTTCTCTCTCTTGGAATCCAAGACTTGGATCAACTAACAGCAAGGAAATCTCTCAATGCTTCATCGATCGTCGCCTCTGGAGGAGTGGCAAAGAAGGCTGCTGCTGCCTGATATTAACTATTAACAACCTTTTTTCGATTGAATAGATTCATAGACTCCACTACTGTTCCACAAATGACTCTTCATTTTGAGACATGAAGAGAGGGAATGTCTCCCACATTCACGTCTCTCTTGAGACGTCTCTCGGTCGAGAATGAGGGGAAAACGTCTCCGAGTCATTTTTTCTTTGACCTCCTCTAGCTATGAGAGAGCTCGAAGCTCAATTAATTTCCGCATTGTTCGTTCAAATCGCCACCACCGATCACAATAGATAGAACAATGAGAAATGGAGAGATCACTCCTGTCTCTTTCTCACAACAAGAGGACACGTGCAAAGTAATATTTAAATGAGGGAGACGTTTCACGTTTCCCATTTCAAAAGACGTCAGTATGTTCTTGTTCGATGTCTCCTCGAGTGAGTAATTTGCGGAACTCTAAGTCTCCATCCATCCTTCTTGCTCTCTTCTCCCTTCTTCTTACCTTTCTCTCCAACCAGCTGAGATTGGCAACAGAGAATGCATATCTTCCTCTCATATGGAGAAGTGAATACTCCTTCGCATCCATAGCAAGAGCCTTATCGAGATACGACTGAAATTGAGATATGAGGCCGTTTGCGAGAGAATCAAACAATTCCAGATCGGTCTGGCACAGGCCAAAAATATCAATCCTCTGAAACTTTGCGATTTGGGGTTCTCGAAGGTGCTGATGACGATGGGCATTCTCTTTTTGGCCACCGATGCATCGTTGACTCCAGACGACGTCACGTCGAAATCGATTTTTCGCCTTTATTGCGGTTCCTGGTCAGCTAAATTTACGTGAGTATGGCCCAAGGGTCAGAATTTGATGGCGATCACAACGGAATATTTCATATTTCATTATTTTTATTGATTATTTTGTAAAATGGAATTTTCCGCAAACTACAGTGTAATAGTGGAGAGTAGGATAGATCGGACCGGAATGCCACGAGGATTCCAAATCTGTTTTACACTTGAAAATCCATCATGCACCTAAGGATTTATTCAACTTATAGCGTACAGGCTTGTAAGTAAATTGTGCCATCCTTCCCCTTGTTTACTTCCTTCCTCTGATCGATCGGAGTTTCCATCCCGAGGGAGGCGAGAGAGCAGGGGAAATGGAGAGAGCGCAGAGATAGGGAAGAGGTCATAGGGGAGAGACTCGGGTAGATCAAAAGATCGGAAGCCAGCAAGGGGAAGGATGGCACAATTTACTTACAAGCCTGTACGCTATAAGTTGAATAAATCCTTAGGTGCATGATGGATTTTCAAGTGTAAAACAGATTTGGAATCCTCGTGGCATTCCGGTCCGATCTATCCTACTCTCCACTATTACACTGTAGTTTGCGGAAAATTCCATTTTACAAAATAATTAATAAAAATAATGAAAAATGAAATATTCCGTTGTGATCGCTATCAAATTCTGACCGTTGGGCCATACTCACGTAAATTTAGCTTGACTAGGAACATCAATAAAGGCGAAAAATCGATATCGACGTGACGTCGTCTGGAGTCAACGATGCATCGGTGGCCAAAATGAGAATGCCCATCGTCATCAGCACCTTCGAGAACCCCAAATCGCAGAGTTTCAGAGGATTGATGTTTTTGGGCTGTGCCAGACCCAACTATTCTATCGCGAACGGCCTCATATTCATTAACTACTTCATAACAATCACATCAACATTATTCGATAGATCGCCCATTCGATTCATATCCGCATGGACTATTCGAGATAGAGTAGATGAATGGTGATAAGTGATAAGACACCTTGAATACATTTCCCTGTTCGATCTTCTCCTTCGTTCCTACATAATCAGTGGCCGATCCAGTGAGAATAGCTGCCCATTTAAGAATTATGAACTTCTTATGATCATTGATTGTTGCTGCTGATTGAGCATATCCACGACCTGAAAGAGAAGAAGATTGTTAGGGAGAGGGAAGGGGGGGGGGGGGGAGGAACTCACCCTCAAGGATCAGTTCCTTCTTCTTCGGATTCTTTCTATCATAATCATTGGCAATTGAATGGCATGCCTTTCCCATTCTCCACAACAATTCCGCATCCTTTGAACCTCCTTCTGCATACATCTACAATTCACTAGTATACGTGATATTCCCCTCTCTCTCTTTCTCTCTCTTCTCGCACCTTCTTCATTTCTTCGTAAGCCTTATGGGCATTCTCTTCAATCATTTTGTCGAGTGCCTCCATTGCAACCTACAATCAATTCATTATGAGATATCGCATTGAATCAAGTCATCATAACTACACAAGATCACCACATCAATCATTCAATATGGTGCCATTCCTTCCCATCGAACAACGGCAGACGAATACCATTTAGACACAAAAGTGCGCGACTCTCACCATGATAGTGCACGTTCCAAGCAGTGGTTAGGGCAGAAGGGAGACGAAGGGAGAGGGAAGGGAGGAAGAGAGGAAGAGAAGAGACTGACTGGGAGATAGACTGTAAAGGAAGAATGACTGGGAGATAGACTGTAAAGGAAGAACGGAATAAGAGACAATATATGGAAATGAAAGAATGAAATATGCAAATGAATGAGAGACGCGAAGTGAAATGATATTAGAGATATGTAAAGGAATTGAGACGTGACAAACATCAGATGATAGAGAAATATCAGAGGAAAAAAAAGAAGAAAGAGGAAGGAAGAAGCGATTGAGATGGAGGAGTGATCAATTGATAGAGGACTATGGACAAAGAACGGAATGGGTGAAATATGAGAAGGAGGAAGATATAAGAGGGGGGGGGGAGGAGAAGGAGGGAATGAGGATATGAAGAAGGGGTATGATAAGTAATGAACTACTTGGATCAACAAGATGGAATCTATGATCACGGATGAAGAAATGAGAATGAATCACATTGAATTATAGAAAGAAAATGGAATAGAGAGAAAATACAATAGGCATTTACTCATTGTACGATTAAGGAGAAGAGAAAGGGATATTCCCAGCAGTCGAGTCACAAAGGGAAAGGATATGACAGTTACATATGCCATTTACAGAAATGATATCGTTACGGAGAAAATAGAAAGAGGAACTGGGATATGAAGGAAGAGAGAGGGGAAGGGGGAGGGGACAGAAGGGAGTCCAATGGTGAACTCTCTTGTTGTGAAGAGAAAGAACGGAGGGAGGGAGGTTAGACAGATGGAAAGAGAGAGAGAGAGAGGGGAGGGGGGGGGGAGAGAGAGAGACAAGTGAGCTTCATCCACTTATGGATCGATCTGCCATCCCTTCTCCCTCCCTCCTCTAGTGTTCTCCCTTGATTAGATAGTAAGGAGAGAGATCTATGTGACTCCCTCTCTCACATAGTGGAAGGAAGAGGAGAGAAGGTATGTTGAGAAAGAGAACGATTAGTCATTCAATTGAGAGAGAGAGGGAGGGAAGGGAAGGAGTGAGGAGGGAGGGGGGAGGGGGTTAAGCCGGTAGTGACCGGGTGGTGTTCAGTGCCACTCCATGCAATGAGATCACGTGCAAAAAGTGAGTATGAGACCATTTCCGTCAATCTGTAATCCCTCTCTCTCTCTCTCTTTCTTTCTTCAATTTATTGAGGGAATTCCCTCATAATGGGAATGGTTTTCTTCTGTGTCGTGATTACGTCTCAATTATAGTCGTTTGCCCTTGAGTGAATAGAAGAGAGAAGGAAAGAGAGTGGATATCTGAACACACAATATCATCGAGACAGTGCAGCATACAGTGCAATATAGTGCAATACAACGAGGGAGAGGAAGGACAATGACATTCCATTGTTATGTGTATAACCTGAGTGAGTCCTTGTTGATCACTGGAAGAAGAAGAAGGGAGATCAATATCAAATTGAGGTGTCGATGCAGAGGGAAGAGATGAATTGTACCTCAATTCATCCATGATTCACTATTCAAATATGAATACAAATCTCAACAACGGAAGGTTTTTCATATCGGATACACGGAGGTGGGAAATGAATAATCTGTATTTATCCTTACCATAAGGATAAATATTGATTATTCTTTGTTTAATTTAAAAAAAAAAATTTCTATATCATTCTCTTCTAAAGGATAAATGAATATATGACAAGTATATTACTGTATTGAACTCACCAATCTTCATTTGCATCATCATACATATCATCAGAGCAGATTGATTGAGGGCCAGATTGAAGAAAACCTGATTGGTTCATTTCAGAAAACAATAACATACAGATATTATCTGTATTAAATACAATTATTTTAGAAAACACTCGTATAATTTCAACAATAATGTACCACTAGTAATCCTGGTTAATCTTTCCAATTGATCTCCACTTGGAACAGTTCCCAATCGTCTCTCAACTCTATCCATTAATTCCTCATGCATCATCTTCAATTCCTCCCTGTAAACCATTCATCACATTTCTCCTTCTTCATCTTCCCCTTACCTTAATCTATCTCGATCTTCCTTCATTCTTCTAATTTGATTCGTTTGCCATATGAGAAGTGCAACTCCTCCTCCAGTAATACTCACAATTCCCAATGTCTTCCAAAAGGAAGATGACGATTCACTCATTTATCCACCTATTCACCATTATATATCACAATAATTTTTTATTCGGAGATAATCGAATGCGCTGAAAACGCATTAAAACAAGGACAAACATAAAGTCGTCCATTAATAATTTATCAAATAAGGCACAACAATCAGTAAAAAAAACAAAACAATAACTTCTAAAATAAGGTATTGATTATGCTTGGACGGTAGTTGGCAGCTCTTCCAACTTCATCTTCTTCACTTCTGTCTCAGTCACTTCAGGATCCTATAAAGAATTCCTTCATCATTATCTTCCGTAACTCTCTTGCTTACTTGACTTCCCAATTGAATAGCCTTTGCAGCCATAGCAATAGCTCCTTCCTTAGATCTATTTCCTCCAATGAATCCAGTGAGATGGACAAATACTCCTCCTTCTATTCCACTTTCATTCGAAAGAGAATCATCACGAAGTCCTCTCCATGTACGGGGAAGAGGCTGTCTACAATAACACACAATTACATCTTTAGATATCTAATAGCGTGAAATTAATTCTTAAAAGAATTTAATTGTAAATAGTAACCTGTTATCGAATGATGATAGTCGTGAGTTGGGAATAGCTTGAACTCTCCAATCATTTCCCTCTCCGAATACAATGTAAGTGATATTAGAAGAAGAGAGATTAAGTTCATCCTGAGAAGAAGAGAATTGAGAAATATGGATAGAGGAAATGGATGAGTAGAAGAATAGAGAATGGTTCCTCCCTCTTCATTCGAAATGCATCGTTTCCATTCAGTACACTATGCGCACTTTACAAGTGAATCGTACCAACCAAACAAAAGAGAATGAAAATAGAGAGTAATAATAGAGTGATAACCTCTAGATCAAAGAAATGTTCCTTCCATGGTACTCCTCCATTCGAAGGAAGAACGATTACTCGACCAGATGAATCAGTCTACAATATTAACAATATTAATGGTGCGCCTTTGTAAATAACCTCAAACAAATATTTTCATTAGAATAATATCAACAGTTGAATAGTTAAACAATTAAACAGTTGAACATGATTGAAACCATTGGAGCAACAGTTTTAATTTCCTTTCAACGTTGATTTCAAACGTTTGCCGATGTTATACTCACTTTGAAAAAATAACAAAAATAATAATCTTGGCAAATTTAGTAGTATTCGCACTAGCCTCTTTTCTGCTTTCGATAGCCTTCTCAACAATTTCTCTTGCTGGCCACCACACTTGATAAAGATAACGAAGAATCTCCATAAAGTCCTCTCCCACAAGATTCATTGCCTTCCCGAATCTGATAGATTACACAATATAATTGGATCATTACGATACATATTTTGAGACCCTCATAATTAGGATAATGGTTGAATAGGAAATGATTTAATTTTTCACAGTACTTTAACTTTACGGTCAATGTTGGAGAAGTATATATATTGTACCTTTCATCAGCATCCACATCCTTTTCATTCCAATGGGATTGAGATGACCAACTCTGCCAGAGATTCCACCACTCGTGTGATATCTGATATAATTATATTGAAAACAATGGTTCATACAACGACAATGTTCCGAAAGTATTACACTTATTTTTGTTCGAGGACCTACACGCCAAATATTTTTAGAAGATATAACAGAATAGTTGTACAAATAAAATGAAATGTTTACTTGGGAAGTCCCTCGTAGGCAGAGATTCCGTTATCCACTGCATCCACTTGCTCTACGTAGACAGAATAAAGACGATGATAGAAGAGGGAAACAAGCTTATCATCAACCTGAATCAAAAGAAATTATGAAAAGGTATGATGTACGTTAATCAGTATTAATCACAAGTTAATCAGTATGTGACTTATTTCAAATATTGATCTTATTTATATCATGCTCGAACTTACGTGGACATTCAAGTAATTCGCGATTAACTGCTTACCATAGTGAGCGTAGATCAGACCTATAATTGTATAACCTTGTTATTAGAATATCTAGCATGGTTTATGTAGGTGTGTATCCATTGTTCAATAATAACTTTTAAAAATCTAAATTTCATAGACATCGTCGGGTACTCCACGTAAGTATATTGGCGATAAATTACCAAAATCATTTTTCAAACATTTAAGAATCGCGCCCGAAATTTTTAACTGAACTGAATCTATGTTTTGCAACATCGTACTTGATATATTTTCTCTATACCTGCAGATGACAATCTAGTGTCGAATGGCAATAGTCCTAGGGTCGACATAGTCTCTTGGAATTCCTTCTGGTGGTGATCATAACGACGTGTAGAATGATCGAATACACCTGCAATTATTAATCAGGAGAGTCTTGAGAATGAAATAGATAATAATGCAATAGAAAGTAAACAAGGACCTCCGACGTCGACGACGATATCGCACTCACTAAGCACTTTCTCATCACGACTTCTGCAATAAAATATACTCCACACTATTTGAATATTCAGACATGATTAAACAATAAAATAAATGTCAACGAGAATTTATTCTTACTTATTCTTAAAAGAACTGATTATTTACCTGACAATCTGATGATCCTTGAACTCCGGAAGTTGTTTCAGCATGTACAAGCAAATGCCTCATCACAATGGAATTTGCCCGAGTGAGTTCCAATCTTCTTCGTTGCAGCCATCACTGCCAAATTTCGGTTCAGCACACGAAGTGAAAGAGGAGTGAAAAATCGGCGCAGAATCGTGCTATAAATTAGTGACTTTGCGAAAAGGTGCTCGGTCTAGTGCTACACTAGGAAGGCATAAATTCAGAAGAAAATGTGCATATGAATTTTCATTAGAACGCCTTATTTTAGAAATAGATCGAACTATAAAAATAAACTCAAATCTAGATCCCGTCCTGTTTCGCCCCTCCCTAGAGCTTACAGTAATTTTTGCAAGTCCCGGTTCCGAATTTCTTAAATTTCCCGGCTCTGCTCTGACTATCCCATTTCTATCAGGTGCTTGCAGCAACAGTTTGCTCGAGTATTTATTTTTAATTAGATAATTAATTAATAATTTTAATAATTATTATTTTATTTATTTATTTTATTGAATCATTTTAATTAATATATTTTAATTATATTATTTTCATTTGATGGTGTTTTTTAAAATATTTTTTTTGCATGGAAGCGATGCGCAATGCATCCCTAAGCTGGCATCTTTACCTAAGCCTAAGCCGGCCTGAGCGATTTTTTGGGAGATGCAAAGTCATCATCATATCATGGGAATTGCGCGAGAAGCCGCAGCCATACCGGAAAAGCATACTGCGCAATAGGGATGCCGATTCGATGGCGATGGCGGTGCCATCGCACTTGCGATGACATCGCATCGAGGGAAGAGGCCGGAGCTCTCTTCATTTCGCACACTCTATCACTGATCTACCCTCTCCCCTTCTTGCGAAATCATCGCAAAAGTGCGATGATATCGCAAGAAGGGAAGAGGATGCGATGACATCGCCATCGAATTTGCAACCATGCTGCACAATGAATCCAGGCGATGCATCTAAAAATGCTTAGGTGTCTTAGGCTTAGGTTCACGAGCAGCTTAGGGAGGCTTTTTGCGCAGACTTCAGAATGAACTGCGTCATATTAATATTAAAAATATATAATTAAATTATACTAATTGAAATGATTTAATAAAACTAAATAGATAAAACAATAGTTATTAAAATTCTTAATTAATTATCTAATTAAAAATAAATACTCGAGCAAACTGTTGCTGCAAGCACCTGATAGAATTGGGATAGTCAGAGCAGAGCCGGGAAATATAAGAAATTCGGAACCGGGACTTGCCAAAAATTACTGTAAGCTCTAGGGAGGGGCGAAACAGGACGGGATCTAGATTTGAGTTAAAAATAAATTAGAAATCGGGAACCGGAGCGGAAACCGGAGAAAAGTCTTCATGTTATCGAAAAAGTCGCCCAATCACGCTTTCGCTTTGAATTAATTTAAACTAATATCGTTATTCTCACAATTTTTATTGCTGTCCAACGTCCGCTTATTGCAGTATCGGAAGTACTCATTTTTGTTAAAGATCTATGTCGGACAACGAAGATCTTGATTGTGAGTTTAACTTTTTGTCCCGTTCTCATACACCACATGATCCCATAACACAAAATGGTGAATGCTAGTTAGGATGTTCGGGAAAAATGCTGCAAAAAATGAACTACAGCAACATCCGCTAAACAGTGGAAGTCCCGAAGGCTTTTACGCTTTTTCCTCTCTCATTCGCTGGTACGCTTTCACGAACGGATCCGACAACACAAAATGGTGAATTCGAATAGGATGCGCAGGAGAATTACGCAGCAAAAAAAGTTATGCAGCGCAAGCGCTAACTGTCACAATTTTTAGGTACTAAACACAGTAGCGCGCGCTTTTTCGATTATAAATCTGTGTTATGCTTTCGAATATGTGCTCCAACCAACTATTAAATTTGATAATTATGAGATCTATGGTCTGCAAATACTCTTTTTAGTTAAATAAGCGTATTCGCATACTATAGTTCGCCTTTAGTTTTCCCTACGTTTAGTGCGTTCTAGCTCGAGACAGCGTTACACTTCGAGAGAGTTCTTCTCTGATGTCTTTTTTTCTCTGCGTTCTCGTTCTCTCGTATTCTCCTCGGATCTTTCCGTGCTTTTGAATATTTGCTCTTCCTACCTTTGCAGCCCTACAATAATGTGAGTAATCGTTTAACACGAAAATTGTTAATTTAACAAGCGTATTCAAATACTAAATCCCTACTTGTTAATAATGAGTACGCGGAGGCGCTATACAGCGAGATAGTGTTACATTTTGAGAGAGTTTTTTCTCTGACGCACGGCCCCCTAGGAGCCGACATAGGGCTCTTGAAAACGTCCGAACCGGAAATTCCAGTTTCCGGAAATTAGTAGATGCCTATCGAGAACTGAACGTGCGAATCAGGGACATCGTTGTGAGACATCTCGATAAAATGGAGAGGTCTCACAGCGATGTCCCTGATTTGCACGTACACTTTGAATTCGCGCAACTGTCCCTGCGGATCACGCAAAATTTTTCGGACGTTTTCACGAGCCCTATGTCGGCTCCTAGGGGGCCGTGCCTAGGGGGCCGTGCTGACGACCGCAACGCGTAGGATTTTTGAATTTCGCGGCCCCGGTTTGCGTTTTTTCGTGCCGCGCGTTTGAATCTTGAATTCTCCTCTGATCAGTCTGTGCGCTTACTCAAACACTTTGATTGATATAGAAAATCTAGATATCAATAAATGTATTCTAGATGAGGAGGCAACATTGGAAGATGAGCCCAGGAAGAGCGATGAAGCATTTTCCATTCGAGTATGTTTCATACCATTTTTCTTTCCTCTTTCAGATTCGCTCATCATAGTGAACGATAACAGATCAAACAGACATGAGTAATACTTCCTTAGTGACGAGTTGTGTGTTAGAGAGTAGGTCATAGGATGCGTCCTCGTATCTCATTCAGTCCGGTAGCTTTCTTCCACCTCAGTCACTCTATTCACTTGATTGATGATGAAATGAGCATCAAGCATGACGACTAGTAGTAAGTAGTAGTGAGAGAAAGAGGGCACTTTAATAATGGAGAGTATATATCTCCTTCGTGAATAAGCAACGAATCGCTTCTTCCCTTACGAGATAGAAATAGAATGAAGAGTGTGTCTGAATCTCGTGCATTATACTCATGTAATGAGAATACTCACTCCGATTGACGGAGCTTCCTCTCCTCTCTTCACTACATATTGGATTAAATGAAAGAGAAGAGGGGCAATGTGAAAAGGAGAGCGGAAGAAGCACTCTAATATTCCATTCGTCCCTTTTCCCTCAATCCTAAGGATTCCTCTTCCCTTCTTGGGATATACAGGAGCATTGTAGATTAATGAGAGCAATGTTAAGTCTATGTTAAATGAGAGGAACACAATTCGGAATAGTCTTTCTATCCACGACATTGTAGAGAAAGCATGTCATTGAGATATGTGAAAGAGTGAAGGGACTGGAATTGAAGAAGTCTCTTTTGATTGGGACGACGACAATTAAGAGACCTCTCTCAAAGGTAGTCAGTCATACGAACTAGGCCATGGTTCGTGTACTTTGTCCCTCCCCTTTCCTTCCTCTCAATCAGATCATTCATAGAGACATGGTTATTCAGCACTTCCCTTTCCACTACTTGTCACACTAATTATCGATTCTTCGTGACATACCCTCGTTTTCGCAAGGAGTTCCGAGAAGGGAAGGATAGTCTCCAGTCCCTAGCAACCAGAGAAAATTGAAGGAAGGGAAAGAATCTCCTTCGAGAATTCAATCTAGATGAATATGAATGATACTATCCATTGATTGATGATGAAGATGTAATTATCAGACGTATCATAGATTAACCGATAGTCGAGATATGCGAAAGAGTACATATATGTATTTGAAGATTGGTTGATTGATGAATATGAATCTGTCTGGATCTCTTGTGTCCATTCTCTCCTCTCCCCTTCACTCTGCCCCCTTCTTCCATGCACACTCTCGATTTGGTGCGAAAACATGGAGGAAGATGATAACTAGCCTCACTCTTCTCTTTACCATTCAATATACAATTACTATCAGATACGATGATTGATGAGATGTTAAAGGTGAGATTATCTCTTTCTCTTTCTCTTCTCAGTTCATTGCATACAATTGATAGAGTGGAAGCTACAGTCTTCATATGTCTATAGAAGGATAAGTGTTGATCCAGTCTTGAGGGAAACACTCATCCTATCCACCTCCTATTTTCTCTTCCTTCTTCGGTATTGGGGTCGATGAGTAGGAGTATGAAAGGGACTCGATGGAGATACTTGTGAATTGAGATGATTTGCCCTCTCTTCTTGCCCACTATGGTACTCCCTCTTTCCCTCTCTCCTCAAGGATTCTTGCACCTTCCCTTTCCTCACTGGGTCTATTCTACACTAGTCGACCTCTCAAATTGGCCTCTCCTTTGGATGAGAAGAGAGAGAGACAAGAGAAGGAAAGACTATTCATGACTCGACTTCTCTCTTTCTACAATTGAGACAAGCACGTAAGGAGATTGAGCAAGGAAAGGATGGAGGTGGTTGATCCTCCCATGGGATTCCCTCCCTACTCCCATCATCATTCCCTTATCTATTCCCACTGTGAATGGAAGGATATGGAATGGAATAGATGTCATGAATCGAATGTCTCATTCTCTTCTCTCTCATCATCTTCTTCAACTCACTTCCATAATGGGATAGATGACTCTTTCACTCTCTATCCCATGCCTGTATCCTCCCTCCCTCCCCTCCCTCCTCTTCTATAGGGAGGGAGGGGAGGGGGCGGAGTCTCTCCTCCCCCCCCCTCTCAGTCTCCCCCTTCTCTTCTTCACTCTCACGGCTTTCGACGTGGCGACGAGTCGTCTTCTCTTCCCCTCTACCATTCCCTCCTTCTCCTCCTCCTACTCCTTCTCTCCCATTCATTCACATACTCTCAGGTATGCCATCTATATCTATTCTTCTGTATCCCTCCCTTCTTCTCTCTTCCATCTGATCGGGCATCTCTCCCCCCCCCCTCCTCCTTTCCATTCCCTCTCCCTCTATCCAATGGGGTGACGCCATGCTCGTCGCCTGAACTTGGACTCAACCTCGTCAATAGATGAGCGCAGGTGAGCAAAGTTTCAGGTGTGCGAGCTAGCGTCCCCCTTACTACTCATTCCCCTTCCTATGAGGACTGATTTGATTGAGAGAGATGAGTCATGGGGGGGATAGAAAGGTGAAATGATGGAAGAGTGATGCTGTAGAGAATGCCCAGTGAGGAGATTGAGTGAGATTAGAACGATTAGAGAGAGAGAGAGAGGAGAGGGAGAAGTAGTAAAGAAGAGAAGAGAAGGAAATCTACCGTTTATGGTGAGTATTGTAGAGAAGGGGGGGGGGGGGGGAGAGAAGTGCATAGCAACCAGTAGTATAGGATGAGTAAGGATCCGTTGCCATCTCATTAGTTGATAGATGTAGATTGAATAGAATGAAGGGATGGAGAATGGTCTGTCTGTGTGTATTTGGATGAGTGAGTAGACACATACACACAATCTCTTATTACGTATAGAGAGAGAGAGAGAGGGACTAGCGAGACTCTTGAAAAGGAGTGAGGAAAGGGAAGGTGGAATGGATAGAGGAGGTGAGAGTACTCCTCTTCCCTCTTCCTCACTTCTCTCCCCTTCCTTCTCTGTCACATTTACGCATCGTTAGCTTCATTCCTATCTGTGGATGGATATATCAGAGAGAGAGAGAGAGAGAAGGGGAGGGGAGGGGAATTCAAAGATGCCGTTCACTTCCATATTTCTCTTTCTCTTGAATGTCTCTTCTTCTCTCGAGAATCAACGATGGCCTTGATTCGATTTGTCTTCTCTTTTCTCCTCCCTCTCCCTCCCTCTCCTCCCTCCCTCTATGTATCTCCTTCTCCCTTCTCTTCATCCATCAGAATGCACCTCGTCTTCCTTCATTTCTCTACTCCTAGAATAGAGAGAAGAATGGAGGGAGAGGAGAGGGGGGGGGGTGATAGAATAGAACTCTCCCTCTCCTCCCCTCTCCTCCCTTCCCTTCCCTCCCTCCCCTTTGCTGCTTATTTACGAAGTGCCCGGGTGTCCGCTCACGGATCGTCGATATAGGTGGAAGTTGCCTTCTCTTCCTTCCTTTGATGCCCCTCCCTCCCCTCCTACCACTTCCCCTCTCCTCCCCTCCCTCCCTCTACTTCAGTAGCCAAACATCGAGAAGGGGGCAGCTACAGTGAGAGTGTGAAGAGGGAGGGCTTAGACTGAAGAAGAGAGAGAGATACTCGATGAATCAGAGTATTCCACTGTTACTCGAGAGAGAGAGAGAGAGAAGACGACTTGTATCGATACCCAATTATCTCCATAGGAGAGCATCCTACCAGTCCCCTCTCTCTCTCCTCCACTCATAGAAGCAAAAGAGCGTAGGAGGAGGGAGTAATTGCGTTTTTTGGCCCCTCGAGGCAGTATTGTGACGAGAAGAAGAAGAAGAGGAACGAGTAATGAGAATGAGATGGAGGAGGATGAAGAACTGTGATGATGATAGAGAAGAATGACACTGATCGACTGAAATTATTAACTGAAATACTATCTTTGATCTTATTCGATAGACGAGTACAAGATGGATAATCAATTGATAGATGGAATAGAGAGGGACTTAATTAATTGGATGTTTCTCTATCTATCCTTGTCTTTCTTCACACTCTCCCCTTCTTTCTCTCTCCTCTTTTCACTATTTCCTATTAATGCCTTCACAAAGCGAAAAAGATTCATGTAGAAAGAAAAGAGTGGAGAGTGGAGTCGATTGAAATGACTGTAGACATTAAGGGATAAGACAATATCAAACAAAAATTCAATAATCTTTCACAGCTATGAAATATGATACAAGGAAAGAAAAAAATCAATGTATCAGACTGAATTACATGTAAAATAAGTGTTGAAATGCGAATGTACTCGCAAGTAAATGTTGTGATTGGTGTATTTCAGCATGCGCGAGTGGAGTTTCCCTCTGATGATGAAGAGGAAGATGAAAGAGAAGAAAGAATAGAGAGAACGGAGAGTGAGAGAAGACCAAGAATGGAAAGAAAGAAGAAAATACCATGGACTACAGAGAGAGAAGATGAAGAAGAAAGGAGAAGAGTTGCAAATGATATCAAGGTACGGTAGGACAAATTGGCGAGGGGAGGGATCGACAAGTGATTATATTCTTGGAATGGGAAGATGAAGAGTTAAAGGGGTATGGTATGTCATTGGAGATGAAAGGGATATGCAATGATTTTCTTCTTCCTCATTGAATAAACTATCGATTTGTGTACTCATTTATTCATCGTCTTCTGTCTTTCTTCTCTTCTTCTTTCTTATTCTATTCGTTCTTTCATTGTTTTTGTACACGAGGTCTTTCCCCTCCTCTCTTTCTGTATCTATTCAACGAATGAATCTATCGAGGGAAGAGGAAGATGAAGGAGGGAGAGAGAAGGAAGGATGAATAGATGAAAGCTTATCGCATGCCTTCGTATCTATCTATCTATCTATCTATCTATATTCCGATGTTCCTTTCCTCTATTCCCTTCTTCCTTTCCTTCCACTTCTCTTTCCCTTTCCCAATCTCTTTTCCCCTTTTTTAGTAGTATCTTTAGCTGTCTTTCGATGTTAGTGGATAGAGTTGAATGAGTTAGAGGACAGTGGTATGAAGTATCTCGTATCAATATTCCATTACGAGGCATTTGGTAGAAATCACTGTGTGATTGGTAGTTATTGTGATGAGAGAAGAGTGAGGGAAGGAGAGTCTTCGTTTGTAGACTTGACACTACGGAGTCTGGGGGGGGGGAGGCTGAAGGGGCAGAGGGAAGGGAAGGTAAGCGAAGATCATCAGTATTGTATTCACACAGTCTGATAATGAAAGAGAGAGAAGAAGGAATACTTGTATCTGAAGAAGGAGAGAAAAGAAGGGAAGAGGGAGAGACTACAGGAGGAAAGAAAGACATTATTATTCCATTTTAGTCTTCTCCTCTAGTCACAGTAATAATCATATATTGATGTCCATCTAACATAAATACACACTACTCAGACAGGGATAATAGACAAAAGACTAGTTAGACTATTGAATTGTATTGATCTCTCTCTCTCTCTCTCTCTCTCTCTCTCTCTCTCTCTCTCTCTCACTCCGGTGTTCATTCTTTTTGTCTTTCATCCTCTTCGTATCTTATTCCCCCTCCTCCTCTTCTTCTTCTTCTCTCTCTCCGTTGGGAGTAGTTAATACATTCTGATGCTATTCAAAAAGAAGACTGGCAAAGAAAATGCGGAACAAGTTGGATGAAGAAGGGAAAAAGATTAAAACGGGATAGAAGTATGAATGGGGGGGGGGGGTATGATGAAAGTGAATGGTAATTGAGGGAGTCTTTGATCTCGATGATGCGTGTCATGTTATTACTCTCCCCTCTACCTCTCCCTCCCCTCTCCCCCCCCCTTTCCAATCTGTGATCAATGAGAAGAATGACCAATAGAGAGAAAGAGAAGAGTGAACTTATTCTGTATATGGACAATTATTGAATGGCCATGGGGAAAGAGAGTGAAGAGTATCGTATTTCCTATTCACACACTCTACCATTCTCTCTCTCTCTCTCTCTCTCTCTCTCTCTCAGAGAGGAGAGAGAGAGAGAGTATCCAACCATCCTACACCATCTCAATCAAGTTGATCATCAGACCGTGAGTGAGCCCTGCACGGATACGATGGAAGTACGGTAGATTGAAGGGATGAATGTATGTGATTACACGTCGAATATTAAACGAATGGACGAAGAGAAGAAAGAAATGAACTGGAGAGAAAAGTAACAAAAGGAGAGAAAGAATGAGAAGTGTATTATGCAGTCGAAACGATGATTGGTATGAGAGCACCTTTGAGAAGGGAAGACTGAAAAGAAAAGAGAGAGAGAATGAAGGAGATACAAAAAAACGAGAGTAGATGATGATGAGAAGTGATGGAAGAAGTAGATACAAGGTCAGTGAAGAGAAATGATCCATCGTGAGAAGAAGGTGTTGGAGTCCTGCCAAGAAGAAGATTACTCTATCTATAATTACAATGATTATTGTATTCATTTGCGATGAAGTCTAGTTGAGAATGAGCTCGAAAGAGCGTGAGATTGAATTGTAGAAGAAGAAAGGATCAATTTAATTACTTGGGTTGTGCAGTCTGGATGAGGGGGAGAATTGGAGTGGATGGAAGTAGGAGGAGGAGGAAGAAGTGTGTCTTCTGATTCCATTGGAGACACAATCTCATTCCGTCTCTCCTTCCTCATCTCTCACTTCTTCTTCCGTCTCACCGATTCTGAACGAATCCAAATATGACGATGAATGATTCTATCGAAAGAGATGGAAAGGAGGAATGGATATGTCTCATTTCTGTCCATTTGTATCGGATCTCCTTTTTGTTCGATCTCGACCCCATATGATACACTGAGAGGATAGTGATTCAATGAGAAGAAGAAGGAAAAGAGAAGAGAGGGAGGAGATAATGAAAGAGAAGACCTTATGATGATGATGACACTGACTACTCTCATTACAAGAGGAAGAAAGAGAGAGGGAAGGAGGGGATAAGGTGCACCTGGTACTGATTGAGAAGAGAAGGAGGATGAATGATGATTATGACCGATTGAGATAGAAGTCTATCCCTTTTGTGGACTTATATTTTGAGGGAAGCATTCATTTAATGTTGCCTCTCAATGAGCTATTCTCTCTGTATCGTTATCGATATGGGAAAATAGAGACAAAGGAGTGTTCCGATGCAAGTCAATTAAGTGTGTCGATGTGTCGAATACAGAAAGATAGAAGATGATGAATGAATGAGGAGAGAGGAAGCGAGTATCATTTGGATGGACAGAAAGAAAGAAGGAGTAATTACTCCGCCTCCCCTCTTTCATCTATTTATTCCATTCCTCGAAGGAAACAAACAAAAAAGAGTAATAGTTTCCATTCATAATCTGACGCTGTAGTATTGGAGTGCTGCCCTGTGTTGAATTAACGAAGCTAATCTATCTAATCTTGAGTCCATCTGAGATGGTGTGAATCCATCCTCATTTGGATGTCTCCCTCACCCCCCCCCCCCCCACCCCCTCCTTCATTCATCCCCCTCTTCTCATAGATATAATGAGAGATGGGATCTCCATCTCTTCTCTCTCATCTACGGGGACGATTGACGTTTCCCTTCTCAAGGAGAGAAGAAGAAGAAGGAAAAGGGGGAAATTGAAACTGCATCCTTCCCTTCCTTCCTTCCCACTCCCGATCTCCCGACCAATAAGAGGGGCTGTCAAATACGAATGAGGATAAATATGGAATCTTGGTCAGAAGAGGGGAGGGGAGATATAGTAGGCAGTAGTGAAGTATTGAGGAAGGGGGGGGGGCAGGTGTAAGTAGATATAGAGAATAATGGAGAGATTCACCTGTCGGAGAGAGGAAGAGAGAAGGAAACATTCAATTTGCAATTCGAACAACGCATTAAATGTCATGTATAATTAGGAGATAAGTGAATAAGAACGATTCTGAGTAGGACAATAAGAGAGACGATAAAAGGGATGATGGATGGAATAAATGATAATTGTTAAGGTGACTTACGAGATGCAAGAAGCACTTTATCGTGAACTGAAAGTTAATGATGAAGAAAAGAGAATGAGAATGGATACTGTTATTGTTAAAGGAGCGGATGGAATGAGTGGAAATCAATTAGAGAAGTATGTTGTATTATTGATATTATATTTATGAAATTGTTTATTTCAGGATCTTTGGAGATTTCTTTCCGTATAAAGCAGAGATGGCTGATGATTCCACTGGATTATTGTATTTCCGATCTAATGGAGATGCAGCTAAGGTAGAGTTGAGAGGGGGGAGGAAGGAGGAGGGAGATGGAAGGAATTATAGATGATGATTGGAATGACGAAGAGATTGAGAAGAGTAAGAGTGAAGAAAGCACCTGAAGAGGGAGAGGTACTGTATGATGGATTATTGATTGAGAGAAGGAAGAAATGATTATAGGTGAGAGATGAATCTGATGAAGAAGAAGGAGAATTGAAACAAGAAGAAGGGGATGATGTGGCTGTTGAAGATGAAGAAGGTATCAATTGAAGATGATATCAATTACCATCCTTTCATATCATATTAATAGCAGTGATTGGGCGAAAATGACCTCGTTTGATTTGGAGGTGTTGTCTGTTTTAATTGACCCTCTGGTAGCCTCCATTCACTCGTTGTTTATTGTTTGTACGCTGTTTGAATGGACAGACAGTAAGCAGAGAAGTGAGGAAGAAGAGAGAGAGAGAGGGGGGGGGGAGAAAGGGAAGGGACTGTATGCAAGGAGACGAAGGTGATTGGGAGATAGGGTACTGTAGATGATAAGGGAAAGGGAGGGAGGGATAAAGGACCTCGTTTGATAGACTGACAAGGTGTCGATTGTGTGTGAGAGGGATAAAGGACCTCGTTTGATAGACTGACAAGGTGTCGATTGTGTGTGAGAGGGATAAAGGACCTCGATTGATAGACTGACAAGGTGTCGATTGTGTGTGAGAGGGATAAAGGACCTCGTTTGATAGACTGACAAGGTGTCGATTATGTGTGAGAGGGATAAAGGACCTCGTTTGATAGACTGACAAGGTGTCGATTGTGTGTGAGAGGGATAAAGGACCTCGATTGGTAGACTGACAAGGTGTCGATTGTGTGTGAGAGGGATAAAGGACCTCGATTGATAGACTGACAAGGTGTCGATTGTGTGTGAGAGGGATAAAGGACCTCGATTGATAAACTGACAAGGTGTCGATTGTGTGAGAGAGGGATAAAGGACCTCGTTTGATAGACTGACAAGGTGTCGATTGTGTGTGAGAGGGATAAAGGACCTCGTTTGATAGACTGACAAGGTGTCGATTGTGTGTGAGAGGGATAAAGGACCTCGATTGATAGACTGACAAGGTGTCGATTGTGTGTGAGAGGGATAAAGGACCTCGTTTGATAGACTGACAAGGTGTCGATTGTGTGTGAGAGGGATAAAGGACCTCGATTGATAGACTGACAAGGTGTCGATTGTGTGTGAGAGGGATAAAGGACCTCGTTTGATAGACTGACAAGGTGTCGATTGTGTGTGAGAGGGATAAAGGACCTCGTTTGATAGACTGACAAGGTGTCGATTGTGTGTGAGAGGGATAAAGGACCTCGATTGATAGACTGACAAGGTGTCGATTGTGTGTGAGAGGGATAAAGGACCTCGTTTGATAGACTGACAAGGTGTCGATTGTGTGTGAGAGGGATAAAGGACCTCGTTTGATAGACTGACAAGGTGTCGATTGTGTGTGAGAGGGATAAAGGACCTCGATTGATAGACTGACAAGGTGTCGATTGTGTGTGAGAGGGATAAAGGACCTCGTTTGATAGACTGACAAGGTGTCGATTGTGTGTGAGAGGGATAAAGGACCTCGTTTGATAGACTGACAAGGTGTCGATTGTGTGTGAGATGGATAAAGGACCTCGATTGATAGACTGACAAGGTGTCGATTGTGTGTGAGAGGGATAAAGGACCTCGTTTGATAGACTGACAAGGTGTCGATTGTGTGTGAGAGGGATAAAGGACCTCGTTTGATAGACTGACAAGGTGTCGATTGTGTGTGAGAGGGATAAAGGACCTCGATTGATAGACTGACAAGGTGTCGATTGTGTGTGAGAGGGATAAAGGACCTCGATTGATAGACTGACAAGGTGTCGATTGTGTGTGAGAGGGATAAAGGACCTCGTTTGATAGACTGACAAGGTGTCGATTGTGTGTGAGAGGGATAAAGGACCTCGATTGATAGACTGACAAGGTGTCGATTGTGTGTGAGAGGGATAAAGGACCTCGTTTGATAGACTGACAAGGTGTCGATTGTGTGTGAGAGGGATAAAGGACCTCGTTTGATAGACTGACAAGGTGTCGATTGTGTGTGAGAGGGATAAAGGACCTCGATTGATAGACTGACAAGGTGTCGATTGTGTGTGAGAGGGATAAAGGACCTCGATTGATAGACTGACAAGGTGTCGATTGTGTGTGAGAGGGATAAAGGACCTCGTTTGATAGACTGACAAGGTGTCGATTGTGTGTGAGAGGGATAAAGGACCTCGATTGGTAGACTGACAAGGTGTCGATTGTGTGTGAGAGGGATAAAGGAAAGGATAGACGTGAGAGAAGTAAATAGAAGAGTAATGGAGAGAGAGAAGTGATAGGGAATGAAGGAAGCATTGTCACTCTAATCTCTGTCATACTCGGTAGTCATAAATCCATTGGTTATGGTGATTGATGACTGTAGTATCACATTCATTTCACAATGTCTATTTCCCCTTTTAACTACCTCCATTCCATCCATTCTACCTTTCATCTTGATTACCATTTCGCATGGAGTATTTGAGATTGAAGGAGAAGAAGAGGGATAGAATGGATTGAGATATGGAAATGACTGTGGAAGGAAGAATGAAAGATGATCAGAGACTACTGTAGATATGGACATTGATCTTCCCAACTATATTGTGTACTAGAGACGATTGACCATTACGGTAGTTCACTCCTCTCTCTCTTTCTTGTGATCGCTTCCCCCTCTTGAACTGCACTTGAGACATTGGAGCATACTGCCGGTCACTTGCCTCTCCCCGGCCAGAGGAGGGGAAGGGAAGGGACAATGAGAATGAGGAGGTGAACACAACACAATGGATTGAGTGAGAAGAACAACATGTTCAAGATGAATTCCATTCCTGTAATGAGAGAGAGAAAGAGACTACGCTGAGGGATGACAGATCCATTCAACCAGTCGAAGAAGGGAAGAGGGAGATATCTAATGATTTGTCTATTTCAGTAGTATCGAAGGTTGTGAAGGAGGAATCAGTGGAGATAAATGTGGATGAAGTAGCTCTTCCTCAAGGGAAATGGAGAGTAGTGACAAAGCATGTCCCTGATAAGAAATTACTCCTTGTTACTTTCGCATCTCATCAACAGATTATGGTCAGTTGTCACACAATGGAATGCACCTCTGAGTTTAAAAACGGAATAACTCTTGATCAAAATTTTTATCTGCAATTCCTGTTAAGAATTGCGACGAAAAACTCGTTGTTCACTTATTGTTAATCTCTCATTCACGGATTAATATGATAAATATTCAGGCAGGTCGAAAGTACAAGGAAGAAAGAGGAGATGGAGGAAGCAGAAAAAGGAGAAGTAATGAAAGTAGAGATGGTACGTGAAGATATTATGGATAATCATGAATACAGAATATTTACAAGGTTCACTGTGCTATTTTTATCGTAACTAAGTTAAAGTGAGGGAAATGATTAATTGTTTTAGGGTATAAATACACGTGGATGGAAGAGAAATCAGAGCTGGATTGAATATTTTCGATAAAGAAGGAAATGAATTGGATTGGGACTTCGAACATGATACCAGGTACTTACTCTAGTCTTATCCTGCCTCTCAAAAGAATATTATTTTACCTATTCGAATATATATAGTACATGATTAATGTTGTCTTGATAGATTCTACGAGGATATCGATGGAACGAAAGAAGAAGAGAAGAAAGACGAGGAAGTAATGGCAGCATGGCCTGCAGGAGTTAAGGTTAATTCTAGTCAATTAGATGATATTGAATAGTATTCAATTGAAGGTTCGTGGTAGAGGTGCACGACACGCAAGATTTGGAATAAAAGAGACGTCTATGAATGCAGATGATGAAAGTGGAATGAAAAGAGAAAAATTGAGAAGAAAGATGATGAAATACCGTAAGTCATTTTATGAACAATTGTTCAATTATGTACATTACCTCTATATTTTATATGAAACAAAAGTTTAGAGAATCTTTGGGATATTTTATTTCATTAGTGCAATCATGGGATGTGTGAGAACGTGGTCGTAAAGTAGATCAATATCGCCCACAAGATACCGTAGGAGATCCAATCTAATGAGGCTTATTTCCCCTTTAATGACCACCCTACGTTTCACGTGAAGATTCTTGTGATTTCCTCTGATGAAATATTTGTAGATGCACTAGTTTAGATTGTTTTAAGCGTATCAGAAATACAAAATATCTTGGAATTAGATGCATTAAAGAATAAGAGAAAGGAAATAATGATTGTGGATAGAGAATGAGAAAGGAAATAATGATTGTGGATAGAGAATGAATAATGTATTGCAGTATCTCTCGTCGATTAGCATCTCGAGTAACTGAAGGAGTATTCGATGATGATGATGATGATATGAGAAGAAATGATGAAGATGACGATGAAGGAGGTATTCACTATTTTAATCTTCTAACTGTTATTGCTGTTATATCGATAATTCTTTCTGCAAAAAAATGCAATTTCGCGGGATAGTCTAAAAGGCGGCTGCAGCCCGAAAAACAGACTAAAAGAGGCCGCGGCCCGACAATTTTAGAGGTCGATCGTTAAATCATATCATACCATATTACAATTTATTGTACAGTATCCCAGGTTACCGTATCTGGCTACCGTAACCCAAAATATCACGAACTGGCATTTTAATAGTGGACCCGCAGTCCGTTTCAGTAAAAGTCTTTCCTTTAATCCTGCTCAAGGAAAATGATAACTCGTACTATTTTTCGTGGAGTTTCATCGATTTTTGCCAAAAATAACTGAAAAGGAACATGTTAATATTTTCTCGAGTCTATCATTTAGACATAAACTGTCTATGTGGACAGATTTCGATGAAAATCTAGCCTCTCACATAATTTTTTTTAGCTCTTTCGAGCGAAATTGAAAGTTCAAAGATCAAAGATCAAATTGTTAGTCAAAGACTCTGACAACAACTAGGAAAAACGTTTATTGACACGGACAGCGGCTCACTATTAAAATGTCATTTCGTGGTATTTCGGGTTACGGTAGCCAGGTACGTGACCTCGGTCACTGTGTAATCAATTGTAATATGTTACGGTATGATTTATCGATCGACCTCAAAAATTTACGGGCCGCGGCCGCCTTTTAGATCAATTTCGCTTTATGCAATTTCGGCCATAATATGGCTAAAACAATGTGTGCTCGTATATTTTCCCAGACTGCAATAATTTGAATGTGCACTTAGCGTGAGAATGAAGGGTACTCCCCTCTCCCTCTGATTTCCCCGAAGAAAGAATTTATGATGAGAAAATATAACAAAATAATGTGAAAGACTCTGATAATAGACTATAATTGTTCAGATTCTGATCCAACTCCTCAGCAATGGAATAAACACAAGATTGGTCTAGAGGAAGAATTACATTCGATCGATAGACTACGACAACACTATTTTTGAACTATGCTATTCCTATAATTTCCATTGGTTTGCTAAAAGAATAGTATTCACAAATGATCATCATGTCTCACAGAGATCTTACATTCTTCCTCAATCGATGTACACCATTTTGTTTGCCTATTAACAAGTAAATGATTTATTGATGATTTGATGTCAAATTAAATACTGGTATCTAGCGAACCATTGAAATACTGCATTATGGGAAACTCTAAATGGTTGTCCCTGATGATATAATGTTGTATCTTGGTCTCTTTGTATGTCGTAGCGTCGTCCATACTACCGTACTCTATTCTCTTGTGTACAGTCTATATCCTAGTCTTCTTTTTGTTGTATTGAATGAGGATAGAGTGGAGACATAGAGTGGTTCAAGTCGAGAAGGAGAAAGAGAAGGAAAGGACTCTCTTCTCTCAACATATCGATCACACGACTCACACGTCTCTCCTTCCTTCTCCCCTCTATCCCCCCCTCCTCCCTCCCTCCTCCTCTCTCTCCTCCCTTTCAACACCATTCAGTCAGGTCCCTTCAACTTATCCTTCCCAGTCCTTCATTCAATAATTCTTCATATTTGAGTGCATTTCTCTATCTTCTTCATCTCTTTTCTTCTCTCACTTTGATCTCTTCATCCACTAGTAAGCACATGTTAAAGTGATCGTGACAATACAATTTCCTTTTCCTCATATCTTCATCTCCATCCATTTATTTATCACTTTCATTCTATTCTTTCTATTGGATATTCTCGTCTCTTTCGTTCTATCTCTTTCATTCTCTTCTTCTCTTCATTCCAATTAGTCCTTTCTATAAATGGGTTTCTCTTCTCTTATTCTCTTCTTTCTTCTCCATCCGTTCAATCACATCATTCCAATCCCTTATCCTCTTTCTTCTCTCATTCATTCTCAGACACGAGATTCTTTATCGTCGTTGTCTGATTGGTATGACAGGAAGGATGATGAGGGATGGTTAGAAGGGGGGAGAGAGAGAGAGAGAAGGAGGGGGTATTCTAGTACAGTCTCTATCTCTTCATGGTGAACATGGTGCACAATATTGCCAACTGTGAATCGGATGAAAGTCGTTTCTGTTTTCATTCGTCCATCTCTTCGTCCATTTCCTCTCTCTCTAATTCTCTAGTTTATCTCTCATCTGATAGACTTCACCCTCCTTCCTCCTGTCCCCTCTTCCCTCTCTTCCTCTTCCTCTCTCTCGTATAACACGACTCTAATCAGCTTATTGATACTCTACCATCACAGTCAGTAGTTGAATGAATAGAAAGATAGACTAGATATACATGAGTGTTCATCCTTCTTCTCTTATTTGATTATTTGATCGATGAAGATAAGGAAATGGATATCAATTCATTTTTCATCCATTCATTTGTTCTACAATGAAATGATCACATATAGAGATTAAATGTATAAGTGGTGGTCTGTAATGATCCATTTTCTTATCTTTCTCTTATCTCTCAGTCCACATCAGCTTCTTTTTCATGCACTAGTGAATCATTTCTTATCTATTCCACATTTTCAATAATACACTCCTTATTTTTTGGTGTTCAATCTTTCTTGACTTATATTTGTACAATCATTTGAAATGGATTAATTGTTATGGATTTGCCCTTGTTATTTCTACTATCTGTCTTCACAATGTTATCCGTTCCCTTTTGTCGTACTTTACACCTTCCTCCTTCTTCCTCCCTCTCTCCCTCTCTCTCCCTCTCTCATCTCTCCCCCTCCTTCCATTCGTTCTCCTGATGGAAGACTTCCATTATTATTCCTTTGTTCTCTATTCTCCAATCATAATATTCATTTTTCCATTCAATTATCGTGTAAACCTCGATTATTGAGTAACTCCCCCCCCCCTTTCTCCTCTCCTCCTCTCTCCTACATCTCATCCTTGTCAGAACTATACTAATCATACAGTTATCGCCCACGTCTTCCCTTCCCCCTCCCCCCCCCCTTTCTCTCTCTCCCTCTCTCCTCCATTCCCTCTCTCTCATATATTCATTCTGGAAAGGAATATTCATTCATTACAGTTTAATCAGTCTTATTTTCCTGTTTTCTCGTCCTTGATTTATTCCTCATTTTCCCTCTTCTCTATTTCCATTCGAGTAAATTCTTCTCTCTTCTCCATCTTTCCATCTGAACACTTCGTTTTCCATCTCAATCTCCCCTCCCCTTCCTCCTCCTTCCTTCCTCCCTTCCTCCTTCCCTCCCTCCTCCTTCCTTCCTCCCTTCCTCCTTCCCTCCCTCCTCCTTCCTTCCTCCCTTCCTCCTTCCCTCCCTCCTCCTTCCTTCCTCCCTTCCTCCTTCCCTCCCTCCTCCCTTCCTCCTTCCCTCCCTCCTCCCTTCCTCCTTCCCTCCCTCCTCCTTCCTTCCTCCCTTCCTCCTTCCCTCCCTCCTCCTTCCTTCCTCCCTTCCTCCTTCCCTCCCTCCTCCCTTCCTCCTTCCCTCCCTCCTCCTTCCTTCCTCCTTCCTTCTTCCCTCCCTCCTCCTTCCTTCCTCCCTCCCTCCCTCCCTCCCTCCCTCCTCCTTCCTTCCTCCCTTCCTCCTTCCCTCCCTCCTTCATCCGTTCCTTATTCTCACTATGAGATATCTCTCTTTCTTCATCTTTCCTCTTACTGATGTAAGTATTATTCCATTCTTTATTCCTTCTCTCTTCATTTCTCACTCCATTTACCACAGTTCTCCTTACTCAATCTCTTCCCTCTCCCCCCCCCCCCTTCTCTCTCTCTCTCTCTCTCTCTCTCTCTCTCTCTCTCTCTCTTGTCTTGAGAGGAGAAAGAGAGAATCACCGTATTGATCTACCATGAAAAAGAGTCTTAGAGACGAATAGATAACAGAGAGAGAGAGAGAGAGAGAGAGAGAGAGAGAGAGAGAGAGAGAGAGAGAGAGAGAGAGAGAAAGTACGATTCAATTAAATGTATTAGTCGACTTCTTAAGATGGGAAAGATGAGAATGGATAACTTTCATATCGTGATAATAATAGACAGTATGTATAATTATCGTACAGTAGATATTGAAAGAGTGATAGGAATAAAGAGAGAAATGAACTCTTTTTGTCTCTTTTCAACGAGACGAATCATGGAGTGCATAAATGGATGCAATCGTAGAAGAAGTGGACAGATGATAGATCTGTTGCCCTCTCTCCTCTTCTCTCACCCCCTCCCCCCCCTTCCCTCTCTCCTCTTCGTCAGTCGTCTCCTCCTCTCTTTTCCTCTTCAGGATATCTCACAGATATCGATTGAAACTCTTCGTTCTCTCTTTCTCTCGTTCTCATTTCTCTCTCTCTCTATTAAATTCTCCTATTTTTATATCCGTGAATTGGATAATTTGGAATGTATGTTCATTATTCGCCCCCCCCCCCTCTCTCTCTCTCTTCTCTCCTTCCATCCCTCTCCCTCCTCCCTCCTCTCTTCTTCTTTTTTTTTGTCTTTCTTAGATACCACATCGACAGTGGAATGGAGTGGTAGAGGATCTCCCTTCCTTCCATCCTTATTTTCCACCTCCTTCTCCCCCCCCCTCCACCCTCTCTCTCTCTTCTGGATTCACTTCCCCACGCATTTTATCTCATTTTCATTGGGAGAGAGAAAGAGAGAGAGAGAGAGATCCTTTCTTTCTTTCTCTCAGTCAGTCTTCTATCTCCACAAAGAGTCAATTTGAGAGGGAGAAGAAGAGGAAGGACAAAACGAGGAGAAGAGGGAAAGAGGGGAGAGGAAGGAGGGAGGAGGGGAGAAGGAGGGAGAGGGGAGGGGAGAGGTCCGAAATCGTCGATAGAGAGTTCTCTCACACTATTTTCATCCCTTCCTCAGATTTTGTCCTATTCTATTTTCAAACATTGTCTCGTTTTTACTTTAGTTTTCTCTGTATATTTTGAGTGAGTAGAGAGAGAGAAGAAGGGGAAGAGGGAGAGGGAGGGGGTAGGAAGAGAGGGAGAGGGAGGAAGGGGAAAGGGGATGAGTAGAAGGGGAAGAGGGAGAGGGAGGGGGTAGGAAGAGAGGGAGAGGGAGGAAGGGGAAAGGGGATGAGTAGAAGGGAAGAGGGAGAGGGAGGGGGTAGGAAGAGAGGGAGAGGGAGGAAGGGGAAAGGGGATGAGTAGAAGGGGAATCTCTCTTCTCATTCCCATCTGAATCTCATGGAGAGTCCATTACCCTTCTCTTCATAGCTTTCGTTATATATTTCTTCTTCCATCTCTCCCCCTCCCTCCCCCCTTCCTCTCCTTCTCCTTCTCAATTGCTCTCTCTCTTCTCTCTTCTCTTAATCCATCCACAGCTATAATCTTATTCAATCTTAACTAATCTTATCCACGCTTCTCCTTCTCTTTTTCTCCTTCTCTTTCTCCTTCTCTTTCTCTTTTTCTCTTTTTCTCGCCTTTCTCTCTTTTTTTCTTCATCTCTTCGTCTTCATTTCTCTCATCTGTCATATCCTTTATCCAATTCCCACGTTCACAGTTTAGTGTTTGATGAACTCTCTCTCTTACACGATCAACTCCTCCTTCTCTCCCCCCTCCTTCTTCTCTCTTTCCTACCCTTTCCTTCCCCTTCATCCCTTATATCTTGGAATTAATACCTATAAAAGAAAATTTTCTCTATTCTTATTCCTATCATCCTACAATATTTCACGTTTCACAATAGACCATTCATCGATTCTTCATTTCTCAGTCTCTCTTTAGTTCTTCTCATCTTTTCTCCTATTTTGGTTCATCCTATGAAGAGAGAAGACATCATCATTATCTGATTCGGCCTATTCACAAAGAGGTCCCCGTCCCTCTCTCCCCTCTCTCTCTCCCCCCCCTCCTCCCACTTCCTTCAACCATTCTCCCCATCGTTCTTCCTCTCTTCTTCTTCTCCTTTTCATCATCGTATGGAAGAAATGGAAGGTCGAGGCTTCATTTCCCTTCCTCTTCATCTTTTTTTTTCTCCCATTCGTTTACCCCCTCCTCCCCCCTCCTCCTCCTGCCTCTCTCTTTCTCTCTCTTCCATATCAGAGTAGATTATCCCTCTTCACTTCCAACCTTTCGCATCCATCTCATCCCAATCATCCTCCCTTCCCTCTCTTCCCTCCCCTCCTCCCTCCTCTCTCCTCCTTCCTCCCTCCTCCCTCTTCCAATCTCATCCGAATCCTTCTCTTCATTCTGACGAATAGACCTTTTCCTATGGAAGCCTCTCGTGTTCTTTCCTTTTGGTCACAAATCATTTTTCGATTTAATATTTTTGATTCTCTTTAGATTTCATCCATTGTATCGATCTATTCTATGTGGAGGAGTTAAGAGGAGAAAAGGAGAGAATATATCCATATAATGCTATTCAACGGGACAGTCAAAGTGAAGGTTATTGAGGCAAGAGATCTCAGACCAACGGAATGGAGTAAGAGGTACCGTAGGGGGCGATGAACATGGGTCCGATCACGAGAATGATATTAATTTAGATAATATGAATATAATTATATTGAGATTCTCAACTGCTGATGGTAGTTCTTCTCTATTGGATACGTATGCGAATGTTGACTGTGATGAATATCATATCGGGAGAACTCAGGTAAGATCCCCCCTCCCCTCCCCTCCCCCCTTTTCCTCCTTTAATTAATCATTAATAAATGGTTGTTCAGGTCAAACCAAAGACGAATACTCCTGTGTGGAATGAAGCATTCTCTGTGGTGAGCCAATTCATTCTATGATAAAGTCTCAAATTAATATATTTATCTTGTGATTGACTAGACATAAGGAGACTTGTTATGTATTGACTGCAGATAAGGAGAGAAGGGAGATCTCAACGTACACCTTTTTATTTTCTCTTAGTTCTCTTAGGAAAACTCTTAGGAAGACAGACTCGTGGATCGATTTGAGACGTTTCAGTGTAGTCAGGGAGATGGAAGAAGATGGGGCATGAAGAGAATGGGAAGGGAAAAGAAAGAATGGATTGGGCATGGATACGGTATTGAGATGGAGGGATAGACTACGATTGTAAATGGAAACGAAATTGGTATATTAAGTAATTGAAGCACAAGGGTTCTGTAAGATCAAAATTAGTATTCATCTATTAGTTGTGCATGATTATCACTTGATTCCATGATAATCATCCTCTTATAATTTCAGACTGAAGTTCATTCTGCTCGTGCTCTTGGTTTCTCTCTTTTTCACAATTCAACTATGCCTCCTGATGATTTCGTGGCTAATTGTAGAATTCCCATTGAGGAATTGAGAGTGGCCACTAATAATGATATATGGGTAAGGGAGATATTAAATAAATTAGGAGATGAATTATGATGAACTGAATTGAAAGACATTTATAAATTGATGATATTCAGGTTGATCTCGAACCTCATGGACAATTGCACGTTGTGATTGAAGTGCATGGAACACAAAGTGAAGGTGAGAAATGACGAGAGAATAGAATGGAATGAATGAATATTCCGTGAGTACACACGAAGGAAAATATGTATGATGGCAGTGACTAGTGATAACCCGTTTTGTGAAGATAGAAGAAAGAAAGGATGGACGTATTTCAGAGACTCATGTAGCTCAGAAGAGAGTTTTCAAGGAGAGAACGGATGCATTCAATGATAGACAAAGAAGAGGAGCTATGAGGAGAAAGATTCATGAGGTAACCATTTATTAAACGTGAAAGTGTCACTGTTATTGATAAGATTAAAGGGTGTTAATTGAGGTGACAGGTCACAAGTTCATGGCTCTTTTCCTTCGACAACCGACATTCTGCGCTCATTGCAAGATGTTTATATGGGGAATTGGAAAGCAGGGATATCAATGCCAAGGTAAGTGAAGGAATAGATTGGATAGAGAAGAGGAAGAAATGGTCATCTGAATGAGTGTATCTTTGTAAGTGAAGGAATAGATTGGATAGAGAAGAGGAAGAAATGGTCATCTGAATGAGTGTATCTTTGTAAGTGAAGGAATAGATTGGATAGAGAAGAGGAAGAAATGGTCATCTGAATGAGTGTATCTTTCAGTGTGCACAGTAGTTGTCCATAAGAGATGCCATGAAGAAGTTGTATGGAAGTGTCCAGGAAATAAAACTGATGCAGTTGAAGATCTCAATGAAGAAGTTAATAAGGTACGGTAGATGGACAGATGAGGGGATCATCAACTGATGTTATTTCCAGCATGGATTGGGTCGATTCAATATCAATATGCCTCATCGATTCTCCAATCACTCATATAAAAGGTAAGGGAAAGCGGTAGCTATTATGCATGGTATATGGAGATAGATAACAATGAAATTTCTACTTTATTCTGAAAGGATATCCTTTTGTATGAAAGGGGTTTGATTTTTTGAGCTTTATTTTCATATCAATGATATTTCCCTTCTTTTTCTTTTTTCTTTTTTTGTGTTATGGGAATAGTCTATTGAAATTGTGTTTATCCCCATGTTCATCAATGGTGAGAGAGAGATCAAAATGGTGGGCGTTTACAATAAATCTATTATTCGCAACTCTATTTTTCAAGTGATCTAGGATTAAATGCTCTAGTGTCCAGTTATCGTATGTATTAATGTATCTCTTTAATCTCAGGCCAACATTCTGTGATCATTGTGGTTCGATGTTGTATGGACTAATCAATCAAGGACTTCAATGTTCCACATGTAAACTAAATGTACACAAGAGGTTCGATTCCATTTCCTCTTCAGTTTTTTCTTACCCTATATTTTCGAAATGATAGATCTCGAGAAATACGGATGATTGCATCTTTCCACTATGCGAATCTTGATTTGAAAATAGAAGGATTCCGATAGGATCTCTATACTATATATTGTTCCACTCCGTACTTGTTTATAAGATATTATTATTTTTCAATTAATTTCAGATGTCAGCGAAACGTGGCAAAGAACTGCGGAATCAACGCTAAACAAATGGCTGCTGAACTGGCTCAATTGGGATTGACGGGGGACAAAATGAGTGTGAGGAGTAAGAAAAAGGTACGGTAGAAGGAAGAAAGAGACTATCGAGGACTGACTGACGGAGTACTGCATTACAGCCATCGATAATGAGTGGATCGTCGACTGAACAATCGGGAGAAAGCGAAAAAGAGAAATTGGAAGATCTGAAGGAAGATGAACCATTGACAACTGGAGATGGAAAGGGGTGAGGAAGGGAACCATTGGATATGTGTGAAATTGTAATTGTTCGAGTTGTTGTATATATAATTATGTGGATCAACTAAAAATGATTTATTTTTCTTCAGACGAGATAAATCGAGTGAAAAGAAGAAGGGAACTTTATCCATTTCTGACTTCACATTCATCAAAGTTCTTGGAAAAGGATCATTCGGAAAGGTGAGAGAATTGTATATTCCATATGGAAATGACAAATCATTGTAATAGGTTATGCTGGCTGAGAGAAAAGGAACAGAAGAAGTATATGCCATCAAAGTATTAAAGAAGGAGATTATTCTGCAGGTGAGTGTTCATTTTGAGTTGGACTGCACCTGATTATATTTAGATCATTTCTCAATTTAAATAATTCTATTAAGGATGATGATGTAGAGTGTACAATGTGTGAGAAGCGAATACTTGCTCTCGCAGCGAGACATCCTTTCCTCACTGCACTTCATAGCAGCTTCCAAACTGCCGTATGTATTACTGTTATATTCATTGCTAGTTACATCCTTTCCTCACTGCACTTCATAGCAGCTTCCAAACTGCCGTATGCATTACTGTTATATTCATTGCTAGTTCAAATCTCAAAAATTGTGATGGAAACATTGATTAAACCTTATTCATTAAAATATATTGTAGGATCGTCTATTCTTCGTAATGGAATATGTCAATGGAGGAGATCTCATGTTCCAGATTCAAAGAGCAAGGAAATTCGACGAGAGTAGAGCGAGGTTAACAATTGATCTTTGATCTTTGATATTTCCCCATTCTTACATCACACGATTAATACTTGCTCGTCTTTAGATTCTACGCAGCTGAAGTGACGTGTGCTCTACAATTCCTTCATAGACACCAAGTGATCTACAGGTGAAAGATATACACTATTTATTGTGTTATTTTTATTTATGATCAATTTGGTACTATTAAAGTTGTATGATATATTAGAAATGGTTAAATGTTGAATTGCAGAGATCTTAAATTGGACAATATTCTTCTTGACTGTGAAGGGCACTGCAGATTGGCTGATTTCGGAATGTGTAAAGAAGGAATTACTACCAGTCGACTCACAAGCACTTTCTGCGGTTAGTTGAGATTGAATGAGGCACTACAGAGATGGACAGGAGGACATGGTAATGTGATCTTTGATCTTTGTAGGTACTCCTGATTACATTGCTCCTGAGATTCTACAAGAATTGGAATATGGAGTGAGTGTGGATTGGTGGGCACTCGGAGTTCTCATGTGAGTATTCCATTGAATTATTTTCTCCTTTGCAAAGTAACAGTTATCGTTTACTATGCCAAAGATCCATTAAAGGTAGTAAACCTCAAATTTAAAGTGCCGTATATACTGCACTGTTTTGTTATTTTCTTTCAAGTTGGGTAGTTAGTTTTTGCTTAGTTTTAATTCAAAAGCGATAATTTTTGAGAAATGTGTAGAGTGATTATGCGCACAGAGTAAAATCTTCATATATCCAATAATATAATGTATGGAATAGGTACGAAATGATGGCTGGTCAACCTCCATTCGAAGCTGATAATGAAGACGATCTCTTCGAAGCAATTCTCAATGATGACGTTCTTTATCCCGTATGGTTATCCAAAGAAGCTGTCAACATTCTTAAAGCGGTCAGTCATCTAACACTTGGTCCCTTATTCACTTTTGCCCGACTAGATCAGTCGATAGAGCACCAGACTCCCATTCTGACTCAGTCTCGAGCACTCCACTCGTTATTCGACTCATTTACTTTTTGCTCATTGCATTTGTTCAGTTCATGACAAAGAATCCAGCGAAGAGATTGGGATGTGTTAATTCGCAAGGAGGAGAAGATGCAATTAGAGCCCATCCATTCTTCAAGGATATGGATTGGGAAGCACTTGAATCGAGGAATCTTAAACCACCATTCAAACCTAAGATTGTCAGTTATTTTTTCTGTGATCTCACTAATTTTATAGCACAATTGGTTTATAATGGAATGTTTCAGAAAGGAAAGAAAGACACGACAAATTTCGATCAAGATTTTACTCGAGAGGAACCTCAACTCACTCCAACTCCAATGGATATCATTCGAACTATTAATCAAGAGGAATTCCGTGACTTTGATTTCATTAATCCCCACTTCCAACCCTAATCAATCCATTTCTTCCTTCTCTTCCATTTGTGATCTGCAATCTCATTATCGATTGATTTCCATCCAATAGGACATTATAGCGTAATCACAATGACAAGTATAATTATGTTCAAGCGGCAGTCGTATACCCTCCCCTTTCCCTCTCTTCCCTTTGTAACTCTCGTTCTCATCTGTACAATGACAATATATTGAGTGATCTACTCTCTCCTTCTTTCTAACGAAGTCTCGTTCACATATTCACTAATTGTAAATCCATCGCCTCAATTTATGTCAGAATTATATTAATATTAATAAGAATAGATAGAGTATACATAGTAGCCGCATAGTAGATTAATTGAGATGCATACTTTCCTCCTTTCTGTCTTTATCTCTGTTCATAATAGTACCATCTCCTTGCCTACCGTATCCCTTTGTTTCTGTTCGAGACCCGTCACAACACAAATGACTTGTACCTAATTTAGTCATTGATTCACCCAGTTTTCTTTCTCATTCTAGTCAATCTTTTGTTATTTGCTTTATCTCTCTAGACCAATGTGGGAATATCTAAAGAATCTTCTATCAATCATCCATCTATCGATCCATTTTCATTACCGTAGTAATGGTACAGTATCCATTTTCCTCTTTTGTCTCATTCTACTAACATTCCTTTCCTCCCTCTCTAATCTCTCATCTCGCTTTAACTTCTTTCTCTCGTCTATGCAAACGGATTCATTTTCGCTTCCCATTTAGTATCGATAAACTTCTTCGTTCTTAAAATGGTGTGCATAGATACAGAAACGACTACAGGGAGGTGTTTTTTCCGGATGAAACAAGGAATAACGGCAATTTGGTCTATCTATCAGTAACAGGGCATTATATCTGCAGAAGAAACTTCACTGGTGAAAAGAGAGAATAACAAAGAAGGAACGAGGTTTTTACATCCCGTACGAAGCAAAACAAAAATAATGGGGGAAATTGTAATCTGAGGAAAGGGCAGGGAGTGTAGAATACACTTTAGCTAGGAATACTATTGCGAGTTGATCACTAGGCATGGAAACATGAATAAAATGTGCATGAATAGGGAGATCGTGTGATATAAGATTACAAGCATCGATTGATAAGAGAAGAGAAGGGAATAGGATACAGGTGAAAGAAATCACACACACTTACACTGTATATCGAATACGATAATCACGAGAATATTAAAGGAGAGGAGAGGTAGTCAGTTTACAATACTCGATTGACTACCGTACTCGAAAAGGGAAAGGGTTACGATATGACTTATACCATAGAGTTGAGAGTGGAAGAAGGAATATAATCTCCTTTCACAATTTCGACAATATCTCTTCTGAACTTGGCTAGATTCTGAGTGAACGCATCCTTATTCTTCACTGTGAGATTACGTTCGATTCCATCCATTAGAGAATCAAATGCCTTAACATAAAAAAGAAATTGAAATAATCTGATAATGAAATACTTTTAGTCAACTCTAATTCTGATTCGCTCACCATTCTAAAATGATCTCTCTTCTCAGGAGGTTGCTGAGCGAATACTTCAGTCTTGAAGGAAGTGTAGCATTCCTCCTGATATTGTATCCAATGATTATCCCCAACTCCTTCTTTCTATATATCTTTCCTACCTGTAAGAGTATTAATCCCAATAGAGGTCTACTCATACTCCATTGACATTTCACTTCTCCGAACATAAGAGCAGACATCGTTGCTGAGAGTAACTGAAAGGGGAATCATTCTCCCTACCCCCTCCCTATCCCCTTATACCTCTGATAATAGATCAGGATGATTCTTGACAGCCATAATACATCCATCTCCATCTGGTTCAATTCCCACTGACGATGAACCAAGTGATCGAGTTAGTTTCTTATATAGGAAATTGAGAATGAGATCGAGTGAGGAACAGGCAGATGTAATCACTGTTGGATCTGAAAAGAGAAGTGAAGAGATATTAGAAGGAAGACGAGAGAGGAGTGATTAGTCACCGAGAGCGGTGTGGTCAATCTAAAATACACCAGATGTACATTTGATTCCTGATGTCATTGGCTCCTATATTTTCTCTAATGCCCTCCCTTTCCTCTCTCCTACTCACCAATACTCATAACTCCCGATTGGACAGATCTGAGAATAGCAGCGAATACATTGGGATCGAGTCGAGATACGAATGGCATACAATCAGTACAAACTGCTTCCAGAAGATGATAATAAGAGGTCGATATCTTTGTGTACGACTGAAATATCGGATAATGTAATGAAGACAATTCCATTTTATTCTTTCTGAAGCGTTAAACTCACTGGGAAATCAGCCTCAGGAATAGCTAGGAAGAATTTGACAAACATGTCCAATGAATCCTGAAATATATAAATAAATTATATTGAAGAATTAGCTAAATGTCACTTAGAAATGGACATACATAGCCTTCAGATAACCTCCAATGGGTTCATTGTGGAAGTATAATAAAGTGTTTATACCTGCAGAGAAGTATCTCCATACAATCGAAATACTCCAAAGGGAACGTATGCACCCACGAGACACGACTGAAATATCATGAATATTCACATATATATATATCAATGTGTACCGATAACTTATTAATGAATTAAATAATATACCTTAAGAATGAAGAAACAAATTCCCATATTCTTGAACCTCAATCGATATACATCATCCTTGGGCACTTCAGCAAGGGCAAGCAATCGATTGCCTGAGAGATGAATACAGTAATCTCAATCCATATCGATAAGATCTGATTCTTCTCACCGTAAGCAACGATAATCTTAGATACTTCTCGGAATAGAAGTACTGCACTACACGAAGTCATCTCAAATTTGAGTCGTTGTTGTCGATTCTGACACAATTCACCGAGAAAGCGAAGAATTGGAGTGGTCACCTGAAAGAGAAAGAAGAGTAATTAGTCCATATTCCATATATACCCCTATTCTTCTCTTCCCTCACCTCTGCCTTCTCTGGCCAAGTTTCCATTGCTTTCTGCATCACTTCGAACATCTCGGGATATCTGTAATCAAATACGAAACAATATGATGAGTTCTGTTAGTATTAAACTGACAGCCAATCAAATAGAATTTGATATAGTCCTTTCGTCGTGCAAGCAGTGGCTATTCCTCTTACGTCTCTACACATTCCGATTATTGCACACTGAAATGAACAAGTTGGGAATATGGGTCTAAATTAGTTTGAAACTATTGTTGGATCAATAAATAGAGAATGAGATAGATAATATAACTAAGTGATAACCTGTAATTGTGTCTGATCCACTCCACCCGAATTGAATGCATCCACAATCTGTCGCATCGTCTCTGAACACAAATATCCCATTATATTCTTCCAAAATAATAAACGAACGATTGAGAGGAGCGATAAATCTTGTGAAGACTTCATCGTCATCATTGAGATCTAAATTGAAATAATAGAAATGACAATTTAGAGATTAATTGTAAGAATAATCACAAATGTATTCGAACCAGAGGCCAATTAGTTCGTTGAATTTAACGTACCGTACCCGCTTTTTTGGTTTTGGACATAAAACGTGCCCGCCGGAGGCGGACGAACCAGAAAAATTGGTGTAAAAATGGCAAAATTCGATTTTTCGTTAAGATGTGCCCGTATTTTCGCTATTGAACTGAAAAACGTACCCGCCCTTAAACTACTGTTTTACCTAGGTAGTTTACCCCTGATTCGAACAGTCAACATAAATAATTGATGCATCTTCAATTGAAAATGTAACCTTCACCAGTAGTTAATAATCTTGTAAGGGCTTCATAGAATGTTGTTCGGAATTTCATCGATCTCAATGAAGTTCCCGTTCCAAGGAAAGAGAAATGCTCTGACTGAAATGCATAATTATATTTCTTCGTCTATAACAAGTTTTGGTTTCATAAAAATCCAATACAAAAGTTCACGAAATACAATTAAAAATGAGTTACTAAGATTACTAAGAGACTATAATTTTTTTGTGTCTGTCTGTCCGTCCGTGGGTATGTGGGTGGGTGGGTATGTATGTATGTCACGCTCCGGAAATCGCCCAAAATCGCCCTTTTCGCCCGTTTCCAAGCCTAAGTCCTTCAGCAAAAGTCTTGTAGTGATGATCCGAAAAAAATCAAAAATCAATTTCATCATCACTATGCAATATGACGAAATAGCTTACAAACCCGTTTTTCGCGCCGTTCTCACCGAAAACTCAACCAAATCGATCGTGCTTGGCACCAAACTACTCGTAATCAAAAGTTTCAAAAAATCAATAATCAATTTCGTCATCACTAGGCAATATTACGTAATAATGATGAAATAATCCGTTTTTTGCGCCGTTTTCGCCGGAAACTCAACCAAATCAAATATATTTTTTTTTTCATTTTTATTATTACGTCATCAATCGATACCGTAACCCAATTACAGTGTCCCAAAAGGTTCGCTGGGTCAGATTTAGTTCGCTGGGTCAGATTTATGACTTTCGTCATAAATCGATACCGTAACCCGATTACAGTATCCTAAAAGGTTCGGCGGGTCAGATTTAGTTCGCTGGGTCAGATTTATGACTTTCGTCATAAATCGATACCGTACCACTATTACTATGCACCAAAGTTGTCGACTAGGTCAAACTTAGTTCACTGGGTCAGATTTATGACTTTTGTCATAAATCGATACCGTACCACTATTACCATGCACCAAAGTTGTCGACTAGGTCAAACTTAGTTCACTGGGTCAGATTTATGACATTTGTCATAAATCGATACCGTATCGCGAATACAGTACGCCAATGGGTTCGGCGGGTCAGACTTAGTTCGGTGAGTCAGATTTATGACTTTTGCCATAAATCGATACCGTCTCACGAGTACAGTACCCCAATCGGTTCGGCGGGTCGGAATTAGTTCGGTGAGTCAGATTTATGACTTTTGACATTAATCGATACCGTATCACTAATACAGAACCCTAATCGGTTCGACGGGTCAGACCCGGCGACATTAGCTAGCGAGCGCAGCGAGCCTGCGAGTCCCTGGCGGAAGGCTCGTGGGGCTGAGGGCGAGCCGAAAAAAGATGGGATGGGGCCACGCAGTGGCCCCATCCCATCTTTTTTCGGATCGCCCGAGGCCCCACGAGCCTTTCGCGAGGGACGATGCCAACTCGGTCCGCGACTGTGAATATTTTATCTACCAATGTGGCCCACTAGCCCAAACGTAGTTCACTGGGTCTGATTTATGAGTTTTGTCGTAATATTAACGTGATTCGCTTGATCAAAGTTAGTACGGTGAAACACATTCACGCGTGCGGAAGGCCTCACGAGCCTTCCGCAAGCGTTCGCACATAACTGGGATAAAACCTTAACACACAACCCGGCGACGCGAAGCGCTCGCAGAAGACTATCACAACCCGGCGTTGCGCACACGCTGGCGAGCGTAGCGAGCCTCATTGCAGCCGCAGGCTGCTTGCCACCCGCAGGGTCTAGCTGGGCGTAGCCCGGCTAGTTGATTTATTAAACGAAGGAAGACAACTTACGGTGTGATTGTTGAGCAGTAGTTGAATATCTGGAAGTCGGAATAATTTCCTCACTGCAGTGTATCCAAGTGAAAGATCTTTGAGAAGAGCGAGAGTCAACTCAAGAATTCTATCGTTTGTCGCCCAAAATTTGAGATTTGTGATACTGAAATACTTATTTGGCATAATCATTACATTCCCTAGACATACATCTTCTGTACGATAACTCCGAGAATATCACTCTCATCAGCGATATTCAATTGTTGTTGTAGTTTCTCATAGATAGCAGAGGTTCGACACACCTACAATACATCATACTTCATTTTAGTTCACAGATAATTTTAAGGGACCGTTTCTAACAGTAATACTTTCAACTCAACATTTTAGCACCATTTTCTTATAAATAGGAAGGGCTAATAATCTCTTACCTGATCCATAATGTATCCTCTTCTAAAATTCTCGAGTACATGCATGAATGCATATTCCATTCTCACACTTCCTCTTCCTGGATCAGCATTGTGAGAGGAAGGAAACTCAAGACGAGAATCATTCAATTGCATTAGACGAATCACTCTGAATGAAATTAATAATGAGAAATATAAATAAGACGAAGAGAACTAGCAAAACTCGGATATAGAACTAGATAATATAGACTGATTGGGTATTGATTAATCTATTATATAAATAGTACCTGCTCAACATTTCTCCATCCATCTTATCGTGTTCATCATTATTCGATGACGTCGACTTTCCGAAGATAGCAGTTCCCATTAGAGTGACGACCCATACAAGACGACCATGGGCAATACGAGTTGATACGTCCTGTTAATACACTCTATCATGAATTCAAGACGTTCTGTTACAAGACTACCACTCATCTGTGAAGTGAGAGTGCTTACATTATCATTTCCATTCTGATAAATGGGAGCATTCTCATCGAAATGACCAATTAGTAGTCGATAAGTTTTCTCATAATCACATCGAATAATAGATATAATTTGTTCGAAGATTTGTAGGAGAGAACCGTGATCGTCGATTGGATCATCAACTCCTTCACTGTAAATTATTAGAAATAGTTTAAATCAAACTCTTTAATACTCCCTGCATTAGCAAGAACATAATAATTTGATGAAACGTAGAAGTAAATATATAGTGACTAACGTGACGACTTTCTCCACGTAGGCAATTCTTGATTCGACAAAGGCTGACACTATCTCGGGACAGTACACTTCCAACTGAAAAGAATTTATAGAAACACATAAATAGGGAAAATGAACAAATTTGAAAAGAGAATAATAAAAAAAGATAAGATAATAATACCTGATGTTCATCCTGTGTTCTAATATAGGGAACACTAGTGACCATTCGATGCCAGAAACAGAGGAGATAATAAGTACTATTAGGAGAGAAATCAACCATCTGAATGAAAGAATATTGGGAAAATGACAATTCCATTTCTCGGTTTAGATACTGCATTCACTCACTCTCAAACTTTGCACTGTGAATTCGGCCAGAAGACGAATCATTGGCTTGTATTCTTCCACCTGAAATAGATAAGACCGAATATGATTATCTACTTCTACGTTATACCTTTATTAGTTCGCACAATTGGAAATTCGCCTTTAGTCTGGCGACGAGACGGCAAAATTCGTGAAATGTCCCCTGAAACAATACAAGTTTATTCATCAATATGACATCTCTAATTCACGAATTAATATATTTGAAATACTGTAGTCTTCTTAGTGTAGCATGGAAGGACAAGAGGGAAAGAAGGGTAGATGACATATATATATGACAGATGACAGGTGGATATGGTGGATATGGATATCAGAGTGAGACTTTTCGGGCCGTTCGGCTCATCATCTGGCCCGAAAAGTCTCACTCTGATGATAAATCCACCTGTCATCCACTCTTCTTTTCCTCTTGTCCTCTTCATGCTACACTAAGAAGACTACTGTACTTTTGCCCTTATGTCAAGGATCACCGAGTATCCCCAATTATAATTGAAAGATTGTTTTATACGATTACATTCAAATTAACATCTTGATGATCCTAGCAATTTTCTAGTCGTGAAATAAAATGAATAACTAAATTCACCTGGTCACTCAGTTTACCAGGATTGTCCATAATCATCTTCGTTCCTACTACCAATTCCTCAAGATAAGTTTGTCTCTCTCCTCCATTGAATAAAGTTCGTCGAATCGATGCTAATTGCACCAGAATTCCCATTATCTACAAAAAAAAGATATTGAATAATTGTGCTTATCTGCCTAATGTTAATTACCTTCTCCGTAAACTTCTCAGGCAGAGTTATGTATAGTTGTGTCATCAGTTTGATAACTGTGCCATCGGTGAAGGCTGAACTAATCAGTTTAGAATAATAATATATTTCATATTGATAGGAAGTATGATAATAAGTAGGAAGTGTGTATTCCCAGTGTACTCCCTCTTTCCATACTAACCACTTCTCCACACAGTCGGCACTTGGACGTTGTAGTTGTCTTCACTCGTTTCATCAGCTAAAGATCCAATGAAATCGAAGAGGAGACAATTGAGATTAAGATCAAGAAGAGCCATCAACACTGGATACTGCAATGATATCATTCCCATTACCTATTCAAATAAAGGCCAACTAACGTATGACTGTAAATTGCTCTTAGTGGCAGCTTCTTTCAGATGAGAGACAGTAGATTCGTAGATACTGAAGAGATACGCGTCCCTGTAATACAATCATTATCAATCTATCGACAAAATCAATAACAACCTGAATGTGGATGATGTCTTTCTGTGTTTCGTTATACTCTCCATTCCAACTGCAGAGTTCATCTGACAATGAACGAATTTATAATTCACACATATCAGTTTAACAGACCTCAGCGATTAGAAGAGTGAGAATTTGGAGTGCAAGAAGAGACTCCGCTGAGTTCTCCTGTGATCAAAATATTTTAATCTCTTTAGTTCATTCTCATTTGTCTTACCAGAGATATGGACTTGATAATGCTCTCAATGGGCTCTTTGAATGGAAATTGTTGTGATTCGTCCATGTGAATCCATTCGATCTGTAACTTCCATAATTATGAATCGAATGTTTGATAAGGATGATAATTTTTTTCAGATTGGATTATAGACGACGAGCATAGGACATTGAGAACCAGACGATACCTTGGTAACTCTACAGAATAGCTGGCAAAGTGAAGTAACGACATAAGGAGGGAGCGATTGAGCACGCATTCCAAGTTGATTTAGAACAAATCGAGCTGAAAATATGGTCTTATTATTACCAACTCGTAGAAACTCACATAGTTCGAGTCTCTGTTCAGTGTTGATGCTCGTTTTATTGGAAAGAAGTTTGAGTAGAGTATTGCTCGCGACAAGAGGACCGTATGGTACCTGAGAAAGACCAATTATCGGTGAATAACGAATAAATAGACGTACATGCCCTCTTTCAAGCAACATGGTGCTCAATCGAAGCCATTCCGGTGAGTTTGACCATTCCTGGAGGTTACGTTCAGCTTGCAATCGAGCTTCCTGGTTCACTGACTCATACAGCTCCTTGCAGAATCGATTGAGCACCTCAAAGAAGTTATGCCTTCTCTAGACTCCAGATATCTAGATACCTCCAACTCTTCATCTGCCATAATTCGAGAAGTACTCAGTCGCGCGGCCTATCGACCTGGAATCAAGAACACTTGAATTACGAACCCCGGTCGTCACAACACGATTAACAGTAAATCTGGACGAACCACGATAAAGGGCGACCAAACAACTGATTAAAAAAATGATACTAGATCTAGCTAGAAAACCTTGAAACGAAAACTACAGTAACCATTCGAAAATCAGAGTTGTTGAGATCGCTGTGTCACATTTTTGACTCTAGATAAACATTTTACCTGGGTCATATAAAAACTGATGTAGAATACCGAGAGATCATATATTTTATAAACAAAGTATAAAATAGAGTCACGTGATAAAGCAAAAAGAAGAAAGGTTTCTGATCCTCTCCATGTCACAGCTCTCACACCAACTCTAATTTTTGATTACGGTATTCGGTCCAACACATCGCGAAATTTCGCTTTGTTTCGCTCTAGAGCGCTCTATTTTCACTTCTTAATAGTGATCTGTGAGTTTGTTGTCTTGTGTCAATTGCTGTTCAAGATCGAATTTATCGAGTCAAGTTCATGCAGTTCCATATTGTTAATGTTATTGCACCCGTTCCACTTTCCCTTCTCATTTTCTTATTCTTGGTTTCCTAGGTGATGGCGTTCACATTCGTTGCCTTCTGCTACTTAATAGCCCTTATCGTGGCTGCATTCTGCATCTTCTTCGCCATATACACGGTATGTTTCAAATAGATTTCTTCACTGCGCGAATTATCCTTGCCTTTATGAATTCATTATTTTTTTCAGGTGATATGCATTGATGAACTGAAGACCGATTACAAGAATCCGATCGAGCAGTGTAGAAGTTTGAACATTGTATGTTCTATTTCTCATTTATCATCTAAGCTCATTCATACTATCTTTTTATTAAAAAATTCATTTAACGTGAATTAAGAACAAAATTAGACTCTTTTAATCTCAGCTGGTTCTTCCCGAGTACATCCTCCATGGAATCATGACTCTTCTCTTCATCTTCTCCATGCAAATCATTGCCACAATCTTCAATGTGCCTCTCGTTCTCTTCCACGCATACACGTATACCTTTTTATATATTGTATAGTGTAGAGAGAACATTAGGTCTAAATGTCACGTCGAAAAGTTAGTGGGGAACTAAAATCTGTTTACAGTAAACAAATGGGCCTACTTGACGATTATGACACATTTTTGCTTGATAAGACGTACTTCATTAAGTATACAATGAATTTCTCAATATAGTCTTTACATATTAAGGTACTCGAAGCGTCCCGTTATGTCTGGACCTGGAATCTATGATCCCACTACCATCCTTAACAGGTATATTTTGAATTTTTTTATCTTTGGCCTGTTAGTATTTTTTGGAATAATTTCAAATTTGGAACGAAAAAATTTTTCTTTAAGAACGGAGCTGTCTCGTTGTATGCGTATCTCGTGGGTGAAATTGGCCTTCTACCTCATCTCATTCTTCTATTATCTCTACGGTCTCATCTACACTCTCGTCACTAACTAGAGAAATGCATTCCACAACTACTATCTAATGTTTTTAGATATATTACATGTATTATTTTATGACCTTCCGATCTTACAGTAGATGTTGTGCTACATCTCTCTGAATTACTCGACCATCGTAATCTCTTCCATTATACGGATACCACTCCATTGAATGTAGGTCACTCAATCTGTTTGACTGCTTTTTCGCTTATATATTTTTGTATTTGCCAAAAATTCGTTCAGTTGGTAGGTGTTCCGATCCTTTCTTTTAGTTCATTCATGTTCTTTTGTGTATATTAATCATTGTATCTTCTCGTCTCTTCCCGTGGTAAAGAGTAATCAATGTCTCTTCTCAGAGATAAGAATGCACACCGAAACAGGGAAGAAAGTGTTATTCCCCTTTGAATGAAAAGAAGCCATCATTATGCAATTATGCATGGATGCAATAACCAAAAATGCTCCTCTAGATGAACAATCAGATAAGGAGAAAGAACAGACCAGATCTTTGAACCTTGACATATATATATTCAGGGCTAAACTTGCTTGCAGTAGGATTATGCCTCTGTATAACTGTAATGTAACTATGCTAGATTACGATTTGGTGAGTCTACCGTTAAAGTACAAGTTACCAGGACAAATTATCGTTTGAATGCGCGCGAAAACCGCAACCGGGAAGTAGCGACCAAGCAATGAATGACTTTATTTTTAATTGAATTGAATAATTCACGCCATTTCAAAGTAGGGACATGCAAACCGGAAAATCAAATTTGAGAGCCGGGGAGAGGTATGTGCCGGGAAATGAACGTCGAACTGCCCGGGGATTCAAATCTCCTCAGTAAAATTGTTTATTCGTGTTTAAACGACTATATAAAGATCCGCCTCTCTGCTTTTTTGCATTTCGAGGAGTTCGAACAACAATATATCGACATCGAAAAATTAAAAAATATCGGTCTTCGCAAACATGTTCAAATTCGACAACAAAAATCGGGAAAAATAGTTTTTATTTAATACCAGGTTAATTAAGATATCCGCCTCTGTGTTTCAACCACGTACTTGTTTTAAAGATCATTAAGGTGATATGTGGAAAAAAATGAGAAAAATCGGTCTTCGCAAACCTTATCAAAAACAGTGTCAAACATTCCGTGCAATCAAGGGTCCTGTGTTGTTGTTTACAAACTACGACTGTTTTTGTCTATATTTCGTGCACCTACTAGCTTAATTACATGCTGTGAAAAACATTTCAATGTGTAATTCTCAACTTCAGCTACATATTCACCTAATTAGGTACGGCTACAGTATACCGGAATTCGAAAAGTGATAAGTACGTTCGCTGAGAACTGAAAAAAAGCTATTATACTTATCAATTATTGTTCAAGTAAAATTGCTCTATCCAATAGAGCAAAAAATGAAAAGACGAAACAAGTTTGAAAATATTAGCATCTGACACGTTGAAATATAGTGACCAAGTGAACCGTACACTCGCTGGCACTACACCACGAGGGGCGGGGCTAAGAAGGAGTGCTCGTATCTTGCTTAAATAAAATTGTTTCAAAATTCTGGAAGTGCTATCTTGATTTTGCATGTCCGATAGCCCCGCAACCGAAAAATAGGAATTTTAAATAGAGTTTGAAATTTTACGTGAATGTCCCTAATTTCAAAGCACGATTTACAGGTTGATGCGAAAAATTACAGTAATTTGGTGTCGGATTAGTCGTCGTACACACGGAACCTTGGAGCGAATATTTATTTTTCAAATTCCTCAAAAATCGGTTCAGGGGGTTGCCCTGGTTTCGATCACACTTGATTCTACGTGACTTCCCTTAGGACGTTGGGTGCTGTCCTTTCTGTATCCCGTGTAAGACAACGAATGGAGAGGGAAAGCGATATAAATCACTTTATCAAAACTCACAACGATCGGCAACTGCTACAAACGGAAAACGAAGACGACCTCACAACGTCAGCGACGAGAGAAGAACTCACTTCTCACGTTCGGAACAACTCAACGAGCCCTATATGCTAATGAGATGTAAAAGACTATCTAGGCAGGATTAGAACTAATTTGCATGCAGATGCATAAAGAAAGAGGGAAAAAGGGACACGTCAACTAAAGACTACAGTAATCTAGGATGAAGACAACAGATGAATGACTAAAAAACAATGAATTAATAATTAGCAATAAAATAAAACAATAGAATTATTTAATGATACAATAATTGACTAGCTACCGTACACTATACTACTTGCCGGCTCCACAAAATAACGGCTACCACTGGCGTTAAATCCATAAACAACACAACTTAATTATTTTCAGGATAGGTTTTTTAGGTTTATTAGGGGAGGCGAGAATATTTGGCAACGAGCCAAAAGGTACGGAGCAAGGAGCAAAACGCTGTTCTGACATAGCACGAAATGGATTGAAATCATTGCGAAGGTAATAAGGAAAGGTAAGTGAAAGATTGTATCTTAGTAGGGTCTGTAGTGGGTGTTGGATCTACCCCTGTTTCCTTCCCATTTGACACCCATTCCTCTTCCTCCTCTTATTCCGTTTCCCTTAGCATGAGAGCTTCCTCTTCCATTGGCATGAGAGCTTCCTCTTCCGTTGGCATGAGAGCTTCCTCTTCCCTGGTAGCCTGCGCCTCTTCCTCCCCCTCTTGCAAACTTCATTCCACTTGGAGTCTGCTGTGCCGGGTTGTTCCTAGCCTGTACTTCTTTCTTCTTCCATTCCATGAACACGGGTAGGATACTCTTGTCTGCTCCTATAGCCATGGTCAAAGGGGCGAAATCATCCCATAAATTCTGATTGGGCGTGCACACCACTAATTCTCCTCCTATCTCCAGTAACTCCATTCTATCATGAATTTCTTCATATTCTTCCTTCTTAGTCGATGCATTGAGGGGCACTTGACATATCACTGCCTTCCATCCCTTGATAGCCAGATTGTCCATAGCCTGCGTAATTGAATCCCACTGCTCCGCAAGGATATCTCTATCCACCAGGAATAGGTATCGACCGGGGTGTTGGAGAGACAACATTGCCAGTTGTTGCTCTAGGGGAACTTGAGCGAGCGATGATACACCTGGTACTAACTGTACCTCATGTGACAGCGTGTACGGAATGAAACGCGAGTTGGTCGTTACTATGTACTCCTTGGCCAGTTCGCTTTCTGCATTTTTGATGACAACTCTGATTGCCTCTCCCATCGTCAGACTCTCGGGTACACTGTGCGGTTCTCCCTCGTAGACGATCGACGGATCGAGTTGTGCGATAGCTCCCATCGTGTGTTCACAAGAGTTGAGCAACGCTTCCACTGCCTCCTCAGCAGTAATTGGTGCCCGCGTCACACGAATAGTTTCCGCAATTAGCGATGCACCTTGGACGGAGCATTCCTTCCTTCTCTCGATGATCCAATTGCGCATGGATATTCTATCCTTTGGTGGGCACGCGGTGCATACGTGGTCGAGATGGGCGTGATGCGCAGGAGTAATCCTGAAATGATCATCATTGCTTTCAGAGTTAGTCGTGGTTATTACTCTATTCACTATCATATTCCTTATCTTTCTATTTCTTTTGGTCTCTATTTTTTCACTTACAATACAGTCTCTTGCTCTCTTGAGAAGCTCATATTGCACTCTGTGCTTCTCGTTCTCATCATTTACATTAACAATTGTGGCCGATGTTCTCCCTTTTTCAACCACTTTGTAAGGTCCTTTCCACTCATTAGTCAACTTGGGCATTCTTGCTCCACGTTTCTCTGATGGAATTCTCATCATAACCAAGTCTCCTTCACTGGGAAGTTCATTCTCCTTTACTGCCCTCTTATCAAAATCCTGTTTATTATTCAGTCCTTCTTTCCTTATATTCTCCTTTACCTTCTCATACACTGAACTCATCCCCTCTCTCATTATACTCTCATAGTTATCATTCATATCGTACTTGCTTAATGGAATAACTTTCGAAATGGGCTTAGCTTCCCATCCATACATTAGGAAGTGTGGCGTATATTTCGTGGTTGAGTGTACGGATGTGTTATATGCAAACATAGCAAAAGGTAGGAGTTCATCCCATTCTCCTTTGCTTTCTCCATCCGTAACCATCTTCTTTAGCAGCATGGAAACAGTTCCATTCATTCTCTCTGTTACACCATTCCTTCTGCTATTATATCCCAGTGTGAATAACTGATCTATTCCAAGCATGTCTGACATAGATTTCATGATAGAGTTATCGAACTCATTCCCTCTATCGGAGAGTAAAGTCTCCATTAATCTTCCTTCTCTCAATATCCACTCTTGTATTAACGTTCTCGCTACTGACTCAGCAGACTTATCTCTTAATGGGTAAGCAACTGCGTATTTGGTGAAATGATCAATAGCTACTAGGATGTAACGGTATCCGTTCGATGACCTTCCCATATCGATTAGATCGATTCCAACTATTTCCAGTGGCTTCGATGTCTCGTAAGATACTAGAGGTGGTACAAGTATTTTTGATGGATTCACAATGAAACACGTTTTACATTGTTTCACATACTTCGGTATGTCAATCATCATACTACCCCAATAGTATATTCTAGCCATTGTTTTACTCATCTTCATAGCACCAAAGTGTCCTCCTCCAATTCCTTCGTGACTATCACTCATAACTGCTTCCCTGAGTCCCTCTGGCACATAGATTCGCCACTTGTGGTCTGAATCTATTATGTATAGAATTCCATCTTCTACCTTCAGATCATTGAAATTCACATACTTCTTCTTTGCTCTTGGTACTTTGATCTCTTTTCTCTCTTTCTGTTCAACTGTGCATTTTTGCCAGTCTTCTATAATCTCTTTTGTCCATTCATCTGACTTATATTCCTCTATCCATCTATCTTTGCTCACTTTCGCCACTGATACACCCACTCTATTGACGATCCCTTCCCATGGGACTCCTTCGTTCTCTGGTACCGTATCTATCGGACTTCTGCTCAAAGCATCTGGTACTCGATTGGCCGTTCCTTGTACATATTCCATCTTTATGTTATGACTTTGTAAGAGTTGGGCCCATCGCATCACTCTTCCAGACACGTTCATTCGTTTGAACATTGATAGTAGGGGTTGATGATCCGTCCTAATCACACAATGAGTTCCATATATGTAATGTCGGAATCTATTCACCGCCTCATAAACTGCCAATCCTTCCATATCTGTTATTCCATAATTAGTCTCTGCTTTACTCAGTTTTCTTGAGTAATATTGGATGGGTCTCTCTTCTCCGTCAGTTCCTTTCTGAGCTAGAACTGCGCCCACTCCCTCTTTACTGGCGTCAGTCATCATAATAAATGGTGCTTCCCCACTCATCGCAGCTTCATGATTCGGTTGTGCAAGCACAGGGGCATTCGACATTCTGTCCTTGAGCAGTCGAAAGCTTTTCTCTTGCTCATCTCCCCATTTCCATTTCGACTTTATCGATGTCAATCCATACAACGGGTGTGCGATCTGTGCGTAATTCTTAATGAATTTACGGTAAAATCCTGACATTCCGAGAAATCGTCTGAGACTGTCCGCATTCTGTGGAGTTGGGAACTCTTGAATAGCTTTGACTTTCTCATATTGTACTGATACTCCTCGTCCATCTATGGTATGACCCAGATAGCATACTTCCTCCTTTTCCAATTTACACTTCTTTACATTAAGCTTCATATTGCTCTGTCTTAACAATTCGAGCACTCTTCCCATTGCACTTATGTGTCTCTCATTATCCTCCGTTGCAATAAGTATATCGTCAATATATACGAATACTTCTCTTTCCTTGATTGGTTTTTGTAACTCGCTTCTGAGAATAATATTCATACTTCTCTGGAATACAGCTGGAGATGTGGAAAGACCGAAAGGTACTTTAGTGAACTCATAATGTGCGTCTAGAGTGGCAAAGGCTGTTTTCTCAATTGAGCCTTCCTCGAGACCAATTTGCCAGAACCCTGACTTCAAATCCAGAGTGGAGAAAATCTTCTTTCCTTTCAACTCTTGCACACAATCGGAGATATTGGGCATAGGATATGCATCCATTTTGACAACCTCATTCAATTTCCGGTAATCAATGCATAGCCTTAGACTTCCATCCTTCTTTTTAACTAGGACAACTGGGGATGACCACGGACTTGTGGACGGTCTGATCACTCCCGTTCTCTCCATATCATTCAGTAACTTCTGCAGAGGTTCTCTCAATGAATATGGTACCGGTCTCTGTTTCTGTTTAATTGGTCTAGCATCTCCTGTATCGATAGTATGCTCAACCACAGTTGTACGACCCAATTCCGAATCTCCCAGTGCGAATACTTCCTCGTATTGTTCAATCATCAATCTCATTTTGGGAGTTATATCCTCTCCCTTCTCTTTGTTGAGACATTTGAGAATCTCCTCCCTTCTCTCCTTCTTAGACATTATTCCTGTCTCCATTGCAATGTATTCTACTCTTGCATGCACTTCCTTCTGTTCCATGATTACATCATGACTCCATTCTCCAATTATCTCATTCTCTTCGAACATGATAGTTCTCTTTGTGTTATTCAATATGGGAATAGTCGTTATTCCATCCTCATCCAATGTACAAGCACCACTTTCGATTAATTCATTCGATGACCACAGAATCCTTTCTTCTGACTTTGGTCCCTTGACTTCTAAGTCAGTCACTTGTCCTGGTTCGACAGATAATCTCTTTCCTACCCTCGCCTCATTCTCATTATCCATTAGTTTCTCCTTATCACCGATTGTGAATTTAATCTCCAGTGCATCAAATGCATTCACTCCCAATATTATTTCATCCTGTTCATCATCTGTCACGAAAAATCCAATGTGATTCACTCTGTCTTTCTCACTTCTCCTCACAGAAAGTACAATCTGTCCAATTATTTTCATTGGTCCATCATTAGCATTGGAAACCCTGATATTAATATCCACAGGTTCCATTCTCGATTCCCTGAATTTCCACCATTCATCCTTATTATTGGCAACAATTCCTTCCAATATTCTTGCCGGTATCAGAGAGACTTCCGCTCCTGAATCCACCGTTGCTCCTCTGTATTTCCCTTCTACAAGCATCCGAGCTTGAAGTCTCCTTCCCAGAAATGTCACATTTCTCGCATTGTTTTCTGTCGAGGCCAATCCATTCAATGATTTCTCCTCCACACTGGTACTCACAAGATTTACCATCGCTCTCTCAGCACTACCACCATTTCCACCGTTACTACCTCTGGTATCGTTATTATTCACATTCCTGTTGAATGTGTTTGACCTTCCGTCATTACCACCACTCCTTCCACTATTCACATTATATCTATTATTCGATGGTCCACTGAACTGGTTACGAGCACCATTGCTATTCGAAGTACTCATTCCATTGAGCTCCTTCCTGGCAACATTCGGCTTCACGAAATTGTTCATTCTCTGTCCTCCATTATCTCTTTTATCCCCATTCTCATTTCCCGAATGATGGTTAAATTGCTTATGATGGTCTCTTGCACTATGTCCTGTCCCTCCACATGAAGTGCATGTCATAGTGACTTTCCTAGCCATCCTCTTCTGATACTCAATATATTCCTGTTCCACTGCAACCTCTTTCAATTCATCGAAAGTTTTGCACCCTGCATTATATGCTTCGAGAATTCTGCCGTACTCAATTCTGGGACGAATAATAAGTACGAATTTGTCTCTCATGTATTGATCTCTTCCTTCATGATCAATGTGTCCCATTCCTCTATTCACAAATTCTTCTATATCTCTACATATTTGGGACATTCTCTTATTGGGATCAATCTTATCCAATCTCTCGAGTGCTGTCTGTTTCTCCATCCCTCGATCTCTATCCAATCTTCTTCCCATCTCTTTCACCATATTGTCCCATTCGCTACCATCTTTCATCCGTGCTGGGAGAGATTTGAAAGTGCGCACAGTAGCATCATCAAAATGACCTGGTAAGACCAGCACTTTCTCCGCATCATTCATTCCCTTATATTTGAGATTGAATCGAGGGATGAATTCAGAGAACTTCTCCGTTTTCGGATTGTAATTACTGATGGGCATGTTAATCTGTCCCATGGTTCTGATTGACTGGATCATCGTCTCCATGATATGTGCACTCTCAACGGATCTCTCTCCTACTGATATCCCTGATCTTAGTGATCGCACATCATCATCTATTGTCACGCGTTCTCTGTACTCACTTGACAATTGTAGGGGATCCAGGAGTGGCCGAATTTGAGAGACCCTTGCTTCCCTTGGTCTGCTCGGAGGAGGAGAGTCGCATCTTCTGCTCTCGATTCTCTGAAAGCTCAATCTTTCCTTCTTTCTCCTCTCTGCTTCTTCCTCTTTCTCTCTTCTCTCATTCTCACCTGTGGCTAATCGTTGCACTTCCTGCCGAAGTCTCTCTTGCTCATTGAGCAAGAATTGAACCTTGTTCTGCAATATACGAGTGGTTTCTTTCATACTCATTATCGATCCCTTATGGCCAGTTATCTCTTTGATCTCCTCCATCATAAGGATCAAACCCTCCTTTTCCTTCTTCTCCTTCTCATATCTCTCTATCCATTCTCTTTCCACCTTTTCCCATGCTTTATCATTGGATTCGAACTCCATCAGCATATCTCTTCCCAACTGATCAATAACTTTGTCTCTCGCTTCCCTCAACGCCATCAATTCCTCCTCTTCAGGGAGTTTCGTGAGACCTTTTAGCCAACTATCCACTTCATTAATCTCATGGTACATGTTATTCATCATTCGTTCTATCCGTACCTCACTACTCGAATCAGTCGAGAGTCCGCCCATCTCCATCATGATCGTATCTAATGGCGACTGGTTGTTGGCCATTCTTCTGTGCGTATCCAATTGGTTGCTGGAATGTAATAATGAGTCATTATTTACTCTTTCCTTTCTCATCCATTCCTCAAATTCCTTGGTTGCTTGCTCAGCATCTCCCTCCTCATCACTCTCAGATCTCCTATCTGTCTCCGATCCTCTCTCTACTATACGGGCCATGGGTGCTGCCCCTTTCTTCTTTCTATTGGTCACCTTTGAGTCATCAACCGGGTGGGTGGGTTGCTCAGTATCAGGATTATTAGGGGTTGCACTAACATCCTTTCTCTCTATCTCATCTCTCATTCCACCCGATCCATTGGTTGCACTGGACTCGGGGGCATTCTGGTTCACGTGTGGTGACGTGTCTACCGTACTCTCGTGGGTACCGGACTTGGGTGCTGCCGGATCCCCTGTCTTCTCGGCAGCCATGCTCGAGGTGAGACTCTCCTTTTCAGGTCTACAGGTACAATGGGTCAAGTCACGGGTCGGTTCGGCCCCCAAATCGGTTCAGGGGGTTGCCCTGGTTTCGATCACACTTGATTCTACGTGACTTCCCTTAGGACGTTGGGTGCTGTCCTTTCTGTATCCCGTGTAAGACAACGAATGGAGAGGGAAAGCGATATAAATCACTTTATCAAAACTCACAACGATCGGCAACTGCTACAAACGGAAAACGAAGACGACCTCACAACGTCAGCGACGAGAGAAGAACTCACTTCTCACGTTCGGAACAACTCAACGAGCCCTATATGCTAATGAGATGTAAAAGACTATCTAGGCAGGATTAGAACTAATTTGCATGCAGATGCATAAAGAAAGAGGGAAAAAGGGACACGTCAACTAAAGACTACAGTAATCTAGGATGAAGACAACAGATGAATGACTAAAAAACAATGAATTAATAATTAGCAATAAAATAAAACAATAGAATTATTTAATGATACAATAATTGACTAGCTACCGTACACTATACTACTGAATATTTATTTTTCAAATTCCTCAAATTTGAATTGGCGGGCAGTTGTTAAGCGTGTTGACTGTCAGTCTGAGTGGATACTCAGCTGACCGGGGCCGGTGTTTTGAGCGGGGCTGCTACGCAGTAATTACGGTGGTTGATCCATATTGATTGGTGGGCGCTACGCAGCAGCCAATCAGCAAAAAGTGGGCGGAGTCTTGCTTTTGCGTGGACCCCAAATGCCGTGTAATTATTATTAATAAATTATTGAATTAAGTATATAGATAATTATTATTGCATTATTGATTTTGGGAACACAAATGCGGGGTCGGTGAACCGCAGAAAGTGAAATTGGGCGGAGTCACAGCGATTTACAATTAAGTTTCCCTATATTCGATTTTGAATTGCGCGCGGTTGCCTGAATCAATGCCGACACAGACCCGATGTTCCAGGCCGCTTTTTAGGGCTATTATCGATTTTCTGACTTTTTTTATTGTGCGAGCAATACTATTTCGACCATTCTCTATTCAATGGGCAAATAAAAAAGAGGGGTCAAAATCGTCCTGGTTGGGTAACTTTAATCAGTGCGCAACTTCAACTTCCATTCTCAGGTGAGATTACCGACCGATATCGATAATGGATTGATAACGACTCGTTTCCATAATAATTCCGATTTCTTCGGACATATGATGGCTAGTTGGAAAACAGTTAATGGTGTAATTTTAGCTACAGTAAATCCATTGTGTAGCCAAAGTAAATCCATTGTGATCATTCTGTGAGCTCACTAGAGTAAGCTGTGAGCCCACAGCGATATTGTAATGTTGCGATATTTCAATGTCAAAGATGGAACCTATAGTTTCACCATTGCAGCGTTGCAAAAAACGAAAACAGCAATGAGCTTGCGTGACTTTCGCGTTGGATGCTACTACGTTTAGCGCCGACTTTTCACCGTTCCGAATTTTAATTGTGCTTTCGCTATTGACTTTTCAAGATTAATTTTGCTATTTGCTTATAATGTTTTTCGTTTAATTCGTGTGTTCTTTGCGCCCTCTTCCGTTCCCTTTTTTTATTCAACTATTTTTAACGATATTTCTGTGGCTCTACTGTTTTCTCGGCTCAAAGTCTGGGCTTGAATTTAGTCTGCGGGTGAGTGTTCTGGATAAGCTTTCATATACTAAAAATGGATAGTCCACTTCGGTTAAGCGGTAATAAAACCATATAATTAACTCTTGCTTAAAATCCTATCTCGTCGAATTGTTAGGAATTCCGAAAATCGATTAAATCCTTTCCATGTGATCGCGATTTCCAACATAGGATTCTGGTCATTCCCATCTGCAGTGATAGTAGTTGATAAGAAGATGCATGTAGAAGATGCATCAATGAAAAAGAAGAAAGAATAGAAGCCATCGGGTACTGTAGTTGTTTGTAGAATCTTTGCATTGGTAAAGGGATGGTCTGACTATCTCATTTCTCCATGCTCTCTCTCTCTCTCTCTTCTCTGATCGACTATAGAGCATTGTGAAATGAGAGGGCCAAATGATTGTTCGAGGGATGATCTGATTCTCTTGATTCTTCATGTTCTCTCTCTCCTCTGATCGACGAGATAGCATTGTGAATGAGAGGACCAGACCAAACGATTGGGCAGACGACTGAATATCTTAAATTGAACATGAAGTTTCAGGCGAATCGAAGAGAAAAGAGAAAGGAAGAAAGCGAAAAGAGTCGAACAATGATAATATGGTATATGAGACACTATCTGAGAAAACTTAGCTTTTTTCACACATAGCCGCACAGCAAAAAATAATAAATTCTGAAAAAATTTCCCTAGGATAGGTACCGCAATAGGTATTCTTCAAATAACTAATAAAATTGCTAGCTCGAGTGGATACTATGTTTTCGACGATGGGGAATCTATTAGTTTAAACAAAATTCAAAAAATCGTAAGACAACAAAAATTTAGCGCTTTTAAAAATATTCCAAATTTCCATGGACCTACCGTACTTTGTGTAGAGTTTGAGCACATCTTGGGTCAGACATTTTACAACATTTTTAATTAATTTATATTTACTTATTAAAAAAGATTTTTCTGTATTTTTTTGCTTCATCACATCCTATGCACTCCTTAAATTCATTGTTAAGCCAGATTTCGATAGGAGGTATAATATTTATTCAGCTAACGTCGGATTTCAAAGATGCATAGTTGACTATGTTTGAAGGCCTGTAGCGGAGGTTCGACTAAAAATCGGGCATCATGCGTAGTGTGGGGGTGGTCAGGAGAGGTTTTAGGTTACTACTAAAACAAAAATAGTCACTGTACACGAGGAATCCAGGAGAAACATGCATATTTTTGAAGAAAAGTGCAAAAAAGCGTGAATCAGCCATGTTTCAAGGCCTGTAGCGGAGGTTCGACTAAAAATCGGGCATTACGAAGCGCTAGGTGGTGATCTGGAAGGGTTCGAGGCTGCAACAAAAGTAAAAATAGTCACTGTACACGCGGAATCCGGGAGAAAAATGAAAAATACGAAATTCCGAAAGTGGTCGAAAACTTTCAATCACAATTTTGAGCGCCTAAGAGGATTGATAGGGCAATATAGCTCGAATCATGCGATGAAGAAGGTCAAGACCTTTCCAAAAAACATAAGAATGAGAAAATACATTAACTTAGAGCAATTTTAGAGCGCAAAAATCGATAATGAAAATGGGTGTCTCAACACGACAAAATCCATGGTGTATGCCACACCACGGTTTTGATATTTCTCAGAAACGACCATGGTCTGCGGTTGCTACCCTAGGATCAACTTTTCGCGTAGAACTCGAAAATCGACCTTAAAAGCCGTATCTGTAAAACTAAAATTCCTATGGGAGACTTCATGTTGAGAGGGGTGCCATGCAAAGTTTTTAGTGGGGCTTCCAATCAGCCAACAAAGTATAAAATCATTCAGATAATGAAAAATGAAATGTTTTCACAAAAAAAAGTGAAAGGAAAACACAGTGAAACACCCCATTCAGCCGCGATTACGGTAGGCGCCACACGCAGCAGAGACGGGTGGGAAAGGCGCGCTTTTCAAATGAAATTTTTCTACAGTATATTTTAGTGAACCTGACCGATCAAACTTTTCGTGGTGAGAGATTTTACGTAAATTACGGTTTTTCCGGATGCAGCGCAAACCTTATTTTTCTTTTTATTAATTAATCTAAATCATTGTATTTATTATATTGATGTATTTCTATCAGGGAAAATCTTTAGAAGTCTTTTTTTTAACGATTCGGATTTTATTTTTAATTCCTTTGGGTAATATTTTTAGAAAGAAAATTGCGTGGCGGAATTTCATTTAGTGTGAAATTTTCGATCGAGTTGAGCATGTTTTGATGAAATATAAACTGCGCTGCTGCGCCCCTGCTGCTGCGCTGTTCCCGGACTGCGCCCCCTAAATTTTAATTCCTTTTATATAAAAGGAATTAAAATTTAGGGGGCGCAGTCCGGGAAATACGAAATCGAGAGCCAGAGTAGGCCTGCGACCGATTAGTAAACCTCGAACGCCCGGGAATTCAAATCCGCGAACAAAAATCATTTTTAGGGAGGACCAAACCGGAAAGTTCTCACCCAGGCCCGGCGAATTTCCTGTGATAGGCTTTCTGCTTTATACCACCCGCGAATTCAAATCTCAACGTTATTTTTAAAATTCTTGAATTTATCTAATTCTCGAGCATGCCCCTCTCTGATTTTTGTCGATTATGTACGTCTCGAATCATGAAATGTCCTGTTGAAAGATAAGAAATTTCCAGCGTAGCCAACATGTTTAATTTTGATGTTAATTTCTGGGCAGTATAGTTTTTATCAGTTAGCAAGCGATTAATATCATGCCTCTTTACAATTTCTTCTGTGATGTGTTCTTTGACATCAAAAGCAGCTTTGAATCAAAAATAGGAATTTCCAGCGTAGCCAACATCATAAAATTAAACGTCGAAGTTTTCATTTATTTAACTTCCTGGGTGCCGATTATTTCCTTATAAGACGTTTTCCTATGCATGGATCGATAGAAGTGATTTTAGAATGTTGTGAGGCATAATTTAAAACTAAAATTATGAGACCAGAGTTATTTTAACCTACTTCATCTCGTAGGTGGTGTACGGTATCAAAAAGGATTCACTGATAACTAGAGTTGTATGACGTTATTGGCTAACCAAACGGTCAATTAGTTACCTTCTGGAATTTAGCGTTTGAATTAAAAAAAAAACAAATAATAAATAAACTTGAAAATTTCAACAATTGACACGCTGATAAATACTGACCCAACGCAATTCACACTTCCTGTCACCACACCACGATGGGCGGGGTTTAGAGTTTTAGCTAATTACTAAGCGATTTTCGAATTTTCTCTAATTTTACTAGTGAAGTTATGATTCTACATCATCGATTACCCCATAGCAGCTTAAAACAGAATTTTAGGAAGCTTTTGAAATTTCACGTGGTCCTCCCTAAATCATTTTTACAAGCTTAATTTAGGGACGGAGGCGTGAATTTTTGAGTTCGAAATATTGGACTACACCCTCCGACGTTTTCCGCGTCAAAATACCGTAATCTTTTTCCAAATTTTTGACTTCTTTTTATATTGAGTTTTTAAAATAATTAAACTAATTTCTCCTTTATTTAATATATTGGGATTATTAAACAATCATATTAAAAACACATTGTAATTGGCAAGAAAGTCACAGGAGCTAATCGGAAGCCTTAAAATCACACCAAAAATAATCTGTTTTTTCAAACATGAAAATTGACTTCGATTTCTCTAATATCCATAGATTAAGATGCACAAAAAATGGTTATCTATGTAAAAATGATCACAAATGTCGAAAACGTTGAGAAAAAGGCTGCCAAAGTTTAGCGTTTTACCGTTATGAAAGTACATTTTCTCCAAATTCTCAAAATCGGCTACGAGTACCTTCGATTTTTTTTGATATTTTTTTGTAAACTGCATTTTACATCGAATAAGGCAAAAAAAAGGTACTCGTAGCCGTTTTTGTATAAATGATTTTCGAAAATAGACTTACCGTAACCCTGATGCGTTTCATGTGCCTATGTCATTATTTCACCTCTCCTGTTATTATTGTATATAGAATATAATATTTCACTCCTCAAGACAACGGAACACATGAAAAAATACAAAGAAAACAGCGTGTCAGCCGTATTTTTTCATATTCACCGATTTCAGTTTGCGATAGTTTTATAAAAAAAGCTTGACAAGCGATGCGCTCCATTTGAACTCAAAACGTCGGGTTTCGTGCCTCCTTATTTTGATGTTTTTAACTGTGTTTCGACATTATTTTTCAAAAACTAGATTAAAAACATGAAATGGGGTAAGGTAAGCTTCCGTTTGCACATAAACTTGTGAATTGTTTTGATCATATGTTAACATCGCCTCCGTCCCTAGCTTAATTAAATATTAGGAAGTGCAGCCCGCCGTTTTTGTGCTAAATATATGAAATACATCATTATAAATTTATCGTAAAAAGATGAAAAATATTCATCATAGAGAAAATGAGAAATTGACTCCTAAAATATTCAAATTTTCACTTTTTCAGCATTTAATTATCCAGCGAACATTTCAAGAGGTGCAGCCCTCCAGTTTTGCTCGTAATGTGTTCTGCTAGTTGAAACCCTTTTTTGAGAGAAAATTCAGAAAAAATCATCATAGAGAAACTTGGAAAATAATTATCAAAGTTAGCGCATAAGAATACCAAGTTTGATACAAATCTCGAAGAACGGAAGCACGCCTCGATAATTGACTGTAATAATTGATTTTTCCTGATATAGCAATTGTATTTTAAGCAAGAATTATTGATCACAGATCGTTTTTTGAGATGTCTGAATACGGTCGAGGTTACGGTAGTTCTGTTTTAGCCTCATAACTAGCACCCATGGTGGAAAATCTCCATAATTTTTATCAATTAGTGATTATTAGGTGTAGTGTTGCTTAACCTCAGCATATAAAATAAAATAAATGTGTTTGAAAATTTCATGAAGTGACCGGGCGAAATGTCGTGACCCAGCTGACTGCAAACACTCGGTCGCAACACCACGGTGGGCGGGGCTTGGAAGGATGGTCTCCTACTCGTTTATAATGAAAATTTGTAAAATTCTGGAAGTGCTATTATGATTCACCATCGTCGATTACCCCACAGTAGCAAAACAGGAACAATAGGATGAGTTTGAAAATTTACTCTGCGGTGCCTAATTAAAATTAAAAAATAAAAATCAATTAATAATGAAACACACTCCAACAGTACAGTACTGTCCAAAAAAGCGAGACGACAGAGAAAGAGAGTCGGCTGGACGATTTGTGTTGGAGTGTTTCACTGTGGAAAACTCACCTGGAAAAATGTTATAACTTTTTTTGGGCTGAATTTATTTTTCGTGGAAAAAAATGAACTACCGTTGCTTTTTAAGTATGATTGGAGCTTCTTTTGCATGTCGGGAAACCGTTTATCAGAAAACTTAAAAATCCGAAAAAAATAACCATATATGCAATTTTTCATGAGGAATCTGAAAATCATTCTTAAAAAGCAACGGTAGTTCATTTTTTTTCCACGAAAAATAAATTCAGCCCAAAAAAAGTTATAACTTTTTTCCAGGTCAGTTTTCCTTTCACTTTGCTTTGACATGATTTTGCCAAAAAGCGAGAAAACAAAAACACAAAGCTCATTCTAAACCAAATCGGACCTTCGACAGCGCGATGGATAGCTCTTACCATTCCCTATCGATCGAGCACTCTCCGAAGATTGAATATTATCACTAAGTAGATCAAAATTGGATATAAATGAAGGGAATAGGCTGTTTCTGTGGGTTCCAGTTTGAATTTTCTCTTGGGATATCGATTATCTGACTAAACTGAATATTTTAGGATTTTTAGAGAAAAAATTAGATTTTTAGCATGCTTCTCCAGCTTGTGTTTTTTGCGCGGGGAGAGGCGGGCGAGAGGACGGGGGGAGGGAGAGAGACACACGCTAATTAGGCTCCGCCACCTTTTCCTCTCGTCTCGCCTTTCCCTCCTCTCCTCCAGAGCGTTGCGCGCGCACTTCTCGGGCTCTAGCGCGGCTCAGAGACAAGATATCAACAAACGGCCAAATGTATGATTTTATTGGGACCACAAGAGATAGTTTGAAAAAACATTTGACCCCATGGCTTCAATTCGGCTATCCACGATGTGGCCCCTACATATACTATAGATTTTTCCCTCATTCTAAATCCCCGCCATTGAGATTACCTCACCCTCAGCTTTCATTGGCAAGTGGAAGAACACGACCTCGGATAACTTCAATGCCTTTCTTAGAGAGGTGAAATAATCGATTGATTGGTAGAAGCGATACTGTAATGACATTGATTGATTGGTAGAAGGGTTACTGTAACGATATTGATTGATTGGCAGAAGGGATACTGTAACGATATTGATTGATTGGTAGAAGGGATACTGTAATGATTATTTGAAGGTTGGTGTGGAAAGCATTTATCGCACAGTGGCATCGAAACTCAAGCCATCTCTGACATTCGAAGTGAATGGAGATGAATGGGTGATAATGTCCGAGACCAGTTGTAACACTCATGTCACCAAGTTCAAATTGGGAGAGGAGTTCGAGGATAAGACATTCGATGGAAGAGATGTAAGTGAAGAGAGAGAGAAGGATGCTATGGAATGAAGTGTATTGAAGGTGACTTCCAAATTCCAATTGGATGGAACGAAATTGATCCAGACTGAGAAGGGAAAGAATGGAGCAAAAGACAGTACAGCCGAGACAGAAGTTATCGAAGGTTCACTTCGTATAAAAATGACATGCAACGGTGTGAATACAGTTCTCGTATTCAAGAAGGTGATTTTATCCCTCTCCCATTCACTCAAAAAGTGAATGAACAGTACATAATTTTGAGGGAGAGGAGAGAGGGGAAGAGGATTCTGAAGCAACAAGAGGACCTGGACGTCCTCAAGTATCGACTACTGTCAACGAAGAAATGATATGTCCTCAATGCGGAGTACATTTTCATATAACGAAAAAGAGAAAAGAGCAAAATTGATTCAGATAGACGGACTATCTCCGTTCCAATTGATCGATCACCTATCGAACACTCACGATGGTGCTTAAGCGAAGCGCTTCAGTTCATTCGGTTTTGAAAATCTCTGTTTGATTGTATTACATCCTGGTAATTTAAGATCGGTTTCCGCTTCTTCTGCACTGATTGCGCGGCCAGCTATGGATCCTTGGGCACACCTCACTCCGAACATGCTGCTAAATGTGCAGCAAAATTGGAACTGAGGTAACAAAAGAAAGTAGGAGTGAAGTGATGCGAAACAGTCGATGCAATTTCACGAGATGCGAGACCTTTAACAGCGAGAAGCTCTTGCAACTTTGACTAGTATTTATCATGCGAACTCGAACCAAGGCGCTGAACTATGGACCCAAATAATGGAGGAAGGGGAATAGGGGGATGAGGAGAATCGGGAGAGAACGGAAATGAGCGCTTACCATCGAAAACCAGAAAGTTCAAATTCCACCAGACTAAAAAAATTTCATCAGAAACCGGCTAGAGTTCATGGTCGTGTTATTTCCTTCTTTCCAGACCGGCCACGGATCTCTCCTTCGGAAAGATCATCCGAAAGGAAATTCCTGCTAAGATCATCTTCGAAGATAAGGAGGTAAGTGTATTCTCTCTCTCGTTTAATCTAACTTGTATTCTCAGGTGCTCGCTTTCCATGACGTCTCTCCTCAAGCTCCCGTTCATTTCCTCGTTATACCCAAGAGAAGAATCGATATGCTTGAGAATGCAAAGGAATCGGTGAGTGACAGGAGCGAATGATTGACAGTAGTCATTTAGTTGCAGGACAGTCCTCTTCTGGGAAAGCTTCTACTCACTGCGGCTTATGTCGCACACTCTCAATGTGAAGGATGGATATAGAGTTGTAGTGAACAATGAATTGAAGCCTGGTGTCAAGTCGGTTTGCGTTCCGCATGTAAAGGTTGAAAGGTGGGAATAAGTATGTAGGTATGTACCTCCGTACTATGGTATTAATCCCAGTTTTTCAGTTTTCTATGTTTAGTTAACCTTCTCCTTCTCGATGTTTCGCCATAGAAATTCATTACACACTCTTGCTAGGATCCTACAATGGTATTCATGTTCAGTATGCACTCTTTAATCAAGAGCGCGCGTAATACCGACTCCTTGCGTCTCGGAGCGAGTCGGAGCGGGCCCGCTACCCTCCCCCTCCCATCCCCCCGACGTAGCGGGCCCGTTATAAAGAGGCGCTCCATTACGGGCCCGTTAAGCTCGTTTAGCCAACCCTACGGACCACTACCTTTGTACGAATTGGCGGAAAATGAGTGTGTCCAGACGCTTTTGCATTACTCGACCCAATGCATTCCTTCATGGCCCAAGCATAACATCTCCAGGAGACGATAAGAAAAAAGTCGAAGAAAGAACGAACAAGACTACGAAATTCTGAAGTCTGAATAGGGTGAAGAAGTAAAAACCGCCTGACAAGTTCGTCGCCTCATCATGGACAAGATCTTCACCATACAAAAATAACCATGTCGAGCCTAACGTCTCACTTCATGGGCATTTACAACAAGGGAAATGTTTGAGCAAATCAACTATCACGAGGTATTAGTAGTACTCTGTCTTACATTTGATCTCTGATCTATATCAGGTTGCGCTCAAGTCAAACCGCGGGTTGTACGTCGGACACGGAAAATCGGATTGGGCTGTACAAGCTCAAGTTGCTAATGCATCGGAGATGCTTACTCCTGTGAAGAATGACGATGGAACCTGGTCGTTCAAGAGCCGCGATGATAAGTAGCTCGATGCAAAAAAACTGAAAAAAAAGAGGGCCAAGAATTACGATAGTCTATTTCATTCGAGCGCGAGAACAAGAAGAGTGAGCATTGGCAAATCGAGTAACCTTAACGATAAACGATAAAAGATCGGACAAAAGGAATGTCTCTCTGTATATGTGTGTATGTTTGCTCACTCGCAAGTCACTTAGGCTAAATCAAAATGTTGATTGAGTATCAGTTATTCAAACGAATTGTGTTTTATTCATAATTTTCTTGTATCCCCGTTTGAAGAATTAGTCAGTAGGAAACGGTATTCTTTATTCATTTCACACCAATTACAAGGACGATAAAATCGAGGAAAATTAGCATTTGTAAATAAAAGGAATCTGATGTATTTACTAGAAGTTCTATTCACCAGTAGATCATTGGGCACTTCTTTACTTTAGTGCCCAAGATATTTTTCATTTCCCTCACCCCTCCTCCCCTCCCTGCTCATTTTACCCAGTTCTCGAATCATAGCGCGGTCGAAATAAGAGAAAATGAAAGGTTACGATTACGATTATTACACATTTATCAAGAGGTCGGGTTAGGCGAGAGCTCTGATGTGCATGGCATTCCAACTGGCTTTTCTTGCTTCGTTGAGAAAGTTCGGACCAACAGTCTTGCGGAAGATATCGCTCCATCTAGTCATTGGTCGGCCTCTTCTTCTTTTCCTTGTCGGGAACCATTCGATCACAGATCGGCTCCACTTCCAGTTATCGTCATTCGCGATCTTGTGCAACCAAAACCATTTCCTTTTCTGCGCATTTCGAACAAGGTCCTGAATTCGAGTTAAATCTCGCAACCGCTCATTAGAGACATGATCGAGCACAGTACAGCCTACCTTCCATCTTTCCATTCGACGTTGAGCCACTGATAATCGATTCATTTGTGCATTGGTCAGAGCCCAACATTCGCAACCATACAATACCGCGGGGAGAATGCAGCCATTGAATAAGCGACGTTTGTGAGCCATTGGGATACCCCGATTGATGAGAAATGAGCGGTATTTGTGAAATGCCCCATACCCTGCTTGAATTTGCTTGAAGTGTTATTTCCCAGTCGTCAGTCCCGTTAATTGTTATCCCACTTCCCAAGTATACCACCTTTTCCTGCAATTTTACAACCTTAACAGCTACTTTAACTACTCTGGGTAGGGGCTTGGATGTCATTCCGATGGTCTTATCCCCGTTGAGCTTCAGTCCCACTCCCGCCAAAACCTTTTCTAGTTCCACGGCCATGCTTTGAATTTGTCGTTCATCGTGTGAGATAATGACAGCATCATCAGCAAATAGGATATGAGAAAGGAACCGACCATTTATGCAAATTCCCTATGCAAAGCACACGTTTTATCTCATAGGTCAGTTTCAAAAGTCATCTTCGCTATCGGACTTGCTGTTCGAATCTTCATCATTTGCCTTCCTTTTCATTGCAGCCTTAGGCTCAGGTGCATCGTAACCCTAGGCTTAGGCTTAGGCTAAATTACGCAAAATCCTTCTATTCCCAATTTCAATCTGACTGGGGTGAATTTACATTTTAATTACTTTCTAATTGAGTTTCAAACTCAACCCCATAAAAGGTCCTTCTACTCGCACCTCTGGTCATTCCGGCCCTTTCCCTGCGGGGAGAAGAAAAGAGGGAAATGAAAAATATCTTGGGCACTAAAGTAAAGAAGTGCCGATCATTGATTGATGGGCCGACCGTACACATAATGAGAACTGATAGAGGAAATATACAGTATTCTTGATTCAAGAGTCTACAATAAAATTAACTCTAAAACTGTCTAAAGTCTATATGTGAAATTGCTCATAAGAACTACAATAGAAGAAATCTGTGAATGGATAAAATATATAAACAATGGATAATAAAAGGCGAGTAATCTATCGTACCCTAATCATTCCTTGGTAGTTTCTCCTTCTTCATATTCCACTAATTCTTCCTCGTATGATACTGAATTCGTTGTACGTTCATCTGTCTCGACACTGAATGATCAAAGATCAAATACATCACTCACAATCATCCACACATTTAAAGCATTTTTAAAATTCCTACCCCTTGGCTCTTCTTCCGTCTCTTCTTCCTCTATGCACAACAGATTGTTCGAATGTCGATAGAAGAGCTCCACGAGAGAGGTTACAGCCGATAACTGGAAAGAGAATATAATCAAGCACTGATTACTCTATCCCCCTCCTTCCTTCTCTCTCTTACCCTCTCCTCCAGCCGATTCTCGATTATCATCCATCTTCTCCTCTTCCACTGCCTCAGTCAATGCTTCCAGTGCACGAGCTCCCTGCAATAAAAATAATACATACACTGTTGCCAATCTCTTCTATGAAACGTTGTTCACTCGACAAAATAACTCTCAAAATAATCTCCACTTCTTACTCTGTTGTTCTCTCTATCCTGGACCGAATCGGGTGCGCGAGTCTCCGATGCCAGCACTCTGAAAGTATCAAACATTGTTGATCATAAACTGTTCTTAAACAGCAACTGATTAACAATAACACTCCATCTCGTACCTTGCCAGATGGGTCAGATTTCTCCACCATTCCGTGTCATTGTGAGATCGATGGGAGAAGCACGAGATCTTCTTCAATTCGATTATCGGCGTTGCACGTATGGACGATCCCTGCAGGCCTGAAGGGGGGACGTTTCCAATCAGTTAATCATCAATCGAATCATTCACCCCCCCCCCCCTCTCTCTCTCCTTACCAATCAGCACCGTTCCTTCGTTCTCACTATCGGGATGAGGTTCTTCCATGAGCATTGTCCGAAGGGAAGAGAGGGCCTGAGAGAAGATAATGAGTCCCCTTGGTTATCCATTTCCTTTTACCTTTGCTCCCATTCTCAATCCCATCTGTCGATCGAAGACTGAGGGAGCTCCTCCTTGTTGGACGTGGCCAAGAGTCGTAAGACGAGATGACATCTCAACCATGACAATCACATTCAATCTTCATTCAAATCGGCATCATCACAATCATCGATATTACAAGGGTAAAATATCGATATTTCACACACACTTTATCACATTAATCGAATTGATTAATAAATAATGCAATTTCTATCTTACCTGATGACTCTCCTTGAATATATCGAGTACTTCATCAGACTTCATGTGACATCCCTCTCCTCGCACCATGAGATAGTGATGACTACCCGGACGTTTCATTCGATGCTCCGCCTCCTTAATATTGATTATTAAGTAAATATGGCACTACTTTAGAAGACCAGAATGGCCTAAGTGGGGTGTGGATAGTGAAATTCCATTCCTTCCCCAGTCCCATCGGGAGGGGTCAGTCTGCAGGGGCCAATGCAGTCCCATCGGGAGGGGTCAGTCTGCAGGGGCCAATGCAGTCCCATCGGGAGGGGTCAGTCTGCAGGGGCCAATGCAGTCCCATCGGGAGGGGTCAGTCTGCAGGGGCCAATGCTCCCCGCGCTCTCCTCAGATGGGAGAGCGCCTCGACTGAACAGGAGAGAAGGAATCCAACTCTTTTAAAGGCCAGGGGGATATGTTAATGAAAAATGTAAAAATGTAGAAAGAGTGTGAAAATGGAGAGAGACTAATCCTATAACTGATCGCTGATTTGAAGGAATTTCCCCCCACCCTGCGCGCGTAGAGTGGTGGAATGGTCTTCCCAATCAATCTCATTCTCTTCTCCACCGCTCACAAGAGACAGGGGATGGTAGTGATGTCAAATCAATTCTCAATTCCTTCTCTCTCTCCCTCTTTTTTATCCCTCGCATTCAATTCCAAGGGAGAGGCGATCGGCGATGCAAATCGATTCAAGTACTTGAGAGAGGGGAGAATGACCCCCAAGTACTTGGGTGAGAGTCAATTACTTGACTGAGTGAGAGAGGGAGAAGAGAAGAGAATGACATGCAAATTGGAATTGGTTGGAATTGACTCTCACCCAAGTACTTGGGTCATTTGCATTTTCACTCTCACTGTCTGTCAATTCTTGGCGAGAGAGCAGCGTCTCTCTTGCGCGAGATTCAAGTACTTGAGAATTGGAATTGACTGGCCATCCCTAGGGGATGGGGAAATGAAAACCCCCATTTTAGCCATTTTTGAGCCATTCTGGTCTTCTAAAGCAGTGCCGTAAATATCGACCCAATAATCAGAACCCCCTCCCTCCCTCCCTTCTCACCCTTCTCTGTTTCTCCACTTCTCTCTCATCCACTTGCTCCTCAACGAAATGAATACTGTCCGCGGCTCCTCAATTATTATTAGGTAATTAATTGAATAAAAAGAACAATTTAAATTCAGTGGCATCGACGCAATTTTTTGAATGAAAGAAAAAATGCTAGAGATGGATGCCCAGTAGGACTATCAGATTGAAGAATTCGTCTCTTCACTCCGCATGCTCTCTCATCGGTTCGAGAAGCGAGAGAGCACGCGGAATAGAGAGACGAATTCTTGACGGTGACAGTCCTTCGTCTTCCTCTCACCCGCTATTCCTCCCATTGCAGCTAGATATCCGCACTGTCCTCCCATCGTTTCAACAATGAATGCACTGCAAACAACGAGATTATATTAATGATTTAATTAATTGACTTAGTTTCAAGTAAACAAATTTTAAATGAATAAATTGTGAGTTTGACCGTTTTCTGGTGCCTGTTCCACTCTGCTTCACGTAATCGATGAGTCTTGCTATCTCATTGAGTGCCGTATCCGAACCGATGGAAACACGAGTACCTGACAAGGGAACCGCATAACCTTAATATGAAATTGGGCTATGAGCTATATACCATTCGAAAGAGCATCAAAATGTGAGTTGATCCACGTTTTCAAATTCTGCTATAGCGACCTGTGGTGGTCAGGAGATGTCACCGAAGATTGCACTGGATTTGCACGAGATCTGGAAGACGAGCGGCGCAGTGCCTTGTGCACGTCTCACTCTCTTCGTTAACATGACCAGGTAGCCTAGTGGATAAGGTGTTGGCCCATTCGTTTTGAAGGTCCCGGTTCAATCCCCCTTGGTGTCGGATCTTTTGCCCGATTTTTTCCGCGACAATTCGCGAACCCAGCGCTGCTAGTTTGCAGAATATTCATTTCTTGAGTGATTTTTCTGTCTCCCTTTCCATTATCGATCGTTTCTTGTCGTGTTCTGCTCTATTATCGATATGGCTTCTATGATGAGTCGCTATCGTTTCATCAAAAATCAAAACGACATGCACTTTTCGATAAACTGCATAATCCAAAAGAGATTCGACGTCCGAACAATGTAAAACTGCGGCAAAAAATCGGGCAAAAGATCCGACACCAAGGGGGATTGAACCGGGACCTTCAAAACGAATGGGCCAACACCTTATCCACTAGGCTACCTGGTCATGTTAACGGAGAGAGTGAGACGTGCACAAGGCACTGCGCCGCTCGTCTTCCAGATCTCGTGCAAATCCAGTGCAATCTTCGGTGACATCTCCTGACCACCACAGGTCGCTATAGCAGAATTTGAAAACGTGGATCAACTCACATTTTGATGCTCTTTCGAATGGTATATAGCTCATAGCCCAATTTCATATTAAGGTTATGCGGTTCCCTTGTGAGAGGAAAGGAATTCACTCTGATCAACTGAATATATCGATCAGTGAAGAGCACGGGGTCGGATGTCGGACTATACCCCCGATTTTGATCCGGGTTTGAAGCCTATAACCCCCGATTTCGGAAACATAACCCGCGATTTTCAATATGTTTTTAGTCGAACCCCCGATTTTGTCCAATTGTCCGAGAATGGCGCTCGTCACTGATATCGATCCAAGCCAGTTCAGCCCATCTTCCTTCTGTCCCCCCCCCCCTCCTGTCTCTCCCTTCTCTCACCGGGTACGTTATTCGAGATTGTAGCGGGTACGACAGCCATCGGAATACGTAGTTCGGGAAGGAGTTTGCGTTGAATGGACAGACTGAGCGCGGCAGAATACGCCTGACACATATCAATTGGCATTTCCTCATTTGTGATATACCAGTGACTAATAATTGTTACTATAGGGGTTGCCGGAGCGGGATCGGGATTAGACGTGCAATTGCCCGTGTCTCTCCCCTCTCATTCATCCCGCACGAGCGAGACGTTATGCAAAGAGGGTACGGGATTCCCCCTCTCATTTCCCTTTACTTCCCTCACTCCATTTCTTGAAGCCTTTGTTTCTTTGAATGCAAATGATGCGGGATCCCGTACCCAATTTACATATCGTCTATTGAATGAGAGAGTTGAAAAGAAGAAGAGAAGCGAGGGAATCCCGATCCTGAACCGGTAACTCTACTAATCGTTACCTCGAATCCTCCGACAATGAGCAATCCCTTGATGTTGTACTTGGAAAGAGTTGCGGCTACGGCGAATGGTTCAGTCACTTTCTCCTGCAATGGTTGGCCATTGTTTGAGACAATGATAATCTCTTCCTCTTGGTCTAACATGGCCTAATAAACATGGCCATATATTTTTGCGAAATGTTCACTCTCATGCCCAATTGTGAGCATGAGAGTGAACGAAACCTCTTCAATTGAATATTCCCTCCTTCTCTTACCTTCTTCGTTCCCAGCATTGATCCTCCTCTACTCACCCATCCTGCCACTGACGACCAATCAAGCATCTGTAATCGACATCATAACCATAGTCCCTTCCCTCTCTCTCTTCTTCTCAATTCCCTACAAACATGAAAAGTAACGTGGCAAAATTATTTTAAAAATCCTTATTTTTTCCATATTTCAAGCTGATTTGAGTAGGCGTATTCAACAATTGTCTGTCCGTCTCTTCCATTCGTACTCACCTCAATCTGTCCACTGGCCAATCCAGTGAGTGAATCATGCACTCCATATACATCATATCCCGCTGCTAGTGCACAACGAACGAATGAATGAGTGATCGCATTCATTCCTCAATTCACAAATAATCAACTCTCGTGAACATCAAACGATTGCCCACTACATGACTCTCAAGAAATACGCGATATTCTCATAATCATTTCTCCATCAGTAATCAGTTTTCAATGTTTTTCCTATTGGAGTCGATTCCGGAATTTCAATAGTGCGAACAAAGGAGTGCCTCTCATCATTTCAATTCCATCTTTAAGGTTCATTGTTCGTCGCGGCCAATTGCAATAAGCGAAGTGATTATTCGAACAGGGAGAATTGGCGGTTCTTTGTTCTCTCTTATTGGAATTCCAATAGTGGGCCGATCAGTTCTCAATCAATCTCCTTCTCTCTCTCTACAGTACCCGCAGCGGGTGCTCCCACATGGAGTACAGCAAGTGACATGTTCTTCTTCAGTATTGGAGAGATGGATCTGTCAGAGGAGGGTCCGAGACGATCTGAATGACGAATTGTTCATCACTCAGTAAGGAGCACCAAACACACCAATGGGTCAACAACATATTACTTGACTGGTTATTATAATTGTACTTGTATCTTTGAATTGAAAAGTGCACTCACTCGAATTCTTCTTCTCTTTCTGACTGGTGATATCAGTAATCTCTTCTCCTCTCTCAACTTTCGCATGGATCATACTCGGACTGTCTCGAATCTTCGTAACTGGAGAAATAGCAGGGGAAGTGGCAGGGGAAGTAGAGGAGAGGGAAGACAAACGAGATCTAAATTGGAATTTAATTATTTTTTTAATTCGTGAATATTATAAATAAATCATGACCTCGATTGGACAGCTCTGTATGCAGCCATCTCACTCGTCGTCTGTAGATACTCCACCTACAATTATTTCATTTATTTTATCCATCACCAGTTCTAATTTTTTTTTTCAAATTAAGAGCGTTGATCTCTTGAAGTACCCTCTGGCAGGCGCGTTATTACATAAATTGGATGCTTCCGTTCTTAAACATATTCATGGCCTACTGACCCATTGTAACATCGTACGATCCACCTTCTCGTCCGTTTCATTCACCCATCCACTAAAATGTTTATCGTTTGTGTTGCGACAAATCGAATAACGACAACCATCACAGAGGAATATCTCCGAATGGCACATCAGGTCAGTTTACGATTGCACATCCTTCATCCCTAATGACACCGCGCTCATTACACTATTTTGATTAATTTTTTTCCAGAGTCCTGGTTCGGGTCACATCAAAACAAGAGACAGTAATGTTTTGATCGATTTCACTGATCCCCATCGAGTACTATGTCGGCAGCCCAACTGTACGATCCAATATTTCATGTCTTCTCGCGGTGATATACATCATGGATTTCCTCATCATCATACGTATGCCACGAAAACCAGACGCTATTTCAATATTATAACTATTCCAGAATGACTAATTTTATTTATTGGCAGCAATATTATATCTGCTTTTCTGAAGGGCTTATTTGGACAATAAATCAATCTAACAATGCATGGAATGTCGCGATTGTCATAAATTCAGATGATTACGTGAGTTTCTTCAGACCACCACAAGAAATATGTAATTTCTGCAGGAGTGGCAGCCCAACTCACGCAATGATTTTCTCTACGCAGAAGGAGATAGAATGACATTGTTCAAATTCCTTCCCAATCGAGCAACTTGTGAACGAGTAATTTTCCATGAATACACTCTATGCGCCCATAATGATAATTACCCCAACACAGAGGTGCACACACCAATCACTTTATGTGAGTGGCGCATCAATAATACATTTTCAAACTCCTTTGTTTCAGCCAGATCAGTTCTTCATTCTTCCGAGTTCTCTCAATCTACACCTTCTTCTACTACGCACTCTGACAATGGGTTGTATATCATAGCATATGATCCAAATACACCAATCTTGCCCACACAGACTAGCCCACGTATGGAATACCCAAATTACATTCGTTTACCAAGTGCATTTCCAGTAGCATTAGCGCCGGAAAACGATGAGAATAGTAACACTTCGCGAACCCAATCCCCTTCTACTCTCGAATCAAATGACAATTCAGATCACGGGTATGAGGCTCCATGATACTAATATATCCCTCTCCATTTCAGATCCAACTATTCATCGTGTAAGATCTGTCTCACTGATTATGGTAATCGTACTCGATCAGCCATTATTCCCTGTGGTCATCTCGCGTGTTCTAACTGCATCAGACAATCCATGAAAGAGAACAATCGATGCCCTTTCTGCAGGAAAAACATCCAACACACGCTTAGACTATTCGAGTAAAAATCGCATTGAGTGATTCACTGTTACGCTCTTATTTCGCATAAAATATTCAAATTTATTCAATTCTTGCATTTTTATCTTAATCTAAACCCCACCCCCCCCCCTCCCTCTCTTCCTTCCCATTTATTCATTTTCCAATACCTTCTCCGCGAATGTTTTCCCTCTGAGACGGACGACAGCGTTGAGATCTCCTTTCTCGAATGCAGTTGCCACCTTAATCAAATTAGTTTATATCTCCATAATTTCTTCCTCCTTACCATCTTATTCCTCTCAATCGCCTTCTTCAATGGGATTCTCTTCAATTTGTTTCCCTCGATGCCAATCACGTACGCTTCCTTGCACAATGTCGGCTGAGACAAGGCATTACATCATTTGTTACTAACAGAGGTATGCAAACTATTTCCCGCACTCCTCTTTTTACATGCTCTCTCGCATTGCCTGATCGGCGAGAGAGCATTGTGAAATGAGGGGTGCAGGGAATTTTCGCACAGCTCTGGTTAGATACTATTACTTCGTCAATAGTGGCATTGAATCTCACTCCTTCATCCCCTTCCTTTCTCCTCATTCTCGCATACCTCAATGACAGTATAAACAGCTTCCGCTCCCATTCTCGTTCCCAATAATCGATCTAGGAACGATGCCCTTCCTCCCCTCTGCACATGGCCCAACTTCGTAATCCGAGTGTCGAACTGCAAGAAATCCAAGAATAATTCAATAGTTGGTGCAATAGTTGATCCTCTTTGTATACGTCTTCGTATCCACATTGAATCCAATAATTATACAAGAAATCACCAATTATTCAAAAATTGCAAAGCAACGGAAATAAATGAATGAATGAAATATAATTCGATCAGTTTTACCCATCGTTCGTACCTTCAACTTCTCTTCAACAACTTTCTGTACTTCTTCAGGTGTAATCTTCTTTCCCTTCATATCGACAGCTCCCTCCGCAACTATTATCACGTTTAGACGACGACCCAACTGAAATGACAATGTAATTCCGTAACCCGATTCTTTCGAAATAATTGTTCGCTTCCATTTCGATCCTTCACGATCAATTGTTGGTTGGGTGTACTATTCATGACAGGGCTCTCGCTTTCCCATGCTCTCTTGCTTCTCTGACCGACTAGAGAACATTGTGAGATGAGAGAGTTCCCTCTCACCTTTCTCATCGTTGCCAATCTATTGCACATAGTGCTCTGCCAGTCTTCTCCAGCTGGCCATTCAGGAACGAATACGAAGTCGGCTTCAGTGGCGAGAGCGGCAGTCAGTGCGAGATATCCGCATTGACGACCCATCACCTCATGAGCATCAATTGGTTGGATGAAACCAGTCTGCACCGGGCCAAAAATGGCCCATCATCTCAACAGAAACACATTTCGCGTGGGCAACTCAAATCCGATTTTCACTCATACTTTTTTCGTAACAACCGGTCCGGTCCGGTCAGACCACTATACTTTGAACCGAACCAGTTATCAGAACCACAACATAAGAAATCAAAGTATCCCTCATTAAAATGTGGTTATCAGTCACAGACCACTATTTATTCTTGGTACCCGGTCGGTAATGCAAATGCATGATTTCCAATGACATTAGAGAATAGAAGATTTACTTCGATTACGAATGTCCTCTGATGACTCTGTGCCGTATCGACGACTGCATCGATAGCCTCAACGATGCGAGTGAGGGCGGAATCCGCTCCGATCGTAATATCCGATGAGGCGAAATCGTTATCGATCGAACTGAGAACAGACTTTTATTAGTAGATCCTGATGTTACAAAGCATCTGTATAGTGCCCAAGATACACGCAAAAAAACTAAACAAAACAAGATAAATAGACTGACCCCACAATGCCAACGACGGAGAGTTGGACGCATCTCTGCCCTCTCTCCACACTCACTTTATCCAGATCAATCAATTCATCCATCAACGAACCCCATTCCGAATGAAGCAACTGCAATTATATCCAATAGCAAGAGAGATCACCTGCCATTCAGACCAGTGATGAGCACAATGTCGGATATCGGACTATACCCCCGATTTTGACCCAGGGGTTGAAGCGGATAACCTCCGATTTCGGAAGCAAACCCGGCGATTTCCATCAGGTTTCTTGCCAAACCGCCGATTGTGTACAATTGTTTGAAGATGGTGCTCATCACTGATCACAGAAATAGACTGCAGTTCTCACCTGTAGTCCCGTGAGCGATCCGTCTCCTCCAATACAGATAAGGGCGTTGATCTCGTTGAGAGCCAGCACTGACGCTGCCTGCACAACCACAGTATCAATCAATTATATCCCCTACTTCTTTACGTTAGTGGCCAAAGGTAGACAACTAATATTCTTCCTCGCTCATCCGATCACTCGCTTACTCATTTCTCGTTACCCACAAGTTAGAGTGCGGTATTTGTGCAATAATGTAAAGTGGCGATATCTCAAAATACCTTGAGTCTTCCTTCCCTGGTCATGAATTCTTTGGATCTCGCGGATCCGATGAATGTTCCTCCAGTCTGGATTACATTTGCCACTGACTCCCATGTTGCTCGTTCGATCGAACCAGCGATGAGACCCTGAATGGAGATATTAGGCTTACTATCAATATCTATGTTAGTATTATAGAAAACGATCAATCATGATATCCCATTGAAGACCCGTCGCAACGGTAGTCTATTGCATTTGAACAATTGCTCTTGAAGTGTACGTTGTACAGTAACGGGACATCGCCGTAGGAAGGAACGCAAATAAATAAAAAATTACTTTGTATCCGTCCTTGATGTAGAATATTTCTGCATGATGGAAGTATGAAAGACGGACGACCGCACGGAGAGCCGCATTCATACCTTAAAGATACAAATAATCTACTATTAAAGCAATTTTTACCCGTTGTCACGGCGTTAACAGAGTAAGTCTCTTAACCCAATTTCAGAACACCTTCGTGCAAAAGTTCCAAACTATCAACGAGCGTTTTTACAAGGATATTCGTCATAGGCAGATGCTATTTACGCACCTTGAGCATCTCCTCCACTTGTAAGAACCGCGATTTTCTTGCCGGCTCCGGCCATACTGAATCACTGCTTTAATTAATCATTGATATTAAAGATACAACAGCTGGCTCGATAACCAGTTAGACCAACACCATCGAGATAAGAGAAGAGAACTTTTTACACAGATTGAGCAGTTACTTCAATGTTTCCGAATGACAAGTAGACGATAACAGTATTAGTATAAACATGAACAACAAATTGGATAGATAGAATTGGACTAGAACAGCAAGAAAATATGTATGAGTAAATTTAAATTAATGAAGCGTCTTTAGACTACATCCAGTTCCTTAGTCTTCTCAATGGCCTTGTGCTGAAAAAAGGCAATGTGGGTAAAAAAATACGCAATTCGCTCACTTCTGTCTCGATTTCTTCTTTATTGAATAGAGCCGTCCACTGTTGATAACATTTTTCTTTCATACTTTCCACTCCTTTCGTTGCCCTATCCAATCTGGCTTTCGCAACGTCCTTCTTATCATTGAAATGTCTGAATACAAATTGGATTTTTTTGGTGTGAATGAGTTTAAGAGAGAGTTACCTGGTGATATCAGATAATGGATGCTTTGAGGCAGTTGACTGTGATTGTCTGGTGGGATGAGAATGTGGAGGTCTGTAGGAATGCGGCTGTGGATGCGCCTGCTCATTGAGCTTTGGGCAGACATGAGGGCACAAAAGGGTCACATCACGAATGGCACTATCGACGAGTATCATAGAATTGGTCTGAAAATGGAAAACATGACAAATGATTTCACAACACAACATTACAACCTTTCCATCTTTGTCCTTTGCGAGATGCTTCTCAGACGTGCTAAGTTTGGAGATAAGATACCTGAAATTAAGAACCAATTCCCACATATTCACAAAATGTGGCGAAAGAGAACATTAAGAACACTAACCCGAGTTCAAAGTTCCTCTGCACCTCGTCTTTCAACAGCGTCCGGAGAGCCTCCCGGTCTGCCAACTGCTCGGGAGATAGGACGTCAGTCATTCTAAAATGACAATTAATATTTAAAACCAAAAAATACCACCAAAAACGAGAAAGTGCGAAAAATTTTCAGCTAAACCATACGTGGAAATATAGTCGATAATGTAGAGACCGTAATTTTCAGAAGTTCCAGCTAGGAAAATATTTCGATTTTAATTTTGTAATAGTTTTTATTCATTTCTGTCACAGTAACAGTTTATTTTCGTTTTATATTATTTAAAACGCGTTGTGTGGTCTATCAACTTTACAATTTTACAACTAAATGCTCTTAATTTAAAATATTCAATAAATATATCAAATAAGCTCAGTACATGATAGTCTCTCAAAATACCGTATATTAGAGTACGAAAAGTCGAAATCTTGAGTTTTTCTTAATTTTTCTCATTTAATCATTTTTCCTTATGCCTTCTTCTTTCTGTTCATTTTGCTTTGAATGTATCTTTTTTAGAATGACAGAGGGATTGCTCCTTGATAACTCGCTTGACGACTTGAAGGCAGGATCATTACATGACAAAAAAATGGGAGAAGAGTCGGACGATGATGCTCCAACTGAGGTTTCATCCAAGATGACATCAGTTGATGCAAACGGATTGAAGGAAGATGGGTCTGATGATGAGGAAGCTGCGTTCATAGCCGAAGCTAAGGGTATGCTGTCAAATTTATTTTTATTAATTTTGTATTTAACTATTTTACCTGATCCTCTGATTTTATCCATATGCCTTATTACAGCTGAACAGTCAGTCAGACGTGCTGCCTCGAACAAGTGTGATATCTGTGGAGAGAATGAAAAGAAATACAGGTGATTTTTTTCGACTCTTTCAATTGTTAAAATAACCTAATTTAGATGCCCGAAGTGCGATTCGAGAAGCTGTTCTCTTGCTTGCAGTAAGAAACACAAAGCAGATGATAACGTAAGCTCTCCTCTGTGCATACATTGTTCTTGAAAGGCGGGCATGTATTTTAATATATACCACTGTACATCTAATTCGTTTCACTCTCAGTGTGACGGAGTTCGTGGTCCATGGCAGCCAGTTTCTAAAGTTTCTCGATTCAACGAACAGAGAGTTAATGAAGATGCAAACTTCCTAAAACAGGTATAAATTGTTCAATCAATTAGTTAGTCATGCGTATTTTCTATTGTCTACATGAAGCTTTTTCTAGATGATCAATGACGTAACTGAAACGTTGAGTGGGAAATCGAATCAGAAGGAAATTAAGCAAGAAGTGAAAATCGAGGAGTCGGATGAAACAGCTCTCGTCACCACGACCGAGGTAGAAATAACCGAACTATGTGACTATATATGTATATATTTTATAAGTAGTCTGGATTACTGTTAACGAAGCTTGTTGAGGGTGATCAACTATCAGAGGAGAACGGATTGAATGTTCCTCCCATGCCCATTCCTACCATTCCAGACTGCCTTCCGGAGGGATTGAGAGAGCAGGTAGTCTTGTGTTCACATTTGATCCTTTCCTAACATTCTATTCTAGGCTGCTAGTCCGCTAGAACGATTCTTGATTGGAGCATGCCATAAACGTCGTGTCTTCATCTATTTTAATGAGGAGAAGGAAGCCGATGATGGCTCTCGCCACGAACAATTCTCAGATACCGTATTTTGGGCGGTCACTCTCGAATTCAGGTTCAGATTGGAAATTGTTTTGAAAATTTAATGATTGTATGATAGGAAGGAGATAAAAGGCGAGGATGGACAAGGATCTGGACAATTTTCTTCCTATCAGTACACTGTCCAGCAAGTGCCAGAGAGTATCCACGTCAGAACGGTATGTGAAAACTAATTGGACCCATTTCGAAGTACTTCCATTTAGGTGATCAAGCAATTTCTTCGACCGCGCATGCACGGCCCTCTTGTGTCCAAGGTGAATTCTTACTTTATTTATGTGTGCTGGAAAACAAGATACATGTATTCGGAGAAAAAAGAGTAATTTATTATTTTCAAGGACGAGCTGGACATGGATAGACTACAGCCATTCATCGATGCTACTGCAGAAAAGATAAATATCTTCATGCCTGCCCATCTGAGAGCAGAGGAGAAGTATGTTTATGTCTTCGTTTATCATGTTTTTTTTTTGTTTATTTCATCGTTTCCACACTAGCATTTCCATCATTCAATATAATGATACTGTGCAGGTTCTACACAGTAAACTCCGAGACGACGTTCCTCGATAATCTCCGTCAACGAGTGGTCATTAACCATCCCAAGTTGATCATATGTCTTCAGGTAAAGACAGTCTTCTCAATTGTTTTCTTAGTAACGAAGAGTGCTCCAACAACTATTTGTAAGTGAAAAATACCGCAATTCAGGACGAGCTTTCTTCGATGGGAGTGATCAGTGAGGAAGAGCAGAGGATGGTTGTTGATGCGAGAAGAGCCATATTGGATAGAAGGGCAGGAGCGTGTCCGAGGGGACCAAGAGGATCCCCATTCAGAGTGAGCAAGGGGGGGGGACTTCTCATTGTTGCACTTCCGTACGATTCCCTTATTATACTCATTAACAAGAACACTACTTTACATTCAGAACCTATATTGGTGGAAAACGTCAGTGAAGTCTTTTTTTGGACGCCTATTATGTCTTGTAAACCTTTTTATACAAAATACTATAAATCAACACCAATTTTACATTAAATATACTTGAAGGGTAACAACTTCCGCGGAGGTTCTGGTGGTTTCCAGCATCATGGAGGCAGAGGAGGAGGGGGCGGATTTGGTGGATTCGGAGGATTTGGAGGTGGAGGAAGAGGAAGGGGAGGAGGAGGAGGTGAGCATATTTAATTATCAAGATAAAATGTAATATTTATGATGTAATGCGCTATAACAATTTCTTTTATATTCTAAATATGTGAATCATTATCCCTTTCACATTAGGTTTCCGTGGAGGGAACAAACGTCCATTCGAAGGAGGTGATCGTGGTGGATATGGAAAGAGAGGAAGAGATGGAGGAAGAGGTGGAGGAAGACCATATAATCAACGGTTAGTTTATCACTCACACTTCTCACAATCAGTCAAAACAGCGGAAATGGGTATTTTGAACCCCATAATGAAGATATGCAGTGGTCTGATATTGTAACTGTTTCGGTAAAAAAAGTAATGGTCTTAGAAGAACCGGCCCGGGTGTTACGAAAATGTATATATTCAGTAATCGTGATCTGGATGACTTCGATCCGTTTGAGCCATTTGCTGGTCCCAGTGGAGCTGCAATGCTCGAATCATGGAATACGAGTGTGGCCAAGACTGAACCGGATAATAATGGATCTGGAGGGCCGAAGAACTATTTCCCGGACCTGGATGCCCTTGGATCATCTCCGAATAAGAATTGAGAAGTACTATTGTACCGTCCTGTTGTTGACCAATATCGATTGAGATGTTACTACATTGTTGACTTTTGTATTCTGTTTTTATTCCAATGAGCTTATATTCTTATCCCCGTTTACTACCTCGTTCTCACCATTGATGGTGATGCACTTGAATGTAATATTGTTGATCCTCTTTCATTGTTAGTTGTTGATTGTTAGTTGTATAATCGATGTTGATCTTTGATCTCATGATTTCACTCGTTAGTCCATCCCTTTAGTTCATTTCACATTCATCGTTTCACAACTCGCTTGATCGGAATACTTTTTAATACTTGTTGAACTGCTGATAAAATGAATTCTCATTGAGAAATTTTTGTGGTCTGTGCTGTAATAGATTTAGAAGTGAGAAGAATTCAGTCAGTCAAAAACAGTAATTTTGCCTTTCTTTGACACTTACATGGCAATTTGTAAGAATGATTTCTTTCTCTATTTCAATTCTTCGCTCATTTCTGTCTCATTCTCTTCTCCTCGGTAGTCTATTCCCTCTCTTCTCATCCCAATAAATTCATTCCCTCGTTCTACCGTACTCAATGACCTCAATTGGGCCCTGGAATGAATCGAAGAAATTTCAATTGAGTTTGCTAGACGGAGGCAATCGAATAGTCTACGATGTCCTACTAATTTCTCATCTATCTTTCTCTCGTTGCCCTCATGAGTCGTCCGTTTCTTCCTTCTTTCTATCTACAATCCTCTTCCATTTCAGTATCTAGTAGTTCTTCCTGGTGTGTTCAATGCACCCTACCCTAAGGAACGGTCGATCGAGTAAGAGATTACTGTTGATGAAGAGGTGATAGGAGGGGGAAGACATCGTACAGTGGAGTAATTCAGTATCCAAGGAGCTTCATAACGTGCCTCCAAAGCAAAGGAAGCCGCATCCAGTAAGAGATAGATCGATAGACAATGATCGAAGAAATAGATTCTTTAAGGAAGAATTAGACGAAGATGATCTCCCGTTGCTCTATCGAGGACTCAATCCGGATAAATCAAGAAAACTGTTCGTCTCGACGATCACAATCAACACTCCCTTAACAAAACACCCATTTCAGACGTTCCTCCTACCGTTTGGCCGATTGGATTCGACCCATTGAATACGATGTGACATTGATTGTTGGAGTAAGAGGACACAATGGAGCCGAGAACTCAACAGTGAAGGGTGAGGATATCTGATGGGAGATCAAAGATCAAAGGTCGTTTAGAATTCGCGAAGATCGTATTCAAAGTCGACGGAGGCTCAACTAATCTTCTAGAAATTCACGCTGAATTTTTCAAAGAGTTTGAATTTGTGTGTAGATTAGTTACAACGAAAATATTAAGAAATATACAATTTCAAGGTGTCTCTATCTTTTGATGATGCGGTGTCGGGCTCCAATAATGACATCAATCCAATTCATCAATTTTACAATGAGGAGAAAAGAGCTTATTCATGGCTATTGGAATCGAATCACGGCTATTGGAGTTATTTACACTCTCAATGTCAGATCTCCATTTCTCATTCTGAGCGGTATTCGACTTTTCAGCTCAAATGGATTGGGTCGATTGGATACGGTACTCTAGGACTGTACGAGACTTGGTGAGAAATCTAATGTGAATTGGAAGGAGTTATAAAGATTAAGATACTTCGACGGTGAAGAGAATCGATATTCTCTGACTACTCAGGGACAACCAATGAGCACCCGAAAATGGATGCCTTGTTTTGATGAACCAGCAATGAAGGTGTATTCGAATCATCATGAAAACAGGTAATGATCTTTCCAGGCCGTTCTAAATCTTCAAGTAGTTCATCCTTCTTCATTAACTGCTCGATCCAATGGAAGAGTCCTTTCTTCAGAGGTTATTCAAGGCGGAATGTACGAGCAATACTTCGTCATCATTCTTACATCGTTTATTCTAGCCTCACAAAGACCGTATTCGCTGCTACTCCTCATATTTCTCTTTATCTCTACGCATTCTCAGTGACTGATTATGTGGAGATGAAGGATACGGTAGACGATATCAGTGACTGATTATGTGGAGATGAAGGATACGGTAGACGATATCAGTGACTGATTATGTGGAGATGAAGGATACGGTAGACGATATCAGTGACTGATTATGTGGAGATGAAGGATACGGTAGACGATATCAGGGACTGATTATGTGGAGATGAAGGATACGGTAGACGATATCAGTGACTGATTATGTGGAGATGAAGGATACGGTAGACGATATCAGTGACTGATTATGTGGAGATGAAGGATACGGTAGACGATATCAGTGACTGATTATGTATAGATGAAGGATACGGTAGACGAGATTCCTGTGAGAATCAAGGAATTGTTCTATTCTTCATTCATTATATTGTTTCAGATCAGTGTTGTTCTCCCTCCAACTTACAAGAATAATCTCAATGCTTCCCTTCAATTGGCAAAACGATCAGTGGAAGCATTTGTGTCTGCATTGAATGCAACTAGAATCTTCGATAAAATGGGTTTCTTTGTTCATCATCATCATCAATTCAGTAATGAATTGTTCAGACTTTGTATTCGTTCCTGTCCATGGATCGGCTATGGAGAATGTTGGACACATATATCTTTCGGTTGTTAATAGTAGTGATGTTATTTCGAGCGCTCGTCGCTCGCGAGCGATTACTTTTATTCATCGCTCGAGCGCAAAGCGCAGAATGATCGCTCGAGCGCTCTTCGCTCGAGCGCAATTCTCAAAATGATCGCTCGAGCGACGAGCGCTCGAGAGCCATTCGTGGAAACGAGCGCTCGAGCGATCGGCGCTCGAGCGATAAATGAGAGACTGCGCTTGAGCGCTCGAACGGAATGGAATGATCGTTGCGATCGTTCTAATTGAGTTAAATCGTTTTAATCAACAAATATCGCATTCAAATCGCTCCCCATTCTCTTCCCGAGCACGTGCGCAACATCATTCAAATCCACTCGAGCGCTCGAGCGCAGTCTCTCTTTTATCGCTCGAGCGCCGATCGCTCGAGCGCTCGTTTCCACGAATGGCTCTCGAGCGCTCGTCGCTCGAGCGATCATTTTGAGAACTGCGCTCGAGCGCTCTTCGCTCGAGCGATGAATGAGAGAGGCCGCTCGAGCGACGAGCGCTCGTGATAAACGCTCGAGCGAACAACACTAGTTGTTAATACCCTATTTTTAAATTTTAAAATATTAAAATAATTTCAGGCATTAGCCACTTGGATCGATACGACACTTACGCACATGAGATGATGCACAATGCATATTTTACATCCGAAAAATATAATTAATTAGATAAAAATTACAAATTGCAGTATTTCGGTAATCTGATCACGTTGAAATGGTGGGATGAAGTGTGGATCAATGAAGGATTGACAACGATGTACGAAATTGACGCTGTCCATGGAATAGGAACGAATGCGTCTATAATTGAGTACGGGAAGGGTCGAAGTTAGGCAATGATTGAGGTAACATTTCTTCATTTCCATCTTCGAATACAATACGAATAGACCGATTCATTCCGGAAGACAATTCCTCTCAAATTCGATGCCTCAACTGAAGTCGAAGCTCGTGCGAATTTCATGAAACCCTACACGAAGGTGATTTCGGTCCACTTGATCGGATGAGAACTTCGGGAAAGAAAACTGTTATGTAAGAGGACATATTGCGAAATAGTTCTCATTCGACATAGTACCGATTTCTGTTGTCCCATCCAATCATTATCTTCTCAATTGAAGGGAGCTGTTCTTCTCTTTATAATTCGCAATGTGATAGAAGAAGAATGTTGGAAGGCAGGAATCGAAGTCGCGATATTTATTCAATTATTAAATATAATGAACAATTTTAGTTGTTTCTTCGCAAATTTGCGTATCAATCTGTTGATGGAATGGATTTTCTGCGAGCAATCACTGGTGCAGCCAAAGAAAGCAAAGATATTGGAGATATCGGGCAAACTCCTCAATTGACAATGATGATGGCTCGAATTTCTTCGAAAATGTGAATTTTTCGGTTATAAATATTCGAACATATTTTCGCAGAGAGGATTTCCGCTCGTTCGAATCGCTAGAAAGGGAAGAATAATTGAGTTTAGCCAAGAGAGATTTCATCTAGGTAAGATAGATACAACAAATCTGTCAAATTATTGACTCCCCATGTTTCAGGGTTCATCAATGAAAATGAGAAAGAAAATAAGTTAGTTGAAATATAGATACTTATGTGATTTATCGATTGAATGTTCAGAGAGCGATGGGCCATTCCAATTCATCTATCGAAGTTTGATGGAAATCCGTACAAGACATTTATCATGCCAGATCAGAGTTTGATAAATGTGTATCTTTTGAAGATAAGAACATTTTGAGGTTTATCGATCGAAGTCGATACTGATGATGATCTGATTCTCGATCTTAAGAAGGTTTGAAGAGTCTTCTTTCTTTCCCTTCCATTCTCGAACAATTTCAGATCGTCTTCTATCGTGCAGTGTACGATGAATAAACATACAGAAGAATAGTGAAATCACCTTTATCTAATGCGACAAAAGACGTATGAAAAGGCTTATTTTGTTACATGTACTTCTCTGATCTCAGGAAATCATAGACGATCTTCTTCATTCTGCATACAATGGATACATCGAACCACACCTTGCCTTTTCAATGTTCATTCTGGCATTGAGTGATCATGTCTGTGGATTATCCCATTTCGAAATGGCATTATACATAATTCCAGCTTCGTTATACTGTCTGGAACCTTCACACTAAAATCGCCCTTCTCTATCCTGATCGTCTTCCGGCCATTTTCCAATCGTTTACGGGACAGTGAATAACGCTTTTCATCAATTTTTACTAACCTTTCTTTGTTTCAGCGGCCACCACACCGCATTCGAGAAATGGAACAAGATGATATTCGCATCGAAGAAGTTGTTGATTACCTCATTTCGTTATCACATCACTTTTCTCAGACCAGAAGAGTATTGCAATGACATCAACTCGTAATTGGATCTCACTACACGACGAATCGTGAGATCTGCAAAATATTGGAAAAGAAGTGACACATTCAGACACATATAAATATTATCTGTGCCCTCAAATACATGATTTTATGACTCTGGAAATGTTCGAAAAGTAACTGACTCTTACGTTCGACAAAACGATGAAACTTTAGAATAATCGAAAAGGGATTGGATGTAAGCCAACCACAGGCAATTCATCCTCCTGATTTCGAACGTATTATTCATTCCATCAACGGAAAACGTGAGCATCGAATTTTAACTTTTTCAGGAAAGGTGGCCTTTCAGACCCGAATATCGTTGCAAACGTAATACTGAAGATGGCGTCGTTAGTCAATGAGTTGGTTGACTTCTTGAGAGTTGAATAATTTGAATTCTTCAGTGAATTTGTGCTTGATAAACTTCTTTCTCGAGCCCGACGAGCTCTCGATGGAAGAAGTACAGATCAAGCAAGAGACATTCAATGAATAATCATCCACTTCATTCACACATTCGAAAAATTACTGAAATTTCTCCTGGAGCAGTGAAACAAAATGCAGCAATAATAACGAGGTGCGAAGTCATTGACAAAAATAAATAGATAAGACATCACATATTGTCAGAATTTTCAATGAAAGGCACGCTATCGAAAGTGAAGATAGAGTTCTCGGCAAGAAAGTTAGTTTGAGATAACAATAAATACAATTGAATAAATTGTTTTCAGCTTGACAAAGCATTCCGGGCAGCAATGGCCAAATTGAAGAAGCAAAAGAAATCGACAAAATCTAAAACAAGCGTTCCGATTAAAATACCGGAAGAACCATTCAGAAGATTCAGTTTCTATTGAGAAACTATCGAATGAAACCACAGATAAAACCATTACGTACTGAAAAATACTAGAGATGGTTCATCAATGTATTCATCAGTTGACACACCCTAAAGAATATTTGGACAAGCGTCCATCCATCGTTCGAAACGTGTGAAATGCACCCATGTGTGCAGAAGATGAGGTTGATCCTGTATTAAAGAAGGAGAGGCACGAATAGCGCCGATATGCAAAGTGAGGCGGAGCGCTCTCCTCATTTTGCATGCTCTCTAGCCCGTTGCCTGCGCTTCAGGGTGACTTGGCAATCAGCCAATCGAGTATATCTCGGCTTAGACGAAAATTTAAAACATGGGAGTTTCGAAAGCGTTATGGGGTGCCCATGCCACACCGTCTGACATCGAGAACTCTGTTAGCCAGATATTCGTGCCACCCCTTCTTTAACAACCACCTCTGTCCCCGTAATCCCCCTCCCCCCATCTTTGGTGTGTGATGAGCCGAAAATGGAGAGAAATGAGTATTTATTATTATGATAGCTGAGAATTGATGGAACCCGAAACAAGTAGAGAATCTATGAGTGTATTCTGTACATAATGATGATGATGACGGTTATTGCATTACTGTGGTCGTTGTAGTGGCGATTTGAGGGCAACCAAGCCAATCGCAAATCTGAAGAGTATGTATCACAATCTTTTTTTTGATATAGTTACACACGATTCGTCATGAGTTAACACACCGTAAAAATTGACTAATGAAAAAGTCCTCACTTCTTCATCTGAATGGCCCTGCAGCCTTTCCCTCACATATTCCATTTCTCCGAGAAATCCGGCAACGCAAACCTGAAATGAAGAAAGTAGCAATTGTTAGAAAGATCAAATCTTACCTTGACCATCGGATTCTTGTCGGAATCGCTATGCATCATGTTGGAACAAATCTGTAATAGAACATTTGTTCATTCAATATTTCCTAGACAAATGAAAGGCAACGATTACCTGAGTGAAGAAAGTGTTTTCGATGTTGATATTGGAGAGGAAATCCTCCACGGATAAGACACATTGAGAACAGAACTAAAAAACATTATGGAAATATTTGATAATAATGAGTTGAAACATACATCATCAGGAAGATCGAAATGCTTTTTCGCATTGAGAATCGGAGAGGAGAAGGCGGAGAAGGAGAGAAGAGAAAGGAGAAGAATACTTCTGATCATGGTAGAACGAATGAAGTGGCTTGGACTGTGCCAGTGGCCCTTTTATATCAGTCAGTGCCTTCCTGATAAGAGTTTGTTCGGTTACTACGTCCTCCGTGCATTAGTCATAATCCGCTTAGGAAAGGTGTCAAGCGAATACTTTGAGCCCAGGAATTTCCTGGCAGAAGCTCGCTCATTTCTGGTGCTCAACATCAGCTGATTTTTTGAAGGGCCAAAGTCTTCAGAGCAAAGTTCATGCCAGCAAAGGGACGCGCATGAACATCACAAGGACTTATTCCTTATCAAAATTGTAGTTGACAACTACTACGAAAGTTCGATTGATAAGATCTGAACTGCGATTGTACTCAACACAACTATCTAACTGTTGATCGCTCTCTTTCGTTCGTTCATTGTTCTTCAATGCAAAAGTGCAATTTCACTCCAGTTTCTGGTCATTTAGTTCTCTGTAGTGCAGAGTCGGATGCCCTGGGGGTTCGGTCCAAAGTATGTATGGGGTGATAGTGAGTGTGTCGAAAGAGATATGAGCTCGTTGATGACGCAACTGAATCGTGTGAATGAGTGTATCGTTTCCTATCGAACGGATTGTACAAAGTGTAGCCAAGTGCGGGTGGCCCCATGAAGAGAAAGAGAATAGACTACGAAGCATTAGCAAAGTGAAGCTGAACTGAGTCAGTCAACAGCATTCAAACACATATTGGATGGAATTTATACGTCGTGTCTCCGTAATAAATCCATTTTCGTTCATGCGATTCATCTAACATTATTTAACCTTTCTGGGACTTAAAATAGTTTCTTTGAACGATAAAAACCCACCTCGTATGAATGTTTTATTTGTCAGCCAGCAATTTATAGTTAATTTGGTTTATCTGGAGTCGTCAAATGAGACGAACTATTGAGCCGATATAATTCTTGGGAAAAAAGACAGAATCTAGAAAGTATTTATAATAAGATTCCTAGGGACTATAGTATAGAAGATGATTGAATAAGGAAATCTTTGTTCTCTTTTTTATTGGCCATATTTTCGCTAGGTCCTATAAAAGGGTAAAGGTATAGGAGGGTTAAATACGTTTTCTAACATCGGCACGATATTCGCAGAATGAACTCGACAGACAGGTCAAAAAAGGCCTCCTCGAGTGTGCTTATCCAACATCATTTGCAATGCGGAAGCAGTACAGATCACATCCAGCAAAGACGGAACGACTGAAGGGAATCTCCATACAAATGAGACATTCTCTTGATTCATCCTCAAACAATGGAATGAGTTCAGTTGATCTGTCACAACACGGAATTATTTTCTCATGTTCATCGCAGGTATCTACTGTGTACAATAGAACCGCATTGTAATCGGCCCATCCAAGTGAAGATTCGGTACAGCACACTTTAGAAAACTACTGACCAAAAGAAACGCTGTAAAGAGAATATTTCTTTCACATTGTGAAATCTCATTGCAAGAAATCATTGGGAAACGTTTGGGTGGATTCGAAGAAGATCCATTTACCTTCTTTTCGATCTCTTTTTCTGTTCGTCGGTCGCATAGCTCTCTCTCCACACTTCTCAGCCTTTGAACAACTGAATGTTTCCACTGAGTGTAGCATTGAAGTGAAGAGAGCGTGTGTCGGAGGAATGTCAACAGTCTTCTTCTCAGTCTCTATCTTCAGTCTTTTCGTAGGGCACAACGACGACGACGACTCGGATTCTTCTTTTCGCTTAGGGGTCACGCTGATTACAGGGCTGCAAAATTGATATTGAAGTTTCCAGGTAATCGTGTTGTGATGCAAAAAAAAGAATATTACATAGATAAGGAGCTGGAAGTAGAGGGTAAAATGGAGGAAAGCGATCGATGGAGAGGAACGTTGAGAAATAATCGCCACAGCTCATGAAGCTCATGGCGAATGATTCAACACTGAATCTTCCATTCCTAATTATACTATCTGTTCTATCCTTCATCTTTGTAAAGTCTAAACAGGAGTGCGAACAGAGAAGACAGAGGGAGGAAGTTCGATTGTTTTCGTGAAAACAGGAATTTAGATCGGAAGGATTCTATTTTATCTAAACCTGAGAATGCTTTATTCGAAAGATCGTGCGTCCAATAGATCAATGATAAACTTGAGGGATGATTGTTGGATGATTCTGTATGTTGTCCCGATAGCAATAAATAATTACAAGTTTATCAAGTATTATGCTCGTTGGAAACGTAATCTCGCTGTGGAATGTGATTGCATTACTGATAATAGCCTACTACTCAACCAGTGTCTTTGTACAAGTATGACATGATTATTACTGATAATTTTTATGATATCCGACTGATTTTGCGTGAAGTCGTGCCCGAATCATTGGATCTCGTTGTCTCGAGTGAATGAGATCTTCCTCGACTCTCCACTGATGGTCGATTAGGCATCGATTGTCTACGAGAAACTGATCGACGATGGAACGACCATCTGAATTGCACTTGTCACGATGAAGTCTCTTCATTTCGCGCGCGCTCTCTCTCTCGCTACTCTGACCGATGAGAGAGCACGAGGAATGAGGAGTCTTTTTGTCAACCCCTTGACCTGATTACCTTCCCAGATGATCCAATCCTTCTTCGCTGTTACTTGCACTGCTTTCTGTCCCCATGTCGTCCATTTCAATCTGGGCGAAGAATAAATTGAAATAGTACCAGAGGATGAGAATACCTACTTGTACAGACTTGATCGTAGTCCCTCTACTCCTCGGGAATGAAATGGGAATTGGAGAGGGATGACCATCAATGCAGATCGAGACAGGAGGAGGAGACGGCTGAATAGAGATGAATAACTATTAGGAACTACTCGAAAGTGGGATGCAGTTCAATCATATTCCACTATAGAAAAAGGCTAGGTTTGTCGGGATGAAGAATTCGTCTCTTCATTCTGTGTGTGATAGAGTGCGAAAAATAAAGAGACGGATTCTTCATCCCGACAGCCATTGAAAAACTCTTGGATCTAGGTAGATAGGTAAACCAACTGACAGTTCGATCGTATCCATTGGGCATGAACTTGACTCTGTTCACTTCCGGAGTATCGTTAGTCAGTTGAGGAACGGCCGAGAGATTCTTCCCGAGTATACGCGAACTGAAAAGTTCATTTTCAATTTCACAAACAAAAAAATCTGGATGCACTCACTTCACGAATAGATTTAGTCTGGGAGTGGATCGAGTGATTGGTTTCTCTCGTTTCTCATTCTCAGTGGATGTAGAGGGAAGATCGTGGTTGGATACACTCTGAATATTAATCTATCGTGAATAAATCTGGACAAATATCATCATTAAAAATGTTGAATTGAGTGATGTGACTCTGATTATTCATCCAAAAAATTCATACCAGTTCATTCGCTTGTCTGAAGGAGATTTTCGATCGTAATCGAGAGACAAAATCAGGAGCGATTCTATTCGATATTGCATCCGTGCCCGTTGAAGTCGACGGTTCCTGGATCTAAATGACCTCGATTGAAACGAAAGATACCGTAACCAACCGAAATGGTAGGAATATTCTGGGATGTCGATTGGGGAGGAGCAGGGGTTGCTGCAGCTGCACTAGAGGAAGGAGCGAAAACTGCTCGGGCTTTGAGTGTTGCGGCCAACTTCTTCCATGGTTGCATGAACTTATCTGCAAAGATCAAAGATCAAAGATCACTCACAAGAAAGTGATTCTTACCCTTCTCCTTCTCTGTTCCACTCCGATTGCTCCCGCCTGTTCCCGATCTCTTCTTCCTTCAATAATGAGAAGTTAACCTGACAGAGATCAAAGATCACTTACTCAACACTTTCCGGTACGGTGAGAGTCTTGTATTCGGACGGTTTGATCAGTTGCAAGTACCCGTATCCCTCAGTTGACTGAAAAGTCGTGATTTATTCTTATTCGTACGATCTTCCTCCAAAAGAGAAAAGATAAAGTCTACGCTACCTGTTCGATAAGAATTGCTAAGATGGTGAGTAATTCTCTGAATGTCGGCCGTTCATCCGGATTCTCACTCCAACAACGAGTCATCACTTCGTATCTGCAAAAGTTTCCTTTTTTGTTTGGGCTGTCTATTCGGAATTTTATCGGAAATTCGGCATCAATTTCCATACTCATTCATAGTTTCTCGGTTAGTATTCAGAGTAACTGGCTAATTGCTTTTCGAAATTCCGAGTATCTTTCGTATAGATTAGAAGGAGTGAATTAGAATGAGAAGTATATAATGGAAGGAATTTCGTATTCCAAATAGACAACTCATTTCAGAATCGTCTTCCAACTAACATCTTATCACACGAGATCAACGGTCTCGGTGGTCGTCCTCCTCCCAGCAGATAATCAAGCAATTCGGAGGGATCAATGTCAGAGAAGGGCAATTCACCCAGTGAATACATCTCGAACAACACAATACCGTACGACCATCTGCAATGGTGAAATGGTGCAATTTAGTAAACGTCGCCTGTCGATTTTCCGACAGGGTTGTTGAATGGTAAAGGTCGACTCACACATCGCTTTTGTGCGTAAACTTGTGATACTGTAGACACTCGATGGCCAACCATTTAATGGGTAGTCGACCCTCTCCTACTGCCACGGAGAAACTTCGTTCTGCAATAAAAATTGTATCGAACTGTGCATCGAACAATTTCGTTTGAGTTCTTCTTCGGTTAATTTCGAATAAATTTCGTAACAAATCTCACCTTTATCCGTGGGAGTAGTTGGTGTTGTTGGAGGAGAGAGATGTTCGTCACTGCGAATACACAGACCAAAGTCAGCAACCTGAATGATAAAGGTGATGAAGAAAGTATTTATTCATTCTTTCCCATATTGTTCGATGAAGTGATTGTTATTCACTCGTTTTGTAAGTTTGAGTGTTATGATTATAGATAAAAATGTACCTTTGCATTTCCCCAATAATCAACAAGAACGTTTCTCGCAGCGAGATCTCGGTGGATGATACCTTGCTTCTGGAGGAATTCCTACAAGAAGGTATTAATGTGGAATTATGATCACTTTTCTTCTCCCTTGTCTTTATATTCAGGGAAAATTGAACGATTTGAATAATTTGTGGGAAACCACCGAAAAAAATCTGACCATTCCATGGGCGACTTGCCATGCGTACTGAAGGAATTGTTTCGTGCAATCGAGTTGATTGTCGATCGAGCGAGTCTGAACAGAACTTTTTATGGAATCATAATTGAAACTCGTGATACCAGTATGAATGTTACTATTACACAGGAAAAAAATGAATGACACAGAGAGATGGTCAAAAATTTATAGAATATAGTTTTGACATATATCTATGAACGAAGGAAATAGATAAGGAACATACCACTTCCAAATCAGCCTTTCTCACTTTGAGAATCCGTGAGAGATCTCCTTGAGCACAATATTCGAGCACCAATCCGAGCTGAAGAGAGATACTATTTTGAACTAGCAAGAAAAAAGATGAAAGTGTCGAACAGATTTGAAGTGCGCGAAGGAAAAAAAAAGATTGCTTCTAATCATGAAAATGTTCTGACCCTCTTATGCGTTGTGATGCATCCGAGCATGTTGACGATGTGCTCGTTATAACCCATCGATTTCATCTGAATTTGAATTTTAATATTTTTATGTATTGATAGATTAGATGAAAAAAATGCAACATAACAGATAGATAAATTCATTCTCACCATGTCGATCTCCCTGAGGAATTCATCCCTCGCTCGATCACTCGCTGCCGATGGAAGCATCTTGATGGCTACCTGATGAGGAAAGATCAAAGATCAACTTTGGATATTAAGAAATGTTTCTACTCAGGAAACAATGGCGCACGTGTCTACTAACAGATACATGTTCGGATTATCCCATTTATGTGCCAAGAAGTTTTATATGTGCCAAGAAGTTTTATAGATGAAGAAACGCCAACTGAATTCTTACATCGCAATTGACGTAGTTCATTCGATCTTCCGGCTTGAAGAAGTGCTCGACACCAGGGGATGAACCACGCAATTTACCTGTAGAGAGAAAATATCGTAATTTTCACGTCGATATCATTCGAGAAAAAGTTTATTAGACAGTTTCAATGTTTCAATAAAGAATCATTGTTCGGAAAAGGGAGTTGCAGCATTATTTCCAGGCTGACGATACCTCTGAATACTTGTCCATGTGCTCCGTGTCCCAATCGATCATTCTTCACGATTAGATCATCCCATGAAATCTCCCAGTAATCGATACTGAATTCACTCATTATTCTTGTTATTTCAATACCTTTTTCTATATATTTTCTACATACACTCTTTATTGTGAAAAATCATCTATTCGACGGGTGTTGAAGTACCCGATTTCAATAGTCATCGAATCTTACGAAATAATGCGTGAATAAAAGGGACAAACATGTCATCATCGTGTCCGTTTGAGTCAGTGAATGTGATCCCTTCTCTCTTCATCGCATGTAATCGCTCCATCCAAATGTATCTGAAAACAATCACATATTGCCAATTCTGATTTGCCTATGGCTAATTACAGCTAGGGTCGTCAGACTGACGAAGTCGTATTTTCATTTGAAGAAACGAAGTCTTCAGCCGGCCAGCCCTCAGCAGCATAAATATTCAGAGAATAAGTAAGCGCTTACTTCTGTCTGAATACGATAGTAGCGACAACAAGTAACATCATCAGTCCTAGACAGGATCCAATGATGATGAGAAGGATCGTCGTTGTACTCAGACCATCGGGGACTGAAGATGAGGGAATTATTCAAATATATCCTGATTGAAGCGGTACTACAAAATAGTGAAGAAGGAGTATGAAAATAAGATTTGACGTAACCGATAGGATTGGGCGGACAGAGTGGAATTGGATGGGATGGATCGAAATCCACATCGACATGGATATCATTCGCCTTGAAGGAGTGATTACGGTAGATCTCAGCAACTTCCTGAATATTGATTATTATCGATCAAATTGTTGTTGATTTCCCCTCTGTCTTGATCAGTTTCTTCTCATCTCTAATAATTACGCGTGGAAAGGAGGTGAAAATGGGTGATTGAGTCATTCCAAATAGCCTCATAAAATCTCACCTCCGATCTTATCAAACTTTCGTGATTCGAGCAAGGCGCAAAAAGTTTCGCGATCGTTAAAAAAGAGCAAAGGTCGGATTTCCGGAGCAATTAATGAGGCTAATGGGCGAGTGTCTAATTGATAATGTCTAATTGATAGATGGTGGGTGTGTAATTAATTGCCAACCTCAGAGAAAGTGATGATTTGTACGTCGTATTTGCCCAAAAGAAGAAGAAGATTGTTGAAATTCGTCTGATATTGATCGATAAACGTCTGAAAGAAGCAAATTTGAAAATGTGTTTTGAAAGTTCGAGTCAAAATGTGGAAAACTGGATTGAAGAAATGATAATGGAACTCATTCTTAAATTTTTAAACAGTCTCCAGGCTTAGTTTTTTTAAGATTTTGATCTCACCTGAGACGCAAAATCCGACACGAGTGTGATACGGGGTGTTTTGCTTCCACCGTCGAATACTGTCTGAATAACATTCAATAGTTTAGACAGGCAACCAATCGATATTACCGTAATGCCGAGTGCTTTCCACATGAGATCAGATGTTTCCTTATCGTAAGCTTCGGGTCCACCTCGAACAACTATCGATCTTCTTCCCACTCATTCTTTTCACCTACCGGGAACGACGATCTCATCATATCGAATCTCATTCAAATACGAATCCACAGTCGACAAATCGGAGATCCATTGCGAATCTTCTCCAAGAGGAGCGAGAAAGCGCACGAGAAGCTCCTGAGTGTGGTGTGATGATTAGGAAACGTCGCCTAGGGAAGAAATGATCGAATGGGTACATTTTTGTCAATCGTCGGCCTCACTTTGCACTCCATGATGGGATTGCCGATATACTCGACAATGTTGTTGAACTGCTCGTTTGTCGTTCGGTTCGAGATGGCGAAGACGTATATGATGTGCCAGTATGTGGCAAACTCCGGACCCGGCTGTGGTGCATTCAGTTAGTAAACGTCGCTTGATCAGATTTGGTAAGTAAACGTCGACTTACTGTTGTCGTTGAGGTTGATGATGGTGTGGTCGGAAGAGTGGGATAGTCGCAAGTGGTCAGATCGAGAGCACTGCACTCCTCTGGAGTCATCGAACCGCACGGTGCGATGCAGGCCTGTGGTGCACTCGGTGGTGTGAGTGGGAAACGTCGTCTTACCGAGATCTTATCCAGACAGTTCACATTGGGGACGAGATATTGATAGTCCGAGAACCCTCCGTACAATTCATCAACTTGTGCTTGTGTGATGTCATCGCCTACAAGGAATACATGTGTCTCGATGATTGAATGAAACTCCAACCTCGTCCAAAGATCACTTGCGAGAATGTGAGACACTCAACTTCAGCTATTTGCTCCATTTCCTGAATTGGTATGCACAATTATTTTTTTACATTTATAAAAACGAACCAAATTAAGTGCATCTAGATCGTATGCACGAAATAGTCGATTCGACATGAGAATGGCTGTGTTGTACGCACATGCGCCTGCTGCATTCACAGTTTTCAACTGAAGAAACGGGAACAGATAATCGGTACATACAAAAGGAGAAACATTCGTCCTAACACTAACCTCATTGACGATAGTATCCGTGAAGTACGTAGAATCGTCTTCGTCAACAATCGGGTCTTTATTGCCATAGGGAGGAACGTAGATCTGGAGCGAGTAAAACTATGATGTCTAGTCTATCGACAATCAAACCCAGCTCTTCATTTGAAATGCACAACTCACATCATAGTTCATGAACCCAATGGCCTGCTCGCACATTCGAATCGAACAACATGTCATGGAAGCCACCTGCAAGAATTGCTCCTAATTTTGTCAAAATGTAGATCCAGAATGGAATAATCGACTCGAAAACACAAAAACGAGTGAAAAAATGATTTCAGACCTTGTTGAACATTGGATAAACAGTCACTTGAAACCCAATGCCTTTCTTCATGCAATTAGTTGCAACGTGATCGATAAAGATCTGAACATTACATTTTCTAAGATCCGAGCAACATTTCTCAATAAACGTAGAGAATTTGCATCAACATTCATAAATAATTGAGAATAATGGCATGAAGTTCGAGGAAATATTATTTTTCAGACCACTGACCATGACGATTTGATAGTCAATCTGACTGACGAACTCTGAACCGAGATCAAGAATGAAGACAACATTGCACTTGTACTCCTGCGAATATCTGATTATCCTCTTCAATGGATTTTTAAATTTACCGTATACTGTGAGATATCAGAGATAGCCGGTAATAAATAGGAAGTCTTAGCTACTGAACAATCGACTGTGTCTGCCTTCTCTTCCTTCGCTTTGAAAGTTGAGGCTGAACCAAGTAATAATTAGGGAAAAAAAGTGATTGGGGAATTCGATTCTTCACGATTACTCACCACAGAACTGTGATGTGCAGTTGCCAAAGAGAAGAAGAAAGATGATTGAGTTGATTCTAACCATACTCTCGTGAGAACATCAAAGGGATTATCGATAACTGACTCTGAAAGGGGGTTAAGATAAGCATTGATAAGTGCCAAATCGGATTAGAATTGAGACAATTGGAGGGAAATAAAGGTAGGGAAAGGAGCTGGGAGGACTCAGTCTGTCATGTTCCCATGCTTGATTGTATCGATGCATTCCTTATCACAGCTTCACTCTCCTTCCAACCCGCACTCTCTCTTTTCTCACTAAACTATTCACTTTTTTATGGTCGTCGACTGATCGATTGCAAGCGATTCACGCAAATTTGTAAGCACGAAGTCGCATCAAAGACAAGAATTTACAACGATGGTTGAGATCGATGGATAGATGTGCATCAAATCAGAGACTACTGTAGTCGGGTAGGTCACAACCGAAGCTAGATGATTCGAGCCTCAAGTTTACCGAATGGTGAGAAGATGAAAGGGATCGCCGAATAAGGGTCATTAATAGGGAGAGCAGCTGAAAAGAAAAGAAGAGACGTCGTGTGATAATGAATGATTGCTGATTAGAGAGTGGAGATGGAAAGAGGAAGACGGGAAGGGGATCGAGTCATCCTGAGGGTAAGGACATGGGAAGACGATGGATAGGGGAGAAGTATGAATAGTGAATGGAATGGATCCGAAACACTACCATTGTTCTGTAGACTGATTTGAGATGTGTGAGATGACATGTTTTCACTATCGTACAAACCAAATATGTCAGTGAATCAGATTTTTATGAACATTTTATGAATTTGAGTCGAATTTAAAGAAAATTATATTTAAAAAATAAAATTGAAAATTGAGCAACATTGAAGAAGTTCAGTGGTCAACATCCGCTATTAGAAAAGTACACAGTACTTTAAGTACTGTAACTTCTGAAATTTGAATTGCCGCTCGTTATCGATTGTGAAATCCACGTTTTTTTACAACGTTTCTTAGTGCAGGTCTGATTTTGTTTGTTTTGTTTGTTTTGGTGTTTTATTTGTTGATATTTTCGCTTATTTTCATGATCAATTTACATTTCCATTGTTATAGTAAGACGACCGCCTCCCTCTCTAACCACGGAGTGCTGCAAGGAGCGTCATCGCTCCAATCCTCAGTAAGTCCTTGCTGTTTATCAGTTCATCTGGAAATAGCAGCGAGTGTCTGTTGTCCCTTTCTCCTCTCGCAACAACTGTCTTCCACTATCATTACTCACGTTCTTCGTAGTTCTCATCGACCTCAGTCTCGCTACTTTCTCACTTCTCTTTCTCCTAGTTAACTCCCAGTGGCGTCTCTCCTTCATATTTAAACGCTTTCCGCGAGCGGGAGAGTGAGTAGTCGTATTTTATCTGCTCCTTTCCCCCGTGGGCCGATTCTCCCCTCTGACCGGAACAGATGTGGCCCTAACAGTCATCTCTTCCTCAACAGGAACATGTTCGTGTCTTCGATCAAGAATTGGTGGAGCAAGAAGAGACCAAATTTGGAAGGCAATGATGCACCAGTGACAAAGCAGCCAGGAAAAGAAGACGAAGAGGAGGAGGACGAGTCGTCTTCCCAAAGGTTTTTTTCCACTTTTGTCACTCGTTTGAGTACCCTTATTCCAGTTCCACAGTAGTGTCGAGCTGTACGACCGTACTCTCGGCTCAGACGGTCGATAGTCGAGTGACTGTGTTTATTCCTGAGATGGAAGACGAGGAAGTACCGCCCGAGGACAGACGTGAGCCTTTTTTTTTAAAATACCAAAGATCACTTTGAAAGTTGATCGAATCAAGCACTCCATTTATAGATTTACGTGAAATGGCGTGGTTGAAATATTCGTTAAGGTAAAATGTTTTATTCCAGTTCCTTCTATTCAAGCCTACTTCTACGGTCGAAACGAGCGACCGCCTCCTCTCTCAGGAGTAAGTTCACTAATACTAATATTTATATGGAACCTCACTCATCCTTGATTGTTTTATATCAGAACAGTTTACAAAGCATGAACGAAACATTTCCTCGATGTATTGTCGATTAACAAATACGCTTACAAATCCGATAAAAAAATTGTCATGGTCATTACAGGTGGCATCGGATGCTTCCACTCTCTCAGAGTTGAGTGGGGACTCTGTGGTCTCTGTGATAAGTGAATACGAAGATGAAGATAAGGAGAATATAGGAGAAATGGGAAGAATTGGAATGGAAGATGAGAGATGGGACGAGAAGTTGGAACGATTCTCGCATGTCAGCAATCAACTTGTTAAAAAAATATTTTATTGTATTTTTACTATCGTATTTAGAAGATCGGAAAACTCAGTCAATTTCAGGGTGACGACAGTTTGGATGAGCTTTTCCATGATGATCGCCCGCTGTTCAGTGAGGAAGAAGGAGAAGATGGTGAGTATGGGAAAAATAGGAGCGCATTTTTACTTTAGTGCCCAAAATGCCGCGCTCTAAATTGTGGGTAGTGAGAAATGTGATTGAATAAGGGAGGATCAATATATGTTTTTGGATATTAAAGTATCCTTTGGGAACAAGTGTAGAAGTGCCTGAAGGTCACTGATACACAGTTGTGGAATCAGGGGCTACGATAAATGTATGATGTATCCATTACAGATATATCTCGTGCTCATCCATCTCTGAGCCATTCGACACTTGAGGGATCGGAGGTGCTCATATCGATATATCCAGAAAGTATACCAACCAGTGATCAGTATATTCAGAAGGACTGCTTTGGCTATGAATTCGAGCGATTGAGCGAGGCCGACTTCAATTCAATCGCGAGAAGAAACGGTAATCGATTATGCGAGTGAAATTAACAATCGATAATTGAGTGGGGTGGCTGAATTGCTGTGTTGCTGAACAAAGTGGTGCGGGGCTATCCTAATGATAGTCGGGAGGCCCCTTGGGTTGGCAATAATTCACCCTCTCGTCTCTTGCTTGGATTGCTATGCAGAGACTTCAGCTTACGAGAGATATCAGTAGCCGGGCACTTCTCTGACTGACTTCCAAGGACATTATAGTGGGTCGGTCATTCAAGCATCCATCTTTTAATAGGATTTGAAAACGCACAGTATGAGATCGAGGATAGAGAGTGGAACAGTTTACTATGCGTTGTGTCCTGAAGATTAGAGAAGTGCCCCATCCCAATATTTTTTCGTTTAACCTTTTTGTTTGTGTTTTTAATGTTTTTCGTTGCCTGATCGTGTGTAACTAACATGTGATTGTTGTCTTCCTCTTCTCTCTCTCATTCGGTAGCTCTTTTATCTGTGATTGTCACTCTTCTTCAGAATGAGTGGATCATCTCTCGATCCATCTTCATCTATTCACCTTCCCTCCATCTCGAGTGTGTAGGAAGAGAACATCAATCTCTCCCAATAGCACCTATCGAACATTAGAGTGAGATGAAGAGGGACATGGGAGTGTTCAAATGTATGGGAAGGAGCGGGGGTATAGGGTCTCGAATGTGATATGCTCTCAATCCAACATTTGTGGCGTCTCCGTCTGTTTATGGTGGAAGAGTGTTACAGTAAACCGAGAGCACTGTACACTATCTCTCCTCTTTTTCTTCTTCTGATGGATTCTTCTGATCTTCTTTCTAGCACCAGATGACCTCAGTCTCTCCTCAAACAGCCGACCATCAATCGGGTACTTCAATTAGCTCGGAAGAGTCGTTTGACGCCCGAGGGAGGGTGAGATGAAAAGGAACAGAAGTGCAATTGCGATAGGAGAAGAAGGAGCAGTTGTCTTCGGAGGGTGAGAAGTCTTTCCCACTCCGATTCCATTGATGATTTTAAGAAACATCGATGTATGCAGGGATAAGGATAGATGGATAGATAGAGAGTCGATGGCCAGGCAGGAGGTTGATCTGAATTTGATGGATGTGCCGGACAGCCGCCTAGGCTGAGAGAGGAAGAGAGAGAGAGAGGGGGGGGGACGACACTTCCCTCTCGCCATCTCTACCTTCTTCCCCCTACTCCCTCTTCACTCTCGATGTCTCTTGATCTCTCTCGCGCCCTCTGATCAGTCTATGATATCCAAAGTTGATTGTAATCGTGCGTCATAACTTCCTCAGCCTCTTTCACTCTGCGCGCATCCTGACAGTTCCGCGCCTTTTTCTTTCTCAGTGATTCATTGCGATGGCGCCTCTCTCACTCCTCCGTTCACTCAATCACCTCTTTCACACTTTTCACACGCACCGGCATCTTTTTTGCCCGATTCAACCCCGCCAGACTCCAGCTGATTCCCCTCTCTCTCCTTCTCATGTTATTGTGTTTTGACTTGTCGATCCATGGCGAGTTCCACCTCGTTGAGTACTCTGAACGGGCTGTTCGTATTGTGTTGTCGAAGGGCATTTATTCACGGAACAACTAGTCGTCGTTTGAACGATGCCCGATTCCCAACAGACTCATTAGTGCTCCTTCCTCAATAATGAATTCATGCAAATGCATGCACTGGTCATTGTCCAGGTGTTCGAATGTCCATAGAGAAGGGACTAGTGATGGATCGTCCAATGGAGAAAGGAACATTTTGAGCGAACATACGGCTATTAACCATGAGCTGGGCATGTATATTTTCAAATACGACTGGCAGAACTACTAGTGTAGTGGCAGTTTATTTCTAGTCGGTAGCGCTTCTTTCATCCGACTCGAGTGTCATCAATTGTGTATTCATATGAAAAAGGGTCTCGTGGAGGTCCGAGAGACGTCTCTTCTTTATCTTTTCCCATTCCACACTTTGTGACTCGCTCCATAGAGGAAGAGGTGTAGTCTTGAATGTTCTTCTGGAGATGAAGTGATTCTTTGCTTCTCTTTGCTCTTTTGTTCTGCTCCGCATCTTATCATAGTATCAGATCGCCGAGTTTCACCATACCTCTCGCTCTTCGGCTAACTTCTGAAGTGAATGACCCTCTTGCGTCCTGCGATTTATAGATATGAGTATTTTGAAAGCGTTTGAAGATTGAAGCAGCTGGTATAGTGGAAGATTTGATGAGAGGCAGTGGGAAGAATGAGGAGGGATGGGAGTAATGGGGCGTCATGCTGATAGAGATGGAGAGATACTGCCTTGGTTTAGTACCCATTCCGTGATCTGTCCGTGCTCCTTAGCCTCACTTTATTGGTACTTCCTCAAGTTTCCAAGATGTTTCTCATCTTTGAATCGGCTTTTGTAGCGCTTTTTCTTTGATTTTGTTGAGATTCTTGGTTGGTTCCTTGCCTACTGACGAATTTGCAATCGTTTATGCAAAGGCACGCGACTCTCCTCTGACTCTATTCTAAGTAATATCCGTACAGGGGGCGAAAGGCACCGCCGGAAGCATCTGTCAATGTATTTGACTGTCTCCTCTGACCCCCCCCCCCTCCTCACACGCGTCTCTCCAATCCCTCCACTCTCTCCTACTCCCCCATCTCCTTTTCGGTAGTAGCCCTCCCTCTTCATTCCATCTACCACTTCATTCGCTTCTTGAGCTACTCTCTGCAATGGCGGAGATGTACTGATGTATCCACTCCTTCAAAGGAGCGACGAGAGAGACCGCACTTGAGAAGAAGAGGGGGCGATTACCAGTAGAGGGGTCCTGTGAATACGTTGTGAACGCGTTTATTTGGCCAACACTAGTATTCTCAAACTGGCGTTCGTACTTTGTGACCTTATTCATTGTTTGTTTGTGAGGTGTCAGAAAGGAGATAGCCATAGAGAAGCGACTCGGTCCTCTTTCCCCAGTCACTCTATTCTTTTCGCCCGTGCGAGTGCCCTCTCGCGAGATTTACACACACGACTTCTGACGAGTGTGATGATCTGCCAACGAAGTGAGAGAGTATGAATATTGAAGAGAGGGCAGAGAAATTGACGATTAGTAGAGTAGGTAAGAGTAGTAGATCGAGTATGTTTGCTGTTACGAGAGAGAAGCAAGTGATTATCGGTAAGGGATACGGATAGACACTCGACAGTGAACGATTGCCCATTACTCCCATTCTTCATTTTCGTAGCTCTGATCCGCAATTCACAGCACATGTGTCTGTGTTTCCGCCTTTGAGATGCTTGCCTCTTCCTTCCCTTCGCCCTCTTCCCTTGTTATCGCTTCGCATAAATCGAGCAAGCACCGACTCACTTTTCACTCCTCGAATCCTCGGCGTTAGATGGATTCGCTAGATCAAAGTGATTGGAGCAGAGAACCAACTGTTCTGAGTTCCCTCCTGCTGTCAGTAAGCTCATCTTCCTACTCGTTGGTTCGACGTGAGTTTTTGCTTACGTCCCATCGTGGAAATACAATCTATGCTCGCCCTCGCTGCTTCTTCCCTCTCTTCTCTCCCCGATGATTCTCTGTGATCTAACCCTGAGTCTACAACTTGACTCACTCTTCTTCCTACTCTCTCTCTTCTCCTCCGATTCCGCTTTTGCTTCTCTGACCACTCTGTCTAATTTGACTGATCGTGATAGCTTCTTGATACAGTCAGATTGAATCCGTTTGTTCATGATTGATTGATTTCTAAAATATTGTCACGTACGCGCAGTTTGATTCTCCCTCCCACTAACAGTCGTGTATTTTTATGTAGCGTGTTGTGTTTGCATTGTTCGTTCCGTGTTATTGCGCTGTGAGCCGCCAAGTATTTTCGATTGCATTTTTCGCATTGCAGTTCCGATGTCCTCCTCCACTCTATCCGGAGGAGGTGTGCAGTCCCTTCAGCAGCCTGCAGCCTGTCGATCGGCAGGCGGCTGCACTTGCGGAGCTGCAGCTGCTGCAGCAGGGGTGGCGGTCGAGAAGGTCACGGAAAAGGTAAGACTCATTTCGGTGTTAAATAGTCTGGAATGATATTCAGCCACATCGAGCCTCTTCCGTACGGCGCACTCTGTCGAAGGCGTTCCGTGCGATAGGCAAGTATTTATTCTTTGCCTTGTGTAATCGGAAATGCATGAGCAATAGCGGAGGATTCTTTCTTTGTGAATAAGCCGACACTCTTCGTTGTTCCAATCGTTCATTGCAATGTTTTTCTTTATTTTGCGAATAATAATATTATCTTTGTACTCTCAGGGAAGCCCTCAGTACTTTCATCCTCTTGCGCGTCCGCCTCTGCCTGTATCTCTCCACCCGCCATTCTCCCTGCTGACGAGAGAATGACGGAAATGGAGAAGTCAAGGAATTCTCCCTTCGAGATGGAGAAGCTGATGAAAATGATGAGCTGCTCTCCACAACCGATTAAGGCTGCCAAGGTGGGCTATTTCTAGAAGATCGGTCGGATCCGTCTCTGATCTAATATATTGTACTGCATCGCAGATGGTCCATCCTCACTCCCGATCGGCTACTACCCTCATGAATCCATTTGCTCGCTCAGGTATTTTCCAGATTTAAAATGTTTACAATAAATCGTGATTTTCAATCGACTGATAGTTTACATTTGACCATTTCTCTTCAGAGATTCCTCCCTCCTCCACTCCAATTCTCAATCGATCATCCTCTGGTTTCTCGTCAATGTCATCGAGAACGCCTCCTCCCTTTCCACAAGGAGCTAAGATTAGAAGGAGTTTTCGTGTCGAGGTAGAGCTGCACCAGTGATAGACCTTGAAGGAATACAATTGATAGGTGACATCACCGATGTCTCGTTCCCTCCATATTCCATCGACGGCCTCTTCCCAGTCTCCCTTATATGCAGATGTCTTCACATCGAAGCATGCATTCTACAGGTAAGCGCATCAAAATGCCATGGCACTTCTTCGGTTTTTGGCCCAACCTTTTCTCGCAGAGTATTCCCTCCCTGTCATTCTCATTCTCCACCCCCTCCTTACTCGGTGCGGTTGTTGGCTGGGCCAAAAACCGAAGAAGTTCCAATGTCATCTATCCTTAGACGAACTGTATTTGAATGAGTAATAGGATGATGAATCTCTCTATTTTGTCTTGTGCAGGAACCATTCTCTGGAAGAGGAAGAAGATGAAGAGAGCATTCTGGCTGGGGCAAACGGCAGTGTTGCTGCACTCATGCGGGTAAGCGCATGTTAGAGACTTTGCTCTCATAGTCTGCCAGGAGTGAGTTATTGTTCCTTTGTTTAGAATCTGCAACTTTTTTTTATTCTCAAGGAATTCAAAATTTTTCAATCAGGACTTTGACTATGATGACGTCAAGTCGGTGATCTCAACCGCCTCGACGAGCAGATTGGGATTGGAGGGAGGCGGTAGAGGTAATAAATTCAAATGATTTTTCTTAACGTTCTCGTTTTTCTTTAAAAAGTTTATTTTTGCCTATGCCTTTGATTTGTGTATTATAAATTTTTAGGCGGTGGCAACAGAAGGCATTATCGAGTGAGAACATCGAACGACATGAGGAACTTTCTCAAGTCACCAGGTGAGTTATCTCCGAGATAATTACGCATGTAGTGAGCGGACTCGTAAGCATTGGTGTAGTGGACATACCCAATGAGATCACGTGCATAGTTAATAGGTATCCAGGTGAGACAGGGACAAAGGAGTGTGTGGTAAATTATTGCGGATGTGATGAGTAGATCACGAATCGAATTCTTAAGATTGCTCACTCGGTGTTACTCACTTGAGAGACTCCAACTCCATTCATTGAATGGATAGTCAGTTTGTGTTTACGCGATTGGGGCCGATGGAGGGCGAGAAATGAGTGGATGGAGATGGATATATCGTGAGATCTGCCCATATCGATGCCCCCTCTCATCTTTCCCTTCAAATGCCACTCATATGCTACCAGGGAAGATAGATGGGCATAAATCGTGATAACCGGCACTTAGATGTGCTCTGATCTACCATGAGATAAATTGTGATTGGGTTATGGTAGGTGATCTTCATGGAATGGGGAGAAATAAGTGCTCGCCATTACTCATGCGGTTCTTTGGCGGTCACGGAAGGAAGATGTGCAATTTATCACCTTCCGTATCACCCCTCGACCCACTGATCGGAGAACGAGATAATCTCTTCGTAAGGAGGATGATCTGTGTTTGACTCTTGGCAGTACTCCAAGTGTTGCATGGGTACTCAGTGGAAGCGGAAGAAGCGAGGAGAGAGGGTTGAGACACCTGGACAGTCCTCCCTCCTCCCGCTGAGAGTGGTATCGCACAATGAGAAAGCATGGAATAGTGAGAGAGTGGATGGGCGGAGGCGGTGCCCACTACCTCTCCACAATCTACACGCTGTCTCACTCGCTCTCTGTTCTCTGTAACTCTCTTCGTCTCTCTCTCTCTCTCTCTCTCTCTCTCTCTCTCTCTCTCTCTCTCTCTCTCTCTCTCTCTCTCGATTTAGAGAAGGCCCGTCCGATCTCTTCTCTTTACCCTCTCTCTCTCGTCTCAGTTCTTCCTTTGACTGTGCTTCTCAGTCTGCAGCAGCCATTCGACTTCTCTATTCAAGAGAAGACGAAAGGCGTCAGCCGACAAATTTCAGTCAGTAACGGATAAGAGTTTCCAAGATTTTCGACCTACCGAACGAACGAGAACGTAATGTTCTGTCCGAATATCATATCGGTCACGCTTCATAATGGTGAGCGAATTATAATTCGGTTAATCGATTATCCTAATCAGCGCTGATTGATCTGCTCGAGTTGTCTGTTTTAGGATGGGGGAAATCTCTCTCTTGTGAATGGGCGCATCTCCATCTTCCTTTGTTGTATCCCCACATCGTCCCTCGTTTTCTGCTCCTTCTCTGCACAAACTCGGCTCCAATCTCACGCGGAATGGGCTACATCCATTTTAGGAGCATGTCTCATTTCGAGATATTGAAATGGTCATGGGCAAGCGGTTTATTGCAATTCTAGAGCCATAGAACAAGTATCGGGAGGGTTTGCTTGTTGATTCATGATCCATCTTACTTCAACCACCGAGAGTTTAGTACCCCGCTCAGGGAGGATAAAAAGTGAGATTTTATCCGTGAGAGAGGGAGAGTAGTGATCGCAGCTGCACAATGCATGAAGGGAAGAAGAGCTGAACACCTGGTCGAGAGAGGGAAGAAGGGATGGTAGGCAAGGGAGTCGTTTTTGGAGGGATACTGGCTGACCCCGCTTGCTCCTCTCGCCCTTCTAGCTTAGCCCTTCTTGAGACTGACTATCCACTTCTAATATTACGCTTCCTGTCGGTGAGATGGAATATGATTGCCCTTTAAAGATTGCTCGTTGAGTCAGTCAGTAATGTTTTTGTGGTGGGATAGGAATGGATCCTTAGAATAAAAAGGGTGAATGAGTAAGGAGACCCGTTAGAACGACGACATTTGCATTCTGTTTTGTTCGTCCTCTCTGCCCTATGATCCTCCCTCTCTTTCTCTATCTCTATCAATTTCCTCTTGTGTCTATGCACTTGAAGGACTATCCTTTACTGACTGACTGTTCGAATGTGATATGTCATGGTCACTGGCTATTATTCAAGACATCCTACAGTCGCGAAAATACCCCCTTCTGTCTCTCTTCCTGATCTCTCACGAGATCATCAATGGGAAATGGCTCGGAACGAGCAATGGGGATATCAAGGAGGTAAGCGAGCAATGAGGAGACGGTGATTCGAAGTGATTGTCAGAGCGGAATGAGTGGGCAAGAAGTTCATCTTTTGCGGGCTAAAAAATAATTTTGCAGTGTATCTAATTGAGCCGGATACTCGGTTCATTCCACAATGACACTTTGTGAGAAAGTAGACAGTGGATAGATTGATGGTAGCGGGTTCTGGTTGTCCCCATGTGGTTTCTCTCCACTCCCCTTCTTTGTCCCGTTTGTCTCTGTGTGAACACGGTTTAGGTTGCATAACGAGAGGTCATTGATAGATTAGGTACTGTCCGCTCTACCAGAAATGTGCCTGGATGTTTGGAGAGACGTCGTATGGGATTCGCAGAAACTAGCTAGCGAATCTCGAATCTCTTGCCTACACTTGATTATGGTGAGAGTGCACTGATTGAGTGTGCATGGAAGAGACGCCTTTTAGAGATATCTCCGATGGAAAAAGAAGTGCACAAAAGAACCACGGATATCTTGTGCAATCAGTGGTTAACGATACAAACAGTATGCCAATTCCCTTTCCGTCACCCTCTTTTGTTCGAGACTTGACTCTGGGCAGACGAAGCTCAGAAATGAAAGGAGAACGCGTTAGAGATGAATATCTACATATCTGGACAATACGGGATGAAGGAGGGAGAAAGGTGTTTGACGGATCTCACGAAACCCTCTCGATATACACTGGTCTCTCGTGCCCATCCCTCCTTACTAGGATGCTCCTGCCTATTGAGATATGGATCAAAGGCGAGGAAGAATGGGGCAGAGTCTATCTGAACGCTTGATCGGGAGGCAAATGCGAATTGTGTTCGGCTAGAGATAAGAAGTAGTGAGAAGATGCGATGGAATGGGGAGGGTTTGAACGAGATCGCATTGCGATTGAGATTAATGAGCTTGAATTGAGAGGGAACATTTGGTTCCAGAGAGAGGAAGAAATCCTGAATTGAATACATGTTTGACGATCTTTTTTCAAAGGATGCCGATCACTACACAAATACTTGGAGAAAGTTCACGGGAGGAGTTGGGCAGTAGTGAATTGGTGAAATGAGAGAAGTGTATTTTCATCTGGGAACTCGGTGAAAGTCGTTGACTGTCGAATTTTCACTGAATGATCATGCGCGATGCTGAAATTTGGTACGATTTCTTTCATATTGTTAGTGGACTGTCTCTGGCATTTCCTACATGGTTCAAAATTGATAATTTAACATTGTTTTGAAGCAAACAGATATATTTAGTCCGTCTCCGACGCCGTGACAAGGCAGCAGCCCAGCAAGAGGCCATCGAAGCGGGATTCGAACCTGCACCCAATGTGGCACGATGCCATTCGTTGCACTCTTTGGCGTATACAAAGAGCCAGTTCACACCCAGTGTTGATCTGAATGGTAAGAGATAGGGAAGTTCAGTAGATGGAAAAGGAGAAGGAAAGAAGAAAGAAGTAAGAATCCTCACAGCAAAGAAAAACAAAATCATTTAGTTAGAATTCTATCGTTTGTATTTTTGTTGTTGTGATCGAGCAGTCAATAATGTGATAAAGTGGAAAGTTTACTGCAAAGCAGAATACAGTGAATGAAAGGGGGTTGAAATCGGAAAATATACAGCCTTGATGTTTACAAAAATCAATTGTATTATTCCAGAGAGCCTCCGCAACGTTGGAATCGACTACACTCCGAGCGGAACAGGCCATACTTACAAGGTACGGAAAAATGAAGGGCGAAAGGGGATAACGAAAACATGATAGAATATTTATTGCGTAGTCAAATATTATCTAAGTGTATAAATATTTCTCCTTCCAAAAAAAACGTAGGAAAATATTTTTTGCTTGTGATGCGGTCTGTATTTTCAGTGTCAAGGAATTATTAATAAAAAAATAGCAAATTAGAGTATTTTCAGAGAGATTCATACGTGGCAGCACCCGCTCCTCCTCCTCATCGTTCTTCTCTCGATGGTCATTCCATTGCCAGTCAGAGTCCATCCAAACCAATTCCCATCGATGGAATCATCGGATCTGCTGGTTTGTCCTACAGAAATTAGCATGATTTATTGAGTTCGTCTACGATTTGAAAAATTGAGATGTTGTTATTTTACTGTCGCAACCCTTCCTTCGTTTTTACAGGAGACCAGTGGTATTAGATACGGTCAGGTAATAGTAGTAATTTGCATGAAATTCTGAACGTTTCTGTTCATAGTAGAAGTGCATATGGTGGTAATCATTATTTATTTAAAAAAAAATTATTTAAAATTTTGAGGATATGATCGATCTCGCGTGCATCTGCGTGATTCGTCATCTGCCTCTCCACACTCATTCAACAATAGAAGATCATTCCAACAACTGAATTGTCAGTTATTCACTATATTTTGGGCTGGAGAAGCGATTGAATGCTGTTCAACCAAATTATCTCCTTTTTCAATAGTACTTGAGAATGGGTGTGCGATTTGCGAATAGTGGGTCATCAGCCTGGTTGACCACAGCAATAACATTTTCATTGCTGGGCGATCAGCATCCCTTCTCTCTCAGTCGTATAATTCATAGACAAACGGATCACAGATGGTGTCGGGAGCTGGTAGTGGGAACATAAATGAGTGAATGAAAGGGGAATTAAGATGCAGATTGGACGTGGGGGGTGGGGGGTAAGGTTCAAATAATTATGGGTTTGGTCCCACTAAAAAATACTCGAAATCCTTCTGTTTTTTGGAACTCTCCATCTTCAGCTGTAAATTCCATTACTGTCTCTTCTTCGATGCCTCATTCACTTTCTATTCTCTCTCTCTCATCTATTTTCGAGTCTCTCCTCCTCCTCCTCCCCCTCCCCTTCCCCTCCCTCCTCCCTCCTTCAGAAGTCTCTTCTTCGTCCTCTCCTATCTGTCCATCTCTTCCCAATTCTTCCCCTCCTTCCTTCGTCTTGCGCATTTCTCCCCTACTAGTACGCGATGTCTGTCAGATTCCGTATAGGAATGCCGTTTTCCATCTCCCTCCTCTTTCAGTCTCATCCGCCCCTGTTTTGAATGCTCCACCATACCCTTCCCTCCTCCTCCTTCCTCCTCCAATTCCTAGCTACTCATCGATTCTGGCGGTAGCATAAGCAGTAACTCACTTTCGAGACTGCTAATTTAGCCAACTTTATCGTGGGCCCAATAAGATGTTAAGACTGGGATATTTTTGATATTTCTAGTTCTAGTTAAAGATCAACGAATGACTTGGGGTACGCAAATATTTTAATGCAGCTTCAACCAGGGGTCGACTACCACATGTGTTCCTACTCACTCAATTCCCTCCCCTTCCCTCTTTATTTTCCTTATGCTTCTCATCACTTCTTCCCTTCTATTATCCCCATTGGTTCTTATCCACACTCCTATTATCTCCCTCCATTCCTCCTTTCTTCCTCCATATTTCTTCCCTCTGTCCCACCTTCCCTTGCTGCTTATCTCACTCGATTAATCACAATGTCTCACTTGCTTGGTCAAACTCTTCAGAAGCTTCCCTTTCTTTCTCTGTACTCTCCTCATTTACCCTTGTCTTTAACCGAGATGCTCTTTCAAACTAGCAGTTGTTTAGGGGAGAAGGAGGAATGCCACTAAACCAGGAACATGATTGGGAGGAGATTTATTAGTCTTGAGGATGCATAGAATTGGACAATGACTGGGGTTAATAAAGGGAGAATAGGCATGAATCATGTGACAATGAAAGAATGGAGAGAGAGACGTGCTAGTGCATCCAGCGAGAAAGTGCGTCTCCCGGCCTTCTAATGATTTTCTTTGTAGGAAGACTCGCGCTTTTCCCATCTTCTTGCACCATTTCTCGTAATGTTTAGTCAAAAGACTGATGATATCAAATGTACAACTTCAAACTCATCCTATTGATCCTTGCGGGGAGATTTCTCGATTGTTGTTGGGGTGGAATGGAACTGTGATACTGGTGACAGACGGTATGAGTGGCATTGTTAGAAGGGAAGAGAGGAGAGGGGGGGGGGGCGATCTCAGATTTCACATCGAGTCTTTCCATCCGTTGTCCCCATTTCCTTCAAAGGCAAGGAGTAGACACGGAGAGCAGATTTTTTTTGTTCCTCGCTTCCTATTTTTGACGATGAATTCATGCTGAGTGTTTAGGAGCGAGTCCGAATTCCTCGATGTGAAAGAGAGAGAGAGAGAAGAAAGAGTGGGGATTAACTGCCTTGTTTTGTGTGAATGAAAGGGGGGGGGGGTTCAGTTGCATGGGGGTAGGTGTCCTGGTGGAAGGGAATTGAGAGAGAGAGAAGTGATAAGGAATGATAGATTGATGAATTGATTAGGTTGAATGTGAGGCCATGAGATAGGGAGTGAGTGCTCGATCGTTGTTGAATCTCAAAGTTACCTATTGTTTTTTTTATTTTTTTTTAGAATCGTCATTTATTATAGTGAATGAATTTGGAAAATTTGAAATTTGGAAAATTTGAATTTTGAGTGTTTTTCTATCATGTAAAAGCGTTGTAGAATCTCAAAGTTATCTACTTGTCATTTTGCGAGCCTTTCGAATTTGTGATTTAAATTAAAATTTAAAAAATAAATAAAATTTTGCAGACAGTGCGGTGTACGCGAATGTGAGTGGATCCTTCCACGAGTTTCCTCTAGCAGCGACGAGTGGAGGAGGAGAGCAGAGAAGACCGCCCATTCCACATAGGTACTTTATTATGTTTAACTCTCATTCACTGGTGGGATAGAAAGGTTACAAAACGGTTCGGACACCCGCAAAGTCTGTCGCAGCTTTCAAATAGGCAACAGTTCAATAATGCCTATGCGGGCTTCCGCAACTCTAAGCGAGTCACCTTTCCTTATCCCGCCAGTGTTTCCATTTTCACAAGTAGTTATGCAAGTAATCCGCCTCCGATTGCAGCTTCACAATAGTGGACATAGACTTTGATGAGTGAGTGGCAGAATTGTGCAATTACTTGGTTCAGCTTTGTTTTTTTTGTATTGGTTTGCTTGGGCTTTGGCTGATTTTATTTTCACTGCTGATTACAATGAATGCGAAACTTATTAGAAATGGCAATTGGCGTGTACGCTCATTGGAATGGCTAGGGATTGTGTGTCATTCGGGAATCTCATCCCATCGCTGTTTCGAGTGAACTTTCTTCGGGCCCTTATTTCATTTTCGAAGAAATGGTCCGACTGCATCCATTTTTTTCTCTGCAGATCGTCGATTGTCTCTGAATCGACCGTCTCCACTGCATCGCCCGTTGTGATGAGACAGAGTTCGAATCAGTACGCCAGTACTCCCGTCAGGTAAAAGAGAAGAGTTCACTCATCCATACCATTCACTCATTCTTTTAAACTAATAGGTACAAAAATCCATCTCCCTCTCCGAAGCGAATTATCATGAAGGTAGGTTTCATGTGAAAGAAGTCATCTTCATATCTTCGAAAGCCATTGTGAAATCCCTGCCGCGGATTCTAATTGAATCTATCCCCTCATGCGTGTCCCCTTGTTCCTTCCTCACAACTTGGCCCTCTCTTCTCACACTAGTATCGGATTCAGATCGAGAGATCGAAGGGAGATGCGAGGAATGGGAATAGGAAGGAATATCCAATGACAGAAGGAAGGGATTACTCAATCGAAAGCGCGGGCTTGAGAAACTGCAGTCGCTTCATTCATCTCATGATTTGTGTGCTTCAATGCGCTTCCAATCATTTCCGAATATTGCCTTCCCTCTTCTCCGGTCCTATCTCTTTCCCGGCACGCCGTACTCGCTCATTTCAACGTCAATTTCCCCATTCACTCTTCTTCACGATTGATGAATGGTTGTCAGTGAGATGGAGCAGCCAAAGGGAGGCATTATGACCATGGTAGGGTTTTTTAGCACCTGAGCATGATGTTCACATCAATCTTCTGCGCGTTTTAGGGGATCGGCGAAAAAAATTGAAGCCACTGCAGTAATTACTACTTAGCCATCGTACCACTCCCTAGCCAGTAGTGATATGATTGATCTGTGACCCCGTATGCCTCCACTCTTAAACTCCCGTTGAGTCTCTCTTATCTCACATTGACACATTGGAAGTAGTTGGAAGAGCTGTTGATCATCATTGACTCCATTCCTCCAGAGACAGAGAGAGAGAGACAGAAAGAAGGACGGCCCGTTTGATCCACTCCCAATCTCTCATTCTACCATGATATCTCGTCTCTCTGATTAATGAGATAGTGCATGAAAAGAGGAGAGCCCATTCTCCCGTCCTACCAACAAACTCGCAAGTGATCCTCGAATCTGTTGAGATTCTCTCGAATTTTATTTTCGATTGGCTGTTTCTCCGTTCCATTCTTCTGGAAAGAATTCATGTGATGGAGATGTTGTTTGATTCGGTTCCACAGATTCATTGTCTTCAGTCGAAGAAGTGAGAAGTTGCACCAGTTGTGTCACAAATATTTGTTATTTCGAGATACGCGATGAAAGTGATGAGATTCATTTATATCTCTTGTAGATGTAAACACTTGTTGTCCTCTCCTCCTCCTCCCCTCCTCCCCCCTCCTCCCCCCCTCCTCCTCCCCTCCTCCTCCCCTCCTCCTCCCCTCCTCCCTCTCCTTTCCTTCTCTTCGTTCTTATGTTCTGTCATCCACCAATCACTTATCTTATCTCTCTTCTTCTTTCTTCGTCTCTCAGTATCTCTCACTCCTATGACATCAGAACACGGGTCTTCTCCCCACATAACTCTTTCTTCTTCTTCTTCTATCGGTCTGCGCCCACTTGATAATCTATTAGTTGCGTCTAAGTGGATCGAGATCCTCTCTCTTTCTCCTTCATTTGATCTATTGCCTCTCCACTCTGGACATCATTATGAATGGGATATCAGACGACTTCTCAATAGAGAAGAGGGGGGGGGGAGCTTCAAAGGGAGAGCTATCCAATCCATTGCCCAGTCAGCCCGGAATCTGTGCTCACGGGATGACAACTCGATGCTCTGCCTCACAACCATTTCAATCCCCCCCCCATCCCTTCCTCCTCCAACCATATGCGAAAGTGCGACATTACATAGTTGAGCAGACAGATGTCACATATTGCAGTAGAGTGAGAGAGGGCCAGTGGTGGGAAATGTCGCTTTTTGAGGGAGTTGTGGCCTCGGGAAGATGTACCTCCCCTCCCACTCAGAGAATCCTCCACTTCGTAGTGATTGTACACGGCACTCAAACACTAGCAAGTGCGTAACTGATAGTTCTCAATTGCCCCTCCTCTCTCCTCTACCGTGAAATCTCTCTCCAATATGCCCTTTCCCCAGTGCTGGCTACTATTTGTGGAGATACTTGACAAATCTCAGGAGAATGGAAGGGAGGAGGAGGGAGGGGAGGCTACATTCTCACTTGCTTTCTGTATCATATCGCTGCCCCCTCCGTGTGCTCCCATACTGACCACTATCCCGAACTGAATACCTTACCCTTACCCTATGTCTTCCCATTCTTTCACCTCTCAGGTAACCATAACCGTGTATTGTACTCTCCTCCCTTGGTCGGGTGTCAGTTCCGCTATTTGGAGAGGGCGGAGGGGGCGATCATCTTTGTATCCGCAGGGGATATCATGATGGGAAGGAGAAGGGGATAGGGGTAGGTCATCTGTCTGGTCATTGCCCATTCCCATTGACCACCTACCTTCACTCCTTCCTTCCGACTGGCACAGAAAGAGCCTGAGAATGAGCAGGAAGATTGGTTACATCGGGAATGGGAATGGAAGAGGGAGGGAAGAGTGACCGCCTAGTCGATGAAATGATGCCCCCTCTTCTTTGTTGGAGTCCTTGCTCCTGGTTGTTTGTTGTTGAACAACTCTGACGTCTTTTCACTTCCGTCCTTCGTTCTTCTTCTTTCCATCCTCTGATCTGATCATATTGAAAGTCATTTCGATCGGGCAGTCAATGCATGATCTCCCCATTCTCTCTCCCATCTGTGCTTGATCCTTGCTCCGTCCTCTTATTCCTTCATCTTTGCTTCCTCGTTCCTCCCATCGATCAGTTCACTCGAATCTGTGCGAGTTCAAATTCAACCCCGTCCGTCTGCCAGTAAATAACGACGAGTTGAGTGGTGGAAGTGGGAAAAAAGATGATGATGAGTGATGGATGGTAGGAATGAGACTGGAGATGTCAGATTCGGCTTCATTTGGCTTCAGGTTTCGTTGAGCGAGATAGTGAGACTTCTCTTGATTGTCTAATCCCCTATTCTTGAAATACCTATCCAGCTATAGATGGCATAATTCTATGAATGAAGTGGCAAGAAGGGGGGTTCATCCCCTTATGTCAGCTGTCGATTTCCCTCTCCTCTCTCTTCGATCTCCCTCCTTCCACTCCCTCTGCCATCTAAGACCAAGGCTTGGAATGGAAGGGAGGAAGGGTGGACCCCCAACCGAGTCAGTCGGTCTGTCGAGAGATAGAGATAGAGAGAGAGAGAGGATGATGACAGATCGAGAGGCGGCCTCACAATTAGACACTTCCGCTGGTCCATCTCATCCCAGTATGGCGAAGCCCCCTTTCCTCCGGTCATCATTACCATCAGTGATGAGCACTGGGTCAGATCTAGGACCGTACCCCCCCCCGATTTTGTCCTGTTTTTGAAGCTCATAACACCCGATTTTGAGAGATATATCCTCGATTTTTTCCTATTTTACTGTGAACTCGCGATATTCGTTACACGTCAGAGTATGATACTCATCACTACTCACCATTCTTCCTTTCTGCTCCTCCTCATTGTCCATGCTCATCTCTATCTCTTGTAAATATTATCGGCGAGCTTTTGATAGTGCAAATATTATGGCTGCCAGATCATAAATCTCACTCTTCTATCTTCCGCTTTCCTCTCCTTTTTTGCTCGCGCGGCGCTACTTTTCGATATCCGCTCGCCTTGAAATTCAAATCTCTTCCTCTCTCGGCTCTTCATTTCTCATTCCGTTCCGCAAACCATCTAGGCCAGAGAGTGTCTGGGGTGGTTGCGTCTCTCCCATTGGAGTGATCTCGCAATCCCTCTGATCCTCCTTCGTCTCTTCGATTCGCCCACTCTCTCACTGCCCGATTTCACACCTGCAATCCCTATTAGGGTCCATCGAGTCATGCCCCAGCGAGCCAGACAGCTCTTTTTATCATAGGATACCCGTTTACAGGGTGTACCACGAGGAAAATCTCGTCGCATTCCGTTTATGCTTACAGGTCAAATGTCTTGTCAATTGTTTTCTCTTTTCCCACTAGTAGCTCCTTGTGTTGGTCTCATTTAGTGACTGACCAGCAGTGTGTATTGTATTCCATGATGTACTAATCTGCTCTGTACCCTTTGAATAGATCGAGAAACTCTATGTCTGCTGCCAGCTTCGTCTGCAGTGGAAAGGGCGAAGGATTAGTGGAATGAGTGATTGAATGGGAAGAAGAAGAAGCTGCATTGCTGATTGGTCTGCTGAATGAATGGATGAATAATCTCCTTGTTCATCCATAGTTGCCATTTCATCCATCGTGAGATATCTCTCCTCTCCCCTTCAGTAGTTGTACGCAAATTAGATTGACCCGCCCAAGAGATGCGAGGAGAATGGAGTAGTTAGCAGAGGAAGATTCTAGAATCGAAGGGATTGTCCCCCTCTAGTACGTATTGTCAATTCATGGGAACATTTTATGCGCGGGGACACTGCTCGTTTTATTGGTTCCTCTTCCAGACAGCTCCTTAGAATAGACAGTTCTGCCCGTCCAACCTGACTAGGAGAAGAGACTAGCGCAGATGTTTCTCTTCCCTTCTCCTATCTCATTGAGTAGAGAAGAGAAGTGACTAATTTGGAGATATTGTAAAGGGAAGGGCAAGCTGTCCCCATTGTCCTTCCTTCTACCACCTAGGATGGCCACAGAGATAAACGGAGTGACAGAATGAGAAATGAGGAGGTTGCGGGCAGCAGTAGAGAGTTGGAGACATGTGAAAGTGGACAGTGCTATGGATCTATGGATGCCATGGGATGGGAGAGCCGTAAACCGTGGTTCTGGGAATGATTTGTGCCTTTGGGGCGATGCCCTCTCTCATTTCCTTTGTGATGAGGGCGAATGATCCGATCTTCCTCCCCTCTCGCACATTCCCTACCACTTTAGTGCAGAGATACAGATGTCACGAGGAATGGTTACTGTAGGGATAGTCAGACATGTAATAATGTGACATTTATTTGCAAACCCTCTTTCCTTACAGATAGTGCAATCCATGAGTATTATATTTTGCAATATGTTGATGATACCCAGCAACACTCTATTCCATGCATAACGGACAGCCCGCTTTCACAACCTCCTTTCCTTCCTCAGATACTCTACTCGATCCATCTATTCTCACTCTCGTAGATATCTCCCTCTTCCTCTCTCAGTCCCAATTTATCTCCCCTCACCACCCACCAATTCTTCATTTCTTAGCCACGGGTCATCTGAATTCTGACCAGTATCTCCTTCCTCTCCCCTTCCCTTTCATTCTCTTCCCTCACTCGAGATAGATACTCTGTTCTTCATCTGCCAGCTTCCTTCCAGCTAATTAGCATAATATCCGGAGAAGCAGCGAGTAGTGCGTTGATTGTTCTGTTTTTCTTGATTACTCTCATCCTATTCGATTCTTTTCCCCTCGATCATTCACCATTTGTTCTCATTCTTTCCCTTGTATGATCACATAGATGCGTCATCGACCATTGGGTGATGATCTGTTCACTGTTTCGGATGGGGAAGAGATGGAAAGGAGAGAAGAGGGCAGACGAAGACGAAGGAGGAGGAAGGAGAGGGAGATGGAGGATGGAGGACCCATTGAGATATACGAGAATCTCGAATGGATCAAAATGAACCATAAAACGAAGTGAATATCTGATTTAAAAATGCGTGAAATAGTTGCTAAATGGTTTAATTTCAGTGCACGCCGAGGCCTGGAGCTACACAATGGCTATGGAGGAGTACGCGAACACAGGTTGGATTTTCTTTTTCGAAATTGTTTTAATTTTTTAAATAGTGCATTATGTATGTGTCAAAATTTTGACCCGAACCTCAGACAGTTTTTGTCGATTTTGTCTGTGTCCATACGTCAAACGATCGTTCATCGCGCGCAGACAAAATACAGACTTTTTCCTATGCGAATCTGTTACTCATGCGACGAAAATTGTAATCACCGTAGAATTTTGAATCGCCCGCTATAATGTTCATTTTGCGATATGTTGATAAGTTCTGTCTAAATTAGGGTGTACTCGATGCTCTAATTGCTTTAAATCAAACTTTTTTGTTCAATTAATTAATTAACTGTATTTCAGATTCAGCGCAGCGAATCCCGTTTACTACGAGGAAATGCACCACCAGCAGAGAATACATGTGAGTGGACGACGGATAGTAGAGATGGGGAGGGGGGATCAGTGATAACGGGTTGGTATTGGACGATGAGGTTGCTTGGATGTTTCTGGATCAAATATTCCGTGAAAATGTGAATGAGAAACGATTGAATTGTCAGTTGTAGAGATTTTCAGTGCGACTGTTCTATGGGGTTGTTGTCGTGGGATTATTCGGATGTGGGGAGTATCAAGGGTACTAGGTGGGAAGATAAAAGTAGGAATGGATGGAATGAATGGGTTGTCGTTCCCTTTCTCGTCCCTCACATGGACGAATTCACTGCATGAACAAGTGTCGGTAGAAGTCTTTGATCTTCAATTACCTCCCTCATCCATTAACCATTTGATTGCGAGTGATACCTGTTGTGATCAGATGTTTTAGTGTGAAAGAGTGCGCTCGTCTTGGAAAGGGGAAGTGTACGGTGAGCTGGAGTTGAAATGTCGTGCCGAATCAGAGATTCACCTTGACGATGACGTCATATCTTTCTTCATCTTTCTCCTTTCTCTATTCCTCTCTTTTATCATCCATTGATTCACCTTCGTTCCTCTCTATTCTTCATCTCTGAAGGCGTTCCAGCTATTGTTCTACCTCCACATTTTTTGTACAGTGCTATTTGCTCAATCCCCTTCTTCTTTCCTCTCTCTTTTTTACGATAAGATGCGAGCCTCGCTCTAGAGGAGGATGAATCAGTAGTGGAATTGATACGAGAGATAAGGGAGTCGTAAACGATTCAGCCCTCTCTTCGGGATCAACGATACGGTCTGGTTCTGACTGACTATCTTTCCCCTTTCCCCGACTATCTCTCTCTTCTATTTGCCAGCGACTGATTAGTCACACCAGGCACTTTGATATGGAAATTTTGCACTACTTTTATGCTGTTTGATCGGAAGAGATCACCCCGATTTTTTACTGTAGGTCCGTGCTTGCGTAAAGAGATTGGATAGGTTTGGAAGGGCGTGAGATACAGTTAGATGGATGGATACCCGTTCACTGTTCCCATTGAATTCGCATGCAAAATCTCCTGCGGACCCTGTGATTGAAGGAGCTAAATTGCATGTGTGCAGAGGGAAGAAGAAGAAGAAGAGTAGAATGAAGGGAGGGGCATGGAATTGGAGTGGGAGTGGTCCTCCAGTGAACTGATTTCACGTTCAACCCGAGAAAACATATCCATTCCTATCTCCTTCCTCACTTCCAGCTAGCTCTTCGCGCTACTTTTTGACCACTGGTCTCGACCAGATTTGTTTGCAGCTTTTTGCCTGTGGTGGACTAGCTAGACACGGAGGCGCGAAGAGTGAGAGAGATTGATCATCGATCCTCTCAAGATCACCGAATTCAATGACTATAGTATTGGCCTAGCAGCGGGCCCCCGCAATACTTTATGTGTTTTGAATGCGAAGTGAAGCATTTGCTGTACAATCTAGGCAACAAGTTCGTGCAACTTATCCTAATCGCATTTAGCATCGATTTGCCATTGGATGGTAGTAATCGTATGTTGTTGTTGTGATCACTTTCTCTTCCTCTCTCAACTAACCCCGATGGAATCGGATCAAGTGGTGGGATGATCTCCATCTATAGCCAGCTTATGAGAGGATCAACAAGATTGCCTCCTTTCAGCTGTACTTCTCCCCATATATGGAACTCGTTCGTTGTCGAGACTGTACTACTACTGTTCGATTGGTTTTTGACTCGGAGTAGATAATGACCAATCCTCAATGGCTCATGTTCCAATCAAGATTGGCCAGCTTCCCGTTCTACCATTGCACAGTAGGAGGCGGCCCTCCGCCCAATAACGTGACCTCATCCCTCCATATCTCAATCCCACTCTCGTTTCGAATACCGTTCGAGTGAGTGTGCATAATATCACATGGAGAAGTGATTGGCCCAGTTGGATGGAAGGGGAAGGGGAATCCATATAAGAAGCGGATTGGGTCCACTGTATTCACTTGCGATAGAAGCCGCACTCATTTTGTGGTTGTTTATGGCTGGATTTGTCACTGACAGTCCATTAACTGACTCGTTGAATATCCAGATTGGGATGAGTAGTCGCTTCACCTGCTGTCCATTGTGTCCATTATTTGGGATGAGCCATGACCTGTCTCTCGTTCATTGACTATCCTCTGTCCTTTCCACTCCTTCCATTTTACTGCCTGAATTATGATCTCGGTACAAAGGTGTCGGCAGTGTACTAATTATAGGGAATCTGTAGATCACCTTCAAAGTTTACGATGGATCAACCCGAATTATCTCTAAGAATCGACCTCATTCGATTTGGGTTTTACAGTGAGACCCGGGCCCTCCTTCTTGGCCGATTCTTTCATTTCAATCATCTGTTGCTCAGCACTGGCAGAAATAGAGGTCAATGCCCATTTCGCATGATTGAAGTAGGGTAAGGTAAGTGGGAGAGAGTGAATAGGAATGACCGCAGAGAGAGAGCCGGAACTTTTATGTACTCGCTCCCATTGGAATTTCCGCGATTTAGGAATTTTACGCGATCGAAAGCGAGACGAAGAAAAGAGTTTTTATCATGCTCATTCGTCTGCATTCCTCGATCTTCTTCCCTTCCGTTCGGCAACATCAAAGCGATTATTGTTCTTTCTCTCTCTCTCTCCCCCCCCCTCCCTCCCTGTTCCCGTTCACTTTATGATGATTCGAACTGCGTAAGATAGAGAGAGAGAAGAAGCGATATCGTTATTATGATTGGTTTATTGCACAAGGTGTACATCTCTGAGAGGGCACCGCCAAAGAGAAGAAGAGACGATGCAATGTGATTTATATCCTATCACTTCTCATGGACCAGTGTTTGACACTCCCTGACAGAACACTTTGGTGCTCTTGATTCATGGGAGTATCGTATGGAGTAGTTGCCATGTGTTATTGCTCCCCGCTGAATCTTGATCTTATTAGATGCAGCAACACTGAATCACCATGTTCTATCATTTTCAATATCACCCCTTCATATTGTTGTGAACCATTGGTTGTCACGTCGGAACCCGGACGCAATTTGCTCGTAGAGCAGGGAACCGCCACAATGGCCGTTCACTCACGTCTATTTGCGTGTTGTGAGCCCGCCCATGGAGGGGATGGAGAATGGAAGAAGGAGGAGGAGGAGGAGAGTGAATACCTTTGAGTGATCGTAGTTCTCACCCTGTCTCCCCCTCCCACTTACTCGGTTACTCGATCCGAGTGAGGACGCTCACGTTGAGAATCCCCATGTAAGGAGGAGGATGAGGTTGAAATGGATATGAGGAAGCGGTGAGGAGGGGACAGGTTTCCACTCCCTCCTTCGCCCCCTTCGAGATCTCATCGCTTCTTATTGTTCCATCCACCTCCCGTCCCCCTCTCCCTCCTCTCGCTTTCCTGACATTGTTGCCATACTATGTGATTACATGTGTTTCCAATCATGGAGTTGCGTCTAGTTATTGTCGCTGATTGCTCAGTCACGGTATCTTTCTCTGCGTGAAGTGTTGCCCATCTGTACCTGCCTTGATTCCCTTCAGCCTCGCCCCTCATTACCAGCGCGGTACAAGAAGAAGAGAGAGAGAGCGAGCGATTGAGGGGAGGCTGCTAAATAGGCCCGTCTCCAAATTAGCTCTCTCGCGCCGCGGGGTCATGATAGTTGCGGAGATGCAAGAGGATGATTGGCAAACACACGTGCGACCTTGTCAGAGAGAAGGGATGGTAGAAGGAAGGTGGGGAGGGGTTGAATGACAGAGTGAATTAGGCATGCAAAGGTGTGGGGGAAACTGATCCGGGAGAGAGGAGAGAAGGAGGGGCTAGGAAGGGGCTACTCTCTTTGAGGTGCACTGGCTACTTTACTTCTTCCACTCTCAAAGAGTGCTCCTCTTTCTTTGCGAACCCCGTCGGTAGCTTCCCCGTTCCCAAGAGAATCAAGAGCGATTATAGATCGAGAGGCTAAATCGTTTCCTCCACTTTTCTTCTTCCCAAACCAATGTTCTCATCACGAGCTGCTCTCCCATCTGACCCAGATGGAAAGAGTAGTGGAGGATTCACTCACTCTTTTACAAAGAGCATGTGTGAATGCCCCCTCTCCTTCTCATCTCTTGACAGGCTTCTAGTGGTTACACTTGTCTCGACTATCCGAGAGGTATGGAGTGAATCCCTCCCTTCTATCTCCTCCTCTCTCCGCTTCTTCTCGCGTTCACAGTGCGCAAACTTCTCCTTTCCTTCCACAGAATATTTATCTCTGCTGGTCAAATGTACTCTCTCTTTCTCGTAGAGCGACGATTCCTCTTTGATAGCACGCCCCGCCATGGGGCACTCACTCTCTTTGATAGGAGGAGAGGAGAGTGATAATGATTATACAATGGAGAGTTGTTGACCACTAGAGAGGATGATACTATCAGGGTGATAGGGGGACTGAATTAATGAGGAAGAGTTGCCTCCCTTCTCTCTGTTGATACTTGTCAATGGATGGTCGAATGAGGAGTGGATGAGGAGGTGTATGTCAGCCTTTCCCTCTTGATTCAATATCTACATCATCATCGATGTTTGTCCTCTTGTCTCTCTTCCCTCTCTCCTCCTCTTCCCTTCTCTCTCCCTCTCCCACCCTCTTCCCCTGTTTGTGGCATACGAGACCCTCTCAATTGGGAGTGAACTCTATCGACCAATCATTACCTCCCTCCCTCCCCTTCTCTCCTTACTCTCCCTCCTCTCTCTCTATCTACCTGTTCTACCATACTTGCCTCCTCCTCCTCTTCCTGACTGCTATGGTGTATCGATCGAGTCATTTGAAGTACTACTGTTGTTGTTGTTTGAATTGAATGGGAACATTGATCACCTTTCATATCTCTCTTGTAATGGATTCCCTTTCCAATCCATCATTTATCTCTTCCCTATCCCGTTCTCCCTTATCTCCTCTCCAATCAGATGTATTATCACCCCTTTCCATGTGATTGATGCACTCCTTCCCTTCCTCTCCTCTCACTTGAGTGTCAAACCATTCTCTCATCGTTTTTCTCTCTTTCTTTCTTTTGATCGTTCAATCGCGATCATCAATATACAACAAAACATCTCCGTTGTTAGAGAGGGGTCAGACACTTTCACTCCTCCTCTATCTTTCCACTCTCTCATTCTCATCTCCCCTCTACAATTATTGTAATTACTGGTAGTGACCGAGGAGCAAAAAGAGCATCGTTGAGCACCCTGGGTAAGAACCATGCCTTGCCCGGTCTCCCCTCTCCTCCATCAATCTCCCCTCCCCATTCCATCGCATGGTCGGATTCGCCAGATGATTGATAGACTCTCTCTCTCTCTACTAGAATCAGAGTGACGATCTATCTCCATCCTCTATCGTCTTCATACCATCTTGATCTCCCCCCCCCCCCCCCCTCCTCCCTCCCTTTCCTCTCTTTCTCTAATCCCTCTCTATTCGCCCCTCTCTCTCCCTCCCGTCTGTCGCGCCTATTCACTCACTCGCGTTTTCTACACACAAAACGCGAAGGAAGAGAGGGGGAGAGGGGGAGAGAGTGGAAGGAGTGAAAGGGTTGGAGGGGACTCGATCGATCGATTGAATGGAATTCCCGAGAAGATTTCCCGTTCCATTAGGGCAGCTGATTCATCGTGTTTTGTCCCATTGTCACTCTACTTGGTCCATCTCCCCTCTCTCCCTCTCTCCCTCTCTCCCTCTCTCTCTCTTCGTCTCTCTTGTTCAGTCGGTCGCCCGTGAGTGATCTCGACAGTAAAATAGGCGCCTATAAATGGATGATTGGGCTGGACGAGAAAAATGCGAGGAGTGGGAATCACTCCAATCACAAGGAGTTAGTGAGGCGTAAAACGAAAGGAGAAAGAGGAAGAGTCTTTTTGGGATGGGTGAATGGGCACATTTTCACTCGCGATTCATAGTTTTCTTCTTCTCTTTTTGCATTGTTTCTGCTACATGTTCTTCGTATCTCTGCCGTCTATCACATTGGCCTTATCTGTTCCCCCTTATCTGACTATCTGCGCTCTCCCTGAAGCGAATACTCTCTCGCCTCCTCCTCATTCATCTCTCTACCTCTACGTAAAATCGCGAAAGCGTGCTCACGAATCTCGACAGCGTTGTTGTAAAATTAGGAGAATTTCACGGTTATCACGTACTTTTTCCTCCTTATTCTATTGTGTATCGCGTTATTCCGTCATATCCCATCTGAAGTCGGTTTCGTTTATCAGGGAGGGCAATAATATCCCTCATATTGATCCGATCGATCAATCGAAGGAGAGTAGATCATCCCATCCATCAATGGCTCCTTCCTCTCCTTCCACTTCATCCGAAGGAGGAGGATGCTGTTGTGGAGCAGGAAGGGCATTGGGAAAGATGTTCGGATTCATCACTCCGAGAACGGTAAATGGATGAGGATGTTGAGTAGTGTGCTAAATTGGATTGAAGAATATTCGGATGATATGCGTATGACTTACAACTTTTTTAAAGAAAACCAAAAAAATCCGCTTCTTTCGCTTTGGGTCTTTGGGGTTGTCAGAGTATGCGTGCAAAATCATAAACGCGAAACCAATATTTAGTTGTGCTGCAGTAGGTATCATCCGAATGAGCTAATCCGAGATAGTACCGTTGAGTATTGTGTCATGTGGGAGTAAGAGATATCATGATTGGTCGTCTCTTCTCTGCTAACTGTTTCATGATGAAAAATGAAAGTGACGAAAGATTGCAAAAAGAGTGTGCCGCTTTTCTCTGTTGTTGTAGTTGCTTTCTCTTTGATCCTCACGTTGCTCATTCTCTCTCTCTCTCTCTCTCTCTTGTCTGTCTATGGAGTGAAAGTGCATTAAATGAGTGGAGGGAATGAAGTGAAGGGGTGGAATCAGTCACAATCGAATTAGTTGTTGCGATCGGACTGATTCGAAGAAGAGTGTTATCACTAATCGGAAATGATGGAGATTTGGTACTCGGTTTGGTGGTATTCTGAACTTTTTTCTGGCGAAAATGGATAATTGGCTATCGGTAACTAGTTAGTGCAGAGATTAGAGGTAGAGGACACTTGAGATGATTAGGAGAGGAAGGGAAGGGGAAGTGGTTTGTGGAGAGTGAAGAGGGGAGAGGAGTTAAGCCGATGGCAAAAGGGAAATAGGGAAAGGGAGAAGGTATCAATCACTGATTTGATTATGGTGAGGGAGAGGGGTGATTACTGTAGATTTGCAGAAATTAAATTTTTCCTATTTGCAGCCGTCTTCGCATCGTTCATCGAAGGCCCATCGAGTATCTTCCTCTGGAGGAATCGCTGTGACTACGACAAGTGGGCAGAGAGGTATGTTACACACAGCGTTTGCCAATTGTATTTTGATAGATATTTGCTCTCATCTGGTCATTGAAAATGTGCGAGTAGGAATTGGTTTATAGTCATGGTGAAAGTTGACTCTCGCAGGAATGGTGACATCCATCTCGCATCACGATGGATATCCCAATGGAGGATACACGATGGAGGAGTACGGTGGTCAGTGAGGGGAAAGGAGATTATCGATTGAATTGATTCCTTAGGGTAGATTCTGAAGAGGTAGATCGGGCAACAAGGGAGGATCAACTTCTTGTATATTTGCCACTCCCTCGGTTGATTGTCATGCGTGCAAACAACACAGCGAGTAGAGAGTAGAGGGGAGGGAAGCATCATGGAGGATAGGTTACGATGGGAGAAGGGATAATAGATTGTGATTAAAATTAGATTTCGATCCGACAAAAAAGTAAAGTGTGCCTTCTCTTCAGAAGATCACTCTGGCAGTTCATCCGCTTCTCCCTTCGAAAGAGATCAACACATTCGATCTCTCGAGAATCGATTGAGAGAAGTCGAACAGCTACTCAACACGCAGCAAGGAGTTGCAGCTGCTGCAAGCACGCCCACCTTTGCGAGGAGTGAGTAAATCATTATTCATCTTTTAATTCAAATAAGAAGTGTGTTTGTTCTTCGTAGCATTTCTTTGTGAAGATAACAGTTTTAATAGTCAATTTGACAATTTTGAATATTTCAAATATAGTGTGTAACATGAATATCTTAGGTGCTCGTCACCACGCTCAATCGACATCTCGCGCCCCACCCACTCCAATGAATGCAATGGCACTCGCGGAGAAGGATGCTGAGATTGGGAAGTTACAGGTATGTATTTCACTCCTTTTCCCGTCACAATTACATACGAAAGTTAGAGCTCATTGTCTTGGAAGAATCAGTGAAAGTTCACCTGAATTAGTGTGTAATTTTGTAAGTCTAAAGATGATTTGAGAAGACAAGGCCCCATTGCAGAAGAGTCTTGAGCAGCAGCAGATTCAGTACGAGGAGGAGATTCGAACACTTCGAACTGACACAGAGAGTGTCAGTGGAGAACACTCTCTATTCAAGAATAAGTAAGCAATTTATATTTCGATTTCCCCCTACTATCAATGAATCCAGTAGGAATAAAGGTTTAAACTCTGTACTCAAGAATAAGTGAGGAGTTCATCTTTCAATGGGGCTTACCTTTCGATTTCATTGTTGTGCAACCGATGAATCCAATTTAAATTTTTTTAATGTATATAAGTGTGAAGGTGATTAAAATAAGAATGTTGGAGAGGTAGTAACGGAATGTCTATCTCAGACTAGCTCGAATGGAGCGTGAATTGGAGGAGTACAAGGAGAGGGCTGCGAGAACCGATTCAACTGCTATCTCTACTGCTGCAAGTGAGAAGATTGAGGAGAAGGTGAGTGACATCGAATTTATTTACATGTTCGGTAAGTTCAGACCTATTGGTGAAAACCTGCTTTGGTATATTGTTGAAACCCGAATATTGCAGGAATCGGAGCTGTCGGCTGTGCGCGCAGAGTTGGAGCGACTGAAGAAGGAGAAGGAGAACATGGAAAGGGTTGGTCTTTTTTATATTTGACATGTGAGCTTGGAATGATGCATCTCGTGTACATTGTTGCTTCTTCCAAAGATGTTCTGTGAAACTTGAATCATTTAGGTTTTTTTCGAGCTCAATTTTTTTCTGATGATTTCGAGTTCACAGAACATTCATAAAACATGCCAGATTGTTGTATAGATGTTTTATGAAACTTAAAGCATTTAGGGTATTTTCGAGATTGATTTTTTCTGATCAAGCGAGAATTATTTCCCCTCTTTCAGCGTCAGGAGCAGATCGAATTTCTGCAGAAGCAGAACGAATCACTCAATGAGAAATTGGATGAGAAGGAGGGAGATGTGAAGACACTGCAGGAACAATTGGTGGTTAGTCAGAGGGAACAATTGGTGGTTAGTCAGAGGGAACAATTGGTGGTTAGTCAGAGGGAGGAGAATCGGATATTATATGGGAGCATTAGTTTGCATGCGAAAACTTCGATTTTTGTGTATCACTTGCAATGATCAGAACAGGGTAATTCTTTGTTATTATATAATATTTGTGATGGATGTCCATCTTTAGACTCTCCGTCTGGAACACTCGATGTATCAGCAGTCATGCAGTAGTGGAAGCACGCCTCTTGCAGATGAAGAAACGAGAAGTCTTGTTGTGGGAGATGTAAGTTGACCTATCACTCCTTCCATGCTAAATTTATGGAAAAAAGTAAGGAGGAAAAACGACATAATCTAATAGGAAAGTTTTACATATCCGCTTTAAAATTGATGTTTCAATAATAGGTTAATAGCAAATGTTCCGACACGGTGTCAATGTTTAGGCAATGTGTAATCCAATTAAACAATGTGATTGCGTTGAGATGTCTCACACGCCGCAGAGTGCTCATCATCAGCACGGAACAGGAGACTCGGCCAGTGTGGGAGGAGGAGGACAACTGGCAAGAGTGGTGAGTAAGGAGAGGGGGTACGGTAGACAGGAAGGGATTAAGGTTGTGATTACGGTATGTATCTGCTTGCAGCGTCAATACACGAAGGCTCATTCCACTCTGGGAGCATCGGGTATCGCCATCACTCCCTCGTCCTCCAGTGCAAGTCCGTCCATTTCTGGTGAGTGGAGAACATTAAAAAGTTCAAATGGGGAAGCTCAAATATGGCAATATTTCGCGTTATTTAAAAAAACGAATTGATTAACCGGTGCTGAGGACCTGTGGAAAGAAGTGAAAAAGGAATAAAACCTCATGAGTGAATCTCGTTTGTCGCAGGCACTCCGAAGTCGGCAGGTCTGGCCAAGTCCCTCTCTAACTATCATTTGGACGCCGCCGGAAGAAATGAACTGCCGCCCAGTCTCAGTGTAATGATGAGGTCAGCGACTTTTCCATTTCTATAATGAAACAACGAAAAGGAATGTTAGTTGTGTACGAGGAAGAAGTTGTCTATGAAAATCTTTGATGATGTATTCGTATATATTTATATTTTATTAGTAATCAATATAATTCAATTCGATTACAGGAAGACGCAGAAACTATCGGTTGATTCTCGTGCACTTGCTCACTGCATCAAAGAGTGCGCTGAGAAGACGATGAATGGAGAACAACCCGATACGAATCTCCTCGTCGGAAGAATGAGTAAGTAATTACTAGTCTTTCGAGTTTAAAAATTAAAATTCCAATTTAAATTGCTTTAATTTATGCACGAACTTTGGAAAAATCTTGTAAAACAGAAAAACGTGGTGCGATTAAACAAATGGTTACAGCGGGTGAATCGATGTCCGACTCGTCCGATTGCGAGATGGTCGCCACTGATTGCACGAAGATGTCCATTGAGACGGCTGAGAAAACGGTGAGAGGGGAGGGGATACGGTAGTACGGAAGGGATACGGTAGGATAGGAGTTATTGATTCTGTACTGTTAGATAATGATATTTTCCCATTGTAGCTCCGTCAGCAAGAGGTGACCCTTGGCAAGCTGCACTCGAGTCTCGAAGCGATGAGGGGACTCCTTCTCCAGGTGAGAATTATGAGTCACAGTTCTGATGGTGATAATGTGATACAAAAGTCTCGCACTTGTTTTCACTTGTACTTCACATGTGTCGTCATTTGTCTTTGACTAGTTTCCATACCTCGATTTCAACCCAATAACCGTTCATCATTATAGGTGTACCAGCGTCGATTCCACGACGAGATGGAGAGGGGCGACGAATCCTGCCGAGTGCAGTAAGCGGTTCGACTCTCACCATACATCGTCAGCCGCTGCCACACCCGCCGCACCACCCTCGCCACACCGCACCACACCGTTGGTTAATCTCTGTAAATAGCTAGCTAGCAGTCGTCGTTCCGTCTGATCTACCTCATTCCTTCCCCGTGTTAGACTCTACCCCTTCATCCCGCGCCTTCTCTTACATTTCATCCACAGGTCACAATCCTTACACCCATTATCGAATCGATCATTTCCAATTATGGGTCAAGCATTTCATCGAAATGCCTATCTTTCGCTCTCATTGGGTGCTCATTTTGTGCCTAGAGAACCATCAGGAATGACCTACCGTATCACTTATCCATTGTTCATCTTCTCTCTATCACTTATCCATTGTTCATCTTCTCTCTATCACTTATCCATTGTTCCTCTTCTCTCTATCACTTATCCATTGTTCCTCTTCTCTCTATCACTTATCCATTGTTCCTCTTCTCTCTATCACTTATCCATTGTTCATCTTCTCTCTTCGAATATCGTTAGCTTACGGTTCATAATTGTATCTACAATTACCCTTTCCATTTCAAACGTGAGTAGTTAAACCCCTTCTTTCTTTCTCTTCTTTTAATCATACTACCTTTCCTTTTAACCTATCGAGATACCTCCGTCTCATTCTGTTAATATTTCCGTTTTATCCACTTCTTCCAACTGATTTTGTTATCGATTCTCCTCGATCTAATCGATATCGAATCTGATTTGGATTCAATAAGAGAATCGATAATCAATTGTTATTCTCTTCTCATTTATTTATCGCGTGCAAATCACGAGCTCGATAAACATTTATGGGCTGAATTACCATGAGATATCACAGTGAATGAACACTTCGTTTGATCGGAAGACAATACATGGAACAGAATGGAACAAAAGACTAAAGAGAGTTGATTGATCAGATGAGGTCGATTCAACCGTATCTGGAAGTTCGGCCGGGGTTATTGAACGGCGTGAAATTGAATGAGAAAATGAGAAGAAATCTGTGGAAGATTTTCGACTATGTGAGAGAGTTGATTACAGAGTGAGTTCAGTATTGAAGTTTCAATTGGATATTTATTTTGAGTGAATTGACCGAGTATTTGCGTGAAGGAGGAGAGGAATCGACGGGATTGAGATTACATTTCGAAAAGGGAGAAGAGATTGATCTACCAGGGGGTGAGAGGAGATTAGATGACGTAGTGTTGATGCAATCTCAGATGTGAATGAACGATTCGAGAGGGTTAAGAGTGAAGAGAGATCGCCCTCTGCAGTAGCTGTGCTGGTGAGTAGGTCTGTCAGGATGAAGAATCCGTCTCTTCATTCCTCGTTCTTTATACAAAAATTACAATAAATAGCATGCTGAATGAAGAGGCGGATTCTTCACTATGAAAGGCTAGCTTTCTAAAGGAATTGTGAGATGAAGAAAGAGAAGAAACATAAATGGCCTTTGAAATGCATTCACATTCACGAAAGAAATCATAAATGAATAATGCAGATAATGGCGATCTCTCCTGTCTCTTCTCCCTTCTCTCATTCTAATTGTCTCACTCGAGGATCCATTGCATTCGTTCAGTTGTCGATCGGAGATCTGATTAATCCACCACGTGGTCTGTTACTTTATTTCTACCAAAGTTTCATTCGTCATGGGATCAGACGTCTTCAGATCGAGAATTAACGATAAATAATATATTTTGTAATAGTTCTTCTCACAATCAGATCTAAATGGAATTTCGGGTGCGATTCTTCACGAATTACTCCATTCTTTACTCGTTCCTCACATGAGAAGCGGAGTTATGGACGATGGACGAATTCCAGAGAGGAGAAGAGAACGAGGAGAAGTGAGAACACCTTTTTTCCCCAATTCTGTTCTTTGGTCTTTCTAGTGTCCACTCATTCGATGTATGGGCAATATGGAGGCAGTTATTCTCACTCATCATCCCATTATGATCGATATCGTGAGGTAGAAAAGTACGATTAAAATTCAATAAATCAATAATCTCAGAGTGACTGACGAGTCTCCAATCATCGCCACGAGACCCGATGCGAGTACGGTAGTGCTGAGTGCGAGTGCGATCTACTGTGTCATCGTGAGGAGTACGGTAGCTGAACGGTTTATCGATTGGCGAGTGAGTGAAGGATACGGTAGATTACTGTAGATCCAAATTCATATTTGAGGGAAAAGAAGAAATGAAGAGGAGAATATCGAAGTTGAAAGAAGATGATCATCTAATAGTCTGCTCTCAATTCAACGTCAAATGTTTCATTCCCAATTCCATTCCAATTGTACCATAACGTTTAAATCGTCTTTCTACCATTGTTTTATTTCACAAGTTTCAATTTGAATACGCGATAAATTAGAGTGAATTCATTCTTCTTCCTCTCTCATTCCTCCCTTCATTCAACATGTCATCTCACTTGTCGAACGGTCTTCTCCCATTCAATGGTTCGATATAAGACGCTTCGTAAGAAGGCTTTCCAATTTGAAACTGTTTCAACTGTAAGCCGGCCGCATCGCTCGGCCGCATCGCCGGCTTGGCGAAGGGGAGGGGGCGATGCGGCCGAGCGATGCGGCCGGCTTACAGTTGAAACAGTTTCAAATTGGAAAGCCTTCTTACGAAGCGTCTTATATCAACCTCTGAATAGATCAATATCCCTCCATTACAGTACCCTCCATCGTGACAATAATATCTATTCTTCTTATCTGCATTCAAACTTCTGCTGCTGCTCTTGTTAATTGCGACACCAGAAATTTCATTACTGAATTCAAACTGAAAAATGAAAACGATCCCAATGTGCAAAAAGTTAGTTGTTGATTTATTCTCATTCTTGTACAGTATTCTTTGAGCTTCGAGTGATCGAATCGTATCCCAATCGATGTCCTTACGGATATCAATTACTACTCACTAAGATCGATATTGGTAAAGAGAAGGCAAAAGACAAGACTTTGGAAGAGCTAGAAAAGGATAAAGAGGACAAAAGGCTGTGGGTGGACTATCTCACGTGTAAGGAAACAGAAGAAGGAACGGATAAGTAAGTCAACATGATTATGAGATGAGATGAAAAGAAGTTCTGTTCAGAGCATGGTTCATCAAGTTAAGAGAATATTTCGATGTTGGAGAGTATCAACTGGACGGAAAGGAGGGCTCTCCATTCGGAATCAATCCCATTCTCACGTGATCTTTGATCTATTCCCTCCATTAATCCACTCATACAGTTGTCGAAAGTCCTCCCTCAACATCACTCCTCCTAAATCGAATATTGATGAGTCCTCAGTACAGAGTGATCACGGTATTCCTTTGTACAACATACGAAAATGAAACCCAACTTGAAGATGAAATGCAAAAAGACATTAGCATCATAAAAATAGCTGCTATTTTCGTTGGTAATGTTCACTCCCCATCAATCTATACGCAGCATCATTTTCAGCGATCATTCCTTGCGTCATTATCATCACCGCCGAGTGTATTGTGAGAATACCGTATTCACCCAGTTATCGATCCAACTTCTTTCAGACTCTGCACGGTTACGGTAGAATAAAGCAGTGCTTTGCGAAGAAGAAGAAAGGTGTGGAGGAACCATCGAATGAGGAACTTGTTCGAGATGGAAAGAAAGAGAAAACTGTGGTGAGTCAAGGCAATATTGAGGAAAGATCAACACTCTTAATTTCAGGTTGATGTGAATGAGGTGGATAAACAGACTCAGATTGGAGGGGAGACAATGGCTGTGTGAGATCAGTCAAGAACCCATTCCTGGCCCGTCCGCGAGTCAAAACCCAACTGTTACTGCGATAAAAGAGAGAATCGTTCATTCTAGACAACAAGATATCGTATTTACAGAACAACGAGTTAACAGGCTGTACTTAAAACATCAAAAGCGCAGACAAACGAGCAAAAACCAACATGCGAACGGAGATCAAAATATGGTGATCAAATTCTATCAATCGATTCCCTAGTGTAACCGAGACTGTCACAACTTCTCGTTATCATTCGATGATTTCTCCGATTGGATATTGGAGAGACTTTCTGTGTGGACATTAACTTTGTACGAATAGAATCCAGCCAGTGCACTCTTCTGAAATATGAAGGATTAATAGATAGATACTCATTATGATTTTCAACTCTAATAGAAAGAATCGATGCCCCTGAAACTCAAATATGACTGACCATTTTCTCCTCGAAATGTTTCGAGATGTCATCGGGATGGGGGTAATTTGTGGAGGGGCAATCAGCACATGAGTAACTGAAAATGGAAAATATTGATGGTGACACTTATCTATCTTTCTATCACTCACAGTAATCTTTTCTCTGGATGGGCTGACTGGTGACCGTGTAGATCGTTTAGATTTGGGAAGCTTTCCTGAAAATAAAGGTGTTTATTATTTTAGCAACAAGTCGCAATGATGAAGAAAATGTAATGAAGTTTAGGATTGCAAACAAAATGGCTGACCTCGCATACGGGACAATTATGGCCTATCCTCATCCTTGTAGATACCTTCTCTTCCAATTCATCCTTGTTCAAGAAAGCGGGAAGAGCAACCACTTCTGCAATCAATTATTGTCAACATTCCAAAAAAATACTACGCAAATCTCGATATCTGTTTCAATCATATTTATCTACAGTCCATTTCACCGTAATGAATAATGTATTGTACCTCCATCGTGTTGTGATCCAAAATCATCATCACTCATATCGACGACATCATACTCCATTTCACTCCTATCCCGATTGATATCTTCATCCCATGACGGTTCCTCCTTCTTAATTTCCTTCTTCTTATCGAATAACGGTTCTTCATAATCGTCCTCTGGCTCAAGTTTGACTTGTCTGAATCACCAGCTTTTAGAAGGGATAACGGTTTTAAAATGAAAAGAAATCTGAATAATCTCACTTTGGTCTGTTTTCAGAACACGTGGGATTGTTCTTTCGTGTTTCATCCATAAACGCAACCTGCAATAAAGTAAATTCTTGATCATATCAGATTTTCTTAGACAATTCTTATCATCAACTCACTCCACTGTCATTCTCTTCCTTCACCATTGTCTCTTCCATTCGTCTAATCACTTTCTGTGCGAGTACAACGGTTTCACCGGGTGGAGCTTCCCTCTTTTCTCCCTGTAACATTCAAATAGTCGCAATGATCATCGCAATCTATTCATTCTTCTGATGCGGATTGAATGTACTAAATATACTGATTATAAGCTTTAAACGTTCAAGACATGTGAATGTCATTCATAAAAATTACAATTTTCTTCCGCTCCACAACTTTCGGTTTCACTTCCGCAATTTTCTTCGTTTGCCAATTTCTCCATTGGAAGTGATGACGACAGACGGAAACTCGGTCTGAAAACATAACTAGATAATCAATAAATGTAAGGAGGTGGATATCATAAAAGAAGAATTCTATTCTTACCATTAAATTTCTCTTTGCAATGGCTAATCTTCTCAATGATTTCCTTCTCCGTATTCTCACAGCACTCAAGTCCATAAATATAGAGATTGGACAAATCAGTCTTCAGGTGCTGCAATTCAATAAATATTAGCTGCTTTCTCTCTCAAATATGGAATATTCTTTCATACCGCGTATGCTTTCGTCCGTTTATTGCAGAAAGCACAAGTCGATTCTTGAACACACTCGAGGATTTTCTAGAATTTATTTATGAATAATGATCTCCACTGTATCATCCACAGTATCTACATCCTCCAATAACTTACTGGTGGAGCCAATACATAAGTGTCGAGATCAAATTTCCTGATGCAATCCTTCCTATCAACATCGGAAAATCTCAATTTCAACTTCTCAATCTCCATTCTATTCAGCACTCGGGCACTGTTGAAGCACTTCAATGATTGACGAGGAGTCTGAAACGAAAGGAGGCATATAATTTGTGTGAGAGCAAATGATTCAATCGTTGTACCTATCACTCTTCATTACTCACATTTTGCTTTGTCAGATGTTTCTTCAAAGTTTCGACTGAGATGAATGTCTGAAAAGAAAGTGATTCTTCAATTTTAATCTGCTACTCTTCATCAAGATAAACTTGCTCACCACATTACAGCCAGTGCAAGCAAACTTGGCATCGAATTGAGCCAGTCCGTGAGCAATGAAATGAAGGTCGAGATCGAAGTAACTTGCCAAGTAGATCTGAAAATGGGTTGACATTTAACGATATTTCGCAGGTAGATGCTGCTTACTCTGCAGTAAGGACATTCCACTGGTTGGTAACATTTACGGAAGAATGCTGCTTCGATCTGAATGAAAAGGTTAATTATGATGCCGATATTCATATCACTCATTGAGTTTGAAATACGGGTAACCGTCTCTTCATTTCTCATACTCTCTCATCGGTTAGAGAGGCGAGAGAGTGTATGAAATGAAGAGACGATTATTCGTATTTCTAACTCTAATCACTCACAACTCCTCTGTAGACGGGTGCTTCTCCATTGACATCGCACCCGATTCGACCGTTGGAGCACAACTGAAAAATATGAACGATAAATGACCGAATGATTCTCGAAGAGAAGTTGAATGTTGGGCACTTCTTTACTTTAGTGCAAAGGTAGAAAGGTAGAATACTATTGTCTTCCTCGCTCTATCGATCGCTCTCAATCTCATTTCTCAGAACCTGCTAGTATCTACGAGTGCTGTCTTTGGGCAGTAAAGTTAAGAAGTGCCGTATGTTGCTTTAGCTTGCCTTGTAATGCTCCTTGAGTGACCAGTAGTCAAAGAAGAATCGAATTCGGCACGAGAGACATTCGTACGGTGCCTGAGATAATAGATATAATCGTTTCGAAAGAGAAAAAATTGCATCATAATAAATTTCTAGAATGCTTACATGCTCAGGATGGCTGTCCAATTTGTGTATCTCCATCTTGTATGCTTCCATTACCATACCGCACAAATCACACGCCTGGAATCATTCGAATAATCACGTTGCCTTTTCCGAAAACGGAGTGATTACAGCTAAGCATCTCCTACTGAAAAAATAACCTCTTTCTGATCGGTTGCTGTGATCGTACAGTTGTAAGTGGCCACCTGCCGCTGCAATTGAATATTCATCATATAATTACTCGTGAAACTACATACATAATAGATTAAATTACTCACCGGAGGATTGTTATCCTCACATTCGCCTCCTCCTTCTGATTCCATCTCAAATATATCTGGTTCTTCTTCCTTGATCTCTTTCTTCACTTCCACGGGAGGATTTCCATTCATTGGAATCGTCACTTCTTTCTCATCACTTGGCTGAGTACGTATCTTCCGTTTCTGTAAGAAATGCCTATCAGATTGACACATGCGATTGCAACCAGAAAATGATTGAAAAATCAGAAAAATCTGTACTTACAGTATACTTTCTCTTCGGTTTGATCGGCTCTTCAGGCTTATTAACCTTCTTCTTCATTCGGGTCTTGGGTATTTCGTCTTCACCCTAAAGGAAATGTAATTCGAAGGATATTTTTCCACATTCTTCAGAAGGAGAACATCAATACATTTTCAAACTCACAGGTAGATTTCCTTTACGTACGATGATCCGACCGTAGCGCGTTTTCTGTAAAAAAATAATTTTCCAAAAAATCAAGTAGCTCAAAATAAAAAATCAAGTGAAAGACAAACTAATGACTCATATAAATAATAATAAAGAAGATTAAACTCTTTAAACGTCTAACCCTCGGTTCCTGTGATTCCAGTGATGCGGATGACAACTCATCAACGGGATCGACGTTTTCCGGACTCGACATTGAAGTACTGAATCAAAATATGATAAAATAAACAGCGAAGAAGACGTTAAAGGAAAACCAATAATGAAAGAATGTCAATGGAGCACGCCTGAGAATACAGTACAAAGCGAATCACACAAAGAGAATCATGTGTTGATCGTGAACTGGCTCTTTCGATTATTCTTCTCGATTTTAAAAGTACTTTACTTTTGCTCAGAAGTACATACATATTATATTTTATTATTTCTAAGGCTGTGAAAAGAGGCATCGGGTTTCAATACCCTAACTAACTGTTTCAGTTTATACATGTTAAAGGAGGTGTCTCACGAATATATGGCTAACGTTATAGCTGAGATCTCAAGATCTATGTGACTTCAACCGTTCTCTATGGGTCGGAGGTCTGGGCCCTGAAAGCTAGCGATAAGGAAAGACTCAGAGAGACACAAAGGAAGATGGAGGGCAATGGGCTCTGAAGATGAGGCAAATGAAGATGAAGCAATGGAGCCGCACCACCAGGACATCATAAAGTAGGAACGGCCCCTCTGGCAACCCTCGAACATGCTTGCGGGACGACCTAACGAGAGATATTGGCGAATACTGGTGGAATCCGACTAACAGTATCGCCATTAAGTATTTGGTCACTTTTTCAAAGGAACATAAATTTTGACCAAGAAATGATATCAGGATGATTTTTTTCACAGAACACAGCTTGAAAAACTGAAAACATGTGTTTGCTGTGCAGGAACATTGCACAACATCCATTAGTAATATCCCAAATTTCTCAGATCATTTGTAACCGATTTACGGAGGTAAGTCAAATTGAAGAGTGCTAAAATTGAAGAGAAGTTCGGCTAAAATTGAAGAGATAAAATTGAAGAAAAAAATTGAAGAGAAAAATTGAAGAGAAGGATTTCATCCTATTTCAGCACTCATATCTGATATTAATAAATTGAATTGATTAAATCAAGTCAGAGGCTCATCTCGACAATGAAAGAAACATCTCGCATATCAACAGACCCTTCATGAACCCATGTAACGAAACTTATTTAATTAAGCAAAACAGTTGAAGTGAACAATGATAAAGCGTCGCTAAAATAGATTACGGTGTTTTATTTATTCCTAGACGGAGCGTGCAAAATCAGGGACAATTATTTTTTGATATGCAATCGATTTTTGTAAATCTCTTCAAATATGTATAAATTTTTAAGTTTAAAATGTAAATTTTCGTTTAAAATTTGTATTAACCTGTGAAGCGGACAAAGAATTCGAAGAAAACTGTTAAATTTATCGACTTCCCGGAAATTCTGAATCAGGAATTCGCCTCGATGAACTTGCGCGAAATGTACTGTAAAGTTTTTGTTCAAACTTCGACACAACTTTTCAACTTTTTTCGACGTTGAATTCAACTCCAAATTCTCATGCGTTAGTTTCTCAAATGCTTTCTTTCGGTTTCTTAGATCACGATTATGTTACATGAGTAGGTAACATAATCGTGACTACTGATGTCACGTGAACTGTCAATGTCCTCTTCGTTTTCTCTTTTTCCTTGCCAGTGTCAGCGTGTATTCAAAATCAACTTTGCGACATTTGTTTTTCTCCGTTTTACTCGGTCAGAAATGATGCTGATCATAATCTATTTCAGTTTATAAATGACTCGACGGGTGAAAAATGAAAAGGGCGAATCTTTCACCCTTTTCTTCACAATGGTCTCTCCCTTTTCAAACTTCCATCCATGCACATTCTACGTAAGCTACCTTTCTAAATAATACATTTTATTGATTAGTAGAAGGATTGTTGTTGCTGACCAGTTTACAAATCTAAAAGAGTATTTGTAGCAGGAAGATCACTGTGGCGACAAGAAGCGTTTCTCCTGCGTGGAACAGTTCTACATGTAAGTGAATTTGCATGATATTCTTTATCTATATATCTTTATCTTTATCTATATACTATATATTTTTATTATCTGTTCTATATATTTCTATTCTTTATCTATATCTTTGCATCTATAAATATTGGATTCAGGTTCATGAAAGCGGCATTATTTCAAGATGAAGACACTGCAAATGAAGTTATGAAAGAGAGGAATCCAAAAAGGATGAAATCACTTGGCAAGAATGTTAAGGGATTCAGTCAACAGAGGTAGGTCGTCTCCTCGGTTTTGATATATACATCAACGTTCACTTCGCGTTTCTAGATGGGACAAGTTGTCTCCTCAAGTAATGGAGAAAGCACTGACTGCAAAGTTCTCCCAGAATAAAGAACTGCGATGGTTTCTCTTTCTATCCCAAGGCAGTCGAATGGTTGAGACATCTCCCATGGATACCGTATGGGGAATTGGTGAGGGTTCCACCCAGTGATTGTCAAACTCTCTACCATTTTCGTTTATGTTCGACAAATGAGGAAAGTTCTTTTGTTCAGGCCTTCCAATGGATTCTCCTGATGCAATTAATCCCGAACGATGGAGAGGAACTAATCGATTAGGAAATATTATGACTGATGTAAGAGAGAAGCTACTCAAGGATATGCAGTTTCATGAGGTCACTTATTCGTAGTTCAATTGAAATTTTTTCACGATTAATTTAATAAACAATTTAGGAAGCAGAAGAGGCCCTGAGGGAGATTGCGCTAAAGGGTACGAATGTATTCATGGAACTCCAATCGGATCCCAATTCTGGTCAGTTGACAAAGATGAAAGAGACGGAAGTAATGGAACACAGTGCTTACCAATCATTCATACAGGTGGAGAATTCGGAGGCACTCCTCAGCAAGGATACAAGAGAAGATTCTCAGATATGGATCACAGGGATTCAAAGAGGCAGAGGTGAGAGTTTTGATAATTCAAGATATTTTTTGTTTGCAATGAGTTTACTAGAATTAAAAGAATTCACGCCCTAAGGAACGTGTGTGTGTGAAATACTGCTTCATCTTATTACGTTTTTTTTTCTATATCAGAACGATGGACGATTTCGTCTCCACTCCGAATTCATCTTCATTTGGTGGAAATTCTCGATTTGGAAACCGAAACGTCCAAACGGAACCGAGGAATTCTCGATTTGGAAATCGAGACGCTCAAACGGAGCAAACGGAACCAAGGAATAGAGGAGGATATATGGTAAGTGAACTGGACTTATCGATTTATTACTAGAAGAATTCTATTTTTCATTTTGTGAATTATCCGAACAAGAAAATATGTAGGAGCATATTTCGCAAGTCTTCTCTCCCTCAACTTTTTTTCTATAAGTCAGGTAAATTGTTGATGATTTGAAGGATGATAACGAGGAACGAATGGCGAGAAGAGCGGAGAGATTTGGAATGAGAGGAGATGAAGATATGAGAAATGATGGTGGAAGACAAGATATGAGACGATTCCCTGATGAAGAAAGCAGAATGAGGGAGAGAATTGCTAATCGTATGTTTATTGTTTAATGGATTATAGCGTTCAACTAGGGCATGATAGATTATTCATGTACTTTTACGAATAATATCTCATAGTAGAAAAAGTTCGTCGATAACTACCCATAATCCGAAAACGTGTCCGGTTTTTAAAGAAAAAAACGCTGATGGGCGTATTCGTTTTATTGGACTTCTCATAACATAATCGGTTTTAACGATTCGGTTATCTAACTTTTTTGATGCATAACTATTCGTAAGACATGGATACTAATTGATCTCCATTTAGGTATGCCCCTTCTTCCATCTCCTAAATCTCGTCCCTTTGGTCGTCCTCCTCCATTAATGGGAGAATCTCCTCATCCATTCCCTCCATTAATGGATATTCATCATCAGATGTCTCATCCTTCTCAAGGAGGAGAGAGAATCCGACCTCCTCCTCCTCCTCTTCAATTCCCTCCTCCACTCGAATTCCCTCCTTCTCATCCCCCTCCACACAACTACCAAGGAGGCAATGGGTACGGTAGTTATTGATTAATTGATTGAATAGACTGGAATGTAATTTTCTAATTTCAGAATGCACTCGGGTCCACCACCACCGTTCCCTCCCCTTCCTCCATCCCATCTCCCCCTGTGCCTCCTCCTCATCTCCCTCCCCTTCCTCCTCATCCTCCTCCTCAACTCCTTCCTACTACTGCAACCTACATGGACTTTTCGAATTCATCTCCAATGGGAGTTCCTCCCCTTCCCACGGGTGTTCCTCCTCCACCAATGATGGAAGAGAAGGAGACACCACCTCCACCTCCTCCTCCACAGGTAGGTCAAGTAGACAAAGTGACCATTGAAAAAATAAGCACCCTTCATTACTTCATGGCCAATTATCACATTTTATAGCATCATCATAGAAATTATTCAAACTTCTTTAATAGGCGTGTGAGAATATTTCATTTTATATTTAATGGCATGATTAATTGATAATTGAACATAAGTATATGATGAAGATTGAATAGGATTGATTTAATTGAGGTTCCAATGGTAATAGAACTGCAAGCGGGAGTTGTTCATTCTGGAGTGAAGAAAGACGACGATACGGAGATGAAGGAAGAAGTAAGCAGGATATTTCAGAATATTATTTATTGTCTGGAATTAAATTTATCATGATTTTATTAATTGTAGTCGACATCCCAATCGAAGAAGTCGAAGATAAAGATGAATCTGCAGAAGGAAAAAGTGATATTCCAGACGAAGTCATTAGAGGTGAGGGAAGGAGAGAAGATAGATCAGCTAGATGATCGATTAGTGTTATCTTTCTTTCTTTATTTTAGATCAATCCTTCCATAGTCTCTCTTCGGAAGCATATCCTGGAGAAGGAAGAGAAAGAAGAATTGTTAAAGCAAGAAGAAAGAGAGGAAAAGAAGGTAGAAGAGGAGAAGAAAGAAGATAAGGAAGAAGGAGAAATCGAGGAAGGAGGAGTGCCTAAAGCATATGCTATAAAGAGGTCAATTAGATTTATTTTAAATATATTATTTATCAGCATCCCAAGTCCAAATCAAAACCGCGAATAAATATATTAATATACGAAGATGATCGATACTCCATATTTTCCCTTTCCCATGGCGGATTAATAATTGAATTAAATTAAATTGTAAATATTTGCAGTGCAGTGCAGTCAGAGAAACGTCGTCGAGCCATTCGAGCAAGGAACGAATCGAGTGATGATGAAGAGAAGAAAGGAAAGGAAAGTGAGAAGAAGAAAGAGATTGAACACTCGAGAGATCGAAGGGATAATGGAGATAGAAGAGATGAGAGAAAGAGTGATATGAGGTATGAAATAGTCGGTAAGATAGAGAAAGAAGTTGTCATTACAGAGGGAATATCAGGGAAAGGAGAGATGATTCGAGGGATCGAAATAGAAGGAGAAGCACGAGCAGGTTTGTTATGATTAGTTATTGATTTTTCGTTGTTTTTAAAACTTTTATTGTTTTTCGAAATTGACACAATTAAATTTCAGAGATCGTCTCGACAGAAGAAGTGGAAGGGGAGATGATAGAAGAGAATCAAGGGAAGATTATCGATCGAGAGATCGAAGAGAAGAAGAAAGGAGAAGAAGTGATAGAAATGATAGAGAAAGAAGAGATGATAGTAGAAGAAGGGATGAGAGAAGGGATGATAGAAATGATGATGTAAGAAGTGACGAGAAGAAAGAGAAGAGGAAGGAAGATGAGGAAAAGGAGAAGGATAGAAGGAAGAGCAGTGTTGAGAGGAAAAAGGTATTATTATCAGTGTGTTTATTTTATAATCAATAATTTTGCAGGCGGAGAAAACTCCCAAGAAGGAGAAGATGAGTAAGGAGGAGAAGAAGGCTAAGGTTAGTGTAATGATGACTTGTATTTGTGAATTTTACTTATTTTGTTTCAAAATTGTCTGTAGTCAAAAATAAACAGCTTTCACAATCGTAATGATTGATATTTAGAAAGCCGAGAAGAAGGCAGCAAAAGCAGCGAAGAAAGCTGAGAAGAAGGATAGAAAGAAGAAGAAAAATGATGATGAAGAAGATATGAAGAGTGGATTGGATAAGGAGAAGGAAGAGAAAGAGGTACGAATGAGAAAGAAGGATCCTTCAGTAGACGGAATATTTGCAGGAAGGAACCGATCAAGGAATGGAATCTGTTGATGAAAAGAATATTGAAGTGAAGAAGGATGAATCTGAGAAGAAAATGAATGAAGTGAAAGTGAAAGATGCGAATGGAATAAAAGGGAAGAATGATAATACTGAGAATAGTCCCGAACCGAAAAGAGCTATAATCGAACCTCCTGGATTGGTGAAGAATCCTATTGTTCAAGCTCTTCCTCGTGAGTTTACTTTTTTATCTCCACATTTGATGATCATCCTTCCTTCTACCCTTTTCTTCATATTTACAGCGGCAGCTGCTCCTACTCGCAATACGAGAGAACAGGATCTATACCAGAAACTATTCAAGAAGAAGATGTGATCTCCCTTTGCCATCGTTTGCAAACTATTAGTTGTAATAATCGTGTTATTGTTAACGTGTCGTAAAGTTGTCTGAGTATGTTAACGTTGTTCTAACGGGTGACACTCTAGAATGTACCCTATCTTATTTATCCACATATTTTATTGTTTCATCTACACGCCATTTCAAAGCACGATTTACAGGTTGATGCGAAAAATTACAGTAATTTGGTGTCGGATTAGTCGTCGTACACACGGAACCTTGGAGCGAATATTTACTTTTCAAATTAAATCAAATTTGAATTGGCGGGCAGTTGTTAAGCGTGTTGACTGTCAGTCTGAGTGGATACTCAGCTGACCGGGGCCGGTGTTTTGAGCGGGGCTGCTAAGCAGTAATTACGGTGGTTGATCCATATTGATTGGTGGGCGCTACGCAGCAGCCAATCAGCAAAAAGTGGGCGGAGTCTTGCTTTTGCGTGGACCCCAAACGCCGTGATCTACAATTGATTTATTGCAATAGAGTAAACATGAGAATTGCAGATGATGACCGAATAAATATTGTAACCGTTGTGTTTTCATTTTTTATTGTACTCAATCAAAGATGTAGAATGTGTTTCATACAATGAGAATAGGCACATATTAGAGAATTAGAAGAAACAAAATATTTGAAAGAAAATCATAAACTTAATCAGTTCTCGATAAAAAATTCCTACCGTAAGCACAGCGCGTCATTTTCAGTAGGGACATTCACGTAAAATTTCAAACTTTATTAAAAATTCCTATTTTTCGGTTGTGGGGCTATCGGACATGCAGAATCACGATAGCACTTCCAGAATTTTAGAACAATTTTATTTAAGCAAGATGCAGGCACCCATTCTTAGCCCCGCCCACCGTGGTGTAGTGCCAGCGAGTGTATGGTTAGCTGTGTCACTTTATTTTAACATGTCAGATGCGAATATTTTCAAATGAGTTTCCTTCTTTTATTTTTTGCTCTAATAGATAGAGCAATTTCACTTGAGCAATTATTGATACATATAGAAGCATTTTTCAGTTCACAGCGTACGTACTTATCACTTTTAGAATTCTGGTATACTGTAGCCGAACATTATTAGGCAAATTTGTAGCTGAAGTTGAGAATTACACATTGCAATGTTTTTCACAGCGTGTTATTAGCCTGTCAGTTGTACGAAATGTAAATAAAAACAGTCGTAGTTTGTAAACAATAGGACACGGACCCTGATTGCACGAAATGTTTGACGCTGTTTTTTATAAGGTTTGCGACCACAGATTTCTTTCAATTTTAGCATAGTGCACGTTAATACTCTCAAAAACAAAAACATAATCAAACTGCGAAGGCGCATCTATTATTTGATCAGATATTAAATAAAAACGTTTTCTCCAAAAATCAGAAGGCAAAATTAAACATGTTTGCGACCACAGATATTTTTTGTTATTTTTTAAATGACATATTATCATTGAAGCTCTTTGGAAAACTGAAAATTAGAGAGGCGCATCCTTATATAGTCGTTTAATCACGAATAAACAATTTTACTGAGGAGATTTGAATTCCCGGGCAGTTCGACGTTCATTTCCTGGCACATACCTCTCCCCGGCTCTCAAAATTTATTTTCCGGTTTGCATGTCCCTACATTTTCAGCGGGTTTTCGCACGATTCAAATTTGCTCGCTTATTTTACTTTATCGATCGCTTTTTATTGATTTTTATTGTTCATATTTGCTTTTTGCAGGTTCACGATGAAAAAGTCTAGAACTGTTGAAGAATTAAAAGCAATAAGACCGAGAAGAGGCAGGGTGAGCACATCTAAATTACTTGGATTTGTTAGCCCTTTGAACTTCTTTCCTTTGTTTAATTTACTTTTATATGTCCCTCATTTGCAGCGAATTATCAATGAGAAGCACGAGCGAATTCTGAACGGTGAAAAGGTGGAACAGGAGAGCTTTCTCAACGACGTCACAGTCAATGACGAGTTCGTTCTCATTTTACTTTGTTAACGTGCACTTAGTCAGCATTAATGTATCTATAGTAATAATTTTGAGTAAAATGTGATACAATACGATTTCAGATCGTTTGGTGATATCTCCCGTCGTCCTCCGACAAGGGAACAGATTATGGCAGAAATTGAAAGGAACAAAGCTGAGAGAAGAGCAGTACGTATTCCAAGACCATTGCATCTTTATATATCGTCAGTTTAGATTGTCAAACAATCATTTTGAGGAGTATGCATCGATGGGCCGAACTGGCAGAGAGATGATCGGCGACCTTCCCCCGATCGGATACAAATTCCCCGTGAGGAATGATGTTACTTCCGAGTCGGAAGAAGGTACTACACTCATTTCTTTTATATTTGATCTTTATTTTTATTCAGAAAGTGACAAGGAGAATTCGCATATGGATGAGTCGATGGGAAGAGTGGAGGGTGAACAGGAGAAGGGACCTAATGAGAGAGAAGAAGAAATAGAGAAAGAAGCTGATGAGACGACTCCTGTTGGTCAGCAGAGTCAGTTGATTCCTCTTGATTAGTAGAATATAAAACATTTATGTTTTATCGGCACTTCTTTACTTTAATGCCGAAAGGCCGCGCACTAACTTTGGGGTAGTAAAAATGAGACATTGAGCGAGGAAGAGAAAAAGCTCTCCTCTACTTTTGTGCATTAAAGTAAGGAAGCGCCATTTTATCTGAAGCAGGACTTAAGATTGTGTGTTTAGGAAAGATTGGACTGGCCGGTCCATCCTCATCGTCTACAACTCCTGCCAATCCTTCCATTCCATCCACTCCACCTGCTCGTCCCAATAGTGGATTCAAGAAGCCGAACCTTCCTGCTGGAATGAGAGGACCACCCCGACACTCAACTCCCAAGGTGAGTAGGACTTAGGGTTGCACGTTCGGTTTCGGCAAAACCGAGAACCGAACGAGTAACCCTAGTAGGATATATGATATAACGACGATGGGAATAAACAGTTCAACCCGTTGAGAACATGGATATCTCAGGCTAACGTGCGCCCTCGCGAGTCATTCGGAACAGCCTTCAATAACATATCCATAATAGGTGAGTGTCCTAATCGAAAGAAATTGAACCGAAATGTTGTTGTCATGTTCACTGATCTCTCTCAGCAAATAATTCGCTGCACGCTCCTCCTTCAACAGCGAATGATTCAAAGACAAGAACGAGAAAGGAATCGAGAAATGGAAGTAGAGGTGAGGATATCTGAATAAGATATTCTGATAGATTACTCTTTTGAAAAGGATTATCTATATTTAGAAATGATATTGTATTTGCAGGACCACCCACTCTCCACGTCGATTCGATCGAAGAGGAGGAAGGTGAGCATTTGGTTATCTCGCTGGACTAAATTTGTATACCTCTATAAATGGTTTTATTATAAGTATTGCATTGCAGTGCTCGACCAGCCGGCAGATGAAGTTGCACCTCACAATGGAACGTATGATGTGCAGGGAAGAGGAGGAGGGGAGATGGGAGGGAATGTGGTGGAAGGAATGGATGAAGAGGCAGAGGAGCGACAGGAAGATCAATCTGTGCGAGTGCACATCGAAGCTGTCGTCATGAGGTACATTGTTGGAGCTGATTTAAAAAAAATGGATTTAGATATTTAAATTGGGCTATTCTAGACGCACATCGTCATTGGCTGCACGCGATATGACGATGACATCGATTGAAGGAGAGGAGGAAGATGTAGTCATGAGGACTATGATGAGGTACACAATCAATCATGATCACGACGTCGCATATTCGACTATACTTCCTATATACTGAAATCCCCGATTTCGAAAGCAAACCCCCGTGATTTTCAATATATTTATTGCGGAACCCCCCATTTTGTGCGTGGACGGTGCTCATCACTGTACACAATTTAAGCCCATTTTATGAGTTGATTGAAACTTTAAAATTGTACGTTGTTATAGACGAGCGTCTTCTGTGGCTCCACGTGATATGACAATGACATGGGTCAATGGAGAAGAGGAAGAAGAGGAAAGAGTCGCTGTCGTTGGAATGACCATGAGGTCAATATTCCTTTCTTTTCTACCCTCTATTCTGGAATGGCCCGTTTTGTAAAAATATATATATTGCCCTACTAGCGGGCATCGTAAATCTTCGCTAATTTTTCTACGGGCTCATACATGAAAAAGTTATGTGTCAAAAACCTACGAATGCGGCGTATGTTTATGAAAAAGACCTTGGAAATCGACTAATTCTATGAATTTGCGAATCGTAAGTAACATTCCTTGTCAACGAAAACCTTAAATGCGGCATATGTTTTCAATTTCCAGGTAGTTTTCCACTAGCTTTTTTCGTGTATGTACGGGCTGCACAGCTGCATGAGCTAACGGAGATATATGACAGCAATGGTAATGGAATGGTTTCAATGTGAATTACAGACGTGAGACCGTCGTCATCCGTCCTCATAATCATCCCCCTCCAGAAGCGATCGTGGATAGTGAGGAAGAAATGGAAGATGAAGAGATGGCTAGTGTATAGTGAGTGAAGAGGAAAGGGGGAGAATGAATTGATGAAAGATTACAGTTCGACTCCCACTCGCAATCCAGCGATGAGACCAGCCAAGAGACCCTCGCTAGAGGTGAGAAAACGGAGTCCAACGATTGTTGATGCTTCCCTATGTGGGCCAAATCTGTGGAACAATTGAAACGCTACAATGTCTAGGAAAAAAAAACAATGAACAGTTTTTTTTAATTTGGTTTCTTGCAGCATGCGATTCACAAAAATTCGTCTCCAATGGCGGTGGCAATTGCCAGAAGAAGCTCCACAATGAGAGATACAATGGTGGGTGGGGGAAATTAACCTAGAATTTAACCGTTAAATGATCTGTTCAAATAAAATGGTTGCAAGCGAAGGAATGACGAATATCGAAGTTGTATTGTAGGTGAGGCCGAAAGTGTCGATGGTGCCGGGAAGGAAGATATCGACTGGAAGTGTGACATCCACCATTCCATTCGAGGTATCGACGTGATAACGCACTATCATGCTGTTAATGTCAATGTTATTGCTCTTTAAAAACATTTATGTAATAATAAATAAAAATAACAGGATCTGTCCCGATCGAATCTCTCGGTCAATTCGTCGGAGGGATCGTATGAAGAGGCGAAGACTCCCGTGAGAACACCAAGAGTGGATAGACTGCTGAGGTACGGTAGGAAGGAGAATAAAGGGATCGAGAACTGACGAGATTATGAATGATCTCATTGCAGACAGTCGTTGGCTGATCGAGATCAACGACAGAGAGTGGTGAGTGAGAGGGAGAAGAGAATATCGAAGTGATGTTCAACGGAGAAAAATATTACAATATGAGAATAGCATACTATGTCAAATTCTATCGTGATGTCATCTATACAATGGAATAACCATTGAATTGTTATTCAGATGCCTATTCTGGAGAAGGGAGAGTCTCCAGGAGGAGAGATGGATGATGATGATGAAGAAGAGGACGATGGAATGGAAGTGATGAGAAGAGACAGTGCTGTACGTTTCAATTGCACAAAATTAGTGTTGAAATCGCCTTTTTTCACTCTTGTACACCGCACATTTTTTTAAAATTGTGACTACCTACAAGAATGAGAAAAATCGATTACTCGCTGAATGTTATTGATAGTTTAATTGTCCCCTTTGAGGCTGCGACGACGCCCCTGAACAGACATTCTCGTCTGTCGCAGAGACTACAGGTACGAGAGATTGAGTGGGAGGAGGAGGGCACTTATTTGGACCCCTTTGCCCTAACAATTGCCTCTTTCAAGCCCTAAGCCTAAAGTAGTACCGAAGAAGGAGAGGGGGGGGGTTACGGTAGATGAATCGATAGATTACGGTATGTATTCAGTCGTCGGTGGATCGTCTCTCGCAGCCTCGTCATCGACATAATCATAATCAACCGTGTGCGAGGATGATCTCACCTGCTAGAGTGGCCCCCGTCCAGTCAGTAATTATAATTATATTTAAGCTTATTTAACGAGGATACAAATGCAAATTTTGAATAGTGATGCGAGCGTATTAGCAATGACATTACTATGGCAGTTTATTCGTCGGAAGAGAATTTGTTTTTGAGAAAAGAAGTTTGATTGAGAATGATAAGATGAGAAGATAATGAATTACAGGAAAGCGGGCTATCGTATTCCCCATCATCCGTCACCCTCTCCCGCTCGTCGATTGTATACGACACTGAATCACACGAGAATGACCATGAGTGGATACACTCCCAATCAAAGAATCGGTACGGAGATATATTATAGCATCTATTACATCTAGGGGAATCTAGGGGGTTACTGTAGAAGGGGATAGGGTTACGGTGGGAGAGTGAGATGGGATTACTATAGGGAAGAAAGATTGGGTTATTGTAGGGGTTTTGGTTACGGTAGGGCAGATGCATTGGGAACTATTGGATGGAGACCGGCCTCCGGAGGACTAGCCCCGGAGGGGGCTAGTTATTATATCAAATTGAAGAAGAGATATATCACACGTCTTCTGAGAGATTGCATGACCCTGAGGAACTAGGAGCCCCAAGTTAGAGCTATATGGATGAAATTTTTTTGGTAGCGTATATAGGAGACAAGAAAACTTTTATAACAGAACTTTTGTCCCAGAACCGGCTTTTAGGCATTTTCCGGTTTCCAACCCGGCTGTGACGTATCTCAGCTCCCAGAGTAGCTAGACCCTTATTCTTTGGCCCAAAAAATCCGCAAAAATTTTCTGAACATATAATTTTTCAGAAAAACTAAACTTGAAAATTTCTTCGATACGAAAAAAAATAAAATGCGATATCAAAATCGAAAATTAATTTTTCCTCACTCGGGGACCCCCCCCCCCCCCCTTTGGGCAGGTTCTGACTTCATATTTAGAATCTACGTACTCGATATGGTATAGGGCCGTTCAGAGCTAAGGGCCATAGGTGTTAGAATAGGACTCAATAAGCCATTTTATCCGAAAAACAGCAAAATTTTGAATATATCGATTGTTTCCAATCCATCAAAAGTTCAATTTTATGGCCTCTACTTCTTCCTGTAATTGTATATTATTGATTTTGAAGTGTTAGAAACATTATTTGAGAGTAAAAATATTTGCCTTGTACAAATGTCATAGATAAGAGACACTTTCTGAGACAATCGAGTATTTTCCTCTATCGGCAGTACAAGGAGAAATAAAATATGAACAAAAAATTTCACTAGGAGTAACTTTTCACGTAGAACTCGAAAATCTAGTGTAGAGTGCCGTATCTCTAACGCCCGATTTAGTATAGGACGCTTCATCCTTCCAGGGGCAATATCTATGTTTCGAATACGCTTCCAAACCCTGTCAGATGAGAGTATTTCTTGTAGATTTCGACGACTTGAGAAAAAAAGTTATATCATCCGAAAAAAATGAAACTATTTTTTTAATTTTTCTTTTTTGGCTTTTCCTGTCGTATTTCTCGACCATTCCAATCGATTCCCCGTTGGATTTTATCGGTAGAGTGGTTTTCAGAGAATATTCGACGACTAAGTAAATCTTCATTTATCGCCTGGAACAATAAATAACAGTCGGAAATAGAGAGAATTGCAAGAATTGCTGAAACAACGCTTTTGGAAATCACGGTCGCCAGAAAACACGAAAATCTGCTATTCGAAGCGGTTACTTCTAAAAAGAGCTTGTCTTTATCCAATGAGACAGTTCATTCCACGGATATGGATCCCACGAACAACTGGAGCGCCACCAAGCTCTAGCTTAGTCGTCGAATATTCTCTAAAAATCACCCCGACAGGAAATGCCATACGACATGAAAAGCCAAAAATTATAAAAAATAATTTCATTTTTCGGCTGAAATAACTTTTTTCCTCAATTAAGCTAGCCTTTCGCGTTTTCAAATATAATGCTCATCTCTTCGAAATCTACAAGAAATGCTCTCATCTGACAGGGTTTGGAAGCGTATTCGAAACATAGATATTGCCCCTGGAAGGATGAAGCGTCCTATACTAAATCGGGCGTTAGAGATACGGCACTCTACACTAGATTTTCGAGTTCTACGTGAAAAGTTACTCCTAGTGAAATTTTTTGTTCATATTTTATTTCTCCTTGTACTGCCGATAGAGGAAAATACTCGATTGTCTCAGAAAGTGTCTCTTATCTATGACATTTGTACAAGGCAAATATTTTTACTCTCAAATAATGTTTCTAACACTTCAAAATCAATAATATACAATTACAGGAAGAAGTAGAGGCCATAAAATTGAACTTTTGATGGATTGGAAACAATCGATATATTCAAAATTTTGCTGTTTTTCGGATAAAATGGCTTATTGAGTCCTATTCTAACACCTATGGCCCTTAGCTCTGAACGGCCCTATACCATATCGAGTACGTAGATTCTAAATATGAAGTCAGAACCTGCCCAAAGGGGGGGGGGTCCCCGAGTGAGGAAAAATTAATTTTCGATTTTGATATCGCATTTTATTTTTTTTCGTATCGAAGAAATTTTCAATTTTAGTTTTTCTGAAAAATTATATGTTCAGGAAATTGTTGCGGATTTTTTGGGCCAAAGAATAAGGGTCTAGCTGCTCTGGGAGCTGAGATACGTCACAGCCGGGTTGGAAACCGGAAAATGCCTAAAAGCCGGTTCTGGGACAAAAGTTCTGTTATAAAAGTTTTCTTGTCTCCTATATACGCTACCAAAAAAATTTCATCCATATAGCTCAAACTTGGGGCTCCTAGTTCCTCGGGGGTTCTGTTTTCATGCAATCTCTCAGAAGACACGTGATATGGTATATTTGTAGACACGACGCTAATGGAGGACGATGGAGAAAATGGAAAGAGTGGATTAGCACCGAGGATAAAGAGGGTGAGAGAAGAGATTACTCATCCACGTTCATGGTGCTCTCAGAATCAAGAAGACTGACATGATCATGATGTTGTTATTTTAGTCCGCTCTATTCACATTCCATCCACCTCATTCAGAATCCTCTTCGTGACGTGGGACGGAAGACGAGGGCGGCAGTGTTGGATGTGAGTGTGGACCATTCGGATCTCGAACAAGTGAGAAGAGTTAAGGTGAGACAAAATATGATTCAATTGATTATGATAGAGATTAGTTACTCGTATCTTTGGTTCTTCATTCGATAATATTGTAAATGTTTGCTTTCTTCAGAATCCGGCAGTGTCCGTCCTCGCTGTCGCAGATGGAATTCCATCCAAGGTAAGTATTTTTTCTATTTTATTAAAAATAATTAGTAGTACAATTGCATGGCTTTGGTATCACTGATACACATTCCACCTCAATGCACAATAACACACTTGCGGTGTACCCAATTTTTTCGACCTCTCATTTTACAATGCTCTCTCGCCGAGAGAGCATTGCGAAATGGGAGATGGAAAAAATTTTTTCACACCCCACTCACTGACCTCTCCACTCACAGAATACTTCTGTCTCGGGAATGTCGCATGATACGGCCAGTCCGATTGCCTCTCCGCCCCCGTATCGAAGCCCTAACCCAGGCGACGTGTCGTGGGATGGAGGAAGATGGGTTGGGGATGGAATGGATGATGAAGATGAAGAGGAGGATAGAAGGGAACAGGACGACAATGAGAGAGAGGAAGATGGGGAGGATGATGATGGAAGGGACGAGTCACAAGAGGATGTCTTTCACAATGATAATGTGAGTTGCAATGAGTATATGCTTGACACTTGTGTGGCCTGTGAACGCGTGCACATAGGATGATCGGAATCATTTAAGTGGGATAACTCCCGAATTTTTTAATATTTTATTGAAATAATTAAATCATTAGATTAACATTTAATTAAAATGTGAGTTGGAAAAATTACAATGACACTCAATGACACTTGCCTGGTCTGTGAATGTGTCCACATAGGATGTAATAATATACTATGGGTAGACAAACTCTCGAATTAGCATAAAAGGTGTTGTATTCAGTCGATGGGATCGAATGGATCGGACGACATGCTCGTTCGTCCCGCTCCTACCCTTCCATCCACTCCCAAGAGTGCCCATGGAAGAAGGAATGATGCTGCAGGTGCAGCTATCACAAGGTATTCATCATTGGTTTAGGAATGATTTTTTATGTCCCTGATGTTGAATCTGAATTGATCATGTTTGGCGAAATGGAACTGTTCGTGTGATCACGATGATGAGTGCAATGAAAAGTTGTCAACTGTTCAGTGCAAATAATTAATGTGAATATTAATGAGTTGTTTGTTGCAGGATGCAATCTGACTCGGACGTTACGGATGACATGGAGAGATTGACGAATAGGGCATCCGAGATTTCAATGGGTAAGTAAGAGAATATCATCTTAATCCATTTCGATACGAAAAAGAGTAATTTTTATTGTATTTTTTCATTGCAGTCATTTAAAATAATTTATTAAGATTATAATTGTGATCATTAGTCATAATTTTCACTTATATCCGCGTTATTTCCTTTAAATACGCATATATATTTATTAAAAAATCATTAATCCAGCGTCGGATGAAGAGGAGGAAGAAGAGGAGGAGGAGGAGGAGCCAGTGGTCCATCGTCCCTACGTCGCCCCTCAACGAGGAGCAGCCCACGCTGCTGCCATTGCCGCCGAGATGAACGACGTGTTTAATTCGCTCGGCCGTGCAACTCCGCCCAGAACACCCTTCCGAGCAAGTAAGTAGAATTAGAAGGGGAATGGGGACTGAGGTGGAAATTAACGGGCACTTTCCTATTGGACATCCATAACCACCACATCGTCCCTTACGTAAGAAGTGGTCATTTGTTAAGGAATTGCTTAGGATCGTTAGGCTTAAGCTTAGTGTGCTTAGTAATCATATGGTCAGCAACGAAGGATGCCCTTTGCAGCGATCGCTCGTAACGCAGATCTCTTCTCGACGGACACTCCGGGTATCGATCCACGAGTAATGATGGACACTGAAGAGGAAGAGGAATGGAATGCCAATCAGGGTAAAAGGGATTTCGAATCGACATTTAGAGTTTTAGATAAATTGATCTCAACATTTGATTTCAAACAGCAAAATGTATATATTTTTTATAAGACTGAAAGTGAAAGAATGAATTGAGAATGATCCCGTGCAGATTCCCGTCAGTGGATAGGGTCTCAATCGACGGAAGAAGAAGAGAATTGGGCTGAACCAACGGAAGACTCGCAGAATGACATTGTGGAGGATGCAGATGCAAGCACGAGAGTTCTCGCTCCCAGGAAATTGAGTATGTTCACTTTGATTGAGTGTATTTCATGAAGATGCGGTTTGTTGAAGAGATAATATCTTACAAGAATCACTGAGAACTCGATATCCCATGTATCTTGTACATGAACTTTACGGAATGAATATTGAATGAATGAGTCTCTTAATCTCTCAGTGTCCATCTCATTTCAGTCGCTCCCACTGGAACTCCGGGAGTTCGTCGATCGACTCGAACTCGAATGAAACCAGTGAGAGGATGGTTGGGAGAGACGGCACAGTATCAAGTGTCGCCCACCACTGGAAGTGAGTCCATGGGGAAGCGTATAATTCAATCAAACATATCACCATTTAAGAACTCATCATGAGCTTTAACAGGCTGATTTTTCTCTCAAAATTGCCCAGTTCTGATACAAAAATGGATGAATAATGGTAACGTTTGCCTCTTCAGATCGTCATCTGATTGGAGTGAATGAAGTGACGATCAGAGACAAATTATTCGTACAGACGGGAACGGCCGATATCCAAGCTGCTGTTATGGCTAAGAAGAAGACTGCTAGTGAGTAGACACCCTTATCATTGATAAGAAGAAGACTGCTAGTGAGTAGACACCCTTATCATTGATAACCCTTGTTATTAGTTCATTTCTCTCTGTGGTGAGTAACCCCATCAGAACACAGGAGAAAATGAAAGAATCAAGGAGAGGGTGGGGGGTGAGATTTTGAAAATATGCTTCATGAACTTTAATTAGTATTCTCCAGGAGTGGTTATCGGAGAAAGATGTTTCGATTTCACATTTACAAAACATTATTTAAATTCATTTCAGAACAGCGAGGAATCGCAAACAAGAAGAGAAAAGAGCAGAAGGAGAAGGAAGTGGAGGAGTTCGATGAAGAGAATGAATGAAGAGATGGATTATAATAGGATGAATTAGATGACTTCCCATCCTTTGCGATGTACAAATTTACACCCCTTTTTTAAATTTTCCCCTTATTTACTCGATTTCCAACTTATTACCTTTACTATCATGCCACTCAATTTCCTGTGCATTGATTCGTTTTTTTCTAATTAATTATATCGATGATGTCCGTTTAGAACACTCCTTTAGATTGGCGAACCGTTCTATCCCAATTATCACTCGTCTTTTTCTTCTTGTAAAATATGCGAGCTAATATTCCATGAATTGAACGTACAGCAATTTTACAATGCATGACTTTATCACAATTTCATGGATTACTTATTGAAGAGCGGGTTTCTTGGTATCATCTACAATACAAATGTACTGATAGCAACGATATCCTTCGGGACAGGGCTTAGAGAGACAGACTCCATTCGAATTCTTCAGTTGTTCAGCAGTTGGTCCACCTCTGTAGCTTCCAACGACGTTGTTAGCTCCAAGAATGAAAGTAGGGAGGGTCAGTATAATGAGAAGATGCATGGTTCGCCAAGTACTCAAAATGAAATGATTCAAACTGTAATTTTTACGCAACGATTTGAAGAGAACAGATGAAATGTGAATGATGTTCTATGAATCCAGACTTCCCTTTTATATCCAGGGAATGTACCCATTTCTGCACAAAATCAACTGCGAAGAAGTGAAGAGCAGAAAAGAGATAAGGGAAATGGAAGAGAGAATGAACATAACCAGATGAATAAACGATGCAAGGGAATGTCGAGTGCATGTCATAGATCAAAATGATTTAGTCTGATCTGTGTTTGCAAGACTTCACTCTTGTCTGTTCTGTGCTCGTATGGTTTCGTACAAACGCCCACATGAAGTTCATGGGAGGAAGAACATTTGACCTCCGCTGTAAGTTATCCTATCTTGTTTGGATGAACTGTGCACGTATCCTCGTATGATTTATTATTGGATTCATAAGACCAAGTCAAGTGAGAATTCGCTTCATTCCAAAGAGATTCGTTCACTTTCTTCCCCATCTTCTTCCGTATCCTGTAAATGGTCACAATTAGACTTCGACGATGAGTTATTTGGTATCTACCGTATCCTCCATTGTTCCATCCTCCATTATTATTCCACCCGTTATTCCATCCATTGTTCCATCCATTATTATTGTTGTTGTTCACGATTACTTCGTCCTTCTCGATCGTCTCTGACGTAATGACCATTTGAACGCTAATCCTCTTCGAAGACCTTTTGCTTGATTTCAGAACACCCAGCGAAAAAGTATTGGTTTTGCATCGATGATCGGTGGGAATTGTCCAATCTCGACCAACCCATATCGAGAAACGACTGAAACTGAATGAAACATACCGGATCCTCCCCATGGATTTCTGATAGTCACGATGTCTCACTCGATCATTTCTGATAGTCACGATGTCTCACTCGATCATTTCTGATAGTCACGATGTCTCACTCGATCATTTCTGATAGTCACGATGTCTCACTCGATCATTTCTGATAGTCACGATGTCTCACTCGATCATTTCTGATAGTCACGATGTCTCACTCGATCATTTCTGATAGTCACGATGTCTCGCTCGATCATTTCTGATAGTCACGATGTCTCGCTCGATCATTTCTGATAGTCACGATGTCTCGCTCGATCATTTCTGATAGTCACGATGTCTCACTCGATCATTTCTGATAGTCACGATGTCTCACTCGATCATTTCTGATAGTCACGATGTCTCACTCGATCATTTCTGATAGTCACGATGTCTCACTCGATCATTTCTGATAGTCACGATGTCTCACTCGATCATTTCTGATAGTCACGATGTCTCACTCGATCATTTCTGATAGTCACGATGTCTCACTCGATCATTTCTGATAGTCACGATGTCTCACTCGATCATTTCTGATAGTCACGATGTCTCACTCGATCATTTCTGATAGTCACGATGTCTCGCTCGATCATTTCTGATAGTCACGATGTCTCACTCGATCATTTCTGATAGTCACGATGTCTCACTCGATCATTTCTGATAGTCACGATGTCTCACTCGATCATTTCTGATAGTCACGATGTCTCACTCGATCATTTCTGATAGTCACGATGTCTCACTCGATCATTTCTGATAGTCACGATGTCTCACTCGATCATTTCTGATAGTCACGATGTCTCACTCGATCATTTCTGATAGTCACGATGTCTCACTCGATCATTTCTGATAGTCACGATGTCTCACTCGATCATTTCTGATAGTCACGATGTCTCACTCGATCATTTCTGATAGTCACGATGTCTCACTCGATCATTTCTGATAGTCACGATGTCTCACTCGATCATTTCTGATAGTCACGATGTCTCACTCGATCATTTCTGATAGTCACGATGTCTCACTCGATCATTTCTGATAGTCACGATGTCTCACTCGATCATTTCTGATAGTCACGATGTCTCGCTCGATCATTTCTGATAGTCACGATGTCTCACTCGATCATTTCTGATAGTCACGATGTCTCACTCGATCATTTCTGATAGTCACGATGTCTCACTCGATCATTTCTGATAGTCACGATGTCTCACTCGATCATTTCTGATAGTCACGATGTCTCACTCGATCATTTCTGATAGTCACGATGTCTCACTCGATCATTTCTGATAGTCACGATGTCTCACTCGATCATTTCTGATAGTCACGATGTCTCACTCGATCATTTCTGATAGTCACGATGTCTCACTCGATCATTTCTGATAGTCACGATGTCTCACTCGATCATTTCTGATAGTCACGATGTCTCACTCGATCATTTCTGATAGTCACGATGTCTCACTCGATCATTTCTGATAGTCACGATGTCTCACTCGATCATTTCTGATAGTCACGATGTCTCACTCGATCATTTCTGATAGTCACGATGTCTCACTCGATCATTTCTGATAGTCACGATGTCTCACTCGATCATTTCTGATAGTCACGATGTCTCACTCGATCATTTCTGATAGTCACGATGTCTCACTCGATCATTTCTGATAGTCACGATGTCTCGCTCGATCATTTCTGATAGTCACGATGTCTCACTCGATCATTTCTGATAGTCACGATGTCTCACTCGATCATTTCTGATAGTCACGATGTCTCACTCGATCATTTCTGATAGTCACGATGTCTCACTCGATCATTTCTGATAGTCACGATGTCTCACTCGATCATTTCTGATAGTCACGATGTCTCACTCGATCATTTCTGATAGTCACGATGTCTCGCTCGATCATTTCTGATAGTCACGATGTCTCACTCGATCATTTCTGATAGTCACGATGTCTCACTCGATCATTTCTGATAGTCACGATGTCTCACTCGATCATTTCTGATAGTCACGATGTCTCACTCGATCATTTCTGATAGTCACGATGTCTCACTCGATCATTTCTGATAGTCACGATGTCTCACTCGATCATTTCTGATAGTCACGATGTCTCGCTCGATTATTTCTGCAAGGATATGCAGAGAATATCAAGAAAAAAGGTGAAGATGATGCAGAAGAGGAACTAACCACTTCCTCCCTGATTATTTCCCCATCCTCCCCATTGAGCCGATGCGAGAGATGCGATGAGAAGAAGAAGAAGAGGAATGAATTGCATATCAAAAGATTCTAAAGAATTAGAGTAACCTGACAATGAGTAAGAATGAGGTGCATCACGAAGTTACGCGCTCATTTTTATCTTGTGGGATAGGACAACGTGACCTCAAAGTATCAGAATGAGAGCTAATTGTAAGACACCTTGAGCATGTTAGTGTAGACTGTTTTGCTGATCAGATCGAAAGGGAATGAGATCGGGTATTTCTGACCACATTCGGTTCATTTATACCCGTCCTCCTTTGGTTCGTTGATCGCGAGTTCGCCTATTCCATGGATGTGTGATTTCGCGAGCTAATGAACGGAAGAAAGGAAGATGGAATTGTTCGATCCGATGACCTCACCACTCGGCCTATTCATTTACTACATATCATACTTTCATCTTTCAACGATCGCATGAAAGAAATGAAAGACGCTGAATCGTTCAACTTCTTTCACAGCCTTTCTGAGCTTCACAGCTTCATGATAGCCATATGATAAAAGTACGAAGGCACCGCTGTGATTCCTCAGTCTTCCACGAGCTTCACGCGTTCGATATTTCTTGAATATCAAGAGATCACGGTTGCAGTATTAGCCGGGGCTGGAACTAAATAATGGAATGCTGAATGCAATTTGGACGGGGGGGGGGGGAGAGTAGATACGGAGAGGGAACATCGATACAAAGGCAGGGGCGTATACAGCACCCAGGGAAGGGATGGCGTACGCCAATCAAGGGGAATAGCAATGTCGTAACAGGACGAAAAAATACGAAACCTCCTAAAATAATTGGTACTTCTTCGATTTTATTGAGTTCGAAATGCGGGTCTCTAAATTTTCCATGCTATCTTTCCGGTTAGAGGAGAAAAAGTGAGAGAATTGAAGAGACGATTACCTGTATTTTGAACTGAAATTTCTGGCCCAGCTTTTTCTCGCAGAGCAAACAAGACCAGTACTGGCTATAGCAGTGCAGTTTGTGGCTAGTAAAAATGCGTGCGATACAACAGAGAAACGATTGCTCTTCGGCACCTCCACCACTGCTATTTACAGTACCCCTCCCAATCTGAACGAGCAGTACATGATCCCATGCGTACATATCGGTACAGTAACCAACACTGTCAAATAGATACAATACCCCCATTTTCACACATTCGAATGGATACAGTAGCCAACTGTTGTGTATTTGTGTCCTTGAGTGAAGACCGTGAAAATCAGGGACACTGTATTGATCTCACATTGTTGGCTACTGTATCCATTCGAATGTGTGAAAATGGGGGTATTGTATCTATTTGACAGTGTTGGTTACTGTACCGATATGTACGCATGGGATCATGTACTGCTCGTTCAGATTGGGAGGGGTACTGTAAATAGCAGTGGTGGAGGTGCCGAAGAGCAATCGTTTCTCTGTTGTATCGCACGCATTTTTACTCGCCACAAACTGCACTGCTATAACCAGTACTGGTCTTGTTTGCTCTGCGAGAAAAAGCTGGACCAGAAATTTCAGTTCAAAATACAGGTAATCGTCTCTTCAATTCTCTCACTTTTTCTCCTCTAACCGGAAAGATAGCATGGAAAATTTAGAGACCCGCATTTCGAACTCAATAAAATCGAAGAGGTACCAATTATTTTTAGGAGGTTTCGTATTTTTTCGTCCTGTTACGACATTGCTATTCCCCTTGATTGGCGTACGCCATCCCTTCCCTGGGTGCTGTATACGCCACTGCCTTTGTATCGATGTTCCCTCTCCGTATCTACTCTCCCCCCCCCGTCCAAATTGCATTCAGCATTCCATTATTTAGTTCCAGCCCCGGCTAATACTGCAACCGTGATCTCTTGATATTCAAGAAATATCGAACGCGTGAAGCTCGTGGAAGACTGAGGGATCACAGCGGTGCCTTCGTACCTTTATCATATGGCTATCATGAAGCTGTGAAGCTCAGAAAGGCTGTGAAAGAAGTTGAACGATTCAGCGTCTTTCATTTCTTTCATGCGATCGTTGAAAGATGAAAATATGATACTAGAATGAACGAACAAATGTAGATCTCGCATTTCTCAATGCTCATTCTCTTCGGACAGAAAGATTGTGAATTCAGTTCAATTTTGCACACTGTACTGTTTTGCGAGCTTCTTGCAATGGAAGATTGGAGATATATTTATACACACATGTACATCTGCAGCCTCGATAAATTTACAGCTTGGGGAGTCCAGCAACCATGGATGCTTCGAATCCGCAGTCGTTCGTTCCTCTGATGATACGGAAGAGACCTGGAAGGATAAGAGCCGTAAATCAGTACCGAAAGTGCAGAGCCAGTGAATAGTCTTACCGTTCTCTCCCCAGTCAGTGTTCCACGAGTTGTTAACGAGCCAGTAGGGGGTGCCATTCTCCTGTCCCCATCCGATAACCTTGACTGCGTGACCTCCGAGGTACTTGCCGGCGTGGTGCTGAAATATGGAATACTGATCTTTGATCTCTTCCAAGTTCTCTTACAGCGTAGATTCCTCCAGAGTACTGCTCAAAATCCTCGTATACGTTGAATCCAGCGACGATGGGACCATTGGTCATGATCTCCTTCTGGATATCGGCCACCTTACGAGAGAGTCCATATGCAGACTTTCCTGCAAGGATGACGTCATTGGACCTTCGATCTTGTTCGTGATAAAGGTCGAAGTTTGACCCCTATCGGATCGATCTCTCGTGATATCAGGAATGTGACAACAAAGACCCCTCGTTATCAGTATTATCAGTAGAGCAGAGGTCAGCAAAGAGGTGAGGGACAAAACGGGGAATTGCACGCGTTTCCCACACTACACTCCGATGATCTCTCCATTCTACACGATCTTTCACTGGTCAGATAAACAATAAGTGAGGATATTCAGTTCCTTATTCGATTCCTTACCGTAGTGTTTGTCCTGAGCGTAGGTGAGAGGGTATCCCTCGACGCACGACTGCAATGCGAAATATCATAACTATTCAGATCCCACTTCTCTGAATCATCCTAGATCCCTAACGTACCTTGGTGCAAGTGGGGGTCTTGAAGTCGGGCTCATTGTCGCAGTTATCGAACTTGGTCTGCGTGTTGTGATGCTCGCAGGGAGGGAAGGGATAAGGCATGCAGCCGGCCTGCAACACATACAAATTGTTCCATTTTTCTTTAATTTCTGCGCATGATGAAAACTTGCAAAATACTCTAGTTAAAGGAGGTGTATCATGAACTTTTGCAATTCAAACTGAGCGGGTCCTGCAACGATATGCCGATGCTATCAAGATTCTGGAAAATTGCCAAGATATTTTGGCGAATTGCCAAGGAGTAGATCAGATTTATTTCGTTGGGAACCACCTGCGGGAACAAACAAAAATCCCTTCCTAGCCAATCAATTGCGGACGAGACAAAGATGACCTTTCACTGATCTACCTTCCCTTCAATCCCATTAGCGCTGCAGAGAAGATTTGAATTCTTTTCAGCTTTTTCCCTGTGCTTCCCTGATACTTTGAGGTCGAATATCTCGGTTTAAATTGGGTCTACAACTTCCAAACTTCGGCATTCTAATATCGTTCTAGAATCCGATCGGATCATGTTCTCAAAAACATCAACTAGTTTTTCATGATACGCCTCCTTTAAAGGGTATCGTAGAGAAAAGGGATGACAAATAGATCTTACATGGTCCTCATAGTTGGATCCAGTAACGACTCCGTGGGAGACGTACCACTTCATCGCCGAGAGGGGATTGCCACCGTTGCATCTGAAAAGCGGCAAATCAGGTTACGGTATCTGACAGATTACGGTAGTATCGATTAATTCTTACCCGTTTCCGCACTGTAGTCCGCAGCAGGACATGAGATCGTCTGAGGATATGTTGAACTGTTGAGATCCACCCGATGCGATGCAAATACGATCGGAGATGATCTCTCCAGTTGCCATCGCCCAGCACGAACCTAAACGAATACTCTTTGATCCAGATATTCTTCCCTACCATAATCATCTCTATATTCGGAGCGGTTGTACCATGGCCCAAAAATCGAAGAATTCCTCCAAAATGTTCGCCACGCTCTCGTTTTCGCACACTATTTTTTCATTCTTTATCCATCAATTGCGATTTCTTCGGTAGGGACGTAGATTTCAACCTTTTTTTGACTACGTTTTCGAGAAAAATAGCTCCAGAAAATGGTAGATTTCTGAAGAAAACGTACCGCAAGATGACTGATCGCGGATCATGGGAATCTCGGGGCACTGGGGCCATGCCTGACGAGCATCGAAGAACTCCGGAATGGTGTCAGCGAGTTCACTGCAATGGATGTTATCTTCTATCCTCTCTCATCTTCTCACTCGTGAGTGACTCGTCCCTGCTGGTCGAGTTGTGCAGCCAACTCATCGATGGAAGGGGCGATTCCGTTGATGGCAACCATTTTGGCCTTCTCAGACATCTTGGCGAAACGAGTGTTAAGCTTGGCCTGAACGAGCGAATTATAAAAACAACAACAAAAACAATAATAAACAATAAATAGCGAACGGTGAACATCTGCTGGTTGGCATTGAGATAGTCGACGAGAGCCTGTCCCGTGAGGGCCTCGGCTTCAGCGGAGATCACGCGATCACGAAGCTCATCTGATTGAAGAATATAAATCAGAGCTGTCAGGAAAAATTCGTATTTTCATTCCTTGCACTCGCTCACCGAACAGAGAAAATGTAAGCGAAATGATAAGTATTCTTCACTGTGACAACCCAAATGAGGAGGAATGGGAATGACTCACTGAGGACGTGATTGCAGCTGACGGCTGCCACTAGGGCAAGGAAGACGACCGATCTCTGAAAGGGAAAAAGGTTAGATAGGGTCAGGGTAGAATCTTAGGTTTCCTAGAAATAGCAGGCGTGGTATCCTAGGAAGGAAGAAGAGAAGAGATCTTACCATTCTCTAAGAGAGTCTCGAGAGCGGACTGATCAGCTCCTCTTCCCTTCTCGCTTATAAACGATAAGAGAATTAACGACGTCAGATAGATAGGAGGAGACGTGTCACGAGAAGAGATAAACATCAATGGAGTGTGCTTAGTCCGAGAATTATCTAGAATAAGGAGAGTGAAGATTGATACAGAACTTGCACATACAATCGATATTCATTTCACACATGATTTTTAAAATGAGCTACAAAGGATATTGGTGCTACCAGTACATCTGCATTGTAGATTATACCAAGAAGCACGCTCTTCTTTGAATATTTTAGAGATCCACTTGAACCACTGATATAACGATGCTTACAATTTGGAATGTATCCCGTACAAACAAACAAATAATCAATGATGACAATGCTTACTCAAAAGACCTTATCAATCCAAATTAGACGAGAAATGGAAGGCGATTCAGTCGGCTTTAGTCATTCTTCAAGCGAATGGTGCGTTTTCTAAACGCATTTGACTCTATTGATACTTTTTCTTTTTTTCCGTTTTCAATGTAGACTCTTCAGAGATCGGCCGTCTTCCTTGCCCTAGTGGCAGCCGCCAGCGGCAGTCACGTCCTCAGTGAGTACCTACTTCATTCCTTCATTATTTATTCGGTTGCGTTAATTTACATGAACGAGCGATAGAGTTGCCCTGAGACAGATTTCCGTCGACATTGGCAATCGGTTTCTTCCTTCTTTCTCAATTCTTCCATTCAGGTGAGCTTCGAGATCGCGTAATCTCTGCTGAGGCCGAGGCCCTCACGGGACAGGCTCTCGTCGACTATGTGAATGCTCACCAGCAGTTCTTCAAGGTCTCGCATTCACCATCTTTTCTCATTCTAACCGTGTAATATTAGACGAAGCTGAACCCTCGCTACGCTGGAATAACAGAGGAGCGAAAGAGGAAGATGATCAACGGACTCGCTCAGTCCATGGAGGATTTGGCTGCGGAATTGGACAAGGAGGGACGAGTTACTCATAAGTACGATATTTGTTTGTATATTTGCTGATACTTAGGATCTATCTATAGCCAGAATTATGGCATGAATTATTTTAGTGTCCTCGCTGCCGATGTTCCCGAATTCTTCGACGCTCGTGAGGCATGGCCCAAGTGTCCTTCAATCGGATTCATTCGTGATCAATCCACTTGTGGTTGGACATTTTCCTTCTATTATCTACCCATTCTGATTCTTTTTTTTGTTGTTCATCATTATGTCTCCATCAAGAGTTCGCGTGCTTTGAATACGGGATGAACCTTTATCTTTCACCATCGCCTTCAGGTGCGTGCTGGGCGTTCAGTACTGCGGAAGTGATCTCCGATCGAATGTGTATCTCATCGGGAGGCTCTCAACAGTTCAACATCTCCGCCGATGATCTTCTTGCCTGCTGTGGTTTCCAGTGCGGAATGGGGTGAGATTTTGCTTTTTGATTCTGATTGATCCAAAGGATGTTTTTTTTCAGTTGCCAGGGTGGCTATGTTCTTCAAGCGATGAAGTTCTGGGTTTCTCATGGAGTTGTTACCGGATCGGGCTATGAAGCTGCGGTAAGATTTTCGTGATTCCATTTCCCAAAACTGGCACGATTTGTCTCTCTTTCTAGCAAGGTTGCAAGCCCTACCCCTTCCCTCCATGTGAGCATCACAACAACCATACTGGATATACTCAGTGTGACAAGACTCCCGACTACCACACTCCATCGTGTGAAAAGGTGATTACAATTTAGGTTGAATCGAAAATAATCTACTCAATCATCTCAACTCTTCTTTTTTTTGCTCGATGTGAAACGAAGTTGTGATGTCTAGATGAAACGAAGTTGTGATGTCTAGATAGGTAATTGCATCCATTGCAGGCATGCCAGTCTGGCTACCCTCTGACCTATCTGCAGGACAAACACTTCGGTACGTTTCTATTGATTGATCGATCGTTCTCTGAAAGATTTTGCGCGAGAAAGCGCTTCTCGATAATAGGAATGAGCAGGGGAGATAAGGAGGGAAGTGGACATGTGATGGAAAAGTGATAGCATTTATGAGATAATCACGAAGAGAAATGGTGATATCACTGAACAATTCGATACCTCGCAAAGTTAATAAGGAATGCACAGAGAACAGATTGCACAAATTGCAATTTCAGGAAAATCAGCGTACGGACTGAGCACTAAAGTGATTGATATCCAAACTGAGATCATGCTGAATGGACCCGTCGTGGCTCCATTCAGTGTGTACGAAGACTTTGAACAGTACTCATTCGGAGTCTACGTCGTATGTTATTCATGTTGAACATTGGAGAATAATTGAACGTATTACGAAATTGATCTGTGAAATATTTCCATCTAATCGAATGAAATCAATGAAAATTGGACATGATCGCATCAGTGACTATTTTTTTAAGAACTTTATAATTGTCTTTATTTCAGCACAACGGCGGTAAATACATTGGAGGTCATGCAGTGAAGGTAATCGGATGGGGAACTGAGAATGGAACTCCTTATTGGCTCGCTGTCAACTCGTGGAATAGCGATTGGGGAGAGAATGGTTAGTAACATTTTAATTCGAGCGGGATTGAGGAAAAACTAGAATGAAACTGTGTGATTCTGAATTTCCTTTGAATCATGAATAGACCTGACTACGGATGCTCGAAACTGTTTTCACTTTGTAACATCAAATTTCGCAGGGTTCTTCCGCATCATTCGTGGAACGAATGAGGTTGGATTCGAGGAGGGAATGGTGGCTGGTCTGCCAAAGTAGACGATAGTCGATAAAGAAGTCAACGTGAAGAATGAGTATCCGATACGTTGTTTTGAAACTGAAAGATGTGAGCGAACACGCATTGTCATCCAGTAAACGAATAGATGAAGTTCGACGTATGTCAAATTTATCAATCGTGAGTGTTATTTATTTCACTCGGAGAGTGAGGGAAGGGAGAGCATTAGACGCGTTGATATGATTTTCGGCAGAAGCAGAACCTGTAATGGTTTTAAAGAAGGTGTCCCACGAATATCTGGCTGACTGAGTTCTCGATGTGAGGTGGTGGGTCGCTGTTACCCGATCACACTTTCGAAACTCCCAAGTCACCATTTTTCGTTTGAACTGAGTTATGATCAATTGGCTGCGTGCCAAGTGACCCTGAAAAGCAGGCAACGAGCGAGAGAGCGTGCGGAATGAGGAGAGCGCGCCCTCTCAGCCCTCACTTTGCATAATCGCGCGCGCGGTTCGTGGGACACCTTCTTTAAGTCGAGATAGTCCATCCTTCACACTTACCAGATGGCATGAATCCATCCTCCGATGATTGTAAGGTCGAGAAGAATGTTGATACACACGTGCTTCGAACATCTTCCCTCCTTCAAGAGAACAGCGATAAACTGAAAGGAAAGCTTCTCTTCACCCATTATCATCATCCGAACTAACTCCCAATCCGATGAAAATAAGCAGAGCCATGCAGCACTCGTTTGCCATTGCACCTAAAATACTGTAGTGGATGAGGGAGTACGGAAGGAATGAATAAAAAAAAGTGTAATGAAGAGCAGACGAACCGATTAACCGAGTGAGAAGAGAACGACGAGGGGAAATGAAGGGAGAGGACTCGATTCTTCTTTCGAACAAAAAACTAATAATGCGAAATCTAATAAACAATCTTATTATTATTCTTTGCGATGATAGTATTTTTTGTCTTCGTGAGTGTTATTTATTTCGCTCGAGTGTGAGGGAAGGGAAAGAGTTGGTTAGGGAAGGAAGAGATCGATCGATGGATTTCTTCTGTCAGCTCTTCACTAATTTCGGCAGAAGCAGAACCTTAGATAGATCGATAACTTTGGCAATTTGCATACAGATCCAACCAGATAGCATGAATGAATCCTCCGATGATTGTAAGATTGAGAAGAATGTTAATACACACGTGCTTCGAGCACCGCCCATCCTTCAACAGCACTGCCAGCCACTGAATAAAACAATACTATTCTCACAAATATATCAACAGATGAACTCACTCCAAAAACGAAGAGGATGAGGATAAGCAGGACACATTTATTGGGCCCATTGCCTCCTTTTCCTGCTCCCTCACGAGATGGGTATCCGTTCTGAGGAGGTGAGTATCCGCCCTGCTGAGGAGGGTATCCGCATTGAGGCACTGTCTGATATCCCATCACACCTGAAATACAGTATTGGATGTGGGGAAGTACCGTAATCGTGATGTTGTCTCGAGGAGTACGGTATCCGAAGGAGTATCATCGATTTGGAGGAAAATGTAGAGAAGACGAACCAAGCAACCGAGTGGGAAGAGGAGAAAAGATGTGACTGAAGAGATAAGAAGATCGTCGATGTTGTTGTTTGCGTTTTGTTTGCGTCTTGTTTGTTTGCTCTTTGCGTAAACAACACGTAAAGTGAGAAAATACTGGTGTTAGGTGTGTAACAGTTCTGAATAGATAGTCAAATATTCTGAAAAATCTTCCGTAAAAGTTTGCCCTATAAATTTTTGTTCCAAAATTCGAAATACGAAAGCGATCGCTACACGAATCATTCCGAGAATCGCAGACAGAATTGATCGATAGTATTGGAATCGAAGGAGAAGGAAGGAGGTAAGCCTACCCGAGAAAGCATTGGACAGCCGGGTATGTAGTCCGTATAAACAGCTGGCCTTACCAGTGGGTCCCACCTAGCGTTGTCGTACGACTGTAAAATCGCTTGACGTGGATACACCTTTACCTTTATCTATTGGAATCGAAATGTTGTCGTTCACTGTATTTATTCGCCTTGAGGCAGTTGCTTGGAATACGATAAGTAACATAGGAAAGAACCGAATTCTGAATAGGCAAGTATACGGTACTCGAAGAATCATGCACGTGGAAGAAGAGGGAAGTGGATTCGAGCCAAACAAGAAACAAGAAAAGTGGAGGCTCAAGAGATATCGTATTTGTTTACAGTAACCTGTCGATAAATTCTTCCAACTTGATTCAGGAGTACAGTCAACACCGCAACATGTGTACACGTAGACTTACGTCAAATTTATCAACCACGAGTGTTTTATTTATTTCACTCTCGTGTGAGGGAAGGGAAAGAGTTAGTTGGGGAAGGACGGGATCGATCGATGGATTTCTTCTCGAAACTCTTCAATTTTTGCACAAGCAGTACCTGTGATGAATGGATTAGTAGGCAAATAATGGGAGTCTATCTTACCACCAACCGTGAATGAATCCTCCGAGATAAGGAAGGAGGATGCTACAAAGGACATTGATCCAAACTGAACCTGAGCATCTTCCATCCTTCATTAGAACAGCGAGCCACTCAAATGAGACAATATACTGACCATCATCATTTCACTGTGACCTCACCGAGAAACCAAATCCGATGAGAAGTCCCATTACACAACGATTCGGACCGGGGTTTCCTCCTGGAGGTGGTGGAGGGGGGTATCCACCCTGTTGAGGAGGAGGGTATCCTTGCTGAGGAGGAGGGTATCCCTGTTGAGGCGGTGGGTATCCGCCTTGCTGAGGTGGGTATCCGCCTTGAGGCACTGGTTGATATCCCATCACACCTGAAATACGGTATTGGTCGTGAGAAAGTACCGTAGTCCTGAAGGAGCTCCATGGAGTACGGTATCCGAGGGACAATCGATGGTGGATACGGTATCGAGGAAGTGTGGGAGTGGAGAAAATACGAACCAAGCAACCGAGTGGGAAGAGGATGAAGGTGAAGACTGAAGAGTGAAGAGTGAGGACTGTCTATCACATTATTGATTGGCTATGTAAAGTGAGAGAACAATGGGCAATTTAGGATAATTTAAATATTTCTTATTGATTGATTTCTGTTTTGCAGTCCTAGAATAATGATAAAATAAATGCAAAATGGAAAGTAAAAAGAGATAAATATACAAATTAATCCTTTCTTTTGAAATTCGTGATCATACTGACTACTGACAATAATTACTGTTTGTGATCATTCATTAGATTATCGAATAGAAATAGCGTAACTATTTTCTTTGTTTATTTTAAAGTTTCATTGATTTATTTCTTCGAATTCTTGTATGATTAAACATAAATCACGTTATCTATTCTCTCTTTTCAGATGTTATTCTTTCCAGTACCATCAATATCATTCATTGTCTTTTCTTATCATCGCAATCGCTTCCTTCACAAAGGAAAAGCGGTGGAAGAATGGACAAAGGAGGCATGTTGTTCCCCTCGTTATCAGATGGAATCTCAGATGGATGAATGGACAGTGAGTGTCTTGATGGATGGAAAGAAGAAGGGAGAGACGACATAGATCACTCAATTGATCGAGTGATGTGAAAGAGAACAGGCATCAGGAACAGACTAAGATTAATCGACTGATTTAAATGCACTTGTTCTTTTGTTCCACTTCTCTGATTTCATTCAACATTCAAACTGAAGAAACAATAATCATACGTTTTACACTAAAACACGAACAATATCAAGTTTACTGCAGTTCTCTCTACATATCTCGAGACGAAACTCTAGAAACTATCTTCTTCAAATCTACAACTCACTACTCTACTCTGCTACTTACTGCTACTCTACTATCCTACTCTTACTATCCAGTGTTTACGTGATGCTGCAAACATCGCAATACCTCTTTCGTTGACAGCCCTACAATGTTGTGTAGTGAAAGCGGTGTAACCTCCTCTTATCTGGTGCCATTCCGATCAAGGGTCAGAGGAGGAAAGAAGGTGGGGATGGAGAGGGGAAACATCACGAACACGTGTGATGATGCAGAGATTAACGAATCATTTGATCAGCAGGGCGGTCTTCTGATTGCATGCATGCAATCAGAATTGCAAATCACATTATAGGCAAATGATCTCATAGGTAGATCCGGCCAAATGTTATGAAGAAACAGCATCTAATTATTGCAATAAAAAGCATGACAGAGAGTGGTAAGTATCTATTTGATGAAAAGCCACCGACGAACGTAGTTTCTGTGACATGTACATCAATTCGTTTTTCCATTCGCTAAATCGTTGATCTTTTCGAATCTTCTCATGTGATGTAACGACGTGACATTCCATGAACTGATAACCAATCGTTGGTCCGTCTAATCTCCTCGTCAAACTACCTACGAGGGTCGAAGGACCCCTTTTGTTATTGGCATCTTTTGCACACAAAGAATGCTGTGACGTGCATGAGATGGAACCTGATCTTCAGTTAATCTGATGTGAAAATTGAGGGACTATGAATATAATACTCATGTAATTCATGCTAATAATTGAAGCGGTTTCATATAAGAAGGCAGCTCCTGTGAAAAATAAGAAATCATTGCAAATATTACATAGCACTAGTGCATTGTATGCTTTGGAAAGTTGATCGTATCTGCAACAAAAACAATGATGTTTTTCAGATTTTGCAGTGCAAATTTTTGCACTTTGCAAAGCGCCATTATCTCTTTTCCTCCACTAAATTCCATCGTCATTTCGTTCTCTTATCTTTCTCTTTCTTCTCTTTCCTTAGTCTTCCCATTCATCACGAGCTTCTCCCTTATCTCCACCTTTCTTAGCAGCCCAATCCGTCCTATAAAAGGATGCCCTGACCAGTCCTAATCATTCTCTTCCAGAGAAGTCAAAACAGAGATGGTGAGTCCCTTGGTCCTTTTAGTCCCACAGCGAAAATCTAGAATACGGTATTAGACCGATCGATATTCAGAAACTCGCATTCGCTCTGGCCCTCTTCGGAGCGGTCTCCGCCTACAATCTGTGAGTGAGATTACGGTAGATTATGGTATTGTATTTACTGTACTGCTGATACTATGGTACTGATACTGGTCCTGGCAGGAAATGTAGATTACTATAGTACCATGAGGAAATGATAGATTATCGATTATCTTGTTCAGTCACGATGCCATTCCCAACGCAGCAACGCAGATCACTGGAGAGGCCCTTCGTGACTACGTCAACCATGCCCAGAAGCTATTCAAGGTACAGTAACGTCGATGCAGTAATCTACAGTACAATCACTACCGTGAACCTCTACAGGCTGAGGTGCCAAAGAAATCATACCGTAATCGTCTGATGGCCATCAAGCATACCCGTCTACCCGAGGATACCAAGTTCAAGGCCGACGTCGTCAGTAATTTTGAATTTTTGAATTCGCGCCATTCATCCTATAAAAATAAAAGTGTCCAGGCAAAACGACCACTTTTCCAGCCCATCTCCGCTTCCCTGCCCACCTCCTTCGACTCTCGTGAGCAGTGGCCTATGTGCTCCGGAATCGGCGCCATCCGTGATCAGTCCGACTGCGGTAAGTCGGAGCCGCAACGCGACCGCAACGCTTGATCGTATTGATGCGCAGGTTCGTGCTGGGCGTTCGGAGCCGCTGAGGCCATGTCTGACCGTGTGTGTATTGCATCGAAGGGAACGAAGACGCCCACTCTCTCTGCTGATGATCTCCTCTCCTGCTGCGGATTCTTCTGCGGATACGGATGCGAGGGTACGGTAGTCTGATTTGGTTACGGTAGTTTGACTGGGTTACGGTAGTCTGAATGGGATACGGTAGTCTGAGTGGGATTCGGTTGTCTCACCGTGTTACAGCAGTCTGGGTTACATTGCTACGGTAGTCTCATCGCTCATCCCTTCAGGAGGCTACCCTATCCGTGCTTGGACGTATATGACACAGAAGGGAATCTGTACTGGAGGAGGATTCTATGAGAATGTCGGATGCAAACCGTACCCCATTGAGCCATGCGGTACCCACACCGTCGATGGTACCACCCACTACCATAACTGCACTGGAATCCCCGACCCCGATACGCCGTCGTGCACTGCCGAATGCACCAACAAGGACTACACCACCAAGTACGCCGACGACAAGTACTACGGTCAGTGATTCGTCGGAGATGCACACGCAGTGCAAAAATGTCTGATTTTTTGAATTTGGAAACGTCGCCCTAAGCACACCATTTGCAGGAAAGTCCGCGTACGCCGTCAAGCGATCGGTCGATGCCATCAAGCAGGAGATCTTCGACAACGGACCCGTTGAGGTTGCTTTCACCGTCTACGAGGACTTCGACCAATACACCGGAGGAATCTACAAGGTGTGTGTGGTGTATCAATGACGACGTTTACGAAACGTCACCTTCGGTTGGTGTGTCGAATCGAAAGTGTTGATTGCAGCATGTTGCTGGAGCCGTGCTCGGAGGTCACGCAGTAAAGATGATCGGATGGGGAGTTGAGGATGGAACTCCCTACTGGCTCGTTGCCAACTCGTGGAACGTTGAGTGGGGAGAGAAGGGTAAGTGGGCGACTATTTACTCGCTCTGTCCTATCCGTTTCTGACTAACTGCTCTGGTTCTTCCAGGTTTCTTCCGTATCATCAGTGGCACAAACGAATGCGGAATCGAGGAAGCCGTCGTTGCCGGTCTTCCCGCTGTCTGAATCTCGGTCTCTAAATCGACGGCTTTCATGCCGTTACCCCTTGCATGTATATTATTCGTTCTTCAATAAACGCTGTACATATTTTTATTATCTTCGCTGCTAGACGTAAAAAGGGATAATCGTGCGAAGTGATAGTCTTTTCTTATCAACTGGCTAAAAACGGCGCGATTCGCACTGTGCAATATGATCATTGCGCTTTTTACGAGCTCAGACATTCTAGAGACTACGGAAAGATATGAGGAGACCATTGGTCGACTCATTCTATCACAAATTCACTGATAATTCTTTAATGAGTCGATCTGCGATTCGTTGGTAGCCAATCCTCAGAGTATTCAGTCCTTCCGAGATGAGATGACCCCATTTATCACCGTAGTATGAGTGAATGGTCTTAGGATTGTAGCTGAACTAGTAGACATTATTATGATCATTGAAACGGAACTCACAAAGGACAGACTTCTTCCTTCTCCACACAGAATTGTTCGTAGATCTTATTGAAGGTTATGTTCGGATTCTTTTTGGCTATTGAAGAAAGGATGGATGTCTCGAGGGAATGATACGAATCTGAGTTCTGAATGGAAATTGATTCCATTACTCCGTTCGTGAAATTGAACGGTGAAAAGTGAACTGACATTCCTACTCCAGTACAGTTCGTCCATATTCACATTTCCCTTCTCTAGTCTCCGTACAATCTCTGTCGGAGTCGTCATATCCTCTCCACTCTTCAATTTCAGAACTGGACCACAGAAAGTGTTCTGGCCATCGACGACAACTCGAAGGGAGAAGTTCCTGAATTATGATATTATGCTCGATTCTCAAACAATTTCAGTCTAAAATGCTGTGAGAATCCTACTTGATTTGCTCAATGCGCTCCTCGGTAATCTTCTTCCACGCAGTGAGAGTTTGCGAGAGATAGTTAGGGTCTCTGAATCAATCGGTGATTGTGGAATCATTTTTTTACCTACCTCGCAATCACAAGGGTGATGTCTGGTCGCATCTTTTCCAGAACGATTGCATAGGCAGTGCGGTACTTGGGACAGTCAACGTCAGTGAGAAGACGAGTTCCTGAAAGTGCAGTTTTGGAAAGGTGTATCACAACAAATTTATCTTCAGTCCTGTGTACAACGTGGGCCGCATTTTTCTATTGTGAAAGCCGAAAAATAAAATGATCTTCACCCAAATGAGTGTATACTCTAAGGACGCTGTAATTGCCCTTGAAGACATCATGAATCACGGGCGCAGCTCGCCATGCGAAGGAATTACCGAGCAGAAGCACGCTCAGACTGCCATTTCCTTTCTGAAGAGATCAAAGATCAACTATGATTGAGGTCTTGCTGTACCCAAACGAAGCTGTAGTCATTGTGCTCTTTCTCGTCTGTGTAGTTTGTCCATCTTTAAATGTTATTTTATTATTATTCTTACCGTTGTTGTTGTTTTTATAAAAATAATTAAACCCACTGTCTCGCTTCATAATCAATGTGATAGGGTGGAATGGGCAGCAGTGGTCCTCCCATATTATAGCTGATTATCTCGCGAATCTGCTCTTTCGTGACTGAAAATGTACTATTTTTTGCTGAAGCGTCGTAGAGTTTTCTAACAATTCATATCGGGTTTCCAATCACCGGGCTCTCTTTTCGAAGCACTTGACGTATTGAGAAAATCTTCAATTCGATTGGAAAGAAGTGCTTGTGAAATGGAGGAACTGTTGAAGAGGAGGGTTGCTATCACTGGAAATGCAATGGTTCTTAGAATTTCCAGACCAAGATGACTGACCAGTGTAAACTGCTCCAACATAGACTGCAGATGAAACATATCCCGTTGCAAGTGACCATTTCTCGACTGTGTGATAGGAGAAAAGAGTTAGTGTCATTATGATGATCAGTAGAATGACGAGTGCTTCTGAAATGGGGATGAAGAAGGAAGAAAAGGGAGTCTTACCCCAGGAGTCAATAGTTGCTCTCTCTCTCTGATACGCGAAGAAGACGATAACTGGCCAGTGAACGAGATACAATGCATACGAAATGTCACCGAGGTACGTCAGAGGGCTGGAAGGACAAATATGAGTTTATTCACGGTATAAAAGGGGAAAGAAAGATGGAATATTTTACTAATTAGTAAGAAGAATATTGTCTTCTTCCTTTCCCATTGCAATCAGCACGGTGACTAATACAGAAATCTGAGACAGTAAAAGTAAAGTCGAAATGATGAATAAATCTGACTCCAATCGCTCCGAATCTCTTCTCAATTGGAATCGGAGAAAGAAGAGCAATGACAAGAATAACAATAATGAATGTCGAATGATATCGAAAGGGCCGTGAAACTGCCTCGGTTTCCACAATTTCCAGCTCTACGATGAGATATTTTGCGATATTTTTACGAACATGAATATTGTTTACCATCTTCTTTTTCCAGAAGTGCCTCTTTATCCTCGGCGAAAGAGACTGATTTCTTTAGCGCACCTGGATTAATAATTTACATTTGTAATTTGGACTGTTGAACCTTTCAGGCACGTTATTTCCGATGCAATGGAACCCAATAGGAACTGCCAACAGCGACAGAACGGAGAATTAAATTGAACAGTCGCATCCGATGTGAGATAGAAGATGAGGGAAACTGAGACGGAAATGAGTGCGCATTATGAAGATAAGGATTTACCCGCAATGAGCATTGCTATGAATGAAATTCGTCCTGATTGAGATTTGAAGAGTAGCAAGACAACGGCTATGATGGGAGCAAGGAGATAGTATTGAATCTCAACACCCAGTGACCAAGCATGACGGAGGATGCTCAGAGAGTCTGATGCCTGTAAATAATGAATTTTCTGCTTCACATCTGACATATTTATCTCCCTCTGATCCCTTGACCACGTGGTTCCTAATAATATTCATGTGAGTGCACCTGTCTCCAGTAGTCTCGATCATCTCTAATCTGTTGAATATTGCGGGCGAATAATAGACTCCAAATGAACGATGACTGGGTCTTCTCTACGTCGATTGACGATAAGAGAAGAAGGGAGCAGATCTAGAGGGGGGGGGGGGAAGAAGGGATTCACCATGTGGCATCATATCTGACCATAGAGATAAGAAGTATCGTTGCATAGAGAGGAACGATTCGTCGGAATCGACGGGCATAGAAATCGAAAATTGTAGGCAACGATAGTTTGTGATGACGAGAAAGAAGAGAAGAGATGAGGAAGCCGGAGAGAACGAAGAATCTGAAATGAAAATGGGAGTTGAAAAGCGAAGCCACTAATTATTATTCTGCGCAAAGCAACAGAAAGTGCTCGGAAAAAGGAGATTCTCCATCATCGGACTATCGAAATGTATCTAGTTGAGTATGAACTTACACGTCTACTCCGAGGAATCCATTGATGATGAAATCTTGACGAATGTGAAATAGAAGAACTGAGACGATTGCGATTCCTCGAATTCCCTCAACTTACTCAGTTTTTGGAAGACATTTTATAAACTTGAACCTGCAGATCACTTCGCTTCTTGTGAGATGAAAATTGTGTTTTCATGCTGAATGAATACCAAACTGATCTTACAGCGACTGAATGAATACCAAACTGATCGATACTGAAAGCGAAAAAAAGGAGTGACTGAAACTTTGCTTTTAAAATAATCAGGAAACGAACAAGTATAAATCAGAGTTAGAGAGATTCGGGTGAATATCTCTATGAAGAGGTAATGTCAGGTGGATTGTGAATGATGAGAAATATCGACTTATGGAAACTTCATCGATTTTTGGCCCAGCCTAAACCGCTTAGAATGAGAAATGAGGAGGGAGTAAGGATGACTACAAGAATAGAGTGGACCAAAAATCGAAGAAAATAATTTGTAAAAGAAGAACATGAGATGATTTGAGATGAATAACATGAGAAAGTGCAATAATCAGAAACCAACAAGAGCATAGTTTTGGCAAAGCCGAAATCTCTCTTCCAATCTCTCTTCTTTTTTTCGTATTTCTCGCCCTTACGTGGGCAGAGAATCCCATGGAAACACAACAGACACTGAGAATACTCGGAAGAGTTTACTGCTAAAGATTCTACTATCTACTACTTGGTGAAAAATATACGAACAAAGTGCTGTCCGAACGGCGAAAGGGGGAAGAAGGGCCACACACGATGTTTGCTCGAAATTGATGGGATTGCAGGACTTTCACTGTCTCGTTGGACGCTTTTATAGGCGAAAAAGTGAAGAGGCGTTATACGATGATTATGTGAGAGAGAGGTCATGGAAACAACCATTTTCTCCGGAAATAAAGCGGTTTCGTATTTATTCTTGCACCGAAAAAAGATCCAGTGAATTCCAGATAAGGGAGGAAACGACCACGCTCTCACAGTGTGCAGTATTTCAGTTCCAGGGAGTCCATCAGTTCCACCTTTCGAGAGATGTTATAGGAAATATAGATAGAATGTGCATAAAAAAAGAAGAATTAGGCTGGTTGAGCGGTGAATGCGCAGTTCCTCATAGAATATCAACTATCATCCATCAGTTGATTGATAGGAGCTCATAACAATTGTTATTTTTCATGAGTGTATCCATGTCCACTTCACAAGAAGCCATTTTTTGTGCACTTTCGATATTGAAAGATCCGTTTATCCGCCTGGCTCACAAAAGCTGCAAACGAAAACAACGATCACTCGAAGCCATGTTTTTCATTATTATTGATAGATACGTGTGAAGTTAAAGACATTTCTTCGCACATCATGCGCTCAAAATGTAAACATTTTTTTTAAAATAGTGCATGAGTCGGAGTCTACACCAGAATTCACAGTAAAGGCCCGCATCAGTTGTGTTTCCCATCCGATTTCCCGGGATGATCTTTTGGGATTATTAGGGCGATGTTCCCTTGAAGTATCTCCATCGATGGATATATGCTTGACAAGACTCCGCCCCCATTAGGAAGATTCGTCTGAGATTGGGTGGTCGCATCGTTTACTCTTCTTCTCCTTTTTCGGTCTATACATCACCTTTTCCCTTCTTCTCCCCTTCCTCTTCCTCTTTGACGTGTTCCCACGCAAATTAGCACACAGACACTCGCAGAGAGCGCCAATTGTTCCCAATTGATTGTTTTTTAATCGAATTTCGTATTGTTTTTGTATAATTACATATAAATTTTAGTCTGCAATGGGTAAGAAAGACCGAAAAAGCAAGAACGAAAGGAAAAAAATCGAGCCGCCTCAACCCGTCGCCAAAGAGGTCACTTCTTCTTCTATTCGCCAATTTTCATTGTACTTTTCTTCGCAATATCTTATCTTATTTCGGCTTTAAATGTAGAAATGAAATGAAACTGAAAAAGGTTGACATGATAATTTATTGTTTGAGCGGAAGTGAATCATAGCAGTTGCCAGATAGTCCATGTTACCTTTTCCACGATACTAAACTTCATTGTTTAGATGCGCATCAGTCTCCTCGACGAATTATTCACTCAATTCTTCGGTCTAAATCTAATCGACAAGCCATATCAAGTGCACGATATCTACTTTGCCAAGGTGCCAGCCAATTATCCAGATTGATTCATCTTTCAAGTGCTCCAATCCTCATTAGCATAATTGAATGCATGTGTTTTGACCCTTTGCTAGAGTGAAATAGTGGCTACATGAATGCTGAGCGAAAAACAACTACAGTACACTTGAGACCGTAGTGTCGAGTCTGACGACCACGCATCGAGGAATGATTTCATTCGTCCATCTGAGCGTCTTCAATTCAAATCTTGAGGTAAGTTCTACGTATGTCTGCTCCCACTAATTCCCCGTTAGCCTCTACTAGAAACATTCGCATATCTCTTACCTCTGACGTAGTCTCTTGTCATACATACAAGAGATGCATACAAGGATGTCATACATACAAGGATACATACAAGATTTCTGAATAGGATCATAGGTTCATGGAAATGAATGACGATATAGTCGTCACGATAGGATTAAAACATCAATGTGGGGCATAGACTAAAAATAACGTTAATTATTGAAGCAGCCAGTGAATCATCGAGACTTATTTCCTTCTAGAATCGAGAAGAGATGAGAAACATTGCAGGAATTAAATTCAAAGGGCTTCTCAATCAATCTCAATCTGTCAACGGAACATTATCTGAAGAGAACTGAGGCCAATTTCACCATGAAATGTTCGTTGATTCAGCATCCTCCACAGGGATTCATCAATAATTCATTCAGATGGATGGGGCAAACTTGTCTATGGTTGTCCCATCTTCAATTCTCCAGTGCAAGTCAAGCATTATCACTGTGATGGAAGGGAAATCGACGTGAATATGACAGTTGAGACAAATGTTGGTTTTCAAGTTTTTGTTGCTTTCGCTTCTGCTTCTGAATTATTGCTCTGACAATCTACTAGGGAACATGAGTCATTCTAAACACTGAAACTCTGGCGACTTGCTGAAGAAGTCACAGTTGTCGTTGTTTTCAATAAGAGAATAACATCATCAATAAAATTGGTTTGAGAGGTGCATCAATGACGTCATTTTCTTCAATTGAAGAATTTCTTCCTTTCCAGGAATGGTTAACCACTCCGCCGGGCACTCTCTTCGGCAATGAATCCTTCATTGTTATCGTTGAAATCGAAGGAGGTTTCGTGGATATTCGCCATTTCACAGCCAGGTCAAAATGGAAATCACCCATTCGTCATTAGATTCTCCTCTTCCTTTTCAGAATGCAAATGATAGATGGAGGAAATGGATCTGAGAGAAGCAAAGATAATGGAAATAGTGAAGATCAATCAAAGAGTTCGATAGAAGAAAACTGCTCGTCTCATTAGTCATCACGATGATGCTAAATATATGTGTTGTGATTACTGTAGAATTTGTTGTTAGTCACTCCTGATGATATCAATTCCATTCTTACTCTTGTTCTCGTAGCATAGTCATTACATTTGCGTTGTTTCAATCAATATTGTTGATCTCATTTGCATCACGTACAATATCCATCTTGCTGTTTATCTGAGTTATTATAAACATCTCAATTACAACATTTTTCTCCACCTGATGTTCTGCAGTCTTCAGCACTATCGGAGAAGTTCTCCAGAATCCGACAATATTCATAAGTTTCCTTTCCATGTCTTCACTGCTGCAATCCATTTGAATGTTGGGCCATCGCTCAGCAGCGAGAGGCGCTATTATGGATATCTCTTGACGAAAAGGACGGAAATTAGTAGTCTGAGCCCCTCTTCTCCCATATCCTTCCCCTCTCCCTTCCCTTTGAGAGTCTCACACACTTTTTATCATGGCACTCGCAGGTAGATAGAGGAGGAGGATAAGGGGAGAGGAACTCCAAGAGGCGAATGGAGATGTAGAGAGATCTCTCTTATCTCCAGACATCATTTCGAACTCTAAAGCATTCGCCGTTTCACGAATCTCCCTCAATTGCCTTAGTTATTCCTCTCTTTCTCATCAATTTCGTACTGAAAATGAACGGACTCTTCATTCTCCTCCTCTTCATGAATCCATCGGTTCTCCCTTTCTCTTCCTTCCTGTCATCTCTCAAATCGTCGTCTCAATGAATTGCCACCCTTCGTAGACTCTTTTCTCTCCTTTTCGAATCTCTATTCGTCCTTTTTGCACTGTCTAGTGATAACTCTCCTTTGAAAAGAAGAAGTTCTTCTTTCTGTCTTCGAATTCCATCTCTCCCGGAATGAATATTCTCGACAACAATATTGACTCCGTACGTTTTTGCCTCCTACATTAATGTATCATTAATGCTGCAACTCCTGCTATTTTAGATATAGCATTTTTATGAATCTTCATAGATTTCCGAATGATATCATGGCTGAAAGTGATACATCGGCAATCAATATCAATTCGACTGCTTTTCCCGGCCTTACGTTGAGTGCTAAAACATCGAAAAAGTGGCCTGACGAAGGAAAAAAGTGTGGGGAAAGGGGGCATTGTGATAGCGATAATGAGATACCGTAGTCCTCTCTACGAGATCTCACCCTGACGAAGAGAATCAATAGGATAGAGGGGAGAATTGTTATGTAGACTGGCGCCTTGGCCTGCGAGATCTCACCTTGACGAAGAGAATCAATAGGATAGAGGGGAGAATTGTTATGTAGACTGGCGCCTTGGCCTGCACTCATGAATGAGGTCTACTTGGTAGACCGCCCGGAATCCATTTCAGATAGAGTCAAAGATTTACTCTCTGCTGGATCCCCTTCTCATCTCGATGGAAGGTATCACACTACAAATATGCTTCATTGAAATCTATCGTTGAGGTTCCCGACTGATCGATGTTCCAATGTCACTCAATACAGAAGAGACAGTGTCTGATTTATGATCTTTGATCTTCTTATCAATTATAAATTTAGTGCCTACGCCAACGATTTTGTGTGGAGGGAAAGACAGACGATGAGGTACTTCGACGTGCAGAGATCAAAGTGAGATTTGTTGTACGATTATTTTACTTTGCTAATTGATGATAGTGTCGAGATCGTGTTGCGTTGATGAGCCTAATTGCATTCACCTTTATTCAGATTAGCGATGAAAGCGCAACAATTGCAGCCTTCGTCCCATTCCTCGACACGAAATTCTCTCCATTCTGAGGAGTGATCAAATGATTCTCAACTGCCGATCGATTGCCAATCAATTGGTCAATCACTCCGATGATTCCTCTGAGGAAGAAAGAAAGGAAAGAGTAAAGAAGAAGCACTGGAGTGAGGGAATCACCCATTTCTCACTGGTGAGCTGATAATATGTAATGGCAACTTAAAACTGAACAAAATAAACAGAATGATCTCCCTCCTCCGCCCGTGCCTCGTCGACATTCTGCTCATTCTTATTCAGGAAGAGATGGAGAGGACCAACCACCCTATCTACTTCATCGAACTTGTAGTACTTTAAATCATCATGAATGGAGACATTATGTTATTTCAGACTTGTGTGCCACCCCCATCACTTATCATCACCAATACGATCAGTATCCAATCTACTCGAATCCATATTCACCGCCTCAGACGAATATCGACGAGAAGAAGAAAACCGTTCGATTTTTTTGTGTTTCCAAATCTCAGGACCATCTTTCAGATTCTCTATTGTCGTCAGAACGATCCAGTAATTGGCATTATCGGCCTAGAGATGTTGGGAATCCCCCAAGAGGTTGGTGATTACGATGATTCACTTATCACTTTACTCTTTTCAGCGACTTCGCTCAACCATCGACCCTCTTGAATACACTCTTCAAATTTCATACACCACAGAGAATTATTTGGATGTTCCATTCTATGTTGAGTGTGAGCACAGGAAAAAATTTCCACACTTTCGAAAAAAAAGATTCAGACGGTCTCGGATTCTTCAAGGGCGATCTTTTCTTCTTCAAACAAATTAGTCAGACTAATCGAGACTACCATGATATCGTGGAAGAAACGAATGGAAGAGCAATTGATGAGAAGACTCAGATGATTGAAGTGAGATCTTTGACGATGATGTGTGTTTTGAAACAACACAAATGAATTCTCAGATAATAGTTCGTGACTACATCTTCAATTACGAATCGACTCCTCTTCTCGCAGTTCGTATCTATCCCCATTTCGATCGGATTCTCATTCTCTCGGTTGATGTCAAGTAAGCAAAAAGTATTATGACCCCAGAACATATATATTTATAGGATCCGAGTCTGACTCTTTATGTGATGTCGATAATTCTGATGTACATTCCTCAACCCTTCTCTCCTTCTTTTCAGCGCCTTCTTTTCTTTGAGAAAACAAACAAAAATCACAAAAAGAGAAATAATCGTCGAAAATTCAAAAAAGTTCAATGAACCTATTTTGAATATGTCTTCAAGATTCAGTTTAAGTTCAAGCATTGTTCAAGCATTGTTTTTAAAGCATTGTTCGTCTAATCGATTTTCTTTCCCCTAATACCTCTCATAACTGTAGGCAACTGTGTCCTGATTCTCCGATATACTCAATCTTCCCATTCCCTGATCTCAACTGATTTCTGATCTCTCCTTCTCTCCCATCCGATCACATTAATAAATCCCTTTGCCTCGTTGTGTTGTTGTGTCGAGGAAGTGAACGACGTGAAATGGTATAAGATGCGATATGAGTCAGAGAGAAGAAGAGAAGAAGCATCGTGACACGGGATGAAGATGAGAACTAGTGACCTGTGAGAAGACCACGAGTCCTTCAAGTTAAAACCTCCAGAGTGTCTTTGAGTCTCTCTGATATTCCGAGATCTAACCACGCATAAAACCTCCACTGCAACATTGTAAGAGTCTCTGTTGAAGTCATGAACCTTCGATTACACCAATCTGAGAATATCTCAGAATCTTTCTCCCGCATTCCTCTGAACTTTTTGACACTCGTTGGGACGTTGATTGATGTCTGTTCCCTCCCTTCTCCTCTCGATTCCTCTCAATCCCTCTTACAGCAGCTGTCTCCAATCACTTCTTCTCTCACTGCTCTTTCCCCTTCCTTCCCTTCTCTTCCTTTCTCCCATGCGGTTGCTCCCGCTCCTTCTCATTCCTTTATTGGTCACAGCTGAAGAGCTGAACACTGGAGTGTATGTCAGATTAAATCAGAAGGTATGTTCTGTCGTTCGTCCTTATTAAATCTATGTCCCTGATTTTCCGTCTTCTAACGATGCATACAACGTTTACTGCAACATATGTGAAGACGATAGATATGTGATAACGAGGATCAATGATAACTTTAATCGATAAGCGATACATTACAGGCAGTAGACTATTTCGCTTCTCTTGCATCCGAAGCCTTTCCCAGACTACTCGAGAATGTGACTCTTCCGCCTATTGAAGTGAGTTAGATACTTTTGGCTAAGATTTTTTTTGATAAGCTTATCGATAGGGCAATAATGAACTTTTCAGGCCGGCTCAGTAGCCACAATCGAACCTCACTTCGAACAATTCTCCAAGCCCGAGATCTCCGCAAAATTCATTTCGTCGAATGGTTAGGGACCACAAGCCCCGCCCACTTTGCTCTGACATGATTTAGCCAAAAAGCGAGAAAACAAAAACACAAAGCTCATTCTAAACCAAATCGGACGTTTGATAGCGCGATGGATAGCTCTGATCATTCCCAATCGTTCGAGCACTATCCGAAGATTGAATATCATCACTAATTAGATCAAAATTGGACTTAAAAGTAGGGAATTGGCTGTTTCTATGGGTTCGAGTTTGAATTTTCTCTTGGGATATCGATTTTCTGACTAAACTGAATATTTTAGGATTTTTAGAGAAAAAATTGAATTTTTAGCATGCTTCCCCAGCTTGTGTTTTTTGCGCGGGGAGAGGCGGGCGAGAGAACGGGGGGAGGGAGAGAGACACACGCTAATTAGGCTCCGCCCCCTTTCCCTCTCGTCTCGCCTTTCCCTCCTCTCCCCCAGAGGGTTGCGCGCACTTCTCGGGCTCTAGCGCGGCTCAGAGACAAGATATCAACAAACGGCCAAACGTATGATGTTATTGGAACCACAAGAGATAGTTTGAAAACGCATTTGACCCCATGGCTTGAATTCGGCTATCTATGTTGTGGCCCCTACGAATGGTGCGTTGGAGTGATCTAGAATTCGGATTCTTCTCTGAAATACGATCTTGATGAATAATTTCACAGGTGTGCAAGCCAAGGTTAAGATCGATAACGTCGTCATCAAGGCCCTTACTGACATCAATCTCGTCTTCTACAGCATCAAAGGTAGACAATACGAAGTTTTAAGTTTTTAATTCTATAATTTCGAAATTTTGCTTATTTTCGCAAATGCTTTGTATGTCCAATATCTTCAGAATACGTGAACATCCAAATCGAAAACGTCTCTCTCGATGTGATTCTACATTTTGGAAGAAATTCAACGACGAATAAGAATGTGATCACGGTAATTAATGTTGATTATTACTTGTTTCAATACACTCTTATTTTTCTCATCTTTCTTGGGCAAAATTCTACATGAATACTCCGTAATTTCTTCAGACGGAGCGATGCGACGTGGTCGATCCTCAGATCACTCTAACCTTCAAGAAGGATTCCGAGCTAGAGGGATACGCGGACACGTTCCATAATGGGGTACCTCTTTTAGTTTATGATTTTCGAAAATTATTTTGAAGAAAAACGAATAAAAATTCAGATCAAAGACGCTCTGAAGGGAGCCGTCTGTGTAAAGGCTGTGCAGGCTCTCACCTACATTGATGAACAACACGTTCAACAGGTTTGGCAAGCAATTCACCCCAAGAATAATGTATAAATGATTTGTCAGACGGAACCTTCCGATGAGCCCTCAGGAGGAATCTCTGCTGCTGAACTAGCTGAGGATCTGTGTGCTGATGAGAAGGTGAAAATGTGCAATCGACAGATGATCTATCGTACAACACTCGCAGAAAAGGGGGTATCGAGGGGAATGGATTCCTGTTTTGCTCACAATTTTAAAGGGACCATGTGTGCCATGTGTGTCAAACAATATTGACAGACGTTCAATTACCAATTCCATCTCAGGCCCTGACCACCCCAACTCCTCCCGGTGGTCTTACTTCGCCCATTCAGACAGGCCCTCCCTGGTCGGTGGATCTGACCATGACACTTCCGCCACAGTTCACTGATGAGGTTGACTGCTGAGCTGAAATGAATGTCATTAACGACTTCGCATCAGGATGTGACCTTCGGTGTCAATGGTGGTGTTCTTCTCGCTTCACTCGCAGCGAAAGACGTCTCTCAACCGGTTCCCATCGATCCGAAGCTACTGGGAAGAAAAGTGAGGAAGGGCATCATGCATTGTATTTTTTTGGCGTTGAAGAATGAAGAAAACTATTGTTCAGATGGTAGGCGCAATGATCACTGACTTCGTGCCAAACACTTTCTTCTCACACGTTTTCGATTTTGGAATCGGAGAGATCGATTACAAGTTAGTTGGTTTACTGAACGAGTGCAAGATCGTCTTTTCTTTGTCGAACGAATGACATTCATTGAAGAGTTCACCCCGAGCACCTTCCCTCCTCCCTCCGATCTCTGGCCAAACTTCTATGCGGGGGATGCCATCTGCAAGTGACTGGCAGTCTTACTCGGTAATAAATTATCCTTGTTGTATTCATTTTATATTAGACACACTATCTGATCTTTCCATTCGTCTCAGAAGTGATTGATTATTATTTCAAACACAATTCAAGTTAGAATTGCAGTAAGCCCGTCGTTGAAATGGACGAGAAATTGGGTGCTCGTGTCTCACTCACAGCGAATGTTTCCATTCTCTTCCATGGAAAGAAGATCAGCTACGATGTCATCAATGCGACTACTGATATGCATCTCACGGTGGGTTATAACGGGAAATTCAATCACGAAGATGATCCATTTTTAGTTGAAGCCAACGATTCGTCGCAGTCGTGTGTACGGTGACGTCGCCTTGACAAGTGTCGACTTCGATATCAAGAATGTACAGTCATATTTGAATTACGCGCCGATTAGCTTCAAGATATTTGCGTTTATTTTAGTTCTCAATAAGGAGGGGCAAAATATTATAAGTAAAATGCTGGTTCGGTGACTATTATTCTCTCAATCAGTTTTCGCAAGAACCAAGTGGATGTGACAGTTCCACTATCATCAATCTCCATTTCAGCTCGGCATGGTGGGTGCTCTCGCTGCTCCCCTCGAGAAATTCATGTCATTCGTCGTTCCTCGCACGATGTGGCCAGCAATCAGGAAGAGAATACGATTCGCCATGCACCAGAGAGGTTCTGTATTTTTTTGTATTAGCACAATCTTGCCCCCTATCACATGCTCCGATAAGCATACATCACAGATATCTTTTGTATTCTATTCAATATATATTTTCTATTCAGGTATCAAACTGCCCGTGCTATGTGGTGTTTCTCTCCATGATTTCTCCTTCTCATACACTGATCGTGCAGCCATCCTTCAGTCGGATCTCGCATTCGATCTGGAGCTCTTCCTTAAGAAGTTCAAGGTGATTGTCATGGTTTCATCCTACATACGATAATGATCGAGTGTGAAAACTAACGAATGTGAACACAAATAGCATTCGAAACAAGTTTCAAAACCATAGAATAAATGCAGGCTCACGTGAACAGGAAGACTTTCGAGTCGAGTGGAAAGGAACTTTATGCGAAGAGAAGATAAAGAAAGTGATCATGAATACTGCCATTACATTGTGCTCTTATTACGGTTATGAGCGATTGTTCAGGATAAAGATAATGTCGACTCGACTAGAGTTTGAAGGACAAAAATACGAAAAACTCTTGAGAGCCTCTGGCCGTGACTTCCGCTGATTTCCGACCAATGAACCTCTTCAGACTTGCCATTATTTTCTATGTTTTCCTAGGACTCTTAATTCTGTCCATTCTTGTATTTCTATTAGAAACAATCGTTCACAGGTTCTCAAGGAGGGGTATGCCATTGCATCAGATTATAGCAAGAATATACGGAGCGTTTATAATGTATGCAAAATAAATATTTAATAATAATCAAGTTTGGAGTCACTGCCATGTGCGTCCATTCTGACATTCTCACGCGTCCTCTCCTTCTTCTCCCTTTCTTCTACTATTTCTTCACGATTTTGCAGACTGCCAGAGCATCTATGCATACATTCAGAATCATTTGTCTATCTCTACTCTACTCCCTCATTTCCATTCCTTGCAATGTCTTCGATGATAGGTGAATACGAGGGTCAATTCTATCCGTATGCCATCGGCACAGATCTCAATGGAGTCTACGTTTAACTGTACATGTTGCAGTGGTGCTCAGAAGAGAAACTCGGAAGAGAACAAACTCTCGAGCGTACAAACTCTACATTTCACTACCCCGGGTAATCGCTTCCTATCATTCTCCATTCACGGGTTCCCGTTGTCCCGAGATACATTTCAAACTCTATTGCCGACGTTACAAATGTATAAAAATATTGAATACAAAATACATCGATTCTTCACGTTTCACCGAATGTAAACGAAGATGAGATAGTGAGTAAGTTGAAGAGAGATGAGAATGAATGAATAAACGTTTGATCGAATGGGTGTATACATTAAGCAGAGTTGCTGGTCAGTAGTTCATTCTGGGGTACCTTCAATTGCGGCGTTCGGTGTGTCCATTCAAGTAATGAACATTTTCAGGAAGATGAATATTTTCGGACTGTTCATTATTGTTGTCTTTTCACTTTATGGAATCGATTCTCTTCGTTTCGACCAGGAAGAATTCAAGTCGCTAATCCGTCAAGAAGCTAATCATCTCGATATAACTTCCGATCAGCTCATCACTAGTTGCGAAGGTATTTTTTTCGATAAACAAAAAAAATGTATAAAAATAATAAAATATTTGAGCAACGTACATGCCACTCGTTCCGGTCGATGATAGAGCGCTCATCCAGCAAAATCTTTTTAAATTCAAGAAAGAACTGACAAACGATGTGAGACGGAAGCGAGCCGCAAATAATGAAAAACGCATTAAACAACGTCTTCAAGCATATCAAGTGAGAATTTAATCTAAATGTACGCAATCATTTTATCTGTTTCACAGGATTATCTTCGCACAACATTCGACAAATATCATCGACTTCTCAACGAATCGGCATACAAACTCAGCGACGAATCGATCAACTTCTGGAATATGGTTTGATGATTTTCTATTGCTGACTATCCTCATTTATTATCAGGCAACCAAGGAAGTTTCCGATAATTTTGAATATATCGGCAAAGCAACGCTACGACAAGAAATTACGGATGCTGAGCATATCAAAGGATTTGAGAATATGTTTCTTGCTTGGAATAAGGTGAGAACAAAATGTTTCTCAAAGAATATTCGAAATAATATTTATTGCAGATAATTTCTGGCTACAACAAATTGCCCTCTAAGTCAAAGAAAGAATTGGAAAAGACTTTCTGCATTCGAGTGATTGTAAATGGAATTATGACAAAGCCTCTCAGCGAAGTTCAACCTATCCTCGACAAACTCGCTATTGAAAAGGCTAAGGCCGGAATGGCTGGTGATACGATCAAGCTAAAGACAATTGAAACTTACGAATGATCTTGTGGAATTACCGTACTTTTTCGATAAAGGGTTTATGAAATTTTATAGTTTATTGCAATTTTTGTAGGCGGAACACAAAGGATTGATTGGCATTGTTTAAACTCTTTTTTGTAATTAAAAATGTAAACAGCTACGGTTGGAGAAGGGAATGGTTGTATAAATATTAGATAGTACAGTGCAGAAAATGAATAAATCACAAACTCATTCGCATTTCGTACTCTTTTCATTGTGCTGTTTTAGTGAATACTTTCTCAGATGGAATGTTCCGGCCGGATCATATAACTTCTCATCTCATATTGTGTTGCTATTGAACCATCTTCTTCATTTGATGAAGAAAAATGGAGCTCAGTCTTCCGTCAAGAAGCCAAACTTATAAACACAACTACAGACCAACTTATTATCATATGTGCTCAAAAGTAGAGCGAAATTTTTTTAGTTTAATTTTTCGAAATAACTTTACTACATCTTCCAAAAACGTACGCAACGTAGAAAGGTATGTATTCCAGAAACGCAGAAACGTACGTCATTAAAATGAGACAGTTTCGATGGTTTCAAGCATATAACAAGGTATACAATTTTTCTCCGCATTGATAAACAAAATTTTTCGTGATTGTGAACATTTTCCATTATTTTATACCAGATAATATCTGCCTATAAGGTAAAGGTAAAGTTGCTTCCACAATCAGTTGTCTTGAGACAACCACGCCTGGTGGTGTACACAGGTAAGGTTTATACGGCGAGGCCAGCGTGATTCCTTGTTGATTCCTTGACTTCTAGTGCACGTTTACCTGTCGTAACCGAGGTTACTACCAATTTGCCGACCCCTGGGGGATAGCAAGGCTTGGTCTGCCTCTGCCTACAACAAACTTTCAATTAATGCAAGGAAGGAGTTGGAGATGAATTTGTGTGTTCGATCAATTATCAATGATCCTATCGTGGGACTCGTGAATGAATTTCACGACTCTTTCATCAGGATGGATTCAAGCAAAAAGCTTGATCAATTTACGAAGCTGGAAGTAATTGGAAGTTATGAATAAATGTGTGAGGTTTATAATAAATATTAATATCAATGCTTACAACCAAAACAAACGATGAATCTACTCAATTGCCACTCGAGTAATCACTTTTTACAACCACCAGTGCACATAATCCATAGGAGAGTGATTAGTTCACAAAGGACAATGGAACAGAATGCACAGAGAAGACCTCCGTATCCTCCCATATTGACAACAACCTTCGTCAACTGAAAAAAAACGAATAGTGAATACAACAACTCAAATGAACGTGCAAATGTAAACTTACTGGTAAGGTTGGGTTCTCGATGTACAATATGTGAGAGGAGTCGGAGAGGACGACTTCAATGTCCTGCAAATTATATATTTGGTTATATAATTTGACAATGGAAACGTACGCTCTCCATCAGATTGTTGATGCACGTATCGTTGTCGGCGAATTTATCGCACTGAAAGGGCGTTTGTTGCAAAAATAAGGGAATAATGCTCAATATTTAGGGAATAGTCGAAAATGCTCAATATTTCGGAACTGCACGAGAATTTCTCATAACAAGTTCTCACATCATCTCCGATACTGCTACTCGTCATAATCACTGAGAATTGTCGTTCATCGCATGCTTGGGGACAGAAACAACTCTTCCACGTGGATGGATCGCCCTTGATCGGAATGATCGACTCACAACAATCGACTGAAGTGACTAATGTTATTTTCCTTGCCATTTATTCTCTTTTATCGTCTTTGAAATATGCCACAATTGTAATGTAATATCAGGATCGTTCGAAAGACGAATAACTCACACTTATCAAGCGCACATTTGGTCGCATTTGCAGGCATTATGTATCGAGGGTCCATGCAATCACACATCTAAAATGATGTTGATCTTTAAAAACAAATATGACTTCAAACACACCTTCATAGACATGTCTTGGTAGCAGGAGCGGAAGCAGGCCTCGAATTATTGTGATAATATTTGAATTGTATGGTTGATGTACCTCAATGGTATACGCGCCAGTTGAGTAGAAGTTGTGAACGTCTTTGACAGATTTCGCGCACGCCATCGAGAACATTGAACCCATTCGAAGACGCGTGTACGATTCCTTTGATTCACTTCATCATCAATCTCACAAGGCATTTCAATCCCACCTCCTTGACCACCATTCTCGTCAAATATCCCGGAATTGGATTGTAGTTGATGCTCTCGGCATTGGTCATTCTAGAAAAAGGGGATCAACGGGAGGGGTTGCCTGGTTATTGTGACTGACTGGCTGACTAGAACCAAAACGGCCATAGATCTCATGCACTCACTTTGTCGATTCATGCACGAATATTGTCACTGCAGATTTCTCGTCCCATGCAAGAGACTCATTCACCGTTGATCCAACTCGCACTCGAAGCCCTAAAAACAAATTAAAGGAGGCGTATCATGAATTTTTGAAATTCAAACATAGCGACTCTTACAGCGATATGCCGAGTTTTGCAAGATTCTGGAAAATTGCAACGAAACTTTTGGAAAATTGCCAAGGAGTAGATCAGATTTTGTCGATGGGAAGAGCCTACGGAAACAAACAAAAATCCCTCCGTAGCCAATCAATAGTGTGCGAGACAACGATGACCTTTCCATCTATCTTCTTGATCTACCTTCCCTTCCTCCCCATTAGCGCTCCATAAAATATTTGAATTCTTCGAGGGCTTTTCCCTGGTTTTTCCTGATACTTTGAACGCAGATATCTCGGTCCATAGGGGATGCACTACTTTCAATCTTTGGCTTTCTAACATCGTTATGAAGTCCAATCGGATACCTCAACACCTCAACAACATGAACTAATTTTTCATGATACGCCTCCTTTAATGAATCTGTTCTAACAGCTCAAAAATCAGCTAACCGCTCTCAAAACCCGTTGAGCGAAGATTAAATGTGTAATTGATATTGGACGACCCGAAAGTGTAGCAGTTTCCGAGTGAATTGTCCATGAAAAACTCGAAGACTTCACTGAAAAAAAGGAAAGCTTTGCTTCAAAAAATAGAGTTTAGTTCATACGTGGCCACGAGCACTTTTCCCTCAAACTCAACGTGAATCATGAATTCGTTGATTTGATATCCGAGCGTCTCACGGACCTTAGTAAATTAATTTATCGATAGTTGTGAATGTAAATATACCGCCGGTTCCACTTGCATGACCATAAATGGCAATGAAGTGAGAAAATTGGCATTGTTCGTGTATTTATTAGAGACGAGCTGGATTGAAAGTTGTTTTCAATTGAGATAAAAGTGATACGTCTTTGATCTTGAGATAGTTCTCGACTCCATACGCGTCGACAAGTTTCTGTGGAGAATCATCCGAGCAGTCCAGACCCTGCAATCACACTTTCAAAAAAAAAAAAATTGTATAAAATGCGCTTACCGCAAACCAATTATCGCACATGCACTGCATGACCATAACATCCGGTTGAAGAAGTTGAGAGCAAGTGCCTCGACCACTGCAAGTCGTCGCTTGGCATATGTCGTAACCTTCAATAGATAATAATGTTTTCAAATATTTGAAGATGATAAAAACTAAAATAAACATCTCCTCACCTCTGCACCTTTCCTCATAGTAATTGCTTAGACAATTGCAATAGTACGTTCCATCGGGATTGTCAACACAATCGCCTCCATTCTTACACCACCACGATCCTTCCTTCCCACAGTATGTCTGGGCTACAATAATGCAGCTATTTTATGTTTCCCGTCTCTCTAGATGCTTAGCTCTCTCGAAAGGACGAAGCTTACTTTCACAATTGGCTCCAGTCCATCCATAGTTGCAATTGCAAGTGTACGTAGTCATTCCTGGTACGAAGACACATTCACCATTGCCAGAACAATTGACGTTATCACAAGGCATTGGCCAGAGAGCTGGAATAAGATTTGAAGGTTTTTCGAAACGCGATGAATTTCGATAAATTTAAAAAGTTTACGAGTGTAGCAGGTTGGTCCAGACCATCCATAGTGACAATAGCAAGTGATCTGAGAATGAAATGATATAGTTCATGGGGAAAAAGATTGCACTTACATCATAATAATATGACATGCACACTGAATGGGCCTTATTGCACGGGTTCTTCACATCACATGGAGGTGGTGAAGCTGAGAAATAATAAAGTTTGTTCTATTTTTACAAAAAAGCAAACTCCTTCAAAATGTGATGATTAAAACTCATTCAGTTACTTCACGTTTCATACATGCATAATGAACAACAACATACTCGGAGCCATCATACACAATCGTCCGTAGGTGCCGTCAGGGGGACAAACACAGAAGTATGTCTGTGGATCCCTCACCTCAAGTAAATTACCATTGTATTTGAATGAGCCATTGTGTCACCTGACACCATCCTCGCCCGCAATTCACTCCCGCACATGGATTGCCCACTATGAATATAGGTTATGAATCTAATTGATGATAATTGTCTTACATTCACAGTAGAAACCTCCTAGTCCTGCAGGGCAAATACACTTGAACACATCTGGAAATAGATTTTCAATGAATTATTCACTTGTGTTTCTCACCAGCAGTAAGAGTAAGACAACGGCCGCCGTTTCTACATGGATTTGTCGTCCCGCATGAATCTGAGTATCTTTGATCAAGTTTAATTGTGATATAATCTGTTACTGAGTGAACAATCGGCTCCGATGGCTCCAAGAGGACAAATACATTCGTATTTCCCCGTGCCATGAGGAAGACAAATTGATCTGAATGTAGTTAACTCAGTCCTTGTACCCGAAAAAAAATACACTAACTTGATGCCAGTACATGGATTGCTCGCACAGATGTCTACTGGCACAACTAAAATTATTTTTAAATTTAAGATTCGAACAATTGTTGAAATGACCTGTCTCGCAATCATCTCCACTATAACCCGCATTACACTTGCATGTGGTGCAGTTATAGTACGGTGTTACTGAGATTCCCGATGCACAAACACCGTAATTTTGACAACCGACAGGGGGATACGTAGGATGAACTCTGAATTGCTCAATCGTTTTCTACGAATCTATTATGGATTTCTGTCTGTCAATGAAATGAAACTCACACCGCTTTGTAAGCAAAAAAAAGAAACTCTCATTGAAATGAAACTCACACAGCTTTGTAAGCACTTGCAGAATTCGCAGCAATCAAAAAGATGAAGATAACAGTGTAAATCATCGAATGAATAACGGAAAATGGAAGATTAAGAGCAATAGGATGAGTATGGATGCACCTAGACGACAAGGAAGCACCGACACTGCCACTTCGTAGTGAAGAGAAGAGAAGGAAGGGGAGAGGCTACTGATGAATGCATCGTTACTAGGTGGGGACTGTGATACAAAGAAACTGAGAGGGACAGGGCTGACGAAAGAAACCTGATCTTTCTTTCTTTGAATTATGCGAATCCGACTATGATAATAATGTTAAATTTAAATTTTTCGATTTGCTAAGGAAAGACGGTTCAAATAGTGCCAGAGTTTAAATAATTTATTTATCGCACAATGTCGTCGATAACTATGTAATTCACATGGAAATCTCATCTTCTTCCTATCCTGCCGAAGGTGGTTTTGTACAGTAGACTGAGACCTCCCCGATGGCCCTGTCGTTCCTTGATAAGTCACATATCTTAGTGTGTCTGTCTGTTTGTTTGTTTGTTTGTGTGTAACGTCTGTCACGCTTTCGTTTTTTGCCCATAACTCGGCTCAAACTCATCGTACAGGTCTATCTCCGGTACCATTGGACTCCTCATGGACAGGCAAACTTTTTGCAAAAAAATTTCGTCATCATTACGTAATATAACGAAATTCACATCTGCACCGTTTTTTGCGCTTTTTTTCGCTGGGTACTCAACCGAATCAGGCATGCAACATTTCAAACGACTCGTCATGAAGTGGACTTTCACTTTTCACACAAATTTCGTCATCATTACGTAATATGACGCAATCCTTAGGCAATAAGTCGTATTTTCGGACGTAAATCTGCGCAAACTCGACCGATCGATGGGATGGGGCCACGAAGTGGCCCCATCCCATCTTTTTTCGGATTGCTCTCGGCCTCACGAGCCTTCCGACAGCGACGATGCCAACTGGGTCGGACCCGGCGACACCTGTAGTGAGTAGTCTGAAGGATAAATGCATGGTAGTAGATGATAGTAGAGTATTGGTTGGGCAAAACGGCTGTGTTAGCTTTGAATAGTAGTGGTGCGAATGAATTGTATTGATGTTGAGTTGTTTGAAATGTATTGATTCCTTATCGAATGCTACTGTAGTAGAGAAGCTTGTAATTAGAGATACTGCTTGAAATAGTTATATAATTTTGCTTTCCCTCCTCCCTCCTAATTTCCATTGTTCTCCCTCTAGCTTCTCTCGCCTCTTGCTCCATGGCTGCTCTCGACCACTCCTCCTCGCCCCTTCGTTCCTCATCATCGTCCATCTCCACGCCTCTTCCCACACTCTACGATGCCGCCATCCCCCTCCGAACGGCCCTCTCCCGACGAGAGAGCAGACGCAATCTGACAAAGTCCGTGTACGAATCCATCTATGGAGCGGAGGATCTGCTGAGCGAGGAGTCGCCTGAGGAGGGTACGGTATCAATCAAGCAAGAGCAATATTCTCGTCTCATCATTTTGCCTTGTCTCTCGTCAGTCAGAGAAAGAAGAGATCAGGGCGAAATGAGAGAGTCAGACGAATCAAGCACGCTCGACTATCGGTACTGGCGCACGCAATATGTCCATGTAAACACCACCACGGCAAGGAGACAAGAATGAAGAGCACCAAGAATGTAATAGCTCCCAATCCCGTCCAATATACATGTACCCTCCACTGTCTATTGTCGCTCATTGACTAAGCGCAAGGATTGCAAGCGGCTACTAATATCACGATATTAAAGTATTTAATTATTTAATTAATTGTAATAATTGCAGGATCCCCATCATCGTACTCGGCCGCCGGAACAACAGTCTTTCGGACTGAGGTGAGAATGGTGTCTGACTCTCTCGATTCCGACCGCACTCTCGCGCTGTCTGATGGGCGAGAGAGTGTGTGGAAAAAGGAGAGCTACAGTAATCACAGCGGACTCATACAATTATCGATTGCAGGTGCGCGAGCTCGAGTACCGCGAGGCGACCTCCGTGAGCTACCAGAAGGACGACTGCAGCGTGCACAGGTACGGTAGAGTCGCACGGTTGCGGACGATCGAGTAGTGATTTTTAAGCTGATTCCAAAATTATTGTACTGCTTCAATATTCTTTTCATGGCTGCCTTGACAAATTTACTAATGAAACGCTGCATTTTTTTATTTTATTTTAGTAGTCAGTTCCTCTTTTTCGTTTAAACGCTATCACAAACAGAGCTTTGAGTCTTTGCGGTCATTTCTGTAGATATTTCATTTTACACGCTGTAGTCAGTTCTTTAGTTTCATTTTAATTTTAACGCTTTGGGTGTTGCAGAAACAGCTCTACGTCGTTCTCTGATGGCCATCCTCCATCCGGCCCGCCCCCTCCCACGATGCCGCGCAAGAACACGATGCCGGCCGAGGGCGAATTCGTCGCGTGGGTGGAGAAGTACGCGGCTTCGGCTTTTTCTCCCGGCTTTCTTTTAACTGCCGCAACTGATAACCTTGTAGATTCCTCATTTGCGTGTGTTAAAATTTCTACAAACCTAACATTGCTGGCTGATGCAGTTTTAGTTATATCTCATAACCAAGAGTATATGTGTATTCAATGGAATATGATAAATGATAAATCCTTATTGCAGGTACGGTAACTCGCAGCAAAACCTGTCGATGGGCGGCAACAGCTCGGCCGACGACAGTGATTCCATCAAGAGCGGAAGTGAGTGGCACTTCCAGAAATTATTGATCTTTGATCTCTGATCTCTGGTATTATACCCTTTCTCAGCACTATTTGCGCTGGTTCCCGGACAAAATAACATAACGTTTGGAATGATTATTACACGCAAAAATTGCCATTAGCGAGAAATTTGAAGTGGCTGAATTCGTGTTTCACAATTGACTTATTTTCCAGAGAAGAAGGGCATCGGCAGCTTCTTCAAGCGAACGACGTCGAGTAAGAAGTAGAGAGAAGTCGATCGATCGATTCTTGCGCCTACCGTATCCCTCACATATCGTATCCCTGTGAATATCTTATCATTATTGTGCTCTTGTTTCGTGATATTACACCACTACCATTACTACACTTTATCCCCCCATCCCCCACGTGTCTATCAATGATCACTTTCCCTCCGCCGTTTTTTTTTTGACTCGACGTTCCCCTGTTTTCACAACCTGCTCCTTGTTGATCTTTGCGATGTCTCGCACTGTATTTGAACTTGAGTGCGTCCCCGAATTGCCCGATATTCGAGAAAGGAGCACTGCAGTCTGATTCATACGATGTTTATTAGGGAGCCCATACCAGTTGTCTAATGCCCGTCCATTCCACTCCACGATCAGTCTCCATCCATACGGGAGACCGTAATCAGTTCATCTAGATTATGACTAATAATGTTAATAATGTGACCCTCGTACCAAGCCTCCTTTTTTGTAATTGAGAATACCATTCAAGCTAATAATATCTCGAATGCCCTAACTTTCGAATGACCATTTCCTCCTTTTAGGCATCCCATCTCCTATTTGTCTGTTCCAGTATCTCTTCTTCTTTTTTTTGTTCAGATGTGTTACTAATATTGTTTATTTTTATAACGTATCATCGCTCAATATCATGTGTGTAGCTCAATGACGTTTCAATGACGTTTGTAATGTTCATTTTCCATCATTTTTAATTATCGATAGTGTAAGGCTCACTATTATTCCTCGTGATGTCTCAGACTGTATTCGATCTTGTGTTCTCCCGAATTGACCGATATTCGAGTGGAGTCCTGCAGTCCGATTCATACGATTATGATATTGTGGCCGCAGAGCTCATGATTGTGATAAATAAATATTACTTGAGAAGTAACATACCGGAAGAAACCGGAAGAAGGGAAGCCCACACCGAGGGCATACCCCCGCTATACGGAACCCAACACGATACGATAGGTACACTACGGTAACCGGAAGGACGGCAACCCACAGCAAGGGGAAGGGGGGGGGGCAGAACAGAGATCATAAGCGATGTTGATCCTCACAGCCCCCGGGAAGCCGACATAGGGCTGTGAAAAACGTCCAGAGCTGCTAAAAATGGGCTGTGATTTTTCGGCACTAAACACCGAAAGTATGTTATACTACGGCTACGGATTTAAAGACGGATACAGCTGCGAATGGTGAACTGTGGATTGCGTTGGAGAGCTACAGTAGTTGCAGCCGTTTTCCGGAAAGTAGCCTCCTATCGAGAACTGGGAATGCAGGATCAGGGTGATCGTTGCGAGAGATTTCGAACTAATTGCAAAATCAGGCAACTTGCTAACTGTAGCTTCATGTGCTAATTGCCGGATTTTTTTTCTGCACCCCCTATGTCGGCTCCTAGGGTGCTGTGGATCCTGATGATGATGCATAAGCGATCCTGTTGGCACTGCGGTAAAAGGCAGAATTGAAACTATACCACGGGCGGGAGGAACATGGAGCTCTGCTCTGTAGCTCTGGGTTCCATAGCTCTGGCTTTGATCAACCCATCAGTCTGATTCACTGCACAAACACAACAACATGTTCCCCGCCCGGCAGCCGCTGCAGACAGCAGTGGTGACCGGGACGGAGCGAGTTTATCCAAAAAAAAATACACAATGGAGCTCATTCTTATCAGCAACTTTTTTCTCCTCCACCACCACCACTTGGAATTACGAGCTGCTGCTTGGCCGGGCTGCCAGAGGCACTCATCGAATGCAGCAAGATGAGAGGGCGAGACAGCGAATCTGATGAAAAGGAGATGAAACATGATTTCAGCGGGGTATGGGCAGAAAATGTAAAAATACAAGTACGCAATTTAAAAATTGGCGATAGCCTCCGGCCTCCCTATTGAAAAACGCCACTGAAATAATCCAAAGACCAACCTAATCTGCCGTCGAATGGATGAATCCAATTGATGGAAGGACGAGCGGCTACTTGGCGGCCACAGTCACTCATCGAAGTGGACGAGATGGTAGGGGGGAACAGTCGACCTGAAGAATAGGAGATTAAACATTAATTCAACAGTGCAGAAAATGCAAAAATAAAGGTATGAGTTTAAAAATTTGGCGATAGCCTCCGGCCACCCTATTGAAAAATGCCACTAAAATTAAGCAAATTAAAACTATTGCCAATTGTCAAGCCAGATTCTGAATTGCACATTTCAAAAAATTGGCGATAGCCTCCGGCCTCTCTATTGAAAAAACGCCACTAAAATTAAGCAAATTAGAACTATTGCCAATTGTCAAGCCAGATTCTGATGTGCACATTTCAAAAATTGGCGATAGCCTTCGGCCACCCTATTGAAAAAACGCCACTGAAATAATGCAAATGACCAACCTGTTCTGCCGTCGAATGGGCGGATCCAATTGATGGAAGGACGAGTGGCTGCTTGGCTGCCAGAGGCACTCATCGAAAGCAGCAAGATGAGAGGGCGAGACAGCGAATCTGATGAAAAGGAGATGAAACATGATTTCAGCGGGATTACTGTGTCTAAGGTATTCTTTCCATAACGTATGATAATTCACTGCCTCCCTCAAACCACGGCGTGACAGCAGCTTTTTTCCACGACCGCGCATGTTTCTTCGCTTGTTCTTTCGCTCGCTTGTTCCTGGTTCTTGCTTATTAATCGTGTTTTCAACCCTTAATATTTTCCCTCTCGCTGTAGGATCGTCGCCGTCTCTTCGAAGGAAATGCCCTTCTCCGTCGTCTTGTCCGCATTGGAGTGCTCGTTGAGGACCGCATGAAGCTCGATTACGTGCTCGTTCTCCGCGCTGAGGACTCCCTTGAGCGCCGTCTCCAGACCAAGGTATGATTTGTTTTATTTTGCTCTCACAATCAGTTGGCCGATTCGAAGAAAGAAAACTTCTTTGATAAAATGTATTGAACTAGTTTTGTTTATATTTGTTTTCAGGTCTTCAAGCGCGGACTCGCCAAGTCAGTCCATCATGCCCGTGTTCTCATCCGTCAGAAGCACTTCCGGTACGTTTTTTTTAAATGTTAACTTTTTTACGAGTGGTACTCGGCATGTTGATATATAGTCCAGGTTGGTTCTCTCCTGAAAACATTCCGGCTCCTTTTTGTGGCTCATAAAGAGATAAACCGTTGACAGTATTTTTATTTGCTCTTTCAATAGTTAGTAAATTGATGCGGAAGAGACGTCATTTTTTGCGGAAACGTGAAAAAGTTGATAGAATCAGTTTGACGATTTTTCTTACCGTACCTTACTTACCGATTGTCACCTGCTTTGCGCAAAACTATAGATTCTTCCACACCAATTACCTATTTATTGAAAGAACTATTTAAAATTCTGTCAACGCAAATCGATAAAAAAGCAAAATATAGTATGTCAAACGTGCTTTTACAACGCAGTTGAATTCATATCAAATTTCTCTCTACATGAGCCACAAAAGAACCTGGGTTTTCAGGGAGGGAGGAGTGTTTTGAGAATATTTTTTAAAGTCATGTTTTTCGTCAATCCTATTACAGTGCCCGTCGCCAGATTGTCAACGTCCCTTCGTTGTCCGTCTCGACTCGCAGAAGCACATCGACTTCTCCCACAAGTCGCCCTTCGGAGGTGGGTGTCCCCGGCCGCGCAAAGAGAAGAAACGCCAAGAGAGGAGGTGGAGATGACGCCGGATCTGACGCCGACGAGAAATATGGAGCAGTTATTATTCGTTATCCCTGTTCCTTAATTCGTTTTTTTGTTCAAATAAAGACTTGTTATTCTCAAGTTCGTTTTTTTCTAGAACATCGACTAGTTATCCGTTCACAGTCTGAGTCCCAATCGAACACGCACAAAGGAATAATATGATGTGTTTTGATTTTGCTAACGTTTGTTGCTTTCGTCAGAGCTTTCATTTGATACGATATGCCGAAAAGACTTGAAACTTTTGCTGATTGGCTAGTATACAGAAAACATCGAAAGTGATGTAAAGTATAATAATAATACAATCTCCTCATACACTTGTCGAATTACCTGGTCGTTTCTGTAAATTTTCACCATCAACATCGTGAAACCCGGCATGATCCAGACACGCGCGCTCTTTCAGTATGAATACTGTCCATAACTCTACCCCCTCAACCTGCTCTGGTGGTGTAGTGGTGAGAGCACTAGACTGCAATGCGAATAGTAGTGGGTTCGATTCCCCTCTCCTGTATTTGTTTATTGCTGATTTTTTCCTTTTCCGATTTCCTCCCTCGATAAATCAATACCGAATACAGTACTCGTAGTTTGCCTGCGCTCAGGCCCGAACTTTAAAAATCCATAGTGAGCTTTAGAGGAATTTTTACCACTTCGGATAAACTGATCTCTGATCGGGTATACATTCCCTATCATCCCACGTTCTCAGTTTAGGTGATCAAATATTCGTGCCACTCCTTCTTTAAACGTCAAGTCTAATACAGAGAAAGAGGAGATGAATGAGGGGAGAAGAGGAAGGGAGTCAATGGGAAAGGTTTAAAGAAAAGAGGATGTCCAGAAGGAGTAAAGGTGAACGGGAAAAATAGCGAAATACGTTCGCAGTACAATCGTTATCGTATCTTTAAAGATTCTTTACATGAAGTTGTTTCTCGTTCCAGGCATAACCAGTTCCAAAAAATTATCCGCGCGTCAAACGTGTCACGTGCGGCGGATGCCCCGCCCACTTTCATTCTTTTTTCTCGGAAAGTGTTTTATCGATTTTCCTTTGTTTATTTCACTAATTAATGTTCCTTTAGTTTTCGTTCACGCAAGGCTAAGACATGGAACGGATATGCGTTAGATTGTTCGAAAAAGTTGTTTGCTTCTTGTCGATACACGGAGAGGACAGATGCCGTTTTGGAAAAATTCCAAGATTTGGACGACGCGTTGCAGAACCGGTGGCGCGAATTTTAAATTAATTTAAATTTTCGTCGCGAGTAACCAAGTTCTCCCTTTCTATTTAATTTTTCGCGCAAATGATGTATTTAGGTGCTAGATCATATGAAACAGCTGCAATTAAATAAGAAAAAGTCAGGAAAGACACGAGCGCACATGTTTACTGTGAAAACACGGCATCGAGTAAATGTCCGCGAATTCGCAATGAAATAGCCTGTTCTCTGATTTGGACGATAGCGCACCAAATATTCTACTTAAATAGCAAAAACTAGCATGCAAAAATAACGATAACTTGTATAAAATTATTCCCGAACGAATTTCGTAATGGGAGCCAGAATCACATCCGGAAATTGCTCTCGCCGAAACAAACGCGCGGCTTCGTGAATCTTTCGCCCTGCTTTAATACGCTTTATATGTTGGCTTGCTGATTTCATTGTCTAACTGGCTGAGTAGTTTTTAATAGCATAATTATTTACTGCTTTCCAGACTCGTGTATGGGAGCTAGTATTCGAACCATGGCTAGATGGAAAGACTCCCCTGCTAACTGTTAACTTCATCGCAATTATATATGATTAACGTGGTCACCAACATTCTATCAACACATTCCATACGTTAAACAACGGTTCGTTTTATTGTGCATTTATTATAAAAGATATTATGGTCGTTAAGCACGTTATCTGGCTTCTGGAGATAGCGAAGGCCGTTTTATCATTTGGACTCTGAGCGATGCGACCAAACAAGGGCCCTGTGGCGAAGACGCAGATTTACCACCCAACAAGGTTTGACGAACTTTCTATAGTGTTTGTTCATTCCGCTTTTAGGAAAACTGGGTGATGCAGAAAGGAAGGATTCATCAGGACCACGATGTCACGTACATTGCCCCTGGCAGCCTAATAGTGCTAGGGGGTAGCCAGTGTCGGAAGAGACAACACTTGTTCTCGACGCCTCAACTGATCAGGTTTCGATTGTAATAGTATAAAACGCAAATACTATCATCATTCGTTTTTTGCATCAAAAAATAGAAAAGGTTAAATAATAATCATTCAGGGAAGCGAGTGTTGACACGCGATCCGAATGGAGTCACTTGGCCGATATATCATCAATCAGTCTACCTATCGAAAATTAGAATTGCTCGATGCGGTCAAGGGAGCGAAAGTTGATTGATGCTGCCGATATGCCTTCTCTTTCTTTCTCGTCGCATATTACAGATGCCAAGGAAAGCGAATGCGAAGTTTACTCTGACACTTTGTTTCGTGATTCCTTTACTCATGACTGACAATGGAATCCATTTTTCTAGCCAACAAAATTGTTCCACGCACGACGGTAACACCGGCTGGTTCATTTGAAATTTTTCATGCGTCGCGGTTACCGTAACTAAGCGTCGCATTTTTTGGGTGAATTTTTCAAACTGTTCAAAATACTATTTTGCAATTGGTTTCAGATTGTTCAGCGCCCCAAATTTAGTGAAACCGCTGCAAATTATGCACAAAAGCAACCAAAGTGATGGAAATCGGTGAGTTCGCTAGGTCAGATCGCCGACAGACTCGATTCAAGGGGTAGGGACATTCACGTAAAATTTAAAACTCTATTTAAAATTCCTATTTTTCGGTTCTGGGCCTTTCGGACATGCAGAATCACGATAGCACTTCCAGAATTTTAAAACATTTTTATTTAAGTGAGATACAGGCACTCCTTCTTAGCCCCGCCCATCGTGGTGTAGTGCCAGCGAGTGTACGGTTAGCTGTGTCACTTTATGTTAACATGTCAGATTCGAATATTTTCAAATGCTTTTCCTTCTTTTATTTTTTGCTTTATTGGGTAGAGCAATTTTATTTGAGCAATAATTGATAACTATATTAGCATTTTACAGTTCATAGCGAATGTATTTACCACTTTAAGAATTCTGGCATACTGTAATCGTACCTAAGTATGCTAATGTGTCGTTCATCTATATCGAGACATATTTTAAGTGTTTACACAGTGTGTAATAAACCTGCCAGATACGCGAAATATGAAAGAAAATAATCATCGTTTGCATACAAATCAACAGGATCCTTCATTTCATGGAATTTTCGATGCTCTTTTTGATAATGTTTGCGACGATCGATTTTTCTGTTTTTTTGCCTACTCATTTTTACTGGCCGAAAAAACAAATAGACAAAAAACTGCGAAGGGGCATCACATAATTCACTCGATTTTTGATAAAAACTGTTTTGTTACAAAATTTGATGGCAAAATTGAATATGTTTGCGACGATCAATATTTTTCAAATTTTTATAGATGATGTATTGATGTTCGATCTTCTCCAAAACAGAAAATTGGAGAGGGGCATCCTTACTTAATCGATAAATCTTAAATAAACTAAATTACTGCGCAGATTTGAATTCCCGCATTTCGAAGTTTACCATCACTGGCACATACCTATCCCCGGCTCTGAATTTTTATTCCCCGGTTTGCATGTCCCTATTCAAGGGGGTTGAATTTGCCAAGCAATGGGAGAGTTTCATAGTATATTTCTGGTGTTATAAAATTGCTTAGGCTGTGAAACGTTGGCAAATTCAATAAAAACTATGATTATAAGGCTGTACGAGTCGTGGCGGGCTCATTTCCACATTGCCAACACTGGAGCCGGAATTTTCAAAAAAGAGCCGGGGTTTGCATTTTTTTGGATTTTTTGGGATTTGAATAGGGAGGGCAGCGCATGTTCCCGATGCGAAACGCGATACAGTATGCTAGCAACTTTTTTCGAGCGAATCGAATATTGATTTTATTTTTTAGTCGTCTCTTAGGGACCACCATCGAAACTTGTAGTATTTTTTAATCGGTTTGGTTTTCACTGTAATACAGTCGGATGTGGTACTGGACTCTGAAATAATAACTAGAATTTCCATTTTAGTGGAAGTTTTCGCAAACAGAAGGTACATTCGAAAGCTCCGCCCACAAGAGACCGTTGATGCACGCAACGCGTGGTGGTGCGCGTCGCGGTCGTGCTTCCTTGTGTCATATATTTATTGTTATGTCATTATTTAATTTTTTTAAAGCAGGTTTAAAATTATTTTTTCTTCACAATAATCTAGGGAATCGTGACCAATAAAGAAATTGACCATTCACTTTAACCACCCACATCCCGAACGATCAAAATTTTGCTAATAGGCACTTACCGTAATCCTCTAGCAAGTGTTATCTAAAGTTCGAAGTGGATATTTCGCTAAACTAATGTTCTCTGTAGTATCTTAATTCTCTTAAAAAATGAGCTTGATCTGTTGACCAGAAATCGGAGAGAATATTAATTTTTCTTTTAAAGCACAAATATCACAACTTTTCGATGAAAAGCACAAATGATAAGATTTACTTTCAATGAACTAATAGGGAATATGAGACAAATACGCACAATCGATTCAGCACCTTTTGGGTACTTATAGGGGGAAACCGTACACCAAACTGCGCTCACGGGCGCTCAGTTACCCTTAGATAGCATTACGTGGCAAAAATTGAAGCAGGGAGGCTATTAGGTTCATAGTGTGGACATATAGCTCAATGCACAGTGATTTCATAATGGTCTAATCAAGCATCACACAATAAATAATATTGCAGCCGAGCAGAAATAGGAAAGTACATAAAATATTGCACTTTTAATAGTCATAAAAATCCAAAACAAAATAGCATCACTATAATTTTGTTCAGATAGACTCATCATTCAATGAGGATGTATGGAAAAATAAAGAAAAAAAATTACGAAGTCGATAAAGTCAGTAGTTTCTACATGAACATCACACCGAAAATGGCTACAAGCACACAAACTTCAATCGGCCACAATGAATTTCGCGAGCTAACCCGAAATTTTTTCTGAACACTTATTAGGGCTTCCTCATTCTATTCTAGTGGGATTTGGATAAATGGACTAAATCAGAAAAAATAGAAGCTCGCGAAACCTAGATTTAGCACGACATACCTTCGGCAAAAATGTTGTTACGAAAATACGCAAATAACATATTGAGCCAAACCGTAGGGTGGCAACGAGGAATAGATTTTCTATGATTCCCATAAAAAACTTTAGAAGGGGGACACTTCTAACACAAAAATATGGACAAAATATTGATTTTTTAGAAGCTCAGCATGATTCAATCGCCTATAACTTTTTCATAGCAAGGCAAAAAGACTAGCAACTTTTGTGACCGATTCGTCTAGTTAGGTCGATCATCAGAAAAAATGGACAGAAAATCAGTTGCTTAGGAACATAGGCAAAAGTGTGATAAAAGTGAAAATTCCTCAATCATGGAATATTCGCCCCTTTGAGCTAGTGTAGCGAAAATCTGCAAATAACAAATCAGTTCAAACTTTGCCACAATGCGTGCCTCTACCATCTCATAAGATTCAGTAGAAAATTGAAGAGGGGGGTGAAAGCGCTCGCTAATGGCACTCGAAAAACATGCTTTTTTGAAAAACATGGTCTCAGAAAAACGCGTTTAAATAAAATGTGCAAATAACGTTTCGAACGATATGAAAATAATCCAACCAGGGATAGATTTCCCACCAACGAAACACAAAATTGGAGAGGGGGGTAACGAATTAAATCGATAAAAGGAAATAAACCAAATTTGGCCGTGAAAATTCATATTGGCGCATTTGGGAAAACACACCATCCAGGCACACCGATCAACGTCTTTAGTCCGGCTTTCGAAAATTGATTTTCCGGTTGGTGGTCCCTAGTCGTCTCTAATTTATCGATTTATTGGCTACTTTTGAGTTTAATTACTATTGTTTCGCTTTCAAATATCTTATACGACTCACACATATCATATAAATCACTTACCTGGCACTTATTTCGTTATAATCAGTAAATATGGACACCTTCCACTTTTTGCCTTTCGTAAATGTCTCGATTTCACCTTCTCGTCGCTATATTAGGTCTTCCCACCTAACCAAACCACTTCTATTTTATCGGCCAAGTCTTTCTCACTCCCCTGGTAACACAGGATCCCCGAATTTCGCGTGCGGAAGTACTGAAAACTTTACTTGAACGTCGTGATTCTGGCCAAATTTTGCATTTTTTCCAGTTTTCATCTTCCCGTGACTATACTAGGGCTTCCCACCTAACCAAACCGCTTCTAGTTTATCGCCTATACCTTCCTCACTTACCCGGTGACTCTCAATCCCGGAAACTCTCGTGCGGAAGTACCGAAAAATTTACTTGTATGTCGCAATTTTGCCGTACAGCTCACTTTCCCGAGATTTTCACCCTCCCATCGCTGTACCAGATCTTCCCACCGAACTAAACCGTCTCTAATTTATCGCCCATGTCTATTACCTTCCCCTGGAAATCCTCTATCCCCGATATTCTCGTGCGGAAGTACCGAAACCTTGACTGGAATGATGTCACTCTGCACGACTGATCGGTTTTGTCCCCGTATCTGCCCTCTCGTGGCTATACTTGACCTTCCCACCGAAACAAACCACTCTGGAATTGTCGCACACACCCTATCCCTTTTTCTTATCGGAAATTTTTTCAAAAATTCTCGTTCGGAGATGCCGAAACTGTGGGTTGTTTGCCGCGTACCCCTTTTTTGATCACGTACAAACTCGATTTTCCCTAGTAGTGAATGATTCAAAAGCAATCGGGTGTACTTTGTAGGTGCTCAGAATGTATTTACGTTCATAAAAATATATTTTATAAGGTAATACAAAAAATTTAAATTAAAAAATGCGAGATCATAATTCTGACCTAGCGCAAACTCGAGGGGAGTACGGTAGGTGAGCATTTTTGGTGTTTGTTTTTGTAACTACAATTATTATTGTTTTCGATCATTTTTTAAATTTTAATTTTTATGATATGATCCGGCACTATCGAATGCGTAGGTCGAGCATAACTGATTATTTATTTCTTGTCTTTAAAAATTAGCCGCTGCCCTCCCTAGATTTGAGTAGTCTCATAGCGAATTGCTTGCAAATTTTAAACCGCCAATTCAAACCGCTTTTTAAACCAACCAGCCGTTTGTCTTATTTTGTAACCGTCGTGCCACGGTGCTCAAATGAAGTCATTCAAACGACTTCCCGCCTTTCCCCGTGTGGTCAACTCGTCGTTGTTTCATGTACGTTTTGTTTTCATTGGCGCCCTAATAAAACTAGTTTCAAAACAAGCAAAATTGCAGGTGCACACATTGAATCTCGAGATAAAAACTTCTATAGAAATTATGTGTTCACGAGGAAAGAGGCAGTTTCCAGGTTTGTCAAGCAGTTCTTTTCTATACCAATTAGAACATGCACTCGCAAATTGCTTTTTTTAAAATTGCCGAAAGTGCTAGGCCCTTCTAAAATAATATAATATCAGTGGAAAGCCGTCGTGGATTCCTCCCTCCCCAAAGGCAAATTTTCTTGTCAAGATGTGCCCTGTTCTAATGGCTCTCGATGAGACCCAAGCATTCAATAGTAATGTGTTATTCAATAGTATCTATCGTAACTTCGAATGGTTTCAGAGATGACCTTTCTCGTCCTCCACTTTCGTCCTCCTCTCCCATTCCTCCGATGAGGAAATGACTGAAGAGGAGAGGAGACATGAATCGGCCCAAGCAGGTATCTAAGAGCGAAGATAAAGAAGATTTATTTGGAAATAGATTGAGCATAAAGTGTTTCTGCGTCTGTAAAGAAAAGCCTTCTCCGTTTATAATAGATTCAATTATCCTAATTATCCAATACTTTCTTTTAATTACTTTTATTACTTTTAATTACGCACTAAAAAGGCAAGCAGGAACCGATACGGGGCTGGCCCTGTTTCAGTTTGGACCGTGAAACCGATTTGTCAATTTTTTAAATAAAAAGTGATTGCAGCTCTCCGTGCATTGTCCATGATTTTTTTTCAAGACTGTCCGGGCGTCAGTCGTCATAGCGCTTTTTTCCTTTGTCAAATGTGAGTGTTTTGCAATTGCATTTTGCTATTATTTTGGTGTTGATTTTCCATCGGGTGGCCGGAGGCTATCGCCAATTTTTAATTTGAATCGCTGTGAAATGCAGTGAAACGGTGAATCACGGTTCCATTCGCCGATTTGGCCAGATAACCATATAAATCGGTCGTTCTGTAAACTAAAAGCGACTAAAAGTGCTTCTTAATTTGAATTTGCATAATAAACGCAATTGATTCTGAAATAGCTGCAATAAGTTAGAAGCACATACGACGGAGTGAATCATTATATCTTCAGGCTACTCGTCGCTCGTGGGGTCTAGAGATGCCCCCTGAAGAGGCGATTCAAGGGAAAGCAGGAATAATTTCACCTTTAACTCGTTTTTGTCGTACTTTTTACTTTTTTCTCATCGTATTTTACCCGCCCGACACCACTGCAAAATATCACCAGTGACTGCCGGGCGGATGTGTGCAGTGTGTGGTAGATATGATCGATTGATGGGTTACTGTAGTGAGATGATCGATAGATGGGTTACTGTAGTGAGATGATCGATTGATGGGTTACTGTAGCTGTCACTAGAGCTTCCGCACTGCCCTATAACCTGGTCGTGGTGTATCTACAGTTCTGTTGTGCAGTACTATGGCACGGTGTATTCTGGGGTACAATTTAGCCTTTCGCGGTTGTCTTACCGTAGTCCCATAGTCTAGCTACCATATCCCCTCTCGTCTCGTTGTGTATTCCTTGTTCTGCCCTTTATCCATATGCCTACCGTAGTTGAGTGATTTCCTACCGTAGTTTTCCCGTAGTGTCCCCATTCCCCGAAGTCTTCACGGTGGTTTTCATACCTTGTCCCGTGGTGCAGCTTCGGCTCAACTAGTCCGCGTAGTGTGGCGGTGTTCACCGTGGTGCTTCTACCGTAACCCCTTCCCGTTGTGTTCAGTTATGTCTTTCATAGTGCCTACCGTAGCCCCCTTGTCCCATGGTGTGATTTCGATCCCACGTAGTGTACCTATCGTACCGAAAGTCCATGGTGTGGGTTCGGTTCTGCCTTTCGTGTTTTGTTTACTACCCATCGTAGTCTTGCACCGTCGCTGGGCACTTCTCCCTCGTCTTTGGTGCGACTACCGTATTCTGTTATAAGTATTCTTTCCCTGCTAGTGGTGTCTCTTGTTTACAAACCCTCATCGACTCCTTTTGACGCTTCGTGAATTCAAAATCGAACGTCATAATCAGTCGAGGGGGGAAATGCAAGAGCCCTTTCCTTTGACGATCCCTTTAGCGATAGAATATTCTAGTAGCAAGCGGACATTCGGCGGTCAACAAATTGTGGTCTTCTTTTGGATGGGACCGGGAGGGGGAGAAGACGAGACCACCTAAAGTAACCTAAGGAAGGTAGAAAGAAAATTCTAAGGAAGGTAGAAAGAAAAGAATGGCGATGATTGGGGATGGGAGAACGGAGTACCGAAGTCTAACGATGGGGATGTGTAAGCCAAGAAGCAAGTCTTTCTTCTCATCCACTGCATCAGTCATTCGTATTTGATTATCGATTGAGCTGAAGAGTGAACGGGAGGAAGGCAGACTAGATCGAGGTTGAATGTATGAAAAGGAGGGACGTAGATAAAATGGGACTGAAATGTAAGGACAGGAAGATGATGTTCAAGAAGATCATTGGGTCGGTTCTGCAGTTCACCATGCGTAGCGGATTCCTTCTAGAGTTCGAAATACGGGTAGCCGTCTCTTCATTTCGCGCACTCTCTCGCCTCTCTGACCGGTGAGAGACTCTCTCCCCTTCCCTTTCCGTGGTCGTCGAATATTATGTGAAGTAGTGCATAATCGTGGCAACTCATAACTAATGAAAAGAAACAGTATCAGGACGGATGGATGAATGGCAAAATCAAAAGAATCGTAATGTCGTAATAGACTCAGAATTCGGCATACATTCGACAGCATTCATCATTCAGCGCGACAGCATCCGATATAGCTGTGTGCTACTTCACACCACGCTACTATACTAAAATGAATTTAGTTCTCTTAAATTTATAAATGAAATTTAATTATTCCCATCAACTGCAACCATTCGTACCATTCGTATTTAGGTTTCTCGTGACTATTTCGCTCCCTAAACGCTCACTTCGTTTCTCAATCTTTCTGACGATAAGAGATCAGGGCGAAATGAGAGACTGTTTGAAACGAACAATTCTTTTTAATCACATTCAAGCGGGTAGTCGGATAGTCACGAGAGACCAAATTAGCCTACCTCTCATTATCACTCATTCATCGACGTCTTCGAGTGAACGAAGGGGAGACAGAAAGGGAGGGGGAGGCTTGTGATTGGAGATAGGAGAGGGGAGGGGGGAGGGGTGGGGGACACCGTCGCACATCCAAAAGTTAGCGGCAAAGAAGAGAGAGGACGAGCCTGCAACGTGTGGAATCAGGAAAAGAGAATTGGCATGAGGGAAGCAAAACAAAAACAAATGAGATAGAAGACACGACGGAATTAGATGAGTGCCAAGAGGATGAGAGCAAATGATTCGGAAAATATCGAAAAAAAAGGATTTCTAGATGGGAAACGACGTCAAAATAAGTAAAATAATAAATCTAGCGGTGCACATGCGAGTAGAGGGTCCTCAATAGCACATACATATGTTCCCCCTCGGTTGGATCGACTCCACAATTGTAGCAGCGAAGTAAAATGCGAAAGTCGGGCAAAAATGCGAACAACGCGCGAGTGACCGGTCCCGGAGAGAACTGATTGTGATCAAAAATATCGATCGCATGATCGTCGCAAGGATGGATAGCTCAAAAGAAGAGGAGGGTCGACTGACAAGAAGAATCTGAATAAATACGTGGAAACCTGGAAAGCGCAGCTAACACGCTCGCTAAGGAACGACCCAAAAGGTTTAATAAACGATTAACTATCAAACACGGAGAGGGACGGGGACGTATCAGTAAATGTTCATCAATAAGAAGAACGTGCAAAAGGGAGGAGAAGGGAAGGGCCTGTCAATCGATGAATCGATGGATGAGAGATATGCGACTGACATTGAGCATTGAATTACTTACGAATAAACGATCGGAAGGAAGAGGACATAACCGAAAACAAGCGGCAGAGCTTCACTCGATCTAACGAGCAAAGAGGATAGTTACAGGCTTCTACAACTGGTCAAATGATGTCTCCCAGGGGAGTCTACAGAATAAAAAAGTTTATAGAAGATTAATTATCAAACACGGATAGGAAGGGGGACGCATCAGTGAAACGCGAATGTTCATCAATAAGAAGAACGTGCAAAAAAAGAGAAGGGAATGGATGAATCGATGGATGAGAGACATGCGACTGACATTGAGCATTGAATTACCTATAAATACACGATCGAAAGTAAGAGAACATAGCCGAAAACAAACGGAAGTGCTTCACTCGATCTAACGAGCAAAAGGATGGTTAGAAGCTTCTATAACTGGTCAAATGATGTTTCTTACAATTAGTCTCCCCTAGGTCCGTCAAAAGAACGCTAAACTGGGAAAAAAAAGAGGAAATTCGCGCACGTCATACAGCGAACAATGTTTTAGGTTATCAGCAAGGTTATCAGGAGGAATTACATAGTTACAAAAGATAAATTATCTAAAGTAACGAATAGGGACTACGCACGCACTAAACATAGGCTAGTAGATGTGACAAATGAAAAAGGGAAGGGCCTATGAATCGATAAATCGAGGGAAGAAGGACGAGACAGGAATACGAGAGAGCACTGATCTACCGGCAAACAAGGATAGTTACAGGCTTCTACAACTGGTCAAATGATGTTTCTTAGTCTCTCCCACGTCTATCGGTCTAATATAGTCAATCGTTACAAACGATTTCGAAACAAACCAAATCAGGAGGCTCCTTCGAAAACATTTTATTCACGATCAAGCAGGAATAATCAGGTGAGAAAAATTATGATGAGTGAAATCGAGTTCACAACATAGTGCAACATAGTGTACCGTAATCAATTGATATTACCGTACCCCATACTGCATAGAGAGTGCGCGCATTCATCTCAAGAATGAATTGATTAGAGATATTCAATTCCGAGAATAACTCTGCCCATCTGAAAAGAGCACAATCAGAACAATCAATGCATTCTATTCAACCTCTGTTCCATAAAATTGTTTTCCTCCTCTTCTCATGAACTGAGACAATACACCAAACGCGTATTTTTCAAGTGCAGGATACCCCCCACAGACTACAGCTCCCGACTGGGAATTCTCGGCCTCTCTACCCTGGAACAACGGCGACTAAATATAGACCTGTGTTGTACTTATAAAATTGTGCATAGAGACTTAGAGTTAACAGAGAGCACTTTCTTTCTTCGCCCCTCAAGAACCACACCGTCCCGACGTAATAGTTTCCAATTAAAGAAGCACCGTTTCAATAGAGTAACTCTGGACAACTTTTTGTGTAATAGAACAGTGAATAGATGGAACTCTCTTCCTAATAATGTAATCACTTCTAGGAACAGTGCTTCTTTTCGCAAACACATTACCTGATATATGCCTACTTTCGCTAGCCATCCTAGATCGAATTTTCTTTGTTGCCTATGTTGCAACATCGTATCTCATGTATCTCGTTTCCCCCGTACCCTAAACTGTTTATTTGCGTTAATTACATGATAAATTATTATTAACTTCAATTGTTTTCCTCCTCTTCTCATGAACTTGTGCAACATTTCAGCTCTCATTCCAGGCAATCGAAGAATGTGAAGAGAAACGTCCATATTGTATTTCGTCTGCAGTACACCGACTGAATCGGCTTTCTGCCACCGACTGAATCGTCTGAAATAATCAATTGAATATCAATACAGATTCCCTCCCCACTAACTTCTTTCCTCTCCTTCTTCCTCCATTTCTTCATTCATACTATTCCATCTACTATTCGGAATACTACAGCAGGCGCCTGATCCTCCCTCACCTCCTCAAATAATCATATCGTAAGATCTTTCGATGTCGAGTCATCTTATATTCTATCCCATTCCCATCATCCTTACCAGATTGCTGTCCCTGTTGCATTTGTTTCACAGTTTCTCGAATAAGTGAAACTGCTCTCTTCTATGGAATAGCGTATTGTTCATGAAAATGGTGGTATTTCATGTGCAGAATTGAAAAAGGGAAACGATGAATCGTTCTTACCTCTTTCAATTGTTTTCCTCCTCTTCTCATGAACTTGTGCAACATTTCAGCTCTCATTCCAGGCAATCGAAGAATGTGAAGAGAAACGTCCATATTGTATTTCGTCTGCAGTACACCGACTGAATCGTCTTTCTGCCACCGACTGAATCGTCTGAAATAATCAATTGAATATCAATACAGATTCCCTCCCCACTAACTTCTTTCCTCTCCTTCTTCCTCCATTTCTTCATTCATACTATTCCATCTACTATTCGGAATACTACAGCAGGCGCCTGATCCTCCCTCACCTCCTCAAATAATCATATCGTAAGATCTTTCGATGTCGAGTCATCTTATATTCTATCCCATTCCCATCATCCTTACCAGATTGCTGTCCCTGTTGCATTTGTTTCACAGTTTCTCGAATAAGTGAAACTGCTCTCTTCTATGGAATAGCGTATTGTTCATGAAAATGGTGGTATTTCATGTGCAGAATTGAAAAAGGGAAACGATGAATCGTTCTTACCTCTTTCAATTGTTTTCCTCCTCTTCTCATGAACTTGTGCAACATTTCAGCTCTCATTCCAGGCAATCGAAGAATGTGAAGAGAAACGTCCATATTGTATTTCGTCTGCAGTACACCGACTGAATAGTCTTTCTGCCACCGACTGAATCGTCTGAAATAATCAATTGAATATCAATACAGATTCCCTCCCCACTAACTTCTTTCCTCTCCTTCTTCCTCCATTTCTTCATCCATACTATTCCATCTACTATTCGGAATACTACAGCAGGCGCCTGATCCTCCCTCACCTCCTCAAATAATCATATCGTAACATCTTTCGATGTCGAGTCATCTTATATTCTATCCCATTCCCATCATCCTTACCAGATTGCTGTCCCTGTTGCATTTGTTTCAGTTTCTCGAATAAGTGAAACTGCTCTCTTCTATGGAATAGCGTATTGTTCATGAAAATGGTGGTATTTCATGTGCAGAATTGAAAAAGGGAAACGATGAATCGTTCTTACCTCTTTCAATTGTTTTCCTCCTCTTCTCATGAACTTGTGCAACATTTCAGCTCTCATTCCAGGCAATCGAAGAATGTGAAGAGAAACGTCCATATTGTATTTCGTCTGCAGTACACCGACTGAATCGTCTGAAATAATCAATTGAATATCAATACAGATTCCCTCCCCACTAACTTCTTTCCTCTCCTTCTTCCTCCATTTCTTCATCCATACTATTCCATCTACTATTCGGAATACTACAGCAGGCGCCTGATCCTCCCTCACCTCCTCAAATAATCATATCGTAACATCTTTCGATGTCGAGTCATCTTATATTCTATCCCATTCCCATCATCCTTATCAGATTGCTGTCCCTGTTGCATTTGTTTCACAGTTTCTCGAATAAGTGAAACTGCTCTCTTCTATGGAATAGCGTATTGTTCATGAAAATGGTGGTATTTCATGTGCAGAATTGAAAAAGGGAAACGATGAATCGTTCTTACCTCTTTCAATTGTTTTCCTCCTCTTCTCATGAACTTGTGCAACATTTCAGCTCTCATTCCAGGCAATCGAAGAATGTGAAGAGAAACGTCCATATTGTATTTCGTCTGCAGTACACCGACTGAATCGTCTGAAATAATCAATTGAATATCAATACAGATTCCCTCCCCACTAACTTCTTTCCTCTCCTTCTTCCTCCATTTCTTCATCCATACTATTCCATCTACTATTCGGAATACTACAGCAGGCGCCTGATCCTCCCTCACCTCCTCAAATAATCATATCGTAACATCTTTCGATGTCGAGTCATCTTATATTCTATCCCATTCCCATCATCCTTATCAGATTGCTGTCCCTGTTGCATTTGTTTCACAGTTTCTCGAATAAGTGAAACTGCTCTCTTCTATGGAATAGCGTATTGTTCATGAAAATGGTGGTATTTCATGTGCAGAATTGAAAAAGGGAAACGATGAATCGTTCTTACCTCTTTCAATTGTTTTCCTCCTCTTCTCATGAACTTGTGCAACATTTCAGCTCTCATTCCAGGCGATCGAAGAATGTGAAGAGAAACGTCCATATTGTATTTCGTCTGCAGTACACCGACTGAATAGTCTTTCTGTCACCGACTGAATCCTCTGAAATAATCAATTGAATATCAATACAGATTCCCTCCCCACTAACTTCTTTCCTCTCCTTCTTCCTCCATTTCTTCATCCATACTATTCCATCTACTATTCGGAATACTACAGCAGGCGCCTGATCCTCCCTCACCTCCTCAAATAATCATATCGTAACATCTTTCGATGTCGAGTCATCTTATATTCTATCCCATTCCCATCATCCTTACCAGATTGCTGTCCCTGTTGCATTTGTTTCAGTTTCTCGAATAAGTGAAACTGCTCTCTTCTATGGAATAGCGTATTGTTCATGAAAATGGTGGTATTTCATGTGCAGAATTGAAAAAGGGAAACGATGAATCGTTCTTACCTCTTTCAATTGTTTTCCTCCTCTTCTCATGAACTTGTGCAACATTTCAGCTCTCATTCCAGGCAATCGAAGAATGTGAAGAGAAACGTCCATATTGTATTTCGTCTGCAGTACACCGACTGAATCGTCTGAAATAATCAATTGAATATCAATACAGATTCCCTCCCCACTAACTTCTTTCCTCTCCTTCTTCCTCCATTTCTTCATCCATACTATTCCATCTACTATTCGGAATACTACAGCAGGCGCCTGATCCTCCCTCACCTCCTCAAATAATCATATCGTAACATCTTTCGATGTCGAGTCATCTTATATTCTATCCCATTCCCATCATCCTTACCAGATTGCTGTCCCTGTTGCATTTGTTTCACAGTTTCTCGAATAAGTGAAACTGCTCTCTTCTATGGAATAGCGTATTGTTCATGAAAATGGTGGTATTTCATGTGCAGAATTGAAAAAGGGAAACGATGAATCGTTCTTACCTCTTTCAATTGTTTTCCTCCTCTTCTCATGAACTTGTGCAACATTTCAGCTCTCATTCCAGGCAATCGAAGAATGTGAAGAGAAACGTCCATATTGTATTTCGTCTGCAGTATCGGGATAATAGTTGAGTAATCCTCCAACTCACAGATGAAATGGGTGGGAATTTTTGATGGTATGGAACTCATACCATGGGAATTTTCGACTCAAACATGGCTCGTATCATTGGAATTTTTTTGCTTTTTTTACCCAAAATGGCTCATACCATGGGAATTTTTGGAGGCCAAAATTATCCTTTTCAACTGTGCTCCAACTACTCTTCATTTGTCGATACTCCTACCGTATTCCCACTCCCTTACTCACCACGAGTGTCAGCATCTTTCTCATTTCTTCATAAGTTTCTTTCCATTTTTCAACTGTTCTTCGACGACGTTGAATGAGTGAATTAATGGCAACAATGGATGAGACACGACGACACTGCCAATCCTCAACAATCATCCATTACTTCACTAACTTTTTGGGAATTGACACTCTTCTCTGCATATAATCTCTCTTGAATCCATTCCATATCTGCCTCCGATAGTTGATCATTCTGAGAGCAATGAGCTTATGATCGGACAAGGGGTGCTACAACAAACACAAACCAAAGGAACAAAAAAAAAAACAGTTTTACATGAATGGAATTATAAATGAATGGAAAACACATTCAACAGTTTTCGTAACAATTTCGAAGACCTTCTAGATTCATAATCCTACGAATATACCTGTTCCTGTGCCGCTTTGATTGTACTTTATAACAGCCTCCGTAATGAGCATTTGTCTCTTCAATTTCAGCTTGTACGAATTAATATCGACGACGGAAGCAATGGGATGAATATCACGAAGAAGTAGATACCAATCCTGAGAAGAGCACAATGGTTATTGAGAATAATACCGTCAATCGAAACTATAAATGGAGAAACATACTAACCTGTAGATTGGGAAGGGTGATCTCATGCCACACCAGAGGGACGACATATTTGCATAGTTCGACTTTACTCGCTCGAAGAAGAAGATGGAATGGAAGACGAGTGGAAGCCTGCAATGACATTATTATGCAATACAATGAAATGAACTAGTGAAGTAGATTCATTAATTGATATCAGATAAACGAGATTAACCATTAATCTGATATCATTCCTTCTTTAAATATTTTGCAAGTTAACAAACCTTATCGGGCACCTGTGCGAAAATGAGTTCTTCATCCATCTCTCCCTCGCCCATTCCAAGAGCCTCCATTGACTGGAATATTATCAATATTATCAGTCCTTTCTCTCCCAGTCACTTATCGATACAACCTCTCTCTCTATCGTACCTTGGCAGTTCTTCTCTCCGTGTCCATCCTTCGATCGATCCTCTTTATGGGGCGACAAGCGCCCGGTGCACAACCACACTGCGGTGTGTGGCGGCTACTCCGGTCCATCCTTCGATTGATCCTCTTGATGGGGCGACAAGCGCCCGGTGCACAACCACACTGCGGTGTGTGGCGGCTACTCCGGTCCATCCTTCGATTGATCCTCTTGATGGGGCGACAAGCGCCCGGTGCACAACCACACTGCGGTGTGTGGCGGCTACTCCGGTCCATCCTTCGATTGATCCTCTTGATGGGGCGACAAGCGCCCGGTGCACAACCACACTGCGGTGTGTGGCGGCTACTCCGGTCCATCCTTCGATTGATCCTCTTGATTGGGCGACAAGCGCCCGGTGCACAACCACACTGCGGTGTGTGGCGGCTACTCCGGTCCATCCTTCGATTGATCCTCTTGATGGGGCGACAAGCGCCCGGTGCACAACCACACTGCGGTGTGTGGCGGCTACTCCGGTCCATCCTTCGATTGATCCTCTTGATGGGGCGACAAGCGCCCGGTGCACAACCACACTGCGGTGTGTGGCGGCTACTCCGGTCCATCCTTCGATTGATCCTCTTGATGGGGCGACAAGCGCCCGGTGCACAACCACACTGCGGTGTGTGGCGGCTACTCCGGTCCATCCTTCGATTGATCCTCTTGTAGGGGCGACAAGCGCCCGGTGCACAACCACACTGCGGTGTGTGGCGGCTGCTCCGGTCCATCCTTCGATTGATCCTCTTGATGGGGCGACAAGCGCCCGGTGCACAACCACACTGCGGTGTGTGGCGGCTACTCCGGTCCATCCTTCGATTGATCCTCTTGATGGGGCGACAAGCGCCCGGTGCACAACCACACTGCGGTGTGTGGCGGCTACTCCGGTCCATCCTTCGATTGATCCTCTTGATGGGGCGACAAGCGCCCGGTGCACAACCACACTGCGGTGTGTGGCGGCTACTCCGGTCCATCCTTCGATTGATCCTCTTGATTGGGCGACAAGCGCCCGGTGCACAACCACACTGCGGTGTGTGGCGGCTACTCCGGTCCATCCTTCGATTGATCCTCTTGATGGGGCGACAAGCGCCCGGTGCACAACCACACTGCGGTGTGTGGCGGCTACTCCGGTCCATCCTTCGATTGATCCTCTTGATGGGGCGACAAGCGCCCGGTGCACAACCACACTGCGGTGTGTGGCGGCTACTCCGGTCCATCCTTCGATTGATCCTCTTGATGGGGCGACAAGCGCCCGGTGCACAACCACACTGCGGTGTGTGGCGGCTACTCCGGTCCATCCTTCGATTGATCCTCTTGTAGGGGCGACAAGCGCCCGGTGCACAACCACACTGCGGTGTGTGGCGGCTGCTCCGGTCCATCCTTCGATTGATCCTCTTGATGGGGCGACAAGCGCCCGGTGCACAACCACACTGCGGTGTGTGGCGGCTACTCCGGTCCATCCTTCGATTGATCCTCTTGATGGGGCGACAAGCGCCCGGTGCACAACCACACTGCGGTGTGTGGCGGCTACTCCGGTCCATCCTTCGATTGATCCTCTTGATGGGGCGACAAGCGCCCGGTGCACAACCACACTGCGGTGTGTGGCGGCTACTCCGGTCCATCCTTCGATTGATCCTCTTGATTGGGCGACAAGCGCCCGGTGCACAACCACACTGCGGTGTGTGGCGGCTACTCCGGTCCATCCTTCGATTGATCCTCTTGATGGGGCGACAAGCGCCCGGTGCACAACCACACTGCGGTGTGTGGCGGCTACTCCGGTCCATCCTTCGATTGATCCTCTTGATGGGGCGACAAGCGCCCGGTGCACAACCACACTGCGGTGTGTGGCGGCTACTCCGGTCCATCCTTCGATTGATCCTCTTGATGGGGCGACAAGCGCCCGGTGCACAACCACACTGCGGTGTGTGGCGGCTACTCCGGTCCATCCTTCGATTGATCCTCTTGTAGGGGCGACAAGCGCCCGGTGCACAACCACACTGCGGTGTGTGGCGGCTGCTCCGGTCCATCCTTCGATTGATCCTCTTGATGGGGCGACAAGCGCCCGGTGCACAACCACACTGCGGTGTGTGGCGGCTACTCCGGTCCATCCTTCGATTGATCCTCTTGATGGGGCGACAAGCGCCCGGTGCACAACCACACTGCGGTGTGTGGCGGCTACTCCGGTCCATCCTTCGATTGATCCTCTTGATGGGGCGACAAGCGCCCGGTGCACAACCACACTGCGGTGTGTGGCGGCTACTCCGGTCCATCCTTCGATTGATCCTCTTGATTGGGCGACAAGCGCCCGGTGCACAACCACACTGCGGTGTGTGGCGGCTACTCCGGTCCATCCTTCGATTGATCCTCTTGATGGGGCGACAAGCGCCCGGTGCACAACCACACTGCGGTGTGTGGCGGCTACTCCGGTCCATCCTTCGATTGATCCTCTTGATGGGGCGACAAGCGCCCGGTGCACAACCACACTGCGGTGTGTGGCGGCTACTCCGGTCCATCCTTCGATTGATCCTCTTGATGGGGCGACAAGCGCCCGGTGCACAACCACACTGCGGTGTGTGGCGGCTACTCCGGTCCATCCTTCGATTGATCCTCTTGTAGGGGCGACAAGCGCCCGGTGCACAACCACACTGCGGTGTGTGGCGGCTGCTCCGGTCCATCCTTCGATTGATCCTCTTGATGGGGCGACAAGCGCCCGGTGCACAACCACACTGCGGTGTGTGGCGGCTACTCCGGTCCATCCTTCGATTGATCCTCTTGATGGGGCGACAAGCGCCCGGTGCACAACCACACTGCGGTGTGTGGCGGCTACTCCGGTCCATCCTTCGATTGATCCTCTTGATGGGGCGACAAGCGCCCGGTGCACAACCACACTGCGGTGTGTGGCGGCTACTCCGGTCCATCCTTCGATTGATCCTCTTGATTGGGCGACAAGCGCCCGGTGCACAACCACACTGCGGTGTGTGGCGGCTACTCCGGTCCATCCTTCGATTGATCCTCTTGATGGGGCGACAAGCGCCCGGTGCACAACCACACTGCGGTGTGTGGCGGCTACTCCGGTCCATCCTTCGATTGATCCTCTTGATGGGGCGACAAGCGCCCGGTGCACAACCACACTGCGGTGTGTGGCGGCTACTCCGGTCCATCCTTCGATTGATCCTCTTGATGGGGCGACAAGCGCCCGGTGCACAACCACACTGCGGTGTGTGGCGGCTACTCCGGTCCATCCTTCGATTGATCCTCTTGATGGGGCGACAAGCGCCCGGTGCACAACCACACTGCGGTGTGTGGCGGCTACTCCGGTCCATCCTTCGATTGATCCTCTTGTAGGGGCGACAAGCGCCCGGTGCACAACCACACTGCGGTGTGTGGCGGCTACTCCGGTCCATCCTTCGATTGATCCTCTTGATGGGGCGACAAGCGCCCGGTGCACAACCACACTGCGGTGTGTGGCGGCTACTCCGGTCCATCCTTCGATTGATCCTCTTGATGGGGCGACAAGCGCCCGGTGCACAACCACACTGCGGTGTGTGGCGGCTACTCCGGTCCATCCTTCGATTGATCCTCTTGTAGGGGCGACAAGCCCATGCCACATACTAAAGCAAGCGTGTCAGTGCTCCTAGTCCACGCGGTATCCTAATGGGGACTTAGCTTTTAGATTCGTCGGTTCGCATGAGAAAGTCCTTCCTTAGTATTAGTGCTCGCCAGCCTGCCCTCGCGCAACTGGAACAGCAAATACAATGTTATATATTAATTTTTTTTTCAATTTAATTTAAAGTTGTGTAAATTTCAGTTCGCTCAAGGTGCCGATCTAGTGTAAGAAAAATCATCTAACGTAAGGAATAGAGTCTTAAAATTAGCCGATGAGGAACAATGTCCTATCACGCGTGTCACCGAAGAATTGAACAAAACCATGGCACAAAGAAAAAAAAATCAAATATGAGCTAATGGCAATTTTAAATAGTCTATGGGGTCCCTAACAAGATAGCGTCGAGCTTTGTTCCATATTTTCGATTTCCAAGGCATGGTAGGTTATGAACCTTTTTAGAAGAAAAACGCAATCCCCCATCAACTACCAAAAACCGCAGAAATAATTAGGGGTACGAATATGATGGAATAAAGGTAAGAACGAACAAAGGGAGGTTAAACCAATTTTGATTCCAACTTGTGGCATCACGTCATGTCCGTGTATACAAGGATCGCAAGCGACAGTAAAACACGTAAATAAAAGGCTGGGATTACAATTTATTCTTTTATGGTCCACTTTCGGTTATTTCACTCATTTTTGCTCCTTCCATACCTTTTTTTTTCTTAGTCCAACCAGCCAGAAGCACTCGTTGAAGAGAAGGGAAGAGTCGTGAGAGTGGAGGGAAGGGAGACGAGGGCTAGAGAGCGACCCTGGAAGAAGCAAGTTACACAACACTATTATACTCATTTGTGGGGGGGGGGAGGCTTCTAACCTTATACTTCATCGAAAAAGAACAAAACTGTGAATGCCACAGCGAAAATTGTATTCTCTTTTATTCCAGTAGATTATCATGTTATAATCCGACGGTTACCATCGATATTTTAGGTAGAGAGAAAAAAACTGTACAATTTAATAACCAATAAGATTAAGAAACAATCTTGTAATAGCATTTCCATGCACCAGTTTCCAATACAACTAATGGTAGGCTATCTATCGGTAGTGATTTACCGTCACTTTATTTTTTCCTTCCGCGTTATATTCCCGCTTGCACGTTGGCGTCGTCTCGCGAATTCTTGACGTAGAAGGGCAGTGTATAATAGGATGTGTGTTATTCTTTTATCAATCATCAAATACCAAATGTTCTCCTTTCTCCTCACTTCATGAGCATACGGACAACATTCCTTCTCCAAATGATCAACGAGTGTATCACAGAGGAATGAACGATGAACTTCACTATCGTACTCCCTTTGAGACAGCTCCAACTGAATGAATCAATTGTTTGAATTACCGTATCTATCCCGATTGTAGTCTACCGTACCTCAATAGTGTTATCTGCAGTGACGAGGAATCCTTCTTGTTCGAAATCATCCTTCGCTTTCACAGAACTGCAATCGATATGGAATAAGTACCGTAACTCTCTAAGACATTTTTTCATAAAACAATGAAATGAGAGGTCTTCTAATCACTACGAGTTCTCATTACCTTGGCTGTCTCGGGTGCCTGTAGTCTTGCCGTATCTTTGGGTGTGGGAGTCTGCATCATTACTCCCGATGGATCAGATAATGCCAATTGTTGTACTATCACACGATCCTTGCGAGACATCATCAACTCAAATGGAAAAAAGTTAATAAGAATTAAAAAAAAATATGACAGCCATCTCGAATTGTTCCATAAATACAAATGAACCGTCTAACCTGAGCGAGTTTGCACACATTTAGCATCGTCTGTGGTGATTTCTTCTGTTCTCGAGTAGCAAATTTAACGAGATGAATGATCGACTGACAAATAAAGAAATTGGAGTTATCCTTTCTATTTCGTGATTCAAAATTAGGGACCACCATTCATTTTTACATTTGTGCGCTCGTGGTATGCTAATTTTTGCAAAGGGGAGGAAAAGGCCGCGGATTCTGATTTCACAAGTGTTTAGTACATAATGTTAACAAACTTTGCTGAGAAAATTAGCAAATTGTATAGTCTCCCGCGCTTGTTATAAACAAAGAATCTCAAAATGACGTCACAAAATTTAAATAATTTGTTTTAAGCGCTCTAATTTCGTTCAAAGGAGAGGGCCGCGACTTTGGCACTTTCCAGTGATAGACTAAGGTAACAAGCATGGCATATCCGAAAATTAGCCAATTCCATAGTCTCCCGCGAAATTTACATAGAGTCAAAGTTTGAGTTTGAGTTTGATCTTTGATCTCATATAAAAAACGCGGGAGACTATAGAATTGGCTATTTTTGGATATGTTATGTCCATAACCTATGCCTATCGCTGAAAGCTTTCAAAAGTCGCGGCCCTTTCCTCAAACTTAAGTTAGCAGGTTTCAAAAATTTTTGTCTCTCGTTTTTGAAAATCATGTTTTCATGAAGTTGCGATTTTCTCGTAAACTATTAGCTTTTGGTGGGTGGTCCCTTCACAAAAAATGATTCTATACGCCTGGTTAACAACCTGAGTTACTTCATGGGGTATGAATATGTGATTTGCATATCACGTGGTGGTCCCTAATTCAAAATCTAAACAAACGTAGCTTACATCCATACATGTCTTGTCATCGAGAGTGGCAAAAATAGTGGCGAGAAGGGGAAGATCGCATGGATGTTGTTGGACTAGTCTCTCAGCAAATTCCTTCGTTAGAGGAAGAAGAATCTGTTCCTCGTCCGATCGACCACCTTCAAGAGGAATTTATTCGTGTAAGTAGTAATCGATAGATGGGATAACAGACTACCGTAATCAATTGATATTACCGTACCCCATACTGCATAGAGAGTGCGCGCATTCATCTCAAGAATGAATTGATTAGAGATATTCAATTCCGAGAATAACTCTGTCCATCTGAAAAGAGCACAATCAGAACAATCAATGCATTCTATTTAACCTCTGTTCCATATAAGACGGTTTGAATGAACGTTGGTTACAATTGAAACTGTTTCAACTGTAAGCCGGCCGCATCGCTCGGCCGCATCGCCGGCTTGGCGAAGGGGAGGGGGCGATGCGGCCGAGCGATGCGGCCGGCTTACAGTTGAAACAGTTTCAATTGTAACCAACGTTCATTCAAACCGTCTTATATCCTCCAATTTCTAGTCTGCTCCTTTCTGCCCCTCCTTCGGTTTCTCATGCATCATAAATGCTACACCGCACACCACTCGCATCATATCGGTCATCTGAAAAGACCAACAACCATTATATTTTTCATAAAATAGTAAAGTGCCATCAAACTTCACACTATACTGTTTAGAAGTACTCGAATCGAGGACTCTTCGATATAATAATTGTTCTTACCTCCAGAATGGGATTATCCATAGTTGCATCGTATGCTCCAACGCGACGTCGAATCGATAGACGAAGTGGAAGACTGAAATACGAAATTGTTCAAGTGTAATGAGATCCTTCAAATTCACATCTGTAGAAGATGGCTCTGTGAATACTCGCAACTCACTTATTCCACGTTTCGGCTGATTCCATTCCATCGAAACTTCCAGTATTTTTCTTTCTGCCACCGACTGAATCGTCTGAAATAATCAATTGAATATCAATACAGATTCCCTCCCCACTCACTTCTACTCTGCTCTCTTCTATGGAATAGCGTATTGTTCATGAAAATGGTGGTATTTCATGTGCAGAATTGAAAAAGGGAAACGATGAATAGTTCTTACCTCTTTCAATTGTTTTCCTCCTCTTCTCATGAACTTGTGCAACATTTCAGCTCTCATTCCAGGCAATCGAAGAATGTGAAGAGAAACGTCCATATTGTATTTCGTCTGCAGTACACCGACTGAATCGTCTTTCTGTCACCGACTGAATCGTCTGAAATAATCAATTGAATATCAATACAGATTCCCTCCCCACTAACTTCTTTCCTCTCCTTCTTCCTCCATTTCTTAATCCATACTATTCCTTCTACTATTCGGAATACTACAGCAGGCGCCTGATCCTCCCTCACCTCCTCAAATAATCATAACGTAACATCTTTCGATGTCGAGTCATCTTATATTCTATCCCATCCCCACCATCCTTACCAGATTGCTGTCCCTGTTGCATTTGTGTCACAGTTTCTCGAATAAGTGAAACTGCTCTCTTCATCGACAGAGCTCGATAAGTTACCATCAATTCCTTGTCCAATCTGTCCAATTTATAACACAATTTAAACAATCTTTTCCTCTTTCTCAATTAAATTCTTGGGCTAACTCGAGAACGGAGGGAAGAATCATTTCAAGATCCTCAGCGTCATCACTCGATTGTTTAAAATCTTCAAGGGACATTCGAGGTCGAGCGACTGTCATGATTCTGAATGAGTTTAATGAGAAATTGTATCAATTTATTGATATTTTCTATTAAAAAAAAGGTTTCTCCATATCTTTCCATGACCAATTCGGCCACATGCATTACTTGTTGAAGTAGTGCAGTTGACGCTGTCTTCCTGTGTTGAAGAGCCTTTCTGAAGAAGAGAATATATGAGTATGTATCAATACAATTGATACAAGTGGCCATTGAGAATTGAGATGGAAGACCTGCGATTCAATAATGTTTCAAATTTTACAAATAATAAATCCGCGCTCGCACAGCAACTTTGCCAACAAGAAAGAGCTGATAAGTGAAATGGTTTGTAAACATCTTACTCACCCTCCACCCTGCTCGTCGAGACGTCTTCACACGTGGAGTGCGGTGACTGCGGTGCATCCTCAAATGATTGTATTTATGAACAGGGAAGAGAAGAAGATGGGATGAGGGGATATGCACTATAGGTAAAACAATAAAGATTGTCGATTACACACACTGCTCCGTCGTAAGATGAGACGGAAAGGTATACTAGCACGCGTAATCGAGGCAAGAACTAATAGACATCCCCTCGCTTCCCACCCGAAATATGGCTCTAAATCGATCACGCGAGACTCACCGAAGCCATCACTGGTATCTATGCGGCTGAAACTGTCATCGATGGGCGACAAACGAAAGAAAACAAGGACAGAAGTCATCGGGAGAAGGGGTAAAAATTGCGCGGGAAACCGTGGTGTTCCCTTATAGCAGACATGGCCGCCCCGGATCTGGACCGGAAATCCTCCGTTTCTTTGCTTTTACTCCGTTTTTTACCGATTTCTTGATGTCATTTGCGTGCTGCTCACTCCCCGTGTCGAAATAACCCATCGCATTACTTGAATCACGGGAATATCGCCTTAATTCATGGCGTTTTGCCTCGAAATTTCGAAATGTTCGCTTCCCCCTTTCCGACCGGCCTTCTTCCACGCTCCTTTCTTGTATTTTCAATTTAAATTAGTCGCTAACAAACATACAAACAATATGCGATAAGATATTACAAAAAATAAAAATAAAGCGCGCCAGACAATCGCTAATTAGCAAAATTAGCGCTCACTCTCCTCGTTTCACACACTCTCTAGGCGCGATCGAGGACTGATTTTTAAAAAAAAGATTGCCTATTGACTTTTTTTAAAAAATATTTTTATTTTTGTTATTTTTTAATCAGGAATAAAAATTAATCAATCAAGAATGCAAGCACAATAAGTATCATGACCAAAAATGTCCCATTTCCTTTATTTCATTATCAGTCTCCCCCTCTACAATGACTACTGTAACTGTTGCTATTGATCGATCATCGCGGATACTGTATCTACTAGGGATGGCCAGTCAATTCCAATTCTCAAGTACTTGAATCTCGCGCAAGAGAGACGCTGCTCTCCCCAAGAATTGACAGACAGTGAGAGTGAAAATGCAAATGACCCAAGTACTTGGGTGAGAGTCAATTCCAACCAATTCCAATTTGCATGTCATTCTCTTCTCTTCTCCCTCTCTCACTCAGTCAAGTAATTGACTCTCACCCAAGTACTTGGGGGTCATTCTCCCCTCTCTCAAGTACTTGAGTCGATTTGCATCACCGATCAGCTCTTTGCCTCGGAATTGAATGCGAGGGATAAAAAAGAGGGAGAGAGAGAAGGAATTGAGAATTGATTTGACATCACTAGTATCTACGTATCAATTGATTCTCTTTGCAGGTGCGTACTTGGAATCTTCGGCTCGTATTCGTAATTATCAGCTCTCGAGCGTATCTTTCAAGCAGTCCTTCGCTGGTTATTCGTACGTTCCCTTACCAATGCGCATTATTCTTCATGTTGCTACTCCTCTTCTATTCTATCTCTCTATCTCAATCTTGAATTTCATGCATCATCATGTTTTGAGTGCCATCTTGTTTTTATCTGAACTTCGTTTAGTATGCGATATCACTACCGTATCCTGCGTTTACCATATAATTATGATATATGCCGGAAAGCTTTCTCTCTCTCTCACACTCTCTTTTTTAACCATAGCATTTCCTATTTTGGAATCGGAAACTAGAGCTAGTAATTGCTCCTTGGACTCTACTCAGCTTGACAAATATTTTCATTCAATAGTGTCGCATGTATCCTCAGGATTAGTATACGCTTCATTTCTCAGCAGATACAGTAGTGATCATTCTCTTCTCCATTCCCTCTATCATTGTCATTTCTAATCCAGCGATGTTATCACCTATCTTCTACGTCTATTAGCGAAGGCACGAAACACGGAATCACATTGAAATTCTCACAATTAGAATACGCTACTTTACTCTGCAGACAGTGTAATGATCATTCTCTTCTCCATTCCCTCTATCATTGTCATTTCTAATCCAGCGATGTTATCACCTATCTTCTACGTCTATTAGCGAAGGCACGAAACACGGAATCACATTGAAATTCTCACAATTAGAATACGCTACTTTACTCTGCAGACAGTGTAATGATCATTCTCTTCTCCATTCCCTCTATCATTGTCATTTCTAATCCAGCGATGTTATCACCTATCTTCTACGTCTATTAGCGAAGGCACGAAACACGGAATCACATTGAAATTCTCACAATTAGAATACGCTACTTTACTCTGCAGACAGTGTAGTGATCATTCTCTTCTCCATTCCCTCTATCATTGTCATTTCTAATCCAGCGATGTTATCACCTATCTTCTACGTCTATTAGCGAAGGCACGAAACACGGAATCACATTGAAATTCTCACAATTAGAATACGCTACTTTACTCTGCAGACAGTGTAATGATCATTCTCTTCTCCATTCCCTCTATCATTGTCATTTCTAATCCAGCGATGTTATCACCTATCTTCTACGTCTATTAGCGAAGGCACGAAACACGGAATCACATTGAAATTCTCACAATTAGAATACGCTACTTTACTCTGCAGACAGTGTAATGATCATTCTCTTCTCCATTCCCTCTATCATTGTCATTTCTAATCCAGCGATGTTATCACCTATCTTCTACGTCTATTAGCGAAGGCACGAAACACGGAATCACATTGAAATTCTCACAATTAGAATACGCTACTTTACTCTGCAGACAGTGTAATGATCATTCTCTTCTCCATTCCCTCTATCATTGTCATTTCTAATCCAGCGATGTTATCACCTATCTTCTACGTCTATTAGCGAAGGCACGAAACACGGAATCACATTGAAATTCTCACAATTAGAATACGCTACTTTACTCTGCAGACAGTGTAATGATCATTCTCTTCTCCATTCCCTCTATCATTGTCAGGCACTTCTATAGAACGGGGGGCCAGGGGGCGGGGCCTAAAAAGCGCGCGCTTTTCACACGTCAAGCGCGCGATTATAGGCGACAAGTGCGCGGCAAACGCAAGACCTTCCTTTTTCCCTTTTTAGGTGATGTTTTTGTGTTTCGGCGATGATTCCTAACATTTATCACATTTCAGAACTAGGAGACCAATAACGTAACAGCAACAAAAGTGAAATAAGAGTCAATTACCCCTACTCAGAGTCGAAAAACAGCTCGGGAGAGGCAACAAAAAGCACTAGAAACTAGTCTCTCGCTCTCTTCGGGCAAGCATCGGTATTACCAGCGCCGTTCATTAGGTTGATGTGGCTAGAGAGCGCTTATCATTCATTCAGGTTTATCATTCGGCACTACTGCGGAAGTCGAGAACGCCCCAACAGAACAGAGTAAACTAAGCACTAAGTCTAAGCAAATGCCTAAGCCTAAGCACTAAGCCTAAGCAAAATACAAGTCTCTCTTAATCACAGTAGGTTACGACGGGGTGTTTTTCAACTGTTGGACCCATTTCGGGCTTCTGCAGTCAAGATAAGTTGAACATATTACGTTCCAGCTGACGGAGAGGACAGGGGGTGATCACAGAGGGTCGTACTTATCGAATTTATATCGAATTTAGCTTAATTCTGTACCCTATTTACCTTATTGCAACGTATTTCGTCAACCCGCCCCTCATTTTCCCACTCACTTTCTTTCTCTAACTGTCTGGCATACTCTCTCGTCGCGCTCTCTTCGTCTGCACTCTCTCTCTATTCCACTGTCTCTCTCACTACCTCGCGCGCGCTGGGAAAAAGTGGGCGTGGCCTCTCCCCCGCGCCTATAAAAGGCGCTTCTCCTCGTACCTCTGGTCAGTCTGACCCTCTCCCTTCGGGGAAGAGGGTGGCGTGCTCTGTCCGCCGCAGACTGCGCGCCCCGCGCTAAAGGGGGCGGGGCTAAGAGCCCTAGGCTCCGCCCCCTTTTGGGGTGGCCCCCTGTTCTATAGAAGTGCCCATTGTCATTTCTAATCCAGCGATGTTATCACCTATCTTCTACGTCTATTAGCGAAGGCACGAAACACGGAATCACATTGAAATTCTCACAATTAGAATACGCTACTTTACTCTGCAGACAGTGTAGTGATCATTCTCTTCTCCATTCCCTCTTTCACTTCCATTTCCTATCAAGAGCTTCTATCACCCTCACTTCTTCGTCTATTGGCTAATGTATGAAACACAAAGTCGCTACTTTACTCTGCAGATACAGTAGTGATCATTCTCTTCTCCATTCCCTCTATCATTGTCATTTCTAATCCAGCGATGTTATCACCTATCTTCTACGTCTATTAGCGAAGGCACGAAACACGGAATCACATTGAAATTCTCACAATTAGAATACGCTACTTTACTCTGCAGACAGTGTAATGATCATTCTCTTCTCCATTCCCTCTATCATTGTCATTTCTAATCCAGCGATGTTATCACCTATCTTCTACGTCTATTAGCGAAGGCACGAAACACGGAATCACATTGAAATTCTCACAATTAGAATACGCTACTTTACTCTGCAGACAGTGTAGTGATCATTCTCTTCTCCATTCCCTCTTTCACTTCCATTTCCTATCAAGAGCTTCTATCACCCTCACTTCTTCGTCTATTGGCTAATGTATGAAACACAAAGTCGCTACTTTACTCTGCAGACAGCGTAGTGATCATTCTCTTCTCCATTCCCTCTATCATTGTCATTTCTAATCCAGCGATGTTATCACCTATCTTCTACGTCTATTAGCGAAGGCACGAAACACGGAATCACATTGAAATTTTCACAATTAGAATACGCTACTTTACTCTGCAGACAGCGTAGTGATCATTCTCTTCTCCATTCCCTCTATCATTGTCATTTCTAATCCAGCGATGTTATCACCTATCTTCTACGTCTATTAGCGAAGGCACGAAACACGGAATCACATTGAAATTTTCACAATTAGAATACGCTACTTTACTCTGCAGACAGTGTAGTGATCATTCTCTTCTCCATTCCCTCTTTCACTTCCATTTCCTATCAAGAGCTTCTATCACCCTCACTTCTTCGTCTATTGGCTAATGTATGAAACACAAAGTCGCTACTTTACTCTGCAGATACAGTAGTGATCATTCTCTTCTCCATTCCCTCTATCATTGTCATTTCTAATCCAGCGATGTTATCACCTATCTTCTACGTCTATTAGCGAAGGCACGAAACACGGAATCACATTGAAATTCTCACAATTAGAATACGCTACTTTACTCTGCAGACAGTGTAGTGATCATTCTCTTCTCCATTCCCTCTATCATTGTCATTTCTAATCCAGCGATGTTATCACCTATCTTCTACGTCTATTAGCGAAGGCACGAAACACGGAATCACATTGAAATTCTCACAATTAGAATACGCTACTTTACTCTGCAGACAGTGTAGTGATCATTCTCTTCTCCATTCCCTCTATCATTGTCATTTCTAATCCAGCGATGTTATCACCTATCTTCTACGTCTATTAGCGAAGGCACGAAACACGGAATCACATTGAAATTCTCACAATTAGAATACGCTACTTTACTCTGCAGACAGTGTAGTGATCATTCTCTTCTCCATTCCCTCTTTCACTTCCATTTCCTATCAAGAGCTTCTATCACCCTCACTTCTTCGTCTATTGGCTAATGTATGAAACACAAAGTCGCTACTTTACTCTGCAGACAGCGTAGTGATCATTCTCTTCTCCATTCCCTCTATCATTGTCATTTCTAATCCAGCGATGTTATCATCTATCTTCTACGTCTATTAGCGAAGGCACGAAACACGGAATCACATTGAAATTCTCACAATTAGAATACGCTACTTTACTCTGCAGACAGTGTAATGATCATTCTCTTCTCCATTCCCTCTATCATTGTCATTTCTAATCCAGCGATGTTATCACCTATCTTCTACGTCTATTAGCGAAGGCACGAAACACGGAATCACATTGAAATTCTCACAATTAGAATACGCTACTTTACTCTGCAGACAGTGTAATGATCATTCTCTTCTCCATTCCCTCTATCATTGTCATTTCTAATCCAGCGATGTTATCACCTATCTTCTACGTCTATTAGCGAAGGCACGAAACACGGAATCACATTGAAATTCTCACAATTAGAATACGCTACTTTACTCTGCAGACAGTGTAGTGATCATTCTCTTCTCCATTCCCTCTATCATTGTCATTTCTAATCCAGCGATGTTATCACCTATCTTCTACGTCTATTAGCGAAGGCACGAAACACGGAATCACATTGAAATTCTCACAATTAGAATACGCTACTTTACTCTGCAGACAGTGTAGTGATCATTCTCTTCTCCATTCCCTCTTTCACTTCCATTTCCTATCAAGAGCTTCTATCACCCTCACTTCTTCGTCTATTGGCTAATGTATGAAACACAAAGTCGCTACTTTACTCTGCAGATACAGTAGTGATCATTCTCTTCTCCATTCCCTCTATCATTGTCATTTCTAATCCAGCGATGTTATCACCTATCTTCTACGTCTATTAGTGAAGGCACGAAACACGGAATCACATTGAAATTCTCACAATTAGAATACGCTACTTTACTCTGCAGACAGTGTAATGATCATTCTCTTCTCCATTCCCTCTATCATTGTCATTTCTAATCCAGCGATGTTATCACCTATCTTCTACGTCTATTAGCGAAGGCACGAAACACGGAATCACATTGAAATTCTCACAATTAGAATACGCTACTTTACTCTGCAGACAGTGTAGTGATCATTCTCTTCTCCATTCCCTCTTTCACTTCCATTTCCTATCAAGAGCTTCTATCACCCTCACTTCTTCGTCTATTGGCTAATGTATGAAACACAAAGTCGCTACTTTACTCTGCAGACAGCGTAGTGATCATTCTCTTCTCCATTCCCTCTATCATTGTCATTTCTAATCCAGCGATGTTATCACCTATCTTCTACGTCTATTAGCGAAGGCACGAAACACGGAATCACATTGAAATTTTCACAATTAGAATACGCTACTTTACTCTGCAGACAGCGTAGTGATCATTCTCTTCTCCATTCCCTCTATCATTGTCATTTCTAATCCAGCGATGTTATCACCTATCTTCTACGTCTATTAGCGAAGGCACGAAACACGGAATCACATTGAAATTTTCACAATTAGAATACGCTACTTTACTCTGCAGACAGTGTAGTGATCATTCTCTTCTCCATTCCCTCTTTCACTTCCATTTCCTATCAAGAGCTTCTATCACCCTCACTTCTTCGTCTATTGGCTAATGTATGAAACACAAAGTCGCTACTTTACTCTGCAGATACAGTAGTGATCATTCTCTTCTCCATTCCCTCTATCATTGTCATTTCTAATCCAGCGATGTTATCACCTATCTTCTACGTCTATTAGCGAAGGCACGAAACACGGAATCACATTGAAATTCTCACAATTAGAATACGCTACTTTACTCTGCAGACAGTGTAGTGATCATTCTCTTCTCCATTCCCTCTATCATTGTCATTTCTAATCCAGCGATGTTATCACCTATCTTCTACGTCTATTAGCGAAGGCACGAAACACGGAATCACATTGAAATTCTCACAATTAGAATACGCTACTTTACTCTGCAGACAGTGTAATGATCATTCTCTTCTCCATTCCCTCTATCATTGTCATTTCTAATCCAGCGATGTTATCACCTATCTTCTACGTCTATTAGCGAAGGCACGAAACACGGAATCACATTGAAATTCTCACAATTAGAATACGCTACTTTACTCTGCAGACAGTGTAGTGATCATTCTCTTCTCCATTCCCTCTTTCACTTCCATTTCCTATCAAGAGCTTCTATCACCCTCACTTCTTCGTCTATTGGCTAATGTATGAAACACAAAGTCGCTACTTTACTCTGCAGACAGCGTAGTGATCATTCTCTTCTCCATTCCCTCTATCATTGTCATTTCTAATCCAGCGATGTTATCACCTATCTTCTACGTCTATTAGCGAAGGCACGAAACACGGAATCACATTGAAATTTTCACAATTAGAATACGCTACTTTACTCTGCAGACAGCGTAGTGATCATTCTCTTCTCCATTCCCTCTATCATTGTCATTTCTAATCCAGCGATGTTATCACCTATCTTCTACGTCTATTAGCGAAGGCACGAAACACGGAATCACATTGAAATTTTCACAATTAGAATACGCTACTTTACTCTGCAGACAGTGTAGTGATCATTCTCTTCTCCATTCCCTCTTTCACTTCCATTTCCTATCAAGAGCTTCTATCACCCTCACTTCTTCGTCTATTGGCTAATGTATGAAACACAAAGTCGCTACTTTACTCTGCAGATACAGTAGTGATCATTCTCTTCTCCATTCCCTCTATCATTGTCATTTCTAATCCAGCGATGTTATCACCTATCTTCTACGTCTATTAGCGAAGGCACGAAACACGGAATCACATTGAAATTCTCACAATTAGAATACGCTACTTTACTCTGCAGACAGTGTAGTGATCATTCTCTTCTCCATTCCCTCTATCATTGTCATTTCTAATCCAGCGATGTTATCACCTATCTTCTACGTCTATTAGCGAAGGCACGAAACACGGAATCACATTGAAATTCTCACAATTAGAATACGCTACTTTACTCTGCAGACAGTGTAGTGATCATTCTCTTCTCCATTCCCTCTTTCACTTCCATTTCCTATCAAGAGCTTCTATCACCCTCACTTCTTCGTCTATTGGCTAATGTATGAAACACAAAGTCGCTACTTTACTCTGCAGACAGCGTAGTGATCATTCTCTTCTCCATTCCCTCTATCATTGTCATTTCTAATCCAGCGATGTTATCATCTATCTTCTACGTCTATTAGCGAAGGCACGAAACACGGAATCACATTGAAATTCTCACAATTAGAATACGCTACTTTACTCTGCAGACAGTGTAATGATCATTCTCTTCTCCATTCCCTCTATCATTGTCATTTCTAATCCAGCGATGTTATCACCTATCTTCTACGTCTATTAGCGAAGGCACGAAACACGGAATCACATTGAAATTCTCACAATTAGAATACGCTACTTTACTCTGCAGACAGTGTAATGATCATTCTCTTCTCCATTCCCTCTATCATTGTCATTTCTAATCCAGCGATGTTATCACCTATCTTCTACGTCTATTAGCGAAGGCACGAAACACGGAATCACATTGAAATTCTCACAATTAGAATACGCTACTTTACTCTGCAGACAGTGTAGTGATCATTCTCTTCTCCATTCCCTCTATCATTGTCATTTCTAATCCAGCGATGTTATCACCTATCTTCTACGTCTATTAGCGAAGGCACGAAACACGGAATCACATTGAAATTCTCACAATTAGAATACGCTACTTTACTCTGCAGACAGTGTAGTGATCATTCTCTTCTCCATTCCCTCTTTCACTTCCATTTCCTATCAAGAGCTTCTATCACCCTCACTTCTTCGTCTATTGGCTAATGTATGAAACACAAAGTCGCTACTTTACTCTGCAGATACAGTAGTGATCATTCTCTTCTCCATTCCCTCTATCATTGTCATTTCTAATCCAGCGATGTTATCACCTATCTTCTACGTCTATTAGTGAAGGCACGAAACACGGAATCACATTGAAATTCTCACAATTAGAATACGCTACTTTACTCTGCAGACAGTGTAATGATCATTCTCTTCTCCATTCCCTCTATCATTGTCATTTCTAATCCAGCGATGTTATCACCTATCTTCTACGTCTATTAGCGAAGGCACGAAACACGGAATCACATTGAAATTCTCACAATTAGAATACGCTACTTTACTCTGCAGACAGTGTAGTGATCATTCTCTTCTCCATTCCCTCTTTCACTTCCATTTCCTATCAAGAGCTTCTATCACCCTCACTTCTTCGTCTATTGGCTAATGTATGAAACACAAAGTCGCTACTTTACTCTGCAGACAGCGTAGTGATCATTCTCTTCTCCATTCCCTCTATCATTGTCATTTCTAATCCAGCGATGTTATCACCTATCTTCTACGTCTATTAGCGAAGGCACGAAACACGGAATCACATTGAAATTTTCACAATTAGAATACGCTACTTTACTCTGCAGACAGCGTAGTGATCATTCTCTTCTCCATTCCCTCTATCATTGTCATTTCTAATCCAGCGATGTTATCACCTATCTTCTACGTCTATTAGCGAAGGCACGAAACACGGAATCACATTGAAATTTTCACAATTAGAATACGCTACTTTACTCTGCAGACAGTGTAGTGATCATTCTCTTCTCCATTCCCTCTTTCACTTCCATTTCCTATCAAGAGCTTCTATCACCCTCACTTCTTCGTCTATTGGCTAATGTATGAAACACAAAGTCGCTACTTTACTCTGCAGATACAGTAGTGATCATTCTCTTCTCCATTCCCTCTATCATTGTCATTTCTAATCCAGCGATGTTATCACCTATCTTCTACGTCTATTAGCGAAGGCACGAAACACGGAATCACATTGAAATTCTCACAATTAGAATACGCTACTTTACTCTGCAGACAGTGTAGTGATCATTCTCTTCTCCATTCCCTCTATCATTGTCATTTCTAATCCAGCGATGTTATCACCTATCTTCTACGTCTATTAGCGAAGGCACGAAACACGGAATCACATTGAAATTCTCACAATTAGAATACGCTACTTTACTCTGCAGACAGTGTAATGATCATTCTCTTCTCCATTCCCTCTATCATTGTCATTTCTAATCCAGCGATGTTATCACCTATCTTCTACGTCTATTAGCGAAGGCACGAAACACGGAATCACATTGAAATTCTCACAATTAGAATACGCTACTTTACTCTGCAGACAGTGTAGTGATCATTCTCTTCTCCATTCCCTCTTTCACTTCCATTTCCTATCAAGAGCTTCTATCACCCTCACTTCTTCGTCTATTGGCTAATGTATGAAACACAAAGTCGCTACTTTACTCTGCAGACAGCGTAGTGATCATTCTCTTCTCCATTCCCTCTATCATTGTCATTTCTAATCCAGCGATGTTATCACCTATCTTCTACGTCTATTAGCGAAGGCACGAAACACGGAATCACATTGAAATTTTCACAATTAGAATACGCTACTTTACTCTGCAGACAGTGTAGTGATCATTCTCTTCTCCATTCCCTCTTTCACTTCCATTTCCTATCAAGAGCTTCTATCACCCTCACTTCTTCGTCTATTGGCTAATGTATGAAACACAAAGTCGCTACTTTACTCTGCAGATACAGTAGTGATCATTCTCTTCTCCATTCCCTCTATCATTGTCATTTCTAATCCAGCGATGTTATCACCTATCTTCTACGTCTATTAGCGAAGGCACGAAACACGGAATCACATTGAAATTCTCACAATTAGAATACGCTACTTTACTCTGCAGACAGTGTAGTGATCATTCTCTTCTCCATTCCCTCTATCATTGTCATTTCTAATCCAGCGATGTTATCACCTATCTTCTACGTCTATTAGCGAAGGCACGAAACACGGAATCACATTGAAATTCTCACAATTAGAATACGCTACTTTACTCTGCAGACAGTGTAATGATCATTCTCTTCTCCATTCCCTCTATCATTGTCATTTCTAATCCAGCGATGTTATCACCTATCTTCTACGTCTATTAGCGAAGGCACGAAACACGGAATCACATTGAAATTCTCACAATTAGAATACGCTACTTTACTCTGCAGACAGTGTAGTGATCATTCTCTTCTCCATTCCCTCTTTCACTTCCATTTCCTATCAAGAGCTTCTATCACCCTCACTTCTTCGTCTATTGGCTAATGTATGAAACACAAAGTCGCTACTTTACTCTGCAGACAGCGTAGTGATCATTCTCTTCTCCATTCCCTCTATCATTGTCATTTCTAATCCAGCGATGTTATCACCTATCTTCTACGTCTATTAGCGAAGGCACGAAACACGGAATCACATTGAAATTTTCACAATTAGAATACGCTACTTTACTCTGCAGACAGCGTAGTGATCATTCTCTTCTCCATTCCCTCTATCATTGTCATTTCTAATCCAGCGATGTTATCACCTATCTTCTACGTCTATTAGCGAAGGCACGAAACACGGAATCACATTGAAATTTTCACAATTAGAATACGCTACTTTACTCTGCAGACAGTGTAGTGATCATTCTCTTCTCCATTCCCTCTTTCACTTCCATTTCCTATCAAGAGCTTCTATCACCCTCACTTCTTCGTCTATTGGCTAATGTATGAAACACAAAGTCGCTACTTTACTCTGCAGATACAGTAGTGATCATTCTCTTCTCCATTCCCTCTATCATTGTCATTTCTAATCCAGCGATGTTATCACCTATCTTCTACGTCTATTAGCGAAGGCACGAAACACGGAATCACATTGAAATTCTCACAATTAGAATACGCTACTTTACTCTGCAGACAGTGTAGTGATCATTCTCTTCTCCATTCCCTCTATCATTGTCATTTCTAATCCAGCGATGTTATCACCTATCTTCTACGTCTATTAGCGAAGGCACGAAACACGGAATCACATTGAAATTCTCACAATTAGAATACGCTACTTTACTCTGCAGACAGTGTAGTGATCATTCTCTTCTCCATTCCCTCTTTCACTTCCATTTCCTATCAAGAGCTTCTATCACCCTCACTTCTTCGTCTATTGGCTAATGTATGAAACACAAAGTCGCTACTTTACTCTGCAGACAGCGTAGTGATCATTCTCTTCTCCATTCCCTCTATCATTGTCATTTCTAATCCAGCGATGTTATCATCTATCTTCTACGTCTATTAGCGAAGGCACGAAACACGGAATCACATTGAAATTCTCACAATTAGAATACGCTACTTTACTCTGCAGACAGTGTAATGATCATTCTCTTCTCCATTCCCTCTTTCACTTCCATTTCCTATCAAGAGCTTCTATCACCCTCACTTCTTCGTCTATTGGCTAATGTATGAAACACAAAGTCGCTACTTTACTCTGCAGATACAGTAGTGATCATTCTCTTCTCCATTCCCTCTATCATTGTCATTTCTAATCCAGCGATGCTATCACCTATCTTCTACGTCTATTAGCGAAGGCACGAAACACGGAATCACATTGAAATTCTCACAATTAGAATACGCTACTTTACTCTGCAGACAGTGTAGTGATCATTCTCTTCTCCATTCCTTCTTTCACTTCCATTTCCTATCAAGAGCTTCTATCACCCTCACTTCTTCGTCTATTGGCTAATGTATGAAACACAAAGTCGCTACTTTACTCTGCAGATACAGTAGTGATCATTCTCTTCTCCATTCCCTCTTTCACTTCCATTTCCTATCAAGAGCTTCTATCACCCTCACTTCTTCGTCTATTGGCTAATGTATGAAACACAAAGTCGCTACTTTACTCTGCAGATACAGTAGTGATCATTCTCTTCTCCATTCCCTCTTTCACTTCCATTTCCTATCAAGAGCTTCTATCACCCTCACTTCTTCGTCTATTGCCTAATGTATGAAACACAAAGTCGCTACTTTACTCTGCAGATACAGTAGTGATCATTCTCTTCTCCATTCCCTCTTTCACTTCCATTTCCTATCAAGAGCTTCTATCACCCTCACTTCTTCGTCTATTGGCTAATGTATGAAACACAAAGTCGCTACTTTACTCTGCAGATACAGTAGTGATCATTCTCTTCTCCATTCCCTCTATCATTGTCATTTCTAATCCAGCGATGTTATCACCTATCTTCTACGTCTATTAGCGAAGGCACGAAGCACGGAATCACATTGAAATTTTCACAATTAGAATACGCTACTTTACTCTGCAGACAGTGTAGTGATCATTCTCTTCTCCATTCCCTCTTTCACTTCCATTTCCTATCAAGAGCTTCTATCACCCTCACTTCTTCGTCTATTGGCTAATGTATGAAACACAAAGTCGCTACTTTACTCTGCAGATACAGTAGTGATCATTCTCTTCTCCATTCCCTCTATCATTGTCATTTCTAATCCAGCGATGTTATCACCTATCTTCTACGTCTATTAGCGAAGGCACGAAACACGGAATCACATTGAAATTCTCACAATTAGAATACGCTACTTTACTCTGCAGACAGTGTAGTGATCATTCTCTTCTCCATTCCCTCTTTCACTTCTCTGCTTCCTCATTCGTCCTTTCCTTATCCCGATTCCTGAAACGAAAAATTCATTGGTTCATTTTATCCTTCTTATCTCACTAAATATATTGATTTCTGTTACCGCACCCCTTCACATCATACACTGTTCTACCCCTCATCTACCGTATACTTCATCGATTTGATTCCATGCGCAATATTTTGCTACCGTACTCCCCCCACCCATCGATCTACCGTTCCCTTCGCAACCTTTTTTTTGTCGATATCCGCTACCGTACCCTTCTCGATCTACCGTATTTCGTCGTGTTTCCGTGACGCGTGCGCGACATTAATCAATTCCATTACAGTTCAACTCTTCTTGGAAAGCGTGAATTCGCGACCGTAATTGATTGATCGACAATGGATTCATCGAAGATCAATGCTATGGGCACTGCCCAGATCGAAGTCGGGGAGGTCAAGCCCCCCGCAATTGGAGACCTGAAGGAGATGACGAGCGAAGAGGACCTTATGGTCCTGCTCGAGGTATGTCACACTTCTATTCTTATCGAGTACGGTACAAAGCAATCCATAATCACGGGTTGAATACGGTGGACAATAATTGACAATATATAATCTCCCCTTTCCTCTTCCTTCGCTAGCGCGTGAAACCCCGAAGCAACTTGCGCATTATCATGCAATCATTTTCTCGATTCCTAAATACACCGGGAACAATACAGTAGCTAATCGATACTCGGTGGATACGGTAACTCATCGCGCTAATCGATACTCTACCGTATTCCAGGAGCTGGCGGGAAACCGCGTTGGCGCGGCGCTGGAGGCCATGGGTCGGAAGGTGGAGGATGGGGGTAAGCCATTCATTTTCTACCGTATCCCGCACGAATCAATCGATACTATATCCTACAGTACTATATACTATATCCCCCTCCATACAGCACTAGGTACCAGATCTCCATAGATCAATCGATATTCTACCCTATCGTATCGTCCATAGGTCAATCGATAATTCCTCCTAACCACTAGGTTACTACTACTATTTTCTCTGTTAAAAATCGATAATCCAACTTATCATATTTCTCAAATTACCGTTCCCCATACATCGATTGGCAGCCGTTTTTCCCCTAGATCACTCGATAATCTGCCCTACCGTACCGGATTAATTACCGTACCTCTCAGATCATTCGATAACTACCGTACCACCCGTTCATGTACCGTATCCATTCCAGGATGCACCCTCATTCATCTATCGACGACCGGTCCTGTGGGCGAGCACTCCACGTGCACGGTCCTTCTCACCGGCCGTCCCACTCCTGCAGCTCCGTCATCCGGAGTGCACGTCGACATCCGAGGACCGGATGTAAGTCTTGTCGCTTGTCAAACTGACGAACACGGGGCGAATAGAGTGGGAGGACAGTGATGAGCACAACAACAACAAAAAAACCTCATAAAATCGGTGGTCATGGGCTTGAAAGCAGGAGTGAAATCGGGGACATAGTCCTAGATCGGAGACGGTGTTAATATGCAACTTGCAGGTCCGTCTGTCGGAGGTGCACGTAAGTGCGACGGGAGTGGCGGAGCGTGAGGGAGAGACATGGCTGGTCGAGGACGCGGAGGCAGCGCACGCCCTGTCTCTTCGTGTGTGCGCCCTCGCCGCCTCTGGCAAGAAGGGCCTCACCGTCGCCCAGGCCGTCCGTTGGCTGGCCAACCACTCTCTGCCGCCTCTCCGCCCAGCTCCACTCGGCCGACCGAACCGCGGATCCGCTGCGTGGGATGGCCACGCTGCCATGCTGAAGAACAGGTACACCGACCACTTTTCCCTTTCCTTTGATAGAGAGATACGGTACAACGGCCATTGCTATGTTCACTTACGTGTCAACCACAAAAACACCCTTACAATCTGCATCACATATTTTCCTGGGATGGTTTCCTAACTGTTCTGCTTTCTTGGCTAAATCGTGGAACGCGAAACCAGCTGGCGAAATATCAACACTTTCGATTCTTACAGTAGGTGTGTAATCATTGGCTCTCCCACAGGAGACAAGTGCCTAGATTACAGAGATGACCTTTACGGTATATGGTAGGAGTACGGTAGTCTAATCAATCGATGATACTGCAGAGGGACCCGCGACAAGAACAAGAAGGCCGCCGTCGCCGTGCTCGCGAGTTATCACGAGTGGAGGTACGGTAGCTTCTATCATATTGATCCCCTCCGTCTACCGTAATCCCAGTGTATCGATCCATATTTACTCACGGGGGAGCGAACAATCTGCACGATTTATTACGGTAGCGCATCGATTCTAGAACGGCTGAAATCTATCGGCGGCTGTTGCAGCACGAAACCGCCCTTCCAATTCATGTCTTATCTAGGGGAAGACCCTTGGGAGGAAGGGGGGGGGGGAGTAATCGATTGATTCGTTCATTCAGGCACGGCATTCGCAAGTCGCTCGGCCCGGATGTCACCGAGAAAGAATTGGACATCGTCGTGAGGGATCATCAAAGGGAGGCGGAAAGGAAGAAGGAGGCGAAGAAAGAGGCTGAGAAGATGGCCAAGTTGGCGGAGCGGCTGGTCGATTCCCGGTACGCTTTACACTTCGAAATAGAGGATTATCGTCTCTGCATTTTGCACGCTCTCTCGCCTCTCTGACCGGCGAGAGAGTGCGTTAAATGAAGAGATGGCGGTATCATTAGCCTAAGAAGAGAGAGGAGGGGAGGGGGGGGGGGGTTGGTGTTTCATCGGCCCCAGGTGATCATAACATTGATCGATCAATCTTATTGGTTACTGTAATACCAGGCCATTATCGATTGATTACTGTAGTACCATAATCGATTGATTTAGCGAGGAGACTCGCAAGATGCTCCGGGAGGCCAATGACGGCGAGGAGCCGACAGAAGAGGATATCGACATTATCCTCGGCTCGATCGCCAAGAGACGTCAGGCAGAGAAGGGCCATCGAGAAGAAGGAAAGGAGAAGATGAAGGCTCGCGACAAGAAGAAGTACGGTATTCGCCCTACCCCCCCCCTCATACCGTAGCCTTTTCGGATAAAAAAATCAATACCCAAATTTACCGTACCGTAATCGCCCCCTCCCTCATACCGTAGCCTTTGCGGATAAAAAATGGATATGCGGCCGCCCTTCCCCTTGATACCTATCACGAAACAGCGCTGTCACGAGTTTTGATCTTTGATCATTACTCTTAGAAAATAATATAATATAAGGAAAGAAGTCCAAAAATGAAGGATTAAAAATCAAAGATCAAAGATCGATGTAGTGTGTTCAGGATGCAGCCCATCCTCGAATGGGAGGCGAATCTGGCTCGCGCCCAGCAGGAGAAGAAGGAGGAGGAGGAGAAGGCTGCCGCAGCTGCCGCAGCTGCCGCAGAAGCAGCCATCGAGAAGGAGCATGAGAAGGAAGGAGACATCAGGTACCGTATCACCCCCCCCCCCTCGGTCTACCGTACCCATGAAGTACAGCAACAAGTCAATTGTCGATTGCTCCCGGCTACCGTAACCATCTATAAATCAATAAATGATCATTAGATTATCATTAGATTCATACTTAAATTCGACCTTATATTCCTAGAGATCAAAGAGCACTCCCCTCCCACCGTGAATGTACCGTATCCATTGCAGAGAAGGAGTCATCAACATGGTCCTGTCTCTCGTCCCCTACCCTCTCACTCCGCCACTGCCCGAACACGCGCACCCAATGGATATCGACGGGTACGTTCTCATGTTCATTGCAAACTGGGTTCCGAACATTTGGCAGTCAGATAACGGGCCCGGTTGAAACGAAAATATACATGGGTGCTTCTCATCACCACAAATCCCATTGAGCGTCACGAACAGCATACAGACACTGAACAGATTTAGGGCTGACAGAAAATTGAAAATTATTGATCCGATGAAGAGGCTTAATGTGAGCATGAAACCCGAATAAGCCCGTTTCGGAAATGAGGAATAGGAATAGAATAGAGTACCCTTTTTAATGTCTACTTCCCCTTCAATGATGCTATCAGCTTCGAAGATCCCATAATCCCTATCGAAACCCCGGCCACAAAGTCCGAACAACTACTTGTTACTTTCCTGTTTCACAGATCACTGATTGACCCTAATCGCCTATTGATTGATCATTCTACAGTATCTCTGACTCCCGCTACCGTACCCCGGACAATCTAATATATCGATTACAGTATCGCCTTCGAGATGGAGAATCTCGTCGATGACGCCGCCCCTACTGCCCCAGCCGACGACACTGTCGCATCGCCCATCCGTCCTCGACGTCAGTACGTGAGACGGTACGGTACTCTTACTCATTACATCTATTTGTCAAGCGAACGAAACGAAATACCACTAGGCAATTTCCCCTCTTTGACTTTCAAGCAACATCGCTGGAATATTTTATCCTATCCTGCGCATCTATTTCCTAGCTAGCGAAACGCAAAATCACCAGGCAAAAACAAGCTCAACAATTAATTTTCGCTCTATCTACCGTACACTCTTTCTACCGTAATCCTCATCAATTCAGCTCGGATGTTCCGACAGAGGACATCGAGGAGCGCAAGGACATCTCCCCTCGTCGCGAAAAGTACCGTACTCCATTGAAACAGGCTTGATCGATTGAATAGCAATCATAACATGAACATCGCGGGTCAATTTTCGTACATACGGCACACCGGAATTCTGAACCAAGAAACCGCACATTTTCATATTTTTCGTCTCGCAACGATCTACTCAAATCTACCGTATTCTATCCTACCGTAATCCTAACGAATTCAGAAGAGGCGCCGATTTCGACGAGGAAGAAGAAGAGGAGGAGATCGATTGGGACGCGAGGTACCGTAGCACTTCAATTATTGAATTATCGATTCATTACGGTAGCGCTGTGGATCTCAAGTCGCGCTGGTAATAAAAATCTGACGTGCCCAGGAATAGCAGAAAAGACCTTTCTAATTATTGATTTAGCGCTACACTACCGTATCCTGACCGTACCGTATCCTGCCACTTTCAGAGAGCTGAAAGCTGAGATCGCTGCATGCTCGAAGCCCGGCTGTGTGAAGAGACGAAAGTGAGTTTGGGGAGGGTACCGGGGGATCACTGAGTTACGGTACTGCTGATGAGTGATCGCAAAATGACTTATTATTACAGGGAGTACGAGGTCGTGAACAGTCTGGCGAACGAGATGCAAGAGGAAAGAAATATCGAATGGGAACGAGCGGATCGAGCTGAGGAGATGTTGAAGAAGATGCAGAAGGAGAAGGACGAGCTGGCAGAGATGGTATGTCTGCGCTCTCTTCCTTTCCCCTGCTCTCTCGCACTGTCTGGCCGACGAGAGAGCGTGCGAAACGGAGAGAGTCACACACGATCATTCCATATTCAGCTCAAGATGCTCAAAGACGAGCAGGCAGCGCGCACGCTCGCCGACAATGCTGAGGTACGGTAGTCACACGGTAGCCCCACCCCCTTATCGATCCATCTACCGTAACCCGTCTAGACCTACCGTAATCCACCCCCTTTTCAATACTACCATGACCCGTCTAGAAGTACTGTATTTCAGACCATTGGCGACGGGGTCCGTGCTGCAAGCCCGCCTCCTCCCTTCCCCATCCGTTCGCCATCCGCCTCCCCGACCGCCTCTCCTGTCCGCGCCCCCGCGGCTACCCCTGCACGCGTGACCGCCCTCGCTGCCAAGTGCAATTCCGCCAAGAAGATGCTCGCCGAGTGCGAGAAGCACGATCGTAAGGTGAGAGCAAATTGCACCTAATATTTGCCATGAAACCATACATCACCGGGGTGGGAAACTGGCCACGAACAGTGCTCAAATGGACTAAAATAAGCAAAGTTAGAGATCGGATAATCGGTCCGATTGACACGAAAGTGCACGATGTTAAGCCCCGCCCAACTACAGTAGGATACGCCTCCTCCCTCCCCTCACTACCGTATCCCGCATAATGAGTATGAAACATTGAGGCGTGGAAGGGTAACAAGGCCGGCACTGAAGTGGTGAAGGCATGGCGCGCCATGGGCACTCTGCTCGGAATCCGCCATGGAAAGATCTCCACTGGCGCGGCCATCTCCGTCCCTCGTCTCTCCAATGAAGCCATCTCCACCCGTGCCTACAAGGACATGATCCAGGTACGGTATTCATTATTCGATAGTCGATGTACGGTAGTTGGTGTACGGTAGTCCACGTGCAATCGATGATTGTAGGAGTACTGTGAGGAGACGGCGGCCATCGTGAAGGGCTATGAGGAGCTCTCCGAGTTGGGCAGAAAGTTCTGCATCGAGGTAAGGGAGCAGTCTACAGTATCCCCCTCATCCTACAGTACCCCAAGGTATGGATGGATACGGTATTTATCGATTGATTTTCAGCTGGTGAAGGAGCACGCGGCCATCGGCGGAGGACGCGCAAAGGTGCAGCAGTTGTCTCCACAGATGGAGGCAATTGTCAAGGACTTCAAGTAAGTACGCTAGATTACGGTAGCTATCGATATTCAACTACAGTACCTGGTTACGGTAGCTATCGATAATCAACTACAGTACCTGGTTACGGTAGCTAACCTATTACGGTACCCACTAATTGATTACTGGCTGATTTCTGCACTTTGCAGGAGCAAGGGAAACAGCCATCTCAAGGCTGTTCGTGTCTGGGAGAAGTCGTGCCGGGCACTCCCTAGCTGTTAAGGTTAGTACGGTATTACCGTAGGAAGGGCTATCGACAACTGACTAATTACGGTAACGGTCAATCGATAATCGATAGTCCAGGAAGCTACGATAGGCTCTAGGAATCAGGAAATTGCAAACTGGTAGTTTGCGGTTTCAGACAGGTGCTCTCTCCATTTCGCGCGCTCTCTCGGCGGTCAGACAGTGCGAGAGAGCACGTGATTTGGAGAGAGAGTGAGAGAGTCTTTCTAACTGCTTCCTTCTTGCAGTTGGGAAGGACGCACGCGGGGTGTTGGTCGGGGGTTGGAGCTAGAGTGAAACAAGTGCAAGGGGACCTCCCTACACTTGGTTTGTGTGACCACTCACTGCTCCTCCTCTCCCAATGACCACCCCCTTCCATCTATCGTGCAATGCCCCTCGTCTCTCCGTCTCTCGTCTGCTGCCTGTCACTCGTCTTCCCCCTTCCCGATCTCAATTCGATCTCAATATTGTCATCCGTTATCTCAGTACGCCAAGGTGAGTCCACTCCCACTACCGTATCCCACTCGCACTATTGATCATCAGTATCGATCAATCTCTATCCGGTCCCTTTTACTGTCTGGACTCTCTCACACGCACACGGCCTCTAATCGCCAACAATTCTCATTGCAGTGCACTTGTCTTCGGTCGACCATCAGTCACCGTAATCTCCATTCCTCGATCAATTTTCTTCTCGTATCGACTATTATCTTCATCCGTTATCTCAGTACGCCAAGGTGAGTCCACTCCCACTACCGTATCCCACTCGCACTATTGATCATCAGTATCGATCAATCTCTATCCGGTCCCTTTTACTGTCTGGACTCTCTCACACGCACACGGCCTCTAATCGCCAACAATTCTCATTGCAGTGCACTTGTCTTCGGTCGACCATCAGTCACCGTAATCTCCATTCCTCGATCAATTTTCTTCTCGTATCGACTATTATCTTCATCCGTTAACTCAGTACGCCAAGGTGAGTCCACTCCCACTACCGTATCCCACTCGCACTATTGATCATCAGTATCGATCAATCTCTATCCGGTCCCTTTTACTGTCTGGACTCTCTCACACGCACACGGCCTCTAATCGCCAACAATTCTCATTGCAGTGCACTTGCCTTCGGTCGACCATCAGTCACCGTAATCTCCATTCCTCGATCAATTTTCTTCTCGTATCGACTATTATCTTCATCCGTTATCTCAGTACGCCAAGGTGAGTCCACTCCCACTACCGTATCCCACTCGCACTATTGATCATCAGTATCGATCAATCTCTATCCGGTCCCTTTTACTGTCTGGACTCTCTCACACGCACACGGCCTCTAATCGCCAACAATTCTCATTGCAGTGCACTTGTCTTCGGTCGACCATCAGTCACCGTAATCTCCATTCCTCGATCAATTTTCTTCTCGTATCGACTATTATCTTCATCCGTTATCTCAGTACGCCAAGGTGAGTCCACTCCCACTACCGTATCCCACTCGCACTATTGATCATCAGTATCGATCAATCTCTATCCGGTCCCTTTTACTGTCTGGACTCTCTCACACGCACACGGCCTCTAATCGCCAACAATTCTCATTGCAGTGCACTTGTCTTCGGTCGACCATCAGTCACCGTAATCTCCATTCCTCGATCAATTTTCTTCTCGTATCGACTATTATCTTCATCCGTTATCTCAGTACGCCAAGGTGAGTCCACTCCCACTACCGTATCCCACTCGCACTATTGATCATCAGTATCGATCAATCTCTATCCGGTCCCTTTTACTGTCTGGACTCTCTCACACGCACACGGCCTCTAATCGCCAACAATTCTCATTGCAGTGCACTTGTCTTCGGTCGACCATCAGTCACCGTAATCTCCATTCCTCGATCAATTTTCTTCTCGTATCGACTATTATCTTCATCCGTTATCTCAGTACGCCAAGGTGAGTCCACTCCCACTACCGTATCCCACTCGCACTATTGATCATCAGTATCGATCAATCTCTATCCGGTCCCTTTTACTGTCTGGACTCTCTCACACGCACACGGCCTCTAATCGCCAACAATTCTCATTGCAGTGCACTTGTCTTCGGTCGACCATCAGTCACCGTAATCTCCATTCCTCGATCAATTTTCTTCTCGTATCGACTATTATCTTCATCCGTTATCTCAGTACGCCAAGGTGAGTCCACTCCCACTACCGTATCCCACTCGCACTATTGATCATCAGTATCGATCAATCTCTATCCGGTCCCTTTTACTGTCTGGACTCTCTCACACGCACACGGCCTCTAATCGCCAACAATTCTCATTGCAGTGCACTTGTCTTCGGTCGACCATCAGTCACCGTAATCTCCATTCCTCGATCAATTTTCTTCTCGTATCGACTATTATCTTCATCCGTTATCTCAGTACGCCAAGGTGAGTCCACTCCCACTACCGTATCCCACTCGCACTATTGATCATCAGTATCGATCAATCTCTATCCGGTCCCTTTTACTGTCTGGACTCTCTCACACGCACACGGCCTCTAATCGCCAACAATTCTCATTGCAGTGCACTTGTCTTCGGTCGACCATCAGTCACCGTAATCTCCATTCCTCGATCAATTTTCTTCTCGTATCGACTATTATCTTCATCCGTTAACTCAGTACGCCAAGGTGAGTCCACTCCCACTACCGTATCCCACTCGCACTATTGATCATCAGTATCGATCAATCTCTATCCGGTCCCTTTTACTGTCTGGACTCTCTCACACGCACACGGCCTCTAATCGCCAACAATTCTCATTGCAGTGCACTTGCCTTCGGTCGACCATCAGTCACCGTAATCTCCATTCCTCGATCAATTTTCTTCTCGTATCGACTATTATCTTCATCCGTTATCTCAGTACGCCAAGGTGAGTCCACTCCCACTACCGTATCCCACTCGCACTATTGATCATCAGTATCGATCAATCTCTATCCGGTCCCTTTTACTGTCAGGACTCTCTCACACGCACACGGCCTCTAATCGCCAACAATTCTCATTGCAGTGCACTTGTCTTCGGTCGACCATCAGTCACCGTAATCTCCATTCCTCGATCAATTTTCTTCTCGTATCGACTATTATCTTCATCCGTTATCTCAGTACGCCAAGGTGAGTCCACTCCCACTACCGTATCCCACTCGCACTATTGATCATCAGTATCGATCAATCTCTATCCGGTCCCTTTTACTGTCTGGACTCTCTCACACGCACACGGCCTCTAATCGCCAACAATTCTCATTGCAGTGCACTTGTCTTCGGTCGACCATCAGTCACCGTAATCTCCATTCCTCGATCAATTTTCTTCTCGTATCGACTATTATCTTCATCCGTTATCTCAGTACGCCAAGGTGAGTCCACTCCCACTACCGTATCCCACTCGCACTATTGATCATCAGTATCGATCAATCTCTATCCGGTCCCTTTTACTGTCTGGACTCTCTCACACGCACACGGCCTCTAATCGCCAACAATTCTCATTGCAGTGCACTTGTCTTCGGTCGACCATCAGTCACCGTAATCTCCATTCCTCGATCAATTTTCTTCTCGTATCGACTATTATCTTCATCCGTTATCTCAGTACGCCAAGGTGAGTCCACTCCCACTACCGTATCCCACTCGCACTATTGATCATCAGTATCGATCAATCTCTATCCGGTCCCTTTTACTGTCTGGACTCTCTCACACGCACACGGCCTCTAATCGCCAACAATTCTCATTGCAGTGCACTTGTCTTCGGTCGACCATCAGTCACCGTAATCTCCATTCCTCGATCAATTTTCTTCTCGTATCGACTATTATCTTCATCCGTTATCTCAGTACGCCAAGGTGAGTCCACTCCCACTACCGTATCCCACTCGCACTATTGATCATCAGTATCGATCAATCTCTATCCGGTCCCTTTTACTGTCTGGACTCTCTCACACGCACACGGCCTCTAATCGCCAACAATTCTCATTGCAGTGCACTTGTCTTCGGTCGACCATCAGTCACCGTAATCTCCATTCCTCGATCAATTTTCTTCTCGTATCGACTATTATCTTCATCCGTTATCTCAGTACGCCAAGGTGAGTCCACTCCCACTACCGTATCCCACTCGCACTATTGATCATCAGTATCGATCAATCTCTATCCGGTCCCTTTTACTGTCTGGACTCTCTCACACGCACACGGCCTCTAATCGCCAACAATTCTCATTGCAGTGCACTTGTCTTCGGTCGACCATCAGTCACCGTAATCTCCATTCCTCGATCAATTTTCTTCTCGTATCGACTATTATCTTCATCCGTTATCTCAGTACGCCAAGGTGAGTCCACTCCCACTACCGTATCCCACTCGCACTATTGATCATCAGTATCGATCAATCTCTATCCGGTCCCTTTTACTGTCTGGACTCTCTCACACGCACACGGCCTCTAATCGCCAACAATTCTCATTGCAGTGCACTTGTCTTCGGTCGACCATCAGTCACCGTAATCTCCATTCCTCGATCAATTTTCTTCTCGTATCGACTATTATCTTCATCCGTTATCTCAGTACGCCAAGGTGAGTCCACTCCCACTACCGTATCCCACTCGCACTATTGATCATCAGTATCGATCAATATCTATCCGGTCCCTTTTACTGTCTGGACTCTCTCACACGCACACGGCCTCTAATCGCCAACAATTCTCATTGCAGTGCACTTGTCTTCGGTCGACCATCAGTCACCGTAATCTCCATTCCTCGATCAATTTTCTTCTCGTATCGACTATTATCTTCATCCGTTATCTCAGTACGCCAAGGTGAGTCCACTCCCACTACCGTATCCCACTCGCACTATTGATCATCAGTATCGATCAATCTCTATCCGGTCCCTTTTACTGTCTGGACTCTCTCACACGCACACGGCCTCTAATCGCCAACAATTCTCATTGCAGTGCACTTGTCTTCAGTCGACCATCAGTCACCGTAATCTCCATTCCTCGATCAATTTTCTTCTCGTATCGACTATTATCTTCATCCGTTATCTCAGTACGCCAAGGTGAGTCCACTCCCACTACCGTATCCCACTCGCACTATTGATCATCAGTATCGATCAATCTCTATCCGGTCCCTTTTACTGTCTGGACTCTCTCACACGCACACGGCCTCTAATCGCCAACAATTCTCATTGCAGTGCACTTGTCTTCGGTCGACCATCAGTCACCGTAATCTCCATTCCTCGATCAATTTTCTTCTCGTATCGACTATTATCTTCATCCGTTATCTCAGTACGCCAAGGTGAGTCCACTCCCACTACCGTATCCCACTCGCACTATTGATCATCAGTATCGATCAATCTCTATCCGGTCCCTTTTACTGTCTGGACTCTCTCACACGCACACGGCCTCTAATCGCCAACAATTCTCATTGCAGTGCACTTGTCTTCGGTCGACCATCAGTCACCGTAATCTCCATTCCTCGATCAATTTTCTTCTCGTATCGACTATTATCTTCATCCGTTATCTCAGTACGCCAAGGTGAGTCCACTCCCACTACCGTATCCCACTCGCACTATTGATCATCAGTATCGATCAATCTCTATCCGGTCCCTTTTACTGTCTGGACTCTCTCACACGCACACGGCCTCTAATCGCCAACAATTCTCATTGCAGTGCACTTGTCTTCGGTCGACCATCAGTCACCGTAATCTCCATTCCTCGATCAATTTTCTTCTCGTATCGACTATTATCTTCATCCGTTATCTCAGTACGCCAAGGTGAGTCCACTCCCACTACCGTATCCCACTCGCACTATTGATCATCAGTATCGATCAATATCTATCCGGTCCCTTTTACTGTCTGGACTCTCTCACACGCACACGGCCTCTAATCGCCAACAATTCTCATTGCAGTGCACTTGTCTTCGGTCGACCATCAGTCACCGTAATCTCCATTCCTCGATCAATTTTCTTCTCGTATCGACTATTATCTTCATCCGTTATCTCAGTACGCCAAGGTGAGTCCACTCCCACTACCGTATCCCACTCGCACTATTGATCATCAGTATCGATCAATCTCTATCCGGTCCCTTTTACTGTCTGGACTCTCTCACACGCACACGGCCTCTAATCGCCAACAATTCTCATTGCAGTGCACTTGTCTTCAGTCGACCATCAGTCACCGTAATCTCCATTCCTCGATCAATTTTCTTCTCGTATCGACTATTATCTTCATCCGTTATCTCAGTACGCCAAGGTGAGTCCACTCCCACTACCGTATCCCACTCGCACTATTGATCATCAGTATCGATCAATCTCTATCCGGTCCCTTTTACTGTCTGGACTCTCTCACACGCACACGGCCTCTAATCGCCAACAATTCTCATTGCAGTGCACTTGTCTTCGGTCGACCATCAGTCACCGTAATCTCCATTCCTCGATCAATTTTCTTCTCGTATCGACTATTATCTTCATCCGTTATCTCAGTACGCCAAGGTGAGTCCACTCCCACTACCGTATCCCACTCGCACTATTGATCATCAGTATCGATCAATCTCTATCCGGTCCCTTTTACTGTCTGGACTCTCTCACACGCACACGGCCTCTAATCGCCAACAATTCTCATTGCAGTGCACTTGTCTTCGGTCGACCATCAGTCACCGTAATCTCCATTCCTCGATCAATTTTCTTCTCGTATCGACTATTATCTTCATCCGTTATCTCAGTACACCAAGGTGAGTCCACATTCCAATCATTCCTCTTCACCATCCATCTCCCACTACAGTATCCTCAATTCAGAGCGCAAATAACTATTGTCTATTCTATCCATACGTCCATCTACCTACCGTACTCCCGATATCATCTAGATGCATATGTTCTCCATATCGCGCCCCTCAGGTAACCCTCCCTTTCATATCACTCTAGAAAATCAATACTAAATGGGAGATACGGTAGCTTATTCCATTGGGCAGTCCAAGTGATGATGAAAATCGAAAATGCCATACCCGATTCGTCCTCCTCCTTCTCCAGAGCATCCGTGTAGTCAAGAGAGGGCCGGAGGATGAGAGCTGATAACAATTATTCATTTATCTATTACAGTATCTACCGTATCCTCAAGTACCGTATCCGTCAATATTTTCTATTAAACTTCGCTATCGATTGCCGTGCTACTCTCTCATTCTAATCAAGTGCTCTCAATGGTAAGTCTTCCCTTTCAATAACTGAATCTATCATCTAAAAACCTTGACGAAAATTCACCCATGAAACACAAAAGTGGATAGAACTACCGTTAGCTAGTGGCACAATTGACTAGTTTATAAATGAAATAAAGCCTGAATTATGTGGCCGTCGGCCCTGCTGAGATGAGATGAGAATGGAGAGAAGAGAAGAGAAGAAGAGCGGGATGGATATGAAATTATCAATGTATCTATTACAGTATCTACTCTTCCTCTACAGTATCTTCAGTACCCACTTCGACTATCGTATCTACCGTCTATTTGTGATTCGTCTCTTCTTTTGTTATGCTCAGTCTATTTGGTAAGTCTGCCTTTTGCATCCTCTAGGAAAACCTTGACGAAAATGTCTCTCACGAAATACCGTGGAGACAACTACCGTCAGCTAGAGAAACAAATATTGGGTGAAATATAAATGAAAAAATAAGCCTGAATGATTCCGGTCGGTGCTGATCGTTGAGATGAAAACGAAGAGAAGAGAAGGCCCACGATGGATCTGTAATTATCGATTTATTGATTGATTGCTTGATTACAGTATCTGTGCCCCCGTTGTGCCCGCAAGCCTCAGTTGTATACGTGTATCGCCGTTATTCTACTCATCCACGGCTGCGCGTGCTTTTTGCGAGCTAAAGGTGAGCTAATCTATCTCATTTTCAAGTAATGAACCCCCTTCCTCAATTCAGTTGGATTACGGTAGCAATAATCTCATCTGATTATTTGTATTAACGGCTAGTAATTGCAGACAAAGGCCCCCCGTGTCTCTAAAGGGGGGATGACAGAGGACGCCACGACTTTGTTTAAAGGACAACCGGGCAATTTTACACTTTTTCAAAAAGTGAAACCTCAAGACGGAATCCATCCTTCTCCAACCGGGTGAGCCATTCCCATAATTATCAAAGAATTACGAAACCCTAATCAGCATGGTTGATTGTGCATATCAACTCTGATCGACTGAAACTCCGAGTTCACTAGTTAATTCTCTACTTTCAGCTCCTCCTCCAGTGAACAACCTGAACCGCGGCGGGTTGGAAAACTGAAGATACGGAATAGGAGAGTGGACGTATTGGATTGGAGAGAGAAAGAGTGAGTGAGGGGGATAATAGAATAGGAGGGGAGGGGAGCACTAGGCGAATTCGCGATTCAAGCTAGACAATTTCACGAAATCAAATACCTCAATTTATCTGCTCCTTCCACCGCCACTGGAGTACCAGCGAGCCTGCAAAGTAGGATAATTAGTTGAGAAAATGATGATGAGAAAAGGATGAAACACAATTGTGACTGGTGCTAAATGTGTTTTTCTTCAGGAATGGAATGGAAGGAATAACCGGGGAAGCTGGAATCACCTCAGTACCTGAAGCCGTACCCGACGTGACAAAGGGATCCCGGGGAAGCAGGCCTAGCCTTCAGTACCCGATGCCGGGGAAGCAGGCATTTGCATTCAGTACCCGATGAAAGAAGGAGAGGATTGGAGAAGGGAGACCGGATCACTCCCACACCTCCGACACCTCCGACACCTCGAGCTACCGTACCGCTAGCGACAGTGAAGAAAGGACTCTTTTCTATCACCAATTCGATTCTCCGAGGTGAGGATTATCGATTACGATAGCTACAGTATCCCTTTCATAATCGAATCAATAACACCAATGAGTTCCGAATACTATACGAGGAAGATTGCTCTTTTAGCGGAAACAAATAATTAAACAGGTAAATTGCAGTGTGTCCCTCCGACAGTGCGAGTATTTCGAGTCTGGTTGGGCGTCGATTGTCGCAGTTTCCCCTCATCGGAAGCGCCAGTGCTGGGCTTTATGCCGTTTGTTTCCGGTAAGTATCCATTCATACGATAGCTACAGTATTCATTGATCAAACCGAGTAAGCGCATTTGTGGGTTTAGACTCGGATTCCCATGTCTAGTGCAGTACCTACAGCTCAAAAAAAGCGGATGAATCAAACAATCAGTGACTGAAAATTAGTCATTTTTCTTTACCTGATGTAGAGACGAGTAGCTTCGTATCCCTCCTTTCTCCTCTTCATTCGTCATCCCTTCGAGAGAGCACGCGAAATGAAGAGAGGAGTCCTTCTCGACCGGAAGAGAAGAGGAGAGGCCTGAAAATAAATAAATATTAATTTCAGTTTCTCCTGCGTGACGAGTGGTCCAGCGTATGTCCACGGAAGTCTTCCACGTTTGGGTGGTTAAGGTCAGTTATGAGTGCTGTACTGGAAAAAGGAAAACTCCTTCGAGAAAAAAAACTTGTTTGTAGCAAATAACAGTTGGGTAATAACAGTCAACAAATACCTATTTTAACTCGAAATAAAATTCCCTGGCTTCGAAGGGCCGTACAACAGTGTACTGGTCTGTGGTTCAGACGCCGGCAGGCGCTTCCATCAGTCCTCCGTCGCACCGCCCTACCCATCTACCGTAATCTACAGTACACATACAGTACCTCCCAATGGACTGAGGAAGAGGATTTACGAATGAAAAGTGAGATGCTCCGCCATTCCAGAAAGAAACGTAAATAGCCTAATTCTAAATCGTCTGAATGTTTGTCGAAAAAATTCTTTCGATAATTGAAACGGCGTGGAACACCAATCAACTGCCTCCAAATTGCGAAATATGCCCTACTTTCTAAATATTTAGTGATGAATACACAGAAAAAATGACATACCTCCAGTTTGCTCCCTGAGAGAGATCGAACTCCTAATATTCTTCTTTCTCCCTCTGATCGACGAGAGAGCACGGGAAATGAAGAGACCGAAAAGACGATAACTGAAATTAAATATTTATAATTCACAGATACTTCGAGACCGCTACCGTTCTCACGGAGGAGTACCATGATCAAGAGAGATCATCGAGGAATACGAGCATCAAGGGATTATGAGTTGAAGTGGGTTACAGGTTCACAGAACATTTATAGAATTCGAAAATATTTCTGACGGGGTGATTTTGCAATATTGTTCGAACCGTTAGATTCATTGAGTGCGTATTTTTGGAAAATACAACCAGCATGAAACACAATAACAACGTCTTTAAAATCGGAATCAGCCAGTCTTCATTTTATAAAAAAAAAATAAATAAATTTGGCATTGCAGTTGTCTACCCCGCCAGTTACTGATCGACTGGACGTTTCCCCCGGATCCTTCGATGGACCCTTCCTTCCGTTAGCGCCATGGGCGTTTCGCCGAATGAACGAGGTAAGCATCAGTAGAAATCAACTACCACTTTCGTCACGAATGTGAAACGGAAAAGGGACGGGTTTTAGATTTATCGCTTACTCATTGTCAGGACTAGTAGCAAACGGGGAAAATGTAGACCCTGACTAACGAGAAGATATGACATCTTAGTAATTCATAATTAGTGCTACTACCGTACCTGAGTAGAGACGAGTAGTTGCTTGTTCCTCCTTCTTCACTTGACTTTCCTCCGAGAGAACACGCGAAATGAAGAGAGGAGTCCCTCTCGACCGGAAGAGAAGAGGACTGGAAATATGTATTAATTTATTTCAGGGTATCGGGATTAACGCGTGGCCCGCCAACGAGCATTGTCGGGCAAGCCTTCCACCATGTGTGGTCAAGGTTTGTTATACGCAGTTTTGGAAACAGAAAAACTCCTTCGTGAAACAAGTTGTTTCTGTCGAATTACACTCGGATTTTGGCTTCAGAAGCTCCCCATTTTCACTCGACATTAAATTTCCTGTCTTAGGAGGGCCGTGTAATTACTGGTTCAGGTGCCGGCATGCTGCATCCACCCGCCCACCGTCTAATCTACCGTACTCCACCACCACATCACCTTCACCTACAGGACAACTTCCGTATCCGCAAGAAACGGAGCCAAGGATGGAGAAAATGGAGATGCGAATATTGGGTGAGAAAGTCCGCCATTGTAGACTAATTAGAGCGGAGTAATTAGTGATGCCCACAAGCGGTTAGTATCCACTTTGTCACAATGAAAAGACAAAGAATATTTTCAATTGATGAATAAATTGGGAATGTGATGGTACCTGATTGGACGAATTCCCTTGCAACGAGAGATTGTGCTGATTGAAGAGGTCGATGGATGACGAAATAGACGAGAGGAAGAGGAAATTGGAAAGTATTCATTAGAGTTCGAAATACGAGTAATCGACTCTTCATTCCTCGTCTCTCTCACCAGTTTGAAAGACTAGAGAGCACGCGGAATGAACAGACGATTACCCGTATTTCGAACTCTAGTAGTCATTATTGATTCCCCACCCCACCCACCACATTGATTCCCCTCCCCCTCACCGCATCTAGAGCTCGGGAAATGATACCGCCGTCTCTTCATTTGACACACTCTCTCTCTCGTCGGCCGAGCGGGCGAGAGAGTGTGCAAAATGAAGAGACGGCGGAATCATATCCCGAGCTCTACTGTCTTACCTGTAATGAAGAGTAGGTCTTGGCGCCCTCGGCACGGGCGCCCTCCGACCGGGACTGAACCTCATGGCGTCAACATCCCTATCCAACATCCCTCACAATACGGACTGGGACTGAACCACAGCGTCTTTGAAGCATCTGAATCCCAGGCCAGCTTAGGGGACCCCCGGGGCGCTACGACCATCAAATATTGACCATTTCCCACTTCGAGTTTGATCCGTAAACAAGTAAAAGGTCGCTGGCCTGGTTAGACTCAAAGTTGAAAAAAACTTGGCGCCAATCAGCTTTTCAACCTCTCCGCCTCGGCGGCGAGCCGCTCAGGTCAATCAACCCTTAATGAGACGTCGACACATGGAGGGACAGTACTCATCATGTGGAGGAAGACAATTGTAGACCGCAAAGTAGAATAGAAGATCGACATACTGAATGAATGAAATACGAATGGAATCATTTATATACGAGATTTCAAGGATCATAATACGATAACTAATAAAAAAAATGTGAAAAAAGCAACCCAAGAGGATCGCCGATAAAATGGTGAAACACACAGAACATTTGTTCAAATTGAAAATAAATATTTTAGGTCTCAAAATATTTATATGAGCATTGCAAGGGTATAAAAAATGAATAAATCGTAAGAGTGAGTAATTAATGATAAAACCGTACCTGAATAAAGGCGAATTCCTTCTCTTCTTTCTTTTCTCGCTCTGACCGACGAGAGAGCACGGAGAATGAAGAGACCAAGGTAGACGATAACTGAAAATTAATGTTGATTTTTCACAGACACTTCGAGACTACCGTACTTCCCGAGCTCAACCGCACCACAAGAGATTGAAGGAAGGAGAAGAGATTCGAGGAAAGAATGAGATATCAGGTGGGTTCAGAGTTTCACACCACATTAATAGGATTGGGAAAAATAGGCTATTGAATTGACATTGCAAGACTACACTATTCTTAGACTCAGAATGAAAAAAGATCAAGGAATTAGGTGAAACTAGATATGGATAGTGGGAGAACCAGGTGGACTATTGTTTCAATTTCAAGCGATTAAAAGTAGACTTGAAAAAGAGGAAAACTAACAATGAGTGGGAAATAACAATAGCCCAGATCAGATAGAAAATTGCAAATTTCCGCCCCTTGTTTATGTTAGAATCATGTTTCATATCCAAATAATAAAGAGAAAAATGTGCAGTCCAACAGCTGCTCTTCAAAAATAAGCACTTCGTGATTTCATCGAATTTATCTAATTAATAATTTAATTAGTAAACATTGAATACCTCTTGCCGGCTCCATCGTAGAGAGAAGGAGGAAGAGAAGGACGGACAGGGCGGGCCTATAAATAATAATTACTCATTACAGATAATCAAGGCACTCGGTGACGAGTTCGACTATCGTATCCCAAGAGAGATGGATGAGTATTCTCTTATGAAGAATACTTCCAATGGAGAGATGGGAATAAAGAAGAAGGGACAAAATGGAGTGAAATCAAGTGAGTAGTGATAGTTAAAAGAGAATTTGATTGACCTTTTGATTGATTGATTTGATTGACCAATTACCTTTTTTTTTCGTTTCAAATGGTTTCGGACATAAAAACGCCACTTTTCACCTATTTAGTCATGAATAGTTAGTAATGATAGCGTACCTCTTGTTCGCTCTATCGTAGAGATAAGAAGGAGGTAGGAAGAGACGAGAAGGGAAGAAGAGAGGAGAGGGCGGGCCTATAAATAATGATTACTCGTTTCAGTCAATCCAATGCGATCCGAGATGAGCCCTCAAGACTACCGTAACCTACACGAGAAGATTGGATTGGACCCTTATCCCGTCCATTCCAAGAAAAGAAGGAGTGGTCATAAGGAGAAGGAGACAGTGAGATAAATCAGGTGAGGAGTAGATGGAATTGGGAATATTGAGGTCTTCTGAGTGATGGAACTATTTCCATTTACAAAGAGTTAAAATTTCAACGTGAGCATAAATCCTGGAAACCTCTCGAAGTCGGGTAGAAATAATGAAAATATTTGCAGAACGAGGAAGAAAGAAGATGGAGGAAAGAAAAGGAATAATAAGAAAAAAAAGTGAAGATAAAGAAAAAAAGAAGAGGAGAAAAAGGAGAAAATGAAGAAAAAAAAGAAAAGAAGAAAGGAGGAAAAGAAGAAAATGAAGTAAGAGAATCAAAGGAACAAGAAGAGGAGAGAGAGAAAGAAAAAAATAAGAAAAAAGAAAAAAAGAAGAAAGAAGAAAAAGAAGAAAGAAGAAAAAGAAGAAAGAAGAAAAAGAGAAAAAAGAAGAAAAGAAAAAAGAAGAGAAGAGAAAAAAGAAAAAAAAGAAAAAGAAAAAAAAAGAAGGAAGACTTCTACTAGGCTGGCGGTAGGGAAGGGTGTGGTGAGGCCACACCCACTCTTTCCGATGGGTTTCGACCCGCCGTCAAGGTTTCCATACCTCTGATCCCTCCGGGGGGAGAAACTGGAAAGAGCAGATCGGCCTACTGGATCTGCTCGTGTGGGGTGGTATTCCGGTGGAAGGACCGAATATCCATTAATCCCCACTTGGCCAACCGAGCCAACTCACCCGGAGTTAACCCGAAGGGACGGTAAATCGGTAGTCGAAAGACGAAAGGATAGTTCCTATTAATACCAAGGACCGCACACCTTCCCACTGTGGTCCGAGGCAAGCCAAGCCTATTGGAAACATTGGTAGTATTCTCGAGGTCAGTAGTACCGAGAGAAGCGCCCCTCCACTCTAATGGAGGTCCTCATGGAATCATCGGATTCATCCACGGTGAGCAAGTTTGTCATTCTATAATTTTGAATATTTCGGAAGTTGGGAAGGGTCATGTACCATTGATTGTATCGATTGCAGGCTCTACAGTAATCTACAACTACGCGGCTACCACCGATCCAGCCTAATGGAGCGATGTAAGGATGAATAAAACACTCGGTGAGCACATAGATTTTATAAATTGACGGTTATTGATTAGTTACCTGGGTAGTCCTTTTGTCTCCTTTCTCTCTCGCCGCCGAGAGATCACGCGAAACGAAGAGACGGACGTCTCTGCCATCGTAGACTGCAAAATATCGATTTATTAATTGCAGATGGTACCGTACTCACTCGATAGTACCGTACCACAACCGGGTGGACCCCTCGAGTCTGAAGGAAATTGCGGACAAGAGGACGAGGGACTACAGTAAGAGCAAGGTGAGACAGAGTTCAAGGAAGGGGATAGGAATAAATATGCACTCAAAGATAAGCGAAACCGCAATCAACTAGTTTCGAATGAGGGGGGCAATTACCACAGCAAAGTGAAGCAAAGATGACAATTTCAGGCACCGAGATGCCATCTACAGTGCCAAGCAAGAGCTACCGTCTTGTCATCGAGCGTACTCCTACAGTACTATCAGTACTCAATTCACGAGGTGATAATTTTGGAAGTTGGGATACCTGGGCTGCCCTGTTGAGTGGTCGATCCATCAGAGAAGAGTAGAAGAGGAAGGAAGGAAGAGGGAGTGGGCGGAGTCTGGAAATAATTAATTACTCATTGTAGATCACGTGCGAGTACGAGAGACAAGAGGAATAAGAAGAATCCAGGAAGAATCGCCCCATTCCGAATCAGGTACGTTATAACATAGATAAACCATCTAGAACTAAGTAATCGTCAACTGATTTCTATTACACCATCTCCCTATTTTCGGACTGTTTCTAGCAAATCAAATGGATAATTTCAGAGCCTTCGGAAGCGGAAGCGAGACAAAGGCCACTGCTCAATCATCAAAGCAGTGCAATGGATAAGGCAGTTTGAGGTGAGAAATCGATACCGTACCTTGGCTACCGTATCCCTTCTAGCCGGCAGATGGCGGGCCATGGGGCGGCTGGAAATACAAAGCATTACAGTGAGTTCCATCGACAATGTCTCTCTTCCCTCCCAAACATTGAGGAATAGGGAGCAAGAGGAGACGAATGCAACAATCAAGTGAGTGAATGAATCATGTTAAGAATTGAATTGATCATTGGTTTTGGCTCGAATAGGAACATTATCTTCAGATGATAATTAAATTACTATTTTCAGAAAGGACTCAAGCTGCAAACGCCTTCTCTAACAGAGGATCATTCCCGGATCACCAATAACGGGAAATCAATGAAGACACAATTAGAGGTGAGTACCGTACCTTGACTACCGTACTCCTATCCTTTCGATGTCGCAGCCTCTTCGTAGTACCGATGAAGAGCCTGAGAAATTATATTAGCATGCCAGGAATAAGTGGAAAACGAGAGGGATAATTACAGATCGAACGCGAAGGGAGAAGTTAAAAATGATGAAAGAAGTGAAAGGAAGAAATGAAGAATGGGAAAAATCATCTACAGCAAGAACACTCTTCATTGAAGAACGATAAGAGGAGAAGAAAAGCAAGAGGAAAGAGCGGATTAGAGGTACACAAGCCATCCCTTCAGCTTAGAAATGGTTCCCAATTCCCCATTCCCTTTTTTCTCCTCGTATACTCTTCTTTTCTGTTTCTAATCAAACGAACCCCGTTCCCCCACCGCATTCTTACACTTATATTTTAGTTAGGAATGACAACGACCCCATTTTAATTTTCTTTTCGCCTTTTTAGTCTTGTCCCCCTACTCTACTTCGCTTTCTCCTAGCATTTCATTGACTCATATTTCGAGACTAGTTGAAAAGCATGGCAAAAAACAAAAAAATAATAAAAAAATAAAAAAAATAAAAAAACAAAAAAAAATAAATAAAAAAAGCAGGCGGTCAAAAAAAGCAAAAAAAAAAGAAGATGAAACTACAACAGTCCGAAATTGTATTGTATTTTTCCCTTGTTTGAAAGGCGGATGATAGAAAGCGGAATGGGTCGCTTCTTTCTATCGTGAGGAAACGTTAATTCCTTTCCCGCTTACTCTCCACAATTTGTGCCCTCGGGGAAGCTTGCGGTGTGTATGGACTGCTCGCTCTTGATGCCATAACGGCTCTCCCCCATAAGGTCCACCGAACCTTTCCATCCCTCCGTTGGGTCGGTTAATCGGTAGTAGATTCAATCTACGAAGATGCCCGTCATAGGCATCCGTTACACTGCACGTGAATGGACAGCAGTTAACGTAGTCCAGAGTATCTTATCGCTTACACCGATTTGAAGCTCAACTCTCACCGAATGTCTTCCGGTTCTTTCTTTCATCCTTGTGAACCCTCATCAAAACCAGAGCATTCCAAACACTTGCATTTGTCTCTTCTTTTTCGAAGTTTTCTTTTTGTTGTCGATTCATCTCTCCTGAGAGAGAGGAGAGAGTGGACTGTAAGTGAGAGGGTGAGAGAGAATCTTTCTTCTCGTGCGAAGACAAGGGCGATTCTACAGTACTTCAAAGAGGCCATCGACTCAATCAGGTGAGTTTGTTCACCATAGAATCACTTTGTTCAGTCTCATATTCGTCTCCAATCGGGATCTCTGCTGCGCACTGGACAACGAAGAAAGAAAATGCATGTTTGCACCCTTTCATTATCGTCTTACTAGCGAGGGGGATCAACTATCGTCAGCAACTGTTTTATTCCACGTCCACTTTGGATATTCCTTATCAGCTTAAGAGGAATCCACGTCATCAACCATGAGATCCGTCCACTTCTATGTTCAATCCAAGTCCGTCATTAATAATAATATTATCACTAATTAATTTATTAATAATATTAATATTAATAATTATTATTATTATCCCCTCCCTTCATCATAAAAAATACTAACTTCTTTAACATTTTTTTTATATATTTAAAACCTTCACCTCTACAACTATCACCCCCGCCATCTACAACTATCCCCCTCACCCCATCTACAACTACAACTATCACCCCTGCCCCTCCCACTAATAACAAATTACCATCCTTTTTAAAAAAATAAGAAAAAATCTCTCCACCAAAAAAGCAAAAAAAACTTTTAAAAACCTTTTTAATTAAAAAAAAATAAAGAAAAAACTTCTAAAAACCAAAAATATTTTTTTTTTAAAAGCTTTCTCTTTATGTAGCATGGCATGTGCATGATTAATCCCCCTCTAACTAACCCCTCCCCACACCCTAGGTTTACGGGGTGGTCGTGGCCTGACCAGCCACGGCCATCATGGGCCCATTACCAAACCAAACCCCCCTTGGTCCCCCACCCTAGGTTTACGGGGTGGTCGTGGCCTGACCAGCCACGGCCATCATGGGCCCACTACCAAACCAAACCCCCTTGGTCCCCCCCCCCCTAATCTCCCAACCCTCGCAGGTTCGACACCAGGCTGAGCCGGGGACCTACGTCACAAGAAAAATGATTAGCGTGAGTTTCACTTAATTCTAGTCCGATAGATTATTTCCATGATCATAATACTAAATTATTAATTTGCATGATCGTCGGGGCTATCTACTTGCAATCGACTCGATCAACGGGACAACTACATTGGGCAGGAGTGCAACCAGGCTGAGCTATTTTAATTTCCTTTTCATTGTTCCCAAATCGTAAATATTTTTTTACAGTAGCCACACGCACAACCCAACACAGACAACGACGAAAAATGGAGAGAAAGAGCATGGCAAGGACAATTTTCGGTACGGTAGATAGAGGGACATGGAAGTGATAGTATGGTAGAAAGTAAGAAAAGATACGGAATTAACGAATGGAAGAATAATTTCGAGGGTGCAATTTTGAAAAATTCAGTCAACAAAATTTTGCGATCGCGGTCGGAATGGGGAAAGATAATATTAAAGTGACGAATCGACTCGCTCCAACGGATAGAAGGTAACAAATAAGAGAACAATATAGTGAATGATTAGAGGAGAGGTCGATCGATAATTAATAAATAATTACGGTAGGAATCATCGACGGGGGCTGAGCCAAGAGGCGAAATGGGCGAACGACACACACGATATGATAAACCGTAATACGTTAGAGGGGATGAAATGAGAGAAACAGATGATAGGATAAAAAATATCAAATTAATCATTTTTTTTCCAGATCCATCGAGCCACGAAAGAAGAGCGAGAACATTTTTGGAGCTACTGAGTATGTTATTAAAAGCGGTTTGGACACATTGATTATGAGTACGCGCTAAAATATTGCGAAAACACTATGCGTTATTAAATTTCAGCTCAAATAAGAACTTTTTGGAATGGCTCGGGCATGTGAAGAGACTAGTACAGATCGGACGGGTATTATGCAAGGATTCCAAATCTGTTTTGAAATCAACAATTGAGCGTCTGCATAAGGTTTTGTGCTAAATATAGTGTGCTCTTCTTGTAAGTAAATCTACCCACCTCTGATCTACCTCTGATCTACCTCGAGTCTCTCCTTCCCATCGATCCCTTTCCTTCTCTCCCGACAGACTTTACGACCGGCGAGAGACATGGGGAAAGGAAGAGAGTGCTGAGATGGGAAGGGAGGAGGAAGAGGGTCAATGGGAAGGAGAGACTCGAGGTAGATCAAAGGACAAGAGAAAAGATTGCACAATTTACTTACAATAAGAGAACACTATATTTAGAACGAAACCTTATGCCGACGCTCAATTTTTAATTTCAAAACAGAGGAAAAATGGCGATGTTTGAGAACATTGAATTTTTTGAGCTACGCCTGACCTCTTCCGATTTTGCTCGATACTAACGCAAACGGCCTCATAGTTTTCCATTGGTTAAAAATAAAAATAAAATAGGCGAAACAGCTGTAAACAGTAGTTATTTTTACCTCTCGGCAGTCATTAACTACACAACTAACCATTTACAGACGCTCCGAAACGAACGAGCAGTGATATGGAGAGAAGGGGCATGGAGACGATGGAAAAAAGAGGAATAAACAATGTAAGTGCATGAAACACTTAAGAAGAAACGAAAATAGTAGAAAAAACGCTCGAGAAAATCGAGTGAGTTATTGCGAAATCGACTAAATTTTACGTCACTCCATCAATACACGTTATATACCGTACTACTGGAACCCAGAAGAATTAATGAATAAGCTAGGGCCGAAAAATATATATTTGTCCTATTCCAGCTTTCTTTCGACACTCTCCTCTTCACCGGACGAAATCTGCCCCACTGAAATGAACTGTTGAAGAGAGATGATCACCAGGTGGTTGACCAAACTTTAATGTTTTTAATTTCATTTTCTGAGTGGAATTTTCTGGTAGGGCCGCCGGAGGTTATCGCCAATTTTTGAATAGCTTTTCGAACTTCAATCGATAATTCGTCGGATTCAATCGACCTTGAGATTACGGCATCTGAATATCGATTCATCCTTTCCTTTTGCAGTGTCCTTTCGACACTCTTCTCTTCTCGGATGAAATCAAACCCACACGGACAAAGTGTTGAAGAGTGATGATCACCAGGTGGTTGACCAAACTTTTAATGTTTTTAATTTCATTTTCTGGTGGGGCCGCCGGAGGCTATCGCCAATTTTTGAATAGTTTCTCGAACTTTAATCGATAATTCATCGAAATCAATCGACCTTGAGATTATATACGGTATCTGATTATCGATTCATCCTTTTCTTTTGCAGTGTCCTTTCGACACTCTTCTCTTCTCGGATGAAATCAAACCCACTCGGACAAAGTGTTGAAGAGAGATGACCACCAGGTGGTTGACCAAACTTTTAATGTTTTTAATTTCATTTTCAGGTAGGGCCGCCGGAGGCTATCGCCAATTTTTTTGAATAGTTTCTCGAACTTTAATCGATAATTCATCGAAATCAATCGACCTTGAGATTACGGTATCTGATTATCGATTCATCCTTTCCTTTTACAGTGTCCTTTCGACACTCTTCTCTTCTCGGAACGGTTTCTACCCTGCTCGAGAATATAGCCAGGTGTTTGATCAAACTTTTAATGTTTTCAAATTCATTTTCTCAGCGGAATTTTCCAATAGGGCCGCCGGAGGCTATCGCCAATTTTTCAATTGTGTTTCGAACTTGAACGATAATTCGTCGGAAACAATAGGTCTTCAGATTACGATTACGGTATCTGACTATCGATTCATCCTTTCCTTTTACAGTGTCCTTTCGACACTCTTCTCTTCTCGAAACAGCTTCTACCCTGCTCAGATGAAATATTCAAGAAAGATTATTGCCAGGTGTTTGATCAAACTTTCAATGTTTTCAAATTCATTTTCTCAGCGGAATTTTCCAATAGGGCCGCCGGAGGCTATCGCCAATTTTCAAATTGCATTCCGAACTTTAATCGATAATTCGTCTGAAACAATAGGTCTTCAGATTACGATTACGGTATCTGACTATCGATTCATCCTTTCCTTTTACAGTGTCCTTTCGACACTCTTCTCTTCTCGAAACAGCTTCTACCCTGCTCAGATGAAATATTCAAGAAAGATTATTGCCATGTGTTTGATCAAACTTTTAATGTTTTCAAATTTATTTTCTCAGCGGAATTTTCCAATAGGGCCGCCGGAGGCTATCGCCAATTTTTCAATTGTGTTTCGAACTTAAACGATAATTCGTCGGAAACAATAGGTCTTCAGATTACGATTACGGTATCTGACTATCGATTCAACCCTTATCTATTGCAGTGTCCTTTCGACACCCTTCTCTTCTCGAAACAGCTTCTACCCTGCTCAGATGAAATATTCAAGAAAGATTATTGCCAGGTGTTTGATCAAACTTTCAATGTTTTCAAATTCATTTTCTCAGCGGAATTTTCCAATAGGGCCGCCGGAGGCTATCGCCAATTTTCAAATTGCATTCCGAACTTTAATCGATAATTCGTCGGAAACAATAGGTCTTCAGATTACGATTACGGTATCTGACTATCGATTCATCCTTTCCTTTTACAGTGTCCTTTCGACACCGTTCTCTTCTCGAAACAGCTTCTACCCTGCTCAGATGAAATATTCAAGAAAGATTATTGCCAGGTGTTTGATCAAACTTTTAATGTTTTCAAATTCATTTTCTCAGCGGAATTTTCCAATAGGGCCGCCGGAGGCTATCGCCAATTTTTCAATTGTGTTTCGAACTTAAACGATAATTCGTCGGAAACAATAGGTCTTCAGATTACGAATACGGTATCTGACTATCGATTCATCCTTTCCTTTTACAGTGTCCTTTCGACACCGTTCTCTTCTCGGAACGGTTTCTACCCTAAAGTAAAGTAAAGTAAAGTACTGAGTCGGTTACTAACGCGTAACGCGTCGTCGACTACCCCACGTCTGAACTGCAACTGGGGCCTATCCTGTGAGAACAGTGGCCTGTTGCTAAAGACTAACCGGCATGTTGTGTGCACACTGGCGGGGAATTTGGATCGTGTTTACTAGGCACTACCAACATTTCTTAACCCCCTTGGTTGGGTGGATCTGCAGGCGCGGGGGGGTCGAACTCGTGACCTTTCGATTCGCATTCTGGCACACAACCACTGCGCTACCCGGCCTGCTGCGGCCTGCTCAGATGAAATATTCAAGAAAGATTATTGCCAGGTGTTTGATCAAACTTTTAATGTTTTCAAATTCATTTTCTCGGCGGAATTTTCCAATAGGGCCGCCGGAGGCTATCGCCAATTTTTCAATTGTGTTTCGGACTTTAATCGATAATTCGTCGGAAACAATATGTCTTCAGATTACGAATACGGTATCTGACTATCGATTCATCCTTTCCTTTTACAGTGTCCTTTCGACACCGTTCTCTTCTCGAAACAGCTTCTACCCTGCTCAGATGAAATATTCAAGAAAGATTATTGCCAGGTGTTTGATCAAACTTTTAATGTTTTCAAATTCATTTTCTCGGCGGAATTTTCCAATAGGGCCGCCGGAGGCTATCGCCAATTTTTCAATTGTGTTTCGAACTTAAACGATAATTCGTCGGAAACTATAGGTCTTCAGATTACGATTACGGTATCTGACTATCGATTCATCCTTTCCTTTTACAGTGTCCTTTCGACACCGTTCTCTTCTCGGAACGGTTTCTACCCTGCTCAGATGAAATATTCAAGAAAGATTATTGCCAGGTGTTTGATCAAACTTTTAATGTTTTCAAATTCATTTTCTCAGCGGAATTTTCCAATAGGGCCGCCGGAGGCTATCGCCAATTTTTCAATTGTGTTTCGGACTTTAATCGATAATTCGTCGGAAACAATATGTCTTCAGATTACGAATACGGTATCTGACTATCGATTCATCCTTTCCTTTTACAGTGTCCTTTCGACACCCTTCTCTTCTCGAAACAGCTTCTACCCTGCTCAGATGAAATATTCAAGAAAGATTATTGCCAGGTGTTTGATCAAACTTTTTATGTTTTCAAATTCATTTTCTCAGCGGAATTTTCCAATAGGGCCGCCGGAGGCTATCGCCAATTTTCAAATTGCATTCCGAACTTTAATCGATAATTCGTCGGAAACAATAGGTCTTCAGATTACGATTACGGTATCTGACTATCGATTCATCCTTTCCTTTTACAGTGTCCTTTCGACACTCTTCTCTTCTCGAAACAGCTTCTACCCTGCTCAGATGAAATATTCAAGAAAGATTATTGCCAGGTGTTTGATCAAACTTTTAATGTTTTCAAATTCATTTTCTCAGCGGAATTTTCCAATAGGGCCGCCGGAGGCTATCGCCAATTTTTCAATTGTGTTTCGAACTTAAACGATAATTCGTCGGAAACAATAGGTCTTCAGATTACGATTACGGTATCTGACTATCGATTCAACCCTTATCTATTGCAGTGTCCTTTCGACACCCTTCTCTTCTCGAAACAGCTTCTACCCTGCTCAGATGAAATATTCAAGAAAGATTATTGCCAGGTGTTTGATCAAACTTTCAATGTTTTCAAATTCATTTTCTCAGCGGAATTTTCCAATAGGGCCGCCGGAGGCTATCGCCAATTTTCAAATTGCATTCCGAACTTTAATCGATAATTCGTCGGAAACAATATGTCTTCAGATTACGAATACGGTATCTGACTATCGATTCATCCTTTCCTTTTACAGTGTCCTTTCGACACCCTTCTCTTCTCGAAACAGCTTCTACCCTGCTCAGATGAAATATTCAAGAAAGATTATTGCCAGGTGTTTGAACAAACTTTTAATGTTTTCAAATTCATTTTCTCAGCGGAATTTTTCAATAGGGCCGCCGGAGGCTATCGCCAATTTTTCAATTGTGTTTCGAACTTAAACGATAATTCGTCGGAAACAATAGGTCTTCAGATTACGATTACGGTATCTGACTATCGATTCATCCTTTCCTTTTACAGTGTCCTTTCGACACCGTTCTCTTCTTGGAACGGTTTCTACCCTGCTCAGATGAAATATTCAAGAAAGATTATTGCCAGGTGTTTGATCAAACTTTTAATGTTTTCAAATTCATTTTCTCGGCGGAATTTTCCAATAGGGCCGCCGGAGGCTATCGCCAATTTTCAAATTGTGTTTCGGACTTTAATCGATAATTCGTCGGAAACAATATGTCTTCAGATTACGAATACGGTATCTGACTATCGATTCATCCTTTCCTTTTACAGTGTCCTTTCGACACCGTTCTCTTCTTGGAACGGTTTCTACCCTGCTCAGATGAAATATTCAAGAAAGATTATTGCCAGGTGTTTGATCAAACTTTTTATGTTTTCAAATTCATTTTCTCAGCGGAATTTTCCAATAGGGCCGCCGGAGGCTATCGCCAATTTTCAAATTGCATTCCGAACTTTAATCGATAATTCGTCGGAAACAATAGGTCTTCAGATTACGATTACGGTATCTGACTATCGATTCATCCTTTCCTTTTACAGTGTCCTTTCGACACTCTTCTCTTCTCGAAACAGCTTCTACCCTGCTCAGATGAAATATTCAAGAAAGATTATTGCCAGGTGTTTGATCAAACTTTTAATGTTTTCAAATTCATTTTCTCAGCGGAATTTTCCAATAGGGCCGCCGGAGGCTATCGCCAATTTTTCAATTGTGTTTCGAACTTAAACGATAATTCGTCGGAAACAATAGGTCTTCAGATTACGATTACGGTATCTGACTATCGATTCAACCCTTATCTATTGCAGTGTCCTTTCGACACCCTTCTCTTCTCGAAACAGCTTCTACCCTGCTCAGATGAAATATTCAAGAAAGATTATTGCCAGGTGTTTGATCAAACTTTCAATGTTTTCAAATTCATTTTCTCAGCGGAATTTTCCAATAGGGCCGCCGGAGGCTATCGCCAATTTTCAAATTGCATTCCGAACTTTAATCGATAATTCGTCGGAAACAATATGTCTTCAGATTACGAATACGGTATCTGACTATCGATTCATCCTTTCCTTTTACAGTGTCCTTTCGACACCCTTCTCTTCTCGAAACAGCTTCTACCCTGCTCAGATGAAATATTCAAGAAAGATTATTGCCAGGTGTTTGAACAAACTTTTAATGTTTTCAAATTCATTTTCTCAGCGGAATTTTTCAATAGGGCCGCCGGAGGCTATCGCCAATTTTTCAATTGTGTTTCGAACTTAAACGATAATTCGTCGGAAACAATAGGTCTTCAGATTACGATTACGGTATCTGACTATCGATTCATCCTTTCCTTTTACAGTGTCCTTTCGACACCGTTCTCTTCTTGGAACGGTTTCTACCCTGCTCAGATGAAATATTCAAGAAAGATTATTGCCAGGTGTTTGATCAAACTTTTAATGTTTTCAAATTCATTTTCTCGGCGGAATTTTCCAATAGGGCCGCCGGAGGCTATCGCCAATTTTCAAATTGTGTTTCGGACTTTAATCGATAATTCGTCGGAAACAATATGTCTTCAGATTACGAATACGGTATCTGACTATCGATTCATCCTTTCCTTTTACAGTGTCCTTTCGACACCGTTCTCTTCTTGGAACGGTTTCTACCCTGCTCAGATGAAATATTCAAGAAAGATTATTGCCAGGTGTTCGAACAAACTTTTAATGTTTTCAAATTCATTTTCTCAGCGGAATTTTCCAATAGGGCCGCCGGAGGCTATCGCCAATTTTCAAATTGCATTCCGAACTTTAATCGATAATTCGTCGGAAACAATAGGTCTTCAGATTACGATTACGGTATCTGACTATCGATTCATCCTTTCCTTTTACAGTGTCCTTTCGACACCCTTCTCTTCTCGGAACGGTTTCTACCCTGCTCAGATGAAATATTCAAGAAAGATTATTGCCAGGTGTTTGAACAAACTTTTAATGTTTTCAAATTCATTTTCTCAGCGGAATTTTTCAATAGGGCCGCCGGAGGCTATCGCCAATTTTTCAATTGTGTTTCGAACTTAAACGATAATTCGTCGGAAACAATAGGTCTTCAGATTACGATTACGGTATCTGACTATCGATTCATCCTTTCCTTTTACAGTGTCCTTTCGACACTCTTCTCTTCTCGAAACGGCTTCTACCCTGCTCAGATGAAATATTCAAGAAAGATTATTGCCAGGTGTTCGAACAAACTTTTAATGTTTTCAAATTCATTTTCTCAGCGGAATTTTCCAATAGGGCCGCCGGAGGCTATCGCCAATTTTCAAATTGCATTCCGAACTTTAATCGATAATTCGTCGGAAACAATAGGTCTTCAGATTACGATTACGGTATCTGACTATCGATTCATCCTTTCCTTTTACAGTGTCCTTTCGACACCCTTCTCTTCTCGAAACAGCTTCTACCCTGCTCAGATGAAATATTCAAGAAAGATTATTGCCAGGTGTTTGAACAAACTTTTAATGTTTTCAAATTCATTTTCTCAGCGGAATTTTTCAATAGGGCCGCCGGAGGCTATCGCCAATTTTTCAATTGTGTTTCGAACTTAAACGATAATTCGTCGGAAACAATAGGTCTTCAGATTACGATTACGGTATCTGACTATCGATTCATCCTTTCCTTTTACAGTGTCCTTTCGACACCCTTCTCTTCTCGGAACGGTTTCTACCCTGCTCAGATGAAATATTCAAGAAAGATTATTGCCAGGTGTTTGAACAAACTTTTAATGTTTTCAAATTCATTTTCTCAGCGGAATTTTTCAATAGGGCCGCCGGAGGCTATCGCCAATTTTTCAATTGTGTTTCGAACTTAAACGATAATTCGTCGGAAACAATAGGTCTTCAGATTACGATTACGGTATCTGACTATCGATTCATCCTTTCCTTTTGCAGTGTCCTTTCGACACTCTTCTCTTCTCGGATGAAATCAAGCCCACTCGGACAAAGTGTTGAAGAGAGATGATCACCAGGTGGTTGACCAAACTTTTCATATTTCCAAGTTCATTTTCTGAGTGGAATTTTCTGGTAGGGCCGCCGGAGGCTATCGTCAATTTTTGAATAGCTTTTCGAACTTCAATCGATAATTCGTCGGATTCAATCGACCTTGAGATTACGGTATCTGAATATCGATTCATCCTTTCCTTTTGCTGTGTCCTTTCGACACTCTTCTCTTCTCGGATGAAATCAAACCCACTCGGACAAAGTGTTGAAGAGAGATGATCACCAGGTGGTTCACCAAACCTTAATATTTCCAAGTTCATTTTCTGAGTGGGATTTTCTGGTAGGGCCGCCGGAGGCTATCGCCAATTTTTGAATAGCTTTTCGAACTTCAATCGATAATTCGTCGGATTCAATCGACCTTGAAATTACGGTATCTGAATATCGATTCATCCTTTCCTTTTGCAGTGTCCTTTCGACACTCTTCTCTTCTCGGATGAAATCAAACCCACTCGGACAAAGTGTTGAAGAGAGATGATCACCAGGTGGTTCACCAAACTTTAATGTTTTTAATTTCATTTTCTGAGTGGAATTTTCTGGTAGGGCCGCCGGAGGCTATCGTCAATTTTTGAATAGCTTTTCGAACTTCAATCGATAATTCGTCGGATTCAATCGACCTTGAGATTACGGTATCTGAATATCGATTCATCCTTTCCTTTTGCAGTGTCCTTTCGACACTCTTCTCTTCTCGGATGAAATCAAACCCACTCGGACAAAGTGTTGAAGAGAGATGATCACCAGGTGGTTGACCAAACTTTTAATATTTCCAAGTTCATTTTCTGAGTGGAATTTTCTGGTAGGGCCGCCGGAGGCTATCGTCAATTTTTGAATAGCTTTTCGAACTTCAATCGATAATTCGTCGGATTTAATCGACCTTGAGATTACGGTATCTGAATATCGATTCATCCTTTCCTTTTGCAGTGTCCTTTCGACACTCTTCTCTTCTCGGATGAAATCAAGCCCACTCGGACAAAGTGTTGAAGAGAGATGATCACCAGGTGGTTGACCAAACTTTAATGTTTTTAATTTCATTTTCTGAGTGGAATTTTCTGGTAGGGCCGCCGGAGGCTATCGTCAATTTTTGAATAGCTTTTCGAACTTCAATCGATAATTCGTCGGATTCAATCGACCTTGAGATTACGGTATCTTAATATCGATTCGTCCTTTCCTTTTGCAGTGTCCTTTCGACACTCTTCTCTTTATCGGATGAAATCAAACCCACTCGGACAAAGTGTTGAAGAGAGATGATCACCAGGTGGTTCACCAAACTTTAATATTTCCAAGTTCATTTTCTGAGTGGGATTTTCTGGTAGGGCCGCCGGAGGCTATCGCCAATTTTTGAATAGCTTTTCAAACTTCAATCGATAATTCGTCGGATTCAATCGACCTTGAGATTACGGTATCTGAATATCGATTCATCCTTTCCTTTTACAGTGTCCTTTCGACACCCTTCTCTTCTCGAAACAGCTTCTACCCTGCTCAGATGAAATATTCAAGAAAGATTATTGCCAGGTGTTTGAACAAACTTTTAATGTTTTCAAATTCATTTTCTCAGCGGAATTTTTCAATAGGGCCGCCGGAGGCTATCGCCAATTTTTCAATTGTGTTTCGAACTTAAACGATAATTCGTCGGAAACAATAGGTCTTCAGATTACGGTTACGGTATCTGACTATCGATTCATCCTTTCCTTTTACAGTGTCCTTTCGACACCCTTCTCTTCTCGGAACGGTTTCTACCCTGCTCAGATGAAATATTCAAGAAAGATTATTGCCAGGTGTTTGAACAAACTTTTAATGTTTTCAAATTCATTTTCTCAGCGGAATTTTTCAATAGGGCCGCCGGAGGCTATCGCCAATTTTTCAATTGTGTTTCGAACTTAAACGATAATTCGTCGGAAACAATAGGTCTTCAGATTACGATTACGGTATCTGACTATCGATTCATCCTTTCCTTTTGCAGTGTCCTTTCGACACTCTTCTCTTCTCGGATGAAATCAAGCCCACTCGGACAAAGTGTTGAAGAGAGATGATCACCAGGTGGTTGACCAAACTTTTCATATTTCCAAGTTCATTTTCTGAGTGGAATTTTCTGGTAGGGCCGCCGGAGGCTATCGTCAATTTTTGAATAGCTTTTCGAACTTCAATCGATAATTCGTCGGATTCAATCGACCTTGAGATTACGGTATCTGAATATCGATTCATCCTTTCCTTTTGCTGTGTCCTTTCGACACTCTTCTCTTCTCGGATGAAATCAAACCCACTCGGACAAAGTGTTGAAGAGAGATGATCACCAGGTGGTTCACCAAACCTTAATATTTCCAAGTTCATTTTCTGAGTGGGATTTTCTGGTAGGGCCGCCGGAGGCTATCGCCAATTTTTGAATAGCTTTTCGAACTTCAATCGATAATTCGTCGGATTCAATCGACCTTGAAATTACGGTATCTGAATATCGATTCATCCTTTCCTTTTGCAGTGTCCTTTCGACACTCTTCTCTTCTCGGATGAAATCAAACCCACTCGGACAAAGTGTTGAAGAGAGATGATCACCAGGTGGTTCACCAAACTTTAATGTTTTTAATTTCATTTTCTGAGTGGAATTTTCTGGTAGGGCCGCCGGAGGCTATCGTCAATTTTTGAATAGCTTTTCGAACTTCAATCGATAATTCGTCGGATTCAATCGACCTTGAGATTACGGTATCTGAATATCGATTCATCCTTTCCTTTTGCAGTGTCCTTTCGACACTCTTCTCTTCTCGGATGAAATCAAACCCACTCGGACAAAGTGTTGAAGAGAGATGATCACCAGGTGGTTGACCAAACTTTTAATATTTCCAAGTTCATTTTCTGAGTGGAATTTTCTGGTAGGGCCGCCGGAGGCTATCGTCAATTTTTGAATAGCTTTTCGAACTTCAATCGATAATTCGTCGGATTTAATCGACCTTGAGATTACGGTATCTGAATATCGATTCATCCTTTCCTTTTGCAGTGTCCTTTCGACACTCTTCTCTTCTCGGATGAAATCAAGCCCACTCGGACAAAGTGTTGAAGAGAGATGATCACCAGGTGGTTGACCAAACTTTAATGTTTTTAATTTCATTTTCTGAGTGGAATTTTCTGGTAGGGCCGCCGGAGGCTATCGTCAATTTTTGAATAGCTTTTCGAACTTCAATCGATAATTCGTCGGATTCAATCGACCTTGAGATTACGGTATCTGAATATCGATTCGTCCTTTCCTTTTGCAGTGTCCTTTCGACACTCTTCTCTTTATCGGATGAAATCAAACCCACTCGGACAAAGTGTTGAAGAGAGATGATCACCAGGTGGTTCACCAAACTTTAATATTTCCAAGTTCATTTTCTGAGTGGGATTTTCTGGTAGGGCCGCCGGAGGCTATCGCCAATTTTTGAATAGCTTTTCAAACTTCAATCGATAATTCGTCGGATTCAATCGACCTTGAGATTACGGTATCTGAATATCGATTCATCCTTTCCTTTTGCAGTGTCCTTTCGACACTCTTCTCTTCTCGGATGAAATCAAACCCACTCGGACAAAGTGTTGAAGAGAGGTGATCACCAGGTGGTTGACCAAACTTTTAATATTTCCAAGTTCATTTTCTGAGTGGAATTTTCTGGTAGGGCCGCCGGAGGCTATCGTCAATTTTTGAATAGCTTTTCGAACTTCAATCGATAATTCGTCGGATTCAATCGACCTTGAGATTACGGTGAATATCGATTCATCCTTTCCTTTTGCAGTGTCCTTTCGACACTCTTCTCTTCTCGGATGAAATCAAACCCACTTCATTTCCCTTTCATTTGTATCCTGTCATTTGTATATTGCCTTCTGAAAATTAGCACTCAGTACCATTGGAATGTACAATGCATAGCCGAAGCAGTCAACATTAGAGATGGGAAAGGAAGAGGGCAGAGTCGCGAATGTATGCAAAGTGAGCCGCGCTCTTCCACAAGAGCGAGAGGGAATGGCCTCTCTTCCACAAGAGTGAGATCTCTTCCATAAGACTGAGAGCGAAAAAGCTTTAAAAATAAAGGAATTTTGCACCCAAGTGATAAATATGTTGAAAATCATTAAGGTAGGTTAGTTTGAGAAAAAACCCAACAAAATTGCTTTTTCTTTTTTAAGCTTTTTAAAAAAAAACTCTGACGTCTACTCAGAAATGAACATGATTGAGAGCCCATGTAGAATCGAACGACCCTCCTTCACTCTGACGTCTACTCAGAAATGAACATGATTGAGAGCCCATGTAGAATCGAACGACCCTCCTTCACTCTGACGTCTACTCAGAAATGAACATGATTGAGAGCCCATGTAGAATCGAACGACCCTCCTTCACTCTGACGTCTACTCAGAAATGAACATGATTGAGAGCCCATGTAGAATCGAACGACCCTCCTTCACTCTGACGTCTACTCAGAAATGAACATGATTGAGAGCCCATGTAGAATCACACGACCCTCCTTCACTCTGACGTCTACTCAGAAATGAACATGATTGAGAGCCCATGTAGAATCGAACGACCCTCCTTCACTCTGACGTCTACTCAGAAATGAACATGATTGAGAGCCCATGTAGAATCGAACGACCCTCCTTCACTCTGACGTCTACTCAGAAATGAACATGATTGAGAGCCCATGTAGAATCGAACGACCCTCCTTCACTCTGACGTCTACTCAGGAATGAACATGATTGAGAGCCCATGTAGAATCACACGACCCTCCTTCACTCTGACGTCTACTCAGAAATGAACATGATTGAGAGCCCATGTAGAATCGAACGACCCTCCTTCACTCTGACGTCTACTCAGAAATGAACATGATTGAGAGCCCATGTAGAATCGAACGACCCTCCTTCACTCTGACGTCTACTCAGGAATGAACATGATTGAGAGCCCATGTAGAATCGAACGACCCTCCTTCACTCTGACGTCTACTCAGAAATGAACATGATTGAGAGCCCATGTAGAATCGAACGACCCTCCTTCACTCTGACGTCTACTCAGAAATGAACATGATTGAGAGCCCGTGTAGAATCGAACGACCCTCCTTCACTCTGACGTCTACTCAGAAATGAACATGATTGAGAGCCCATGTAGAATCGAACGACCCTCCTTCACTCTGACGTCTACTCAGGAATGAACATGATTGAGAGCCCATGTAGAATCGAACGACCCTCCTTCACTCTGACGTCTACTCAGAAATGAACATGATTGAGAGCCCATGTAGAATCGAACGATCCTCCTTCACTCTGACGTCTACTCAGAAATGAACATGATTGAGAGCCCATGTAGAATCACACGACCCTCCTTCACTCTGACGTCTACTCAGAAATGAACATGATTGAGAGCCCATGTAGAATCACACGACCCTCCTTCACTCTGACGTCTACTCAGAAATGAACATGATTGAGAGCCCATGTAGAATCGAACGACCCTCCTTCACTCTGACGTCTACTCAGAAATGAACATGATTGAGAGCCCATGTAGAATCGAACGACCCTCCTTCACTCTGACGTCTACTCAGGAATGAACATGATTGAGAGCCCATGTAGAATCGAACGACCCTCCTTCACTCTGACGTCTACTCAGAAATGAACATGATTGAGAGCCCATGTAGAATCGAACGACCCTCCTTCACTCTGACGTCTACTCAGAAATGAACATGATTGAGAGCCCATGTAGAATCGAACGACCCTCCTTCACTCTGACGTCTACTCAGAAATGAACATGATTGAGAGCCCATGTAGAATCACACGACCCTCCTTCACTCTGACGTCTACTCAGAAATGAACATGATTGAGAGCCCATGTAGAATCGAACGACCCTCCTTCACTCTGACGTCTACTCAGAAATGAACATGATTGAGAGCCCATGTAGAATCGAACGATCCTCCTTCACTCTGACGTCTACTCAGAAATGAACATGATTGAGAGCCCATGTAGAATCGCAGAGTTAGCTAATTTTTCATACCTTTTCTTTCAGAATCAAACCAACTGAAGTGAATGACGTTCGAGAGAAGAATTTCGATTCATTCAGTCAAATCGTCCCTTCCTATTTTCTCCTTCCTAAATCGACCCATTACAGTTTAAAATATACACTGAACAGCGTCATTATTCGGATCTTTCCTCAGGATATAATGAGCTAAACAACCATTCATGTATCAGTATAAAACATTTGCAGATCGATGGTTTCTGGAACAGGAGAATGGCGAAACAATTGAGGAATTTCAAGATAGATGTTCCATCCGGGGTTGAGTACAACCCCATGAACTTGCTGAGATTATCACTTATTTTCTACATCTATCTCGTTCTCATTTTGTTATCGTTAGTGATTTTCTTTGGTGAGTTGGTCGTAGGATTACTATTTCCACTGAAAGTCATGATATCCAGAATGAAGTCTCATCCATAACCGATGAACGAAATGCAAATATACGAGAAAGTAGTCAAAAAGATCATTATACTTCAAAAGCTATCAAATGCTTAGTTTTTTTATAATGGCATGTGTATATGAGGCAGAGTAAGAAATAGATACATCAAAAAAAATATATCGACATTCATAAATGGTTTCAGCAGAATTGCTAGCAATAAATGGAACAGTGCAATAATACAAAATGTAGGGAGGCATTTGTTTGGAAGGAGATTATTCGAGATCACCTAATAAACGGGCAATGAAAAATGAAGTAATCTTTGAATTATCGTTGTTCTGGTTGTCGGTAGGATCTTGGGGGATTGAATACGTTTTCTACCATATTCGCAAAGGAAGAAGGAACTCGACCGAAAGGGCAAAATGGAACTTCATTAGTATGGTCATTCATTATCATTTGAATTACACATGCAGTACATACAATATGGCCACATCTAGAGAACGCACTTCGACTGAATGGAATCTCCATACAAATGAGATATTCTCGTGATTCATCCTCGAACAATGGAATGTATGTATTGGAAGTATAATCAACTGATTTTCCACAGCATTGATTTACTAGATCTATATCGGTGCAGTAACTGTATACAATAACACCGCATCCGAAGGAACAAACAGCCCGTCGAAGTGGAGATTCCGTGTTGCACAATTGACAATTACGAGGAAATTGTTGACCGCACGCAACACTGAAAAGAATATACTTATTCAATGGTATAATAATTTTAATTGTATGTACTTATTAGTAAAACTTTACATGGGTATATTTGCAGTAGAAAAAGGTTTACCTTCTTGCAGATGATTTTCTCTGTTCGTCAATCACGTAACGTCTGATTTCATCCAAATGTTTGTCCTTGAGCTGCTTCTCAAAGTTCACATCGAGTGTAGCATCCAATCCTTTGAATGATTGTGGACTGATTATTATCTTCTTCTCAGTGTCAATCTTCAGTCTCTTCGAAGGGAATGACATCTCGGATTCTTGCTTTCACTTAGGGGCCATGATGGTTAGAGTAGCCTGCAAAGTTGGTGTTACACCTGTGTCCAATTTATACCATCCGATCTAACCCATACCGTCGTAAAGTCTCTGTTCAAATCATATAGCCAGAGGGTGTAAATCCGATTGGATCCATAGATGAACTGTGGTCGGAAGAGTCCTATTGTAAACGAAGATTATGCGTTCAAGTGTTCAGGAATACCGAGGAAGGATCGACGAGTGCTCCAATCTTTAGTGTCGCACACATTTCTTTCATGTTTGATCATTATTTTCAACATTTATTTGCGTCTTATTGTGTTAGCTTTATTGATTTTCATCGACGTAGGCTTACTATTCCCACTGAATATTGCGTTTACCTGAGTAATGCGTCAATCCTAGTTTTACCTAAAAATGTTTGTTAAAAATTGGAAAAAGTATGCAGAGATCAACATTTTTTCGAAGTCTTTTGTCTCGGGACCACTAAGAAGAGAGGCACTTCCTCATGGGAGGAGAAGAGAGATGCTCCCCTTCCTAATTTCTTTTGTCTAGTTGTTTGGAAGGGAATAATAAATTAGAGAGGGATATTGAGGCCGTAGCATCCCTGAGAAAATGAAGAGATTCTGAGCGGCAGAGGAAACATCAACTAATGTTTCTGTCGATGAAAGTCTCACTGTTGTTCAAGGATCAAGACTAGAAACAAAATGCATTTTAGGGTAAACATGACGCAATTACAATTATAGATAATCAGAAAAGATGACAAATTGAACAAAAAAATATACCCTTCTAGAAAAGAGCCATTAGAAAAGAAAGTGGCGCCATTTTTCTCCCCTACGTTCATTCCTGAGGGGGGGAGGAGGACAAAGAATGGCTAAATGTTGCAGCCTATCCCAAATCATTAAGATATCGCTTGTTGATCCTTTCTTCCTTGATCCGTTCATTCTAATCTGATCTGTTCTTGTGTTTACACTACGCACCTCTTGAATACGCATGCACTTTTCCTTATTTGGCCTGCCAGATCTTTTATCAGGTTTGGTCATTGATACGTGACAAGGGTGTCGAACTATCACTGCGATCTCAAAATGATCGTGCAACGTCACTATTTCACTGTTGCAACCTGGATAAAAGGAATGAGGAATGGGAAGAACGTCAGTTCACGTGAACAATGCGACTCGCCGTTCTCTGTTCTCTCGTATGCATCGCAACTGCATGCGCCCCTCATAAGCCCAAGCGTAAGTAATTTATACTTTCGAAATAGTCAAAATAGTATCAAATATTTCCGAATGTCGTCCTGTGATCAAACAAGGATCTGATGGATTGGCCAGATGTAAAGGAGTGCCCGGTTGGGGATGTTCCCCTGCAATCATCAACAGCGACGGTCCCAGATGTAGTGACCCCTCCTACTACCTCGGTGTCATGAACAGTGTAAGTAAATTTATTTATTCATCAGTTTCAAATGGTCATGTCCAACGGGAAAATTACAGCAAAACTACCTACCTTTTTTCAGGTTTACTTATTACTATTTACAGATATAGATTATTTAATGCAGCCCACAACTGAGACGCTTGCAACTCGGATCTACTGCCAGAACGGAAAATGGAAGATGGTTGAGATCGATTCCTTTACGAAGAAGACCAATAATATTAGTGGTGTCGCTCTACACTGGTCAGAAAAGTGATCACCAGAGAAAGGACACGTGGTAGTCGTTTGATCGCGAACACATTTGAGATCGGCGGCAATGAATTAGAAGTGAAGGGTGTGTAATTTGTCAAAGATGATCGTTGGGCTCTTCTGGCCGTGATCTGCAGCGATGAATGGATAGAGTTTCATACATCAATTATTGAGAGAAAGGAAGAATGTAAGGGCGGAGGTCGATATATAAGATGGTGTCAGGGATCGATCAGGGGTTCGCCAAGCGAATGGAAAACATCCCGGCTGAAACGATTGTTTTTACCTAGGTAATTGATCCCTGGGATCGATAAGTTAGGTTCCGGAAATTAATCGAACTTGTCTAAATGTGAATTGCGTTATGATGCGTTCAAGTTACTAGAAGAGTTGACAAATACTGGGTGAGCCCTGACAATGGACATCAACAATTTCTTACAATGTTCTGTGCACGATGAGAAGTTTCATAAATTTCAATTGACTGCAGCTCTCGATGGGCGACGCGCTGCCCTTCTCTCGCTGGTCATTCTTCGCCGTGTTCGACGGGCACGCCGGATCGGTGGCCGCCGAATACGCCGCATCTATTGTGATCGAGACACTCCTGGAGTCGGAGAAGCTAAAACAGGTCGGTTGTCTATCTACCCTCATTCTCTTTTACGCATGTTTCTAGCGACACTAAGAAAAGTACAGCCTAGAAAGGTTAAAAATTAGTTAATTAGGGGATGTTATGGTACGTGCTTCCATCGTGCTCGAGACATTAAACGAGCCGTTTAATTGTTATACTATCGTACGATTATCGATCACAATCGCCTCTTGTGTTGCAATACAAAGGACTATCGATAAGTTAACTCATAAATCCGATTCTTTCTCCAGGCAGCGTCGATGTCGATGGACGGCGCGCTGTGCGAGGCTTCGCTGGCGCTGCTCGAGGAGGGCTTGAAGGCCGGCTTCCTCGCCCTCGACGACAAGATCCGCCACAAGCTGGACAATGTGCTGGGCAAGGTACGGTAGTTTTGTGGGGTAAACACGGAGTTCCATGGGGTCGCACACCCTGTTCCAAAGGTCGATGCGAAATCGTACAGTAGTTTTCGCCGCGGGACCTTTTACACGCAGTTTTCGTCGTGTAACACGAAAGGCAGAATCGAGTTCACGCATAGAGGGAATTTTGAAAAATTCTTAGAGTTTCCTCAAGTTTCTGGTTTAGGGTTTTGTAGTGAGTTTCCCCCAGAAAATTCTTTGTATAGCATGAGTATTAGCGTTGAATCCACGAATCCATTAGTTCTTATTCCGTATCTTTCTCTTCTAAGTCATTTCGAGTGAAAATTTTCTTTTCCCACGCAGCATCAAAAGCCCTCTGTTTTCGTGCAGTGAAGTCACTCGACCATTACCTTTATGTAAATACCTAAAGATTCGTAAACAAACTTATCATGTAAGATTTCATGCGAAAAAAAATTAGAAAAATGCGAAAACTGGAAAATACACGTCGAAATTTCATGGTTAATGTGTGAATTGTGAAAATACTCCGTAAAAATGGTTGCGAAATACTTAGAAATTTCGTGGTGCACTTTCGTGGTGTCATGCGACTTCTCATTGGAGCCTGGTACACCGTGGATCAAACGACCTTTTTGATCTACCGACTCTTGTTTCTATCGATCGTCTGGTATCCTTCCGAGCGCAGCTTCCTCCCCCAGTCAGTCCACTTCCTCCCCCTTCCCATCGGGCTGGCGCATTCATTCCTCCGCTTCCTTTTTCGCGCTTTTTGCTGTTTCGATTGCATGCTGACAAATACCTTGTTTCCTGAGGATCGTCACCTGCGCTGAACCATCATTACACTTGACTTTTAGAATATTATGATCTGTTTTTGTCACCGTTTAGCACTGCCGCGGCTTGTCTTTGACGCTGAAAAACGTGTCTATGACGGTGTTTATATTTTCGAAAATGCGCTTTTCTCGTTTTTCGTCCTTTTTTTGGCTGATGCGCTTCTCCAATGCCGCGAGCCCTATGTTTGTGTAAATTCAACCATATGCCCACACAATTGAGGGAGTGTAGGCGTGAAAACATTCCATCCGCACGCATGAAAGTCCCTCGCAATAGGCGCGATCCCCGAGTTCCCGTCTTGCTGCCATTTACCCAGCTTGTATTCACACGCCTCTCAATCCACCCAGTTTTATGAGGCCTTGTTTTGTGCGAGTCGTGATGCACGTGCTTATCAAATTTTAATCATCATCTTTTGCTCGTTCTCGTTGTTTTTATTAAACGCGTTACAAACGATGATCCTTGTAGATGGCGTCGTCTGGATGGCCCCTAGCCCGCTCCACTCCGCTCAGCCCGCCCGTCGCTCGTCGTATCAACAAGATAAGTGTTTCGCACTCTTCTTCCGGGGTTTGCGCTTTTTTTTGTAAGTAACCGCTAACGGGTTGGATGGGCTTCTTTTTACTGTGCATTTTCGTCTTTTTTCCATCGTAATTTGAATCAATTATCTGTTTTCAAACGCTTTCTTTTTGCGGCGCGCCCATCCAATATTAGCTAAGGTGCATAGGGCGATAGTGATCAACTCCTCGCGTTGCGAGGGGCGGACAGTCACGCACTGTCGCAGGTGCAGGGATCGTCTTGTCGGTAGGAGTGAGGCCACAAGCCAAACAACGGGTGCCCACCATGTGGGAGACCTGTGACTAAATCACCCTCTTCGCTGGTCGCGGTGGACGGTCCCGACACGTCCGAGATTGCTATCGCCGCGTTTACTGTTAAATCTCTCGCGCGCGATTCAGTTTGTCTTGGGGGTGGGGTATTTCTCATAGTAACTTTTACGGTGGGATAGGATTGGCAAAGTGCGTTGTACTTTGCGGCTGCGATATTTGAGTGAAATAGAAGTAACAAAATGTTTATTTCTATATTTCGCAGGGAAGGACATCCAAAGGGACGAACGGGACTCGTCGATGACGGCGTTGAAGTGCGGATTACTAGAGGAGACAGTAGGTTAGCCCCAAGGTCTGGCTGATTTCGATTATGACGTCATTAATGGATCTATTCCAGACTGTTTCGTGACAGAGGTCGCGAAGCCCGAGAGGAAGATTCAGTTCCGTGAGAAGATGCTCTGGACTGTCATCACCCTCTTCATCTTCCTCGCCTGTTGTCAGATTCCCCTCTTCGGTCAGGTTCCTCACAAACTGCATATTTTATTAAATTACTATTTGCAGGAATCCTGTCGAGTGATCATGGCCTTCAACAGGGAGCCCTGATGGAGCTCGGTATCTCGCCCATCGTCACGTCTTGTCTTATCATGCAGCTTCTCGCTGGAGCCAAAATAATCGAGATCGGATATTTCCCCAAGGACCGTTCCCTCTTCAACAGAGCACAGAAGTGAATATTTTGACATCGATTTTGTTATTAAAAAATTTAATTCAATTAATGTGCATCTTTTCAGTCTTCGGAATGGTGATCACCGTCGGACAGGCTATCGTGTACGTTGTCTCTGGACTCTACAGAGAGCCCTCTGACATCGGAGCAGGAATCTGCCTTCTCATCGTTGTCCAGCTCGTCTTCACCTGTCTTATCGTGCTCCTCCTTGACGAACTCCGTCTGGTATGCACCTGACCATCTGCCAACTATTATGTTGCTTTCATTGTTATCATCACTAATACATAATTTGTTTCAGAAGGGCTATGGTCTCCGCTCTGGAATCTCCCTCCTCATCGCTACGAATATCTGCGAGACTATCGTGTGGAAGGCCTTCTCGCCTGCTACAATGAACACTGGCCGTGGAACCGAATTCGAGGGAGCAGTCATTGCACTCTTCCACCTTCTCGACACCAGATCCGACAAGGTTCGACACTTTCCTCCCTTTTTCTCAGAGATGACGCTATCTCACGCATCTAAATTTAGTCTAACGTAAAAGCTTATTTGATTCGATGCAGGTGCGTGCTCTCCGTGAGGCCTTCTACAGACAGAACCTTCCCAACCTCATGAACCGTCCTCATTTTCGCTGTCGTCATCTACTTCCACGTCAGATATTTTATTTTACTTAATAATTAATAATAATTAAATAAATATCTTCCAAGATTTAATTTGTTATCTGCAGTGGCTTCCGTGTCGATCTCCCCCATCATGTCTGATCGCTACCGTGGCCGGTACTCTTCTTCCCCCATCAAGCTCATCTACACCTCCAACATTCCCATCATTCTCCTCTCTGCCCTCTTCTCTAACCTCTCAGTTATCTCTCAGGTTTGTATTCACTTCATTCATTTTATTTGACCTTTCATTCATTCAATCCGTCGCCTACTAATTATTTATCCATTGCAGATGCTTGCCTCGAATTTCGGGTGGTAACATCGTCATGAACCTTCTCGTTACTTGGTCTGATGCTTCGAGAGCCTACCGCAGCTTCCCCACTGGAGGATTCTGCTACTATCTGTCTCTTCCCGAGACCCTTGGACACGTGCTCGAAGACTCTCTTCACTGCATCATTTATAATGTCTTCATGCTCTGATCGTGCGCCTTCTTCTCTAAGACGTGGATCGATGTGTCTGGCTCTTCTGCCAAGGAAGTTGCCAAGCAGCTCAAGGAGCAGGCTATGGTCATAAGAGGACATCGTGAGAAGTCGATGATCCGTGAGCTGAGCAGGTACGGTATCCGACTGAGATTATCGATCGATGATTGATTTTTGTAAAATTCATTGAATGAATTGTCTCACTTGCAGATACACCCCCATCGCTGCTGGTTTCTGCATCGGAGCCCTCTCCGTCACTGCTGTCTTCGACTCCCCTCCTTCCCTTCGATGAGGGACTCCGGAGGGTCTCCAGTCGGTAGGATTGAGAGGTAATGCATCTAATATTTATTTATATACTCTTCTGATTTTATTATATTTGCCTCTTTTCAGTTCTCCCTTGACGCGATGGAAAGCTAGCGATGTCCGTCTTCCTCCCTTCTCCATTCCTCTTCTCTCCCTCGCTCCTTCCCTTCGATGAGGGATTCTGGCTGAAGAGGAGCCACGCGGTAGGAATTAGAGGTAATACATTTAATACGTTTTTGATTAGCTATATGTGTTTCCTTTCAGACCTCTTCCTCTTCCTTCCGTCTTCCTCCTTCCTTCTCTCGCTCTTCCTTCCTTCCTTCCCTTCGATGCGGCTCTTCTCCCTCAAATGAGGACGGTCGTCTGGTGGAGAATAGGTTCGTATCGAGGCGTAGCATAAATTATCAATGAGAGTGATGCTGGAAATTGAACGATACTCGCGGGATTCGGGAATAAACGAATCACTTGTCCACTAGGTAGGGTGGTCATCATCTGGAATTTTTTATAACAGCCTTCCCGTGGTTTTGCGTATCGTAGTCGATCCACTGTAGGCTTTGAGACTTGAGAATATTTCGTTTCTGGTCCCCTTCTGGGGAAAAAATGATGTAACACAAGGGCAAAAGTGGGCAGATCTAATGTCTAAATCCGTTGTTGCCAGTTGAAAGGCTCATAGGATATAAAGGGATACTTTGATTGCAAATAAAAGCTTACCTCGATTCAAATAGGTTCTAGTATTCAGTAACTGATGCAAGTTGTCATTTGTAAGTTTCTCTATTGCCCACTGAATTTGTGTTTCCCGAGCATCTTTACATTTTAAATTTTGTGGGTACCAACATTGATATTCAATGGACCATCTACAATTCAAGTTAACATGGCAATTGTAACTGTTGAATGCTACTCGCAGATTACTGCCCAACTGAAATACGATATTTTATTGATTGTTGTACTATCGTAACTTCGAATGGTTTCAGGGATGGCCTTCCTCTTTCTCCCTCGTCCGTCTCTCCCCCGTCCTCCTCTCTCATTCCTCCGATGAGGAGATGACTGAAGAGGAGAGGAGATCGTGCGCGGCCTAAACAGGTAGGAGTGGAGATAAAGAAGATTGATTGGAAAGATGATGAGATTAAAGCGATTCTGCGTCTATAAAGAAAAGCCTTCATTTAAATAGTTTCATTTATCCTCTGAATTCCATAATATGTGTGTGATTTAACATTCATTCCGATTCGCCTGATGCAAGTTGTCATTTGTGAGATTATCTATTGCCCACTGAATTTGTGTTTCCCGAGTATCTTTACATTTTAAATTTTGTGGGTACCAACATTGATATTCAATGGGGCCATCTACAATTCAAGTTAACATGGCAATTGTAACTGTTGAACAGGGGCCAAATACTTAGGTCATGAAACCCAAGATGTGGTACGCTATTACAAATTTCGAAGGTTATTGTAATTGAAGTGGTTAGATTTCGGGTCATTTTCTCGGTTTTTGTCGATCGGTGGTATGCTTTTCTCTAATTTTTGTTCAAATTTGCACAAAAATGTGACATGCCTAGGTCCTTCCGGGAGGGGCATTTGACCTCTGCTGTTGAATGATACTCGCAGATTACTGTCCAACTGAAATACGATATTTTACTGATTGTTGTACTATCGTAACTTCGAATGGTTTCAGGGATGGCCTTCCTCTTTCTCCCTCGTCCGTCTCTACCCCGTCCTCCTCTCTCATTCCTCCGATGAGGAGATGACTGAAGAGGAGAGGAGATCGTGCGCGGCCTAAACAGGTAAGAGTGGAGATAAAGAAGTTTGATCGGAAAGATGATGAGATTAAAGCGATTCTGCGTCTATAAAGAAAAGCCTTCATTTAAATAGTTTCATTTATCCTCTGAATTCCATAATATTTGTGTGATTTAACATTCATTCCGATTCGCCTAATGCAAGTTGTCATTTGTGAGTGGGGTTTAAAAACCACTCGATTCATTTGTGAAGTGAAATTTATTTTGAGGCTCACTATTGTGATTCTCATTGATTTTTGTTTCGTGAGCAACGTTCGCATTGCAATTCAGTAGGGATCATCGGAAATTGTGTTCCAAGGCAAAAATGATTGACCCACAGAAATGATATTTAATTATATTTTGAATTTTGTGCCCATACTCTGTGGAAGTCATGATTCATCTCCTTTTCTTCTTCAGCTTCGATGTCTCGTCCCTCTCATGTCGCTCCCTCTGATGAGTGCATATGACCACCAAGCAGCCGTTCTCCCTTCAACCACCTGGATCCGTCCGGTCGACTGCAGATTTGGTTGGTCATTTGCATGTTTTCAGCAGCATTTTTCTATAGGGTGGCCGGAGGCTAACGTCAATTTTTGAGTTGCTCGTTTCAAAAACGTTGCATTGTGAGGGATATTTGTCATTGCTTTATTTTAGTGGCGTTGTTTGAATCGCTGTCATGTGGGTACTATGTCGGATGAGAACCGACGAACAAATTTCTTCCGTTTGTGGTGTTTAGAACACCCTGACAAATTACTACGGCGGTTAATTTTTTTTGGTTCTCATCCAGTCGGTTCGACGACATAGTGCTATCACGTAATCCGTTCTCCTCGATCTTCGGCCTTCTATTTTTTATTATACATTCAAAAGGCAAGCAGAAGAGTGCCATGTGGAACCAATAAAACGCCGACCCTGCTTCAGTTCGGATCGTGAAACCGATTTATCGATATATATTTAATAAAATAGTGTTTGCAGCTCTCCGGTCGAGCAGTGCGCTCCTTGCTGCGCCTCTCTTCTTCTCTTCTTTGTCAAAGGTGAGCGCTTTGCTATTTGTTGATTTTCCATAGGATGTCCGGAGACTCTTTCTAATTTTGATTTGAATTGCGGTGAACGCAAAAGTTGTAGAGAAAACGTTTACGGTGAATGATGCTTCGATAAAATACGGCTCCACTCGCCGGGTAGGCCAGATGACCAAATAAATCGGGCGCTCGTGCTGATCGTTCTTGTTAATTTAAATTGACATCATAAACGTAAATGATTCTGAAATTGCTGCAATAAGTAACATGAATTATACAAATAAATATATGTTCAGGCTACTCTTCGCCCGTCGTTGGTCGCTCTTCATTTCCCTAACCCTAGTCCCAATTTCCTCTCTCTCTCCCTCTCTCCCGTTCTTACCCATTTCATTTTTGTTTTTTCTTGTAAATTCTCATTCTTGTATTACCCCCCCCCCCCGTGTGTCCTGTAGAGACGTAGAAGAAACGTGAAATTGTATCATTTTTTCTCGCCATGTTTATTTTTTTTGCTCATCGTATTTTACACGCCCCGGCACCACTGCAAAATATCACCAGTGGCTGCCGGGCGGCTTTGTGCAGTGTGTGAGACAGGGTGAAGGGTTACGATAGTTGTGACCAGAGATACCGTACCTTGTTTTGGCCTGGCCTACTGGCCTACTACTACAGTACTGTGGTGCAGTACTATGTCAAGGTGTACTTTTCTCATTCTGTGGTGCAATCTCGATTTCACCTTTCACGGTTGTGAGCCCATCCCGGTCCAGTGGTGTAGCGTTGGTTCAGCCCCTCACCGCAGCGTTTATATCATAGCTTACATGGTGTGATTTCGGTAGTGACTTTCCCATAGTGTGCCTGCCGTATTGTCCCGTTACCGTCTCCCTTCCTCTTCCCGTGGTGCGATGTTAAAACGAACCGTCATTAGCGTAGCGGTGTCACAGCTGGACTTACCAGAGGGTCCCTCAAAGCGTTGTCTTACGACGTAGAATCGCTTGACGTGGATACTCCCTTACCTTTTAGCGTGTCTTTTACTACCTTAGTTATTGTGGTTTGATCTCGGTCGTCTTTCCCAGTAGTGTCCCTTCCTGTACTCCCGCATTCCCCCTTTTTTCCATAATGTGATTTAAGATTTCATGCTAGTGGTGTCTCTTGTTTACAAACCCTCATCGAATACGGTAGAAAGCCCAAACCTACAGTACATATCTCGGAAAAAAATGCCGAAATTTGAATTTGGCTATTGAACGGAAAGATGACCGCAGTTTGAATGGTTCTCCAAGTGCGAGCCGCGTTGGCCAAATTGGCGCGTTGGACGTCGTTTTTGGGAGAGTGAATGCGGAGGAGCGTAGGGGTTTGGAGGGTCGTGCTGTGGTACTACTACCAGGAACTTAAGGAAGGTAGAACGGCAAGGGGGATCATTGGGGATGGGGGAAGGGAGTACAAGACTAACGCAGATGGATCAAGTGCAAGTGAGGAAATTGTAGGCCAAGAAGCTAGTCTTTTTTTCTCAACCACTGCTTTAGTCATTTGTATTTGATCAACGATTGAGCCGAAGAGTGAACGGGAAGTAAGTAGACTAGTTCAAGGTGTGGATCTCACTCCCATTCTGGAGAAGAGTATTCCTCTATCGGAGTACTATGAGGCTATTTATGTCGCTACCGAAATCACACCATGGAGGCTACGATATGAACTCTACCGTGAGGGGCTGAATCAACGCTACACCACGGGACCGGGGCAGCCTCACCACCGTGAAAGGCCAAATCGAAATTGCACCCCAGAATGAGAAAAGTACACCCCCTCCCCCTTCACCTTGTCTCACACACTGCACAAAGCCGCCCGGCAGCCACTGGTGATATTTTGCAGTGGTGCCGGGGCGGGTAAAATACGATGAGAAAAAAAGTAAACATGCCGAGAAAAAATTATACAATTTCACATTTCTTCTACGTCTCCTGAGACGTCTCTACAGGACGCATCTCCAAACAACTTCGCAGACTACGGGAGGAAGGAGGGTACAAGAATGAGCGAGAAGAAATGAAATGGGTAAGAACGGGAGAGAGGGAGAGAGAGAGGAAATTGGGACTAGGGTTAGGGAAATGAAGAGCGACCAACGACGGGCGAAGAGTAGCCTGAACATATATTTATTTGTATAATTCATGTTACTTATTGCAGCAATTTCAGAATCATTTACGTTTATGATGTCAATTTAAATTAACAAGAACGATCAGCACGAGCGCCCGATTTATTTGGTCATCTGGCCTACCCGGCGAGTGGAGCCGTATTTTATCGAAGCATCATTCACCGTAAACGTTTTCTCTACAACTTTTGCGTTCACCGCAATTCAAATCAAAAATTAGAAAGAGTCTCCGGACATCCTATGGAAAATCAACAAATAGCAAAGCGCTCACCTTTGACAAAGAAGAGAAGAAGAGAGGCGCAGCAAGGAGCGCACTGCTCGACCGGAGAGCTGCAAACACTATTTTATTAAATATATATCGATAAATCGGTTTCACGATCCGAACTGAAGCAGGGTCGGCGTTTTATTGGTTCCACATGGCACTCTTCTGCTTGCCTTTTGAATGTATAATAAAAAATAGAAGGCCGAAGATCGAGGAGAACGGATTACGTGATAGCACTATGTCGTCGAACCGACTGGATGAGAACCAAAAAAAATTAACCGCCGTAGTAATTTGTCAGGGTGTTCTAAACACCACAAACGGAAGAAATTTGTTCGTCGGTTCTCATCCGACATAGTACCCACATGACAGCGATTCAAACAACGCCACTAAAATAAAGCAATGACAAATATCCCTCACAATGCAACGTTTTTGAAACGAGCAACTCAAAAATTGACGTTAGCCTCCGGCCACCCTATAGAAAAATGCTGCTGAAAACATGCAAATGACCAACCAAATCTGCAGTCGACCGGACGGATCCAGGTGGTTGAAGGGAGAACGGCTGCTTGGTGGTCATATGCACTCATCAGAGGGAGCGACATGAGAGGGACGAGACATCGAAGCTGAAGAAGAAAAGGAGATGAATCATGACTTCCACAGAGTATGGGCACAAAATTCAAAATATAATTAAATATCATTTCTGTGGGTCAATCATTTTTGCCTTGGAACACAATTTCCGATGATCCCTACTGAATTGCAATGCGAACGTTGCTCACGAAACAAAAATCAATGAGAATCACAATAGTGAGCCTCAAAATAAATTTCACTTCACAAATGAATCGAGTGGTTTTTAAACCCCACTCACAAATGACAACTTGCATTAGGCGAATCGGAATGAATGTTAAATCACACAAATATTATGGAATTCAGAGGATAAATGAAACTATTTAAATGAAGGCTTTTCTTTATAGACGCAGAATCGCTTTAATCTCATCATCTTTCCGATCAAACTTCTTTATCTCCACTCTTACCTGTTTAGGCCGCGCACGATCTCCTCTCCTCTTCAGTCATCTCCTCATCGGAGGAATGAGAGAGGAGGACGGGGTAGAGACGGACGAGGGAGAAAGAGGAAGGCCATCCCTGAAACCATTCGAAGTTACGATAGTACAACAATCAGTAAAATATCGTATTTCAGTTGGACAGTAATCTGCGAGTATCATTCAACAGCAGAGGTCAAATGCCCCTCCCGGAAGGACCTAGGCATGTCACATTTTTGTGCAAATTTGAACAAAAATTAGAGAAAAGCATACCACCGATCGACAAAAACCGAGAAAATGACCCGAAATCTAACCACTTCAATTACAATAACCTTCGAAATTTGTAATAGCGTACCACATCTTGGGTTTCATGACCTAAGTATTTGGCCCCTGTTCAACAGTTACAATTGCCATGTTAACTTGAATTGTAGATGGCCCCATTGAATATCAATGTTGGTACCCACAAAATTTAAAATGTAAAGATACTCGGGAAACACAAATTCAGTGGGCAATAGATAATCTCACAAATGACAACTTGCATCAGGCGAATCGGAATGAATGTTAAATCACACACATATTATGGAATTCAGAGGATAAATGAAACTATTTAAATGAAGGCTTTTCTTTATAGACGCAGAATCGCTTTAATCTCATCATCTTTCCAATCAATCTTCTTTATCTCCACTCCTACCTGTTTAGGCCGCGCACGATCTCCTCTCCTCTTCAGTCATCTCCTCATCGGAGGAATGAGAGAGGAGGACGGGGAGAGACGGACGAGGGAGAAAGAGGAAGGCCATCCCTGAAACCATTCGAAGTTACGATAGTACAACAATCAATAAAATATCGTATTTCAGTTGGGCAGTAATCTGCGAGTAGCATTCAACAGTTACAATTGCCATGTTAACTTGAATTGTAGATGGTCCATTGAATATCAATGTTGGTACCCACAAAATTTAAAATGTAAAGATGCTCGGGAAACACAAATTCAGTGGGCAATAGAGAAACTTACAAATGACAACTTGCATCAGTTACTGAATACTAGAACCTATTTGAATCGAGGTAAGCTTTTATTTGCAATCAAAGTATCCCTTTATATCGTATGAGCCTTTCAACTGGCAACAACGGATTTAGACATTAGATCTGCCCACTTTTGCCCTTGTGTTACATCATTTTTTCCCCAGAAGGGGACCAGAAACGAAATATTCTCAAGTCTCAAAGCCTACAGTGGATCGACTACGATACGCAAAACCACGGGAAGGCTGTTATAAAAATTCCAGATGATGACCACCCTACCTAGTGGACAAGTGATTCGTTTATTCCCGAATCCCGCGAGTATCGTTCAATTTCCAGCATCACTCTCATTGATAATTTATGCTACGCCTCGATACGAACCTATTCTCCACCAGACGACCGTCCTCATTTGAGGGGAGAAGAGCCGCATCGAAGGGAAGGAAGGAAGGAAGAGCGAGAGAAGGAAGGAGGAAGACGGAAGGAAGAGGAAGAGGTCTGAAAGGAAACACATATAGCTAATCAAAAACGTATTAAATGTATTACCTCTAATTCCTACCGCGTGGCTCCTCTTCAGCAAGAATCCCTCATCGAAGGGAAGGAGCGAGGGAGAGAAGAGGAATGGAGAAGGGAGGAAGACGGACATCGCTAGCTTTCCATCGCGTCAAGGGAGAACTGAAAAGAGGCAAATATAATAAAATCAGAAGAGTATATAAATAAATATTAGATGCATTACCTCTCAATCCTACCGACTGGAGACCCTCCGGAGTCCCTCATCGAAGGGAAGGAGGGGAGTCGAAGACAGCAGTGACGGAGAGGGCTCCGATGCAGAAACCAGCAGCGATGGGGGTGTATCTGCAAGTGAGACAATTCATTCAATGAATTTTACAAAAATCAATCATCGATCGATAATCTCAGTCGGATACCGTACCTGCTCAGCTCACGGATCATCGACTTCTCACGATGTCCTCTGATGACCATAGCCTGCTCCTTGAGCTGCTTGGCAACTTCCTTGGCAGAAGAGCCAGACACATCGATCCACGTCTTAGAGAAGAAGGCGCACGATCAGAGCATGAAGACATTATAAATGATGCAGTGAAGAGAGTCTTCGAGCACGTGTCCAAGGGTCTCGGGAAGAGACAGATAGTAGCAGAATCCTCCAGTGGGGAAGCTGCGGTAGGCTCTCGAAGCATCAGACCAAGTAACGAGAAGGTTCATGACGATGTTACCACCCGAAATTCGAGGCAAGCATCTGCAATGGATAAATAATTAGTAGGCGACGGATTGAATGAATGAAAGGTCAAATAAAATGAGTGAAGTGAATACAAACCTGAGAGATAACTGAGAGGTTAGAGAAGAGGGCAGAGAGGAGAATGATGGGAATGTTGGAGGTGTAGATGAGCTTGATGGGGAAGAAGAGTACCGGCCACGGTAGCGATCAGACATGATGGGGGAGATCGACACGGAAGCCACTGCAGATAACAAATTAAATCTTGGAAGATATTTATTTAATTATTATTAATTATTAAGTAAAATAAAATATCTGACGTGGAAGTAGATGACGACAGCGAAAATGAGGACGGTTCATGAGGTTGGGAAGGTTCTGTCTGTAGAAGGCCTCACGGAGAGCACGCACCTGCATCGAATCAAATAAGCTTTTACGTTAGACTAAATTTAGATGCGTGAGATAGCGTCATCTCTGAGAAAAAGGGAGGAAAGTGTCGAACCTTGTCGGATCTGGTGTCGAGAAGGTGGAAGAGTGCAATGACTGCTCCCTCGAATTCGGTTCCACGGCCAGTGTTCATTGTAGCAGGCGAGAAGGCCTTCCACACGATAGTCTCGCAGATATTCGTAGCGATGAGGAGGGAGATTCCAGAGCGGAGACCATAGCCCTTCTGAAACAAATTATGTATTAGTGATGATAACAATGAAAGCAACATAATAGTTGGCAGATGGTCAGGTGCATACCAGACGGAGTTCGTCAAGGAGGAGCACGATAAGACAGGTGAAGACGAGCTGGACAACGATGAGAAGGCAGATTCCTGCTCCGATGTCAGAGGGCTCTCTGTAGAGTCCAGAGACAACGTACACGATAGCCTGTCCGACGGTGATCACCATTCCGAAGACTGAAAAGATGCACATTAATTGAATTAAATTTTTTAATAACAAAATCGATGTCAAAATATTCACTTCTGTGCTCTGTTGAAGAGGGAACGGTCCTTGGGGAAATATCCGATCTCGATTATTTTGGCTCCAGCGAGAAGCTGCATGATAAGACAAGACGTGACGATGGGCGAGATACCGAGCTCCATCAGGGCTCCCTGTTGAAGGCCATGATCACTCGACAGGATTCCTGCAAATAGTAATTTAATAAAATATGCAGTTTGTGAGGAACCTGACCGAAGAGGGGAATCTGACAACAGGCGAGGAAGATGAAGAGGGTGATGACAGTCCAGAGCATCTTCTCACGGAACTGAATCTTCCTCTCGGGCTTCGCGACCTCTGTCACGAAACAGTCTGGAATAGATCCATTAATGACGTCATAATCGAAATCAGCCAGACCTTGGGGCTAACCTACTGTCTCCTCTAGTAATCCGCACTTCAACGCCGTCATCGACGAGTCCCGTTCGTCCCTTTGGATGTCCTTCCCTGCGAAATATAGAAATAAACATTTTGTTACTTCTATTTCACTCAAATATCGCAGCCGCAAAGTACAACGCACTTTGCCAATCCTATCCCACCGTAAAAGTTACTATGAGAAATACCCCACCCCCAAGACAAACTGAATCGCGCGCGAGAGATTTAACAGTAAACGCGGCGATAGCAATCTCGGACGTGTCGGGACCGTCCACCGCGACCAGCGAAGAGGGTGATTTAGTCACAGGTCTCCCACATGGTGGGCACCCGTTGTTTGGCTTGTGGCCTCACTCCTACCGACAAGACGATCCCTGCACCTGCGACAGTGCGTGACTGTCCGCCCCTCGCAACGCGAGGAGTTGATCACTATCGCCCTATGCACCTTAGCTAATATTGGATGGGCGCGCCGCAAAAAGAAAGCGTTTGAAAACAGATAATTGATTCAAATTACGATGGAAAAAAGACGAAAATGCACAGTAAAAAGAAGCCCATCCAACCCGTTAGCGGTTACTTACAAAAAAAAGCGCAAACCCCGGAAGAAGAGTGCGAAACACTTATCTTGTTGATACGACGAGCGACGGGCGGGCTGAGCGGAGTGGAGCGGGCTAGGGGCCATCCAGACGACGCCATCTACAAGGATCATCGTTTGTAACGCGTTTAATAAAAACAACGAGAACGAGCAAAAGATGATGATTAAAATTTGATAAGCACGTGCATCACGACTCGCACAAAACAAGGCCTCATAAAACTGGGTGGATTGAGAGGCGTGTGAATACAAGCTGGGTAAATGGCAGCAAGACGGGAACTCGGGGATCGCGCCTATTGCGAGGGACTTTCATGCGTGCGGATGGAATGTTTTCACGCCTACACTCCCTCAATTGTGTGGGCATATGGTTGAATTTACACAAACATAGGGCTCGCGGCATTGGAGAAGCGCATCAGCCAAAAAAGGACGAAAAACGAGAAAAGCGCATTTTCGAAAATATAAACACCGTCATAGACACGTTTTTCAGCGTCAAAGACAAGCCGCGGCAGTGCTAAACGGTGACAAAAACAGATCATAATATTCTAAAAGTCAAGTGTAATGATGGTTCAGCGCAGGTGACGATCCTCAGGAAACAAGGTATTTGTCAGCATGCAATCGAAACAGCAAAAAGCGCGAAAAAGGAAGCGGAGGAATGAATGCGCCAGCCCGATGGGAAGGGGAGGAAGTGGACTGACTGGGGGAGGAAGCTGCGCTCGGAAGGATACCAGACGATCGATAGAAACAAGAGTCGGTAGATCAAAAAGGTCGTTTGATCCACGGTGTACCAGGCTCCAATGAGAAGTCGCATGACACCACGAAAGTGCACCACGAAATTTCTAAGTATTTCGCAACCATTTTTACGGAGTATTTTCACAATTCACACATTAACCATGAAATTTCGACGTGTATTTTCCAGTTTTCGCATTTTTCTAATTTTTTTTCGCATGAAATCTTACATGATAAGTTTGTTTACGAATCTTTAGGTATTTACATAAAGGTAATGGTCGAGTGACTTCACTGCACGAAAACAGAGGGCTTTTGATGCTGCGTGGGAAAAGAAAATTTTCACTCGAAATGACTTAGAAGAGAAAGATACGGAATAAGAACTAATGGATTCGTGGATTCAACGCTAATACTCATGCTATACAAAGAATTTTCTGGGGGAAACTCACTACAAAACCCTAAACCAGAAACTTGAGGAAACTCTAAGAATTTTTCAAAATTCCCTCTATGCGTGAACTCGATTCTGCCTTTCGTGTTACACGACGAAAACTGCGTGTAAAAGGTCCCGCGGCGAAAACTACTGTACGATTTCGCATCGACCTTTGGAACAGGGTGTGCGACCCCATGGAACTCCGTGTTTACCCCACAAAACTACCGTACCTTGCCCAGCACATTGTCCAGCTTGTGGCGGATCTTGTCGTCGAGGGCGAGGAAGCCGGCCTTCAAGCCCTCCTCGAGCAGCGCCAGCGAAGCCTCGCACAGCGCGCCGTCCATCGACATCGACGCTGCCTGGAGAAAGAATCGGATTTATGAGTTAACTTATCGATAGTCCTTTGTATTGCAACACAAGAGGCGATTGTGATCGATAATCGTACGATAGTATAACAATTAAACGGCTCGTTTAATGTCTCGAGCACGATGGAAGCACGTACCATAACATCCCCTAATTAACTAATTTTTAACCTTTCTAGGCTGTACTTTTCTTAGTGTCGCTAGAAACATGCGTAAAAGAGAATGAGGGTAGATAGACAACCGACCTGTTTTAGCTTCTCCGACTCCAGGAGTGTCTCGATCACAATAGATGCGGCGTATTCGGCGGCCACCGATCCGGCGTGCCCGTCGAACACGGCGAAGAATGACCAGCGAGAGAAGGGCAGCGCGTCGCCCATCGAGGAGAGCTGCAGTCAATTGAAATTTATGAAACTTCTCATCGTGCACAGAACATTGTAAGAAATTGTTGATGTCCATTGTCAGGGCTCACCCAGTATTTGTCAACTCTTCTAGTAACTTGAACGCATCATAACGCAATTCACATTTAGACAAGTTCGATTAATTTCCGGAACCTAACTTATCGATCCCAGGGATCAATTACCTAGGTAAAAACAATCGTTTCAGCCGGGATGTTTTCCATTCGCTTGGCGAACCCCTGATCGATCCCTGACACCATCTTATATATCGACCTCCGCCCTTACATTCTTCCTTTCTCTCAATAATTGATGTATGAAACTCTATCCATTCATCGCTGCAGATCACGGCCAGAAGAGCCCAACGATCATCTTTGACAAATTACACACCCTTCACTTCTAATTCATTGCCGCCGATCTCAAATGTGTTCGCGATCAAACGACTACCACGTGTCCTTTCTCTGGTGATCACTTTTCTGACCAGTGTAGAGCGACACCACTAATATTATTGGTCTTCTTCGTAAAGGAATCGATCTCAACCATCTTCCATTTTCCGTTCTGGCAGTAGATCCGAGTTGCAAGCGTCTCAGTTGTGGGCTGCATTAAATAATCTATATCTGTAAATAGTAATAAGTAAACCTGAAAAAAGGTAGGTAGTTTTGCTGTAATTTTCCCGTTGGACATGACCATTTGAAACTGATGAATAAATAAATTTACTTACACTGTTCATGACACCGAGGTAGTAGGAGGGGTCACTACATCTGGGACCGTCGCTGTTGATGATTGCAGGGGAACATCCCCAACCGGGCACTCCTTTACATCTGGCCAATCCATCAGATCCTTGTTTGATCACAGGACGACATTCGGAAATATTTGATACTATTTTGACTATTTCGAAAGTATAAATTACTTACGCTTGGGCTTATGAGGGGCGCATGCAGTTGCGATGCATACGAGAGAACAGAGAACGGCGAGTCGCATTGTTCACGTGAACTGACGTTCTTCCCATTCCTCATTCCTTTTATCCAGGTTGCAACAGTGAAATAGTGACGTTGCACGATCATTTTGAGATCGCAGTGATAGTTCGACACCCTTGTCACGTATCAATGACCAAACCTGATAAAAGATCTGGCAGGCCAAATAAGGAAAAGTGCATGCGTATTCAAGAGGTGCGTAGTGTAAACACAAGAACAGATCAGATTAGAATGAACGGATCAAGGAAGAAAGGATCAACAAGCGATATCTTAATGATTTGGGATAGGCTGCAACATTTAGCCATTCTTTGTCCTCCTCCCCCCTCAGGAATGAACGTAGGGGAGAAAAATGGCGCCACTTTCTTTTCTAATGGCTCTTTTCTAGAAGGGTATATTTTTTTGTTCAATTTGTCATCTTTTCTGATTATCTATAATTGTAATTGCGTCATGTTTACCCTAAAATGCATTTTGTTTCTAGTCTTGATCCTTGAACAACAGTGAGACTTTCATCGACAGAAACATTAGTTGATGTTTCCTCTGCCGCTCAGAATCTCTTCATTTTCTCAGGGATGCTACGGCCTCAATATCCCTCTCTAATTTATTATTCCCTTCCAAACAACTAGACAAAAGAAATTAGGAAGGGGAGCATCTCTCTTCTCCTCCCATGAGGAAGTGCCTCTCTTCTTAGTGGTCCCGAGACAAAAGACTTCGAAAAAATGTTGATCTCTGCATACTTTTTCCAATTTTTAACAAACATTTTTAGGTAAAACTAGGATTGACGCATTACTCAGGTAAACGCAATATTCAGTGGGAATAGTAAGCCTACGTCGATGAAAATCAATAAAGCTAACACAATAAGACGCAAATAAATGTTGAAAATAATGATCAAACATGAAAGAAATGTGTGCGACACTAAAGATTGGAGCACTCGTCGATCCTTCCTCGGTATTCCTGAACACTTGAACGCATAATCTTCGTTTACAATAGGACTCTTCCGACCACAGTTCATCTATGGATCCAATCGGATTTACACCCTCTGGCTATATGATTTGAACAGAGACTTTACGACGGTATGGGTTAGATCGGATGGTATAAATTGGACACAGGTGTAACACCAACTTTGCAGGCTACTCTAACCATCATGGCCCCTAAGTGAAAGCAAGAATCCGAGATGTCATTCCCTTCGAAGAGACTGAAGATTGACACTGAGAAGAAGATAATAATCAGTCCACAATCATTCAAAGGATTGGATGCTACACTCGATGTGAACTTTGAGAAGCAGCTCAAGGACAAACATTTGGATGAAATCAGACGTTACGTGATTGACGAACAGAGAAAATCATCTGCAAGAAGGTAAACCTTTTTCTACTGCAAATATACCCATGTAAAGTTTTACTAATAAGTACATACAATTAAAATTATTATACCATTGAATAAGTATATTCTTTTCAGTGTTGCGTGCGGTCAACAATTTCCTCGTAATTGTCAATTGTGCAACACGGAATCTCCACTTCGACGGGCTGTTTGTTCCTTCGGATGCGGTGTTATTGTATACAGTTACTGCACCGATATAGATCTAGTAAATCAATGCTGTGGAAAATCAGTTGATTATACTTCCAATACATACATTCCATTGTTCGAGGATGAATCACGAGAATATCTCATTTGTATGGAGATTCCATTCAGTCGAAGTGCGTTCTCTAGATGTGGCCATATTGTATGTACTGCATGTGTAATTCAAATGATAATGAATGACCATACTAATGAAGTTCCATTTTGCCCTTTCGGTCGAGTTCCTTCTTCCTTTGCGAATATGGTAGAAAACGTATTCAATCCCCCAAGATCCTACCGACAACCAGAACAACGATAATTCAAAGATTACTTCATTTTTCATTGCCCGTTTATTAGGTGATCTCGAATAATCTCCTTCCAAACAAATGCCTCCCTACATTTTGTATTATTGCACTGTTCCATTTATTGCTAGCAATTCTGCTGAAACCATTTATGAATGTCGATATATTTTTTTTGATGTATCTATTTCTTACTCTGCCTCATATACACATGCCATTATAAAAAAAACTAAGCATTTGATAGCTTTTGAAGTATAATGATCTTTTTGACTACTTTCTCGTATATTTGCATTTCGTTCATCGGTTATGGATGAGACTTCATTCTGGATATCATGACTTTCAGTGGAAATAGTAATCCTACGACCAACTCACCAAAGAAAATCACTAACGATAACAAAATGAGAACGAGATAGATGTAGAAAATAAGTGATAATCTCAGCAAGTTCATGGGGTTGTACTCAACCCCGGATGGAACATCTATCTTGAAATTCCTCAATTGTTTCGCCATTCTCCTGTTCCAGAAACCATCGATCTGCAAATGTTTTATACTGATACATGAATGGTTGTTTAGCTCATTATATCCTGAGGAAAGATCCGAATAATGACGCTGTTCAGTGTATATTTTAAACTGTAATGGGTCGATTTAGGAAGGAGAAAATAGGAAGGGACGATTTGACTGAATGAATCGAAATTCTTCTCTCGAACGTCATTCACTTCAGTTGGTTTGATTCTGAAAGAAAAGGTATGAAAAATTAGCTAACTCTGCGATTCTACATGGGCTCTCAATCATGTTCATTTCTGAGTAGACGTCAGAGTGAAGGAGGATCGTTCGATTCTACATGGGCTCTCAATCATGTTCATTTCTGAGTAGACGTCAGAGTGAAGGAGGGTCGTTCGATTCTACATGGGCTCTCAATCATGTTCATTTCTGAGTAGACGTCAGAGTGAAGGAGGGTCGTGTGATTCTACATGGGCTCTCAATCATGTTCATTTCTGAGTAGACGTCAGAGTGAAGGAGGGTCGTTCGATTCTACATGGGCTCTCAATCATGTTCATTTCTGAGTAGACGTCAGAGTGAAGGAGGGTCGTTCGATTCTACATGGGCTCTCAATCATGTTCATTTCTGAGTAGACGTCAGAGTGAAGGAGGGTCGTTCGATTCTACATGGGCTCTCAATCATGTTCATTCCTGAGTAGACGTCAGAGTGAAGGAGGGTCGTTCGATTCTACATGGGCTCTCAATCATGTTCATTTCTGAGTAGACGTCAGAGTGAAGGAGGGTCGTTCGATTCTACATGGGCTCTCAATCATGTTCATTTCTGAGTAGACGTCAGAGTGAAGGAGGGTCGTGTGATTCTACATGGGCTCTCAATCATGTTCATTTCTGAGTAGACGTCAGAGTGAAGGAGGGTCGTGTGATTCTACATGGGCTCTCAATCATGTTCATTTCTGAGTAGACGTCAGAGTGAAGGAGGATCGTTCGATTCTACATGGGCTCTCAATCATGTTCATTTCTGAGTAGACGTCAGAGTGAAGGAGGGTCGTTCGATTCTACATGGGCTCTCAATCATGTTCATTCCTGAGTAGACGTCAGAGTGAAGGAGGGTCGTTCGATTCTACATGGGCTCTCAATCATGTTCATTTCTGAGTAGACGTCAGAGTGAAGGAGGGTCGTGTGATTCTACATGGGCTCTCAATCATGTTCATTTCTGAGTAGACGTCAGAGTGAAGGAGGATCGTTCGATTCTACATGGGCTCTCAATCATGTTCATTTCTGAGTAGACGTCAGAGTGAAGGAGGGTCGTGTGATTCTACATGGGCTCTCAATCATGTTCATTTCTGAGTAGACGTCAGAGTGAAGGAGGGTCGTGTGATTCTACATGGGCTCTCAATCATGTTCATTTCTGAGTAGACGTCAGAGTGAAGGAGGGTCGTTCGATTCTACATGGGCTCTCAATCATGTTCATTTCTGAGTAGACGTCAGAGTGAAGGAGGGTCGTTCGATTCTACATGGGCTCTCAATCATGTTCATTTCTGAGTAGACGTCAGAGTGAAGGAGGATCGTTCGATTCTACATGGGCTCTCAATCATGTTCATTTCTGAGTAGACGTCAGAGTGAAGGAGGGTCGTTCGATTCTACATGGGCTCTCAATCATGTTCATTTCTGAGTAGACGTCAGAGTGAAGGAGGATCGTTCGATTCTACATGGGCTCTCAATCATGTTCATTTCTGAGTAGACGTCAGAGTGAAGGAGGGTCGTGTGATTCTACATGGGCTCTCAATCATGTTCATTTCTGAGTAGACGTCAGAGTGAAGGAGGGTCGTGTGATTCTACATGGGCTCTCAATCATGTTCATTTCTGAGTAGACGTCAGAGTGAAGGAGGATCGTTCGATTCTACATGGGCTCTCAATCATGTTCATTTCTGAGTAGACGTCAGAGTGAAGGAGGGTCGTGTGATTCTACATGGGCTCTCAATCATGTTCATTCCTGAGTAGACGTCAGAGTGAAGGAGGGTCGTGTGATTCTACATGGGCTCTCAATCATGTTCATTTCTGAGTAGACGTCAGAGTGAAGGAGGATCGTTCGATTCTACATGGGCTCTCAATCATGTTCATTTCTGAGTAGACGTCAGAGTGAAGGAGGGTCGTTCGATTCTACATGGGCTCTCAATCATGTTCATTCCTGAGTAGACGTCAGAGTGAAGGAGGGTCGTGTGATTCTACATGGGCTCTCAATCATGTTCATTTCTGAGTAGACGTCAGAGTGAAGGAGGATCGTTCGATTCTACATGGGCTCTCAATCATGTTCATTTCTGAGTAGACGTCAGAGTGAAGGAGGGTCGTGTGATTCTACATGGGCTCTCAATCATGTTCATTTCTGAGTAGACGTCAGAGTGAAGGAGGATCGTTCGATTCTACATGGGCTCTCAATCATGTTCATTTCTGAGTAGACGTCAGAGTGAAGGAGGGTCGTGTGATTCTACATGGGCTCTCAATCATGTTCATTTCTGAGTAGACGTCAGAGTGAAGGAGGATCGTTCGATTCTACATGGGCTCTCAATCATGTTCATTTCTGAGTAGACGTCAGAGTGAAGGAGGGTCGTTCGATTCTACATGGGCTCTCAATCATGTTCATTTCTGAGTAGACGTCAGAGTGAAGGAGGGTCGTGTGATTCTACATGGGCTCTCAATCATGTTCATTTCTGAGTAGACGTCAGAGTGAAGGAGGATCGTTCGATTCTACATGGGCTCTCAATCATGTTCATTTCTGAGTAGACGTCAGAGTGAAGGAGGGTCGTTCGATTCTACATGGGCTCTCAATCATGTTCATTTCTGAGTAGACGTCAGAGTGAAGGAGGGTCGTGTGATTCTATCGTACATCGCTCCCATTACCGAACAAACGGCCTTTTTTTACCTTTTCGGCCTTTTTTCCTTTTCGCGAATACGCACTTAATATTCTTGCTTTATGTTTCATATTTTTTGTCCACCCCGATAACTGGACGAATACAAAAATTGGCCGGTAAAATATTATTTTAAATGGGTGAAAAATTACAGCCGTTCCTCCTATTTTTTGCTTAAAATGCGGCTCTGCCAAAATGATGACAATTGATTACGGTAGAGCCGTATTTTAAGTAAAAGTAGGGGGAACGGCTCTCATTTTTCACTCATTTAAAATAATATTTCACCGGCCAATTTTTGTATTCGTCCAGTTATCGGGGTGGACAAAAAATATGAAACATAAAACAAGAATATTAAGTGCATATTCGCGAAAAGGAAAAAAAGGCCGAAAAGGTAAAAAAAGGCCGTTTGTTCGGTAATGGGAGCGATGTACGATACATGGGCTCTCAATCATGTTCATTTCTGAGTAGACGTCAGAGTGAAGGAGGGTCGTTCGATTCTACATGGGCTCTCAATCATGTTCATTTCTGAGTAGACGTCAGAGTGAAGGAGGATCGTTCGATTCTACATGGGCTCTCAATCATGTTCATTTCTGAGTAGACGTCAGAGTGAAGGAGGATCGTTCGATTCTACATGGGCTCTCAATCATGTTCATTCCTGAGTAGACGTCAGAGTGAAGGAGGGTCGTTCGATTCTACATGGGCTCTCAATCATGTTCATTTCTGAGTAGACGTCAGAGTGAAGGAGGGTCGTTCGATTCTACATGGGCTCTCAATCATGTTCATTTCTGAGTAGACGTCAGAGTGAAGGAGGGTCGTTCGATTCTACATGGGCTCTCAATCATGTTCATTTCTGAGTAGACGTCAGAGTGAAGGAGGGTCGTTCGATTCTACATGGGCTCTCAATCATGTTCATTTCTGAGTAGACGTCAGAGTGAAGGAGGGTCGTTCGATTCTACATGGGCTCTCAATCATGTTCATTTCTGAGTAGACGTCAGAGTGAAGGAGGGTCGTTTGATTCTACATGGGCTCTCAATCATGTTCATTTCTGAGTAGACGTCAGAGTGAAGGAGGGTCGTTCGATTCTACATGGGCTCTCAATCATGTTCATTTCTGAGTAGACGTCAGAGTGAAGGAGGATCGTTCGATTCTACATGGGCTCTCAATCATGTTCATTTCTGAGTAGACGTCAGAGTGAAGGAGGGTCGTTCGATTCTACATGGGCTCTCAATCATGTTCATTTCTGAGTAGACGTCAGAGTGAAGGAGGGTCGTTCGATTCTACATGGGCTCTCAATCATGTTCATTTCTGAGTAGACGTCAGAGTGAAGGAGGGTCGTTCGATTCTACATGGGCTCTCAATCATGTTCATTTCTGAGTAGACGTCAGAGTGAAGGAGGGTCGTGTGATTCTACATGGGCTCTCAATCATGTTCATTTCTGAGTAGACGTCAGAGTGAAGGAGGGTCGTTCGATTCTACATGGGCTCTCAATCATGTTCATTTCTGAGTAGACGTCAGAGTGAAGGAGGGTCGTTCGATTCTACATGGGCTCTCAATCATGTTCATTTCTGAGTAGACGTCAGAGTGAAGGAGGATCGTTCGATTCTACATGGGCTCTCAATCATGTTCATTTCTGAGTAGACGTCAGAGTGAAGGAGGGTCGTTCGATTCTACATGGGCTCTCAATCATGTTCATTTCTGAGTAGACGTCAGAGTGAAGGAGGATCGTTCGATTCTACATGGGCTCTCAATCATGTTCATTTCTGAGTAGACGTCAGAGTGAAGGAGGATCGTTCGATTCTACATGGGCTCTCAATCATGTTCATTCCTGAGTAGACGTCAGAGTGAAGGAGGGTCGTTCGATTCTACATGGGCTCTCAATCATGTTCATTTCTGAGTAGACGTCAGAGTGAAGGAGGGTCGTTCGATTCTACATGGGCTCTCAATCATGTTCATTTCTGAGTAGACGTCAGAGTGAAGGAGGGTCGTTCGATTCTACATGGGCTCTCAATCATGTTCATTTCTGAGTAGACGTCAGAGTGAAGGAGGGTCGTTCGATTCTACATGGGCTCTCAATCATGTTCATTTCTGAGTAGACGTCAGAGTGAAGGAGGGTCGTTCGATTCTACATGGGCTCTCAATCATGTTCATTTCTGAGTAGACGTCAGAGTGAAGGAGGGTCGTTTGATTCTACATGGGCTCTCAATCATGTTCATTTCTGAGTAGACGTCAGAGTGAAGGAGGGTCGTTCGATTCTACATGGGCTCTCAATCATGTTCATTTCTGAGTAGACGTCAGAGTGAAGGAGGATCGTTCGATTCTACATGGGCTCTCAATCATGTTCATTTCTGAGTAGACGTCAGAGTGAAGGAGGGTCGTTCGATTCTACATGGGCTCTCAATCATGTTCATTTCTGAGTAGACGTCAGAGTGAAGGAGGGTCGTTCGATTCTACATGGGCTCTCAATCATGTTCATTTCTGAGTAGACGTCAGAGTGAAGGAGGGTCGTTCGATTCTACATGGGCTCTCAATCATGTTCATTTCTGAGTAGACGTCAGAGTGAAGGAGGGTCGTGTGATTCTACATGGGCTCTCAATCATGTTCATTTCTGAGTAGACGTCAGAGTGAAGGAGGGTCGTTCGATTCTACATGGGCTCTCAATCATGTTCATTTCTGAGTAGACGTCAGAGTGAAGGAGGGTCGTTCGATTCTACATGGGCTCTCAATCATGTTCATTTCTGAGTAGACGTCAGAGTGAAGGAGGGTCGTGTGATTCTACATGGGCTCTCAATCATGTTCATTTCTGAGTAGACGTCAGAGTGAAGGAGGGTCGTTCGATTCTACATGGGCTCTCAATCATGTTCTTTTCTGAGTAGACGTCAGAGTGAAGGAGGGTCGTTCGATTCTACATGGGCTCTCAATCATGTTCATTTCTGAGTAGACGTCAGAGTGAAGGAGGGTCGTTCGATTCTACATGGGCTCTCAATCATGTTCATTTCTGAGTAGACGTCAGAGTGAAGGAGGGTCGTTCGATTCTACATGGGCTCTCAATCATGTTCATTTCTGAGTAGACGTCAGAGTGAAGGAGGGTCGTTCGATTCTACATGGGCTCTCAATCATGTTCATTTCTGAGTAGACGTCAGAGTGAAGGAGGGTCGTTCGATTCTACATGGGCTCTCAATCATGTTCATTTCTGAGTAGACGTCAGAGTGAAGGAGGATCGTTCGATTCTACATGGGCTCTCAATCATGTTCATTTCTGAGTAGACGTCAGAGTGAAGGAGGGTCGTTCGATTCTACATGGGCTCTCAATCATGTTCATTTCTGAGTAGACGTCAGAGTGAAGGAGGGTCGTTCGATTCTACATGGGCTCTCAATCATGTTCATTTCTGAGTAGACGTCAGAGTGAAGGAGGGTCGTTCGATTCTACATGGGCTCTCAATCATGTTCATTTCTGAGTAGACGTCAGAGTGAAGGAGGATCGTTCGATTCTACATGGGCTCTCAATCATGTTCATTTCTGAGTAGACGTCAGAGTGAAGGAGGATCGTTCGATTCTACATGGGCTCTCAATCATGTTCATTCCTGAGTAGACGTCAGAGTGAAGGAGGGTCGTTCGATTCTACATGGGCTCTCAATCATGTTCATTTCTGAGTAGACGTCAGAGTGAAGGAGGGTCGTTCGATTCTACATGGGCTCTCAATCATGTTCATTTCTGAGTAGACGTCAGAGTGAAGGAGGGTCGTTCGATTCTACATGGGCTCTCAATCATGTTCATTTCTGAGTAGACGTCAGAGTGAAGGAGGGTCGTTCGATTCTACATGGGCTCTCAATCATGTTCATTTCTGAGTAGACGTCAGAGTGAAGGAGGGTCGTTCGATTCTACATGGGCTCTCAATCATGTTCATTTCTGAGTAGACGTCAGAGTGAAGGAGGGTCGTTTGATTCTACATGGGCTCTCAATCATGTTCATTTCTGAGTAGACGTCAGAGTGAAGGAGGGTCGTTCGATTCTACATGGGCTCTCAATCATGTTCATTTCTGAGTAGACGTCAGAGTGAAGGAGGATCGTTCGATTCTACATGGGCTCTCAATCATGTTCATTTCTGAGTAGACGTCAGAGTGAAGGAGGGTCGTTCGATTCTACATGGGCTCTCAATCATGTTCATTTCTGAGTAGACGTCAGAGTGAAGGAGGGTCGTTCGATTCTACATGGGCTCTCAATCATGTTCATTTCTGAGTAGACGTCAGAGTGAAGGAGGGTCGTTCGATTCTACATGGGCTCTCAATCATGTTCATTTCTGAGTAGACGTCAGAGTGAAGGAGGGTCGTGTGATTCTACATGGGCTCTCAATCATGTTCATTTCTGAGTAGACGTCAGAGTGAAGGAGGGTCGTTCGATTCTACATGGGCTCTCAATCATGTTCATTTCTGAGTAGACGTCAGAGTGAAGGAGGGTCGTTCGATTCTACATGGGCTCTCAATCATGTTCATTTCTGAGTAGACGTCAGAGTGAAGGAGGGTCGTGTGATTCTACATGGGCTCTCAATCATGTTCATTTCTGAGTAGACGTCAGAGTGAAGGAGGGTCGTTCGATTCTACATGGGCTCTCAATCATGTTCATTTCTGAGTAGACGTCAGAGTGAAGGAGGGTCGTTCGATTCTACATGGGCTCTCAATCATGTTCATTTCTGAGTAGACGTCAGAGTGAAGGAGGGTCGTTCGATTCTACATGGGCTCTCAATCATGTTCATTTCTGAGTAGACGTCAGAGTGAAGGAGGGTCGTTCGATTCTACATGGGCTCTCAATCATGTTCATTTCTGAGTAGACGTCAGAGTGAAGGAGGGTCGTTCGATTCTACATGGGCTCTCAATCATGTTCATTTCTGAGTAGACGTCAGAGTGAAGGAGGGTCGTTCGATTCTACATGGGCTCTCAATCATGTTCATTTCTGAGTAGACGTCAGAGTGAAGGAGGGTCGTTCGATTCTACATGGGCTCTCAATCATGTTCATTTCTGAGTAGACGTCAGAGTGAAGGAGGGTCGTTCGATTCTACATGGGCTCTCAATCATGTTCATTTCTGAGTAGACGTCAGAGTGAAGGAGGGTCGTTCGATTCTACATGGGCTCTCAATCATGTTCATTTCTGAGTAGACGTCAGAGTGAAGGAGGGTCGTGTGATTCTACATGGGCTCTCAATCATGTTCATTTCTGAGTAGACGTCAGAGTGAAGGAGGGTCGTTCGATTCTACATGGGCTCTCAATCATGTTCATTTCTGAGTAGACGTCAGAGTGAAGGAGGGTCGTTCGATTCTACATGGGCTCTCAATCATGTTCATTTCTGAGTAGACGTCAGAGTGAAGGAGGGTCGTTCGATTCTACATGGGCTCTCAATCATGTTCATTTCTGAGTAGACGTCAGAGTGAAGGAGGGTCGTTCGATTCTACATGTGCTCTCAATCATGTTCATTTCTGAGTAGACGTCAGAGTGAAGGAGGGTCGTTCGATTCTACATGGGCTCTCAATCATGTTCATTTCTGAGTAGACGTCAGAGTGAAGGAGGGTCGTTCGATTCTACATGGGCTCTCAATCATGTTCATTTCTGAGTAGACGTCAGAGTGAAGGAGGGTCGTTCGATTCTACATGGGCTCTCAATCATGTTCATTTCTGAGTAGACGTCAGAGTGAAGGAGGGTCGTGTGATTCTACATGGGCTCTCAATCATGTTCATTTCTGAGTAGACGTCAGAGTGAAGGAGGGTCGTTCGATTCTACATGGGCTCTCAATCATGTTCATTTCTGAGTAGACGTCAGAGTGAAGGAGGGTCGTTCGATTCTACATGGGCTCTCAATCATGTTCATTTCTGAGTAGACGTCAGAGTGAAGGAGGGTCGTGTGATTCTACATGGGCTCTCAATCATGTTCATTTCTGAGTAGACGTCAGAGTGAAGGAGGGTCGTTCGATTCTACATGGGCTCTCAATCATGTTCATTTCTGAGTAGACGTCAGAGTGAAGGAGGGTCGTTCGATTCTACATGGGCTCTCAATCATGTTCATTTCTGAGTAGACGTCAGAGTGAAGGAGGGTCGTTCGATTCTACATGGGCTCTCAATCATGTTCATTTCTGAGTAGACGTCAGAGTGAAGGAGGGTCGTTCGATTCTACATGGGCTCTCAATCATGTTCATTTCTGAGTAGACGTCAGAGTGAAGGAGGGTCGTTCGATTCTACATGGGCTCTCAATCATGTTCATTTCTGAGTAGACGTCAGAGTGAAGGAGGGTCGTTCGATTCTACATGGGCTCTCAATCATGTTCATTTCTGAGTAGACGTCAGAGTGAAGGAGGGTCGTTCGATTCTACATGGGCTCTCAATCATGTTCATTTCTGAGTAGACGTCAGAGTGAAGGAGGGTCGTTCGATTCTACATGGGCTCTCAATCATGTTCATTTCTGAGTAGACGTCAGAGTGAAGGAGGGTCGTTCGATTCTACATGGGCTCTCAATCATGTTCATTTCTGAGTAGACGTCAGAGTGAAGGAGGGTCGTGTGATTCTACATGGGCTCTCAATCATGTTCATTTCTGAGTAGACGTCAGAGTGAAGGAGGGTCGTTCGATTCTACATGGGCTCTCAATCATGTTCATTTCTGAGTAGACGTCAGAGTGAAGGAGGGTCGTTCGATTCTACATGGGCTCTCAATCATGTTCATTTCTGAGTAGACGTCAGAGTGAAGGAGGGTCGTTCGATTCTACATGGGCTCTCAATCATGTTCATTTCTGAGTAGACGTCAGAGTGAAGGAGGGTCGTTCGATTCTACATGTGCTCTCAATCATGTTCATTTCTGAGTAGACGTCAGAGTGAAGGAGGGTCGTTCGATTCTACATGGGCTCTCAATCATGTTCATTTCTGAGTAGACGTCAGAGTGAAGGAGGGTCGCGATGCTTGGCTCTGCACAGAATTGACGAAGAATTTCAACGCTGTCGGGAATTAATTTCAATTGTTGATCGCCCAAGAGGAAACGAATCGTCTGAAAAGAGTTAGAATTTTATAATTTCAAATCACACTTACCTCATCATTGAAAATATCAGGAACAGGAATGATAAAGCTCCTGGATCCTTCCCGAAGTGATAGAACGAGCTCGGAGAATGACCTGAACATTTTCTTTCTCGAACAGTTCTGTTCAAATCTCGTTCGTTACTCGTCATGGCTTCTTGATGATATTATTGCCTCTAAATCCGGCCGCACGGTGAAATACAACCATTGTCAATGAGATTAACATTGTAATCTTGACCATTTGTCGTATGAATGGCGTGGCTGTAGGGGTAACATTACTTGTTTATCCCCTTGCACCCACCTTGAGAATGATGTCCATTCTTGAGTAGAAGCAGGCAAACACTGGTCACAACGTAGCCAATGAAGAGGAGAAGAAGGGAATTCAGACGGAAGACAGTGAAGAAAGTGAGCTCCGATCCATCTAAGTCATCATTTCGCTGGCGCTCGGCGAAGAATATCTAGAATATGAACTTTCCAAAAATGAAAAACTTGAATTGAACTTAGAAAATGACCTTCTTTGGCGAGAATGAAAAATGAAAATTAACAAAAAAAAAATTCAATCAGATGAGTCACCTACCGAGCTGTATCGAATGGGATTGCTTGCGTAGAACTGATGAACGGATTTCGGTGTTAGTTGCGATCCATCGAGTCTAGTGGTGGTTCGCATCGCCGTAATGTTCGCGTACCTGCTCTGACGGTCTGCAAAGTGTCCATGAAAAGGGAAAAGTAAAATGATTTCGTAAATTTAGGCACTTTCGTCCTGGGGGGGGGGGGGGGGGGTTCACTGCGGGAGGTAATAAAATGGTAGGAGAAAAGGAAGATGACTGACTTATCTCCCTTCTGAAGATTAGATCCTTTCCAAGAACTTCAGCAACAATCTTCCACAATTCGACGTTGATTCCGGAGATTCCATTGAGATCTGTGCCGATGACATACGGATAGAATTGACCCTCGTATTCGACTATCAACGAAGATATTGCAAGGAAATGGGAGTGGATGAAAGTAGAGATATGAGAATGATACTTATTCACACGAAGAGGAAGGAAGGAAGCGTGGGAATGTCAGAGTGGAAGCACATGGCAAAGTGACAAATATTTCAATACTTTTTATTGATATTTTTACAAATTATATACATACAAGTATGTACATTTTACCCTGACCTGAATCATCGTTTGGAAGAGGAACATGTTCTATCGTATCTACAATATTCTCGCTATGATTGGATGCAATCGCCTACCCCTACTAGAAAACTTGTGAAGAACCATCTCTATTAGAAAAACAAATATCGAGACGATTGAAAGCCCAAGTAAAACATAGAAAATAATGGCAAGTCTGAAGAGGTTCATTGGTCGAAAATCAGCGGAAGTCACGGCCAAAGGAGGTTTGAAATTGCGAAGGCGTTTTGCGTGACGGGGAATCCAGAAATCATCAATCTAAAAGCTTTTGAAAAATGTTTCGAAAATAAATAAGTATTACTCGATCCTGAGTGAAGAGCTTCGATAGCACTTCATTCACAGTGTAAACTGTCCATCTTTCGATATTTTTTGCGAATACGTAATGAGTAGAGAAAGTATGGGCGAAAGTCTCCAATCCCGGAACTTCATCTCCAATGTTGTGTGATAGTTTCACACTGCACATGATCCATCAACCATTTTCAATCAAGGTTTCAATAGTTACCCAACAAGCGAACACGGATTCTGTATGAGGTTCATCTCCATAATCCAATTCAGTGGCATTCCAGTCACCGCCTTTGAGTCTTCACAAATTTTGGTTAGGAGAGCCGCAGTATCTGTCACTGTATGAATGTTCTTCGAACCAATCAAGAGGTCGTAAACCTAAAATATTTTATTGTTTTCAAGTAAAACTACACCAGTACATCATCTAAAACAAAACCAGGAGCATCAGTCCAGAATTCACGTGTGCCATCATGCAAACCATCGATGAGACCGGTGAAAGATCTGAAATATCTATTTTAAAATTGAAAAATGTTACTCAAACTAACGTTTCCTTGCCAGGTTTGATGACGACATTATTCCCTTGGAATCCAGCTCCATGGTGAAAGACAATTACTGTCAAACAAAGGAGGAATATTACTTGTACGATTAGAGTTATGAACTTGGCGACTGAAAAGGTGTGAGAAATTATATTTTTATGTGAGAAATTGAATTTTTACTTGTCGATTGAGCCGTTTGAAGTAATAAAGATACGCAGATAGACGAAATTAGATTTGAGATGAAGATTAGTGCGATTGTTTCCCATTTGAAGACAGTGAAGAAGGAAATCTCCGTTTCTTCCAAATCGCCTGCTCGCTGTCTCTCGTACAGAAGATCCTAAATGAAATTTATAATATCGTCAATTTACAAAAAAATACAATGCTGAATCTGATGGCGTTACTGTAAGCGAACGTCTTTGCTCGATCAGCATTCAATTTAGTTCCATCCATTCTCGTTAATGTTCGTCCTTCAGTGATGTTCCGTAGAGTAGATTTCGAATCTTAAAGAATATTTACCCGATTTAACAATGAATTGATTAAATACTCACCAACTTCCTTTTGAAAAATGAATTCAGTATGAAGAGCTTGAGCAACGATTGTCCAAATTTCGGAAAATACTCCGGCGAGATTCAAATCATCATCAAGGAAGATAAATGGATATCCACCCTCGTACTCAATTATTAGAGACATGAGGAAAAAGGGATGGCAGAGGTGAAATGCCAATGGAAGAAGCGAGTAGAATAAGTGAGTGGAATAGAATATTTATGAGACGAATCGCGAGAGAATCGACCACGCTGCGGCGGTAGAATTTTAGGGTCTTGAATCTGGCTGAAAAAATGAGCAAAGGTACTTTGAATGATGCTCTATCGAACTGCGTCGGCCGTTTTTGCATAAGTCGACTCATTTTCGGATGGCGGCTGATCGGAGCGGTCGCACTATGTGATTTCGCGCGTACTGCGCGTCACTAAAATGATCATAACTTACTTCAAAATGAAGATATCAACAATTTTAAAAAAGTGGTCGATCGGGGAGATCAAGGGTAAGATTTCTCTGTCAAAAACGTCATTCCGATAACAAGTTCTGATGCGGAGCGGTCGGTTTTATGAAAAAGTAGTGCAAACTTGCAAATCGGAAAAATTCCAACTTTTAACTATGTACGTTTTGTAGTACCTATATGTGTCTACTAATCCCCAGAAAATCAGCCAAATCGGTAGATGGATAAAAAAAAAGCGTTGACTTTTGTGTGGCGGCAGGGGTCAGCCATGGTGAATCGTCAATTTTGACTCATCCAATCGCGTCCCCTAGAGCTCAAATGTGATGAAAATAACTTTAAATAGTTTTTGGAAAGTGGTATTGCATAACTGACTTCCCTATTTCAAGGAATCTCGTGTTTCCAACTCGTAATGGCCCGCATCCTCTGATAGAATGCAAATGACATATGGCACATGCAAAATGGATTAAATAAGTGTCAAAATGTTTCATATTACGTAAAATTATCCCCTGTTTCCGTTCGCTAAAAATGCGCTGTTATAAGAGGCCGTTTGCGTAAGAGTCGGACAATGTTTGGCACAGCTCAAAAATATAAATTCTCTGAAACCGTGTGTTTCGGGGTTCTCGATGGTGCTGATGACGATGGGCATCTTCATTTTTCATGTCGACCTCCCGTTGGCTCCAGATGACTTCACGTCGAAAACAGTTTTTCTAGTATTACTCAATTTCCAGAAGAGCTAAAATTAAGTGAGTTTGGCTCCCGGGGTAGAATTCGATGCTAATCACGGCTGACTAGTTTATTTTTCATGAATTACAAAAATAATTTTGTAATAAGAAAATTCTCTCAAAGTTATGTGCAAACAGGGAGAGTGCCATAGATCGGACCGGAATGTTGCAAGGATTCCAAATCTGTTTTTAAATTTAAAATCCTGCATGCGGATAAGGTTTTACGCAAAAGATAGTCTACTGTCTTGTAAGTAAATTTGACGATCCTTCCACTTGTTTACTTCCTTCCTCTTATCGATCCGACTCACCTTCCCGAGGGAGGCGAGAGAGCATGGGGAATAGGGAGAGCACAGAGAGAGGGAAGAGGTCAAGGTAGCGAGACTCGGGTAGATCAAGAGATCGGAAGTCAACAAGTGGAAGGATCGTCAAATTTACTTACAAGACAGTAGACTATCTTTTGCGTAAAACCTTATCCGCATGCAGGATTTTAAATTTAAAAACAGATTTGGAATCCTTGCAACATTCCGGTCCGATCTATGGCACTCTCCCTGTTTGCACATAACTTTGAGAGAATTTTCTTATTACAAAATTATTTTTGTAATTCATGAAAAATAAACTAGTTAGGCGTGATTGGCATCGAATTCTACCCCGGGAGACAAACTCACTTAATTTTAGCTCTTCTGGAAATTGAGTAATACTAGAAAAACTGTTTTCGACGTGAAGTCATCTGGAGCCAACGGGAGGTCGACATGAAAAATGAAGATGCCCATCGTCATCAGCACCATCGAGAACCCCGAAACACACGGTTTCAGAGAATTTATATTTTTGAGCTGTGCCAAACATTGTCCGACTCTTACGCAAACGGCCTCTTATAACAGCGCATTTTTAGCGAACGGAAACAGGGGATAATTTTACGTAATATGAAACATTTTGACACTTATTTAATCCATTTTGCATGTGCCATATGTCATTTGCATTCTATCAGAGGATGCGGGCCATTACGAGTTGGAAACACGAGATTCCTTGAAATAGGGAAGTCAGTTATGCAATACCACTTTCCAAAAACTATTTAAAGTTATTTTCATCACATTTGAGCTCTAGGGGACGCGATTGGATGAGTCAAAATTGACGATTCACCATGGCTGACCCCCTGCCGCCACACAAAAGTCAACGCTTTTTTTTTATCCATCTACCGATTTGGCTGATTTTCTGGGGATTAGTAGACACATATAGGTACTACAAAACGTACATAGTTAAAAGTTGGAATTTTTCCGATTTGCAAGTTTGCACTACTTTTTCATAAAACCGACCGCTCCGCATCAGAACTTGTTATCGGAATGACGTTTTTGACAGAGAAATCTTACCCTTGATCTCCCCGATCGACCACTTTTTAAAATTGTTGATATCTTCATTTTGAAGTAAGTTATGATCATTTTAGTGACGCGCAGTACGCGCGAAATCACATAGTGCGACCGCTCCGATCAGCCGCCATCCGAAAATGAGTCGACTTATGCAAAAACGGCCGACGCAGTTCGATAGAGCATCATACAAAGTACCTTTGTTCATTTTTTCATCCAGATTCAAGATCATATTTTCTACCGCCGCTATTGCCCTCAAATGGTCGATTTTCTGGCGATTCGTCTCTTATAGTGAGAAGGGCATGGGTGGGCCGGAAGCTCAAACAACAAAAGACAACATCGGCAACGGGTAAGAAACAGCATAATTCATAATGATTAGAATAGAACTGCGCTACTCTATTTTTGATTTAGCCTTCTTTCACAGAGTATTCCCTCCTATCATTCTCATTCAATATCCATTTCACTTCTGGAACGGTTGCTGCATGGGCCAAAACTCAGAGAGCTTCCAATAGATTTTTATAAGACAATTTATCGTTTTAATGTATAATTATTATACAAAATGGGTTCGTAATTTCAATGAGGCATCACATCGTTCGAATCAGCTCGAACTGTCTTGAGAAACTGGATGAGAGGAGTTCCGCCCGTTCCCGATTCAGAGGAATTCGTAGACTGACTGGAGATGAAGAGGGATACCTACAATACACGATTCACTACCCATTCTATTTCACACTTAAATGTAAATAAATTAGAAAATGAACCAACAACTCTAATGTGCATGGATCTAAAGTTGTCGAGTGCTCTTAGCGCGTCGGGGAATCGCGAATGAGAATGAATGAGAGTGTGGAGAGGCGGCGATTGGGCAGTTGACTGAAAGAGGATCATCCACATCGGGCCTACAGATTTGATTAAACCTCAATCCACTCAATGAATGCTCTGTGAGGGGCAGGCATGAAATCACGTTGCTCGCGAAGGAACGCCTCTTCTGCTCCTGAAATCGATATTGTTACTCAATACAGAGTGCTGTCGCAAGTTACTAATGGTTCACTTTCAACAGATACAGTTCATGCACAAGCGACCATTCAAATATAACCACAAACTAGAAAATCTTGCAAAACTAGAGAAGACAATGAAATTACCGGTGTGTTTCACTCCGAGAAAGGCGTCCATTGTCTGTATTGTACACGATTGAGCTGCACTCGCACCGGGAAGGAGAGATGGACTCGAGTCATTCACACCTACATTTTATTTTGCTTATTTCGATATTTCTGAACTCTCTCTTGCGGTTATGAAGTTAACGTACCCTCGAAGATTACTCCTCCCTCAATATTTGCGTATCCCCATAGGTATGGACGAAGACCATAATAGAATTCAACGGGAGTCAGACGCTCACGGAACCGCTTAACAAATAATTTCTCTAGACAATCTCTACTTTTTCTGCTCTGCACTTGACGATCTTTTTCGGCTAACGAAAAAAGGCAGAGAAGTGCAAAACTCTTTATATTTAAGAATTGTAAGTGACCACGAAGAGTGCAGCGCACGCGTTTATTGCAGTGATGATTCGATCGAGAGCTTCGTCGATATCGGAGGAGATTGAAGAGACACCTACGAATGTTCGAAATAAGAGGATAGTCCAAGGGCTCTTGCTTCATTTCTAGGGGGAGGGGGAATTGGGGTAAGGGCGAAAAATAGTTTGGTACGGGTAAGTGAAGAATACATAATATTTATCCCAGGTGATGGTGTTTATAGCGGAGCTTGCTTCATTGATTCGATTGTCGTTGTCTTTTACCTCGATGACAAATGGAAGCAGCGGCCACAATGGCTGGAGCGAAATCGAATTCCAACTGAACGGAATAATTAACTGGTTACAAAAAAGAGATCAAACCTGCGCATTGAGCGTGAAGAACCACACATTTCCGGAGGTCTTGAGAAAACGGAAAGCGATCAAATCGAGATCGTCAGCGAAAACTTTTGATTTGTCCATATCTGAATATTTTTCCATGAAGATTAGTTTTAATTTGAAAAATGCGTACCTCCACTGATTCTTCTCCAATTGGCAAGACACGTTGAGTGATGGGAGACCACCGGCTTCATTCCCAGTGATTGAGCCACTGAATGGAACGGGATGGAGAGGCATCGAGGAAGGGAGGACGGAGGCTGAAATAGTTATATTTTCACAATGCATATGTCGAAAATGGATATGAAAACCTTGGACGATTTATCGGTCCACAGATACGCGGATACAAGAGTACAGAGAAGGAGATGGGCAAGACGTAGTTGTTCGTATGTCAAAGTGGAGGGAACTAAAATGATCATTTCATATCGATTTTGATTGATTTGATTATACTTTCGATCTCCGACAGATTCTGAATAAGTTGACGCACATTTGCACCCGATTCGATGAGGTCGGGAAGCGAATCTGCAAATATTTTCGAATTGCCAAAATAGGATACTAAAACATTGAAACTCACCACAAATCTCGTGCCAAGAAGCGAAGCTTGCAGGAAGTCTGCAATAATAGGCTAGATCAATTATAGACAGTAAATTGGAATTTTATCTACTGACCTCTCTTCAGGGTGTTCCAACAGGAATGCAAATCTGGGAGAAATTCTATGCTGGGTAAGGAATTCATCAAGAGATGAAGAGGAAGAGACGATGGTTTGAGGGGGCATGACGAGATCGTTACAACTATCTACAAAGGAGGAATAGAAGAACGCGTAAAGGCGGGAATGTATAAAAAGGACGCTTCCTCTCATATCTGACACGTTCCGTGTGTGAGTTGCACAGAGCAGTTGATTGGATGAGAGATGAGAGAATTAGAGACGAACGATTGGTTAGGCAGATCGAATTGGGGAAGCTAAATGTAAGATGTTCACAGAGAGATCAGTGAACTGTCTCGATGTTATTGCGAATTGGAAGCTGAAAGAAGGACTTTGACCTCGAGTGACACACATTCCAGTTGAGAGGGGGGAATTCCTGCTGTTGCTCTCTGAGTAACCACCGGAAGAGAGGATGTTGCCGGCAATTCGACTGCTGAAACGTATGCAATAACAACCGTGTAACTGTAAGCAAGGCCGGAAGTGAGTGGAATTCGGCTTGTTTGCTCGACTAATTTGCAGACACAAAAGGAAGCACCGCAGTGATACTAGTAATCATGTTTACGCTAATCTAGCTGATGCAATCCGTGAATTAAAACTTCTTCGACTTTGGCCGTTCCGCGACCGCTTCGAATATACTATGAAAGAATAATGTGGTCCTAAAATGGAAGAATTGCCGATTGGACTTTGCCCCTGTCCTTCTCCCTCTGTATACGTGTTCCTTTGCATCTGGTTGGAACGGAACTGATAATATCCGGAATCAGGCCATTTCTTCTCGAATTCTGCCATGTCATTCCCTTCACTCGATCAGACGAACACATTGATAAGAAAGTGGAAGTGTTCTATGGTGTTCACTTCCTCAATTCGCCCTCTCTTCCCCCACGTGGTAATTGAATTGTGACCTAGCCACTCCCTTTGTCGCACTTTCCATCAGAATTCCCGTGTGATCTTGTCAATTGACTAATCGAAAGAACACAACAACCTCAACACGGGTAAATAGGTTCTGGCGTCCCAACAAACGTTCGGATAAACAGCGACCGATTTCTGAATGGTGGCTAGTGCGTGAGATAATCTGCTTACGACAGAAGGTGTCATTTGTATCCCGAGAAGCCTTGATAATAGGGCCTGTGACTGGCCATTCTTCGCTGGATTCAGACATGATTTGTAAGGACACACTTCTTCATCCTGATTTCCTGCTACAATCTCTTCTCTTTCCCAGACTTCGTAGCTCCGCACTCGAGCAAGTGATCATACAACTGCTCTATTTTCGTTTCAGTGCGTAATCTGAGCGCGTTTTTTCAACTTTAGTGGCTAATAATCACGAGAACGAACTGTTACAAAAAGAAACACATCCGATTACTAAGGGGTATGTTTGACAAGTGAGAGCATTCCATTCCGAACGTAAAACGTTTGTCTACTTACGATTCTTCAGCAAAAAGTTCCTGCTTACTAAGCGTTTCGTGGGCGGTCGTTAACTAGAATAGTATGTATAAATATGCGTCACTTCCTAATAAACACATGTATCGTACATCGCTCCCATTACCGAACAAAAGGCCTTTTTTTACCTTTTCGGCCTTTTTTTCCTTTTCGCGAATATGCACTTAATATTCTTGTTTTATGTTTCATATTTTTTGTCCACCCCGATAACTGGACGAATACAAAAATTGGCCGGTGAAATATTATTTTAAATGGGTGAAAAATTACAGCCGTTCCTCCTTTTTTTTGCTTAAAATGCGGCTCTGCCAAAATGATGGCAATTGATTACGGTAGAGCCGTATTTTAAGTAAAAGTTGGGGTAACGGCTCTCATTTTTCACTCATTTAAAATAATATTTCACCGGCCAATTTTTGTATTCGTCCAGTTATCGGGGTGGACAAAAAATATGAAACATAAAACAAGAATATTAAGTGCATATTCGCGAAAAGGAAAAAAAGGCCGAAAAGGTAAAAAAGGCCGTTTGTTCGGTAATGGGAGCGATGTACGATATCTAGATAACTCTTCAATTTCTTCAATATTACCGTATCCGCCCTACCGTATTCTCCCCTCTTCTCTTATTCATTCGTTCAATATCATTCACGTGTTTTATTGTCACTCTAATCTGAGATTGTCCTCTACATTTCTTCCCTCGTGTGATTTCTCCCTCTTTGATAAGAGATTCTCCATTGGAAACTCCTCTTTGGACGGGAAGAGTACCGTATGATAGAAGACTGAAGGAGAAGACTAACAACTGGTTCAGACTGATAAAATACTCGCCAAACTAGAGAGAAGGGACGACCGTATCAAAGGGGTTTCGCTAGTCAAATGGGCTTGCTTTTGTGCTCAGATATCTACCTTTTCGACGTCGTAGTGCGTACGTGCTATTTGCATCTCAAGCATCCAACTTTTTCCAGTCCTTCCCAAGGGATTTTTAGTGCAAACTAACAATCTACACTACGAAATAAGTATGAGTTTCTTCCTCAATGTACTATTCCTGGTGTGTGAGTAAAATCATAACCGTAAAAAAACGTCACTGATTTGTGATTCTCTGAATTCCTTCTCTCATCATTTCTCCGAAAGTGTGAAAGAGTGAGCTTAATCCGCTATAGTTCTCAATGTCTACCCTCACTGATAAAGTGAAAACATTCGATCGAATCATCACAAATCGCCTATCTTTCTATTCCTCCCTTCTCATTTCAATTCTCATCCGTTTCTCCTATTCGTTCGAAGTGTCAATCACAACATGTCAATTTTCTCACCATCCTTGTTTTTATCCATTGGAGGATTGCTGACTAATACGGCCTGAAATGCCTTACTGCGAGGAGGATTTGATTGTATGTAACTATTTACAATCATCCTGGATATGAGATGTTTGGAAGAAATGAGGATGAGTGTACCCCATCCGTACAGAATATTTCCATTGATGGACCTACTCCCTACTCTGTACTCTGTACGTACGAGATCAGAAGTGAATCCGGGGGTTATGATCTCCAATTATCCAGAAGTACCATATCTTCAATTGAAGGTATTACATTCGGCAGGTTTATTCAAACATTATCTTTTTACAAATAGAACTCTGAGTACAGGAAATGTATACATAGGTATTGAATGAATTGCGTGAGTCAGCATCGATTCCTTCTGTCCAGAAAGCTCATTCAATTGATGAGAATCTATTCATCTTCTCAGCACAAACATTCACTTTTTCAATAGAATTCATTCAAACGAAGATTATCTTTTTTGTTAGTACAAAACCACTAATATAGTATTATCAGTGATCTTCCTGAAGGCTACTCTCTTCAATTGAAAAGGGCTTTCTTTGCTCAGTACGAACACAAAAAAGCGGCCTAAAATGTGATAAGATGTGAGATGACTCCAACCACGAGTGAATCCAAAAGTGCTTCTATGATCTCTCAATTGAACGAATTCCCTGCATAGATCACAATCTCTTACGTAGTATCTCCTTCCTTTTCCTTCCAATTGTCTGGTCACATGCCCTTTCATTCTTCCATTTCCATCCTGTGGCAACATCAATTTCTTGCGTAGTAGTCACACACCACGAGGAGGGTTTTCGATCGGCCCCAACACACGAATAGACAGAATTTGTAGCGGGATATTTGACAAAGTTCAGGCTGCAAACATCTTTTTGCTCATTTCTTGCGCTTCCTTCCCCTTGGAATTCGTAGAATTTAGACGACGTCTAAACTGAGCTTGAATCCCTCCAATTATCGAGAGAGAGAGAGAGAGAGAGAGAGAGAGAGAGAGAGAGAGAGAGAGAGAGAGAGAGAGAGAGAGAGAGAGAGAGAGAGAGAGAGAGAGAGAGAGAGAGAGAGAAACTGCAAAGTGCTCGATTGTTGTGGAAAACATGAAATGAAAAGAGAACGTGAGAGGATGTGCATATTTCTGATGCTGATTATAGATAAGGACGAGAGGAAGGAGGGGGTGCAGGGATAAACCCAAAAGATCGAAGGACCCTCGTAAAGTACTCACTTCTAGCACGTACTTCGTACTCATCCTTTAGAGGAGATTAATAACTAGAGAAATGACATCTAAACAAGATCAGATCTGACAGTTCTATTCAGTCTCCCAAGAGACAAAGTGGCTGAATCAGTAGAACATCATACACTCGTAATTGTGTGGGAGAGAAAGAGTATAGCAACCGATACGTCATTCGATCCTCCCACGACTAGTGCAAATAGAGGTGGATTGTGATGTCTACCCTTGCGGTTTATGGACAGCTTCATCATATTCTGCTTACTCCTTTTTCTGATCATTTCAGTTCAAAATCATTGTGTTTTCAAGTATGAACCCACATGGGATTCAGAGCACCTCAAATAGATAATTCGGTGGTATAGACTGTGGGAGTGCTCTCTCTTCTCTTAATTTACTTATCCTCGTAACCGCTCGTACTTTTGTCTTCCACTGCACACTAACAGCAGACATTCGCATGTCAAAACAAGTGCAATTAGAGGATAGACGATTTGATGACCTAGTGAGGAAGATCTTTCCATGGGGCTGACTAGACAACGCCCAGATTATAAGAGATTGGACTACATGGTCTAGTTGAGATCCATGAATTCTGATGCTTCATCTGAGCAGTTTATACAGTCGAGGTTGGTTCCCCAGTGAAAACAATCCGTCCCGGCCGGCCCCGGCCGGCCCCAAGCGGCCCCATGCCTTTTTGTGGCTCGTACAGAGAGAAATTTGATATAAACTCAACGGCGTTGTAAAGCTCGTGTAATAAGCTATCGATTTGTGTTAGCAGAATTTTAAGTATTTCTCTCAATACATAGTAAATTGATGAGGAACTGTCATCAGTATTGCGAAAAAGTGGTCGCAAGATTACGGTAAGTAAAATCGTCAACCTGATTCTTTTCAACTTTTTCACTTTTTCGCAAAACTGACGACGCTTCCACATCAATTTACTATTTATTGAAAGAACTATTTAAAATTCTGCTGATACAAATCGATAGCTTATTACACGAGCTTTACAACGCCGTTGAGTTTATATCAAATTTCTCTCTGTACGAGCCACAAAAAGGCATGGGGCCGCTTGGGGCCGGCCGGGGCCGGCCGGGACGGATTGTTTTCACTGGGGAACCAACCCGGACTGTAGTGATCTCAGAGATGATCTAGTTTAGTATAAATGAACTACAAGTAAACAGTAGTCAACATACGAGTAATGAGTAGTTGATGAGGTTGCGGCACTATTTATTTGTCATCTTCGTAGTATCATCATCGACACTTTGCTTATTAGCTTGACCATAGTAAGTAAGCACTGGCCTTACTAGCTAGTAGGTTGCGACGTCATCATCCCTTGTAGCCGATAACTCCCTCATGAACTCTCCCTTCCGATACAATCCCCTCTCATTCTGATCATCCTATCTGCCCTGATGCCCCCTCATGTCCACTATAATCCTCCATCTTGCCAATCCTGTGCCTGAACTTTGTCGTACTAAGAAAATAGATTGGAATGGCTTCATCAACTTGGCTAATCCATCTCAACTAGTGCAGAGAAAGGAGAGAAAGTTGACATTTACTAGTGATGAAAAAGGGGTCCTGTTTCACTCTAGATGGCTGCAGTTGGGAAGTAGTAAACAAGACTATTCTAGGCCTTGGAATGTTTCTTCCCCTTCCTCCTCAAACTCCGCCCATCCCTTCGCACCCCTCATAAGCGGCTCGGTTTGAGTTTCAGTCGGCCCCTCCCCTCAGGGAAGAAGAGTTTCCCTCCTTTAGCATACTCCCTCAGGGCACATAATACTGTGGACAACTTTCACCCCTCAATCCCTTCCTTGAAAGAGATAGGAGTACGGTAGTCTACCGTAGTCCATCATATCTTGATCCGGTTTAGCTGAGCAGCTGAGTGAAAGATCAGCCACTTACCCTTCACCCCGCGATTTGGGTGAAACAAACAGTCGAATTAATCTAGGGTATCTCTCGGCCACTTCCTTTTTTGCCCCCTTCCTCCTCCCTTTCCTACTAATTCATTCTATGGGTGGCGGATGGGAAAAGAGTACAAAAGAGTAGCGAGAGCAGCGTGCTAGAGGGGAACTGCACTTCATTCCATCATTCCTCCCTTGCTCCTACTGATTTATGGGATCATTCTTCACCTTGTAGGATGAGATGTTTAGCTCCACTGATTGACCATCTCATCATGTTTACAAGCACGTCTTACATTCCATCCATTCACGAGTTGAACCGTCTTCCCTCTTGGTCGAATCATCTCATCTCTCATTACAGTAATTATGCGGGTTTCATTGATCTCATCTACCGTATTCATCATTGTCTTCTGTTCCACACTTGCCATCGCAGCAACATGGGATGATCCTCTTCAGGTTTGTTCATCAATTCCACCAATTTCACCTTCCAAACAAGCAAAATTAATTAATGATGTTGCAGTTTTGTGCGAAGAAAGCGCTTGCTATCGCGGAAAACCCGAAATGCAAATGGGCATCCGATGCGTGCTTCGAGAAGAACAAGAGAGCTTCTGCCAGTAAGCATTCGTTATTATTTTTATGTGCAGTAATTAGCATAATTACGATAATTAATTAATGAATTGCAGACATATCCAAGTTCATGTGCACAAATACGTTCACGATGAGGAAATTGGGCGATTTCTGCTGCAATGAAAGCCTCGATGATCTCGTTGATGTGAGCTAATTACAATAATTATCAATTAATATAATTAATTAGTAATTAACTAATTAATTAAATTAATTCTAGATCGTAAACTCGATTTCGGGCAGTCGCCGTCGTCGCTCAAAGGCAAATCCGAAGAGAAGTTCTTCCTCATCGAATGAATTCGACCAATGGATCTATTCCTATCTATCATAAACAACTTAGCTCTTCCCTCTTAATATTCCCATTCTAGTCACCAATTTGTGATCTCGTTCTTTCACTTTATTCAATCCACAGCATTCTGACCCCCATTGTTCTCTCCAGAAAAGGGTGAACAAGGGGATTAAGTTTTGAATTTTCCCGCCACACCGTAATCGGACTGCAAAAATTCAAAATGAGCGGGGAGAGCGGCCGCTCCCTCCGCCCAGGCCTTGTAGTTCGATTCATGCAAAGTGCGCAAGTACATATGTAAAGATCTCCCCCTTCTCTGTCGGAGAAGAATGCTGTGAATCTCTTCATCGAGCTTTTCGTTCCCTTCCCTGACTATGCATCGATCCAATTCATGAATATTCCCATCGCACGTTCCTTCTTTGCATATTATTTATTAGGAAGCAATCGATTTCCTAGTTCGAGTCTTCTTGGCCCCCTCTCTACAGGCTGATTTCCCCTGATGTGTACAGTTTCTTCCCCGATGAGCTTGAGCCTAGTCTGCCCCCGTATCCCAATAGCCATCCCCCTTCTAGTCCTAGTCTCCCTTCCCCCTCTTCCCGGTTGCAATCTCTCTCCCAGTACACTGGTGAACCTTCAGATATTGTTGATTCTTGCGATGTATTCTGTGATGAATCTATCTATTTTCTAATCTCCTGTTCAACAAACAACAATAACATCCCAATGGGATCAGTGGTGGAACCCACGGATATCGAAATGGAAAGCCGACAAGGGGCGAAAGTTTGTTCTTACAAGTCAAACTACGATTCGTCTGTGTGCGATGTGTGAGACTAGACTGCTTCGATTTCTGATTGCCTGAGGGAGGAATGATAATAGGCCCTCCATTGATATCACACGTGATACGAGTGTCTATTGCACGGAGGAAGAGAAGGAGGAAGACATCGTTTGACGATTCCATTTGGTCAGAGTGATCTTTTGAGCGAGCACACAGCACGAGTCTATGAGCAATTGAAGAGCAGACGAAGACATCAAAGTGAGGGGATTCCCTCCAGGAAAGTGACACTTGGAATGAAGTCCTCTTATAGTCGAAGAACGTATCTAGTGACGTCCTCTAGATTACGAGTGTATCCTTTACATCATTCCCTCTCCTTCTCATCCTTCGCATCTCTGAATCCTCTCGGTAATCCTTTTGTTTACTTCTTCACGCGCTCTTTATCAGCCTTTGCTAGCTAGTGAAGAGCGAGTGCGACACAATTCACTATGTCAAACCCCTCGGTCACCTGCGTAGTATACGCTATTGCACATGTTTTTTAGTCTATCGTACGGTTCGTAGAATGAAAACATCGAATTCGTCTAGCAAACTACTATTGAAGATTACTGTAAAGAGAGAGATGTATCACTGCACTTCGATTGTCTGAACAATAGGCTAAATTCCTTTGAAATCTGACTTTTACTCCTCGGACAACAGAGAAAAATGAAATGTTGTGATAAAAGTCATGGGATGAATTTCAAAAAAATCTTCCTTGTTTGTGCACTGGATCATATACAAAACATGCTTACGAACAACTATGACTATCGAAAACAAGACAATATTTTGTCAGAAGAAAAATAAAGATCGGTTTTCAAACCCTTACCTTGATAGATAAAAACGTTGGAAACTCTACTGAGATGTGCTATTCTTGACTCATTGTTTATTTGAGTTCTCAATCCACTGGGAGTTTTCTTCGATGGCAACTAAAAGCGGAAAGTGAGTAAATATTCGCGGGTGGGGTAAATAGGCTGAAAGTTGGAAGAGTTCATTGATAACGAGATGACTGTGAGACTTCTCCTTCTTACTTTGACCTTCCTCACCCTTGCTAATTCACTCAATGTGTTCAGCAACAACTGCTGGTACGTGGTAAGTACACTCTTATCTCTTTCTGCAGAGATCTTTCTTCTCTCAAGATACACGGTTGAGAGCTCATTCAGCATCACTTCTAAACTATAATAAAGAAAAAAATAATGTTTCAGCTTGATAGAGTGTACGAGAATGGGAATAGTCGTCCGATGACTCCTGAAGAAGTTGATAGACTGAAAGACTACGGTGTTCAGCTGGCAGAGTACAGTGTTTCAGTGAGTTATCCATCCTTTGAAAGCCTTCTGACCAATCATTCTTTAGCTCACTCAATCGCTCCTTAATCTCGGCAGAGATGGTTGGCCCCAGCCTCCCGTTCTTCCCTGCTACTGTGACAAGTGCGATACTACAATGAACTGAATAGCATCTTGATTCCATAATATTTACACCGACGAACTCAGTATTTTCTTCCACGAATTACATGTGACATTATGAATATTGAATAAACATGTTGATTATGATCACCAACTTCGCCGAATATTTTGTTACATTTTTGAGCACAAACACCACAGATTGTTTGATGAAGAAATTAGCGGATGTACTAATGATACTACATAATTTCATGAAATCAACACAATTTTAAGTTTTATCTGAACATATTTCGTACTGTCTTTGATTTATTTCGAATAACGCAATGAAGAAAAGCAGCTTGGTAATCACTGAATCTCGAGATCTTATCGCGGAGTTTAGACAAATAGAGCAAGATTGAGTAAATATCATTGAGTTTGGCAGAGATTTTCGGAACCTCTCAAGGTTGAACACTGGAATGAACAATCTGCTCATCCTTGCCCAAGTTCTAATCGTTTTCTCATTCGCTGAAGAATGCAATTACCATGAATACGTCAACGAGGATTGCTTCTACAAGGTTTATTTTTATTTGAAACTCAACTTTGCGTTTTACTTTGTGCGCTAACAATCGCAAGACAACGCTTTGATCACGCGAAGACATTCTCATTCATAATGGGCTTCCGATCACGTTCAATTTAAGTGTTTTTAATATCAAAAAAATTTTCAGAATGATTTTGTGTTTGATCACATGATCAGTCGGCCAATGACGAAGAATGAACAGAGTGAGATGCGATTGTGGTTGGAAGAATCGAAGATCTACGGACTTGCGGTAAGCTTAAACTTCCTTTTATTCAATCACAAATTATGTTTTCAGTCAATTGTTCTCATGGACGAGATCGGATTGGGAAAACCGAGGTTTCATTTTTCTAAATTTTCAGGAATAATTTACCCATTCAGACTGCCTTGCTTCTGCGTTCGTTGCGACTAATGAAGAAACAATTGTCTTCATGAAGAATAAATTGTTCAACTGTTCCTTTTGTTGGCACAAATCACCGCTTGATTCTAAGCTGATTTCTCGGTTTCCTCACTCGGTTACTCACAGTCAAACAGCGCAAGGAGAGTTCTTTAAATATCTCGATCGTTCTAGAATCACACGTTGGCCTTCTAAGATTAGTCTTCTACTATGAAGTTGTTCATTCTCCTCGCCCTTCTCTCCTCTTCGATTCTGGCGAAAGATGTCTACAGTGGCTCGTGCTATTACGATGTAACAACATAGTTTCTGTTTTCACGTAGTTGCATTTCTCCCATAGATCATCTATCCCATTTCGTCCCCCGTCCCCGTCCAATGACCAATGCTGAGAGAAATCAGATGATCAACTATGGAAAGCAATGGGCACAGTATGGAATGCATGTAAGGACAGTCATTTGAAAAAAAGAGATACAAATTAATTACAGATGGGAGGTTACCGGATGGGATACGACTCAATGCCAGTACCACCCGTTCTTCCCTGTCTCTGCCAGAACTGCCAATGATCTCGCTTTGAGAATACAATCGAATTGTACCTTCAATACGATAAAGCGTCTTCCAAACAGTACACAAACAATGTGACATGTACAAATGAGGCACAACTCGGCTCGAAATTGAGAACTGATTCTCAGTTTTCTTTATTAGTCACTATCACAACTCCGATTGGGTTCGAAAAGCGGATGGTTATATAAATAGTGAGACGATTGTGGAATCACACCTCCATTTCTTCCGAGAATGAAGTCCCTCATTCTTCTGACAGTTTTCGCATCAGTAATTTTCGCCAAAGATGTCTACAGTGGCACATGCTACTACAATGTAAGATTTTGTCGTTACAAAAATTCACTCTAAAACTCGTCAAGCAATGAATACATTTATTCAGGACAACGCAGTATACGAGACGGGCTATTCCCCTCGTGCGATGACAAATGCAGAGAGAAATCAGATGATGAACTATGGAAATCAATGGGCACAGTACGGAATTCAGGTGAGAACAAACACTCATAATCACTTTTCCAGATGCGTTGAACCATTTTTTCTCAGATGGGTCATTACGCCAGAGGAACCGATACGATGCCTGTTCCACCCGTTCTTCCCTGCTTCTGTCAGAACTGTTCATGATCAACTGTCTCTTTTGTTTGATAAAGATTCATTCAACTGCCATAGAATTGCAAGCACAAATTAAGCACATTTTTAATTCACAACTGAGATTTTTCAAAGTTTGATTAGTCATTGTCAGATTGCCTATTCATAGAACTCCATAGGGTGGGCCGATAAATAGTAAGACGGTTATGGAATCACAAACCCATCATTCGAAAATAAAGTTGCTCCTTCTTCTAACCGTTGTAGCTTCAACAGTCACCGCCAAGGCTGTCTACATTTTTTGCACCAGACTCTGCAAAAACAACGTTGAAATCTGTGTCTCCGGTGCTTTATCCGTATCAATAATCCAAGAGGAATCAAAAGGGGTATATCAGATAAAAGTTACGATACTCTGATTGGTTGAACTGCGGTCGATCTTCTGTGACTCATCTGCAAAGATCACAAAGCCAAGTCGCACAATAAATAGCGCGTACTCCTAGCAGATTCTCAGAGCTCTCACAGATCATGCGGATCCTTCTCCTTTCTCTCTTCTTTTTCGCTGTTGCTACAGCCTCAAATGTCTACAGTGGAACTTGCCGATATGGTGTAAGATTCAGAAGCTTTTTAGGCTTGATATATTTTATCTCATGTTGTCAGGGTTCTTACGTGTACGAAGCAGGATACGATCCTCGTCCGATGACTGCCAGTGAAGTTGATCAACTGAGGAACTATAGCACACAATGGTCGCAGTATGGAATACAGGTTGGCTGATCGCTCTTCAATTTTGACTACAAAACATTTGCAATTTCAGAAAGGCGAATACGCTCGTGGACAGAACTATATGCCAACCCCGCCGACTCTTCCCTGCTTCTGTCACAATTGCTTTTGAATCATCGGAATATTTTTTGCTGTTTGCGTACATCAAGATTCATGGCAATAAAAATTGAATCACACATTCGTGAACTGTGTTTGCGTGTAAGCTGTATTTATTTCGAGATTCGAAACTTTCTGTGCTTCATGTGAATTCGATCTCATCTGACTCATCTCCAATGATCACAAAGCCGAGTTCACGGCAAAATAAATAGCGCGCACTCACCTTCGAACTTCTCGACTGTGAGCTCTCCCAATCAGAGGTCATGCGGTTCCTTATCTTCTCTTTCTTCCTTCTTACACTGGCATCTGCAATGGAGATCTACAGTGGAACGTGTAGATATGATGTGAGAAACGCTTTTTTAATATAAACCTAATAATCATGTCTATCGATCTGAATTCGTTTCAGTGGGCGTATGTCTACGAGACAGGCTATGACCCTCGTCCGCTCACTGCCAATGAAATCAATCAACTCAAGAACTACGGTACTCAATGGGCGCAGTACGGTGTTCAGGTGAATGATTCGATCAGTATTGTAATATATTTTGCATTGTTACAGACAGCGCAATACGCCTTGGGCCGCAATGGAATGCCTTATCCGCCCACTCTTCCTTGCTTCTGTCACAATTGCTATTGAGCACCGATAAAGATTTTATTTGATTATGTCCAGGACAAATTGAAAAGCAGATCCATCTCTGATTTGAACTAATGATCTCCGAGTCGCTGAATCACGAATCCTCCTCTGTCTGAGGGACGACGATTGCTCAGTTTTGAGGGCGAGTGACGAGAAATAAGAGAACACAGAGCAGAAAAGAAAGAGATCACGAGAAAAGAGGAGGGTGGCGGGTCAGAGCGAATAGTCATTTTACTGCCAACCGAGCGTATAAATAGGAGGAAAGGTGCGTGCATCACACATCGATTTTCACCATGAAACTCCTAGTTCTCCTTGTACTTCTCGTCTCCGTTCTTTGCGTTGACGGATACTGCAATTACAATGTGAGTTCTGCTAAAACTCTCTTTTTTTTCCTATATTTTAAAAGAATATTACGTATTTTCAGAACGATATGGTTACGGAATCCGGATATCCTCCCCGTCCGATGACCCAATCAGAGAAGGATCAACTCGTAGTGTACGGACAGCAATGGGATCAATGGGGACAGCAGGTATGGCATTATTTAGGAATATCTAGAACTCCTAATTCGGGCAATCATCTCTTCACCTGACGTGTTCTATCATTGGTCAAAGTGGAGTGCGTGAAATGCAGAGACGAATACCAATTTTCGAACTCGTGAATCAAACCTGAATCGTGAACTAGGGAGCAAACACTACAATTTTCTCTGACATCTTGGAAGAAGAAAGTAAACTTTTCAGTTTACCCGCTACATGCAAGGAAGGGACTCGATGCCTACGACTCCAGTTATGCCTTGTTTCTGTCATAAATGCATGTGAAAAGTTCGTAAATAAAGATGTTTCAATGGTTGTAAGATGCGTTGTATATATTTGAAGAGACGGTACTTACTCAAAGTGTGCGATCAATGTGATGTGATTCGATTGCCACAGAGTTCACAAATTCAAGTAAATGGGGAACTGTTTAGATACTCAACTGCAGAAACTTGAATGAGATCTGCCAAAAACCACGAGTTTGATACTTGGAAATAAATGATAGCCTGTAGTGTCAGGACTATGATTGTAAATTGTTTCCTTTGAGAGATGTTTTTCCAATTTTTTATGACAATTCGGTTCATGAAGAAAGTACAAAGTATGGAAATCAGTGAAAGATACGAGTTTCATTCAATGCAAAATAAAATTAATTTCCTTAGTGCACATTCAGTTGTTTCTTCCTATAGCGTAGTAAACCCATTGATTTCCGAGTGTAACTATCACTTATCTTCGTTTCAGACTTGAAAAACAGTCGCAGATCTTTCACTTCACATGTCGATGAATCGCAGTCGGTTTAGTACGGAGCTAGAAGAAGGATTAGAGTCATTCTTCACTAATTTCTCCTTCACGATGGGATCAATTTCTTTAATTCTATCCGTTTTCACGTTTCATCTTCTTGTAAAGAAAAGCTCATTTTTCACGATAGACATTCGAATACTTCTGCTATTTGTTCAGGTTTATCTTAAATTTTCTATTTCAGTTCACGGCACGTTACGTAATAGAAAAATGAATCTGAAAAGCACGCGTCGCGCGAGCGGTTTCCCGCCCTTTTCGCATTCAAATTTTCGTACCAAGGTTGCTTAAGAGAGCGGATCTGAGAAAATTCACCTCCCCCGGACATTCCCCTAGGACTTCGATTCAGACCTCCATATTCATAGGGCCTGAGGGCCCTCTGACCTTGTTTACAAAAATGATGACGTAATCGTGCGCGCTGCGGAATACGGCGCGCCAGGTGCGGGCATGTTGTAAAATGATGAAAATTCATAATTTCTCAATGGAATGAGGTAGAGTCAAAATTCCTTTTGCAATGTGTTAGGCATGCCCTGTGTGTACTACGACACTATTGGGATCGAATTTCGGACCATCCCGATACCGCCGTTTTGACTCACATTTTCAATTTTCTTGATATTTTCCCCCTTTAACTAAGCTAGCGCCAGTTCTAATACGTATCATGGTATAGCCCACTTAACACTAGAACATACCCACATAAAATACTGAAGGTCTCGCGTTTCCTTTTCAGGGAAATTTTGACTTGAAGCCGAGACAGTCGATCCCTGACCTTCCTTTTATGGCGGTTTCTAACCACATTCAATGAAATATCAGCCAAAATATCATCTTTTTCCTAAGCAATTTCCTTTGCGCTCAGTTGACTTATAATTTTTTCACAGTTCATCGTAAATGCAATATGCCTCACTCGCACTACAGCGGGTATTTCGCTTTTTACCTTTTTATTGGCATGCTGACATGAATAACTGAGAGGTCGTCCTATCTGGCCATTTTGCGCATGTATATGCAACGTCCTAACTGCAAAGCTCATGCTCAGAATGTTTATTAGAAGAAAGATATTGATTATATTGAACAATTGCGAAAGAGAGTATTAGCACATCAGTAAATTCACAGAGCCCAATCCATTGGAGACGGATGTCTTTTTCTCTTTACACTTCTTCGATGCCGTATCCTTCACACACACACTATCTTCATCTTCGCCATGCTCTTCCTCCTCAAATTCCTTCTGATCCTCCGCGTCCATTGCAGGAGTAGTGGAGACTCTCGATATGTGATCTCTTTCGGGGCTCTCCTAATTCCATCCTGAAATTATCTCCGGAGAGGGCTCCTCCAGTCTTCTCTTCAACGAGGATACCATCGTTGGCAATCATGTTCTTGTAAAGGATGGTCTTTCCCGATCCAATGTTCCAGTATCTCCAGAATCTGATGCCGTCCTTCTCGTAGCTGAATGCGTTGAACTTAGAGAGATCAGGGATCTTCGATTTGGAGATCATCGGTTCCTTATCCTCTCCAGTTCCTTCCAGTAGAGTTCGAAATCCAGCACTACCCGAGTCCACGGGTACCCGTCAATGACGAATGATAGGGAGAATTACCCGAGTCCATTCGTCAAATTCGCACAATTACCCGAGTCCAGAGAGGCAAAAATGCTCGTTTTCGCTCGTTTAACGTTCTGTTTTCGAGCAATTAGGATCGTGAGACAGATATTACTCATCATTTCTGCCTCCCAGCCTTCTAGTGAGTTGTTGCTCCCACTTTTCAAGTTTCACGTGTTGCGTTTTCGACTGTTGTTGAGGTTTGAACCTTCTTTCAAGAACTTTTTTTGGCTTGAAATTACTTCAGGAAGTCGAGGTTATTGAAATGGAACGTACTCATCACAATAATCCGATGCTAATGATCATTTTTGAGCTTCCGATATCCCGCATTAAACTTTGCTCTACAGTGTTAATTTTGGAATCAATCGATAGAGCATCGAAAGTTATGTTGGCAGCCAAGATTGTGTCTGATTTAATGATTATTTGAAGGTTTAATGGATGTTTTGTTACTGCTAAATTTGCCCTGGACTCGGGTAATTGAGCAATTTGACGCAAAAGTCTCGGGTAATTTCATTTCACATTTTTCGCGCGCGCGACCCGGTGCGAGGCCGAATTACCCGTCCCGTATTTCGAACTCTACCTTCCAGTCGAACGAGATAGAAGCTGTATCCATCGCGAACTTTTCCATGAGTTTTCCATGGTAAAAAGCGAAATATCCGCTGTAGTGCGAGTGAGGCATATTGCATTTACGATGAACTCTGAAATAATAAAAAAAATTATAAGTCGACTGAGCGCAAGGGAAATTGCTTAGGAAAAAGATGCGGGAAAATGCAGAATGAAATCAGAACAGTTATAATTTCGATTACAATCATTAGATTACGGTATTTGAGATGTGTGGTTTTGTTGGAAATCTGCGCAAAACAGTAGCATATGATACTTGGAATTTCGGACAAATGATACCTCGAATTCATTTTGGGCCATCACCCCGGATTCATGGGTGTGCGTCCATTTGGATCCATGAACCCCGGGTCATGGTCGATAAAATTGATGGTCGTGGAATCGATTCCTTTGTTGCTGAATATTTTCAGAATTGCCTAAAATTATCATAACAGTGATATTTTGGCTGATATTTCATTGAATGTGGTTAGAAACCGCCATAAAAGGAAGGTCAGGGATCGACTGTCTCGGCTTCAAGTCAAAATTTCCCTGAAAAGGAAACGCGAGTCCTTCAGTATTTTATGTGGGTATGTTCTAGTGTTAAGTGGGCTATACCATGATACGTATTAGAACTGGCGCTAGCTTAGTTAAAGGGGGAAAATATCAAGAAAATTGAAAATGTGAGTCAAAACGGCGGTATCGGGATGGTCCGAAATTCGATCCCAATAGTGTCGTAGTACACACAGGGCATGCCTAACACATTGCAAAAGGAATTTTGACTCTACCTCATTCCATTGAGAAATTATGAATTTTCATCATTTTACAACATGCCCGCACCTGGCGCGCCGTATTCCGCAGCGCGCACGATTACGTCATCATTTTTGTAAACAAGGTCAGAGGGCCCTCAGGCCCTATGAGTATGGAGGTCTGAATCGAAGTCCTAGGGGAATGTCCGGAATTTGTCCAAAATAGTGAATTTTCTCAGATCCGCTCTCTTAACAAGAAATCGACGGATTCGCCTTTCGTTTCAACTTCGCGAGAGAACAGGGCGAATTTTAGTATTTTTATTTAGCACACATTGTGGAATGACCTTTGGGGAATTCACCGGTGAGTCATTTACGTTGATTTGAACTGAGCTGTGAAAGTTTTACAAGGTTGTACACGACATATCAAGTTTCAAGTTTTGACTTTGACTTTATTTTTCCAATTCGCTGGGGATTTATGTTTCATTTCCGCTAGCAGGTGTTGTAGTCCTCGCGATAGTGCTTCTTTTAAGCCACAGTTGACGGAAATTTGTCAACTTATTCAATAAGTTATACAACTTTTCGTGTGTTTTCGGCCCTAGCTGCTCTGGATTTGTATCATTTTCGACCTAATTTTGGGGATGCATTCATTTCCCATCGTGGAATCAATCACCATACGTTTTGGACGAATAGTGAATTGCTAGGCAATGAACGAGGTGCTGTTTACAAATCGGTGAAAGTGAAAAGGGGCGGAGTCAGCGAGAGGAGCGTCGCGTTAGACATGCGTCGCGGTCGCGCGTTGCGTGCATTTCAGATTCACCCTTAACGTGCCGTGAGTTAGCTTAATATTTTCTTCAGATCTCAACTTTCCTAAATAATTTTCATTTTTGCATCCTATTTGTTCCTTTCATCTACCCGTTTGTAGGTCAGTTTCTACTTCTTCTGTCTCTATGTTCTATCTATATTATTCTTATCAGGCGGAGGCTTTTGCAACGGAGTCCTATGCATGTTGAGAGTACGATTTCACTATGGAATGGTATTAATTTGTCACCGTCAAAATAGCTCTATATATTCAGTGTCTTTGGTTGATGACGGTAGTTCTTCTCTGTTCATCTTTCGTTGTGCTTATTTTTGCTAAACATCAATCACTTCTCCAACCTTGGTCAAAGTTAAAGTTGAAATTTTCAAGAAGACTCAGTGAGCATCATTTTTTTGAAACTTTCGTGACTATAATCACTACTGTTCAGTTTTCTACATATACACGTTTGCATCCATGCTCAATATTCCCATTCTCTTCTATTTTTCCGACACACCGATTGAGATTCAGAAAGCAATTGTTCAAGTACGTCAGATGCATTCACGTGATATTTACATTTTTTAAGGACATTGGTCTAGATTGGATTGCAGATGAGAAAGTTTATGGGATCATTAATGGATGCGATAGGTTATTCATTTTTATAAATTTATGCTAAATACCTATAATTCAGACAAATGTTCACTGCATTTCTCACTTATTCAATGCTGGGAAATATAATAATATTCGGATCAATCACGGCAATTCTCTTCATACTTATCTTGCACATTATCATAACGTAAAAATATTATATTTCCATCATAAATTACCGCTCTCTATAGCACTAACATAAATCGAATGAGCACTAACTCGCGGGTCGTGTATCGAGCAATGATCAAGAACAGTTTGGTCGTAATGTCGCAGGTACTTTGAAATAAGGAAGAGATAAACACACCCGTAATCAGATGATATCGGCCTTTTGTCTCGGAGTTGTTCCACTCTGTGTCATGGTTGCCACGATCGGAATTGGAGTTTCACCCGAAACTGAAAGTAATTCCAGCAATTTAGTCTGAACGAACTCAATTCTTTCAGAAATCGTCCTTCTAGGTGAAATTTTGACAACTTTTGTTTCGCCTGTCAACTCAATAATCTTCATTTTTGGCAACAAACGGTGAGTTTTTTCCCAAAAATAAGTATTCAAATGTAGATTCAGATATTCGATAATGATAAAAGAGCTGCTGAGAAGATGTTCTCGATTCGGAAGATCACAATCGATATGAGATCCGGACAGAAGAATGGTTTGCAATAGGGATGTCTAAACGGAACTCGGAACTCCCTCCCTTTTATTCCTTCTTCTCATTCATTCCGAGATGCGGTCGATCTTTATTATTTCGTACTCGGAACTAGCTCGGAACTCGGAATTCCGCCATTCTCATTCTTCCGTGTTCATTCCGCCTGGCGCGGTACGCTTTGAATTTTCGCCGCAAATGAAAATGAATGAATAGGAGAATGAATTCTCGAATATGTTTCATTGCTCGGAACTCCATTTCATTCCGTCATTCCGTGAATAGAGTGAACCGGTTCGCTCATTCTGCGGAACTCAGAATGAGAATGTAAATTCACTCGGAATCACTCGGAACTACGGAACCAGTTCCGTTTAGACACCCCTAGTTTGCAAGTATTCATTATGATCTCAAAATCAATGTTTTTCCAATGAATAAATTTGTTTGTAATGAATGAATTCGCAAAGTTGATTCATATTATCCATTTACATTTCACCAATCTCATTCAAATCGCTATGCAAGATCGAAGGTTCATTCTCTCCTCATTTGGCCTCTCGACACATCGGAGGATCGGTTGGACAAGGTAATTCTCACGTCTCGATCAATTGTTGACTTGATCTTTGATCTTCTTCAGATCTCCCAATCGTTGAATGGCGGAAGATATCGAGGCACCTGCTCTGTCTTCTACTAGACGGTACCAAGCTCTTTTCAATACACTGTCTAATCGTTCCTTGTGCAGAGAAAGCCATGAGACTACGGATAAACAAACACAGACAGGACATAAGCACCAATTTCCAGACTTCTTCAGTGAGTAAATCTTCCGTATCAACATCGATACCGTACCAACCCGAAATACCGTATCCTTGCAGACTGGCGCTGTCTTCCCACTGGACTGAAGCGTGAAGGAAGACTCTTCGTCAGTAAGTGTGGTCTACCGTATCCAAGAAGGATACACGACACCCTTTATCCATCTATTCTCAGAGGTCACTGCGATGCATGGAGTGAGAAGATGGTGGGAGACAAGGGGACTCATTCAGAAGGTTCAACCAACATCTTCAATCGAGAAAGTGATGGATCCTTTTTAGACATTCTGGTTCATTGCAATTCTCATCTGTTTTGGAATAATGGTCATCTTAATTGCACTGAACATCAAGGAATTTGTGAATGACAACGGATCGACTCAGGTGGTCGATTAATTACCCATTACCGTATCTTACTGTATCCTATCAGGTGAACCACACGATGGATGCAAATGGAAAGAAACTGCCCAAAGTTACATTGTGCAATAATTATCCCATCAGGAAGAGTCATGTACAGAGTAAGCACGCGGGTATTCAATTAATTTCAAAAATATATTAATTAAAGCGAAATACCGTGAAATGTCGGATAAAGTGAGACGATACGTCATTATGTCAAATAGAGATCCATCGGTGATCAGGAAATATAATACAACGAAATTATAACAAAAATTCAGATGATTGGAAACAATAATTTTGTGGGTATTGACAACGAACTTGAAGAGTATAAAAAGAAACATCCCGGCTTCACACTGCGCAAATTTTTCGAGGACACTGGGTATACATGTAATTTGCAAATTATAAAATTAATGCAAACCTTACACAGTTCCACGTGTGAAGAAGTCTTCAAAAGTTGCTCATTCGCTGGCAAAAATTTCAAATGTTGCGAGTGAGTATTGATTATGGGTTTCGCGAAATTTGTGCATTTCAGCAAGACTCGCTTCAACACGACTCTCACTGAGATGGGATTGTGTCACTCAATTACAATCAATGATGAATATCAAACGAGCGAAACGGAGAATGGAGGGTGAACATTCAAACTGGAAAAAATGAGTTAAAATCTGTGTTTCAGTCTCCAACTCATTCTCGATGCTCACACGGACGATTATTTCCCATTCGAGATCGATACCAATCAAATATTCAATTATCCTCTCAGCGAAGGCTTTCGGTTCATTAATCGAATGTCAGCCTTTCAGCCTTGTCTTTTTTTCAGTATCTTCCTCGAGGAATCCGAAATGCACACTTATCGATCGGCTCATGTACGCGATCTTTCTATCGACTCGAAGTAATCAAAATATTTCAGGGAATTTCCGTCGCTCCCGGTCAATCGATATTCTCCGGTATTCAGCTGAATCAGGTTGGATTGGCTGAATTGGTTATGCTCAATTATCACGATCAGTACGTGCTCGCTACGAAGTGTCGAAGTGATTGGGAGGGCGTTAATCTGAAGGGATACAATACCGTACTCAAGTATCAAGCGAGAGACTGCAGATCCAAGTGCCTGTCTAAGTGAGAAGTACTCAATAGAGAGTTTGGAAAATGAAGAGACGGCGGTCCGAATTTCGAGCTCTAGTACCTAAATGTTCTCGTAAATTCTCCTCACTTCAGAGTATACGATAGAATGTGCAAGTGCGCACCACTCGTGTACGATATTGATTCAGGTTTATCACATTGTGTTTTGACATTGATCGATTCCATTTCAGAATATACGAATTGCTCACCCAAACAGATAGTCGAATGCAGTCAGAAGACGGAGGTGCAAAGTAAGAAACCAAATCTTCAATCCTCAAATTGAAGTGTCTATCTCAGAAGCGGCTTCACTGGAGGAGGACACGGAATGCGATTTCTGCAAAGTAGAATGCGATCGGTAAGAAAATCGTTGAGTTCTTTGTCCGATTTATCCATTCAGATACGACTATCAATCGTATAATTCCTACGGTGGACCACTGTCGAAGAGTGCTGTTGAGGCACTGCATACACACTTTGCGTCTGTAACCAATGAGAGAATGTTAGGAGATTCAGTCAAAAACAGTTCTGCAAATGCAATATTTCAGCAAGCAATTCGTTGTGGTTACCATCTATTATCGAGAACTGAGCTCGATAATGTACAATGCAGTAAAATCGCCCTCTTTCGGAGAATTACTCAGTGAGTTCGAATTCCATTTGCAGTGGAATTCTAATTACCTACAATCCGTTCGAAAGCTTGCAATCCCTTGACATGCTTGAGATGGATTCCAATTCCAACTAGAGAACCCTACATGGTAGGCAAGCACAAGTTGTTATCATTTCTCAGGTAACATCGGAGGTTCGGCGGGTCTCTGTCTCGGGTTCTCCGCTCTCACTTTCATCGAGATTATCGTGTTGTTCTTCAAGGTTCGAACATTGAATTGGCAAAAGAAATGACTAGCTTACAGGCGATATCGTACATCTTTAGGAAGAAAGATCTAGATAAGAAAGGAGTCGAGTATAAGGTGAGATGGAAATGAACTTGTCATAATTCTGATCGATTCCTTACAGGAGAATAAGCGATTAGAGCAGGCTGCCATCGATAGCTTGAAAGAAAAGCATAAGTGAGTTTGAAGGGTATTTTCGAAATAATAAATAATATTTATTGAGAAAGAAGCACTCGGGAGCTGGAGATGCGGGAGGAGACCCTAATGGGTGAGTAGAGCTGACCATATGATAGTTATTTCATATGATATTATGATATTATGATATTATGCAAGTTCGATATCGATCGTATTGCACTACTATTATTGCACTAAAACGAAAAATAGAATAGGAGTGCAAAACTAATAATGTATGTATCGAATCTACAACCCGAGCAAAAAATAGTCCAATCAATCTTCGTTGCAGCACCACGCCACCCAGTCACCACAGTCCATCTCCTGGTTATCGAACCTCATCTAGAGTTCGAAATACGAGTATTCGTCTCTTCATTTCTCTCGTTACTCTGAGCAGTGATAGAACACGTAAAATACAGAGACGATCACCCGTATTTCGAACTTTACCTCCATCTTTCCCTTCCTTTAATCCTTCCATTTCAGTAGCCATTCCTCCCCGTGGCGACACGGCTCATCTCGGACTAGCGACGAATTTGACGGCAAGAGGACAGGCAAATGTGAGAAGAGCACCATCGGCCCCTGAGACGAATGTAACACAGACAACGGGAACGGAGGGAGGAGGAGATGCGCCCAATGGAGGTTAGGAGATCGAATTACGAACTGCATGACACATGCTATCTAATTGTAAATCGCGTCTGCTTTAAATACGTGTAATATGTCAAAGTAGGTCGATTCTGTTAGGAGTGAAAGTGAAGAGTGGGAAAAATCTCAAATAATGAACTAATCTTCAGAAAGTGTGAACTCAACTCCGCCCGCTCGTCTCGACGTGTAATCATAATGAAGAACACTCTAAAGAAATCACGAAAAATCACCAGCTTCAAGCACCACTGTTTTCAATAAAAGATTATTGTATTACTGTGTTATCAACAGAATATTTATCTCAAGATGAGAATCGTTACATGAAAATGAATGAAATGGGGAAAAGAATAATGAATAGAAAGAGTGATCATAATTGGCAGTGATCTGGGTGGAGATTACGCATTGAATGAATTGATTCTTTGTTCGATTATGAGCAAGAAAGATTCTAAGTTGAAAGAAAAGACAGCATGATTGCAAGACAAATTGGGATAGGGGAGGGAGTTATGGGAAAGAGATGAGATATCATTTTGTAAGGCACGGTTTCAATTCTATTCTATTGAAATGAGCGGATAACATCGGGATGAATGTGGAATAATTTACTGAAGGGAATAACAAGATGAGAAAGAAGAAAATTCGATACAATGCTACATTTTATTATTACTTAATACTCCAATCAATTAATAATGGACACACTAAGTAAGCAGAAGGGAGGGGGGAGAAAGCTCATTTGCATGGCACATTGCCGTCGATTATTTTTTTAGAAAACGTTTGAGCCACGCAATTGAGCTGTTCCCCCTATTAACTTAGGGTGTCGGAGGGATCAATATCATCCCCTCTTTTCTACCTCCTCTTCTTCTGGCCTTCTTGTTCCAATTGAATTGGATTGAAGCATTGAGAGGGAAGATTTGAAGAGATGAAATCCATCGTATCCAACTGAAAGGAAATGATAAGAAGCTGTAATGTCAACTCTTCAGACATCCTCATCTTCATCACTCACTTCTCTCTTCAATTCAAGTAGCTCCCTCTTGATGTCGTTGATGGCTCCTTCCATCTTCGACTTCTCTTCGCGCATTGATGATAGCTGATGAAAGGCAATATATGATCATTTTATTACATCTTAATTAACTTTTTTTTCTAAACCAGGAATGAGAGGGCTATTTACCTCAGCCTCCCTCTCGGGGATTCCCAGCCACGCCTCTGCATCCTCACACATCTTCTCAAGCTCGTCGAGTTCAGAGTTGGAAACGTCTTCGACCGCGTCTGAATGAGAACGGTTTAATACTTTAACTATTACAGTTCGAAATACGGATAATCGTCTCATAATTTCGCAGACGCTTCTCTGGCAGATGAGATTGTGTGAAGAATGAAAAGAAGATTACTCTATTAGCCACGTATGAAAGGGCTGAAGTTAGGGACATAGATACTCACTGAGCTTGGCGATAATTGCCTTGACCTTATCGACCTCAGTTGACGTGCTGTTCATCGCTTCCTTCGCTGCCTTCTCAGCCAGAGACGCCTTGCGAACCGACTGAACACATTCTCATACCATTCGAGCAATGTCAATATTCATTGAAATTATGTACAAGATCTCAATGCGATTGAAGGATAGGGAAATGGTTCACCTCCGTGGCAAGCACTCTATCCTCCTCCGTCTGTTTCTTGTACGTTTCGAGGGTCGAATTGAGCTTCTCCAGCTCGGTCTCGAGATCGGTCGAGTCCTGAAAAGTCCGAGTTGTTATTGTTGTTGTTGATATTTTTTACCTTGTTCAATCCGTCGGCGCTCTTCTTGCTCTCTCCCACAGCTTCTCTTAGCTTCTTCGCCTCATCAGCGACCTTCTTCGCATCTTCCTCCGCTCGCACCGCCAGATCCTGAAGGAGAAGGAAGATTGATCTTTGATCTCTCTCACGAAGATCAAAGATCAATTGCCTACCTTTGATCGATCAGCATCCTCGCGAGCGTTGCCGATCGCTTGCTTCGCTTCTGGAAAGATGATGTTTTATTTTTGAAGACATTCTCAATCGGATTGAAAATTATAAATAAATGGAATACGTACCACTAGTAGTCTCATCGGCCTTCTTGATCGTCTCTTCAATCTTTGGGAGATTCTCTAGTTCCTTTAGTGCTTCCGCTTTGTTCTTCTGTGTGCGCTCATCGAATTCTCCAATTTGTTACTTTATTTTTATCAATATTTCCAAATTCGCAAGTTACAAACCATTGAGAGTGTCGAATGTGTTCTTGGCGTCTTTGAGTGTCTCCTCCACGCTCTGCAATCGGAATTTCATTACTTATCCTCTTTAGCACGTTAATATCACAGAAAAGTTGATTGGAATGTTAAATATCCATCTGTACATACATTAACTGCATCGTCCGCTCTCACTCTTGCTGCATCAACGTCGGCCATCATTGAATCCGCAACGTTCTGTTGATCAATCGCTCCCTGTAATTCCATTTTGTTCCTCGCTCACATTCTGCCGCCTAATCTTACTTCTTATCCTAACCATCTTACAATTTTTCACAGTACAGAAAAAAAAGAAAGAGACTGAAACAAACCTGAAGTGAAGCCCTGGCCGCCTCTCTCAGTCGCTCAGCCTCTTCTTCGATTCCTGCGCAACTATTGATTATAAACTCAACTCCTCCCTCTCATCCCACCTCTATTATTGGCGGCCTCATTCTCCACTGCCTCTCTCGCCTCCTTCGCCTCCTTGATCAGCCTCTCGGATTCCTCACGGAGCTGCAATCGATCAATTATACTGCCATACCCAGGGAATACTGTAATACCGTACTTTGGTCGGGTCGACATTGGGCAGTTTCAATCCTTCAACGGAGGTGAGCGCCTCGGCAGCAGCATTATTTGCAGCCTCGGCGGCCTTCTTCTGTTCCAAAGCCAGTTCCTGCGAAGGGAAAAGTCAGTTTTCAATCAAAAATCCATCATTTCAAGGTTGATAACTCCAAAGTACCCCTTGATCACCTTGGTTCTCTCCAACGACACTTTCAGTTCCTCTTCCTTCTGCTTCATCTCAGCGATCTGACGAGAAATATTCTGGCCTGGAATAGAATCAGTTATCGAATCAGTTAGCGTGCTACCGTACCTCCAAAGATGGCCTCCTTAGCCTCGCTGTGTGCCTGTTTCGCCTGTCCATAGGCCTCATTGGCCATCTTCTCAATCTCAGCGGCCTTTTTCTCTTGTTTCTCCGCCTCAGAACGAGCCTTCTCGGCCAGTTTGGACATCTGGAAGGAGTGATGTGATCAAAATTATCGCGTATTGTAGAATTGCACAAGATTGGCAGTATGGTTAGCTAAACAGCAGCGGTTTAACGGTACCGCTACGAGGAGGGAGGAGGTAATTTGATGGCAAAGCCATCATGCAGCCTTTGCCGACAAACCTGTTCATTCTGTTCTCCGAACTGTTTCGAAGCTTTCTCAGCAGCGGCCAATTGAGCGTTTCCTTCAGTCTCGAGGTACGAAAGAGCGCGCTCGAGTTCCTCCTGGAAAAGTTGTTTTATCCCAAATGAACAATCAAAACAAACAAACAATCAAACAAATCCCAAGCAAATGTATAATAAATATCACAACGATGAAATGGCAACCACTTTCTTAGTATCAATACGATCATGCTCCTGTATTCGTGATCCATTCAATTTTGCAATGATTTTTCAACTCCTCATCCCGTACCTTAGCCTGTTTGTGCATGATCTTCCATCTCTGAAGGGACTGCGATGCGTCTGCTGCCGTCTTTTTCGTCGACTCAACCAGGGAATCCACCTAAGATCGAGACATTTTCATTGGGAGTTCTCGTTAGTAGCTCGAGTCTCTCTGCACCGGATCCTCACCTCCTTCACATTCTTCATGGCATCCTTGACGTCTTTCTTCAACTGGGCGACCTTACCGACGATCGCCGCCTCGTCAGCCGCTGCATATTTACATATGTTTATTTTTGTGCATTCAACATATTAAAATAGATAAGTATTTTTAATAATTTACCGAGGGTTTTCTCAACTTCCTTCACCAATTTGCTCACTTCGGCTCCCACATTCTCGACCTTCGATTTGAATTCATCGTCGTCAACCTGGAATTCTCATTTTTCGAAATCGGTATAGTTTCACAGGTAGGTAGAAATATGGATGAGGATGTCCAGATAGCAAAATATATAAAATAAACGAACAGGCGCGGGATTCTCAATGATCTCGTTGAGAGTGTTGTTCAGGGCACCGATTGACTCTCTGGAAAGTAATGATTTCTCCGTTTTATCCATTTCAACATTTCTGTTAACTAACCGGAATCCGTTGACTCTACTCTGGATGAGTGTATAACAGTCATCACAAGGTTTACATCCTCCTCTCAGATCGAATCGATTCTCCGCGCACTCATCACAACGACGACCCTGGATGTGATCGTGGCAGAGACATTGACCTGCAATGGAAACGGTAGGTCAAAGATGAGTACGGTAGGTCAGAGATGAGTACGGTAGGTCAGAGATGAGTACGGTAGGTCGATAAGATTACGGTATCTCACCAGTGACGACATCGCACTGCGCACTCTCGGATCCCATCGGTTCACACTCGCACAGATGACATCCCTCAGCGGAGAATCCAAAGTGGTAAGGAGCACATTGATCGCATCTGAAAAGCGGAGATCAAAGATCAAAGTCTAAAGATCAACGACGTACTTTCTTCCAACAACACCCGGTTTGCAGGAGCACTGTCCAGTCTGAAGATCACATGAGGAATCAGTCGATCCGAGAGGATCGCATCCACACGATTCACATCCAGCGCCAGAGGTGATGTTGAAGTACCCGGGCTGAATACATTGGTTATCGAGAACTGACTTTATTCAATATACCGTACCTTGCAAGTGTCACACTGTAGTCCAATGACATTAGGCAGACAATCGCACTGTCCATCGTCTAATTTACACTCGAGAACATCATAATCATGAGAGGGACGAACTGTTCCTGCTGTGTAACACGCGCACGCACGACAGTCTCCCTTTGGCTCCTGAAGGGAAGATTACGGTAGAAGGATACGGTAGACTACGGAATACCTTGAGGGCGTCACCCCAGTATCCGGGCTTGCATCGCTCACAATGCGATCCGATCGTGTTGTACACGCACTTGCGACACTCGCCAGTCAGTCTGATAGGGAGAAATTACGTTTTATGTTTTTTAGCGCATTTTCTTCCTTGATTTCTCCGAGAAAACAATCAATCAACTGATAAACGCTCACTTATCGCAGTTTCCAATCGAATTGGGATCGACGTTTCCATTGCAGTCACACAGCTGGCAAGAGACTTGCTCCTTCGGGTTTCCGAAGTAATCATCGATGCACTCTTCACAGCGGCGACCCGTGTAGCCCTGAAGGAGTGATCTTTGATCTCTGATAGTTGATTTGAACACTGGCCTTGGGGCAATCAGTACAGACGACATCTCCATCCGAATGGACTGTGCATGGACCTCCTTCGGGGCAGGGGCACGCATTACAGTCTGTGTCCGTTCCTACAACCAAGACGATTACAGTATGCCCTGGTGATATTGATTCCAGCTACAGTAATACACGCTCACCTGCGAGGGCGTTTCCGTAGTATCCACGATCGCATCGCTCGCAAGTGTTGCCGGTCGTGTGGTCGTTACAGATGCAGGCTCCTGAACGGAAGATTACGGTAAGAATTTTATACGGTAATCGATAATCGATGGACGGCTACCGTACCACTCTCGGCGTCGCAGGAGTCCGAATGACCGTGGCAGTCGCACTTGATGCAACGATTGAACGAACCACCGAAGCGAACCTCACGACGGTATCCAGGAGCACACGATTCACAGAACTGAAGAATACGGTAGGATTACTGTAGGGAGGGTGGTGTGCAGGGATACGGTAGGATTACGGTAGGCAGAGTGGTGTAGGGAGTACAGTACCTGTCCGACGAATCCCTCCATGCACTGGCAGTGCTCAACCCACGGAGCGGTGCGAGGGTCCTCAGAGGAAGCAGTGAGAGCCGCCGATCCGATGTGGAAGGACGAGAGGAAACCAATGTCTGAGATTAGATTAGATAAGGGTGACGAAATCATCAATTAAAAGAGAGATTCTATGTACCATTAGGCGAGAAGGTGGCGCGGATCTTGATTGCTGTAATATTGGACAGAACTCCGATGAAATCCAACTCGGGCAGACGAGGATGCCAGGCGTATTCCGGATCGGCGTGAAGGCGGAATCTCAAATAATTTAATTAATTGATAATAATAGAGATTCGCAACTATTTTTAGTCCCTGAACTCACTTGTAAGTGGTTGCATGGGCGCTGCTCGGGATTGGCTGATCCTGAGCGAAGATTGGCAGTCCCAACTCCTTTCCGTCTGCACCAACAATGGAGATGTCCCTGCAAAGATCAAAGATCAGCGATGACGTAATCATCTCCTACACGTACTTGGTCGTCGGTCTTGGTCCCTCCTGATTGACTCGCAGAGTGAAGACAATGTCCTGATTGTAGGATGATCTTTGATCTCCGAGGAATTGTTCGGGCGCCAGGAAGTAGGTCATACCGCCACGAGCGTCCGAGACAGCGACAGCCTGAAGGAGCGGTGATCTTTGATCTTTGATCTCTGGTCTCTTCCTACCTTGTCCAGCTCGGCCCATTGCGTGTCCACGGGATGTCCATCGGACACGGCGCTCCACTTCTGCTTGTCTGGAAAAGATCAAAGATCAGAAAACTTCGAACAATGATCAAACTACAATGAACAAAGCATACCATGATTGAAGATGGAGGAGATATTGTTGGCGTAATATCCCTCGGCAGTCGAGCACACGGAAGAATGACCGAAGCAGAAGCACGGGGCGCAACCGTATCTGGAGAGGAGGGATTAGAGATCAAAGATCAAATCACAGAGAAGTTCACTCACTGGTTGGATGCGGACAGATCAAAGTATCCGGGTTTGCACTTTCCGCAGTCTCTTCCTTCTACATTCGTCTTACACGTGCACACTCCCGTTTGTGGGTCACACATCGGATCGTTGTTGAAGGAGCCTTGCACGTGACACTTGCAGTCCCTGAGTTGTAGGTTGTGGTCTGGTCTTTGATGAGGACCGGAAGCCGGAAGATGGACTCACTTGCATCCGTTCGGGCCGAAATCGTAGAAGCCGGGCAGACACTGGTCACAATGCTTTCCGCCCACACCGGGCTTACACTGACACTGACCCTGAAGGAGGAGGGTTCGATATATTTCATTCTAGACAAGCATGTTAGAATATATAAAGGTAGAGGTGTATCTAGGTCAAGCGATTTTACAGTGATAAATCAACGCTAGGTGGAACCCACTGGTGAGGCCAGCTGTTGCGTTAGAAATGTAACAAATATGATGGATAGCGTACTTCATTATTGCATTGAGTGGCCACTGATCCGTGCTCATTGCATCCACAGACAACACAGTAGTTGGCGTCACCACGACGATAGTGATTGGGCACACATTCCTCGCAGTGAACTCCCTGACAAAGATCAAAGATCAGACTACGATTACAAAGATCAAAGATCAGACTACGATTACAAAGATCAAAGATCAGACCTCAGTGTTTCCTTGACAGTCGAGACAGTGTCCTCCATGCCCGGTCTTCTCATACAGATCCTTGTCGAAGAAGCATCGATTCGAGAGACCAGAGCAGTTGCAGGCTGGAAGATTGATCTTTGATCTCTCGATTCCCCTTTCTAATCGATGCCCCCTGTTGCACTCTGACTCTTCCCTCCATCTCTTTTTCAACGAGTTTGAGCTGTCATCTCTTTTTCTAACTGGACCTCTCTCGCTGCAGTTGGTAATTAATCAGAGATGAAGAGATTCCTAGAGAGAAGTCATCGAGATACGTGAGTCACGACAGAAGGATCACGTCGATTTTAGACTGATTATACAGGCAATGCGATCAAAATGTCGACTTACCAACGCACTCATTCGCCTCGAGAGAAGTTGCCGGCTTCCATGGTTTGTCATTGAAACTGGGCTTGCACTGATTGCAGTCGGCTCCCTGTAGAGATCAAAGATTAGAGATCAAACTAAAAACTACAAAGATCAAAGTGACCATGGTGTTGTGTTCGCACTGGCACACGAGTCGGTTGATGCCGTCTCCCGTAGACTGAACACAGCTCGACGCGTGACCGTTACACTTGCATCTGGAGAGATCAAAGATCAGAATGGAAAGATCAAAAATCAATTCTGCTCACCGTCCTCCGACGGCGAAATCGGACACGGCGTAGTAGTAGGACTGCTGCACTTGCGGATCGCCGAATACCTAGATATCAAAATTATGTTTTCGAAATAAAGCAGATTTTGCTCACTTCATCTCCGAAGGTGTTCATGCGGTTGAAGACGATCATGATCGCAGAGGCAGTCACGAATTGCTAAAGTATAAATTTAATTTACCCTCCTGTCTGTTTCTAAGAAGATCTGAGCTGTAGGTACGTCTCTATGGGATTTGTGGACGTATGGCTCTTACCTGCAATACTTCCGAGTCCTCGAATGCATGGGCAGAAGGACGTCCTTCCAGAGTGGAGAAGGCAATGTTGCCTCCAGTGATCGGAGAGATGTCCGAGAACTCTTTCGTGCACTCAAATGATGATTTCTATGTTTCTCTGACTCTCTCAGTTCTGCACACTATCTCGCATTGTCAAAGGTTGACCTACCTGAGCGACAGCCTCATTTCCGGGAAGAATGGGAGCCTTGTCGGAGAGACCGAAGGTGGCACGGCAAGAGCCACTGAAATTGTTCAATTGGACTCATTTCGATTAGACTATCAGATTGTATTGCGGCTGTCATAAGCATCATCGAATATCAAATATAAATAGTAAACTCACGAGTAATACTGCCACGGTTCCCACTCTGAATCGGCCGATGTTCTCTTGTAGATGACGAATGATTCGGGACGAGGAGAGATGAACTTCAGACGGACGTACGTTATGTCGAATGTCTTGCCTGCAAGTGGCAAACGTCGACCAACTTCACGCAATGCAATTTTCGACAGGAAACCGATTAGTGAAAGACAGACCGAGAACGAGTGTGAGGTTAACAGTGTTGGGATACTGCATTCCTTCGTACATCGTCTCTGACTGCCACCATGTCTCGTTGTTCGCGTTGTTGAAGTCCGTCAAGTACTTGGCGGGATGGGCGAACGCCTGGGAAACGTCGAATTGCCGCACGCAATGGGAAATTGACTAGGCCACTTACGGGATGACGATCGTCGCACACATCGCACACGCTGCGCAGACCCGAGTGACCACTCTGCACGCAGAACCTAAAGGAACGATTTACCGTGAGAGGTAAATAATCACATTCAACCTATGTATTTTATGATGCCATTTATGCATTCATTTTCGGAACTGGAAGTGTTGAAGAAATATAGTTTTTTTTCGGAGAAAAAAGGAATGCTCACTTGGTTCTATTGTTGACTCCGCAAGTGTTGGTCACTTGCACCTCGAGATTGTACGCGGCGTTGATGAAGTCCGGCACGCATCGCTGAGGAGTTCCGTCTCGCTCATAGCACGAATTACCGTCTGAAAAGGGATATTTTGAAATTATTTTGCGAGCCTAGGCTAGTGGTTAGAGCTTTCATTGAAATTTCACTCGCAATAAATCACTTCGGTTCTTCATTCGCACTATTTTCAGTGCATTATCATCACTCATTCCCTTCTCTTTTTCACTAGAAGTAGTCACTAAGGAGCGAGAGATTATAGGGATCAAGGAGAGACGAGAGAAACAGCTTGCCACGGCATTCTCCTGGTATCTTCCTCCCTCTCTCCCTTCTACTCTCTCTCTCCCCTCCTTGATACCCCTCCTCACACCTTATCAATACTCAACAGTACACATGCTTGTGTGTCCTCTCTCTCTCTCTCTCTTTCACTCTAAACTCTCTCACTATTCTGCAATCACTGTTACGAATAAGAGACGCGCTTCAACGAATACTAAGAAAGTTGATAGATTCAAATAGGTAAAAAAAACAAGAGAAAGAAACACTAAAGAACATCAAGAAATGAAGAGTTGCGGACAGATATGTTGAAAAAGCTCTTGAAAATTGATTTTGAATCATAGTAACACTCACCGGCTCCATAATGATTCGGATCGACGGAGGGAAATTGAGAGGCAGGCTGAGCTTCAATTCGAATGAAAAAGAGCAATAAGAGAAGACACAACGATTTCCTCCTCCCAGTACCCATCTGAAGGAGAGATTATGGTAGGATTACGGTAGATTAGTAGATCATCGATTAGAGTGAAACGAGGACTGAATCTTGCGAGAAAGAGAGCGAAAAGCGGATGTGAGACAGAGTGAGAAAGGGAAGGAGAAGGAAGGGAGAGAGAACACATTGAGTTTACTGTTGCCTGTGAACACTCAAACAATGAAGGGAAGATGAGCAAGATCAGAGGGAAATTGGCACTTTGCAGGTTTTCTTCAATATTCACGAATAGTTTTAAAGATACAATTACGATCTGAATTTTTTGAAATAAAGTATCAACGTGAAGCCCAACATTGCAAAAGAAAAAACAAAAGAGTTGCAAAATGCGGTATATGTGAACAATTGGAGTGATAAGTACACGAGATACGCGAACGATCTCGGGTTTATCAATAGGGGAGATACGAAGAGAGAAGAAGAAGGAGAGAGAGAGGAGGGGGGGGGGGTAGAGGGGGAAGGTCCCTTGACCTGAGCAGAGATAAGAGATTGGCAGGGGAGAGAGATGGAGAGGAGGGAGGAGAGGGAAGGAGGATGGGGATTGGAATGATTGAGTTGTTCTTGTGGGGAGAGAGATAATAGTGGAGTAGATGGGGGCACGGTTGACACCTCGAATTAGGATCAGTCAAGGGGGTTTGATCAGTCATAAAATTCGGAAGTCTTTTCTTCAATCAGAATCACAGTGCATTGACTCAGGTGGTAGGAGGGGAAATATTTGCGCAAAAAAGGGACTGAAGAAAAGCCTATCATGAGTCATAATGAACCCTCTGGCAGTCTTCTCTGATCTCGAATGACTCAGAATGAGAATCCTCCTCCTCTCCATTAGCCTTCCCTTCCTTTCAATCTCTCAATTCTTATCGATAGCAGAAGGAGGATGGGGCAGCTGTTGCAATGGAGGAAAAAAGTGAACGAGAAGAAGGAAAGGAGGGAGGAAAGGGTCACTGATAGGGGAAGAGAGGGACTTGCTGGAATGATGATCACAAGACTGGAATGATAAGAATGGAGGGAGTTATGGTCTCTCGATTCAGAACGCTATCTCGCTCTGTCTGACCTACGGGAGAGTATAAAATCAGAAGAGAGGCAGCTATTAGATGTCAGATACGGTATCAAAAGGGATCATAAACGATAGCGGGGGGGGGGGGTGAACAAAGCACGAGTAGTTGAGGAGGATTACTGTAGGTGAGAATGACAGAAATAGGGCCCGTGCTGAGGCGACCAGATGTGAGAATGGAAGAAGAAGAGGGAATCGTAATGGGGACAGAGGGAAGAAAAAGGAATGAGAGAAAGAAGGAGGTGAACAGATGAACATTCATGTAGTTATTAAGGCAGAGTAACCCCTCCCAATGATTCTCATTCCCTAAACTTCCGCATTTAGAGCGGTTGTTGTCTATGCCAAAAAATAGAGAAGTTCCGATATCGATTGGTGCCATACCCAAGGGCATTGAGAAGAAGCGCGAAAGGGGGCGGAGTCTAGTTGTTGCAGACTCACAAAGAGACAGAAAATGCAGTGCGGAAATGACTTGCTCCAGTGAGAGATAACGATAAATGAAGAGAGCGAGATCATTCATCTCTAGGTAAACGAGTGACTGAGTGAGTGCCTCTAGTTGAGACTGCCTCTTCCTCCTCCTCCTCCTCCTCTTGCTTCTTCTACAAATACAGTGAAGAAGGAGAGGGGACTACCGTGTCTCCAAGTGGAGTGAAGAGGTCAGGGAAGAGCAGAGAGGGGGAGCGTGTACTCAGGCAATGAGGAAGTTCGAGATTACACTCAGGCTAAGTTCACTGGCATAACTTGTTAGTTATCAAAATATGATGACTTGCGATGACATATTGCCCACAGTGAAATGCACCGCATGAAGAATTCGGGACCATCAACAACTGAATCTTATCCCCAGATCCGAATATTTGTATTGAAATCTATCACAAAGTATGTGGAAATTCTGAGACAGGCATTTCAGATGGGAATACAAGGGTAAGGACTGGTCACCTTCCACCACAGTTGAACATGTGGTGGAGTGTAGTACGAGGGAGGGGACAAGAAGTGGGAAAGGAGGAAAGGAAAGAAGAAGAGGAAGAGAGGTGAAGAAGGAAGGATTGACCATATGTGAATCGAGTAGGCTAGCGAATCGATGATGTGGCCTAGGTATTTTGTCTGGCGCTAGGTAAAGTTCAGCAGCGCAAAGGTCAGAGGGAGTCTCAGATAGATGCGATAATCATAAATCAAACAAGTTCAGAGCAGGCATGCGCAACCCGAGAAGGATCTCAATGAGAGTGGGGAGATCCGAGAGAGACCAGAGAGGGGAGAGGGGAGGGAGGGAGTGCACTGACAGTGGAGAGTAGAGGGGTGGGGACTAATGTGTTTAGGGAGGCTGTCCCCCTCCCGACTGATTATTAGTGAAAGTGCGCGACTATTCGCGCTGATCTCATTCCGAGATGGAATTGAAACTGTTTGAATAGGGTTATTTAGGGAGGAAAGGATGAAGCGTAAAAGTGTCTGTAGACTTTTCTCTTCTTCCCTCGAGGGGGAGAAACTGATTCATCTTCGAGGATTGGTCATTGTTTTCTCGTTCATCGTCCACTCACAAGTACAATTCCGCGTGATCGAGATGTTAAAAGGCCAAATTAATTTGAGGAAGGAGGGGATGCTAATTTATTATGAGTTACTCCTTTTGGCCTTGATCAAGGCTGCGTCTGTTCCACAGTCCTTTTGGCCTTGATCAAGGCTGCGTCTGTTCCACAGTCCTTTTGGCCTTGATCAAGGCTGCGTCTGTTCCACAGTCCTTTTGGCCTTGATCAAGGCTGCGTCTGTTCCACAGTCCTTTTGGCCTTGATCAAGGCTGCGTCTGTTCCACAGTCCTTTTGGCCTTGATCAAGGCTGCGTCTGTTCCACAGTCCTTTTGGCCTTGATCAAGGCTGCGTCTGTTCCACAGTCCTTTTGGCCTTGATCAAGGCTGCGTCTGTTCCACAGTCCTTTTGGCCTTGATCAAGGCTGCGTCTGTTCCACAGTCCTTTTGGCCTTGATCAAGGCTGCGTCTGTTCCACAGTCCTTTTGGCCTTGATCAAGGCTGCGTCTGTTCCACAGTCCTTTTGGCCTTGATCAAGGCTGCGTCTGTTCCACAGTCCTGACTATCATAGCCAAGTCATTGAATGGTAATCTCAGCAGGCGAATAAAAGTTAATACTGGATTAGATCACAAAGGACTGGTGCTCAGTTGGACAGAAGTTCCCCCCCCCTCCTCTCCTCTTCTGTTCTTCTCTTCTCCATTAATCTCTTCTCCCTTCTCTCCTCCTCTTCTTTCTCCTTCTTCTCTTCGATTCACCAGACGTGGAAGGGACGCGTCTGTTACACTGAGGGATCATATAAAGGAGAGGAAGGGTATCTGGTCTCGATTGAGATCGAAGATGCAATGACGCAATCGAGGACTGACAAGCAAATATGGCTGGATTAAGAGAGCAAAGACTAGGGGGGACTAATAAGTCCACTCAAGTATGTTTTCGTTCAGCATCAAGCCATGGATGAACGATCAGTTGACAATATTCATTTTTTATCGGCAATTACAATACTAAAATGTTGATGAGCATTTGAATGGGACGGATCAGGATTTGTCGCTCTCCCACGCATTCAGCAGATCTTTAAGTGATGGGAAGGCGTAAGCCTTGTAAAAAGTCGTCTTGGTGGGTGTCTCGGTCATGGTTCGAATGATTTTAACATATTGATATTGCTGGAGGGGTGTAACAATCTTCTCATAGGGAAGAGCCGTACAATTCTAAAAAGAATGTATCTTCTTTCTATTCAGACAATTTAAAATTACCTCGGGGTTAGCATTCATTGTTTTTCGACCTTCTTCATCTTTTTTTGCAAATAGTGAGGACCATTCTGACGTAGTGGAATGTAGTTGTGTCGTTGATCCATGTGAGAGGTTTCTCTTCCTGAAACGAAAACAATCAGAAGACAGGTTAAGAAATATAAATACCTGGTCAGCCTTGAGGAAATAGGGATACCATTGCTTATATGTGACATTCAACGACGCAGCGATATATTCAGTGTCCTCCACAAGATACGGTTTAGTAATGTTCTTTTGAGGCGCTGGAAGAAACAATTGGAGAGTGAAATTTTGTCGAATGCTGAAAAGGCATTCCGCTCTCTCACAGTCAAATTCCACACATAAAAGAAGGACGGACGGAAAGGGACAATCACACTCTGAAAGAGAGAGAATTGGAAGAGTAGTAGAGGAGAACTGAAGACGATGAAGATGAACTGATTTCCTTCTAGATTTCACTCACTTTATACTCAACTTCATCTTTGTGGGCGTAGATTGACCCTCTTGAATCCTTTTGGTATCTCGGAAAATGACAAAATTAGAGGGGTGAACACTTGAAGAGAAGCAGAGAATCACGCAGTTTCAGTATCATCGATGAGCCTGAATTCCTCGTTGTGAAGCACACTTTCGAAATGGAGAAATGAGGAAATGGAATCTGCAAGAATTGTGAAATTTTGCCTTGCAGAGAATCCGAATAATGTTTTTTGTGCAATGACTACAAGGAAACGTTACGATGTTAAAAAATCCTTTGTTTCTTATTCTTCCCATGAACTGAGTATTGAATATTTTGCACGAATTATATCTGAAATAATTCACACAACAACACCACTTTCAAACGATCTTTATTATCTGAATGTCTCTTTGAGTAGGAAGTATCACAAAGATTTCTCCATCGGGATATGAGGCCGTTTGCCTAAAAATGGCACAGGCCAAAAATTAAAATTCTCTGAAACATTGCGACCCGGGGTTCTCGAGTATGCTGATGACGATGGGCATACTCACTTTTCTCGGAGTCGTCGTTTTGGCTCCAGACGATGTCGAAATCACGTCGAAATCAGTTTTTCATTGTTTTATCGCTTCTCAAATTAGCTAATTTGATGAAATAGCGGTTCCCTGGACAGAATTCGATGCTGATCACGCCTACGTTATAAATTTTTCATGATTTTCAAAAATAATGGCGTAATCAGAAACTTTTGACTGAGTGAAGCGAGGGCTTAGCAACCTACACATATCGGATCGGAATCACGAAGAGATTCGATATCCAAAATTTCAGAATATTCTATCACGGAATCTCTGACAAAATCAATTTATAGTGTAATAGGCTTGTTAGTAAATTTGACCATTCTCCCATGCTGACTTCGAAGGATGGTCAAATTTACTTACAAGCCTGTTAACTATAAATTGATTTTCTCAGAGATTCCGTGATAGAATATTCTGAAATTTTGGATATGGTATCTCTTCGTGATTCCGATCCGATATGTGTAGGTTGCTAAGCCCTCGCTTCACTCAGTCAAAAGTTTCTAATTACGCCATTATTTTTGAAAATCATGAAAAAATTATAACGTAGGCGTGATCAGCATCGAATTCTGTCCAGGGAACCGCTATTTCATCAAATTAGCTAATTTGAGAAGCGAGAAAACAAGGAAACACTGATTTCGACGTGACGTCGTCTGGAGCCAAATCGACGACTCCGAGAAAAATGAGTATGTCCATAGTCATCAGCATGCTCGAGAACCCCAGGTAGCAATGTTTCAGAGAATTTTAATTGTTGGCCTGTGCCAGACCCCTGAGGATCTGCTCGATTCTTAGGCAAACGGCCTCATATATCGTTTTTTTCTGGTAGATCGTTTCTGAGACGAAAATACAACAGCTGATTAATTTCAATTTACAAAAAAACTCTGAAAGCTGATATTTTGTTGATTATGGGCAAGATTCTAACTGAGCTCACCAAAAATAAAAATATTTTTTAAAAATATTTATATTTGTTCACTCTTTAAAGTCAATCGATATTCATTTTTCTCGTTTCTTTTCTTGTTTTCGATCATAATCACCATTAGGACGATTCTAGAAGGCGTATCCGATTCTGAAAACACTATAAAAACTGCCGATTGATCGATTCTCTTCATTCACAGAGTCAGGAATGATTTCTGCCTTCCCACTTCTGCTCTCTATCCTCTCACTATGCTCTTCTCGAGTTGCTGGATCTGGGGAAATAGAAGTACTTCAAAATGCAGAGACATACATTGTGAGTAATCAATTCGTGCCTAAACCAAAAATAATCTCTTTTCAGGGCTTCGTTTATCAGAACTTAGAGAAAGTGAATAATGCTTTGCATTCATACGGGAGTACCGACTACTTCGTTCCCTACGCAGTATAATAATTTATCCAGTTGAATTACGATGTTTATTATTTATTCAGGTAGAGAATGGAACTATTCAGCTAGTCTCTGGAAACAAATACACCTGGACCATTCTGTTCTCTGCAGTGAAATGCAATGGAACGAGGGAAGGATCGATTGGTGCAGTCAGGGTGAGAAAATTCGATCAATAATGAAACAATCAATGGGTTGTTTCAGAGTAGCTGCGGATCAGGCTCTGGCGGGAAGAAAGAGCGCTTTCTCGTTACTCTCTATCGACCGTTCGAAGGAAACAACGAGCCGATGAATGGACAGCAGAGAGCGATGACTTTGTATCAGATCATAAAGCATATTAAATTTAAGTAACAATTGTAGATCCAATTGTGGAAAGACATCGAAAATGTCAATGTAGCCGTTCCTGGATCAGTCAATCTCTTTTACTACGTTCCGACTGAAGACGTACGTCGATGAACCTTTCACAACGGAGAAATTCGTTCATTTCAGATCACTCGCATTCATTCCTCTGCAAATGTGACGATTTGGAATGTTAGAATGGTGCTGACCGAATGCAGAAAAGCGCAAGATATTCCGACCAGGGTAAATACGAAAAGTTCGAAGTTCAAAAAATATTTCAACATGGTTTAGAGCTGCAAACCCGTTGTGGGAATCCCGATGTCTATTTCACACTGAAGAGAGAGCACGATAGTCCTAATTTCGTGCAGTATACAGTGTGGAAAGTGTGTGGTTGAATGATGATTGATGAAAGCCGTACTTTATAAATATATTTCAATTTCATTGTTCGTCGTACTTGTTCCTTCTAAAAAAGATGATGAATATGCTAAAAAGCTTGACCTCATCAGAGAAAGATACTGCAGGATACTCGTGGTGGGGATCATCGTGTAAAGCATTGATACGGGAATCAGGATTATCTAAGATGGTTGAAGCTCAGATTAGAATCGTTATTCATCATACCACAACGAACAAGAAAAATCCAAGTTGGAATAAAAAAATATGATGAATATGTGCCCGTGAAGTTGTCTAGTATGGAGGTTGTATTCTTCTGAATTTAATCCAATATGGATTGACGTTGTCATTGATCGACTCTTCATTTCCAATGTTCATTCGTTGGCAGACCGAAAGAAGGAATATGCGCAGAGTGCTCTTCAATATAAAAGAGAAATGGCTCTCAGGAATACCAGTAAAGATGGCTTCCTTCCTTATCTTCTGCTTTACAACATTCGCTTCCGTATCGATTGCTGATGCAATTCCTGGAGGTATCACTACCCTGGAGGATCCTTCCCAATACATTGTTAGCTTCCATCTCCCAAATTAAAATAATCACTGACTTCTCCAGTCTCTCGTATGGGATAACCTTGCTAAAGTGAACGAGGCAATAGGGAAGCCAATCAGTGGAAATACCTACTATGTTCCCGATAAGGCAACTGATCATTTTCGATACTCGGAACATTTCAAATGTTCAGGTGGATAAAGGAAGTATCCAAGTAGTCGGAGGGTATATCCGTATGTGGCAAATCGTGTTTACTCGCGCTTATTGTGAGAATGGACCTCCTTCCAAGGTTCGAAATATTTTGGACATACGGTTCTCCAACATTATTCTTCTTCAGGAAACATGCCGCCCGAAGATTGGTATTGACAGCATCGGAGTACGATTTGCCGTCACTCTAAAGGAGCTTACATCAACCAATTTCGAACAGGAATGGTCGGCTGTGTCTGCATTGAGCGATGATGAGGTGATTAGGATGAGATTAAAGAGAGAGGAATTCATAATTCTCAGATTGAACTGTGGAAGAATATAGTGATGATCAACACCGAATTACCCGGAAATACTCTTTACTACTATATTCCCGGAAACGTAAGGGAAAATTAACAACAAGAAAAATGAAAATGATCTTCTACTTCTAGATCTACATGGCTCAAGATTCAGGGAAGAACGAAAGAAAGTACAGACTATCAATGCTGTTGACTGCGTGCAGAAAAGCTAGAGATGTGCCGACGATCGAGGTTAATTTGTTCTTGAGAATCAGATTTCAAAAATTTCAGAACTGCCCTCCGCTAAGAACAGATGATGGAAGTGGCATTAAATTCTACGAGTTAACAAGATTCGAGGAGAAAGGAACAGTTCACTTCATTCAGTACACTGCTGTTGAGACTCCTCCTATTGTGCATTAACAATGTGACTGATATGCAATTGATAAAAATATTGGCAACTATTTCAAAACTACATTCAACTTTCCTTCTTATCGATTTTCTAAACGTTTCTAAGAGGGAAACTTCAGTTCCACATCCGATGCCACAACAAAGAATGAAAGGATCGTCTGGTACTGCCCAATTAGCAACGTGATTCAATCCATTGTTCCCATACGTATTTAAACCTGCCTCGAGGAGGTAGGAATCACCCTTCATCTCACCATGAAGATCCTTCTTCTCCTTCTCGCTCTCTTCACAGTAACCGTCTTCTCGCAATCAACTGCGGATCAGGTAGAAAATCGATAAATCAATATTACTATATTCTATTTTGAAGGACCTGATCTGGAACAACATAGCTGATATCAACACCAAGATCGGACCCAAGAAGTACCTTCTCATTCCGAAAACTGTGAGGGTATCAACTGAATTTAATCATGATAAACGTACGATAGATTACCACGATCGATTTCGGTCGACAATGGTTGATCACATTTGTTCAATCTCAGTGCGAAAAAGGAACTCAAACTCCGACCAAGGTTTATTTTATGATGGACAGATTAGTTGCAAAAAGTAAATGCCAGGTTGCTTGTCCGGTTCATGATACTTGCCAGAAAACGAAGATATTCATCATCAGCTATGACTCAACGACGAAAACATGGACGAAACAAGATAGTGAGAGATTAGGGATTCCTATTCATTCCTAATGTTTTGAATTGTAGATAGTGTGTAATGGCGTGTCACCTTTTTACCCTTCTTTTTTATTCAGAACCTGCCATAACACCTTACCTAATAACGGATACTGAAAATATCGCGGCTAGTTTGAATGTCACATCTAACCAATGGTATAACTATTTTCTCCAGGTTGACCAGGTATTTTAATGTTTTAAGCTGTCTTCGGATCGTTTTCATTTCAGGAAGTGAAAGATCCTAAAGTGATGAATGATACAACTACCATTCACTACGTTCGTATGGTCCTCACTATTTGCAAAAGAGATGCAGTAGGTCAAGCTACAGTGAAGACTAATCCCGAGGTAATATTAAAATGATTGAATAGAAAGAAGATACATTCATTCTAGAAATGCACTGCTCTTCCTCTTTCTGAGATCAAAGGACCCCTCAGACAATACCAATATGTTAAACTCGCTCGTACAAAAACCCAGACACCCACACAGACGACCTTCTACATGGGTTACACCTTCGAATCTCCTGAAGCACTGAAGAATGACAACTCCTGATTAATTGCCTTCAAATGGTCCTCAATGCTCTTCATATTATTTGCTGATAAATAATGTATGAATTTGCTGATGAGCTGTTCTTCTTCCCATGGGGGATTTTGTCTATGTACACGTAATAACACATGACAGATATCTACCTGGTTGTTGTTTTTATACAATAAAATCAATTATGCGATTATCTTCTCTTCATAACGATTACACTCGTTCTACTCATCGAATTAGTGACTTTATTGCTAACTGAATACTTTGCTTATTTTCTCACTTGGGTAATTGGGCGCAACCACATGAATAGCGTGAGAAAGATAGAGAAAAGGTCGAGGTTCCAACTGAGAATGGAACCCGTCAAGAAGATTGTGAATGGAATTGAGAGAATGACGAGAGGAAGGAGACCCTGGAATAATGAAAATTTAGTTGAATAAAGAAGGATATCTGATATTTCACTTGGAGTAACTGCATAGTGAGAAATGCCCTCTGCATATTAGAGGACCACGAATCTGATTGTGAAAAACGATGGGAATCAACGTTCGATTATTCTGAGGAGCACATGAATTTCAAACACAGCATGCTCCAGCGTGGCTCCATGGGTAACGATAACTGTATCACCGTCTAATTGGAAGACTTCTCTCGTCTGGTTGTTCATCCATTCACGGAAGAGTGGAGTGGGAATGATATCAGTGAGAACTGTCTGAATTTGATTGATGAAGGGGGATCACGGTGGAATAAATCACTGAAATGTAGGCGGTTGAGAAGGTTACGAATGAAAATGCGACAACTAAACGACGGTGTTGAGACCATTCAGATCTGAAGTGTACTTCATTTGAGGAATATGCGAAGCTTCACCTCATGAGAGAAAGATTCTGTAGGATGCTTGTTGTCGGATTCATTGTGTACATCATTGAGACAGGTATTAGGATAATCTAAGACGAACAAAGCTCAATTCAGGATTGTTGCCCAACATACCACAATTATTACATCACAAATCCAAATGAGAATGAATCGAATGATTGGGCCGATTGAAGGAATGATCATTGTTCTCTCACGGAAGATGTGACACTGCAGATCGGTGAATTACTGGTATGTGAAAATGGACGATTGCTTACATAGCACATTACAGTTATGGCGAGACACAACACAAATCATTGCACGGCAGAAACGTAGATTGGATACTGAAAGCATTGAGACTGATGAATAATTGCGACTCATCCTACTCGACACAATTTATCATTTCCTCTGATTCTGTTGCGGATAAGTTGAATGAGTAAGCAAGCATTTAAAGCTGCATTTAAAGCATTTAAAGCATTTAAAGCAATGTATTGACATTAGAACAGAAATGATAGATACCTATGGCTCCTTCGACAGTGCAAATCAGTCTATCGGACAAAAATAGGAACGGAAACCATCGGAATGAGTGTCACGAGAGAGAAATGGATGCTCATTATCGTCTCTTCCGTGGGTTTTTAATGATCTTTCATACTTTATCTATCTCAATAAACCCGTAATGGCAATGGCATTGATGACGTGGTTACTCGTGGAACGGAAACTATAGCTGATCAAACAACAGTGTAATTGGAATCGTCAGTTGCAGTGAGGAATATCCAATCATCGAGTGTCAGCATATCAGAACGACAATTGATGAGAGGAACTTTGCATCCTTGAGATCTCCAACTGAAAAAAAATATTATAATTGATTTTATTACCTTAATGTTAGTGATACATCCTTCGATTTTACCTTCCTAAATTTTTCCCTAGTTGACGCTTTGAAATATTTGCGGTGGGCAATTTGTTAGGCACAATTGTTCAAAAAAAAGTAATGATTAGCATACTATATTTCACAACAATCCATGTTTCCTCACTTTACATCTCAGAGTTTGTAAACAACAAACAACAAAACGCAAACAACAACATCGACGATCTTCTTCTCTCTTCAGTCACATCTTTTCTCCTCTTCCCACTCGGTTGCTTGGTTCGTCTTCTCTACATGTTTCGTCCAAATTGATGATACTCCTTCGAATATCGTACTCCTCGAGACTACATCACGATTACGGTACTTCCCCGCATCCAATACTGTATTTCAGGTGTGATGGGATATCAACCAGTGCCTCAAGGATACCCTCCTCAGCAAGGCGGATACCCACCACCTCAGCAAGGATACCCACCTCCTCAACAGGGATACCCACCTCCCCAGAATGGATACCCTCCTCAGCAAGGCGGATACCCGCCGCCTCAGGGTGGATACCCTCCTCCTCAGCAGGGGTATCCACCTCCACAACAGGGATATCCACCTCCTCAAGGTGGTGGAGGAGGAGGTGGTCCCAACAAATGTGTCATGATCTTCCTCATCTGCATATTTATGGGAGTGAGTTGGTCATATGTATCGTGTGAATATCTAATCTCCTTTCTTTGAGTGGATCGCTGTTCTGATGAAAGAAGGAAAATGCTCAGGCCCAGTGTGGATCAATCTCCTTCTCGAATTTACACTCATCGGAGGAATTATTCATGCCACCTGGTAAGAGCGTCTCTCTCTCAACAAAGATATGGAGTATTTACAGGTTCTGCTTCTGCAAGAATTAGTGATGAGTTGACAGAAGAAATCCATCGATCGATCTCTGCCCTTCTCAACTAACCCCAACTCATTCCACCTCTCTTATCCCATCTACTTGAGTGAATTAAAAACACTCTCGATTGATAAATTTGACGTAAGTCGTATCTGTGTTCAATTCATACACGGATATGACCGTTCAGCGTTTGAATGCATTTCTTGGGTTCGTGGATACTGTAGGATTGTGCAGTCGATCGTTTGGTTACGGTAGGATACTGTAGTTCATAGGCGACTACGGTAGAGATGGAACAGAGATAAAACTCACCGTTTCATACAATTGCCCATAGCGACAGACGATGTATTCTCATAGCGGGGAAGATCGTCTCCGAAGATGGAATGAGATACAGTGAGTGTTGAGTTGAGAAGAGTGTTAGTGAAGGGAGTACTGTAACAAGTATTGATAAATTCAATATTTGGTATCAAACTGACTTCTCTCCGAGATCAATTTCATCTCCCGGTTTAAGTCCTCCAAATTGAATTCTATTGTGCATCAACAGTCCCTCACTTCGGCGCAACTGCATTTGTTTGCCATTTTTTGCGAAACTTCAGCTTTTAGAAATTGAACGACTTCGGAAGTACGGCCTCACTTTTGCCCTATTTGTGCAGCTGTTTGAAACATCGCTAAAGGAGGCAAACAAGATGAAATCTCACAGATCGATGGGCGACCTTTTCGCTGAACTTTCCAATAAAATGAGTGGAGAGGAATTTGACTTTGTCTGGACGGAAGAATGTCTAAAACATCGATTCGTCATAAAAATGAATGCTATTTATCTAAGCTCGTACCTTAGGTGGTCCTTTCATTTTCAATACATTCGCAGTGTGAATTCCATTGAAAGTCTCGTCGAGGGGTTTGATCTGTAGAATAATCAATTTACTTTGTCAATTAATCTACTACTCACGAATACTCCGTGATGCGTAAAACTCCATGATGCCAAATTTTCCTTGATTTTCAACTGCTCTTGAGCAAAGTCGATAAGTTTCTGACCGTTTCTATAATGTTTGGGATGACTTATATTTCATGTTGGATATCTCACCTCAGATGCAAATACTCATCAATATCAACCAGAGCACCGAATTCCGATCTCATTCTCATCACACAATCATTGTGAGCGAGAGAGTGCGAGAGACGGTAGATTGATCTGAATTATCGATTTGAAATGGAAAAATGAGAATAGCCTACGTATTGGGATCGTCTCCATTCTCCCCGAGAGGAAGGAGAGGCCAATTCACGATTTGGACGAGATCCTGCATTAATTTTACGGTAAAAATATCAGACATCGGTTGAAAAAAGAAAATGTTTCTGATAATGCTACCTGTTTCTGATAATACTCGAGTACTTGCAATACTTTGCTTGAAATTGAGTTCGCGTAGATTATGAAAGTCGGATTGTGCTTTCTGTAATATTATTTTAGTCATCTTTCCAAGACATTTTTTCTCACTTCCACATTTCGAAGAAGAGGATCATTCTCGGCCAATCAGTGTACCAGAAGAGAGGAGGAACGCAGATCTGAAGGGGTCATTTCATTAATTTCAATTGAAAAATGTAATTAATTAAGCAATTAATTTTACCTGCATTCGTCCCTTCTTCACTTTATGCACTCGATGAACATCCACTTCGACTTCTCTCGTCCCATTCACTATGATTGTCACTTTCTTCGGTCGAGAAACGAGAGGAAAAGACTCGAGGGCGTACGCATTCCATTTGCAACTGAATTTGACATTATTCTTCTTCTTTCGCCTATATAAAGGTGAAATTGACGGTCTATTTTGGTGTATTACAGACAAAAGACGTCATAATTTCTCACCCGGGTGCCCATCCCCATGGACACTTTGATCCTTCCACTGGTCTTTGCTCCATTGGCTGAACTTCAGAACCAATTCCTGAAAAAAACCTCTTTTCAACACTGAGCTAACAGAATTTTCAATGAAATCTTACTCATTTGGAAGAAATTCTGCTCCTTGATACACCTCGACATGAGCAATACTCGCACGGTACCATTGGAAGATCTGAAGAGAAGATTAGAGGTTTTTTTCAGAATATTACTACCTGTCATCATAATACGCTCGATAGATGAATATAGAAGTGTAGGGCACTTTGATCGCTTGTGTAGTTGGTGTTATCTCAGTTGTCTTATCTGCGGTATCTTTCTCTTCCGATAGTTTTTCTTCTGACTTGATCTCTCCAATTTCCCTATCCTTCACTTCTCTTTTGAATTCCGAAGGGACAATGAGAGCGATTGAATCACCCGAAGTTCGATCGATACTGAAAGGATGATTACCATTTCAAGCGAGTAAAGATAAAATATTTATTTCTACATAAATGTAGTTCTGTCATCAGCGTATTTTTCAACGCGCGGGATTCGAATCGGTCAGATATACAGCGGATTCCCTACTCACCAAAAAGATGATGGTTGAAATTCTCAAAATTGAATAATTCAAACTTACTAGATAACGGGAAGAATGTGAACATCGACGTATGTGAAATAGTAGATGATGAAGAAGGAAGTACAGAAACAAAGAGCGAGAATGAGACGATGACTAACCATCTGAAGAGATTGTATTAGATAGAACAAAGTGAAATGGAACAAGAGAACTAAATTGGATGAGAACATTTCAATGATACATTCTAGATGGAACTGAACATGTGTCTTCTCTGATGCAAAGAGCAACTAAAGGGGAGAAAGTTGGTTGTCGTCGGTACTATGTCGGATGGGAACCAAAATTTATTGAGCGGCGTAGTATTTTGACAGGGTGTTCAAAACACCGCAAACAAAGAAAACATTTTTGCCGGTTCTCATCCGACATAGTACCTTCTCATTGAGTAGGCTAACTTCCGCATATTGTTTTTCTCATCCAAGCTTGTGCCGGAACAAGAGAAAGAGGGGACAAAAGAGAAGGAACAACTTTCGACGACTAGACAGTACTCTGGCAATTAGATGTACTTTTGTTCTGCACGAGGCGAGAATCGAGTAAAGTTAAACGATCGAAGAGATAGTTTCGAACAGGCAATGTTACAGCAGGATTAGATCAGAGGCAGAGGATATCACATCTACACTATTCACAATCGTCATAGTACAGAAACAGTGAACATTGATATCTGTGTACACGAAAAGCAACATCAGTTGCAAAACAGCCCTCAAAAGTTGGTTCCTTCAACGTTTCCGCAAAAAAAAGAGACCTGAAAAAATAGTAAGCCAGATGTTGCATTCAACCGAAACTAAGGCTCACGATCGGATTAGAGACAATCAAAGGAGGAAAGTTTCTACTTGAATATGAGATCTCAATAAGAATGATGAGGAGCATTCTTCATTGCGAAGGAGTCCGCTCATAACTTCAGCATACCCTTGCAACTGTCAAAATCCTTCATAGACACGTCCGAATGAGTGGAAGATTGACATTTCGTTCGGGATCATTCATAGAAAGAGACAAACACTTGCAAAATGCGAGACTTTCGTTGACTATTTCAGTTTATTCAGCCTGTCGGCCCACGGAGAACGATTGGTTAATGATTTGTGAAGGGATTCAAGGAGCGAAAATGTGATTTACATTGCAAATGTTGATGGGAAACGAGAAGGAGATGCAGGAAATGTACAAATGAATATAGTTTAGTGAAAAAATGTACAAATTTACAATAGTAATTCTTCAACGAGGAAATGATGCCGATCTTCTACAGCTGCTGTGCAAACTTTCAATGACGTTGGGACGACTCCATAAACCCCGTCTACATCCCGACACACACTCCGACGTTGACTACGAGATAGACCATATCGGATAAGTACATTCGAATTCATCACGACATTATACTCGATTCTTCAGGGTTCTCGTCCAGTAGGTGATTATTCGAATGTTCTCATCCGACCTAGTATCCCCTATCTCCACGATTGTTCGAGCATGGAGAAGTAAGTGTTTCCTTCCTCGACGGAATCGACGACTGGACGAACGTCTGGAATGACTCGAGACGAACGACAACTGAATAATAATGATGTCGTCACTAATGAATTCATGGAATTCCCGTTTTGCAAATGGCCATGGAACTCACAGAACAGTGGCCTTTGCCTCCTCAAAACGCATTTTGATGCGGGGATGACTTCTGATGAGAAGACCAGTGGTGAGGCCTCCGTTGATTGCAACCACCTGAAATTGTAGTTTGTAGTTTATGATGCTTTAAATCTCAGGATCTCTGATTTGTTCTCAGAGTATCAGAAAAACATGAGAACAATGGCGGTATGAGTAACAGTCGGTTCGTAGTCATTTGTTATCGAAAACATTTTACACATAGATGCTTCAACCTAACACCATTCTTCATCGCAAAATGAGAATGAACTAACCGTAGTATAAACGAATTCGATGTATCCAGTGAGAAGAGTGAACGCATCTTCGAAAAAGAAAAAGAAAATGCACGTGAAGTTGACTGCGAACTGGGAAATATTTGGTATTTGCAGGAATAATTTTCGAAATGTGCTTACTTTGATGACGTAACTAGCGATGTAGACGGGTTTCATCGCAACGGCCATTGTGTGCGCTTCTTTCACCTTGAATGTATGATACTTATTACAATCATTTTCCATTCGCCAACACCCCTGTGCTCATGCTTCATTCTTGAGTCTTAGATGAAACACATCCCGGATCCCCCTGGTTCATTTCAGTGCTTTTTGCCGGCGTTGTGAGAAAATTGATATGCTCTCTTCCTGTTTGTAACAAACCATGCAACTATAGAGATACCTGATATCTCGCACTCAATTCCGATTTCCCATACATTTCCTCGTACCGACGATTACAGTAATAAACGGCGTAGAAATTCAGCTGAATTCGGGGAAATTTCTCTCTTTCATGAGAACATTATAGATAATTGCATTTGCACTGTGAACAGGATATTGTTACCTTGACCGTTCCCGTATCGAGAATGACTAGGAAAGCACAGCCGATTGATCGATGGTCTTCTGAAGAGTGAACATTTGTGGTTTGGAGTTGAGAAACACATGTAACATCTTGGCGCTCACGTTTCAGCTTTGCTCAATTTCAGTGCACCCGCCTGCTTTTATCATTCGACAGGTGTTTTTGTATCTTTGACCGGAGGAAATGTCTCCATTTGGCTAATGGCCTGGCCGATAACAAACCTCCATACATCCAATAGGAGAGAACGACGGCTAGTGATATCTGCAAAGGTTCCTTCATTATCGATCATCGAGAAGGAAGATAATGGACTGACTCTCTTCATTTCGCACACTCTCTCGTTCTGTCTGATAGGTGGGATATCGTTGGAAATGAAAAAAAATACAGCATGGTCTGTCTATCTGTCACATTCATAAAACGATTGTGCGATGGGATACGATAGTCGGGGAAGAAAAATAGTGGTATTGAGAGAGATTAGTGCACCGTCATGTGTGAATTTCCAGTGGAAATGAGAATGAGGAAGTTCAACTAGATCAATTGAGGTCGAAATACGAAACATCGACTTTTTATCTCACATTATTCCCTAATGGACGTAATTCGAAATCATCAGAACATACAATAATTCCAGTGACTGCAAGTAGAGGGAAGACAGCGAAGGATCGATTGTAGTACTGCATCGGATTAATGGAAGAGATTATTCGTTCGAGAGCTATCACAACCTGAAATGAATATCGAATGCAGATTTTGCATGCTCTTTTTTATCCTTGTATGATCCACTGAAGAAGTTTTTATCTAGTGCATTGAATCACTTCGCGCATTGATTACCTCAAAACTGGAACAGCATACGAAGAAGAGTACATGGACAGCGTAACAGTACTGACGAGTCACTGAAGAGATGCACTTTATGGGATATCGAGCAATTATCTCGCTCTCTTCATTTCACACACTCCACATGACTACGGGATATTAACATGGTCAGACCATTCTAGGAATTTATCTGCTCATTTATAGCAGATGAAGCTTGTTCTGTTCATTTTTCTCATTAGATAATCTGCCTTACTTGGTTCGAACATTGACTCCGGGAAGAAACCTTTCTCACTGAAGATATTGAGTGAGACTATTCCGTAGTGAGCAATGAACATTCCAATGAAGGAGAGACACCACGCAGTGATCAGGTATCTGGGGAAACAATGGGAATCGTGAAATGAGATATCATTTATGTGCTCCTCGTCTACCTAGTTGTGGCCCCATCATCCATTCCCCCTCCCCTCATATCTAACGGATCTGGAGGAGCTAGACCGGAAAGGGCAGAAGCTTTGATGTATTGAATTTATGCACTTCATTTGCTACATCAAATTTTGCACATGCCCGAAGACCAATTCATCGGTCATGAGATCAAACTCTTTCAAAGATCGAAATCTAAAACATCCGCAGCTTTCTGCACCAAATGTCACATCTACGTCGGTGTTGAGCAGAGCTGTCAGAATAAAGAATTCGTCTCTTCGTTATCTCTCAATCTGACCGATGAGAGAGCGTGAGGAGTGAAGAGAATGATTCTTCATCCTCACACCTCTAGTCTTGATAGGGTGCATTATTTCATGGGATATCTTCTAACCTGCAATTGCTGTGGACGGCCGTCTGTTGGACGAGATAAATGAGGAGAAATACGGGAATGAGACCGATTGAGAGCATGGAGAGAAGAAGAGGAGGACAGATGGGATAGATATTGAGGAAGGATGAAGTTGCATTGATAATGGCAAAGATGGTCATCTGGAATATGAGAGAAACTAGATAATGATGCAGTTGAACATTGCAGAGCAATGCTATGGGGAATGAAAATAGTCGCAGTTTGGAATAAGGAACTCATGGCAATGGAAGGTAAATCTACAGTATACCGTGTTATGAATACAGTTATAAAAACGTGGTGGGATAAGTGAGAATTAGAGTAGCCTTTGCAATGGAAATGACAGATACGCGGAAGAGACGGAAGTGTTCTCAAAGTATGAAGTTCAAAATTTGACGTAGATAATTGCTGCCCGGTGGTGAGGTATGAATAGAACAATGCAGTGGGGAATGGAGATAATTACTGTCTAGAGATGAGAAACGAGACATTGATTTCGATATATCATCATCCATTCTGTTAAAAAAGAAGTCATGCGAATGATATTTGCTCGTGTTGGTTGATCAGTCTGTAATATAGGTGAGGGTTATGTAAGACACAAAGACGCATGACTGTGTGTTTTCCGGTTGAGATGTATGATAGCAAATGTGAGAGAAAAGCTGAAAGATCGTGAGATATTTAAGAATATTAATCTAATGAGAGGTGGAGGGAAAAGAAATAAGTGAAGACGTAGATGTGAGAATGGACAAAGTTAGCAAGACAGCTGAATGAACCACAGAAGAAGGATGGAATATTTAATGAGAGACTCTCTAGGGAATGGGGCCATCTCATTCTTCTGGACACACTTTGGACACGAATTATATGAAAAAATAATTGTACTGTACTCTCAGAAAGAGATTATGCAATGAATAGTTTCCATGAATTCATGTGAAAGTGCACAGTTTTCCGGAAACACTCTCACTGAATCCCGAGAGATTTTTGAAAGAAGAGCAACCAGAATTAAATTAATTAAATATGTTTAAATTTATTGTATTTCTAATTCATCTTTTTTCATTTAAAAGATTATAGAGACAGCATTTTGAAGAAAAATAAAACAAAAAAAATTATTTCGAGTCACGATCGTGCTCAACGTGGACTCGAGCCGCGACGCAGAAAACCCATGCGTCGCGCGGCAATCTCAAACTGATTTACTTTTTTGTAAAATTAACTTTTTACAACTTTAAAATCGAAATGTCGCTACTTTTTATGTGTACATCATGACGGACTATGCTAAGCAACGTTTTGGTGAATTCCTTTTTGAATTTGTCTCAGTATGGCCGCAGTACGTCCCAATGTTCTAAATGCGTTTTTTTTCACAACAGTTTTCTTTGTTGCCTTTCTTGTTCATCTTTCCCCCTTTGACCTATTTTTCAATGCAGTTCTCTAAGTGTTCCAATTCCAGGTCGATCGCTTCGTAGCATGCGGAATGCTGTACATGGCTAAGTCGAATACTTTTATGTAAGTGTTCTTTCCCAATCCCTTTACTGCGCTTCCAAAGTTCTTTCAAGTCTAGTTGCTTATCTTGGGCTTGTTCATTACCTATGTTGATAAATATATTTCCAGGAATAATGCAAAATCAATATCTCGCATCGCAACAGGCGTCTGCACTGCCTGATTACAGTGAGTCTCGAATCAACTTCATTTTTCGACTGTCTTCTTTCCCTAGTTTCTTCGAGTTTATTTCCTTCCTTTGACAACGAATATATTTCAGTTGGCAGTGCTCTTCCTTCGACTTCTTCCGGTCTTGGTGTCATTCAAACGTCCTCCCATCTAGCCACTGCCACAGGTACTCGTCTCCCCTCGCACTAACTTAGCCTAATCGGCTTGCTTCCAAACAGTTCGATAGAGTTGCATTGCACTTCCGACCACTTTGAATGATGAGATGTCTCTCAGCAGGTGGAGGACTCGCCCCTCAGCCTCCTCCGCGGGAAGAACTCAAGTCACATTTTGTGACTCGAGAAGGAACTTACAGGTTGGTTCATCGAGTAAACGTTATACTTTCTATTCATGTCCACTGGTGAGATCGAAAGGTGACACAGTGGGGGATTCCGCAAAATCGCTTTGGTCTGACATCCGCAAATTGAGATGTCGCCTTTTTTGAAAACGTGTTAGTCGACCAATGCTTATGCCGACATCCGAAAATGTACACTTGTCACCTTTCCTAGCCCACCAGTGAGCACGTCTCAACATATTTTACTCATAACATTCAGGTTAATGACACTGGCAGAGTACTCGAGGCCGAATCGAGTCCCGATGAATCAGGTTGGTAATACTTGGATGAGATTGAAAGTGCACTTTCAAGTGACGTATCTCGCTCATTTAATAAATTGCTCTTCGTTTCTCCATTCGAGTACCTCGTTATTCCAGATGCAACCAGGGAATGCAATGTGCTGCGCCCCCGTTCGCGTCTCTTTCCTATCAGTGAACACGAATAAACCTGGTGAGAATACATTTCTTAAAGGGAGATCACTTTCGAAGATTTTGAGTTTGAATGGTGAAATATAAACTGTTTCATTAAAACCTTTTAAGAATCGACAACATCGCCTTCTCGCTCCACCCCAGCGCCCACGCTGATGAATGGATGTCTGGCTGATGATGATCCATTACGGTAAGGAGAATTGATGAAACCAGAATGCACCAGGGATTCCAAAAATGAACCAACTTGTAAAGATCACTGTTCAGAGAAGCAGAGGTCATTCCCGATCGCATCTGCTTCAATATGGGTAGGGAGATCTACGTGTACCTCTACAGGTTCGTTTATTGACTGTTTATTATCGACCAACTTGTCAGGCTTGAGTTGCATTTCAGTTTCAATAATAATGTGTAATAGGCAATTTAATAACTCCTTGCTACGGGATTGGAAATAATTAGTGAATATTGTTCAGAGGCACGACAGCGGCAGCAGACCTGACCCATCCGATCGATAAGCGAGTGTACAAGGGAACATTTCCCACTTGTCACGATTTCAATCGAGAGACTGCAACGATGACTAGCTGCAGGTGTGTGGCATTCCTTTGTCTTTGACGTGCTGAAGCTTTTCCTGGAGAAGAAAATCAATAATGACCCTTAATATACAGTTTGCTCATCGGGTTCTCGGCGGGACAAGTTCAGCTGATTGATCCATTCCACAAGGAATATCAGGTAGATATTTTATGAAAATTTAGCTTGAAACAAGAATGGGACTGGTTAGAATTCCTTGGACATGATGAATGAAGGATGAAACATATTTCTCGCTTACAGATGTCTCGTTTGTACAACGAGGAGCGATTGATCGACAAGACGCCGGTTACATGCATACGATGGGTACCCGGTTAGTAGATCTGATTTTGTTTTATATATTTATCGACCGATTGTCACAAATTACTAATTCGCAAATGTTTGATCATATAAATACATGTGAAACGAGAATGTCACGGGGCCATAATGGTAATGGTATTGCTTTGTCTTTGATGTGTTGAACGTTCTCCGAGAGAATAAAATCATTATTGCAGGTCATCCGTCTCACTTCCTGGCCTCTCACTCCTCTGGCTGTCTGTATGTCTACCACGAAGACGTCGTCTGTGCGGCAGTCGCGCCCGTCTACCAACTGGTCAAGCAGGTACACGATTGATTCGGAGTATTTAAATGTATCGCACTTGTTGTGTTGGTTATGGTCATAACGAGAAAAAAAAATAAATGTGTAACATCAACCTTGCAGTTGAATTAGGATTAGTCCGAAAGGTTTGAATAAATGGGTTGGTGAAACATAAATGTCACATCATTCAGATGTAAACACAATGTCATGTGCAGGGCGACAAGTACTCTGTGTGGTCGTGCAAGTCGAAGACGGCCCGTAATCCCGTGTACAAATGGCACATTGGCAAGTCGGGAGCCATCCATCAATTCGAATTCTCCCCCGTTGATCAGAATATACTCGCCACTGTGGGGCATGTGAGTTCAATTTCTAGATCAATATGAATGAAAGTGTGAAATATTGATGTCAAAAGTGGCGTGTTCAGGACGGATATCTGCGCATCTTCAACTACCAGTCGATGGAGCTGCTCACCTTTATGAAATCGTACTTTGGCGGGCTGCTCTGTCTGAGTTGGTCGCCCGATGGAGCACTTATTGCCACTGGTAAGCAATCTGTCATTGATTATAGTGATCCCTTTAAAGTGAAACCTGGTGAAGTAATATTACTGGTAGTTCCTATAAAATGTTGTCCGGTTGGTAGGACAATATATCTCCGAGATCAATCTGTAAAATAATGATGTCCATTTCAGGTGGTGAGGACGATCTGCTGACGGTGTATTCCTTCTCGGAGCGACGAGTTGTATGCAGGGGATTGGGACACAAAAGTTGGATATCACAGGTGAGGAGGAGGGTAGGAGGAGTTGTGCTTCACTACTTTTGGATATTCCAATGAGAAGCACTGTAGACGATGTTTCCACATGATCGATTTTTATGAAACATTATCGTGCTTCACTGCAAATCGATTTGACTGTCTATTTTTAGTTGGTGGAGACTAAAAAAAATGTGCAATCGATATAGGTTAGCGGTTGAAGGTGTCATTCGATGCGTATTCGTGTGTGCTCGATGAGGGAAGTGCAGCGGGGCCAAGTGGAGGAGGAATGAGCGATGATGAAGGTAAAGGATCTCACCCTCTGAATTACCTTGATTATTTGTGTTTCACCCTCCATGGTTAGTCCTTCTCGATAGATACTTACAATGATCTTGAGGATTTGATAATTAAAAAAATTGTGAGGTGTGGGAGTGAAGGCCCGTCGAGGGAACAGTACGGTACTCTCGTCTGCCTCCACCTCCATCTCTCGACTCTCCTCCGCATCCGGCAATCTCTGCCAACCGGGAACAAGTAAGCTATTTGATTGTTTCGTGAAACATAGAAGTGACATGTGTCATTCCCAACAAGTAATAATGACCAAATTACAGATACGCCGAACGGCTCGATCCACAACACGTCCGCGAATGGGCCGCATTCAATTGGAGGTACGGTATATGGGGGGTAGAATCGCGAACTGATTGATTACTGTTTGCAGTCTCGTATCGATTGGGGAGTGTCGGTCACGACACGCAACTGTGCCTGTGGGATGTGACGGACGATGTGCTCAAGGTACGGTAGGAGAGGAGGGGATCGATCGAGTATTGAAGTTATTTCGAATTTGTTGCAGCAACCACTGAACAGCCAACGGCATCGAAACTCTACGCTGATGGCGCCTCTAGGCGACTTGCAGGTGAGTAGGGAGGTTGGGGTTACAGTGACGAGATGAATGCTCATTCAACGCTGGTTATACAATCCACGATTGATCTCTCCTCTAAATAAAATAAAATGTATTGATTATATAAATCTTGTATCAGATCTCTCCCGATGGCGCGGCTTCATCCATATCTCCCGGATCGACTGGAACAGGTGAGATAATCATCTCATTTATTTGTGTTTCATATTTCTTTGATATTTGACATTTTTAATTCCTAATGTCAAGCTTTCTCTTCTTCTTTTTAATTTAAGGAGTGATTCGATGGATTGATTTCAGGGAAGGATTCAAAGCGGAAGAAGTTGCAGCGAAAGGGATTGGCTGCGTTTGCCGCTGTGAAGTTGGGAGGAGGCAGTGAGAGGTGGGTGATTGGAGAATGAACACGATTGTCACATGGAGTATCCGTGTTTCAACGGTTGCATATCCCCATTGCATATTGTATATCATTACTCCTTAATAAAGGAGAGATATCTCCCTGTGTCTGTGGATGTGTTTGTTCGCCGAGTGCCAGGGGTATGTCTGGGGTAGAGACGCAGAGGAAACAAGTGTAAACAAGTCGGGATCCCCTCCCCACTCAAGTGCCGTAACCCTGACTACCGTAAACCTACCGCAACCCTGACTACCGTATACCTACCGTAACCCTACAGTAACTTTTCAGAACCTTTTAGAATGTTCGAAAATGAGAGGAAACTTCTAGAAACCTTCTAGAATGTTAGAAATAACGGGGACGGGTTCAGTGGCCTCTAGAATGTTCGAAATAACGGGGACGGGTCCTGCGGCTTCCAGAATGTTCGAAAATGACGGGGACGGGTCCAGCGGCTTCTAGAATGTTAGAAATAACGGGGACAGATCCAGAAGATTCCAGAAGGTTGAAAATGACGGGCATAGCGGGTCAAAGGTTCACACAACCCAGCTAAAAACATAATCCGGCTTCATCCATCCGGGGAGCGGGCCGTAGGCGCGCGGTCCCGGCTGGTATTTGATAGAGCAGAGCAGAGTGACGGTACTTATCCCATTAATATCTCTTGTTAATTCAGACGTAATCGTGACGCGGCGTCATCATCGTCCTCTGGTGGAGATGGAGTCGATGGAATATTCGGAGGAGAAGAATCAAAGTTACTCGGATCGAGGTATGAAGCTGGAAATCTCCTAGCAAAATCACAGTTTCATGATGTTGATGATGAATGAATAACAGTTGTTCTTTGCAGATTCTGTCCCCGTATGTCCGAGTTGCCAGTGATCGAACCTCTCATCTGCAAGAAGATCGCCCACGAGAGACTTACGGTCCTCGAATTTCGAAAGTGAGTATTATATTTGTATTTTATCTGAAACATAAGTATGCCTGGTCGACTATAACTTTCCTCTTTAAGAGACTGCTTCGTCACTGCGTGTCAGGAGGGATTCATCTGCACGTGGGCGAGGCCGGGCAAGGTTTGTTATTGTTATTGTTATTGTTATTATTATTGCAATATATTGATCCAGGGTGCGCCATCGATGGTGGGTCGAGATGGTCCGGCGGGCGGATCTCTGTCCCCCAATGAATCATCCATCGCCCCTTCCACGTATGCAGTCTCATCGACGAGAGCTCAACCCCCGGGGGCTGGAGGTATCCTCTAATATGTCCGTGTTCATTCAAGTTTCAAGCATGTTTCATCTTCGCTATAGAAAAAACACTCCGAACGATACCAAACATCTTTTAACATGCTCTATCTACGAAAAAAATGATTCGAAAGCATTCACTATTTTCAATGATGTTTTCTCAGAATCGTAACCTGTTTGGGAAAATTTGTAGTCTGCATCACTGCTGAGCTACCATTGTCATAGTTTTTTGGGTTGCGAATCGGCGGAGTGGTTTTCGTGGAAAAAAAATTCGGCGTTCCGCGCTGTTTGCGGGTCAGCGTAGTGACAATTTCTCCAACTGCGAATCCCCGGACCAGGCGTTTTGCGGATCCCCGGGAAACTATGACATCGAAGCTCACCAGTGGTCTGCATGTTTAATTAATGAAAATGCCTGAACTGATATCCTTCAACAATCGTCTGCTTACAGGTTCGACATCTCCTTCTTCCTCTGGAGTCAATCCCTCATACCAACACAATCACTACCAATCACAGCCATCGACACATCAACAGTCGCAGCAACCGCAGTATTGGTTGTCGTAATAGTCGATGATTGCCCTCTCTCCTCCTAGTTATAGTGTCCCTGTCCCGTCGATTAGATACCAACCAACAATTCACTCGGGTTATTCGTATCAAGAATGAAATTATGAGTGCTATCTGCATCTCTCTCCCCGGTTCCCTATATTAGATCTATCTAGTGTATTCGATGTAATGCCGGGTTATTCCAGAGTTACCACTTTTCCCCGATATGTCTAGTCATTTAGAGTTCACAAAATTCTATAATAAACTATAATTTTAACACTTAGTATTATTGACCTATCCCCGATGAGTAAAATGCGAGATTGCGCGCGTTAGTTTCAATTGTCTTCTATTGCATATAACCACACCACATCACTCCAATCTCGATGTTAGATTGTTGTACATTAATATTGTTTATATTTTGTATGTAGCACTCAGACGCCATTCATTCATTTCTTTCTAGGAAACGCGATTACATCCCTATCAATCTGAACATAATCATGGACGTTTTGAGTGCTTTTCCAGTTGATTTCCGTTGTCGTTGTCAGATACCCCCTTCTCTTCCTTGTCACATACAATATTCATTCGGTTTTATTCCTTCATACTGCTAGGTGACGTGTGTACCAATCCCAGTTTTCCATTCGCAACTTCCATGTGAACTACCGTATTCCATGTTCGAGATACCGTAACGAGTGCGTTTCCCCCATCCTTCAACACGTTTCATTCTCTTATAGACTACAGTAGCATGTTGTATAACGACGATCTTTCTCTTGTACAGCAAAACAGGTCAACTTTCGTTTCTCAATTTGTATGTTTCGAGTCCCCGTTTGAATAAAACTTCACCTAAACTGCACTCATGTGGTAAGATCGTCAAGGTTTTCACGACCTTTTCAATATCGCTGTCGCGTTGTCGACCGTCGACGTTTTCAGAATTAATCAATTGTTCTACAGTACTCTCACGATGGCTCGCCCCGATGAAATCCCTGTTGACAATGGCGCCGTTGGAGCGGATACGGTAAGTGGAAGGGGGATATCGATTGGATGAGGTGGAGCATGATGAAATTGCAGATCTCGGACACGATCACATCGGGTGAGGCAGCAGTCTACGATAGACAGATCAGACTGTGGGGCATCGAAGCTCAGAACAAGTAAGTAGAAGCATTTTTAACGGACCCGCATCAATAGTCTCGAGGGTAATGGCTGAATCATTCTTTCTATCAGAAAACAAGATCCACTCTATGAGAAAATGAGATGTGCTAAACGAGATACCCACATTGGCTGTTTGTTAATTCCCTCGATCTCTCTAGACTTCGTCATTCTCGTGTGCTTCTCGTTGGTGTGAAGGGACTCGGAGCGGAGATCGCAAAGAATCTCGTACTCTGCGGACTCAATGCTATGCAGATCATCGATTCTGGTAAGGATATCGTTACCTAATGTGGCTTGTAAGGATGACTTTTATGGTGCTTAGGCCTACAATTAGAGCTTCGGCTTAGTGCTTAGTCCGTTGTGGGCTTGAGCAGTAGTGCCGGATGTTATGTTTTCTTCCTAGATTACGCCCTTTGAGAGCAGTGTGGAATTTGCTTTTTATTACTGTCATTGAAATTGCAGAGCCGGTGACGGAGGACGACACTCTGTCCAACTTCTTCCTCCCCAAGGATTCCATCGGCAAGGAGGTAAGGGAGGGGGAAATATCATTGAAAGACTGATGGTATTGACGAATTTTTATAACGATGAAGAGCTTTCATCTCTGGTTTATCGATATTTCGATTGCAGCGAGCAGCATCATCTCTCGCTGGAGTGCAAGCTCTCAATCCTCTCGTCAAGCTGACCTGCGCCAAGACCATCGATGACGTTAGGAATCTTGAATAATTGCGAATTGTACATGTGATCGTTGTTCGTGTAATTGTGTAGCACATGTAGCATAGTCGAAACACAAAAGTGGAGGGTGAGCAATAGTGCAATATTCTATCATTAGGTCGATCTTTCGTCCTTCTCCCTCGTCGTTCTGGCTGATCAACCCTACAATGTCGTCAAGACCGTCAACGAGAAGTTTTTTTTTTTTAAATATATTTTTCGATAATTAAGGATTGTCGTGCTATCGATAGAGATTGGGGATTATTGAATTTGTTATTCAGCTTTGTTTATAAAACTTCGTTGAAGCACAAATCAGCCAGGATTAAATTGTATGCTCAAAATTAAAAATATATTTTGAGATGTCGTGCAGCGGGAGTTCGCTTCATCGGATCGTCCGTTTATGGATGGATTGGATACGCATTCTTCGACCACAATGGACATGAATTCATCATGTAAGTTACAAAAGTGATCAAAATATACAAATTATTGTGTCCGAGCGCAAATGAAGTCCCCTTGTAATGATGGTCTATGAAATATAATTTTGAAAACACATGCGTATTTGAGTTTCACAGAGATCTAATAACGTCGATGACCTAATGAAATCCGTTCAGGAAGAAGGAGAAGGCAGTTGTGTTAGCCACTCTGGAGGGAGAAGGAGAAGATGCGGTGAAAGTGGATGAGAAGGACAAAGAAACGATTCTCGAAGAAGAGGACGATAAATGGGAGACTAGGGTACGGTAACTAATTATTGATTTGAGTTATTCACATTTTTAAATGTCCGCGAAACTGAAAATAATGGATAATTTTCAGACTATCTCGTTCCCTTCCTTCGAGGAAGCTCTAAATGTGGACTGGCTGACGAAGAAGTTGATCAGGTATCATTATCGATCGAATGGATATCGTACCATCTTTTTGAAACTACAGTATCTTTTCATTAGTTACCGTACCCGATTGCAGAAAGGCACGTGGACTCCTCCCGAGCAGCTACTTCCCTATCAGAGGTATCCTTTTTATCCTTCCAGATTTCGCAAATATCGGATTTATTGAATGTTATATTTTCTGAAATTCCTCTGAAACATTTGTTCATCGGGTAATTTCACATGTTGTAGTTTTTGCACATTTATTTTTTAATCTGTTCATTTTAATATTTAATTTGCAGCTCTCCTTCGCGCGGAGGAGTTCAATGAACTGACGGGAGAGGAAGATCGAGACATTGGAAGAATCACTGAGTTGTGGGTGAACGAATTGGAAAGAACGAAGCAGAAAGACGAGGGACAGACCATCCTTCCCGAACAATTTGACTAGTGAGTTGGTGTTATCGATTAGGGATATCTAGAGTACGGTAAGATTACGATATCTGTGTGAAACAAGAATCTTCCAGCCTGTTCGGCCCTCAGCTGAGCGCGACCTGTGCCATCCTGGGAGGATTCATCGGACAGGAATCGATTAAGGTACGGTAGGATGAGAGATTATTGATTGATTAGAGGGATCGTTTTATTATTAGAAGCAAGCTCGGGTTACGGTACGTAATCAATACCTTCAGACTCTTACTGGAGGAAAGAATCCATTCCGTAATCTGATGATCTACTCTGCCCTCGATTCAACCACGAGAGTCTGCGATTTCCCTCCCAAATAAGCCGATAATTATATCAATGATCGATCTCATGCTTGTTGTTGTTTGATACTGTTCCCCTCATTATTTATGTTGGTAATTTATCCCGATTTCTTCTTTTTCCTGTTGAATGATACTCATTGTGTGAAGTTTCAACCGGTAATTTTGCAATGCTGTAACACAATCTCTTTTTATGATAAATGATGCATGAAATGAGTCATCGGAAGTGGAGACAAAGCATACGTGAATTGAGAGCACGAGAGGAACACACTACAGCATGGAAACTCTCGTCTTTTTTTTCTCTCTATTGACTCGCAAACTTTGTTCCCCCACCGACTCCGCCTTTCCTTTGCCTCCTCACTTAGCTGGCTCGTCACTCCTTCCTCTCATTTCAACATACTTCTCCTTTTCGCAGTGCACCTCCTTGCATACTACAGGGAACACAATCGTAGGATAGACTACGTGTAGTGGGTGATAGTGTAGAGATAACAATATAAGATGGAGAGTGACCCGGGTGGTTCCATTGTTTCACGGATTGCTTTGTGACGTGTGCTATCACCTGAGTAGATGTGATATCATCTCGATTGAAAATCAATAAATATATTTTAAATAGTCAGTTGGCGAACATGAATTCTCTAGAAATTACGGTAAGGAAAATACTCTCTCAATTTGGTAAACCCATTTCACGGTCGGCTGCGTCCGTGAAATTGAACGATTTTTGCCGCATTTACATTTCTCCTTTTTGCCTTCATTTGAGTGGTTGTTATTGGTGTTAGAAAAATGCGCATTGGATCTTCGACCTATTATGCATGTTATTCGACGATTCTCTCGTCCTTCTTATCGCTCTACCTGGTTGTTCCTTGCTCATTGATTACGCACGCTATCACCTATTATCAGGAGAGTCTTTTCATCAAAGTTCGGCGGAGAGATGGGAAACGACGACGGAAATGAGACCACACCGAGACCTGTGAGTTATTTTGCTATTAACATATCAAAGATTAGCTGAACCCAACGTGATACCAACACCTTTTTTGATTGATATCTCTAAATTTCAGAGCTCACCCGACATTACGCTTGGAAATGTAACCAAGATTCCCTTCAACTCTCGCGCGCACGAGATTCAGGTTCGCTTTAGCTGTCTCTAACAAGTATCGCGAATGCTACAGAGCTAGATAGATGCTTATCTCTTCTGTTTCTCTCTGCAATTGCCACCTTCTTTCCTTCTTACAGGCTGGTCTCATAGATACGTTTCTCAATCTCGAACTGGTCGATAATAATCTCTACCTGTGAGTTGTTGACTACCTTTCCATTCTGGATCAATAGCGATTATGGAAATTGGATTATTCTAGTGTCTTCCAAGGTCTTTCCATGAGATAGTGTTCCAAATAATATCTAACAGACTGCATTTTTTTCAGTGCTCGCCATCTTCTGAAGGGTCGAAAGTCGTCTCCAGCAGTCTATGGAGGACAGGTAGAAATTTATTTATATTGGAATCTTGGGAAATTGAGTTTGGTCATGAGATTGTTGCTTCACAGGTGATCGGTCAAGCGTTGGCTGCTGCTGCTTCCACTGTTGGAGAGGGATTCATTCCCAATAGTCTCCACTCATACTTCCTCAAGTGTGGTCAGTATTACATCTGTGAAGTCTTAAAGTTCCGGGTCAGATACAGAAAATTCTTTAATCTCAACTGGTTCTGCTCGAAATGGCGCTAGTTTACAGCTTACCCAAGCGAATTTCCTGATCAGAAAATACGCGCATAGTTTACGGCTGGTGATAAATCGGCTCGTTCAGCGAGCTCAAAATGTGATGCTCTCAATTAGAAATCGATTTACCGTGCACCTTGCCTGATTCAGGCGACGTCAATCGTCCGATACTGTACATGATCGATCGAATCCGCGACGGTCGATCATTCTGTACTCGTCTCGTGAAGGCCGTGCAACAGGGAGAGGCTATCTTCACTATGCAGATGTCATTCCATAAGGTAAGAATTACTCTCTGGATGAAAATGATGACCTGGAGTGGCTTCTTATAGTGACATGAGAATGATCTAAACTCACATTCTCCGATCGTAATGAACATTTGCTCGAAAGCGATAAAAGTAAAGTGTGATTGCAGCCGGAGCCTGACGGTATCGTGTACCAGCAGTCGATGCCCTCTGTTCCTCCTCCAGAGGAACTACAGGAGATGAGACAGATCATCGAAACTGCTCTTATTGTTAGTTTACTTTCTTTTTTTCTTCTTTTTTTAAAGCGGAACACATGAAATGGTTGCATTTCTTTATGTTGAACTGGAGAAAAGAACTTTGTGCAACCTCAATTGAGCAGGTGCAATTTTATCTTTTGTCAGAAACTGATCCTTGAAGGAATTGTAAATTTTACAATTTGTATTGGTAGATTCGGATGTGCTGATAGGTAATCAGTGAAGCACAGATGGAACTACTTTGTTTTATATTCTAGTGAAACATTTTGTAGGACACAGATCTGCCTGCGGCAACGAGAGCGATGCTCACATACAAGTTGAATGAGATCCCACCCGCATTCGAGAGAGTATTCCAGGTCAGAAAAGAAAGATTTGAAACTAGCCATCTACTGAAGATTCTATTCGAGAGTTAGTGTTATGAAACGCAATAACGATTTTTTTCCAATGAAAAGTTGCCAATAAATATTGTTCAGTTCCGTCCCGTCGAACCAAACAAGGTCCTTCTCAAGGGAAACTGCGAGGAGCCGACGTCGGCTGTCTGGCTCAAGGCCAATGAGAATATTGGTGAGCTTCATAAATTCAAATTCACGAATTTTGTGCAACGCAGACTCTTGAAACAAAATTTTGGTCGTTGGACAATTTCCCATCCGGTTCTAACCTCGATAGTCTTCGATTTATCTCCTTTGTATAAACTAATTTCTCAATTGTGAGGTGATAATCCCCGTCTGCATCAATGTGTGGCCACATTCATCTCCGATTCGACTCTCATCGAGACTGCGATGAGACCGGCGATTGCGTATGTTATCAATACAATATATATAAGTGTCGCTTTCTGGGCGCTAATCAAAAGGGGGGGGGTATTAGAAGGCCTTTCTTCTTTCAATATAGTCATTTGAGGAGTCTCGCGTATGTTTGTGAGTGACGAATTCATCGAGATCGGAAACATTAAATTATGTATATCTTCCGCAAAATCTGTTGAAGAAGGAATGGCATGTGGAGTGTGAAAACATTGATGACATCTATTAAATTATCTATGTTTTTTTTTGCAATTTCGAAATGTGATGTTTCATTGTAAATGTTGAGGGAAAACAAAGTCAAATTGTTGAATTGACGAAATAATTCTCCTATTGTAGATCTGGTTTCGTCCCTTCGATGGCCCTCTCACTCGATCACACTGTATGGATGCACGATCCTGACTTCAGAGTGGACGAATGGATGCTATATGAGAACACTTCCGCCATTTCCAGTGAGTGAGGGCGGACATTGGTGTTTGTCACAGTGGAGTGGGGTTTCATCGATGGGGGTATTAACCCTGAATGGCGGATGAACAGTAATGAATCATTCGTGGTACTAAGCGTATAAATATAATAATGAACTCATCATTCATTCGGTCTTATTGTGCCATAATAGCTTTTTCAAGTCGACAATTAAATCATGGAGGTCTTTCTTCACAGGAGGTGGTCGTTCGTTTATCGAGGGTCGGCTGTGGACGAGAGATGGTCGACTAGTTCTATCGTGCTCACAAGAGGGATTGGTCAGAGCACCCAGGAGCAGATCCAGTCAGTTTGCAATCGCTATTCGACTATCTAGTGAGATACGGTAGTCAAGAGTACTTGAACGTGTAACTAGAATAAACTTGTTATTGTTTGGGGATAGAACTGAAATGAGGAAATGCCCCTTACGAATCGTGAGATTTCAGACATCTGATGGATGTAAGGATGCAGTGAGTGCAGGGATTCAATGGTAGACAAATAGAGTAGAAGGATTACTGTAGATCTGCAGGTCAGATTGATGACAATTATTGATTGCCCCTTCTTGCAGAGACCCCATCGGCTCCTAAATCGAGTGCACCACCCGCGGAACAATCCGATCAATAATCTATTCGATATATCTAGGACCTTCCCCATTTCCCTTTGTGATCTATTCCCATCGAGCTTCGACAACCCCTTTTCTATTAATTATGCAACCCTAATAAGATCTCAATTCCCTTATAGCCAGTTATAACAAAGTAGATACGATATACTAGTCAAAACGTCTGTTTTTCCCTTCGTGTGTCAAATAATTTCATAGATCAGCTAATCGTTCTCAACTGTGTTGTTGTGCAATGAAAATTGCGATAAAAAGTCTTTTTAAACAGATTAAAAGGAGGTAGTAATGGGCTGACGATGGGATTATGGTAGATCAGAGATGAAAAGAAGGGACGTGGTATTTACAGGTGACATCTCTGATGAAATATTGGTATATCTAGCGTGTTGGATGATGAATATGGAATGGACGGTGGATACGGTGGAACGAAATGTTATCGAGATGAGATACTACTTACAGTTTTTGAATCACTCAATCATGCATTCCCGAGGTGGGATTGATAACAGAGAGAACGAGTCTGCAGTAATCACCAGAACATGTCTGTGATATATCGAATTCGAGAGATCTCTGATAGCGACGTTTGTACTCTTCAACGATGTCGGCCATATCGATCTGCAAGGATACCGTAGTTAAAGGGTTTGGGGAGACTACGGTAGTTCATCGGGACACACCTCCGATCGAGTAACGATAACTCGAATGATCGTTGGGTGATCCGATTTGTCTCCACACATGGCATTCCGGAGCTTCTCGGCAAAGTACAATTGACTGTTGCGAGCGACGTGGACTGTAATGGAGCGTGTTACTGTAGGCCCTGGGTACGGTAGAATACGGTAGATACAGTACCTAGTGTGAGCAGCATCAATCTCGTCTCTGAGTGCATCGTCTTGTTCTTGCGAAGAATCGTCTCGATATCGCGCTAGAAAGGAGTACGGTAGGTCAGAGGTTCGATGGGTCAGATAGCTTACTCTGTCTCCTCTGATCTCATCGGCTCGATTAAGAACGGCGGCGATGTGACGCCAGCATTTAATGACGAAGATCTGCTCGAAGATAACGATGTTCCGAGAGAGATCATCCACTGTTTGCTGAAACGATTGGCATTGGAATACTTTCGGAACGGAAAAAAATACGTTAAGCTGTTATCTTGCTATTGACTCAAGTAACCTGAATGTTCCTCACCGATAACAGGAGATTTGCGTGTCGATTAACTAGATCGTCGTCTAGTCTCTTCCCGTCTTCCTCACGGGGCTTACACAGGAGAAGAGACAGCATTCGACCGAAGATTCCTTCCACCTTCAAATTGCACGTTGATCGCTGATCTTTGATCTCTCCTCGTACCTTGACATTGATGTCCTTCTCGAGGGTCTTCTTGAAATCCTGCTGGTACTGCTCACGGATCACTTTCAGTTGCTGAAAAGTGTTCAAGTTATTAAAACGCGTTCTCTGTAAGAATGCAGGTGAGAGTGTACAAAAATTTCAAAAACATCGCACGGGGCTCAAACTTCACCAACATGACCCCTAGGGACGGTATTTGCGATTTTTGAACTTTGATCCCAAAATTTTTGATCTTTGATCTTTGATCTTTCGAAAAATAAATTTCAGATATCTCTATCATGTGATAGCTCATTCGAAAGAGCATAAAAAGTTATGTAAAAATTTCGATTTTCAAGCATTTTCATCAATATTGGTTCCAGTTATGACTAAAAGTATGACGATTTTTGCCAATTTTGATGAAAATCGATGTGGCACACCACTATGCTATGATTTCCGGGACACCAATTCGAGATATATTATGTATTTTATCATTAGAAAAAACATAGAATAAATCGCGGGGTCAATTTCGAGTGTAAAAATATCGAAATATTCACCCAACCATGACCAATAACGCTTTTTTTCACAAAATGGCTCATACCGAGAAGGCTCAGAATGTTTGGCCAACACTTGTTTATGCCTCCAATGATGTTTTTCTGTCATTATGAACCTGTTTACGAATTTTCGTCAACATTTTGACCGTATTTGTGGACATGACTCGTCTTGACTTTTTCACATAAGGGTCCCCCCTTATGTGAAAAATCTGTGTGGGGTCACATTGGCATTGACCACAATGACATGTATAATTGCACTAAAAGTGACTCAAAACTATTTTTTGAGCACTCATACATGCTTTTTATGGGGTCGGAGGTTCTATTTCAACATGACCTCCAACCCGGTTTTCACATAATGACTCACCTTGACTTTTGACTCATGACTCACCTTGACTTTTTTCCCTTATGTGAAAAAAGTCAAGGTGAGTCATGTCCACAAATACGGTCAAAATGTTGACGAAAATTCGTAAACAGGTTCATAATGACAGAAAAACATCATTAGAGGCATAAACAAGTGTTGGCCAATCATTCTGAGCCTTCTCGGAATGAGCCATTTTGTTAAAAAAAAGCGTTATTGGTCATGGTTGGGTGAATATTTCGATATTTTTACACTCGAAATTGACCCCGCGACTTATTCTATGTTTTTTCTAATCATAAAATACATAATATATCTCGAATTGGTGTCCCGGAAATCATAGCATAGTGGTGTACCACATCGATTTTCATCAAAATTGGCAAAAATCGTCATACTTTTAGTCATAACTGGAACCAATATTGATGAAAATGCTTGAAAATCGAAATTTTTACATAACTTTTTATGCTCTTTCGAATGAGCTATCACATGATAGGGATATCTGAAATTTATTTTTCGAAAGATCAAAGATCAAAGATCAAAAATTTAGGGATCAAAGTTCAAAAATCGCAAATACCGTCCCTAGGGGTCATGTCAGTGAAGTTTGAGTCCCGGGCAATGATTTTTATATTTTTGTACACTTTCCTATCCAAATCATTGCGTTCTTACAGAGAACGCGTTTTAATATCTCGTTTACCAACCAGGAGTCGACTAAGTTCCTGGTGACTCAAATATTCTACTTCCTCAGCGCATTCCTACGCACACACCACTTCATCATTCGCATGTGGGACATACTATAGATATCTACTCAAGTGGTCAGAGTATTCATGGAATGGATCTCCGTCTTCCCTCCCTTCATCCCATCTTCCCTTCATCCCTCCCTTCCTATCCCCATCCCCTCTGCTCACCCTCGCGGATCGCGTGCAAGCAATCTCCACGGCGACAGAGTGGTCGCCGTAACGATTCTGCAAAAATTGATTTTTGATCTTTAGTCTTTGATCTCTGGTCGGAATCCTCGTCCTTTCAAAGTGAGGGGTCCACCTACCGAGATGCTCTTGTACAGCTGAAGAGTGTCGAGGACGTGGGCCGGTTTGAAGAGGGCCACAGCCATTTCAAGGAAGAATCCGCCCGTTTCCTCTTCGATGTCAGCGATCAAATTCTGGAATGTGATGATCAGATTATTCTTGAGATGAACATATTTTATGGATACGGTAGTGGATCCATAGAGTTCAAATGCAAGTAATCGAATCATTATCTTACGTAGTCTCTTAGTGAGTGTGAGAACTGAAGAAACGATTGCCCTATGTTGAACATTATTAATTTACTGATTCACGCCGATTTTCAGTAGTCTAAAGATTCTCGTGGATTAGAAGAAGATCGAGTTTTATGGGAATTCCTAATGCGAATGGTGCAAGATGTCTGAACGTGCGAATGAGTTGTATGTGGACATTAGTGTTTTCTATCTGACCAAACTACATACTCATTCTCACAGTGGATAAGTCTAATCGATGTTAATGATGATGCATTGCAAAGAATAATAAAACGGATCATCGTCACCGATTAGAAATTTGAAAATGTGTCACCCTCACATTAATTTAGCTAATATTTTTATTATTACGCCATCGTCGAAAAATGGAAATTCGAAGAGTCTAATCAATCTGAACGTTGTCATCGATTAGACTTTGCTACCAGTGCCACCTCCACATCGATTATACTAATATTTTGTTAAATGTTAGTCCATCATCGAAGTGCATCATAGAGACGAAAATAATGTTGTCATGTGGTTTTTACAACCAAGAACTTTAGGAGGGCTACTCACATTCTTTTCGCCCAAAATGGACGTTTGTTCATGCCTCACCTTCTCGTACATATCCTCATAGGCAGAAAGGATCTTCTGTCGTTGGAAGTTATTGTGATGTACGAGCACATTGATGATCGCCCGATCGTTCGTTTCTAAAGGAATACAATGGTAAAGATAAAGCAAAGCCGTTGTTCAAGGCTCACAAATCCCTGCTTCACCAACCCATTTTGGGATGGGGGTTCAATTCTTTAAGGAAGGCCTCTTCTAAGAATTGTTAGCTGTCTTTCTGAGTAGGATCGAATAATCTCTTGTTTTCCAGCCAATAATTCACTGCACCGATAGCTCGAACACCCACGACGGCTTCTCAGGGATAAGCGATACTGAGACGGCTTATCTCGTTCGTAATTGTCTCAGATTAGTGGGATGAGATCGACTCTGTGATTCTTCCTAATGAATGCATGAGGAAGAAGCCCTCCGACTCGAATTCTCTCTCCCTCATTGATGGAATCCCCAATGGAATGGACTAGACAATCTCGTGATCGCTTCCCTCTAGTTTATGGCTCGACCTTGTTTTCGTCTTCATGAAATAGGACTTAGAAGGCGCGTGAAATTCGAAAAGAACGATTTCGCAATCTCGTATTATGATGATGACTGGAGTTTGAGTCGATGGAAATACGATGGAAATAGGAGATCGAATTGGCAAATCGTCGTTTTCTTCCAGAAAATTTCCCCTATTACGACTGTGCATCACGCAAGTAAGCAGAAATAGAGATGGTCAGGTGGGATAAACAGACAAGGCATCAACATATTTTTTTCTGCAAGCTGTGGCATCTACCGTAATGTTCGCTATAAAGAGGAATCTACGACAAAACGCTGGTGAACAAAATTTCGCAAGAAACCTCACCGATTCCAGTGGACAGGGCCTTTCTGAGGCATTCGCTGGCCTGCGCGGGGAAAAAATCCGGAGATTCCGGGCCGTAGACTGTTCCACGGAGATCTTCGTACTGTAATTGGAATATTGTTGAATGAATTGCATTAACTGATGTGAACGTGTAGATCGGAATAATGTTCGAATCATGAAGTTGAATGAAAAAATCTTACCTGTGATTCATACATCTGGTACATCATGGGCATATTTCTTCTTCGCGAGGAGGCGCCGTTCGATTCAATCGATGAACTTGATGACAGCTGCAATGATACGGTAAGGATACGGTAGGATGGAGCACATGAGATACAGTAATGATACGGTAAGGGTACGGTAGGATGGAGAATGAGATACAGTATCCCTCCAAAAACTGGAAGTGAAAGCAAGAGACTGGGGCCCAAAGATGTGTATGAAAAACAGGTATGAAAAACAGATCGGAGGCGTGGAGAAATGTTGTCGATCTCAGCATGAGACTGAAGACTTGTTGAGTAATTCGAATGATGAATTAGATGGGAAGGAGGAGAAGGGAGCTAACATTAAGATGTCTCGTGAGTAAGAGGAAAGAGATGGGTTGGAATGAACGATGGGAAAGGAGAAGGTGGAGATATACTTGGGAATGAACCAATGGTGATGGAATAGTGTTTCCATTCGAAGTACTCGTGGAATTTATAAGAGGGAGGACTTTCGGATTCAACTTTTTGAGGATTTGTTCCGGATTGAATACCTTTTAGTGGAATGAAAAGATAGATTCAACACTCGTAAATAGGAAATATAGCCGCTTTCCGGATAGAAGATCCGTGGAAAGGATGGATGCTAACGTCAAAGGGTATTCAACAGAAGTCATTCCGCAAATAGACTAGATATGGGCTAAATATACCTTTCCTCCGTTGGATCCAATCCGACCAATGTGAATCGTCTTGAATTCATCGTCAGACGACATCTTCCAACGCTGAAATTTCCTCATTTTGCGAGGTGCGACAACAAGAATGGAAGACGATGGTTAGCCATGGAAGGGGGCGGTTGCTATAAACATGATTGTCACGAGTAATCAAGAGATGGGTGTGAAGAAAGATACTAATGAGAAGTAAGAAGAGATGAGTCTGGAATGTGACTAGTAATGGGATAATATGATGAGCTCATATCTTATTATTTTTCATAGACGGCAACAACGGCGTAAATGAGAGGAGAGAGAGAGAGAGAGAGAGAGAAAGAGGGAAGGTATGAGGAAGAAGCGATTAGATGGAAGTCATATAAGAAGAGAGAGGGAATTTCCTTCGATGCACTAACGAGAGGGAAAAGTACGGGCCAATGATTGACCCACTTGAGACAGTTGAAAGATCGAAGATTCTCGGAATCTGTCTATTCCCAGGTTCAGGACGTGCATTATGTCACATGAAAGAGGGAATCGAAATGGAGGGACTTTGGAGGGTGAATTCACGGTGAATGAAAGAGAACTTCGTGTGATGAACCCATTAGGAGATGGTCACTCTGGGAAGGACGGGAGATGGAGGGAGGGGGGAAGTTATGCAGAAAGCAGTGAACTAACAAGGGCAACTTATCAACTTCCTGCTCAGGAGAATCCCATTTCAGCATGAGTGTGATAGATTGGAGAATGAAACATACATTTACGTCAGGAGGAGAAGGGGAAATTATATAGTTGACGGAGGGGAAATCCTCTCGGCAACAAGGGAAGGGAAAGGGAGGAGCTGATATTCGATGGAAGACGGAGGTTTTATACGGTAATCTTCACGAATCGACGACATCGGGATAATCCGTTCGAAGTGAGACGATTCACGCCGGATTTTCTCCCTTCTTTCCCACTCATCTCAGATTATTAGTGTGAAATCCCTGTATGAAGTCTTAGACGTGACTTGCGTCGTAGATTGATAATCTAGACGAGAGAAGGGAAAATATGAAAGACGATGTTGTGACGTAGAATAGAGTGATTATTGAGAGACGAAACATTATTCAATAACAGTCTGGATAATTTGTATTTCGCCGTCATTACTTGATGTGTGGCGATTGCACATTATAAATTGTCCGCCCACTGTTCATTGCAGACGTTCGTTAGGAAACACAAAGACATGTCTCATAACGGAGAGATCTCTCGATTGGACATAACCATAAATCGATATGGCCCATGGACATTTCCCTGCAACGTCCTCTCTAAAGAGAAAGAAAGAGACAGAGAGAAGCAAAAGTGCCTGCCATTTTCCTGAGCAAGAAAAGAAGGAGATCATGCACTCCCGAGTAAGAAGTCGGAATAAATTAAGTGAATAAGCGATGATAATCCGGCCATAACAATAGATTCACAGAAGAATGTGTTGTGAAACTTTCTTCACTTTGACATCATTGTTGCACTTCAGATATACGAAATGTGTACGTCTGTGAATACGCAGAAAGAGATTGTATAAACACATTGAACTGTGAGGGAATGATTCAGTCTTTTTCATCGTCTTCCACTCACACAAACCATTCATCTTCTCCTCATTTCCCGCATCTGCATTATTTCGATTTTTTCAGCTTTCCTTGTCCTTACTCCATTCATGTTTACTCATTACTAGTGAGTGGCCCAAAAACGTCAGAAACTAAATGTAGATAAAGAAAGACAGTTGCATTATTATTTTGCTCTTTACAAATGAAAAGGCTACGGAAGTGAATAAGCAAGTACGACAGTTAAAATATTCCACCTGCTAATCACTTTACTTAAAACATAGTCGTAACCGTTTTTGAAGCGGAACGGGAAATTTTTCATAATATTTTTAAAAATATTTAAAAACCTTTTTTGCACGTGTTGTTTTCGCTAATCTTTTGTTATATCGATGTATACTAACCGTATGTATGTGCTCCTTTCAGTTGGGTCCCCGTCCCATGTTACAGGCTGTGTCGTCCCTAATCTTCGTGAGTATCTCGACCCGATTCTTTTATCGTTTTGTTTATATTTCTTGTTTACTGTCAAAACCCTTTCTCTTTGAAGGGAAACGAACCATCGAAGATGGACATCGAAGTCGAGAAGGTTCTGGAGGCTTTCATTGACGTTCAGGTGAGTGTTTTCCATCAATGGGCTGCTGTAATGCAGTATTTACTGGGTACATCAGCAATCAATTTCCATATTTACGTCGTCTTTATTTTTTAGGATGACATCGAGCGCTCGAATAAGATCAAAGATAGGGCCAATGATTACTTCAAAAGTGAGTGTCGCTTGTTCTATAATGGCATTCATAAGTTAGTTAAGCACATATGATCGATAACTTTGTAGATCAACACTACGATATGGCTATCGAGTTGTACACTGCCGCCATCGATGCTGCCCCTTCAGCAGTTCTCTACGGAAACAGAAGCATGGCATATCTAAAGAAGGTGAATACCCGACGTGTAAATCGTTACAGGCCACACTTGTCAATGTTTAGAATAAGAATATAATTCCAGGAACTTTACGGGTCTGCTCTGAACGATGCTGATAACGCGCTCGCCATCGACAATAACTACATTAAGGTGAGTATTTTGGATTGTTTTCGAATGGTCTACAGGTGTTTCATATGTGAATGCATTATAAATAGCTGAATTTTATTTGAATACCCTATCCACAGGGGTACTATCGCCGTGCGACGGCGAATATGGCACTCGGCCGCTTCAAGAAAGCCCTCAAAGACTATGAAGTCGCTAAGAAGTGAGAATAATTTAATTGAAATTCTTTCAAATTTATTCACATTATTCTAATTGCAGACACGCTCCGAACGACAAGGATGCGCTTGCGAAGTTCACAGAGTGCTCGAAGATCGTCAAGAGAATCAACTTCGAGAAGGTATTCAAGACATACGAGTTGTTCCCTCCTTTCCAAATTGTATCTCTGTTACTGTTTTGTTGATTCTTGTTCAGATTTACGATTTGAATTATTGTTTAATAATCTCGTTCCACGATAAGCTGAAGGAATACTTTCACTTCATCTAAAATTTGTGTTTGCAGGCTATTGCTGGAGATGACAAGAAAAAGAGTGTGGTCACCACTCTCAATCTCAATGGTTTGTTATTCACATATTTAACTTTTCGAATGAAGATGTGCATGTGGATTTTGTAGCAAATGATAATTCCCATCGTTTCGAATAATATTTTGCATTTTAGACATGGAGGTGGAGTCATCATATGATGGTCCCCATCTGGGAGATGAGATTACGAGAGAATTCATCGACCAAATGATTGAACACTTCAAGACACAGAAGAAGATCCATCGCAAGTATGCATTCAAGGTCTGTGCTTCGTTTCCTCATCGATTATTCATGGAAATATGGTTATGAAACTAATCGATGAAGTGTATTTTCAGATCCTGATCGAGATCCGTAAATGGTTTATGGTTCAACCGACACTCGTTGATATTTCCGTCCCCGATGGTGATCCATTGATTTATTCGAAAGACTCGGGATCATTGTTCTTATGCAATATCTAAATCCCCTGGATACGCTAGACTCTGAACAGATTCTAGAATACTTGTGAATGAATCATATTGCATCGAAAAGAAAATGTATGGTGGTGGATTGAAGCAGATTCATTGTAGGCAACAAATTCACGATTTGTGGTGATGTTCACGGTCAATTCTACGATCTTGTCAATATATTCGATCTGAATGGAGCTCCCTCGGAGAAGAATCCTTACGTGAGTAATTATGATCTTTTTTCCTTCGAATGATTGTTTCTCATGATGTATTTAAAAGTAGTTGATTGCAGTTGTTCAACGGTGATTTCGTCGATCGAGGTTCATTCTCCGTCGAGACTATTTTCACCATGTTCGCTTACAAGGTTTGTTGCATCTATTTTCTTCTCTTCGCCAATTTCGAAATCATTATTTTTTATCTTTCAGCTTCTTCTACCTAATCATTTCTTCATGAGCAGAGGAAATCACGAGAGTGACGTCATGAACAAGGTATGCATTTATTTTAAAAATTAATACCGATTTCTTTTTGAAATGGCTCCGAAAAAATAGTGGGTTACATTTTTGTACATCACAATCTCAGATGTACGGATTCGAAGGAGAAGTGAAGAACAAGTACTCTGCCCAGATGTGTGAATTGTTCACTGAACTATTCAACTACCTCCCACTTTGCCATCTCATCAACCAGAAAGTTTTTGTGAGTTTATTCGATCTTTTACATTTTTATTTTACGTTTTGATATCTCAAAGTGTTTGATTTTTTAAAATTTCTTTTTCCAAATTTCACCGAATTTGGTCATTCAGGTGTGTCATGGTGGTCTGTTCAAGCAAGAGGGAGTGACACTGGACGATATCAGAAAGACTGATCGAGTGAGACAACCGCCCGATGAGGGAATCATGTGCGACCTACTCTGGTCTGTACTTTTTTTTACATTTTAACAATAAGTATTGTTAAAGTCAAGCCAATATTCAATCCCTCTCATCTACAGGTCTGATCCGTACTCTCTGAATGGTCGTGCTCCCTCGAAGCGAGGAGTGGGCTGCCAATTTGGCCCCGATGTATCCGAGAAGTGGTGCAAGGATAATGGAGTCGACTATGTTGTCAGGTATGCAAATGTTACCCGTTTTTAAACGAAGTTGCTGGAATTTTCGAAGAAAATATGGAAAAGGAAGTAAATAGTGAGACGTGTCAATTTCAAACGAGTATTTGATGTCTTGTCCGTATTGAGTATGAGTAACATTGTGCGCCTTGAAATGCGAGATATTTTCCCACATCTCCCGTTACTAGTGATGAGCGGTTCACTCATACGCGCTAAAGTTTATACACACGTCGTCGAACAATTCCTTTTAGTGCACAAACTCGTTCCTAACAATAAGTCTACACCAATATGCACAATATCATCCGATAGTCTACATCACCGATTTCGTTTGGAAATGGGATGGTTCGACATCAAAATGGATATGAAAGTACTTGTCCGATACCCGTATCTCATTGCAGGAGTCACGAGGTGAAAGTGGAAGGATGGGAGGAGCATCACAATGGACGAGTATACACTGTCTTCTCTGCTCCCAATTACTGCGATCAGATGGGCAATAAGGTACGCTTCATCTATCATTTAATTTGCATATCAAATACTTCCGAAACCATCCAATTTTGATCGATTCTTTGCTCAAAGTTTGTTCATTGTGCGATTGAGGTTTCCATATTTTAAGAACATTGGGTTGTAAAATTTAAAAAAAATCAATTCTTTCCATTTCAGGGTGCTTTCATCACAATCAAGGGTGATAATCTCACTCCTCGATTCACTTCCTTCTCCGAGGTTCCCCATCCTACCGTACCCCCGATGGCATATGCCTCCTCCCTATTCGGATTCATGTAGACTGCAAGTCTCCCCATCCCCTTTCAAATAGCGCTTTTACAATAAGCCCCTGTGATACTTCCTCTTTTTTATCGTCGTTTACGTTGTTCTGATCTACTTTCATTTTCCTTTGTTTCCAAGTTCGGTTATGATTTAGTACAGTTGAGTGTTGTTAGAGTGAGAATGAGACATACGTGGATAAGTGTGACTCGAGATCTATCAATAGATTCTCTTCCTTCTCTCTTTTTCTCTCTTGTCTCTCAGCCTGATTAATGACCCACCAATTTCATCACAAGTCAGTTGTTCCTCCCATCCTTCCACACATACTTTCCATTCTGCAGCTATTCCTTCTCGATCCTATTCCCTCCCTCCCTCCCTTCCTTCCAGTTACAGATTTATTCAATCTCTATCCCTCACTCAGCTATCACTCTTTCACTTGATTCAATTGTTGATTCATTGATTAGACCACCCTCTACCGAGCTCAGCGATACTATTCCCCAATTGTGACATGTAACGACTTTGATCTACTCTCGGTACTTGTGAGAAATGGTTCGAGATAGGTTGAGTCATGATTCTTCTGTTTCTCATTAAATATGCAAGATCTTATTTATCACTTTTCGCTTGAATTTCCTCCATTTTTTCCGTTGTTGTGTTTGTCTTTTGAAAGTATTTGTTCTAATTTTCCTTGATTTTCCATAGAGTTTTTGTTGTATTAGTCACGATCGTGTTAGTCCACAAAACGTGTAGTGATTTTTCTTTGATTAATATTACAATTTTTTTCTGTTAATAACCATGTAGTTGTGATAATGCGAATAAAAGAGTACTTCTTATCCATTTGTGAATAGATGAGGATTTATTAGACCATGATCGCACCATAGATCAACATTAAAGATGCTGTGATCTTTTATCTACGTTCCCATCTGTACGGTACAGATTGTACCCCACATTGAACTGTTACCTCCTCCTTATTTGATCTCATAGTCCTTTCGTCAATGACTAATGGGATGTCCAATGGGCGGGGCTAATCTAGAGATGGATATCGTCCTCTTGCACTCTTCACTATGGATCCTTCTTGTTTCGACCCCTTCATCATTTCTATTCTTGTTTACCTCTCTCCGTTTTCTGTAAAATTTAATGTATCCCTTCAATTAGATGCGATTCCTTCATCTTCTTCTTCTCTCCTTCCTCTCCCTCCTTCTCATCTCTACCGTATCCTCGCATGTCGTCTACCATCCCGGTAGAAGATATTCAATGGGAGGAAGACGACCCGGTAAAGATCAAATATCACGGGGAATTCCTATGGGGCTGGGTGATAATATTTACCCAGTCCCATGGAGTATTTACGACAATGTGCACATGACGTTATCTTCTCGAGATATTCCTCTTATTCTAGTTGATCAAAGTGAAATTACAGCTCCGTGGAATCGTCGACCCAGTCGTCATTACCACGCCCCTCCCAGTTATGGAAGATGCAATCGGTCACATATTTTTAAATCTCAAAACTTTCGAAATTGATTATGTTCTAAAAACCGTTCATTCAGGTATCATTATCACACTCCCTGCTGGGGCTACGGCTGCATCGTGAATGTGTAGTATCGGAGAATCGATCTGTCTCGAAAGTGTTTATTCCTTTCATCATATCCCAACAATTATTTCTGTACATACCCGCATGATTTATCTATTATTCTCGTTCGCAATATCCTATATCAAATCTGTTTATACCAATGCAGTTGTTGTAGTTGTGCAATATAGTTATTCTCAAGTTCGATAAATCTAAATCGGCATCGTATCCAAAGCCCATCTTCATTATTATCAGACATGAACGAATTTGTAAGATGAAACATTCGATTCATTAGATTCATCCTTGAAACAAATAATCTCTTTATGGAATATGAGGAATTACTAACGATCCCGGGAAGAGAAGGAAGGTCGATCGATGGCATAGTGGGCTCTGAAAAAAGAGAACGATTTGAAGACTTTTTCTCTTCATTCAGATTATTCTCCTGTAGCTCACAAAAAAGGCAGAAAAGAAATTATGAATGAGCAATCTTTGATCAGAAATATAATAATTTTCAACTAAGCGTTTGAAAGTGAAAAAATGTTTCAAATCTTTCGGACGGCTACACCAGGAGGAGGCGTTGCGTCACCTGAGAAAGAACGCATTCATAGATAGTTGCCGTAAATATAAAATATTCTTACATTTGACGAGCGAAGCCGAGCGCTTCTCGATGGCTTTGGCAGAAATGGACCTTGAATATTTACTGTGAGAAAACGCGAGATGTCAGAACACACACAGTAGCGATGAGAAGAAAAATGAGGAAGAAGAGTTTCATGGTAACTTTGAAATTGAATGAAGTTATGTGATTACGAGGAAAGAGAGTGGTAGAAGGTGGAAAGGAAGAGCAGTTGTGAATAGAACATTCACTTTTTATACGACGATTATTCTCACAGATTCATCATCGGAAACTCTGCAAATCACGCGTCTTATTCTTCTTCATTTTTCTAGAGAATTTTTTTCTAATTATTTATGCCGTAAGATGTGTTCAAAGCCGTGTATACATCAACAGTTTTTTTTAATTGTTTATTGTATTCATGACGGGACAGTACAACGAATGAAAGAACGCGATAGGGTAAATAGCAACAAGTGCTAATCATGATTTCTAATCAACATGACAGTAAACAATTCAATCTTGTTTGAGAAATAAATAGTAGTTATTAGTAAGGATGATTGACATCGATGGGGTCGATGTGAATATCTTCTCAGAATTATTGACGAAAATCGTCTTCCACGAGGTCGACTACACAATATTCGTGTTGATGAGACACTTCGATAGGCGATCCATCGTCATTAAGGGAAACCACTCGATCTATCTCAATAAAATGATGTTTAATTATTTATTCATGATAAAACGTACCTTTAGTATTTTCCCTCTCGGAAATCTCCATGACGGTAGTGGGAAATCGATAGGATAGCCGATCGTGAGAGGACCATTCTGAAAAAAGATGGATCGATTACGAAACGGTAAGTGAATTACTTACGATGTGGTTGAGGGCAATGTAGATATCCAGCATCGTCCTCGTTGTATTCTTCAAGTGAATGGATGGCTGAGAATAATTGAAACATTCTTTGAGTCATCCGATAATTAGTGCAAACCTCAGTGATAAACTCGAACGTCCACAATTTCACATTAGTCACTCGCAAGATTCTTTCTCTGTAACAGTTTCGGATGTTTTTCTTCACGGATGCCACGTCTGACTGGAATGAAGAGTTTATTAAAAATTAAGGAAGTTGAATTCTTACAGTTCGATTTTCGCGACTCCAGAGAGCAGTGAGCACTTTGAAATTGAAGATTCTCAAAAGGGGACTACTTATTTCACATTTTATTTCGATATTCGTACCTGAACTCCTTTCCCTTTCCAGTCCATGCAATAACTGACTTCTTCGTTCGATCAGTAAGCAATTCGAGAAGGAAAAACCACATTGCTGATTTGTCTAAACAATTTGAAATGAAATTTGTGATGTAAATTCTAACTGACCAGAGGTTGTTTTCTTCCGAAGTTCTGTGTTGATAGGAAGAATCTTTCCTGGTTTATACGATCCGTATCTCGATTGAGGGATGATGGGAAAGGTTCCGATTGGAGGAGGGGTAGATGAAGAGGAGGAAGGCGAGGAGAAGTCTAGATTGAATCATTCTTAGTTTGTTTTCGGATGTTTCCTTAGATACCTGAATAATGGCTGGAATTGAGTGATTGTGGAGTCCATTGGGAATGAGATGAAGATGATGAAAAATAGCCGAGATCTGAAAAGTGTGCTGGTTGAAACTTTCGGCGCTTGTGCCGTTGGGTGGGTCTCCCCCTACTTCACTTTCCCCTTCCGCTCATTTCACCCCATTCGTCGCATTCCGCACGGTCGTCTAGCTCAAAAAAATCGAAGAATGAGAATGAAGATCATTCGTCAAAAAATCAATTAGTCCAGAATGAGATTATGTCTCTTGTCTCTCACTTGTCTCAAATGTGTGTTAAAACTATCCCTTGGGGTCCCAATAACATCATACTTTTGGCCATTTGTTGATATCTTGTCTCTGAGCTGCGCTAGAGCCCGAGAAGTAAGTACACGCGCAACGCACTGGGGGAGAGGAGGGAAAGGCGAGACGAGAGGGAAAGGGGCGGAGCCTAATTTGCGTGTGTCTCTCTCCCTCCCGCCGCCCTCTCGCATGCCTCTCCACGCCCAAAAGTCACAAGCCGGAGAAGCATGCTAAAAATCTAATTTTTTCTCTAAAATTCCTAAAATATTCGAATTAGTAAAATAAGTTTGGTCCGAGAAAGATTGTCCAATTAAAACATCCCAAAACGACCTATTCATCTCTCTTAAATGCAAATTTGATCCACGTACTGACATTATGCAAATCTGGGACCAAGCTCAATCGAAAGAGGAATATCATAGCTATCCAAAGCGCTGTCGAACGTCCGATTTGGTTTAGAACGAACCTTGTGACTTTACTTTCTTGCTTTTACTTGAAATCGTGTCACAAAGTGGGAGGAGCTTGTGGCCCCTATATATAGTCCATCTCTCTCCCATCTGAGGAGAGGGAGGGGAGCATTCGGCCCCGCGCACTTGGTCTCATCTGAGGAGGAGACCGCGCTCTCCTCTTCGGAGAAGTGCAAAATGAGAGGAAGGGGAAAGTGAAGTAGGGGGAGACCCTCCCAACGGCACAAGCGCCAAACTTTCAATCGTCTTAGGAAGGGTATCTACCTGAGAATGAAGCCGTCGATTGAGGAGTGCGAATCACGTTGTTTCCATGTGAACTGACGGGAGTACACGAGGTATCTGTAATAGATCTGGTTGAAATTGCGATGGATTAGACGAGAATGAGTACCATTATAAATCATTGGATGATTCATTGGCATGTCATTATCGGGGCTGTATTGAAGAGGTTGGTAATCTGAAATAATTGAAAGAATCATTGAAAATGTCTTAATATTGCTGCTTACTATTTGAGAGACTGCATCCGGGTGTATTGAATATTTGGTGTTGATTCACGTTATTCACTTCAGAATGATTGGGAGGATGAGACTGATCGTGAAGAAAGGGCGAATTGTCCATTACAAGAACACGGCCGGAGTTCAACAATGAGATGATAACTGATTGTGATAACTGATGCCAGTATTTATACCGGTAGGTCAAGTTCGGATGCTCCATCTCGGAAGCCCTGTCAAGTGTGCCGCTTCCGACCTTTGATGTCAATTAGGATGCGTCGCCAGAGGGGGGAGGGGGTAGGGATACTAAGATGTATGCCATCCATGTCATCCATGTCCCCCTAGGATGCTTCACAAAGGGATCAGTGCGAAAGAGGAGTTAATCTCCTGGAATGGAACAATGAAAAGGTAGCATCGAATTTAGGCTGAACAATGTGAAGTAATCATTTACATGTAATTTTCGTTTTGTCTAGATTGATTTTCTTCGTCCATTCCATCTCTTTTCGTCCGTCGTGAGTGGTCAACGGCACGAATTGAAAGGTTTGTTTATCGTCGTTGATCTTTGATGTTTCGTGCAATCCTTTGATAACCCATCTCATTTCAGATGCGTCTACTACTCTTCTCTCTGCTATCTCTTCTCCTGGTGTAAGCACCTTGCTTCCATTCCCTCTAAACCCTCTCCCAATTCCAGGAATCTCTCCCATCAGAGACCCCATGAACGCAAGGACCGTGAGAGTGAGAAGCCCAGTCAGCCTAACTGCCCCGAAAGTGACCCATTCTGCGAGCAAACCGCTATCGATCCGTTCAAGGACCAAAAGAAGAGGGAGGAAGGTGGGTACCGTTATCTACCGTTCAATCATCGTGAAATCTAATTCAGGATCCAAGCCCAGTCAACCAAACTGCCCTCCGGGAGTTTACGATTGCGAGCAAAAGGCTATCGATGTATTCGGGGATAAAAAGAAAAGGGAGGAAGGTGAGTACCGTAATCTTCTGTTCAATCATCATGAAATCAGGATCCAAGCCCGGTCAGCCAAAATGTGATATTGGGGATTTGGCCTGTGAAGGAAAGATCAACCCGTTTGACCCATAAATTAATTAATAATTGATAAAAACTGTTTATGGTACCTTATTTTCATTGCTTGACTCATGGTTGAAATCATATTGGAGAAAATACACAATAATTTATCGATCGAGTACGGCATTAATGATTTCCGGTGTGGTGGGGATTCACACATGTTACGGTAATCGGGAATTCCAATTCGTCGCTTCTCTTTTCCGTTTCTCCTGTGAAAATCCACGAGCCAGTAGAAGAATCGCACTCGACGGAGGAATACATGTCGACTACTGTGTTCTGTAGTGGAATCATTATCGATTCACTTCACTTTCCAATACCTCTCTGAGAAATCATTTTCTTCTAATAGCTCTCAATTCCAATAAGAGAACTCTAATCGTAGCCTGAGAACCAACCTTATCAAACACGAGCAGCACTGGTTGTTCGGTAGGACAGATGAATTGAGTGGATGTGGAGATGACAGGAGGAGCGCAATAAGATGAGGGATTCGATTCATTCAGAGACTCGAAGACTTCCTCACAATTGTGAATATCCGGTGAGAGAATGGGACACTCTGTAATTGAACATTATTACGAAATTGTGAATACAACGATACCTGACTGGGGGCCGGGAAGAAGTTTGGATGAGACTTCGACGGGTGGAACAATCGGCACCGGCTGAGGTACCGGGACCGGCTCAGGGTTCGGATCCGGGTTGGGCTCCGGATTGGGTTCAGGCTTCGGCACCGTGGGTGCCGGGTCGGGTCGTGACTGCACGTAGGGCCTTGGGGATTGGAGGGGTTTGTGCGGGGCACATCCAAGTGAGGAAGAGATTAGAAGAGTGAGAGTTACGAGATGGGCAATCATTCTTGAGGAAAGAGGGAGACATTTCCTTGATCGTACCTACCGTTTAAATACCCCCGTACAAACAATGAACTGCCCTCCCTGGAAGCTTAACCCCCTAATCACTTTAGTAGTCTCAATAATGGCTCATCAAAAACGAGAAAGGAAGTTGAGTCGCGCCAAGGTTGGTTTGTTTAGAGTTCAAAGAAGGAAAGCAATGTGTACAAAATATAGTTAAAATCACGAGAAAATAGAAATGAGGGGTAATCTCGACAATTCTTTCCTCATTCTCTCCCCTTCTCCTCTTATCGAACGGTCGACTAACTCCACATGAATCTTTCCACTGTTATAATAATTTGTCTATTGTGAGTTCGACTCTTTTCCAGACAACAATTTACAGTAGTCTTTCCAGATTCGTCTCTTTCTTCACTGAGGCGAAGATCTATCGTGAGTGATATTTGACCTCTACCGTAATCTTTGATCTTTCAGAGCCAGTTGCAAGACAATCGCAACCCTTGTGTGGTGGACTCACTTACAACTCTTGCCATGACCAAACTGGATTCGACGAGTTTCAAGAAGTGAAAAGTTCGGAACTTGACATTTCATTGCATGTTCGGAACGATTTAGGAGCGTTGTCGAAATCGTCTTCATACCATTAGCTGCTAAATGTCGAAACCAACTGAAGAGATCCCTAACCTACTGATAAAGCTACTCACTCATCACCTTTTCTTGCACTTCAACAAACCCAAAACACCAAACATTATTTGTGACACTTGTAACTGATATCTCTATTGTGAAGATCCTGTAGTTATCCGAATGTGGAACTATCTAAAAAGAAAAAAAAGGTGCATCCGAAAACTGTTCATACAATGCGTCAAACAGTTAGTATTTTCACACTCGTTGTCCTACTGTAAGTTTCGCATCTTCTTCTATCTCTTATCTTCTCCATTTCAGATGCTTCTTCGCTAATGCACTTCCATCTGAGAGTTTGTTTCCTCTTTTTGTACCCCTTGATCTCAATTTGTCATCCATTCAGTTCACAAGACATTCCAACCCGACTGCGAGAAGGATCTAATCAATCAGGAATCGGTGAATTAGACATTCCCTTGAAGGATACTCCTCATTCCACATCAAAACCATCTTTACCCGTAAAGAAAGGATAAATGAGATGATCACTTCTTCTGGAATCCCAATCGTCTAAAGAATGAATTGATCTTGCTGACAGCTCTATCGACCGCCGTCTCCTCTTGTTTGTACACTCCCGTTATGTTCTCCTTACAACCAGAATGACCGTGCAGTGACACCTTAAATCTTTCTTGATTCAATCCATAGATAATCAGGAACTTCTTCGAATTTTGGCTCAGGCAGCAACCGCTCCGAATGTCGAGGGGGAAGAGAAAATAATGATCGGGAGGGAATATGTAGTCTGCGACAAAATGCTGGGCCAAAAATCGAAGAAATGTCGATAATCGGACCTTGACACCGTAATACTCTCGATGTTCCCACACAGAATCTCCCACATCATCGATTCGGAATTTGAGCTTATCGGAGCATGTGAAATCCTCGTTCTTAGGAAAGCCAGTGCAGGTACGGTAGGAGACCGAACCAGGAACCATGCCGAACGGGTACCTAAAATTATTCTCCAATCTTCAAATTATGCTTTGACCCACCAAATCTCGGTCCCATGATGGTAGGATCCATCGGGGTTCTGACTATCACATGGGCTCACGTTGTTACGAGTGGCCTGAAGAGAAAGACCATACCAATTGATGAACTTACCTTACTGTTTCATTCTTTTCGCACGCAGGCATGTGAGGAACGATGTCACGACCGTGGACAATACGGTAGCTGAAAGGAATCGATCGATAACTGACTCTAATCTACAGTACCTTTCTAGAATGAGTTCATCGAAAGCACGTGCGAATTTGAGAGAGCCCACACGGGGTTCGCCGTACGTGTACACCTTCACTAGACCGGAATGACGCAAACCTGTGTCGATATTTGAATAGACGACGTTTCGCAAACATCACCATCCACACACTCACCCTGTTTGACAGTTCTGGCTGCAGCCAGAGCTGCGAGAGCTCCTCCTAATGAGTGGCCGGTGAAGGCCACGGAATGGTACTCAAACATGATTTCGGAATGAAGAGCGATTCGAAATACCTGATATTTAGGATCCTTGAGGTATTCCTCTATCCCACTCCACATGGAGAGATGGGCTTCGATGAAGTATCGGTTCACCTTGAATTACCTATCTAGATCAATAAAGGGGGGGGAGGGCCGATGACCTACCAGTCCCATCCCGAAGAAATCAATGTTGGGTGTGAGTGATTGCCATCCTTCCACGAAGAGTTGAGTCTGTAGATAAGATCGATAAAGGTAGAGATATTGTGGTAATAGTGGAACTTTCGTCCTTCCAGGAGACTACTGCAATTCAATGACTTCCAGACTGACTCTCACCTTACTAGTGGTTCCTCTGAATGCAATCGTGCTCTCATTCTTCGTCTCCGAATGGGCAATGTAGAAAGTGCAGCTATGAGAGAGAATATCGCAGATCTGAAGAGGATTCCATTGATTAGTAATAAATCGATTGAAACCTGATGGGAGCTACTCCACAGCTCCCAATTATGATCGGTTACGTGCGCTCTGAATAAGGGGAAGGATTCAGATCTCATTTTTATGATTCAGAATGACTCACTTATTCACGCACTCTTCAATCTTATCCCCATAAGCCGCAGCAGAAAGATGGAAAAGACGAATGGATTCAGATTCATCGAATGCAGCGAAGGAAATTGAAGAAAGAAGAAGGAGGAGAAGGAAGGAGGTCACCATCTATCTGTGGGGACTACTTAAAATGAACACTCTTCTTTCGGACTGAGAGTTGGTCTAGATCTTGAGAGGAGTGTTCGGTAAAAGGGAGGAAAAAGAGGACGAATTGAATGGGCACTTCGATCCACTGTGGTCCTCTCTTCTGCCATTACTGGTCCATCGATTGTGTTGTGCAGGGCAATTATCCCGATACGTTCCAGTGATCAGCACGCAGAGCAGGTTAGAGCAGAGTGATAGCCATTGCCGTAAGCGGCTGTCACAATCGGGGGTATAGCTCAGTGGTAGAGCGCTCGCTTAGCATGCGAGAGGGCTGGGGTTCAATTCCCCATACCTCCATATTTTTTGCTCCCTTTAAATTTTTTTCGTTGTATTGGCTCCACATCCTTTTGCTCCCTGTGAAACATCTCCTCTCGTTGTTTTGGCTGTGATGTCAATGGCTAGTGAGATGGTGAGATCGGATGAGGTTGAGAGAGTGTGCGATTGAGAGAGACGCAGAGAAAGTGAGAGAACGGAAGATAAATTGATGGTTACACTGGAAAATCGAGAAGCAACCACGTGGTGATAAGAGGAGATAAGAAGACAAAGAAGTGATTAGAGGGTGAACTGATCTGATAGAAAGGGAAAGGCGTATGATCTAAGGATTATTGAGGAGATTCTGAGCTTTATCTAACACACTGAGGAAATCAAGAAGAGCCTCTCGTGAAGATTATGATGTCAGAACATTTGAAGGAAAAATCGGCATCAGCTGCTAGGATAATGACTTCCTTTCAGGGAGAAACGATTGCGTTGAATCTAAGATGTTTGGCGTTTGGCTCAAAAGGGCATTTTCATGATTGACTGTTCAATCCAGGTCAATTCAGAGTGTGACTCATACATCGTGTTATTGCTCACATCGCGTGTATTCGTGTCCTTCTCAAATTGTCCCTGGGGACTAAACATCTATGCATTTCCTCCTTCTTCTCCCTCATGGTGGTTTGATCTTTCCACTCTCTAGTCTTCCCCTCTTCTCTTCTCTCTTGCCATCTCACGATAGTCAGTGCAACCACGTGGGGACAAGAGGAATGGAACAACTCAAACAATCACCACCTCGAGATTTCTGGCACTGCGCCAAAATAATTGTTCGGACTTGGACCAGACATCAAAACATGAGAGGACAAGTGGAACTATCCAATCGACCTATGGGATGATCGAATGAGGAGATGGAGGAGGGTAAAGTGTCTATTGAGAAGAATGATAGTCACATCGAAGAGGTTGAGGAACGATCAATGATCTAAACACATTTTTGGTGATTGATACGCAGATAAAATTGATGAGACACGCCTCCGTGACATAACATCTCAGCTGTTGTGTTCTCCTTTGATCATTACTTTGTGTTCAGAGTGTCCTCCATTCTCGTTTCTCCCTTCATTTCCATCGATTGAAGCACATTGAACTGTTGTACTACTTCCTTCCTCTCTTTCATCTCCTCCTCTCACTTCTCTTCCACCCTCCGACAGCGTGCTATCTCTCTATGGTTCAGTCACGTTGCCGTACTCTTCTCTTATTCCCTCCCTCTCTGCTTCTCTGCACTCTCTCCTATCCCTTCCCTCTCTCATCGTCTACATCACTATAGACTGGGGAAGTCACAATCACCACGTGACTGTGGAGCTCCGCCCTCCCATTGCGAAGATCAAGCGATACGAAGACAAAAGACAGCGTGCCAGCCGATCATTGCAGTGTCTACTCTCTAGTCCGCCGTAGTGATCTCAATGCAGTGTCTACTCTCTAGTCCGCCGTAGTGATCTCAACAAGTTTTCAAGAGAGGGAAAGGTATATAAATTGAAGAAATTAATAGGAAAAAAAATATTATTCAGAAACATATTTGGGGATCTCAAAAAGATGTAAGCGCGTTAAATTCTGCTGGCGCATTCCATTCTCGGCTGGCGCGATTCTGGAGCAGTGCCAAATTCGACAAAATGTTGCCATTCTTGTTTTTACCTAAATCGGCTTATTTCGGGGCCGTTTCTCTTCTATTATATATTCACACATCGCTAGAAGTATGCTCCAACCTTCCGACAACGTAGGTTCTTCTCTTATCACTGCCATTCTCGATAGTTTGCTCGTTTTCGTTCCTGACAGCTCCTGCATCTTTCTTAGAGCAGGTTTACCAGTGTGTATTGACTACTAGTGGGTGAAAGGCCGAGTGAGTGACCAGTCCAGGTACTAGGCAAGGATCCTCCTTCCCTTCCCTCACACTTTCACTGTCGATTCCTCAGTCGGCATTGACATGCGCGCGTCTTTCCCAGTTTTGTTTCCTCCCCACCCTTCTTCCCCTCGCTGATTTATGCGCCGACTGTCAGTTTACATATAATAAGGAGAACGGAGGAAGTTGATGTCAAGCCGAGGCCTTTTTCACTGCCGTCAGTTGTAATATCCTCGTATTTCACCGTTAGTCTTCCCGTCGTACACTCAGTAGCCATTCGTCCTCGCTCCACATGTTTCCTATCCATCGTTCAATCTCCCGCCTAGAAAGGCCCTTGATAAACTCTGCCATCGAAGGAAGAGACTGGACAAATAGAGTCACACCGTTTCCCCTTATGCTCTTTCACCTCCTCTTTCTTGTTCTTCTTTGTTTTGCCCATTCGAATCGACCGGATTCGTTTCGTAATCTGATCCAATTCATTATTATCCTCCTACAGTTCACTCCAATCTATCTCTGTTGACTTTACAGCTGAGTTCTGTAGCACGATTTCCTTTCTTTTTATTGCACTCTCTCTAAACAATGATAGCCATTTTCCCCGGTGAACAAACTCTTTCCTACCTTCTCCACTTCCATCGATAAGCTTCGTAGAGTGAAACCATTGAGGGAAGGACTTTACAAATAGAAAAGAGCTTAGAGGATGGATGCTAAGTGACCAAAGGGAGTGAGTAGCCATCCGTACCTCAGTCTCATCGAGGGTTGTTATTATTCCCACCCCAGTCACTCAGACCTCAATTTCCCACTCAAGAGGGGCTAATTTATATTGGGGACTCTCGTCCGCGAGTCGATTAGTTTACCGCGCCATCGACCTATTTTCGAAATCCACTCGGCCCACTTAATGAAAGAAATTGGATTCGCACAAGAGAATTCGATTATTATGCGAAATTTCTTACACATTCTCGACTAATGGAATAGTGGGTATTTTTGTGCTCTCCTTAATGGAGTGGAACAATGATAACGATGTAAAGTGTGGTGAATGCATCCATTCAATTCGTTGATGGCGTGATTAGGATCAGCTGATAGGCATATGGCTGATCCTATTAGCAAAGGAAGGAGGAGGAGGGACACGGTTCTCTCTACCTTCACTGGTTTCCGTGCTGTTTGGCATGAAATGTGTGCTGTGTCTCTTTCTGACAGCCCTCCTCCTTCAACTTTCAAACCCGCCATTCTCTCCGTCGATCTCTTAATCTCTCGACTCACTTTCGCTGTCTCGTCCCTCCTTTCCTTCTTGCCTCTCTCACAGCATCCAATGGACTTTGTCCGTTCCTTGCAGGAGAGAAGGAGGAGTAAAGAGAAGAAGGAGAGGCTGGATTGTTGTCCCCTCCTCTTGACCCCAGTCTGTCAACTATGCGAGAAGTGAGTATCGATTCGATCACTTCTTCTTCCCTCGTTGTTCGTAGATCACAGTCATATGTGCTCTCATTCTTCCTCAATTTCGTAATCGCCATCCGTCGTACTCTTACTGTGAATAGCACTGTTGTCAGTTGCCGCCTTCTCTTCTCCTTTCTATCATTCGACTTACTCTACCCTGTGCTCTATCCTCGTCAACATCCTTCGATTAGACTTTAGCTAGCCCAGGCTGCTAAATCTTCCCCTTTTTCGTCATTGAGAAGCACTATGGCAATTAGTCTAAAGAGGCAGAGGGGGTAACCTTTGAACTGCTGTGCTATGAATGGTTTGCTTCCTCCTTTCAATCGTTCGATTCTCGTTCTTTGAGCTATCCATTCCTCCCTTTTCTCTGCACCATCTCATCAATGGCTCATCTAAACATTTATCTGATCATTCATCACATGGTTGCACATTTCTCGGATATTTAGTGCCTATTTTTGTACTGATCATTGCCACTCCCTCACTTCTCCCATACACTTCCTGCTTTTCCTCTACAAAGTCCAAGTTGTCGACGAAATTGGCAGATGCGATAAGGTGAAAAGAGGGGGGGGGGAGACATTGCCAGGTGTTATGCATGCACTTTTGTACTGATTGTATCGAATGAAGCGACGGAAGGGATGGAAAACCAGTGTACTGTAGTGTGGGGCTAGTTTGGTGCGTTTGATGTACTGAACGTTTTTGCCCCTTCGTATAATCCGTATCAGATTATACACGAGGAAACGACTAATACTCGTTCGATTCTAGCTGCTCCATTGCTGTTGAGCCTGCCTGCAAAATAAGGGTACTGGACTAGAGCGGAAACTATCAACAATTCCTGCCTCTATTTCTATCACAGTACGTGGATTGGAGTGTGAAAAATGAATGTCCAGCTGGGTGTCCAGTTATGCCCGTGTGGCAAGACCTCGATGGAGTGTGAGGTGGGATGTTTGATGTCACGTTATAAAGTCTGTTAGATTGCTCATGTACTAGCAGAAAATATTTACCGATATAAAGCGTGAGGGGAAGGAGCGGGTGTTTTTGACAACGATGGAAAGAGGACGCTTCTGTTTTCTCATAGTATTCCCTGTGTCGGGGGGATGGTTGATTCTTTCTCGATGACTCATTTCTCCCCCCTCGCGCAAAAGATTTCCCAACTATTTTTCATGGATCGTTCAGTTATGGAATGCATTTGTCTCCACGTCGTCGTCGCGTTTCATAACAAAGCCAATTCCTCGTCTCCCTCCGTTTTCTCACGTCTACTCTATAAATTAGCATAAAGCGTGTGTTTTTGCGGGTGAGCGTGAACTAGTCCTCTTTCGTACTATCCCCACTCATCCTCCTTTTACTCCTCTCTCTCACTGTTCCACCCTGGCTAAAGAGCAACAAGAACGTCCCTTCTTTACAATGGAGAGGAATTGTGCACGAAAGAGCGCGCGACAGAGAGGGAGAAAAGGAGAAAGGATAGAATGGAGGGATCAAAGTATGCTTGTGATTGTTGCATGGTGCGATGGGAATGACTCGCACGTTGACCCATTGCTCGATGCCCCCTCCTCACTCCTCTTCCCCCTTAACTTCTCCTTATCATCTATTTATCACTGATGAGATAGAACACAAAGGGAGCACTACTCCCATTTCTCTTGCAGAGAATTGTGGTTGTTTGTGCGAGTTGGCGGTGTTGTTGGGAGAATCGACGTCAGTTCGAAGGAGGGAGCAAGGTTCGAAGTGGGGAAGAGGGGAGGGTACTGCCCCCATCGACCATTCTCCCTTGTGAGGGAAGAAGCAGTGACATAAGGCCCCATCTCTCCTTCCTCAATCCACCCGTCTGTCTTGTCCCTTTCTTGGACTCTTCCTAAAGCACTCATTAGTCTTGCATACATGCTGCCACAATCGACTCTATTCATTTCTACTCGCCCTCTATTTCTTTCCGTTCTATCGACCCATTTCGAAATCATGATGTCGATTTTGCGGCTGTATCGGGTTTCCGAGGCTCCATTTCCAATTCCAACGCGAGATATTTTCCATGCCCTCAGAATTCTTACTCCGGAAGTATTTTTAACTCGAAATTTCCTCAGAAGTTTTTCATGCAAATAATACTTCCCCGTGCAGTTTCTTCTAAAGGGAATCCATCTCCTTAATATGATTCTCAGTCTGTCTCCATCTCAAACTCCCTCTTCTTCTCTTTTCTTCCTTTGGTGACTCCACTTTTCCTAGTCGAACCATTCTGCCCACCGCTTTCTCTCTTTCTCTCATTTCTCTCACTTCTCTCACTTCTTCCCTTCTCCTCATCTCCATATGGTCTGATCACTGCTAATGTTTATCAGTCTCTTCTATCTCCTTTTCATCCTTCCTCCTTTCCCATCTCATTGCTTACACTGGAGAGCTCTTTTATGATCTATTTTTATTGTCGTTTTCCTCTCGCGATGAAGTTAATTGAACTGTATCTATTCGCTCATCGGTTCTCATCGTGTTACCGAGTGTTCTCAGTTCCTTTTTCTAGTAGTAACAGAGTGATAGATTACAGATTCGAGGGTGGCCACTCTTATCCGCAAGGGGGAGCTACACCGTCGCTTCTCTCCATTTGACACAAGGGGAAGGGATACTACTCACTCACTCGGGATTCATTCTGCAGCAGCAGCAACGGGTACTCTCTGCAGCAGCTGCAGCCGAAAAGGAGAAGACGGGATTCTGAGGTGAGTGAGGAGAGATCAATTGATTCCTCAAATCTGACGGATGCATGCTTATTTTTGATACCGATTTGAACGAAAACTAAGGGAAAGCCACATGCTGGATTGTATATCCTGAATATTTGAACGAACCCTGAGTATGAGTAAGGAGATATGAATTGCAGCCAGTGTGAGGTATCCACTCGTCTCAATTCATAATGGACTACGCGTATCGCATGTACAAGAATGTACGATACTACTACGAACAGATCAATCCGGCTACACTCTCTGGTCAGCAATTATCATCGTTCTTCTTTCAATTATAAAGTCAATTTCAAAGGCATGCTAAATAGCACCATTAGTGTAGTCTCGTTGGTACTTGCCAGTATTACTGCAATTGAATGTACAGTTATTGTTGAAGCACGAATACGACTGCTATTATCAAATGGTGTTCTTACAATTAATTAACGACCCCTTCTCGTCAGGTGCGATCGATGTGATAGTAGTGGAGCAACCGAACGGAGACTTTCACTCGACCCCATTCCACGTTAGATTCGGAAAGTATGGAGTATTCAATTACAAGGAGAAGGTCAGATATTACTCTACTTAAATAGTTTGTCTAAAAGAAAATTTCGATTCATTAATAGACCATGGTGTTACTTCGAAGCCTGGAAATGACGGGTAAAATAAAAATAAATAAATTGTTGTTTTCAGTACGTGGACGTGTCGATCAACGGGAAGGAAGTGAAGGACATTCGGATGAAATTGGGAGAAAACGGAATCGCTTTCTTCGTTGAGGTACCGTATTGTATACTGTTTACGCCCACCAGAAAATCAATAAGCTACCGTAATCACTTATTCCGTGCAGGAAACGAGCGGCATCGTGCCCGAATACCTCGTGACCAGCCCCGTTCCCGGATTCCCTCGACCCACCACTGATAAGGTACCGTTTATCATTGTTTAATGAGTTATCAGCGTTGTGATTGGGTTCGTAAAATAAACGTTATCCATAATGATTGTAGGTGCTCGCGGAGACGTCTCGCACTCTCGAGAAGCATCTGGCTGATGGAAGGCGTGGTCAGTAAATGATATTTTGAAATAATTCATCAAATATTAAAAATAATTGAACAAAATGTGTTTCCAAATGGGCGTGCCACTATTTATGAAGTCTTCTCTTGCAGACTCGAAGGCAATTCCAATTGGTGGTGTTCGCACGCCTCCTCCCGGTAGTCCACCCGGAGGATTCGCTACTAGTCCCACTAGTAAGTTGAGAGGGGCAGATGATCTAACAGTATTTTGTAATTTGTAAAATTTGATTCATTTTGATACATTTGTTATTTGGTCTTATTGCATGGTCACTTCATATTGGAGAGGAACATTTTCTGACTGATATGAGTTGTTCTTGAAACACGAAATTCGCAGGTGTGATTCGTCGATCAAAGAGTATGGTGAGGGGAAGGGAGGCAGCTAAGTTGATCGGGGAGGGAAGGAAGGCGGCTGATGATGAGTATGTTGTTTTTGTTTTTTATTCATTTTTTAAATTAAAATAACGTTTATTCAATTGCAGAGTGACGATTCAGCAGCGGAAGATGACCCTGCCCATGCTCGATTCCATCTTTTCCATGAGGAGAAACAGGTGAATACGAGAGTATTTCGGACGAACCAAGGTGGCTTAGCGTTCCATCGTGTATCGAGATTGAGTATATTAGTGAAACACGAGTGTTCACGAGGTGGATTAGTGTTCCGCGATACGTATGAATTAGCAAGGAGAATTAGCCACACGAACACGTGTCACGACCAGGTGTATTCGTGATACGGTATTTTGATTAATCGAGACTTGACTGGATTGGATTGATTGATGAAAAAAATAGGATTTCTCAATGAATAAAATCCCCTTTCAGATCGCTTCCCAATCTCTCTTCGACTGGTCTCGAGCCTGAACCCGTCTCTCAAAGCAGCAGCAGTCAATCGAAGAAGACACCCGTCGCTCCCACAGTGAGCACAACAACGGCGTCAACGACCACCGCTGCTCCTTCTGTCTCGGTTGGCGCGCCCCCGGTGTCATCCAGCACTCCAAACGCGCACAAGACGCCCCAGAGAAAAACGAGATATCGAGGCACGAAGTCACACTATCAGGAGAGGAAGAAGCAACCCAAAGAATCGGGTGAGGATTTAGTCAATTTGGTTGTTTCTGGTTCCGTAGGTCCTATTTATTCACTCAAAACACATTCAAAAACGGATTTTAACATTTTGTAAATTTGTTTGCTTCCTGGTTTTGTGGTCCCTATTTACTCGATAGATTAACCTGTATTCATTGATTTGTTGCAGAAGATAAGAAGAAGCGTGAGGGGTCGACATCATCCTCTGATTCCGGCCCTCCCACTCCCATTCAATCAGGCAAACCTTCCGCCTTCACTCCATCCAGTCCGATAGCTATCAATGTGACAAGGGTGAGCATTGTCAACTTTTTGTTGTTAGGATGTAATATTAGATTTGAAACTTAATTTTAACGTGTTTTGAATTTATCAAGAATTTGTGAATTGGAGTTTCACGGGGTTGTGAATAATGCAAAGGTTAAAATACCAAAATATTCGAAAAGGATGAATAATTGATTGATATTCGCAGGAAGAAGATCGGGGAGAATCCTCCTCCTCTTCCACTCTCTCATCTCCATCCAATTCACTTCTCGATGCTAATGATGCAGCCAGAATCGCCGGTGAGTGAAGAGGGGGTACGGTAGAGTACGGTAGGGGATATCGATTAGGATTGTTCATCCTGCCTTATTCATAAAATGGATTGATGGAGATATAAACAAAAACAATGCTATCATTGTAGAAGGCGCGCTATCGGACACGGAAGTGGAGAGACACAAGAGGGATGGAGCGCCCATGGAGGTTTGTAGCCAAATCAGTGTTGAGCACCACCCTCGGACCATTTCATAAAATCGGGGGGTCCGCAAGAAACCTGTTGAAAGTCGCTCGTTTTTGCTTCCGATATCGAGGGTAATTGGCTTCAAGCCGGGGTCAACATCGGGGGTGTAGTCCGATACCCGACCTCGCGCTCATCACTGAGCCAAATAAAATAGAATATTGTCAGCTCTCGTAAGACTTTGTGTGTGTGGGGGTGACCTTGACCTAACCTTTATTGTCATTGACAAACTGGAGATTTTGATTCCTGAAAGCGATATTTGTGTCTCAATATCGAAATAAATCTTTTGCATTTCAGCAGCACGGAAGTGACGTGGCCGAGTGGAGTTGGGGTCAGTTCCCGAAGACAATGGATGAACAGAAGAAGGAGAAGGAACCAGAGAAACCCAAGGTATGAGGATTACTGTAGTTTAGTTTAGAAGGGACAAGGCGAATCGAGGTTTCGAAATGGGAATTAAATGACCTCCCGTTCAGTCGACCTCTTGGTGGTGGTGGCGCAGTTCTGCAGCCAGCAGCACACCCGACAAGAAGGCTGCGGGAGGACAGACGGGTGGAGCTGAGGAATCGGTGAGGAGAGGGGGGAGAAGAGTAGGAGTAGATGAAACACGAATGTCACGGTTATCTCTCAGGCCTTTCAGTATCCTCCGGGAATCAATGAAATAAAGGTCTTTAAATGGTAAATGTATACTGAATCAGGCTCTCTTTCCGTTCATATGGACAATCGAAGATGCTGATAAGGTTGGGGATTAGAGTGATTAGAGGAGAGATTAAGTGCATGAGAGAGATCAGTAATCATCTTGAGATTCATTGTGAGACAGCTTACTAGATAGAAGTACCAATGCTGATAGACACGTGTCATTGATGTCGTACTACTCTAATACATTTGATTTTACCGTAGATTATTGATTAGCAACCTTCCATTCAGGAGGGAATCTATCTCGACGATCTCCTCAAGCAATCTGAGGGCGCCGATCCCAACAAACTGCAGAGATACATTGGAAGGCCCAGCAGGTGAGAGGAAAGGGACATGGAAGATTAGGGATTCATAGCCGGAAGTTGAAATCACCAGAATCTTCTTGTTTCAGTCAATCGATGGACGCCGACTCAGGCAATGGAAGTGGACTGACGACGTCACCCTCTTCTCCCTCTGCTAGATCCATTCCTGATGATGTCGCCGCTGTTGATGGACTACATGATAAGGTAAGGGTATTGAGATGTTCGAGACCTTTTGAGGAAAATACTATTTAACTTCCTTTACTTTATTAAAACTTACCGGAGTCTTGGTGGAACTTGAGATAGTATTCGGTATTTATCTTAATCGATTTCCCTCAGACGCCGACTCAAGAGAGCGTCGCGTCTGCTCTCAACGCAGCTTCGATGGAAGAAAGAAAGGGAAAGGAACGAATTGCCAGCGCCAGCGAGATATTGTAAGTGGCGGGAATATTCATGTTACAATGTGGTTTGGTGCTACAGAGCTAAGTTATCTGAGATGATCAACTCAGCTTACTTTAAGGGTTCGGAAGAATTCGAAAATAAATAAACATTTTTTAGTGCGATGAGCGAGGACGAAGACATCACTCAGGGCAGTGAGGAGTTCCTGAGAGATGAGAAGACGGGAATGACGTCAGTTTTCATTTGATTTATCCATTTACCGATTGATCTTACGATACCATTGCCTTCCCTCTTCCAGTTACTTCCGCTCTCTTCGTCTCTCATCCGATCGTCTCAAGACTCTCGGTCTGCAATGGGGAGCCAACGAGTGTCGCTTCTCCATCACCACCAAGTTCCAGGTACGGTAGGCGGCTATCGTCGATTGACTTTTCAAGATGCAGATTGATTACGGTAGCTCATGTTTATCGATTAAGGGAACGACGTGGTGCGCGTGTAACATCTACCTGTACAAGCACACGGAGAAGATCGTCATCTCCGATATCGATGGTCAGTTATGGATCAAAATATTTTGGCAACGAAAATAGCGAAAATAGTGTATGTTTTATGTGAAATACTTCGAAATACGACTGATTATTGGAAAAGTGGCGGTTTTCGAAGGAAGGGTTTTACTCACTGAACAGAACCCTGAAAACCATGAATCATATTTCCCTATCTTTTCTTCGATGTGGTGAATTAGAGTTAGGACTGTCAAATTGAATACTTCGAACTTGTGAAATCGGAGCTACACGAATATTACGAGATGTGCCATAACGAAGTCAAGTCAATGGAACGAGCGCTGTTCTCATAACAATACAATATTCTCTCAGGTACGATCACTAAATCGGACGTGCTCGGTCACGTGATTCCTGCCATTGGAGGACAGTGGGCACACGCAGGAGTTGCCGAGTTGTACACACGCATTAAGTCAAATGGGTACGGTAGTTGTGAGATAGATTACGGTACTGGGTCGGATGAGAACCGATGATAAACATTTTTATTACTTTTTTCATTCGACTTAGTGTTAGTTTACGACTCGCTAGATTCCCGGATGAGTGACTAACCGATGATATTGCAGGTACAAACTTGTGTATCTATCGTCTCGTGCCATCGGTCAGGCATCGATCACGAAGAAATATCTGAAGACAGTTGAGCAAGATCAGCGAGTACTCCCCGATGGACCCGTACTACTCGCGCCTGATAGTGTACTCGTCGCATTTAGAAGGTAAGTAGGGGTTATGGGTTAAGGAAAGAATATTGAACCGCTATTACTTATTGTTTTTTATCTTGAGGGTGGGTAAGCATCTTTAATAAAAAGCGAAACTTTTGTGCAGAGAAGTGATTGAACGTCGTCCGGAGGAGTTCAAGATCGCTGCTTTATCCGATCTCAAGAAGTTGTTCCCCACGAAGAAACCATTCTTCGCCGGATTCGGAAACAGAGAAACGGTCAGCAATTTTTTCAGCAAAACTCAAATGCCGCCAATTTTATGTTTCGCTGCAGGCTGATTACGAGCATTGTGAGAGAGTTTGGATAATGTCTTCATTTCAACAATAATAATTGCAATATATATGTGTATTCAGGACACGAAGTCGTATCGTGCAGTGGGCATCGACGACTCGCGCATTCTCATTATCGATCCATCGGGAACGGTGAAACGGTGAGAGATAGCGGGATACGGTAGATAAAGGGTACTGTAGTCTGATGTTACCATTATCGATTGGTTGCAGCTCTGACTGTGTCGGGTACAAGAGCAGCTACAAGTGTATGGCTCAGGACTCGGTCGATTGCATATTCCCACCCATTCTCGACGAGTGAGTCAACGAATTATTGAATGAAAAAATGATCATAATTAGTTTGTCTACACCCAATGTGCAACAAGCTCAAAATAACGTTGTTGAACAAATGACATCGAATTCGATTTCGATGGAAAGATTGTGTTGTAAATGTTTCATATTTCAGACGCGCTCAGAAGAAGCCGATCCTGACTGCTCTTTCCTTCTCGCGTCCTCAAACGGACAGGTACGGTAGAGATTGATTACGGTAGATGGTGAGTATCGATCAATATCTTCCTCCTTGCAGTTCGTACACCTTCTGGGCGAATACCGACAAAGGAAATGTGTCGGATGACGAATTGGCCAAGTATGAGGCACGCAGAAAGAAGAAGAAGTAGGACGACGTTTACCGAACGTCGCCACACCACGCACGATTACCGTAGTTTTCCCTATCGTGTTTCTTTCATAGTTGTATAGAATCTGTTGTTGTTTGTTCTTCAATTCACGGGTTCTTATTTTGTGCTCGAATCTGTCTCACTTAGATGTACACTATGTCTATTATTCTGTCTCCCCACCCTCATTTCGCTTTTCCATTCAAACTCTAGCAATTTAGTCAATCAATACGGTAGATCAAACCTCCATTAAAATCAATATCCCTTCCCTTCCGTCCAGGAACACGGTAGATCAAATATCACAACACTCCACTTACCGTATACTAGTTGACTCGTTATCTCGCCATCCTTCCATTACATTGACGTGTGTGCTACTCGTTACAGTAATCAGCTTCCGTTCTTTCACATCACACCATGTCTCCCCGTTCCCGATTAGACCCATTCCATCTCCCATCGTCCCTTCTCTATTACCCCTCCTGTAGATAGATGTACCGTAACAGATAGAGTATCGATCTAGCCATGGAATAGACTAGTCTATTGTATAGTCCCTTGCTAACTCTCAATTTAGCCATCATTTTGTGAACGATAGCATTTGTTTCTCTTGTATAGTCGTCGTGTGAATTCTCCCATTCGGTTTCTTCCTTTTGTCACTCGTCGACTTTTTCGATGCACTCATCGCACCATAATGGTGTATTACTCCCAGTGCTTCAAGGCTATTCGCTTTACAAGTGACCCATTGACCCTTATTCTGTCACAAACACTCATACTTCTATGTTTACCGGTTAATTTGTTTCTTTTCTGATTTTAAGATTAATTAAAATTAATTAGTTAGATTTATTTGTGTTGTCTCTCCATTCTCGGTTCACTTGTGTCTCCCCCATTGCCCCTTTTTTGCTCCCTTAACTACATTTCCTTCCCCGTGAATATTCAAACGACCTCTTTATCTCAAGACTTTTTTGCCTGTCCATGTACTCTTTCGTTGCGAGATAAAAGATGTCTACTAATAATTATTACAATGTCATTTTATTCACACACAACAGACCTTTTCGAAAAGCTGCTACTCTATTCTGATTTATGTGTGAATGCAAGAGTAAGAAAGTAAGATATAAATTACACATTTTTTAACCTATCTGGCTGTTCGTAATGTTTTTATGGAATTTGCCTATTGCGAATAATCCACTCTCAATAAAGAAAGTAATAAAACTTCAAGTTTTTTTAATATTTGAAGATACAATCCATTAATGGAACGAAAGGGATGAGTGGAAGTCAAAATAGGTATGAATGTGCCGTATGTTTGAATAAAACGACTTTCCTCAGGAGAATCTCCTGTACGCATGAAGGAAGCAATGCCACAAATATACCATCTTAGATCTTATTCTGAAGCAAATATTAATACTCTGTTCGAGAACAAATCTGATTTTCATCTCACAGCTTATCGTTTTATCTTGCTTATCCTTGTTCGTTTTCTCTGCGAGAAGAATTAAATCTCGACTAATAATTATATTTCGTTTTATTCAACACAGACTGACCAGTATTTGAGGCTAGATACTACATCACTATATACAGTATTCAAATGGGACTACAGTAATCGGCATGAGGGGCGAGTACGGTAGGTACCAGTGTATTGCACAAATTGATATTGGAATGGGAGGGGCAGAAAGGGAAAGTTATTGAAATGAGGAGAAGAATTATTCTACTGATTGAGCTACCCTAACGACTAAGGCAGTTTTGAACTAAAAGCTTGCAAATGAGAACATCAATTAGATTACGGTAATGGAATCATGGGTACTATAACTGTTCAGAAAGTGAAATCCATCGGTCTTCCCACTCTTACAGAGTCAAGTTCAGCAAGATCCCGTTGGGAATCCATGAGTACGGTAGCCAGAATCTTCTCGAGTAGTAGAGTATATCGAGCATCTACGGGACCGCCCTTCACCTTTCCCCTGGAATACGGTATGAGTATCGATTAGTGGAAGTAAATACCGTACTCTTTGACGTGGTTTAGATGTTTCTCCATCTTGGATGCTCTTCTCTCCGACCAGACTGCCAGTCTCTTCTGAAATTCAATCAATAAATGAATAATTGATCTTTGATCTTTGATCTACCTTCAATTCCTTGGGAGTGAGATCGGAGAAGAAGAGAAGAGCGTCGAGTTCATCGATCGCCCTTACAATCTCATTGAGACGAATATGCCCGTCGGAACCGGCTCTGCAAGGATAAGCAATGATTAGACACATGCGATCATTCGGGGTATAGCTCAGTGGTAGAGCGCTCGCTTAGCATGCGAGAGGGCTGGGGTTCAATTCCCCATACCTCCAGAAATCTTTTGCCGCCTTTTAAAAAAAAATGTACCCCTTTTCAGCTTACCTCAACCATTGGAGTGCTTGGGATAGAAGAGGATAGAACGCATATCCGATATCCTCAATGCGTTTCTTCTCCTGGAATGAATGATATTGAACTGGTTCCGTCTCGCTTGAGCTCTTCTCATCTCTTTCGACGGATTATTTGTTGAAAGTCGGAGTGGATCCCATTCACTTTCATCAGTGAGGGAGATAATTCTTACCTTTCTCGCATCGGGAGCCAAATCGATCAACTGTTCGAGGTCACGGAAGGCTGTTCTGCAATGAATGAAACTGAAGGACTCATTATTCATTACTCTGCTCTGAGGCAAAAGTGGTAAAAAAGGGGATATGATAAAAAGTAGGAAATGCGTACCTGAGCAATACGAGTGTTGATCGAGTGCGAGACTCTCGAGTGTCGAGATCGAGGAGAACACGGGAAATGAACTCCTAGAAGGGAAACTATGTAATAATGTTCACTTCGCGCAAACTGGTCTCTGATCGGGTAACTATCCAGTATCAGTGTATAAAAAATAAAAAGTCGTGGAATTCGTCCTATAAATTGACTAGTAATCAACTTCTTTATTTGCGTTCTCGCATTCTTGTTGAAAAAATAATGAAGATCTTACAGTTCTTCCCGATTCGACAGCCCATTCCTCAATTCTCCTTCTCACGAACGATGGACGAGCATCACCGCCATTGAAGATATCCGCAATAGAGCGAATTGATGATTCCTTCTCAATTTCGGAGTCATTGGTCTTCAAACTGTAGAAAAATTGTATTACCTTGTCCACTTTGGGGAATACTACAAGAGGGGAGGGAGTGGGGAAGAGTGAAGAAGGAGCTGCGGCGTGGTCGAGTGAGGGCTGTACAAGAGTGTGAATGAAGTTATCCCGTACTTGCGTCATGCGCTGATTGCAGAAATGCCTTATTCAATTGAAGAATCGTGCACATAATGAATCAATCGTCATACCTTAGAGATCTCCTCCACCCTATCAACCACTGGCTGTTCCTCTCTCCTTTCCCATTCAGATGGACATAATGAATCAATCGTCATACCTTAGAGATATCCTCCACCCTATCAACCACTGGCTGTTCCTCTCTCCTTTCCCATTCAGATGGACATAATGAATCAATCGTCATACCTTAGAGATATCCTCCACCCTATCAACCACTGGCTGTTCCTCTCTCCTTTCCCATTCAGATGGACATAATGAATCAATCGTCATACCTTAGAGATATCCTCCACCCTATCAACCACTGGCTGTTCCTCTCTCCTTTCCCATTCAGATGGACATAATGAATCAATCGTCATACCTTAGAGATATCCTCCACCCTATCAACCACTGGCTGTTCCTCTCTCCTTTCCCATTCAGATGGACATAATGAATCAATCGTCATACCTTAGAGATATCCTCCACCCTATCAACCACTGGCTGTTCCTCTCTCCTTTCCCATTCAGATGGACGTTCGTCGTTGAGAGATTGCACGAAGGAAGGAGATGATTCGTCCAGCGAGTAATCGTATTCTGAAAAGTTGTGATTGTATCTATTTTGATTCTATCCACCAGGGTGAGTACAGGGAATGTAGCTCAGAGTCGTCAGTCTTTGCAACAATTCCAAAATATGCGTCGACAAGTCAAAAATGAAGTAGGAATAATACCGTCGATTCCATTGCCGGTAATCGCCGTCCTCACAATGAGAATCGTCATCGATAACACGAGAAGACTCCTCATCCTAAATGAGAAATGGACGAATTGAGACGATCGGAGAAGCAAAAGAAGGTGATCGAAAGAGAGAGATGGACAAGGGGAAGGATGAAGGGACAATGGACGGATTGGACGAAAGTGAAATAGAGAAGAACATGAGAATGAAGTGAGGAGGGATGAGTAAGGAGTGGATTGAATGAGTCATGAGGACTTGAATACTAGAGTATGGACTAGAATAGTAGAGTACATCTAATTGAAGTAGTGAGAAAAGGTCATAATGAGCTATGAACTAGTAGTAGTGGAACAGAGCAAGATCAGGAAGAGTGACCGAGGTCCTCCCCTTCTCCCTCCTCCCTCATCAATTCATACGAGATAAATGGAAGGATCGGACTCGATCCACCTAATTGAGACGAAACGGCGCCTCATTTGACCACCACCACCACGGGGGTGAGACGATGAGAGAGTATGGGCATTGAGGAGAGTGCAGAGAAAGAGTGAATGGCATGGTTACCCCCTCTTTGTTCTGCCGAATGCATCAAAACAGCCGTGGTTCTTCGACCGATCGGATATCGAAGGATCTGCTCGCCTCTCTCGAGTAAAAGTGACAGTTGGGATTTGATTGAGGAAGCGAGTTTGAAAGCGAGAAAGGAAGAAGAAGAGCTGATGATGAGACGAGAAGAGGGAAAGTGAAGAGAAGAAGAAAGGAACGGATTAGAAATGGAGATGAAGAAGATGAAGAAGGAGGATTTGGCTAATGAGGACAACCTCCTTTTTTACGGGTGAGATGATCAGTGAGAGGGAGAATTGGGATGGACTTTTAGGGATGATCATCACTTTCACTTACAGTTTCTTCCCCTCTTCTTTCTTCGTTGTTCTAAAGGGAGATAATGAGGGAGGATGGGTGTGGCATGAGAATGGTCACAACAAGGGAGATGGAACCATTGATCTCAGCTAGTGGAACGAAATTATTGATCTTGAGATCTCGATCGAATTGTCGACAAGAAACGAGCTATTGTGAAAGTGAGAGTTGGAGCATTGAAGAGAACATTGGTGAACAAATGATAATATTATGCACAACTTAGAACGTTAACGAGCTTTTCCAGCAAACAGAGATAACAAAGGGAGATCGGGAACAAGGAATTGAATGGTGATAGCAGAAGAGTGGACCCGAACCCCCTCCCTCCCTCTCCTCCCTTATGGAGGGAGACTCGAACCGGTCACTAAAGTGCAGTGAGGGAATGAATCTTCCCATTCCCTATTGTATACTTTATGACCCGAATCTCGTCTCAATTTCGAACACTCGGTCCCAAACCGCCCCCTGACTCGAGATTGAGAAGGAGGAAGAGAGGGAAGGTAACACTCTTTCGAGACGAATCAATGAAATGGGAGTGAAATTGAGGTGTGAAGCACATGATTGAAATTGAAGAAGAAAAGAGTGTAATTGGGAATTCGTCTTCCTTCACAGTGTTAACAGTTGACTATAGAGTGCTACATAACTCAGAAGCTTCTGATGAAAAGCCATTTCTAAAAATATACATCAAAATCGAAATATCCGATGCACATTTTGCACTTCCGGTTCTAAATTGTGTTTCTACAACCATTGCAATTTTTTTACTGGGATCGATTTCGTCTTCTGTTTGAAATCGGGAACGCTCGTTGTTTTCAAATATTTGAACCCATTTCTTATATTCGCGCCCACTGCTGGAACGTTCTATCGCTATCAATGTCGTCCGTTCTGATTGACAGTGGCAGTCACTAGTATTTTCATTGAATTCTCACATCCAAAGGCCTCCTACTCGCATCGTCGGATCAGTTGAATCACATCGAGTCCCCAACACGACTGCCGGAATAAGGAATGTTTCTCGCGTAGAGAAGACTAGCTCGGATAAAATATCAAAGGAATCTTCCGAATGCTCAGTCTGTCTAGAAAACGTCCCTCGGAAGGGAGAATTCGATTACAAGAAGTACCGAAAAAATTTCTTCAGAATAATAATGGATCAATGCAACAATCAGTAAGTACATCGTGTAATCATTTCTTCGATTACTCCTGCATCAAACCATGGATCGAAGCGAAGCAAGTCAGTTCTCGAATCAAGGCGAGTTACAATAAATAAATATCAGACTTGTCCCAACTGTCGTAAGAGAGTAACCTTCGTGGAATGGAAGGGAAGGAAGATCCCAATCAAATCGTCAACAGTCAGAAATCCGCAACGGGTTACACGGCACACAACATCTGCACTGGTTAGAGTCTGCCTTAGCATTTAAATTATGAATAGCAAAATCACCTAGTGTTTCATTGCATCCAATGGTCGGCAGACAAGGTTCGTCATCAGCTGCAAGAATATCTGCTCAAGCAGCGAGTGCTGCAGCACAACGTCAGAGAGCTGCTGCTGCAGCACACGCAGCAAGAACAAGAGTGCATATTCATTGCAGTGATGGCGTTACTATTCCACACATCATCCTCTAATCCTAGAAAATCATCGTTGCATCGTCTCACAGGCAACGGGAATGTAACCATAACGATTAATGTGTGATTTGCATTTACGAAATCAAATACGAAATGATACTTGCATATTGATCGTATTGTGATAGCGAAGAGCTGTGTATTCGGATATGTGATAGCCCGTCTCTAGTGTGATCCTTCATCATCTAACCTCTCCATTGCACCCTTCTCTCCATCCTTCCTCTATCAACTATCAATCCAGAACACCCTCCCTCACTCTCTCCTTCCTTCTTCTCTTTCTGTTGACATATCAACTGATAAATCCGTCCTTTTTACGCGTCTTCATCATCACAGATCATCAGTCCACTACGCTCCACTTTCTCCTTCTCCGATTTCGGACCACTTCGCCCTCTTCCAAGTGAAGAGAAGCTCTGATTACATGTACAAAAGTGTCCCAATAGACGAATAAAGAGGCGAAACAAAGACCAAGGATCAATCCCTCCCACTCATCTTCAGATATCTTTCCCATTCAATAGTTCGCATTGAAATTGACCCCGAGGGCGCGATTATTTGCATTTGCGAGAGAGAGAGAGAGAAGAGAGGAGGCGCAATATCTTCCTCTCATCACTCTCATCACTCTCCTCATTCCACTCAGTCTCTCTTTGTTCTCTCTTTCTCTGGCCTCTCCATCCATCTTCTATCTCTCACTCGATTCGAATCTACTGGCAGAATGATGATCTACTCTCGTCTTCTTCTATCTTTTCTTCTCTAGTGAAGAAAGTGTCGCCAGATGGAGGATCGAATACCCAAGAGCAGGAGGAGGAATGCGGTGAGTTTTTTTGCTCTCTATCAAGGTGTGAAATGCCGTTCATTCCCGCAAGAATCGGCTGTTTTTTCTATCCCATATCCGATTGTGGGAACGGTCAGTGATTGTTGGATAGAACGAATAGAAGAACACACAAACACAGTTCTCTCTCTGTCTGTCCCTTCGATCCCCTCGGGTATCCTTCACTCACGGGTTCCGTCCCCTCTACGGAAGGCTCCTCTTTCACATCCTCCTTTCGTATTGATTAATCGTTCGATTATTGATTGCTCTGAATACAGTACTCTTGCAGTGCGTCCGCATGCGGTTCTTCGCTGCGGGAGTGATTACGGTAGTGGTGCTGCTATCGATCGGAGTGGGTATTGGATATGCATTCAGAGGAAGGGCAGGGCCACCGGAGGTGAGAGATCTTGTACAGAGTTTCACGCGCACACAGATCGCTCAGTGAGCAATGAGCATAAGGATGGAGATATGCACAGCTCACCGCATCTCAAGAGTATCTCAGTAGGTAATACGACTGTCTACTCCTGGTTTAGGCATTCTAACGCGTAGTGTTTTGTCGATGAAGGGACAAGTGCATGATGTCCCCCAGAAGAAGGAAATATTGACATTGTTTGCATTGACGAGGGAGGACATTCGGGACGACAACTTGTTACGAGAGATACTGGAGGCTATCGAGTGAACAAACACATCAAATAATGACTAAAGCTCCAGAAATGCTACCGCCGTCTCTTCGTTTCACACTTTCTCTCGTGGACCGAGCAGGCGAGAGAGTGTGCAAAATGAAGAGACGGAGGTGTCATTTATTGAGCTGTAATAACTGCAGGGAATCTCTCCTCCGACGCCTCCCGATTGGTTGAGGAAGCATGTGATATCTGTAGAGAAGAAGAAGGTCAAACCACCCATTCCATCTGATTCCGAAGAGGGAGAAGAAATTGATAATTATATCGTCCCGACGAGTGAGCACGACCTCTGGTTTACATTCAAATAAGAACCTTTTCAGTAGAGAAAAACGTCACGATCTCATCAGGAAAGTGCCCACCATCATTGCGATTCGGAAAAGATAAGGAATTTTTTCTTTTGTCCATTTCTTTTGTTTTGCTCTGAACAATCGCCTCAAGTTCAGGCCCTCCAAAATCGTGCAAAGGTCCATCGGATCCATTGAAGAAGCCTCCTTCTCCACTCGAGAAATGGTTCACGAAGGAAATGTTCGAGGTGTGTGTGCACAAGTGATTGGTCGACCATCCCGATCGACTCTTCCGTTCGAATACAATTTGGAGTTCTGATTAGGGTTCCAGCCTTTGCAAAGTGCTTTCACTGACTCTTCATTGAAATTCAGGAAATAGTCTAACAAAGGGACACTGACATAGCATAGTAGTCAGTGCTTGCTAAGTTGACACCGACAAAATTAGCAGTCAATCTCCGTTCCAGGACTTGTTCCCTTTCGCCAATCTCGGATGGGGTCCGCATCGTTGCTTCCCCTACTCGTACGAAGCATTTGTCATTGCTGCCCGATACTTTCCCGAGTTCGGAACGTCATCTCCGAATGAGGTATTAGTATAGAATACAAGAGTGGATAAAATTTACTGAATACAATCACTTCTTCGGGTGCGCGAAGTTAAAAACCTTGAACCTGTTGTCTAATTCTTTTCATTCTGAAACTTTTTCTTACAGCATCATTTATTCATTTTACACAACCACAATCTCCAATATCCTCAGGAATATTCGTCTCGTGAGAACTATCGTCGTGATCTTGCAGCATTCTTCGCTCATGCAGTGCAAGAGACGGGAGAGAACAATGCAGGATTGTATCTGTATGACTCACTGATTCTTTATTCATTGGCCGTTCTCATGACTTATATCTTTCGTTTTATTTCTCGCAATTTGATACCCTGCCATATTTTCTATTGTGGTGAACGTGCAATTACAGTCACGGCCGCACGGAGAAAGAAGCAACAGACTGCTTCTATCGGGGCGGATTCTACAATTGGTTCGAGGTAGGGCTCATATGCTTTCGAGTACTAATCGATAATCGAGGGCGGACCGACCTCTTCATTCCTCGATCCGAAATCGCCTGGATACTCGCCGGAAGATGGAGAGAAGTGCATGATGGGAGGAAGGTGAGCAGAGATTTTATGAGAAATTTAAAATATGGAAACTGTGAAACAAATGGTATTGAAGATACTGCGCCGAATCAGCCGAACTCAATCATTTCTTCGGTTGTTCAAAGAATAAAAACGTTGAGGATGGAAAGAATGCGACTGAGAGAATGTACACTGGATGCTATTTTGGAAGGGGAGCTATTCAGGTAATGAATTTTTAGTTGCCTTTTCAAAAAATGTTGATTGCAGATCTCATACAACTACAACTACGGAATGTTCCAGAACTGGTTGAACGAACAAGTCAGTACGAGTTTAAATTTTTTATTGATCTTTGATCTCTACAGGGTATCCTAGTCGATCTGTTAACCTATCCGAATCTTGTGATGACCAAGTTGGATCCTCCGCTTGCTGTGATGGCCAGCCTGTGGTTAGTTTCGTTTGTATTAGAAGCCATAATCAAATCAATTCAAATCAAATTTTTGAAAATGAAATGATCTCATTTTCATCATTTTCGTCGCACCAAATAGATGCAAATGAAATTTTTCTACAGGTTCTACATGACTCCCCAGCCGCCGAAGCCTGCGATGCACGATATTGTGATGGGTACGGTATCTGGCTTATCGGGGGTTGATTTTATTTCTTCAGGCGAGTGGAACAGTGGACAGAAGAATGCCGATGCTGGCTACACGGGGCCCATCTTCGGACCAACCTCGTTGATTATCAACAATGAGTGCAATGGAGAGGTTAGTGAGAATGTCTTCGCTTTATTGCATTCGTAAATGAGAAAATAGTCTGTTCATTGAGCGTGAACTCTCGGTCATTTGACGGATGAAGGAGCACGAGTGATGACGATTAGGGCTGTCACAATGAAATCTTCATTGTACCTACGTTGTCTCTCGACATTCTGATTGTTGAGACAATACGAGGAACAATGACTGATTCTTCAAACTATTGTGAAATCCCTATTCTTCTCAGGACGTTCATAATCCGGGTGGACCGGGAGAATCTCGTCGGATCAAGGCATTCAAATGGTTCTGCGACTATTTTGATGTACCCGCGGGAGAGGATAGAATGCTCACTTGCAAGGGTAATTTAATTGTTATTTTTTAAATATTTACAAATGTAACAAATGATTAAGACATGCCGGTGAAACTGGACATGATCCCTCAGAAGATGAGTTATCAACCGGATTGGTCGACTACTTGGAAGCAACAGACTTGTGAATGCGCACCGGCTACTTATGGAGGTGAAAGAGTTCATTAGATCATTCATTTCAATTCCATTGCATTACATTACAATGTTTTTCCAAGAAATGCCCTTTTGGCACGACAATTTGTAATTACCTGAAATCATAAAACATGTTTTGGTTTGCGTGATGAGTTATTTTCATTCGTACAGAATACCAATGTTACCCTTGCAGGAATGATTCCCTACTTCGACCCCGACTTCTATCCTGCCCGTTTCGTCGCATTCAATGCAGAAAACAAGCAGAAATGCGAGGATTCGATCTATGACAATCCTCGGATGTACACTCTCGATAAGAAGACTTCTCCCTGTCTCAGTCATGCAGACAATCGAACCAAGACATAGAATCCATCGACTCGAATCAATCTGTATTTATCCTTGTCTCATTTCTCCCATTCCCTCTCAATCTCGTGCACATTTCGGGTTGTCGTCGAATCTTTCGAATAAAAATATTATTACACTCAAAATTATTTGCATCCCGTTTGAAACCTTGAAACCTTTCGCAGGATGAAAACATGGCAAGCGCAGCCTGTTTTTATGGGAAAAAAGGCCACGATGAAAGGGAAAATCCTGCATCGGAGATGCGCTTGTCTGATACCGAAGGATCCGGCTTATTCCCCCTCTCTCACTCACTCATTCAGGCTTGTAGCCTCCTTTCACTTTTGCGACTTTTTCGACAGTTCGTCCATTGCTGTTCCGTTTCTTACGTTATTCTCCCTGTTCAGAATGAATTCCGACTTCGCTCCTCTCGTCGTATATTTCTCCATCGGAGCAGGATGTATTGCTGTCGCTGCTGTGATGAATAGATTGAGAGCAAAGAGGAATAGATTGGATGAGGTAAGAGTAACTAAAGATCCATCGATTTAGACACGTTTCAAAAAAATAGTTTCGATTTGATAATCCCTGTTTGTTATGATCTTCATTTCAGTACGCAGACCTCCCTGAGACAGTGAAGGAACCCCTGCAGGGAAAGGACTCCGTCAAGAGGTGGATTAATGTCCATTTTAGGTCCTGGGAAGGAGAAGGAATGGGAGTAATCGATGGATTTCAGAATGAATTCACTGGACAGCGATGGAGAGGACGCCCTCTTCAATGTGCCCCTCAACAATCCTTCTGTCAGTTTCATTCTTCACCTTTCGATTGAAACTTTCAGCATGATTGTTTAACCTTCCTCATGAAAACGATCAGTTGTTTGGCAAAGAAGACAGTCTGTTGATAGTTGCGATATCCCCAAACCGAGCGTTCCAAATTGTGCTGAATTGCGACGATCGAGTAACGACTAGTAGGAGATCAAACTGACCAATCGAACCATTTCGAGTGTCTTTGAAAGTACGAGAAATGCTTCTTTGGCCCATTAGAGAACCTTCAAAGAGCAGATTAATCATCTAAAGGGGAGTTGAATAACGGGGAATCACTGTGGTCATTGGATCTCATAATGATAATGTGCACCTATTCGAATGTCTCGATTCGCTCTTATGGCGTTCATAAACTCGAAAACGATCAAGATAAGGGAAAGAAATTGGGAAGGAAAGAGGGAGCTCGAAGTGGGGAAGGAATGGTCACTGTACTAGTGAACAACACTCGAACTGGGGAAGGAATGGTCACTGTACTAGTGAACAACACTCGAACTGGGGAAGGAATGGTCACTGTACTAGTGAACAACAAACATCTTTGATCCAACCGAGTGGTTCATTTTGAATAAGTTTCACGAGGATCTCAAAAATTGTATAGAATCATTCTCAATTGCATTACCATGGTTACGAATTTGAGACTCACGAATATCTGACGGTTCGAATCTCTGATGCTGATGATATTCCTGGTATGTACTCTGCTGTCGACACATCCCCCAATGAGAAAAGTATGTTTCAGGGGACATTTTAGTTGAAGATCTCCAAGAAAATTGAAAAATCAAACTCCATAATTTTCAGGTGCAATGCGCTCTTCGAAGCAGGCCTAAACCTCTTCCACTTCCTTCTTATTGTAATTGACTGTCAGAGATAATAAAGACTGAAAGACTGAAGAGTGTGATCATAATAGGCATGAAAAGGAGGAAGGAATTGAGAGGGGAAAGGGAGGTCAGACGACTCACTTACTAGTTATTACTCCCTTTCCCTCTCTCTCTCTCTCTCTCTCTCTCTCTCTCTCTCTCTCTCTTACTACGTTTATGCAGCTTGCGGCTTATTCCCGCGTCATTCCACCGTTCTTGCTATTCTATTTTTGATGTCTACCTTTTTTGGCATTTCGTCTAGCACTTTATCTCACTGCTATCGAAATCCTTCCTTGTCATGTGCAAATCGAATCAGCTCGATCAAAACAGCGCGATCAAAATGCAGCATCCTTATTGCCTCCATCGCTCTACACTATCTCCGTAACTCGAACCGACACTCGAAGTTCTGCTATTCCGAAGGAACTTGCGCCATTTAATGGAAAGTTCGAGCTGATAGAATCTCATCTTCCACTGCAGACTGAACATCACACGCACAAACACCTTTCTATTCTGAGAAATAGTTGTGTGGATTAGGAGTCGTAAGCCGGGTTAGGCTAACACTCTGAGCCACTGTGCAAGATGTTTTCGTGTCGAGACTCCGCGACGAACGCAGTGACCCCTGACTAGAGGAAGAGAAAAGAGAGGAGTGCCATGAAGAGGAGCGACGAGAATAGTATACATCAGTATTCGGAAGAGCTCGAGAATTGAGCACTCTCTCGCCCGCTCGAATGACGAAAGACTGATAGGAATGAAGAGACGACGGCACATTTCTCGAGCTCTAGTATTCGGCATCGTATGGATGACATGAGAGTACATAGAATAGATGGCATACGAAGTGATAGAAGGGGAAGGGACCCGTAATGGACGCAGACCTCCTTGTGAGATATGCATGACCGATGCCCAATGGACTGAGACTGTGTTCCCTCTCTCTCTCTTCTCTCTATTCGCACTCCCATCAGATAGACCCCTCCAATGGCACCACTTCCTTATAGGGACAGGGGATGGTGCACCGAATGCGGGTTGACATGCTTCGAGAGATATTCATTCACTTTATCTTATGATGAACTTGCCTGCTTGAATTTATGATTTCTGTATTCTGTTCACGAAATCTTTATTGGGTGGGAATTGCAGTGATATTCGGGCTTTGGAGAGCTTTTAAGAATGACGTTTATAGTTGTCTGGGATCATGATGGTATCCATATTTGATCGTGATGTGTGATTGGGTGCAGCTATCAATAACTGAAATGGATCTCGCATCCTAATCTAATGCTGATCAAGTGGGGCAGAGTGAGAGAGAGAGAGGGGAAGCTTCTTCACTCCTCGATTCGATGAATATCTCATTCTCGAGACAGTGAGTGTATCAAGAGGGAGAAGAGAGGGATGGGCGGAGAGGAAGGGAGAGACTGTAGAGTGTAGGAAGGAGAGAAGGTATTGTCACTTTCACCCCTTTCCCATTTCGAGAAACCAATGAGTGGCCAGTAATTATCAACTGGTAACAATGTTGAAATATTTGACAGATGATCATACTTTTTCTAAACTTTTTATCTATTCGCTTCACAGTTTTTATCAGTCTCGCTCCTTCTCACACTTTTATTTCCATCACTCGCTCGTCTAAAAGTTTTGCGAACTTGTTCGATCGTTGCAGAGAAAGAGACGAAAAGGAGAAGGTTGTCGATTGGAATCACTTATTCTTCCCTAATTTACCCCCTTCGTCTTTCTTCATTCTCGCACAGTTTTCCGCCAGCCCGGAATGCGGCTGCTATTGGCTACAGTGAGTTCGCATGTATTATTTTTATTTTTATTTTCGAATATCTCTGTATTTTCCTATTTCTTCCTTGTTTATCGTCTGTTTACTCCCTTTGCATTGCGTTGAAATCCCGCCGCGCATCTCTATAACTTCATGACAGGGTGCCAATTTGGTCCTCCCCCGCATCTCTCTCCTCTCTTGTATTGCCATTCGAATTGCCTTGTGGGTCGATTGTTCCGTATCAATGCTTCCATGTGTATCTCCCCTTCCCTCACTGGACTAAATGTCCACTCGTTTCCCTTCTCCCTCTGTCATCATCCCAATAACGTACAGTGTAGATAACTAATCTGTCCAACATGGGCACAAGGGAGGGATGAAATGAGCGATGATTTTGTCGGAGACAGTTTGAGATTGTCGCCCCTCTTCACTTATTGATTGAACTTGAGAAAGTTCCCGAGAACCTCTTGACATTTTAGAGCTTTGATCTAAAAATGCAACTTTGATCTAAAAATGTCCGTTCCCAATGGATGTTGAAAGATGAGTAATTGCATGATGTCAAGTGAGGGTGTAACACCTTGAGTTGAACAGTTAGCATTGACCCTCTCTCTCTATTGTCTCTTTTTAACTTTGAAACTTGTCAAATTACTGCTATATTTCTACAGAAGTGACAATCCATCGATAGTCAATTGTGCGCTAATTCATCGTCAACTTTCACTCAATTTCACTTGATTTCAATCGATGGAAAAGTCCCGGTAATCTCCGAGAAAACTCTTGCTTTCGATCGCCGTTTAGTGCTATAATAGGTCAGATTGAAGAAATGTGTGGAGGAGTGAGGGAAAGTGAGATTGAAAATCGGAAGAGAAAGAGAAGGAGAAAGGAAAGTGGATCATCAGTTCATTCGAAATGAAAGAGATGAAAGCGAGAGGGCAAATGAGTGGAGAAATAACGTTGAAATTGAGATGAAAGACCTCACAGATAGACCATTTGTATTTCCCTCGAATCCATCACTTTTCGTTCCTCCCATTGTGGACTTACGATTTCCGAGCCTCGAAAGATCCTTGAGTATTCTCTGTAAAAATACTCGAGAATAAAAGAGAGCTAGATAATAAACGACCTTACACGGAAAAACGAGGTGAAGCCTTTTGAAGTCTTGACCTCCCGAACTAAAGAAAGAGAAACACATCTAAATTTGTCCTCTCAAAAAGATTACGTGACGTTTAACCTCCCTTTCTGCAACTGTTGATTCAATTTCTTTGAGTTATCCCGGATTTATTCAATCGTTCTTCCTCACAGTCCAAACTCGTTCTTATCTTCTCTTTTCAACTCTCAAGAATGTTCTCGAAAATGCGCTGTTGCCCACACGGTTCTTCTCTCTTTCTTTCGGAACTTTTCACTCCCTGCGCGGTCAATTTTCGTAACTTTTCGTGATTCAAAGGTCGCATCTAGTAGGCAGTGAAAAATGTTGTGATGGAGTGGTGAAAGCAGCCAACTGATCCGATTGCCATCAGGTGACTCAGGGGGGAGAACTCTGAATGGAAGAGAAGGACTTAGGATGGGGCAGGCGAAAATAGACAAACACGAATGGAATGAAGAGTGAGACAGATTATAAGTGGATGATGTAAAAAAAATTGAAAAGACTTTACAAAAACAATAATAATAAATAGATAATTAAGGCAGTATGGCTGACCTCGCTCACCCACAGTCAACTTCCTCCAGTGAATGGACCTCCACAGACGACGGCCCCGACACCCGCTATTAGGATACGATTGAATAGAGGATTATTCGACCAGGCATCGAGTATCGCATGTGAGCTTTTCAGTCTTGACATTTTATACTATCTATGGCTGTTAGGATCAAGAATCAATTTCTTCATTCTGAGAGTCCTACTTACTAGCTAATTAAAGGTATATGCAGGATGTAAAAAATGTATTTCAGCGGGTCTCGTTGAATATCAAATCTCTCGAATCTCCCTTCCATCGACTCAGCAATGTTTCACTGAAGGATGTGTTCAGATTCAGAATCTGCGAATTACGAACTTCCGACAACCTCAGGTATGTTTCACTGCTCATTGAAATACGGCTCTTTTTCAATATTTTTCCGAATACTCATGAAATGCTCCATAATGATAATTAATTCCGCTGTAGGGAATTTACTTCGGTCCTATTCCTCCCAATCAACTGGTGCTGCGGCTCACCAATTTTGACTTTTTGTGAGTCTTTGATCTCCATATGATTTCTCTCTTTCTCATCAATTTGAGATTTGTTTTCATTTCTCGAACAGTGAGCCATCGAACCAAAGCAGCGAGAATTGTGTCTTTGAACTGAGAGGCAGGCGAGAGGGAGAGGGGACTCGAGGGAACTGAGATAGGGTCATTCAGAACGATTAGACTGAGAACAGCTGAGGATTACTGAGAAGGAGTTTAGAATGATCGGATGGTGTGAGAGAGAGAAGGGAATGGAGAGAGAAGAAAGGAATTTGGAGATCAGTGGAGAATCGAGAATTCACTCGATCGCTATACCTTTAGAGTTGTAAAAAAGGCGATTGAACTTGGAGTGTTCCCCTGTGAAAATCCCTTTGAATTGCATTGCGTACGATAAAGAACAGAAATAGAGTTCGAAATGTGGGGTACCGAATAACAATTGTGAATTTCAGCATCACGGGAAATCTCGGAGGTTCGATTCAAGTGATCATTCAGTTTCCTGTTGGAGGAACCATTTACGTCACGGGTGAGGATACATATTTTTCTAGAGATTGAGGATGAAATAAAAATATATTCACAAAAATTGTATGTGTGAGTCATTATTTGGAAAATTATTCCAGGCCGTGGCCTCTCCGTCACGACAACATTCGACCTTCAGAAGTCCGTCGATGACGAACCATATCTGAGAATGCTCACTTGCGGAATTGAAGGTGGCATATTTTGCGAAGTAAAATGAAAATGTTCAAAATATATAATTTAGTGAAGAGAAATGGAATCCATAGACGAGCGCGAAATTAAAAAAAGAAAATAGAAAAAAATTGTTTAGGAGGAACAATCGAGGCTCGTGTCGCTGGTATGGGCATCTTCACTGATACGGTCAACAATAAATATGGAGTGAGTGAAACTTATTCAAAATGAATTCGTCTATTCAAACATCAAGCAATATTCTTACACAAAACTGAGCGAATCATTCCTTGGGATTATTTTTGGTAATCATTCAATCTGATCACCATCAATTTCAGAATATGATGTCGATGCAGACTCGTCGTAATCTTCAGACGACGATGTGTCGTCACATGCAATCTCTCGTCGATCAACACTTCTCCGATCGATTGAGGAAACTCCCACGTACCGTATCCGTCAAGGATCTCACCACGCTCGTCATCAGTGTACGGTATCTTTACTATTCGATACGGTTGATCTTCGGGATCAATCAATAGAATAATAAAAAATAAATAGTAATTCATTACAGGGCACTCGCGAGGAGGACCCGCAAGTGGCAGGTACCAATAACAGATTATCCCGAATAATTTTGAAATTCGTCTAGTTGTATGTACAACTTGAACTTTATCGTAGCTGATTGAATGAAATTGGAATGTTGTTTCTGTCTGTTTCTTGGTGTTGGTCGTCAATGGTGATCGGGTATTCAGCAGTCGTTCCTCCTGCTTCAATTTGGCCATTCGATCAACAGGGAGGAGGATTCACTCATCAGTCTCAATCATTCTCCCCTCAGATGGGACCATTCCAACAGAGATTGGCTATGAGGAGGACGAGACAGGTTCGGATACCTATCACTCATGTCCAACGTTCCTCAGTCAATTTTTATCGTCACTTTTCGTTCTATTTTGGGTGGCGTGTAAATAAATTGAGAATAAAATTTTCAAAAATAAGCACATAAAGTTGGTGATTGGTGTTAATGCCCTCTTTTCTCAATTCCCCATCCAGGCTGCAAAAGAGGAAGAGCCAGACTATATGGATGAAGCAATGAAGGAGGATGGGAAGAAAGCTCCAGCTGCAGCAGCAGTACCCAAGAAGAGTTGGGATCGACAGGAATCTGATGTCCCCGTGGGTACGATACCCAGTCCATTTCTGTTCTCGGGTGTGCTGTGAATTTGTGTTGCGTCAAAATGTCTAACTCATACTAATATTTTTTTGAAAAGCAGACTGGAGAAGATTGCATAGCAAGTATAATCGCAACTAGAGTAGCGCAAGGTGCGCAGGCTTGCTTTCGCTTCAATCTCTTGATGAGCAAGACTTATCCTAATCGTTTCAGCTCCCTTCACGGCTGAAGATCTTCACAAGTTCTTCAATGTTGTAAGTATCTACCATATTTTATTATCATGATACATAATGGATCGTACTGAATATATATTTCCAAACGAATTATATTCTGGACCGCTGGAGTGGCGGGATGGCCGAGTGGTGTAAGGCGCCGCTCGCCATTCGATGGGTACCGAGTTCAATCTCCCGCCGAGGCCAACCAAGCCTTGCTATCCCTATATGTAGTCCGTCTAACAGCTGGCCTTACCAGTGGGTCCCACCTAGCGTTGTCTTATGACTGTAAAATCGCTTGACGTGGATACACCTTTACCTTTACCTTTAAATTCTGGACTGAAATGAAACATTGTTTGTATCGAAAGTTGAAAGCACAAATACGCCACGCACAAATACGTCGAGTACAGCATTCAATTCGTTCCGTAGTAAAATGAATTCAATTCGATAGAAAGAAAATTCTGGAAAAAACTTGGAAATCTGAGGAGCGAATGCGTCATCTCTTCGTCGACGTGAACATGTTGGATGCATCTGCGACGACCGAAGATTTCTCCATTGGAATCAGTGGAAACGTTTACTCGAGCAGATCATGTAAGTCTAATATTCAAATATTCTTTTGCAAGAATTGGATGATTGAATATCCATTACAGTGGGAGAATCGCCTTTTGTCCCTCCATATCCCTTCCGATTGCCGCATAATCCGACTAGAAGAGCAGCTGAGGTAAGTGTCACACCAGAAATTCACAGAGACGCAATGATAAAACAGTCCGAATTTATCAAAATAATTGCAGGTCATCGTCTCCTCTTACACTATCAACAGTCTGCTCTTCCATGCGCATCGGTATCTTTTTTCTTGCCAACATAATCATTTTTCAACCTGAAAAAATCGAATAAATAATTCCTTGCATTTCAGTACGAATGCCCTCCTCTTCCACGTTGACTCCTCCACTCCGGGAGTCGGAAATCTACTAAAGACGACGTGTTCCATTGATGAAATCTGCATCTCCGATCAGATTGAGGAGGTATTTCCCATTTCTCATCACAAAAAACAAAAATATAATATGCACTTCAGGTCGGTCAACGATTCCCTGGCAAGAATCTCGAATTGATCATCCGAACTCTTGAAGAGCCGAGTGTGGAGATTGAAGAGGGTGACAATTTACTCGTGATGATTTCTTTTTGGCATGAACCTAATGATCATTTGTCATTCCAGGAGCCGTTATTATGAAATTCTCAGGCAAGACAATGTTCTTCGTGCAGGGATCGAGAAAGAAGGTACGACATCAATCATTCATTTTTTTCTTCGAGCTGCTCCACGAAGTAAAAAAATACATAATTTCCAGGTCGGTTCAATTTCCTTCACAACAGTCTTCGAAGTGCAAGCTCAGACGATTGGAGGAAGACTTGTCGGTTCGTCATTGGCGATATTTATCCATTTTTCAAATTAGAAATTCGATAATAATCATCGAAATTTTAGGAACGCTGGCGATTCGCCGTCTCGTCTTCCACAGAGATGTCGACTTTTTCGGTTTGTTCCTTCTTTATGTTTTCTTTTCCCTTCTGATTTCATGATGTCGATTTTCTCTTAAATGACACATTTTGCAGGTCTCTCAGCACGTGATTTGGAAGGATTCCGTCAGTCGATTCGACAAGCACTCGAGAAGAAAGCGAATTCCACCCTGAAGAAGGGAATTCCGCTATCAACGGAGACCGATAGGTTAGCCCCCCCCCCCACCCAGAAAGAGCAAAAGTGATGTTTCTTTTCAGTCTTCCGCTCAAATTCAATAACATCCACGTGTCATTCATGAAGAATATCCTTCTGCTGCAGTCAAATATTGATCTGTACAGCACACTCTTCAGCTTAACAGGTATTGTAAAGTCCGGGAAAGTCTTTAATTTTTTTGACCGTTTTGAATGTTATTAGGATACGGTCCTAAATTCGGAGTGTCCAAATGCGAGAGAGAGAATAGGAAATCCCTAACAAGAAGCAATACCCACTGTTGTGATAGTGGATGAGTAATGGGAATCGTGCGAGTGATCTCTAAGCAGCTGATCATTCTCTCTATTTGGCCCACTTCCCTTTGGATACTCAAATGTTTTTGTGCTCGAAAAGGGCAATTTCCTCATTCCGTTGCAGGCAATTCCGCCTTTCCTGCTCTTCCCAACTTCGTCAACCGAGTAAAAGCTGCATAAAACCAACTGACTCTTTCACGAAACACCTTCCCCTCTCGCTCATACATTGTTAGAGTGTACGGTCTTCCAATCGATCGATCGCTCGCTCCCACGAAGATAATACGGTTACTGTAATCACGTGTACTTCCGACCCAGTATCGATTACCCCTCCCTCTCCCTCCGGTCAGCCATAGCGTAGTCAATCGATAGTTCGCTGATGGTCTAATTATGCATCATTGTTACACTGTAAATATTGGCCGATAGACAGACTATCCACCATTACTCACAAAATGTTTGTTTCGCTCCCCCTAACGGTTTCCGTTGGTATTAATTGACGAGGTCACATGAGATACGATAAATGATTTAAAATAACACTGATCCTTGAGACAGTACAGTAAAACAGTTCAACGGAACACTCTACGGCATTTGAATGTATCTAGCTCATTCCGATCAGGATTACTGTAGAAAGGGAAGAACAGCGGAGCAAAGCACTGATCAGATTGAATAATAGGGAGTTTGTATATGATGTAACGTGGAATGTTCTTGATCATTACATACTTCTGTGTACATCATAGCCCAAACCGGTCGAATGGATTGGATTGTTCTCTGTATTTGCAGTGATAACTCTCAATTGATCAGCTCTTCCCTTCCTTTCTTCCTTCCCTGTCCCCCAGTACTGGAATAGATAATCGTATCTCACGTGTCTGTGCAGAGAAAGGGAAGTGATTGCACCGAAATTGACGGTCAAGAAGTTAGAACAGACTGAGAAGAGCGAATATTGAATTGAGAAAAAAATGATTAAGAAAATGATGGTCTTTGTAGATACAGCAACAAGTCAAGGAGTTTCGAAACTGAGGATGATGCAGATACAGTAAACGCAACTGGCAAGATCAGATACATTCGATCTTATGACGTTATCGTCTTGTGTGAGGAGGAGTCTGATTCATACGTAGACATTCTCTCCTATCGGTTCTCCTCCTCTTCTCTTCTCTTTCCCTTTTCCCTTTTGATCACTTCATCTTCGATCATCTAATTGCTGTTGCAGACTACTCATTCCTCTTCTCTCCCTTTCTCTCTCCTCTCAAATAAGTGCAATTGTGCAAATGACACGAAACACGAAAAGGAGCGAAAGAGAGGCTTAAGGGGGAATGGGACAGTGAAGGACAGTCTGGACTGGAGTGAATGGGAGAGGTCAATTGATAAAGGACAGTGAAGGACAGTCTGGACTGGAGTGAATGGGAGAGGTCAATTGATAAAGGACAGTGAAGGACAGTCTGGACTGGAGTGAATGGGAGAGGTCAATTGATAAAGGACAGTGAAGGACAGTCTGGACTGGAGTGAATGGGAGAGGTCAATTGATAAAGGACAGTGAAGGACAGTCTGGACTGGAGTGAATGGGAGAGGTCAATTGATAAAGGACAGTGAAGGACAGTCTGGACTGGAGTGAATGGGAGAGGTCAATTGATAAAGGACAGTGAAGGACAGTCTGGACTGGAGTGAATGGGAGAGGTCAATTGATAAAGGACAGTGAAGGACAGTCTGGACTGGAGTGAATGGGAGAGGTCAATTGATAAAGGACAGTGAAGGACAGTCTGGACTGGAGTGAATGGGAGAGGTCAATTGATAAAGGACATTCTTTCATTCAGCTTAGTGGAAAACAATCATCACATTCTTGGTTGATCAGTTCTAATTTGTGTGGGTGGAAGGGAGAGATACAAGGACGATACAAGAGAAGATTTCACTAGATAACTCGTCTAGACCATTCCATCTTCCATTTCCCTTTCAATTTCCCGATCTGATTGGATCCATGTCCTTATATCGCACTGCATGAAACATAACGGGAGAACATTCACTACATGTACACAGTTGAGGAGGTTGTTTCTTCCTCATTTCATTGTTTCACTCTGTTTCTTCTTCGATAATTCTCTCATTGTGCTGCAGCACGACTCTCTCCTTCTTTTTGTTAGCCCATTGGGCGAAAATGTCGAAAACCACGGGGAGTTTAAGCACGATGTGATAGGAGGGAAGGTCATGGGGAAGAGAGACACTAACGCCCACGGAAAATGAGAAAGAGTGAGGGAGGGTAAGGTACGAAATACGGTAGGATGAGAGAAACTAAGAGAGAGAGACTGTTTAAGCATCGAGCAGTGTAATGCAGTAGATAGTTGAAAATACTTTCCATCATTCGAAGCGAAGAGTCGATTGATACAAACAAATAATTAGCAAGCGGTGCAGAGTAGCCGAAGTCTGAAGTTAGATAATTCGTGCCTTTCCCTGTGCTACTACCATTATGGGTAAACATTACGAAAATGTCGCAAGCTGCAAATAAGATTTGAATAGATCATTCATGTCTCTCATCACATCACCTTCAAACTGACCATTAGTGATTGACTCATTCCTCCCAGTTGTGTCTGCTTGTCTCTCTCAGTCATCATTCCCCCTTTGAGATGCGCTACCGAACGACACCCAAACAATGAGAGATTGTGTGAGGAAAGGTCATGGATGAAGAGACTGAAGAGTTTCAGGTTAATCAGTAGAAAGACACAGATCAAGAACGATTTATGCCCTCGATTAAATTCTCGTTCCATTTCTCACGCGTCAAAGCTTATCGAAATAGTGCCGAATAGTACTACGTTGATTGATCAGAATAGTACAGGATGAGTATTATTCTAATTAGCCTAATCCCCGGTACCCTCTTCCATCTCTTCTCTATCGTTCCCACTGTTCAGAGCACAATGTCATTCAGGGAATGAGCTGGTATATCGTACATCGCTCCCATTACCGAACAAACGGCCTTTTCTACCTTTTCGGCCTTTTTTCCGTTTCGCGAATTTGCGCTTAATATTCTTGTTTTATGTTTCATATTTTTTGTCCACCCCGATAACTGGACGAATACAAAAATTGGCCGGTGAAAAATTATTTGAAGTGGGTGAAAAATTACAGCCGTAGCACAGAAAAAGAACAGAAAATTTGTGATGACGTGGAGATTACGGTAGAGCCGTCTTTTCGTTGAAAAAGGAGGCAACGGCTCTCATTTTTCACCCATTTAAAATAATATTTCACCGGCCAATTTTTGTATTCGTCCAGTTATCGGGGTGGACAAAAAATATGAAACATAAAACAAGAATATTAAGCGTGAATTCGCTTAAAGGGAAAAAAGGCCGAAAAGGTAGAAAAGGCCGTTTGTTCGGTAATGGGAGCGATGTACGATAGACAGTCAACTCCCCTCTCCCCCCCCCTCCCTCTCGCGCCTTTCCTAAGTGATCACAGATTGACTCTCTCTCCGTCTCTTTCAACATCTCACTGTAATTTCAGCCTCAAGGCTGCTAATTTGACTGTCTCCCTCCTCTCTCTTAGAGTGAGAAAAGGTCCTCTCCTCTAGGAATCATCAATCATCTGTCTACACCATTTTTGACTCGAACTTCTCGAGACCAGAAATTATCTCTGTTGAGAGTTCGTGTAACGTCTCAGAAATCTATCCGAGTTGTTATTTTGTGTAAATGTATGCCTGTGTCAAAAGAGTTCTATGAAAAGGGGATTACGCTGCATTAGTGCATCAAAAACCTTTAGTAGTCTCATAGATCAACAATACAATTCAAAGATGCTTTAATATCGTAGACCCATTATGAATCGGTTGGAAGCCCTTTTAGAGAAGCTGTCTTTTCCCATTAGAAAGCACAGTTTTTGATTGGTCTAGGACAGAGGATCCGTATTCCGTATCCAAGTCTTCCCTCCTTTATTTCTCATCCTTCCTCTTCCTTTAGTCCTCTTCTCATTCGGCAGTCTAGACAGACCAATTTCATCCATCTTTCATTCTTCACTCCAAGCAACAAACGGTCTAATAATGGATGCACCTTTTGCACTCGAGAATCTTCTCTTCGGCAGTCTATCTGGTAAGTACCGTACTCTTCCCCTTCCCTTCCTTTCCTCATCATTCCTTCCGACTGCATCATTCTGGTTCCTCTCATTTGACTGTGACCCATACTCAATCCTCCTCTAATCGTTCCATTCCATCTCTATCTCGAGTCACTACCCACATGGCGATAATCTCAGATTTCTTTCCTGCAATGGGGCTTCCCTATGATGATATTGAATCATTCTCTCGCTTTCGTCTCTCGATCTGAACTATAATCCAAGTCAGAAATACCTCTCTTCCATCTCCAAACCCGCTCTTGCTCACATCAAATCCTCATGGTTCCACCTATTTTTTTCCCAATTTTTTTCGGGCCACTCACTCGCTCGCTTTTCGACGCGCAATCTCTAATGAGTTCGTACGTGCTGCTAATTAATCACTTGTTAATCACTATCTACCGTAATCTTCATCCTTGGAAGGAGTACGGTAAAGAGGAGGGACGATATCGATACGAGGGGATAGGCTGGCTGCAGCCGGTGGAAGGAGGGACGACCGTAACCGGCTTTTATCCGATTCATTCAACAATTGTTCAACAGACTGTGTTTCGTGCTCTGTAATAGTGTCTTCTCTCTCACATTCTCTCTCAATCGCTCCCTTATCTCCTCCTCATCTCATCCACTTTCTCCACTTCTTTCTAAGGGGACAAAAAGGGATCAGCAATCGACTATTTCCTCTCTCTTTCTCTCTCTCTTCCCTCTGGGTATCACGTGCAAATTACAGTAGGGGAAAGGGAGGAACACTGCACTTTCTAAGCCGTTCAGCCTATGGAGGGAGCTGCAGGCGGAGCCATTACTGTAGGAAAAGAGGAGGGGGCTTGATCTATGATGATGTCATTTCAAAACTCTCCTTGTAAGAATCAGTTTCTGAGAAGGAGCTGAAGTCTCGAATGATCCTTTTCCCGTCCCTCCATCCTCTCGGTTCCGTAGTGACCACTCGTACGATTTCGTCTCCAGGGCAACAATGGTTTATTGCCCGCCATTCGAGTAACGAGCACTTAGCGTCCCTTGGAGTCCTTGCGGAACTGAGAATAATGATCATCGAAGCTCATATGACGAATCCTCGAGTCTTGTGACGAATCACGAGAATCATTGTGAATATTCATCCGATAATCGAGATATTGACGGAGATATTCGCGTGTCGGTCTGTGCAACGCATCAAAAAGGTCCATTTTATTTAGCGACGCATGAAAGGCCGAGAAACGTTTTTTTTTGCAGTACTGAATCAGTCTAGAGATCCGATAGGGCGATTATAAGTTACATATTCCTATTCAACGGGATATCATCATCATCATCCATCAAATCATTCTGATGTCATCGTATTATTGTCCCTCTTTGAGTGACGTTCACGGAAACAGAAAAAGGCTCTTCCTAAGGAGACAAGAATCCTTTCCCTCAACTAGAGTCTTTTCGTCCTATTCAGACAACGTTGAAACTAGCTGAACCCGCCATTGCTATGATACACTTGAGTCCATTCTGTTTAGTGTTTCCGTTATGACTGAATCGGAAGTTTTACTTCGATCGGGTACTGTAACTGTTTCGTCCATGATCTATCGACACTTATTTCCTCGTCTCTAAAACACACTAGAGTGTGTTGAAAGAAGGGCTGAATCAGCAACAGAATCTTCTCTAATTTGAATCTTATAATGTCAAATTCCGTCTTCTTCCTTCTCCCCCGAACTATTTTTCTTCTTTCATCATCGTCTGTAAGGAAATAGATATCGAAAAAGGATAGATCTAGCGAACGATTCGCTTTTTTCTGACTCGCTTTTCAACTTGAGTTTTTGTTTTGTGATCTCCGAAGAGGAGTAAGCACTGTAATGGAAACACGAATCGACACTCGATATTCGAGTTTGATCTTCTCTTCTCTTTCTCTTATTTACGATGAGACTTTATCGAACTCGCCCTTAGCTTCTTCTTCTCTTCTCTTTTCCTTGCCATACCTAAATCCCGCCAATTCTCACAAAACACAACGGAAAATTGATCGATCGACAAATTCGTGCAAAGATTATTCACATTTTTGGTTGTTGCTTCTCCCCATTCCTCCCCTTTTTTCTTCTCCCTCATTGATCATCAAGCTAACATCGCTTTCCTTTCTACCGTACTCGACTGTGACCACACTACCAATCCGATTCAATACAGTACTTCATAAGTTCAGCTCCGAAATTCGATCGCAGACTGGTGTTATTGAAAAAGTGGGCGAAGTCAGACTTTAATTGTCTAAAACAAAGGGGGAGATTGTTGTAATGACTCTTCGTAGATGATCACAAATCTCTTACCTCCCGTCCCTATCCCTGGGATATCTCACACCTTCCTATCATCTCATCATTGAACGATGGGAACAGTATAACACTACAGTATTCGCACTATTCCCCTCTGCTACTTCCCTTTCATTGTCCTCACTGTTTTCCACTCTTCATACCCATTTCGCCCTCTAACGAACCATCCCGATCTCCTCCTCTCCTCCATTTCCTTCCTTATCGCACCTTTATCATAATGGACCATCGTTCAGAATAACTCAATAAAGGTTGTCGAAATACCGCATCTCTCCTCTTTCCCCCTCTTTATCGTGTTATAAACCATACACAGTTTCCTCTCTTCTCTTCTCTCCCAATCACTCCTATCCTTTCCCCTCTCCCGTTTTACTATCAGTCACGTATATATTTCCCATAGCATAGTTATGTGTGTGTGTTCTTCCGTACTACCGACCGTGCTTCTCTCCCTAGACAAAATACTGTAGATAGACAAGAAAGGGATGTGGGGGTGGACTAGACACTGAGAGTACTACGTCGTCTCTTCTCTCTCTCTCAATTTATCTAGTCGACCTCTTGACCTTGAATGAGTATTCACTCAGTGTTTCAACCCTTCTCTTCACTTTCGCAGCCCGATCACTGCACAAAGCACAGCTTCACTGTTGAAATGCAGTAAAGAACGACTGTCCATCACTAGATCCAGTTCCCCCTATCACCTCCTCTCCCCCTCATGCTCCGCCCCTTTCCCCTTTTTTCTCGTCTTTCCTCCCTGAGGCAATCTGCCCCTGTCTGTCCATTTATCGTTGCTCAAAGAGCACTTTCGTCTCAAATAATTCCCGAGACAATCCGTTGTTTCCCTTGTCAAAATAGGATAGGAAACGGTCACAGTGTTTGGTGGATGATACCACATACCCCTTCTTCCTCCTCCTCTTCCTCTTCCTTTCTCTCCTAACCTTCATCTCCTTCTTTTCCTCTCTATCGTAGCATTTCAACAGCACACACACATTGAATGATGTGTCTGCATAAGGAATTCGCTCCCCCCTTCCCTCTTCTCACTACTACCGTATACTACAGTAGTCAATAGAGAGGGTACGGTATCCTAAGGGAGGGAATTGATCACTCATCTTTCCCCTCTCTCAACCAATTGGTCTTCTCATCTGTCATCAACCCATCATCACTTTAGTGCCACTGAGCAGAAGGAAGCACGTTCTTGTTACAACTTCCCTCCTCTCTCTTTGAGTATGTCCTCTCTCTTGATCAGCTGTCGATTGGAGGGACTACCGTATCCCTCCTCCTTCTTCCTCTCAAGACCTAGGGCTGATCGTAATTGATAATTCATTCTGTTCGTGTGCTTTCACTTCACTCAATCACCGATCACTTTGCCAATCACTCCCTATCACAGAGATTATTCTAATATTCCAATCATTCCCAATCGATAATCTCCTTATCTCTCATCATCTCTTCTTTTACTCTCGATCGCCGATCAAAACTCCCTCGTGTGTTTTAACCGTCGGTTCCGCTTTTCGACTATTTGGCTCTTTCTTCTTCTTCCCTTAACTCACACACAACTTCTTCTTTTTCCACTTCTTCTTACTCGTATACGATTCTTGTCGTTTGCTCATAGCCGATTTTAAACGAATAACCTACCATCTCAATCTATTCATTCCCATTACAGATCACATAATGACAATGGCAGCTCCTCAAGAGGCTTCTGATGGCCAGGCCGTTACATTCTTCAATATCGCCAAACAGATTCCGAAAGGTACAGTAGCTTGAGAGGGTACGGTAGTTCGGATGGGTCAGACTCGTAATTGCAGGCGTGAAGAGACACTGTGGGATGTGCAGACAACACGGCGTCGTCGCCCAGACACGCAATCACGCCTGCCAATTCAAGAATTGCGAGTGCACCAAGGTAGATGGGGATACGGTAGTTTGATGATCGATAACTGACTTATTTGATGGGGATACGGTAGTTGGATGATCGATAACTGACTTATTTGCAGTGCAATCTCGTCCGTCAACGTCGATCGATAATGTCGATGCAGATCAGACTGAGAAGAGAACAGGATAAAATGTTCGTGAGAACGGCCGAACCTGATCAGGCTGAGGTGAGAATGGGAGGAAGATCAAAGATCAAAGAGCAGAGATCAAAGATCAATATACAGATCGTCCCTCCGACTAAGCCATCCGAGGCGCCTACTGCCTGCTACTTCTGTCAGAAGTGCAAGAACCATGGAGTGTTGAAGTGGAAGAAGGTGAGAGGAGGGAAGATTTGAAGAATTATTCTCTTCATTCTGCACGGTCTTAGAAAATGAAGAGCAGAGTGAAGAGTAATATTCTTCAGACGAATTAAAATCCCTTTTTCAGGACCACAAGAAGAATTGTGCATTCGCGAATTGTTCGTGTGGACAATGCGAACTTATCGATACTCGACGAGCACTCGATTCACATATCAAGAAGGGAAAGAAGAGACTGCACAACGATGATGGTGAGAATCACCATTCGTCGCCCATTCACACCACACCCTTCCCCTATCTAATCGATCTCCTTACAGATTCGAACGGTGACTTCCACATTGAAGCTGAGATGTGTGCATCGTCGATGGCATCTTCTCCTACCGTATCCGATGGACGCACACCATCCATCACCGAGTTCGAGGTGAGATTTACTAATGTTCTTTCTTATCGCTTTTTCAACAGTCGACGAATCCTACTTGCCTCACCACTCTCGTCTACGGTAGTAGTTGAAATGTGTGCAATGCGGCAGTTGTCGTCTTGTCAGAGTTAGAATTTCGACGCATTTGAGATGATGAGGAATCGTCTCTTTCCTTCTCGAAAAACATTCCACTTGAATTTCAACCTTCTCTCGGTGTAAATGCCAGACTTTGCCATTTAGAAGGGAAATTGAATCATTGAATATATCGATATTTCAGCTCTCCCAATCCCTGAATGCACTCGGCTACAGTGCTCTACCGGAAATAAAGATGGATCTTTCTCCTACCGTACCCTCGTTCCTTACCGTAGTCCCATCCCAGACCACTACTTCCAATACTCAACTTCTCTCAACTGAAATAATCTTGCAACAATTGGCTCTTCAAGCCTCTTCTCTTCAGGGAGCTCAGTCTACCGTATCACCCACTCCTTGTGTCGCTAGTCCTACCGTATCCACTCACAATGGAGCTCCCACTGTAATCGATAACTCTCATGTAGATACAGTACCCGCAGTACAGTACCTTAATCTAGTTCATCATCAAGTTCAGCCCACCATTTACATCCAACATCCAATGTTGTTTACATTGCAACAAAATACCGTACCCTCAGTCTCACTAGGGAATACCGTACTCCCTGCTCTTTCTCAGATGGATATTCACAATATTGTGAGCAATCTCATGTTGAACACTCGAGGCTAATCGATATTAGTCTTAGATTGTCTTTTCCCTCTCCTCCTGTTTGATCTACCCATCCAATCAATAATCGCTCTCTCCATTATTTCTAGTCACTTCTAGTGCAGCAACCTCTCTTTGTCTTCATCAGGAATCAATTGTCTCCGTCTCTTACAATACCTAGTAAGTATACCGTAGTCCGAGACACCTCTACCGTAGTCAACCGTGTGATAGACACTGTTCGACGGGTCACAAAGTATGTACAGATTATGAAGTGTTGTTTATTTATTGTACATTGTGGAGATGAAATATTGCATTCTGTGCAAAAATAATGTCAAATCTCATTATGCAAAAAGTAGATTGAAACACACGAAAAGGCGATTGGGAGAAGGAAAGAGAAGAGATGTGGAAAACTTGATTATTCATTGTCAATTGGGATGTGAAGGGGGAAGAAGTAGGCGATGATTCGTATTTCGACACTTACTGAGGATGAATGCCTTCCGGCTGATTCATAATACAAAGTTCATGATTGATTGGGGAAGAGAGACAATGAAACCCATTTGAGGGAGGAGAGGAAGAGAGGGAGAGAGAGAGGGGAAAGTTGGGTACCCCAACCACTAACGACCGGTTAGATCATCTGCCTATCACTCGTGCGATGTATTGATCACTCCTATTAGTCATTCATCTCTAATTTTGACATTTCGCCTTAGTTATTTGCTAAATATATATAATACTAGTCTGAATAAGATATTTTATGTGAAATTGAATATTGAAAAATATATAAATTTATTCCTGAAACAAAATTGTAAATTTGTTTATTTTTTTGCTCGATAATAAAGAAATACGGTAGATAGAAAGTCCGTGCAAGAGCCTCACACTACCGTAATCCTACCTATTTTTTCTTCTCTCATTTTCACTTATTTTAGACCGTTTTCCATGGAAGCTGTTGCGGAGTTTGACTTCGTAGCGACGGATTCAGATGAGGAGCTCAGTTTCCGTCGAGGGCAGCTGCTCAAGGTATAAAATTTTGCCATTATTTCATCATTTCTCTCTCTTCTTACTCACGGTTCCAATCATTCGTTGATGTATGATTACGTGTGACGATATAGGTGCTTGATATGGAAGAGGATGAACACTGGTTCCGCGCTGATCTGGATGGAAAGGAGGGATTCGTTCCGAAGAACTATTTGAGGTTTGTACTGCATTTTCGAATTGTTCATCGTTTATGTTTTCTTTTGCAGGATGCTTCCATGCTCGTGGTTCGTAGGTCGAGTTGAACCAGCTGTTCTCACTCAGAGATTGAAGAAAAAGGCTCCCGGCAGCTTCCTTGTAAGACACTCGCAATCTCAGGTATTTTTTCACTTTGAAGCAAAAAAGGTTGATTAATTCAGAAAGGCGATTACGCGATCTCAGTAAAAGAATCTGCACATGACGTCGTTCAGCACTACCGAATCAAGCGAGAAAAAGGTTACATTTCGATCCCTGTCCAACTAACTTGCTCCTTTTCAGGATTATACAGCGTGTGGGACACAAGCTTTCGAAGTTTGAATGAGCTCATCGAATACTACTCGGTGAACTATTCTAATGGAATATTTTATCTTATACACATATTTCAGCACTGTTCAATCTCTCGCATGACAAAGTCGATTCTTGTTAAACCGCGACGCGAACCTGAGCCTCCTCTCGTCCTGCAGCAACTGCAGCAACCACTGCAAACGTCGACTCCACCACAACCCGCTCCGCACCCTCTTCCACCCATTCCAGTACGTTTATGGCGAGTTAGACAATTGGCTTTGTTTGCTCAATATGGACGATGTTTGTTTCCAGACGGAGGAGTCCGCTCAAACGTCGCCTCCGAACAGTCCACTCGACGACTGTGATGACGATATCGTTCAGGTAGAAGGGCGAATGCACTTTGATTACCAAGTCGATTACTAGTCCCATTTAATCACAAAAGTATCTATTCGAGGATAGATCAGATATAGTAAGGTCGAGTCGAAGGGCTCTTGTTTATGTATTATCTTTTCGAATTGCACAAATTTGTATAATTGCAGGCGATGTTTGACTTCGACGGAGTGGAACCGGATGATCTTCCATTCAAGAAGGGAGATCTGATTCGAGTGACTGGAAGAGATGCAAGTGGATGGGCAACTGGTCAACACTTCAATGGTCACACTGGTAACATCAATTCATTCAGATGGATATTATCGATAGCATTGTCAGGAACTTTCCCCGAATCGTACGTTGAGGCATTCCGACGAGCGAGTTCGCATCGAGGAATGGAAAGAAGGAAGGTACGGTAGATGAGTGAGATTCATCCCGACTCGAGATACTGTATCCAGGCATCGAATTGAGGTCACCTCCACAAGTGCCGGCAGTGGAGCTGCAGCCAAAGCGAGAAAGGCTCGTCTTGCCAATGGATCCTGAGACGAATGACAACGTTACGGTGGTCAGGGATCATGTCTTACTACTTTATTTCACCCCAATAGTTTCCCCTAGGTCTACTACTTTCTTCCCTATTGTTTTACGCGTATTGCTTGTACTAACTCGTAAGTATTTGACTTCAACCCCTTTTTTGTGCGGGTCTCCCCACTATTAGATATGTGCACGCAATGTTTGATTGTTTCTGCAAGTTTGTGAATGTCCCCTCACCCGACCCTCTCCTATCCAGTAACGTTTGATTTACCATTTTAATTATAAGTGTGCTCCACTTAGCTTAGCCTTACGATTGGTTTTTACCCATTTTGACCCCTCCTGATCTTGCTTATTTTGTTCATGATTGTTTTATTCTGCGTGCACTGAGCATAAATAAGTTTGACCCACTGCGATCTCGTTGTGGATTCAAAAATAATTGTTTCACGTTCTAAAAGACTGAGTCTTTATCTGTTGCAAAGAGCTACTATTCGTATGATTATCTTACAACGTCTTCAATGTTGTCCAAATTTTATCGTCGAAAGCATCTCGTTTTATCTCATATCTAATAAAAATCCGAGAATCTAATTAGGTATGTGGGCCACTTAGGTTTTTTAGGCTTTGAATAGGTTGCATAGTATACCCCAGACATTACCCTAGATAATATCCCACCTCTTGAATAGACATTGTATTCGAAGGATGTGACAAAACTGAACTAAGTTCAGTTAATACTCGGAGAGGGTACTTATTTCATCGATTATCTCACTTTTTTCGAGTTATGTGTTCTAAATAGAAGTTTCACTTAGTATCCTTTCTTACAAAACCATTAAAACTTCATTTGATTGGGATAAGCCATTTTTGAAACGTGCGCGTTTTCCTTCCGCTGCGCACTTCTTTGTCTACTGCCGCACACTTCTCTCTCAATTCCTTTTCTCTCGACCCTCTCGAATGGAAGAGTGCCCATCGATGTCTCTCCATTCTCAATCTTCGTCTCTCCCTCTCTCTTCTCTTCTCTATATCATGCGTTCCTCTCTCGATGTCTGTACTCTCTTCTTTCATCCAATACTCTCGCCTTTTTCTTTAGAACACTTTCAAATTTGCCGCATCACTCGACGTTTTGTTGTAAACAGTGCGTTCTAGTGCCCTCTCATCATACATTTTGACATGGAACCGCATTTGATAGATTCCTTCTGCAAAGTGTTATCACTTCAGTATCGACATAGCTATAAACAACATTCATTTCTGGTTTTAGCAGAAAAAGTTTTGGCTATATTTAGTTCTTTATCCCCTCCTCTCCCTTTGCAATACTTTTTTCCTTGGATATTGCACTATCATTGAGTGTTCTTGTATATTCACAATCGAGTCGGTGCCACTTTCACTCTTTCTCAATAATCCCGTCTACTTTACAATTCTAATAATATTTCTCTATTTTTTGCAGTTAAACTGTCATATGCAATGGTACTTCCTTCTTTCTGTATGTATTAATAGTAATCAATATATTTGAGGGTAAACTCCATCAATCGATCAAGTAGAATTCAAACGTAATCGAATGATGTCGAACGGAGGAAAGAAGAAGAATAAAAAGACTGAAGAATCGGGAAGAAAACCGGAGAGTTGGGATGAGAAAATGACCAGACAAGTTAGTTTCCAATTGCATTTGAAGAACAATTAGCATTTGTATGCCACGGTGGTGGCAAAACCATTCCTTTTGTATATGTATTAAAGGGAAAAAAACATGCGCAACAATTATAAATTTGCGTGGCATTTTATTAGTGAAGTATAATTGTAAAGTGAATAATAATTGGACTGCAGCAACAAGAGAAGGAACAAATGGAAGCGAAAAGAGCGATAGTCGCAGCTAGAGTTAACCAAGCAAGAATGGAACAGGAAAGGACTGAAAAAATGAAAGTGAGGAATTGAGTGTTTGATTGATGAAGTAACTTCACGTGTATAAGATCATTTGAATACGTATCCATGCCTGCCTTCAACTATAAGTGACCTTGAAATTCCTTCACATTATATTGTTTTCTGGATTGATTTTGCAAAGTGGAATCAGTGGAAAAAGTTTTGCAAAAAAATGCTGTGAAAAGTAGTTATTGACGAAACTTGAATGTTGCCTACAGTCGCCTTCACGGTACAAATCAACCTTATAAAACCAAATGTATTTTCTCTCACTCAATCATTTTTCAGGCCAATGGAAATCCGAAGGATTGGATGAAAAAGAATGACGGCTCAAAGAACGATGGGAAGAGAGCCGAAGATAATAAGGTACGGTTTGAAGGATGGCTATCGAGAACTGATTAGATTACGGTAGATCGATTGAATAATGATGATGATGGTATGCATTGTAGCGTCGTGATTCCCTGGGAGGATCCGTGTCTACGTCATCGAATAGTAGTGGAACCGACTGTGATGAGGTTAGTCCATAGGGAGTGGAAGGTCCCTCGAGGGAGGGATGTCATCCATAGGGAGTGGAAGGTCCCTCGAGGGAGGGATGTCATCCAAGACACGGATCCTCCTTATGGTGATAACTTATGTCTGTAATGATAATGTGATTCACAGACTCTCTCCGATCCGAGCAAGAGTGCCGTCACTTCTCCCCAGGCTGAGATTACTATGTAAGTGACGAAACGATGAATTTGTCAAATGTTGCAATCCGAAGTGAACTACCTAGGCATACAGTTTTTACAAGTAGAGAAATACGTCCTGGCCCCTGAATATATTGATAATTGTGATGGTCTCAAAAGGGTTAGGGATTTCACATGAGAGTATGGCATGTCCAATCAATTATGCCTTGTTCTTCATTCGCAATCTGATTGATCCATCTACAATCGAGAAGATCGAAAGTGACCCCCACACAAAAAAAGCGGCGGCAGCGAATTAGCCAGCAATTAGTTACACACGCAAACGGAAGGCAGAAAAGAAACGGTTATAGAGGGAGAAGAGACCGTGTGATCTATCTACCCGTGCTATGAAGGATCACAACTACATTTCGAAATTAATTCACGAAGTTGTCATTCAATTTAGTACCGATCTACCTCTCACTTTCTTTGTTATTTCTATAATAATAATTATTTTTTAAACACTTTACTCCCGCTTTTTCGTCACCTTGTTAGCACCCTGTTTTCAATCGATTTCTGTGCTATTCGTAGGTTGATGATGATAATTGTGACTTACATAGGAGTGCATTCCTTGTTCATAATTGTCCCTCATCAGTGCGTCACTCGCGCCTAGCGCTCTCATTTCGGACGCCATCTCATCCATTAATCAGGTACGAGAAATATTATGAAAAATATAATTATCTATTCAATTCTAGATTCATTCCGTTTTGGGTAAGGTATGACAGACAGTTATATTAGACGATGAATAAGGCAGGGATCTATCACAAATAATTGTTGTTGTGACGGAATACGATAAGGAGTGGGAATTGATTAATCGCCTTCATAATCAGGTTGCTCAATCAGTGGTGGAAGCAGGAACGGTCGACGCCCTCTCCACTGTCAGTGAATTCCTTACCTATACGGTGAGTGGAGAAAGTGTGACATCAGTAATGAGCAGAGGATTGGATCAAGGACAGTGCCACCGATTTTGCCCTGCCTTTGAAGCCTCCCGATATTTGAAAAAAACACATGAGATTCGACATAGTTTTCTCCGAACTTCCGATTTTGGTGTTGTTGTCAGAGGATGGTGCTCATCACTATGTGAAATACGGTAATCATCTCTTTCAATTCAGACGCCGGGTAAGAACAAGAAGTCGAAGCCGGGTATTCGCAATCTCGCTGCTGATATGACCAAGATTGCCGAGAAAGAGACGATAGAAGAGCAGCCATCTCAAGGTGATTGGGGACCAATGGGTGAGTATTCATGTAGATGTGATGATAGTAAAGGAATGAACCAGGAAGACAATGGCTACTCATTTCAGTGTTTGGTCCAGTGTTTGGTTCGTCATCTCCAGCTCCTCGTCAAGTGGTCACTCCCATTCTAAATGGAGGAACGACCACTCCATCCGCTGAATTGGCTGCATTCCGATCAATTGCTGATGATCATCCATCAGAGATTCCCGTAGCCAATCTGGAGGTATCTACTCTTCCATCCATGAATTCCATGTATAGTAGAGCAAATCTGGAGGTATCTACTCTTCCATCCATGAATTCCATGTATAGTACAGCACATGTATTTCGATGGAGTTCTCATAAATATGCATGGTTTTCAAAGATTCCCTTATCTATCTTTTTTTAAATATATGACCCTATTCCTATTGCAGATAGACGTTCATCCCACAGTGGACAATATGGACAAAGGTAAGCCATTCCTCGATTGGCTACCGTATCCTTTCCTACCTCAATGGACATACGGTATTCATTGCAGTCGATCGATCATCAACACCCGTTATCTTGCTGCCCAAGAAGGGAGAAGAAGTGCAGCAGAGCAAACCGGGTACTGTACCAAGGGGGGGGGGGACGAATGATATCGATCGATGGATTACTGTACCTTTTCAGGTCTCACGCCCCTTCTTCGATCTAACTTCAGTCTGGACAATCCTCGTAGTGCTGGCTACAATTTCAACAATTTCAATAATTTCAGCAACTTGAGGAGCCAAGATACATCCACTCAGGCAATGCATTTTTGAATCTAATCAATGACGAATGAGGGTGGAACATGGACTCCCTATTATTAGCGAGAGCATTTCTCTTTCCTCATTCCGAAGAATGGAGAGATCGTGTGATATGAAGAGAGACGCGCTCTTTGTTCCTTTGTCCCCTCTCTACTTAGGACTATAAAATCAGTGGACTGATAGCGCTAACGTGGCGATTCCCTCCCCCCTCATCAACTCTCGCTACCTCCCTCCCTCTTCTCTCCTCTCCCCTTCTCGTTCCCTCCCCCCAGACTACGGGTGATAACGAAATTATTATCGATATGCGCCAGATAGAGTGGAAGGTCGGACCGGAGCTCCTTGATGCTAACGCTACTCCTGACGTATGCTCATTCTTATTACGGCTATTGTACATTAGAAAAATCCTCATCCCTTATCTCCACCTGGTTATTACTTGTTTCAACACTGCTTGCATAAATTGCGACTTGCATAGGAATGACAGAGCGTGACGGTAAGAAACAACGCGTATAATCAAAAATTAATCCGATTACTTGCAATTATTTAAAATATATTAATAGCAATCTTGCAGGAATTCTTCCACGATCTCGTCCGTAGTCAGTTTGATAACAATGGGTAATTTTATTTTCTCCACTCGTTTGACACTTCAATCGGCACTTTTATGCATGGTAATCGTTGTCACACGTAATTTGTTCGTTACACTGTCGTATTGTGTTTTTCTCCATTACATGTACTTATCCCTCACTGCCATTCCCTTTCCTCTGATTCTCTCTCTTCGTCTATCAGTGTCTCTCTAAAGTCCAATCTCTCCATCAGTCTCATCGTGTACTTTCTCCGACAACGAGACACTACATAGCAACGGCGTTATACTACTTTCAATAGGTGTACACGACACTAGGATTACTGGTTTTGCTCACCATTCTCTATTTTCTGACACGTTTCAATTCAAAGTTTAATCAGAGTATTTTGTGGAATCAGCCTGTGTAAAGTCACAGCATTACAAACGTTAGCTAGAGATAAAAAGACGAGAGAAAGAGCATGGTGGTGAGGCGAGTGGGAGCAAGAGAAAGTGGAGCCGGCAGGAGAGCCGTCATTTGCCAGCCGTCAACTCATGTTATCTTCGGACTGTAAAAAAATTTTCAAGCAAATTTCGCAATTAAAAATGTTTTCACAATTGTAATTTAGCTAATTTCAACTCTAAGCGGTCCCATTTAGCACATGCAAATTATACTGTTGCGATGAGCTTATTTGCATGCCTATTCGTGCCATTAATAGAGTTTATAATTGTATTTTGATATTGGTATTCTCATTGTGACAATGATTACCACTGCATGATTGAAGTACGACTGAATGCTGATCGATGGCAAACTGGCATGATCTCTGAATACTTAAGACGAGCTACGGACTACTCAATCTTCGACAAAATCTCCAGAGAGGCCGTGCGGGATCGGCCCTCTGCCTACATCGCTCCTAAGGCGAGCTTTTCAAATGATTATTTTCGGCATTTCGTCAAGGCCTTTTTTCTCGCTCGAACTCGAATGCTGATTTGTATGACAACGTGCAGGCTAAGCAGCAGCGAGCAGGCCTGCTCTTGTTGTTGCCTAAAATAATGATTTCGTTTGCAGGGCAGCCAGATTCAAGAGCGACTGGACATGGTGGCTGCCCACGATACGGTGAGTGTTATTTACCTTATGGGATTGAGCAAACAGTCCGATATGTAATTTGCTCTAATTAATTTCCTCTGATTTCAGACAGTCCGTGCGGAAAAGGACGGCGGATTGTGGCTGAAAGGAGAGAGGGCCGTGCTCAAGAACATCTATGATGATATTCCCAAGGTACAACAGACTAATTGCAAGCGTTTATACACTACTGTTTCGATCGCTATGAGGTTGGTATGAATCATTCAAGGGCGAACATGATATGTTGTGTATAATGTTCCTTAATCAACCTAATTATTGGTGTTCAGCTTATCAACAAGCAGACTGTCCCATGGCTGCGTGACCTTCTACAGATGATCTTCGAAGGACAACCAAAGAAGGTGCGTCATATTAACTGAATTATAGAGTACTTCCTTGATGTCTCATCGCTCACCTTATCCTTGTTGAGGTGTACAAACGAATGCGAACGATGGCGAATCTCCTTCAACACAAGGGAGGATTCAAAGACAACTCCGAGAAGGAGATCTATCAACATATTGCCAACGTAAGTAATCCACCCTCTAATGTACACTACGTCGATACTCATGTCATAATCACTACTTTGCTATGTAGTGTCCACTCTATAATTACTCCCGTTGCTCATATCCCATCTCTTCGTCTCTTTCAGACTCTTCTCGAAGCGGGGACCAATTCGGAACTGGGATATTCGTATGTGCACGTGTTGGCTGCACAGGGAACTCATCAGAAGACGTGTTCGGAGGAGGAACACAAGAGATGTCTGTGAGTAATGTCAAGGGTGTGAAACTAGAAACGAGAAGGTTTCGAAATAACTAAATGATGTTCCCATCAGGACTCTCCAATTGGTGCTCGGTCCTCTCTCGGAAGAATCTCTCCAGAAGGCTCTATCACTCAAAGCACGTGAATGGCGTCATCGTACTCCCGTACATTTCGCAACTGCCACAGGCCAACCATGCCAATTGGATGCTCTACACAAGTTCAGTAAGTAGCTTGGCACTATTGCGTTTCAACAACTATTTGTAAGGTCCAAAACTGTAAAATATTGAGAATAGGGAACCTCTTTCTGTCCTCTTTCTTTTTGCGTAACACCAGCACCGTACAGTGTAAAGTTGATTCGTTCATCGACTTTTTTTTATTCATAAGTCGTAATGGAAGCGTAATCGCTTGTATCGATCAACGGCGCATTTTCTTCTTATCATCAGAGCCCTTGGAACGATATTTCGTGTAGAAGATGCATGATACGAGAGCGAACACCAACTGAATTGTCCATTGTACTTTGTATGGGAGGGAGGAGTACGAAGGATACTGTACCCTCTCGTACTGTACTCACTGCGAGACAGAAGTTGACTATTGCCATGGTAAGGAACGGCCCGGCCAGAGTCTCCATTTTGGCACTTTCCGCTTTGTCGTTAATTCCCGGCTCCTCATTATCCGGTACCATTGATGCGAGTACCTGAGGAGCATCGAATGATGTACCGTGGATACTGGGAAGGGGAGGAGACGAACCAGAGTAATCAGAGGAGGAAGAAGAAAGGCCGTCCAAGACATTGTTGAAAGTGTGAAATGAGGAGGAGATTCTCTCTCCACTCCATTCTCTCCCATTCTTATTATTTCGAATAGTGTATGCTAATTGGCATATTTACGACGTTTATTGTATTATTGTTGAAAGAAAGGTTTCACTATTAGGTTTGGCATTCAAATGTACATTCAAAATAACAATTCGAGACTGGGACTATGCCTGATGAAATTAGCCTGATTTAAATCGATTTTTTTCACTAATTTGAGGTGAAATAAATATTGCAGGGCCCGATTGCACGACTCCGGACGATCATGGATCGACTCCTATCGTATATACAGTCATTCGAGACAATCTATTCATGGTGAGCATCTTGACCCACATTCCCGATATTATGGATTGATTTATTTGAGTTGCGTATGCTGTCATGGTACGGTGCTGATATGATGCAGACATGCGACAAACTGGGACACTCTGTACTCGATTGGCAGAATGTGACTGGAAAGTGTGAGTAAAGAGAATGGATAAGGGAGGGGATGAGGAATGGTTGATTGCAGTCCCGCTCGGAAAGACTTGCAAGGAATTCATCCAGACGAGAAACGAAGCATTCGAAAGGACACTTAAGCACTGGATGGGAGAGTACGTTCATTTTTATATTCGAAGAGAATAGTCCTGGTCATCTAAATGCGTCAATTTGCAGGATCACTTCAGCAGTCGTTGTCAAGAAGGGACTCTCGGAGGTCCACACTCTTGAGTGAGTATCATTGAGACACTTTTTTATTGTTAAAAATATAAAATATTATACATTACAGTTGTCGACAACCCTCTGATCAAATGATCGAGAAGATTCCCATCAACAAGGATATGGTGAACATCTCCCATTGGATGTGAGATGTTTTCTTCATTTTTTCTTTGAATACATACATGATTATCGAATAGACGTCAAGAAGATCTTTTGTAGAGGTCATACCAACAAGACCGTCCACTTCAAGCTTCGTCCCAATGTGTTGAATGAGGATCGAAGCAGCATGGTTGGCACATAGCTCCATCACACACTTTAATTTCTCTCCCTTTTCAGTTCCTCCTCATCATTCCATTCACTTATCGTTCAAGTGACTTCAAGTGCTCGGCCGATCATTTGGATATTGTCCGTCGTACTCTCTATTATATGGAGGATGATGAGAAGATGAGACCCATCCAGTTCATTCCCACTTCTCCATTGTGAGTGTACCATACTTCCTTATCTTTCTTATTCCATCTATTTACCCTAGATCGAAAAAGTAGCAGTAACGCTCAAATATTTGTACAATGTCGATGATGTTTCATTTGGTCGTGTTCTATATTGGCCCATTGCAGTATGAACGTGAAGGATCCACTATCGACGCGTGCTCCTCTTCAGAAGGCTCTCGTTCCTCTTCTCGTTCAACCAAATACTGGCACTTTCTGGGCATATAAGATTCCCAGCGACGTATTCTCTAATGGTATTCCATCTCATCTCATTAGAAACCATATCTCGTTTTGAGTCTAATGCAATTAAGAATGGAGATTCGAGTAAAATATGAATAGGAGTTATATGGATATTTTCAGAATGTCTGTGGGTGACCCTCTCTCTCGATCTCGTCAAAGTTGACTACGTGTTGAGAGACAATCTTCGTCTTCTCATTCAAGTTGTATCCCTTCAACAGAGACAGTAATGATTTGATCTTTGATCTCCCCTTTTCTCCCCTTCCCCGATTGTCTTCTTTTGCCTCTCACGTTGCCACTGCCCATCAATCGATACGTGTCCCCGTTCCTCTCCTTATTGTTGACTTATTCTCTCATCCGTCTAGCCATTTACTCGTTCCCTTCTCTCTCTATCGCTAGCCAATTATCGTCACTTGAATACAGTTTCTTAACCATTCATCTGTAAATGTATACCATAGGTAATCTGTTTATTGTCCCTTCCTGCCCTATTTCCGTATTATTTGTGTAAGCAATGATTAGTTAAGAAGAGATAGTAATAGCCAACTATAGATTAAGTGATCCTGTTTGGAATAGTCTTTGTTTCTGTTAATTACTTGACTGTTTGAGTCGTGCAGGGAGAATTGCTCACTCAGACCCTTATTCCATTTCCCCCTTCTTTTACCCTCATATTTCTCCATTTCCTTCCCCCACTCTTTAATCGATAGATCGAGTATGTCTACAGTATATATCGCGGGCTAATCATTTCTTGTTATACGTGATTCCATCTTTCCCGCTGTTTCTTCCCTGTATTTGTTATTATTATCCCGTCCCCTCTTTCCTCCCCAATTTATCGATCAATATTCGATATATCTAATCGTAAACACGCTAATATATCTCAGAACTTGCTCCCCCAATTACTACTCCGTATCAACGTTATCGATAGTCTCATTTTCATTGAGCTTGCTAATTTCATCACACGTTGTGTGCTCATTCACTTTAGAGCGAGAACGACAATTGATAATCCCCCATGCTTAATATCTTGTCCTGAGTAGGCGATATGTCTGTAATTTTCGATGTTATAAGAACAAGTAATAGGGTTTTTGAATCCTTGGACTGTAAATATCCCATCACAGTCCCTCCCTCACTTCCATCTCTCTCATGCCTCCTCTTATATTTTCTAGTACAGTTTGTCATACTCGATAGAGAGACTCATCTAGATAATCAATAATATTCTCTCTTCCCTTTCCGTAATTGACTAGTTACATTGGCATGGGAGATGCTCCTCCAGAGGGATTGATTTACTTTAGTCCTTTCTCCTATCCCCTCCCTATATATGGGTGTTACAGTATACTGTGGTAGATCGTCGTTCTATCACAAAATGTGTCGATAGATTCATTTATTTAACCCGGTCCGATCTGTTCTGTTGACTCTCATTCACACGCCGCTTCTGCCTTGTTTCACTTTTATTGAGTACGGTACGATAAAGTTGTATCGTGAACTGAGTAGAATAGTTAGCAGCCTCTATGGATTGCCCGATTACACCTGAAAGAGAAACGAGCATAGAGTTTATCGATTGGATTGGACATGGAACGAACACAACAGAAGGAACAAATGAATGGTGCGACGATACAGATTTCACGGTGAAAGGTGGGGGGGGGGGGCAAGGGATCCACAGGGCTGATAGAAAATTGAGGTGCGTTGTTCATCTTGAGACACAGTATCTACATACCTCAATTTCGTACAAGTTTTGCTGTTAAATTGCACAGGTGGAAATTAGATACAGAGATTCAACGAATGATGAAATATCACTTATTTTTCCTGCCCATCATTCCCATGCCGGGTCCATACATGGCTCCCATTCCACCCAGATTCAATCCCTTCGATTTCGTCTGTTGAGTAGGAGACGAACGACGGAAGGATGGAGCTGCAATTACTTCCTTTTTTTACTCGTTCTTTATTCTCTGCAAAATCGCGCCAAGTTGGTGTCTCTCTAGAATACGCTGAGTGAACTGCAGACAATGTGTTGACTGTAAGAATCGTAGACAATTGTATCCAAAAGTGAAAATGAGATTTGAGTGAGACAGTGATGAAGAACCACGAACTTCTTCAACGTTCTTTGCTCATTTATTTTAATTTTTTTTTAATAAATTTAATAACAGACCCATGTATCCTCCCATTCCGAATTCGCCCATTCCCATATCCATCATGCCCATGTTGCCGACTGCAATGAATTACTATCATGATTAGGGTTGTCAGAATGAAGAATACGTCTCTTTATTTCGCTCTCTCTCGCTCTTTCTGTCGACGAAAGAGAGTGGTGTGAAATGAAGAGACGGCGGTATCATTTATACGATCTCTAATTGTGCTATCATATCTACAGATGATTTTGGACAAAGAAAGGAAGGCAGATGTTGGCACAGAGCTATTACTGTCTGCTTCCCCTTTTGTGTTCCTTAGACAGTTCGTTGTCGTCTGGGATAAACACTGACGTTCTCTGCCCCATTGGGCTCGAATCGTATGAAGAGAAAGGAGAAGAAGGAGAAGTGAGAAGAGAAGACGGGCCATTCGGAATGAAATGGACGAGTGTACCTGAAGACAGAGAGAAATGACGACAGGAACAAGCACATAAATCAGAAAGTTGACATGAAAAATCTCTGAGAATTATGAACGGTCTCACGATGGGAAATAACAGAGACATGTAAGTATTTCTAGGAATATTTAGAATCACAGCGAATATCTACAGTATGGTTGTACAATCCCTATCTATTGTGGACTACAAAAAGGAGCCGAACAGTTAGCAAGAATGAAGTATTCTTGGTGAGAAATACGTATGCTAGAGATCGAAAGATGCTGCTTTCTAGTGGAAGTGCGACTGTATCACACGGAGGAAAGATTTGAGGAGACTGAGGAGGGAAGAGGGGGCGTTACCATTCTGAAGGAGATACCACGGAAGAAGATTCAATTGTGGGCGGTAAAGGAGATCGTAAGAAGGACTTTGATCTATGGTCGAAGAGGAGGATGGAAAGAGACTGTTGATGATTGAATGGCTAAATGTGAATGAAGCGTCTAACGTCATCAGACAGACTTTCACTCGTTGATGAAAGACTGGAAGACGATTGATCAGACAAAGAATTGTGGAATGGTGTGAGATGACCCCATGGACGGAATAGAGAATTCTATTCTGGAAAGGAAGTCAATTGAATTTCAGAATTAGCCATGAGGTGGGTTGCACCACTAATTGGACTGTTCTAGAGGGGGATGGATGGTAGTAGAGTTCGAGAAGGAATGGTATTGTGGTTGAGTGGGAAGTTGAATTCGAAATACGGGCAATCGTCCCTTCATTTTGAACACTCTCTCACCGGTTGGAGTTGCGAAAGCGTGAGGAAAATGAAGAGAAGGACAGGGATCGTACAGTAGCCGGAGATGTATTGTGTTCACACGAGATAAGGATAATAGAATAAGAGGAGAAGAAGGAGGATGTGAGATGACGAGTTGTTGTATCTAGTGAGACACGAGATTGAAGAGAAAAGCGACTAAGAGAGTGAGCTTTACTTGGAAAGGAGGGAGGTACTCTTTTGACACTCTGAACGAGACAATGAGTAGGTCATAATTGATGGAGTCTCGAGGTGAAAGGGAAGGGAGGAGGAACACGTCAGACTGAGAGAAGGATTCGATTACGGAAGAAATAATTCTGGTAGGAGAGATACGGGGCGAGAATGTATCGTTACTGGAGAAACCGCCCGTTTTTGCCTTGTTACCTGGAAACAACTGGATTCTGTTTCACAAAAATAGATAGAACTGGTAAAGCCCACGCATTATCCGAATTGGCAGAGACTCTTTTCTCATGCACTCTAACAGTCATTCAAACAATCCTGATCATGCTGATTGTCACATTGTTTTAGAAAAAATATTTTGACGAGCTGCGCATTTAATTTCCCCCAGGAAGAGGAAAAAAGGGCAGGAGAGAAAAGTGTGATAGATTTAGAGTGATCTCTAGACAAAAGCCTTCAAGTTGGCACGCGTAACAACAAAATAGGAAATTTCCGTTTCTTGTCGAGAATCGTCTGTTCATTGTGCCACTTTGATTGTCTCGGCATCAAAACAATTTGCCGCCAGCAGGGGTCGAACCTGCGACCTTGGGCTTATTAGACCCACGCTCTAACCGACTGAGCTATGGCGGCTGATGTGCTCTGGACAATCTGAATAAGAGATAACCGTTTATTGCACATGCTTGTGCTGAGTGACGAGAGAGATGTACGCAGAATGTACAGTAAAGATATGACATGAGAAGAAGAATAAAGCCAGTCGTCGATAGGAGATCGATTACCATCCACCGTATCCTCCGTATCCCCATGGTCCTCCTCCCCATCTTCTTCTCCACCAGGGTCGTCTCCATCCACCGTATCCACCTCCCCATCCTCCGTATCCACCGTAATAGCCAGGTCCGCCCCCTGAATAAGATGGTTGCTGTTGGATACGGTAGGAGTACGGTAAGTAGTCAGGTAGGTTACTTACATCCCCATTGGGCTTCAACGTACGAAACTGCGATTGCGAGCAATACGAGCAGAAGAATGAGCTTGATCATTCTGGAATGGGAATTGGTAGGTCAAGGGAATGAGAATGAGGTGAAGAGATAAGAGTGATAAGTGATAAGGAATGATTGGAAAGGGAACAGCTGGATTGAAGTGTGGCTAGGGGGGGACGTGCTTTTATAGGCCGTTCACTCATGTTTCCTCACAGCATTCGGCCAATTCGGACTGGAATAGACAGGGATATCATGAGGAAAGAAGAGAGATAAGGGGAAATTAGGAGAAGAGAAGACGAATAGAGAGACAACGAGAGAGAAAATAAGATCATATTGGAAGGAGTAAGTTGAACTATGAGGTTCGAGAGCAAAAGAACACTCGCATTGATCAACAAACCGATTGATGAGATGTTTCTTGCACTCGAATTAGGTTTACTCATTGTTCGAAGAACGCGGAAAAGTCACGAGTTTATTGGCCGAATTCGTCGTTTTGTGTAGTGAAAGCTTAGTGCGTAGTGAAGCTGGTAGATCACTAGCCAGTTGAGCTTATAGCCAACACACCCTTCCGTGATCGCAGTGAACTTTCTTACTAGCCCTCCATAGTCAAAGCTCGGTTTCTGAGACATCCGCCTCATTGGCTCAGTGGCAGAGCGTCTGTCTAGTAAACAGAAGGTCGCTGGTTCGATTCCAGCATGAGGCATCAAGTTTTGCTTTTTACAGAGACAAGAGGTTCAAATTATGTCATTTTATCATCCGTATGTACAAATAGAATAGGTCTTATTATGGTTAATTTGCAACTTATTAGGTGTTAGTAACTTGCGATCTTTGATCTCACTACGACTTTTCCTCATCTCTCTTCATCTTCGCTCGTTCCAATGCCGCTGTTGAGATGGAGTTTATGCTCTGCAATTCATCATTTCATTATTCCATCTCTTCTTCCTTCTCTTTTACCGAGTGCACTCCTTTTCTCACAATTATTCTCCTCAACCTTCTGGGCGACTTGGAATGAGATGACTTCTTGTTATAGAGAACTCTGAATAGAACTTCCATTGATGACCAAAGATCAAAGATCATTCTCACTTAATCGACTGCTCTTCCTTTCCATCCTTAGACGTGAGAACGTGTCTGATCTCCTGTCTTCTCACATCCTGCAATCGATCGATACCGTACCCTTCCCATTCTCAGATTACGGTACCTGTCTGATGATCTTATCGATTGGGTCGTAGATTTCCTTTCTCGCTCGCAGTCCCCACATGAAATCGTTGTGGTTGAAATCGGAGAGGCGACTGAAATCAAAAAATTATTAATGAGCTAGAAATCGTTGAGTACGTGGAGCTTACGTGGCAACTCTGAGAACGGACGAGTTGAGTCTTCTCATCAAGAAACCTTCCACGTCTTCGGGTGAAGCCAACCAGTCTGAAAATTTCTTATTTTATCATAGAAATAGATATTCGAATTATTAAATGAGTCTAAATTCTTACCGGCATCAGAGTAGAAAAGATAAGTGGGCGATGCGATCTGTGACACGTCGTACTCTGGAGCGAATGGCTGGAATACGGTAGGAGTACGGTAAGTATAATTTATTCATTTGAGGCACTTTGGTGATGTTTGCCCCAGCCTTCTGCCTCATTTTCTACAAACTGCACATTCAGAGATGGTGTTGCCTGGCTCAAAAACCAAGTTTCCGGAAGGATAGGGTAACAACAAATATAGGAGGATGACTCACCGCTCCGTATAATTTCATGTTGATGTCCTTTCCGAGATCATAAGGTGAAAATCTCTTATTGTGAACCATCTGAACAATGATATCTACTTATTGTGAACCATCTGAACAATGATATCTACTTATTGTGAACCATCTGAACAATGATATCTACTTATTGTGAACCATCTGAACAATGATATCTACTTATTGTGAACCATCTGAACAATGATATCTACTTATTGTGAACCATCTGAACAATGATATCTACTTATTGTGAACCATCTGAACAATGATATCTACTTATTTTCAACATATTTCTCACAAAAATAAAGACTTTTTTCTATGAACAAACATGCTGCACACAATCTGACCTGAGAGAAGTGCACCATATTCCGAATGGAAGTTCCGGCGGGATTGTGAGCGAGATAGATGGGCACTCGGGTCTACAGAGATCAAAGATCAGGAAGGAAAGGAAGTGGAATGGCCGACATTATTAAACTGGTGCGAATCGGGTCCAGAGATGGAGAAGATGAGATTGGTGCAGAGGGGATTAGACAGTGATGAGTCACCTGAGATTGAAGATTTATTTTAGACTTCATCAAATTCGATTTCGGCACATTTTCGAAATTGCGAAAACCTCACAGAGAAGATCAGCAAGAATTCTCGTGAGAAGATTATTGCGAAGGAATTGACCGTCTCCGAAGAGGGCAAGGAGTCCCTGTAGTGAACAGAATTAGGAATGTAAAAGTGAAGAATCCATCTCTTCATTCTGCACGTGAAATGAGGAGATATCTAGATTCTTCAATGTGACAGTTCTAATCGTTATTCCACCTTCGCCTACCTTCGCCTGATCGTACATCTTTCCGAGATATGAGAATGCTCCCTGCACGTGGGCTAGACGAGCAACAGGAGCGAGGGCGAATAATTGACGAATCTGAAAAGGGAAATTGATCTTCTTACATTTTCGGCCATGTTGTGTCCTACTCCAATTTTCAATTCTCAGCACTCAATTACACTACAAGTTTGGGCCCAATAGCCCCTAAACATTCATCAGTGTAATAAGTGGATGCAATGAATAATTCTCCACCTTGGGAGCAAAAGCGGGGTCAACGGCTTGTTTGGCGAACATCGATAGGGCTCCCTGAACAGATGTTATGATGTCTCACAAGGATGAACAATTGTCCTCGCCTGTGAGTGTCCGACAAAATATACGTAGCTCTGATTGGTCGCCTTGAGTACTCCATCGATGGAAGCAGGAAGATCGAACTCGGCCATCTGCTGCCAACTGAAAGAATCTGTTTCGAAATCTAAAAAAACTGTTTCCACTGCGTAAACTTTTTCAAAAACGTGAAAAACTGAGCTTTTTTCAAATGTATTCGTCCACAATGTAGAATGAACAATAAATCCTTACGTGAATCTCCAGAAGTCATCGCTCTCTTCAGTCATTCTCAAATGTTTCCTCGAGTAGATATTTCCCCTCGAATTACCCATCCACACGTCGTATCCTGCATCGGCGAACACGAATCCTACACGGAAGAATGATCAATCGATTACAGTAATCTCTCCCTTACCTGCACTCTGATGGGGCAGATTCAGTACCCACATGCTGCTGCTGCACATCAGCCCGTGCTGCAGGAACACCACCGGTCGCGTCGTGTTCTTCACCGATTCCGCCGTTTCTGAAACGTCGTCTTCTCAGACTGCACTCGACTACTGTAGTCCTCACCGTTTCTTCCGTGCGGGATGCGATGAAGGGTGAGCACGTATCCATCGGCCGTGGTCACTTGATGAGACTCAACCGGATATCCCCAGTGGCGGATCATCTCAGGCTGAGAGTATGGTAGGTTAGAGAGGAGATACGGTAGGTTACAGGGGAGATACGGTAGGTTACAGGGGAGATACGGTAGGTTACAGGAGAGATACGGTAGGTTACAGGGGAGATACGGTAGGTTACAGGAGAGATACGGTAGGTCAGAGAGGGAGATACTGTATCACTTACCACACTCATTAGTGCTTCGGGGTCGACGGGTAGAGGGACGTCATCTTCAAGGACGACGACTGATGAGACGACTGTGACAAGGAGTGGAATGATGAGATATCGCATCTGAGGGATACGAGGATGGCATTACAATTATTATAGTATTGTGGAATCATAATTGAAATATTCAAGAAAAGACAACAAAAGTGCCCTGAGGTGAGTAAATGGACTATGGAGATAATGGAGAGTGAATGGGAAGAGTGAAAGGAGGTCGAGAAGAGAGAAACTGCGTATACGGCCAGTTCCCGACGAGATCAACTAGCCATTTAGGATGAGGAAAAATGGAGAATGAGAAAGGAAAACGGAGACAGAAACAATGATACTGGGACAGAGAGTAGAGAAGTGAATGAGGAAAACACATTATAGGTGAGATTGAAAAGTGAAAGGTAGATGAATGTCTCAATTGATGTCTCCGTTGGTCTTTTCTGACAGAATCTTGATCAGAAAGGTGAGTACGGATATCCCACAAACAATGTGAACAGAAACTCTCGCCTGTTAGACTAGCTTTTAGTCATTTTGTTCTACTCAATGTCAAAATCATGAGTAGAGATGGAACCATCCGTGAGGGAGTTTCTACAAAAAGGAGCCGAGTCCTACCCTTTATCATCACGATAGCCAACCCTCAGATTATCCTGAGGGTCTCCAAAAATTGTTAACGAGCCGAGCAAAAACTCGACAGGGGTAAACCGTAATTTTTCCCGGCAGCCATTAAAACAGGCGCTATTGCGCAGTACAGAGAGCATCAGATGTACGCAGAGTGCTCTGTAGTCGCGACGGGTTAGAAAGAGCGGGGAGAGAGCGAGGGAGGCATGCGACGTTTAGGGCTCATGACGAGGCGATGCTTCTGAACGGGACCGATCTACGGAAAGTTCAAAAATCATTTGTGGAAAATAAATTAACGATTGAAGGTGGGGAATGAGAGACACTCATGCGATTGTTCCGAGAAACTATTATTATCAGTGAGAATTTCTCATCGTGAAAGAACAATGTGCACTCTAATCGAAATATCATACGAAATTCAGTAATTTTGAAGATGAATAAAAGAAAAGAGAAAGTACTGAAATGAAGAATCCGAGTACAACAAACAATTTTCAATAGATTTGATTATAATGAACTCCCTCGATTCTTCTTCTTCTCCATTCGTTCACTCACACTTCTTTAATCGATAGAGAGCGGTTCCCTCCTCTCATCCCCCTTCTTCTAATCATGGTTCGTTCCTATCACTATTGATCTTTGATCTATCAGGAAAATCTTTGATCTATCAGGAAAATTCCAGTCTGGAGAGCGTAGACCGAATGCTAGAAAATTCCCAAGTACAAGAGGCTTACGAAGTCCTTTCCAAGGTAAAAATGAATTCCACAACGTTTCGAGAAGAGTACATTTGTCTGATTATCGATTGATTTCCGATGGAACGAACCTGTGATGTTGAATGGAGATTGGCTAGTGCCATATATTCCCTCTCTCTCAATATCGAAGATGGGAACGAGAGAATGGACAAACTCATTGAGGGTACGGTATTTCAACTACTGTATCCCACTCTGTCCTACTCTCTTCAGGATTCGAATTGGCTAAATCGGCTTTCGAGAAGGATCCGAAGAGTGCGAATGCTGCCAAGCGTGCAGCGCTTCTAGTTGGATTTCTCTCCGAATGTGCCCCCACTACACACGAACAGATGAAGTACGGAGCACAATTCAAGGTTCCATCTACCATATTTCCTCCTCACCTATCGTAATGCATTTCAGAAGTACCTCGACCACTCGATTGAGCTTGAACCAGAGGTATACTGTACATACACCATCTCATCCTCTAATTAATGAATTTAAGCTCTCTTTCATGGTTCGTTTTATGCGTGGTCGATTCTCGTTCACAGTGGCATCACTGTCGTGGTTGGAAAGAGCGATAGCTAGCAAGTATGGAGAAGGTGGGACAATCGACGGATGATCTTTGATCTTTCCAGAGTATTCGATTATCTTCCCACTTGCACGTATGATGATGCCCTCAAGGATCTGCTCGCTGTGAGTTGATCTATTTCATCTTCCCCATTGATTTTTGATCTCTTTAGTACGAGAAGTTTGCCCCTACAATCACTACTCTTCTCTTCATTGGAAAGACATATCTGGGAAAGGGAGACAAAGATAAGGTAAGCGAACAATTGAATCGCCCCTTGCCACTATATCGATTGAGGCTCGTGAATATCTGAAGAGGGCGATCGAGTGTCAAGGAGAGTCTGTAATTGATGAGGAAAATATTGAAGAAGCAAAGAAGATTCTCGCTGACTTGTAATTCAATCAAAAATCTAATCAATTGAATAAAATCATTAATGTGAATGGATGAATGTCGGGCAGTTACACATTTCGAAAGGCAAAAACTCATACATAAAGTTATTCGGATTGTTTTTTGACACATCAATGTCCCAAAGACAATTAGTTCTCCTTCACCACTTCTCGTAACCTCATTCCCTATCCAAATGTCATTTACCAGTTGAATCCTCGTTACCGTAGTTCCAGTTTACGGTTGCTTCTTTCCATGTAGCTTCTTTGCGTGTGACTATGCCGTAGTTCCATGTGGCTACCGTAATATCCGTTCAAATTACATAATTTTTGAATGATCGGCTTAGGATCACTTCAAGGATGCAGATGGTAGGGGATTCCGGTGGATACAAAGGAAGATTATGGTAGTGGTGTCACGGTAATAGGCGCCGCATCACATTCATTCGGATACGGAAGATTTCGTTTCCGATAAGCCAATTCGCTTTCATTCTGGAATGAGCTAGAACCCAGTAACAATGAGCCCTTCCCGGAATGAGAGTTCACAATAATTCCGTATAGACAATCATGTTTTTTTTTTCGGAAAGAGATTTCCGAATCTATTTCGAACGATAGACTTCGACAGTGCGCATTGAGAGGTTGGCGATTACGGTAATTAAATCACGGAAATAGGCCCCGGAAGGGACTCCAATTCAATTAGCGCTCTCGCCAATTCACCGTTTTCGAATGATCATGTCGCCTAATTAGAATTCCGGAATTGATAATAGCCATCATCCCTCTTTCCACCACCAACGTCGGTCCCGAATTCCAAACTCTACACAGCACACACATAATTCCCACCACGTGGTGGGACCACTAGAGCACTTATGGCTCGAGTGGATACAAGAATGACAACAATGAGAATGAATAATGACAAGAATGAGTTGAGGGAGGGGATAGGTGACACAAGTATCAAGAGTAGATTAGGGATAGGGTCTCGATTCCGACTCTATTCATTCTTCGATAGTCTCTTCATCAAATATTTACTTGAGAATTTCTCATCGAGAAGAATACCGGACGAATGAAAAATCTGAAGAGGATTATGTTATAAAGGCAACTTTATCTTTACATTCGCATTCCTAATGCCTCACTGCACCAACGAACTTTCTTGAAACAAATATTTTGTTTCTATTTTATGATAATATTAAGTTCACAAGCTAATAGTTTAATAGCTCGAAAACTAACATATCGAACAAATGAAATGAATGAATGAGAATCTATGACTGGTAATGAAATGGTTACCTCTTCCTTTATATCATCGTTAGTCCTCTCTCCTAATATCATTTCGAATAATGTCTTCAGAATCATTTCAGAATCGGGAATCATCATCTCTATCGACTGAGTCAATTCCATCACGGAGAGACCTGGAATATATTAGTGATTGATCAAACATCTTTTACTGTTTAGGAATAGTTATTTTCTTACGATGGACTATTTGATAATGGACTATTTGATCCCTCAGAGAACGTGGCTAGATCAACATCAGGAAAATCATCAAAATCGTTCTGTAGAAATAGCGATTACTCTAATAATCTATTCGGGTGATTCACCTCAATAATTCTCTCGACATTCTTCGTCTCAACTTCGGCATTCCTCCAGATAACTTCACTCGGAATATAGTCCAATCTGAGATACAAGAGTAAACAACAGATTTTAGTATCATCACCACTTCCATAGAATCTCAACAATAGTTTTTCTCTATTCGATTCTGAACGGTAGATACGCTCTCGATTTTTCCTCCCTTCTTACTAGAGCACGACGACCTGTTGTGTAACTTCATCCACTCTCAACCCCCATTCTAATATTGCCAATCGGCTTGATCTTTGGTCCCTTCCATATACCCCCCCCCCCTTGCTGCCAAGCCCATCATAATCATACAGTAGCGGTTGCAACGATAGACAAATACAACGACTGGTTTCGAATAGTGTGTTTGTCATTTCCGCGCGATGTACAATGGAATTGATCAATGCGCATTTAATAAGTATTTGTCAACTTTTTGAAACACATTCTCACCTGTACACCGTGCGGAACTTGTTGTCCGATTTGGCCGAATTGCGATGGAAGACCTGCGAATATCCATTCATATTTTACAAATATTAAATCCGTGCTCGCACGAGAAACTGGTTGATTTTGTGTTTCAACCTCCGGCTGATTCCACCTCTTCTTTAGAAGGGCAAGACGTATTTTACCACCATAAAGATCCGATTCGCTACCGTAATCCATAAACTCGTCTCGGGGCCCAGCAAATTCGTGTTCAGGGCGCACTTCAATCGATCGTACGAAATGACGAGAATCGTCTCGCGAGTGAGCTGCAAATCGATAATGAGAAGGTCTCAAAACTCAAGGATAAACAGTTATAAATGACAACAATTTCATCGAACCGATATTATATTTGTCTTTAGCGATAAAAAAACACACATTGCATGTCTCGAGAAGCTTCGAGATGAGAAGACGACACAGACTCTTGGAAGTGGAGGGAAGAGATGGCCCTCTTTTGTGGAGTAGTGGTCGCCGGTGAGAGAATCCTTGCTGCAAGCAACAATTTATATAAATATCGAGTATTTTGGCCATTTAACACTTGGTTACGGATTTAATATAACGGAGGCAAGTTCTAGTTACTGATTTAATATAACGAATGCAAGTTCTATAAACTAGTGTTGCATTGAGATGTAATATTTGAAAGTGAAATGCTTCGTAAACATCTTCTACCTCACCCTCTCAGAGGCAGAGGCATCTTCTCACGTGGAGTGTGGCGACCGCGGTGCATCCTACAATTATTGTATTTATGAACAGGGAAGGGAAGGAGATGGGGTGGGGGGGGGAAATGTACTATAGATGAAACAATAAACATTGTCGATTACACACACTGATTCATCGCAAGTTGAGACGGAGACGGAACACGCGTACTCTAGAGTAGAGCTCTATGCAAGAATCAATAGACATTCACTCGCTTCCCACTCGAATCATGACTGTACATCAATCGCGCGAGACTCACAGAAGCCATCACTGGTATCTAAGCGGCAAAAACAATCACCAATGGGCGACAAACAAAAGAAAACAAGGGCAGAAGTCATAGGGAGAAGGGGCAAATTGCGCGGGAAACCGTGGTGTTCCCCTCTGGCAGACACGGCCGTCCCGGATCTGGACTGGAAATCCTCCGTTTCTTCGCTTTTACTCCGTTTTTTTTATCGATTTATTAATGTCATTTGCGTGCTGCTCACTCCCCGTGTCGAAATAACCCATCGCATTACAAGAATAACGGGAATATCGCCTTATTTCATGTTTATTTGCCTCGAAATTTCAAAATGTTCGCTACCTCCCTTTCCCGACCGACCTTCTTCCACGCTCCTTCCTAGTATTTTCAGTCTAAATCAGTCGCCAACAATCATACAAACAATATGCGATAAGATGGTACAAAAAAACAATAATAGAGCGAGCTAGACAATCAATAATTAGCATAATTAGCATGTGCGCGCTCACTCTCCTCGTTTCCCACACTCTCTAGGCGCGATCGAGGACTGATTTTTTTAAATGATTGACTATTACCTTTTTTTAAAAATATTTTTATTTTTGTTATTTTTTGTCAGGAAATAATATTAATCTATCAAGAATACAAACACAATAAATGTTATGACCACACAATGCCCCTCTTCCTTTATTTCATTATCATTCTCGACCCATCTACTACTGTAACTGTTGATCGATCATCGCGAATAATGAATGTACGAATCAATCAATTCTATTTGCAGGTTCGTGGTCGTACTCCTCTCTCGATAGTATGGATCATGCAGAGCTTTGTCGGTCATTTGTACGTTTCTTACACACGCGCATTATTCATCCTTTTGCTCCCCTTCTCTATTCTCTCTCTCGCGCTCTCTCTTAATCTTGAATTTCACGTCGCATTGTTTGCCAACTAGTTTCACTAGATCTGAATGATTGAACCACTGCTGAGCTACCAATGTCATAGTTTTTTGGGTTGCGGATCTGCGGAGTGGTTTTAGTGAAAAAAATCGGCGCTCCGCACCGTTTGCGGGTCTGCGTAGTGTTAATTTTTCCAACTGCGGATCCCCGGGTAACTATGACATCGAAGCTCACCAGTGGATTGAACTGCGTTTAGTATGCGAGAACTCTACCGTATCCTGCGTTTACCGTATCATCTCACGATATATTCACTTTCTACTGCTCAGCGTGCGCTCTCTCTCTCTCTCTCTCTCTCTCTCTCTCTCTCTCTCTCTCTCTCTCTCTCTCTCTCTCTCTCTCTCTCTCTCTCTCTCTCTCTCTCTCTCTCTCTCTCTCTCTCCCTCTCACCGTGGAGGTGTAGAATAGGATACCGTACTCAGCAGATACTCTAGTGATCGTTCTCTTCTCCTTTCCCTTGTCTCTGTCATTTCCTGACCAGAGCTTCTATCACCCTCACTTCTACGTCTATTGGCTAACTTATGAAACACAAAGTCAGATAGCAATTCCTATTTAGCGATGGGAAAATAGTGATTATAATCACTCATTGGACTCTTCTCAGTTTGCTTAATACATGGTGCTTATTCAGTAATACCGCATCTATCCACAGGTGTAGAATAGGATACCGTACTCAGCAGATACTCTAGTGATCGTTCTCTTCTCCTTTCCCTTGTCTCTGTCATTTCCTGACCAGAGCTTCTATCACCCTCACTTCTACGTCTATTGGCTAACTTATGAAACACAAAGTCAGATAGCAATTCCTATTTAGCGATGGGAAAATAGTGATTATAATCACTCATTGGACTCTTCTCAGTTTGCTTAATACATGGTGCTTATTCAGTAATACCGCATCTATCCACAGGTGTAGAATAGGATACCGTACTCAGCAGATACTCTAGTGATCGTTCTCTTCTCCTTTCCCTTGTCTCTGTCATTTCCTGACCAGAGCTTCTATCACCCTCACTTCTACGTCTATTGGCTAACTTATGAAACACAAAGTCAGATAGCAATTCCTATTTAGCGATGGGAAAATAGTGATTATAATCACTCATTGGACTCTTCTCAGTTTGCTTAATACATGGTGCTTATTCAGTAATACCGCATCTATCCACAGGTGTAGAATAGGATACCGTACTCAGCAGATACTCTAGTGATCGTTCTCTTCTCCTTTCCCTTGTCTCTGTCATTTCCTGACCAGAGCTTCTATCACCCTCACTTCTACGTCTATTGGCTAACTTATGAAACACAAAGTCAGATAGCAATTCCTATTTAGCGATGGGAAAATAGTGATTATAATCACTCATTGGACTCTTCTCAGTTTGCTTAATACATGGTGCTTATTCAGTAATACCGCATCTATCCACAGGTGTAGAATAGGATACCGTACTCAGCAGATACTCTAGTGATCGTTCTCTTCTCCTTTCCCTTGTCTCTGTCATTTCCTGACCAGAGCTTCTATCACCCTCACTTCTACGTCTATTGGCTAACTTATGAAACACAAAGTCAGATAGCAATTCCTATTTAGCGATGGGAAAATAGTGATTATAATCACTCATTGGACTCTTCTCAGTTTGCTTAATACATGGTGCTTATTCAGTAATACCGCATCTATCCACAGGTGTAGAATAGGATACCGTACTCAGCAGATACTCTAGTGATCGTTCTCTTCTCCTTTCCCTTGTCTCTGTCATTTCCTGACCAGAGCTTCTATCACCCTCACTTCTACGTCTATTGGCTAACTTATGAAACACAAAGTCAGATAGCAATTCCTATTTAGCGATGGGAAAATAGTGATTATAATCACTCATTGGACTCTTCTCAGTTTGCTTAATACATGGTGCTTATTCAGTAATACCGCATCTATCCACAGGTGTAGAATAGGATACCGTACTCAGCAGATACTCTAGTGATCGTTCTCTTCTCCTTTCCCTTGTCTCTGTCATTTCCTGACCAGAGCTTCTATCACCCTCACTTCTACGTCTATTGGCTAACTTATGAAACACAAAGTCAGATAGCAATTCCTATTTAGCGATGGGAAAATAGTGATTATAATCACTCATTGGACTCTTCTCAGTTTGCTTAATACATGGTGCTTATTCAGTAATACCGCATCTATCCACAGGTGTAGAATAGGATACCGTACTCAGCAGATACTCTAGTGATCGTTCTCTTCTCCTTTCCCTTGTCTCTGTCATTTCCTGACCAGAGCTTCTATCACCCTCACTTCTACGTCTATTGGCTAACTTATGAAACACAAAGTCAGATAGCAATTCCTATTTAGCGATGGGAAAATAGTGATTATAATCACTCATTGGACTCTTCTCAGTTTGCTTAATACATGGTGCTTATTCAGTAATACCGCATCTATCCACAGGTGTAGAATAGGATACCGTACTCAGCAGATACTCTAGTGATCGTTCTCTTCTCCTTTCCCTTGTCTCTGTCATTTCCTGACCAGAGCTTCTATCACCCTCACTTCTACGTCTATTGGCTAACTTATGAAACACAAAGTCAGATAGCAATTCCTATTTAGCGATGGGAAAATAGTGATTATAATCACTCATTGGACTCTTCTCAGTTTGCTTAATACATGGTGCTTATTCAGTAATACCGCATCTATCCACAGGTGTAGAATAGGATACCGTACTCAGCAGATACTCTAGTGATCGTTCTCTTCTCCTTTCCCTTGTCTCTGTCATTTCCTGACCAGAGCTTCTATCACCCTCACTTCTACGTCTATTGGCTAACTTATGAAACACAAAGTCAGATAGCAATTCCTATTTAGCGATGGGAAAATAGTGATTATAATCACTCATTGGACTCTTCTCAGTTTGCTTAATACATGGTGCTTATTCAGTAATACCGCATCTATCCACAGGTGTAGAATAGGATACCGTACTCAGCAGATACTCTAGTGATCGTTCTCTTCTCCTTTCCCTTGTCTCTGTCATTTCCTGACCAGAGCTTCTATCACCCTCACTTCTACGTCTATTGGCTAACTTATGAAACACAAAGTCAGATAGCAATTCCTATTTAGCGATGGGAAAATAGTGATTATAATCACTCATTGGACTCTTCTCAGTTTGCTTAATACATGGTGCTTATTCAGTAATACCGCATCTATCCACAGGTGTAGAATAGGATACCGTACTCAGCAGATACTCTAGTGATCGTTCTCTTCTCCTTTCCCTTGTCTCTGTCATTTCCTGACCAGAGCTTCTATCACCCTCACTTCTACGTCTATTGGCTAACTTATGAAACACAAAGTCAGATAGCAATTCCTATTTAGCGATGGGAAAATAGTGATTATAATCACTCATTGGACTCTTCTCAGTTTGCTTAATACATGGTGCTTATTCAGTAATACCGCATCTATCCACAGGTGTAGAATAGGATACCGTACTCAGCAGATACTCTAGTGATCGTTCTCTTCTCCTTTCCCTTGTCTCTGTCATTTCCTGACCAGAGCTTCTATCACCCTCACTTCTACGTCTATTGGCTAACTTATGAAACACAAAGTCAGATAGCAATTCCTATTTAGCGATGGGAAAATAGTGATTATAATCACTCATTGGACTCTTCTCAGTTTGCTTAATACATGGTGCTTATTCAGTAATACCGCATCTATCCACAGGTGTAGAATAGGATACCGTACTCAGCAGATACTCTAGTGATCGTTCTCTTCTCCTTTCCCTTGTCTCTGTCATTTCCTGACCAGAGCTTCTATCACCCTCACTTCTACGTCTATTGGCTAACTTATGAAACACAAAGTCAGATAGCAATTCCTATTTAGCGATGGGAAAATAGTGATTATAATCACTCATTGGACTCTTCTCAGTTTGCTTAATACATGGTGCTTATTCAGTAATACCGCATCTATCCACAGGTGTAGAATAGGATACCGTACTCAGCAGATACTCTAGTGATCGTTCTCTTCTCCTTTCCCTTGTCTCTGTCATTTCCTGACCAGAGCTTCTATCACCCTCACTTCTACGTCTATTGGCTAACTTATGAAACACAAAGTCAGATAGCAATTCCTATTTAGCGATGGGAAAATAGTGATTATAATCACTCATTGGACTCTTCTCAGTTTGCTTAATACATGGTGCTTATTCAGTAATACCGCATCTATCCACAGGTGTAGAATAGGATACCGTACTCAGCAGATACTCTAGTGATCGTTCTCTTCTCCTTTCCCTTGTCTCTGTCATTTCCTGACCAGAGCTTCTATCACCCTCACTTCTACGTCTATTGGCTAACTTATGAAACACAAAGTCAGATAGCAATTCCTATTTAGCGATGGGAAAATAGTGATTATAATCACTCATTGGACTCTTCTCAGTTTGCTTAATACATGGTGCTTATTCAGTAATACCGCATCTATCCACAGGTGTAGAATAGGATACCGTACTCAGCAGATACTCTAGTGATCGTTCTCTTCTCCTTTCCCTTGTCTCTGTCATTTCCTGACCAGAGCTTCTATCACCCTCACTTCTACGTCTATTGGCTAACTTATGAAACACAAAGTCAGATAGCAATTCCTATTTAGCGATGGGAAAATAGTGATTATAATCACTCATTGGACTCTTCTCAGTTTGCTTAATACATGGTGCTTATTCAGTAATACCGCATCTATCCACAGGTGTAGAATAGGATACCGTACTCAGCAGATACTCTAGTGATCGTTCTCTTCTCCTTTCCCTTGTCTCTGTCATTTCCTGACCAGAGCTTCTATCACCCTCACTTCTACGTCTATTGGCTAACTTATGAAACACAAAGTCAGATAGCAATTCCTATTTAGCGATGGGAAAATAGTGATTATAATCACTCATTGGACTCTTCTCAGTTTGCTTAATACATGGTGCTTATTCAGTAATACCGCATCTATCCACAGGTGTAGAATAGGATACCGTACTCAGCAGATACTCTAGTGATCGTTCTCTTCTCCTTTCCCTTGTCTCTGTCATTTCCTGACCAGAGCTTCTATCACCCTCACTTCTACGTCTATTGGCTAACTTATGAAACACAAAGTCAGATAGCAATTCCTATTTAGCGATGGGAAAATAGTGATTATAATCACTCATTGGACTCTTCTCAGTTTGCTTAATACATGGTGCTTATTCAGTAATACCGCATCTATCCACAGGTGTAGAATAGGATACCGTACTCAGCAGATACTCTAGTGATCGTTCTCTTCTCCTTTCCCTTGTCTCTGTCATTTCCTGACCAGAGCTTCTATCACCCTCACTTCTACGTCTATTGGCTAACTTATGAAACACAAAGTCAGATAGCAATTCCTATTTAGCGATGGGAAAATAGTGATTATAATCACTCATTGGACTCTTCTCAGTTTGCTTAATACATGGTGCTTATTCAGTAATACCGCATCTATCCACAGGTGTAGAATAGGATACCGTACTCAGCAGATACTCTAGTGATCGTTCTCTTCTCCTTTCCCTTGTCTCTGTCATTTCCTGACCAGAGCTTCTATCACCCTCACTTCTACGTCTATTGGCTAACTTATGAAACACAAAGTCAGATAGCAATTCCTATTTAGCGATGGGAAAATAGTGATTATAATCACTCATTGGACTCTTCTCAGTTTGCTTAATACATGGTGCTTATTCAGTAATACCGCATCTATCCACAGGTGTAGAATAGGATACCGTACTCAGCAGATACTCTAGTGATCGTTCTCTTCTCCTTTCCCTTGTCTCTGTCATTTCCTGACCAGAGCTTCTATCACCCTCACTTCTACGTCTATTGGCTAACTTATGAAACACAAAGTCAGATAGCAATTCCTATTTAGCGATGGGAAAATAGTGATTATAATCACTCATTGGACTCTTCTCAGTTTGCTTAATACATGGTGCTTATTCAGTAATACCGCATCTATCCACAGGTGTAGAATAGGATACCGTACTCAGCAGATACTCTAGTGATCGTTCTCTTCTCCTTTCCCTTGTCTCTGTCATTTCCTGACCAGAGCTTCTATCACCCTCACTTCTACGTCTATTGGCTAACTTATGAAACACAAAGTCAGATAGCAATTCCTATTTAGCGATGGGAAAATAGTGATTATAATCACTCATTGGACTCTTCTCAGTTTGCTTAATACATGGTGCTTATTCAGTAATACCGCATCTATCCACAGGTGTAGAATAGGATACCGTACTCAGCAGATACTCTAGTGATCGTTCTCTTCTCCTTTCCCTTGTCTCTGTCATTTCCTGACCAGAGCTTCTATCACCCTCACTTCTACGTCTATTGGCTAACTTATGAAACACAAAGTCAGATAGCAATTCCTATTTAGCGATGGGAAAATAGTGATTATAATCACTCATTGGACTCTTCTCAGTTTGCTTAATACATGGTGCTTATTCAGTAATACCGCATCTATCCACAGGTGTAGAATAGGATACCGTACTCAGCAGATACTCTAGTGATCGTTCTCTTCTCCTTTCCCTTGTCTCTGTCATTTCCTGACCAGAGCTTCTATCACCCTCACTTCTACGTCTATTGGCTAACTTATGAAACACAAAGTCAGATAGCAATTCCTATTTAGCGATGGGAAAATAGTGATTATAATCACTCATTGGACTCTTCTCAGTTTGCTTAATACATGGTGCTTATTCAGTAATACCGCATCTATCCACAGGTGTAGAATAGGATACCGTACTCAGCAGATACTCTAGTGATCGTTCTCTTCTCCTTTCCCTTGTCTCTGTCATTTCCTGACCAGAGCTTCTATCACCCTCACTTCTACGTCTATTGGCTAACTTATGAAACACAAAGTCAGATAGCAATTCCTATTTAGCGATGGGAAAATAGTGATTATAATCACTCATTGGACTCTTCTCAGTTTGCTTAATACATGGTGCTTATTCAGTAATACCGCATCTATCCACAGGTGTAGAATAGGATACCGTACTCAGCAGATACTCTAGTGATCGTTCTCTTCTCCTTTCCCTTGTCTCTGTCATTTCCTGACCAGAGCTTCTATCACCCTCACTTCTACGTCTATTGGCTAACTTATGAAACACAAAGTCAGATAGCAATTCCTATTTAGCGATGGGAAAATAGTGATTATAATCACTCATTGGACTCTTCTCAGTTTGCTTAATACATGGTGCTTATTCAGTAATACCGCATCTATCCACAGGTGTAGAATAGGATACCGTACTCAGCAGATACTCTAGTGATCGTTCTCTTCTCCTTTCCCTTGTCTCTGTCATTTCCTGACCAGAGCTTCTATCACCCTCACTTCTACGTCTATTGGCTAACTTATGAAACACAAAGTCAGATAGCAATTCCTATTTAGCGATGGGAAAATAGTGATTATAATCACTCATTGGACTCTTCTCAGTTTGCTTAATACATGGTGCTTATTCAGTAATACCGCATCTATCCACAGGTGTAGAATAGGATACCGTACTCAGCAGATACTCTAGTGATCGTTCTCTTCTCCTTTCCCTTGTCTCTGTCATTTCCTGACCAGAGCTTCTATCACCCTCACTTCTACGTCTATTGGCTAACTTATGAAACACAAAGTCAGATAGCAATTCCTATTTAGCGATGGGAAAATAGTGATTATAATCACTCATTGGACTCTTCTCAGTTTGCTTAATACATGGTGCTTATTCAGTAATACCGCATCTATCCACAGGTGTAGAATAGGATACCGTACTCAGCAGATACTCTAGTGATCGTTCTCTTCTCCTTTCCCTTGTCTCTGTCATTTCCTGACCAGAGCTTCTATCACCCTCACTTCTACGTCTATTGGCTAACTTATGAAACACAAAGTCAGATAGCAATTCCTATTTAGCGATGGGAAAATAGTGATTATAATCACTCATTGGACTCTTCTCAGTTTGCTTAATACATGGTGCTTATTCAGTAATACCGCATCTATCCACAGGTGTAGAATAGGATACCGTACTCAGCAGATACTCTAGTGATCGTTCTCTTCTCCTTTCCCTTGTCTCTGTCATTTCCTGACCAGAGCTTCTATCACCCTCACTTCTACGTCTATTGGCTAACTTATGAAACACAAAGTCAGATAGCAATTCCTATTTAGCGATGGGAAAATAGTGATTATAATCACTCATTGGACTCTTCTCAGTTTGCTTAATACATGGTGCTTATTCAGTAATACCGCATCTATCCACAGGTGTAGAATAGGATACCGTACTCAGCAGATACTCTAGTGATCGTTCTCTTCTCCTTTCCCTTGTCTCTGTCATTTCCTGACCAGAGCTTCTATCACCCTCACTTCTACGTCTATTGGCTAACTTATGAAACACAAAGTCAGATAGCAATTCCTATTTAGCGATGGGAAAATAGTGATTATAATCACTCATTGGACTCTTCTCAGTTTGCTTAATACATGGTGCTTATTCAGTAATACCGCATCTATCCACAGGTGTAGAATAGGATACCGTACTCAGCAGATACTCTAGTGATCGTTCTCTTCTCCTTTCCCTTGTCTCTGTCATTTCCTGACCAGAGCTTCTATCACCCTCACTTCTACGTCTATTGGCTAACTTATGAAACACAAAGTCAGATAGCAATTCCTATTTAGCGATGGGAAAATAGTGATTATAATCACTCATTGGACTCTTCTCAGTTTGCTTAATACATGGTGCTTATTCAGTAATACCGCATCTATCCACAGGTGTAGAATAGGATACCGTACTCAGCAGATACTCTAGTGATCGTTCTCTTCTCCTTTCCCTTGTCTCTGTCATTTCCTGACCAGAGCTTCTATCACCCTCACTTCTACGTCTATTGGCTAACTTATGAAACACAAAGTCAGATAGCAATTCCTATTTAGCGATGGGAAAATAGTGATTATAATCACTCATTGGACTCTTCTCAGTTTGCTTAATACATGGTGCTTATTCAGTAATACCGCATCTATCCACAGGTGTAGAATAGGATACCGTACTCAGCAGATACTCTAGTGATCGTTCTCTTCTCCTTTCCCTTGTCTCTGTCATTTCCTGACCAGAGCTTCTATCACCCTCACTTCTACGTCTATTGGCTAACTTATGAAACACAAAGTCAGATAGCAATTCCTATTTAGCGATGGGAAAATAGTGATTATAATCACTCATTGGACTCTTCTCAGTTTGCTTAATACATGGTGCTTATTCAGTAATACCGCATCTATCCACAGGTGTAGAATAGGATACCGTACTCAGCAGATACTCTAGTGATCGTTCTCTTCTCCTTTCCCTTGTCTCTGTCATTTCCTGACCAGAGCTTCTATCACCCTCACTTCTACGTCTATTGGCTAACTTATGAAACACAAAGTCAGATAGCAATTCCTATTTAGCGATGGGAAAATAGTGATTATAATCACTCATTGGACTCTTCTCAGTTTGCTTAATACATGGTGCTTATTCAGTAATACCGCATCTATCCACAGGTGTAGAATAGGATACCGTACTCAGCAGATACTCTAGTGATCGTTCTCTTCTCCTTTCCCTTGTCTCTGTCATTTCCTGACCAGAGCTTCTATCACCCTCACTTCTACGTCTATTGGCTAACTTATGAAACACAAAGTCAGATAGCAATTCCTATTTAGCGATGGGAAAATAGTGATTATAATCACTCATTGGACTCTTCTCAGTTTGCTTAATACATGGTGCTTATTCAGTAATACCGCATCTATCCACAGGTGTAGAATAGGATACCGTACTCAGCAGATACTCTAGTGATCGTTCTCTTCTCCTTTCCCTTGTCTCTGTCATTTCCTGACCAGAGCTTCTATCACCCTCACTTCTACGTCTATTGGCTAACTTATGAAACACAAAGTCAGATAGCAATTCCTATTTAGCGATGGGAAAATAGTGATTATAATCACTCATTGGACTCTTCTCAGTTTGCTTAATACATGGTGCTTATTCAGTAATACCGCATCTATCCACAGGTGTAGAATAGGATACCGTACTCAGCAGATACTCTAGTGATCGTTCTCTTCTCCTTTCCCTTGTCTCTGTCATTTCCTGACCAGAGCTTCTATCACCCTCACTTCTACGTCTATTGGCTAACTTATGAAACACAAAGTCAGATAGCAATTCCTATTTAGCGATGGGAAAATAGTGATTATAATCACTCATTGGACTCTTCTCAGTTTGCTTAATACATGGTGCTTATTCAGTAATACCGCATCTATCCACAGGTGTAGAATAGGATACCGTACTCAGCAGATACTCTAGTGATCGTTCTCTTCTCCTTTCCCTTGTCTCTGTCATTTCCTGACCAGAGCTTCTATCACCCTCACTTCTACGTCTATTGGCTAACTTATGAAACACAAAGTCAGATAGCAATTCCTATTTAGCGATGGGAAAATAGTGATTATAATCACTCATTGGACTCTTCTCAGTTTGCTTAATACATGGTGCTTATTCAGTAATACCGCATCTATCCACAGGTGTAGAATAGGATACCGTACTCAGCAGATACTCTAGTGATCGTTCTCTTCTCCTTTCCCTTGTCTCTGTCATTTCCTGACCAGAGCTTCTATCACCCTCACTTCTACGTCTATTGGCTAACTTATGAAACACAAAGTCAGATAGCAATTCCTATTTAGCGATGGGAAAATAGTGATTATAATCACTCATTGGACTCTTCTCAGTTTGCTTAATACATGGTGCTTATTCAGTAATACCGCATCTATCCACAGGTGTAGAATAGGATACCGTACTCAGCAGATACTCTAGTGATCGTTCTCTTCTCCTTTCCCTTGTCTCTGTCATTTCCTGACCAGAGCTTCTATCACCCTCACTTCTACGTCTATTGGCTAACTTATGAAACACAAAGTCAGATAGCAATTCCTATTTAGCGATGGGAAAATAGTGATTATAATCACTCATTGGACTCTTCTCAGTTTGCTTAATACATGGTGCTTATTCAGTAATACCGCATCTATCCACAGGTGTAGAATAGGATACCGTACTCAGCAGATACTCTAGTGATCGTTCTCTTCTCCTTTCCCTTGTCTCTGTCATTTCCTGACCAGAGCTTCTATCACCCTCACTTCTACGTCTATTGGCTAACTTATGAAACACAAAGTCAGATAGCAATTCCTATTTAGCGATGGGAAAATAGTGATTATAATCACTCATTGGACTCTTCTCAGTTTGCTTAATACATGGTGCTTATTCAGTAATACCGCATCTATCCACAGGTGTAGAATAGGATACCGTACTCAGCAGATACTCTAGTGATCGTTCTCTTCTCCTTTCCCTTGTCTCTGTCATTTCCTGACCAGAGCTTCTATCACCCTCACTTCTACGTCTATTGGCTAACTTATGAAACACAAAGTCAGATAGCAATTCCTATTTAGCGATGGGAAAATAGTGATTATAATCACTCATTGGACTCTTCTCAGTTTGCTTAATACATGGTGCTTATTCAGTAATACCGCATCTATCCACAGGTGTAGAATAGGATACCGTACTCAGCAGATACTCTAGTGATCGTTCTCTTCTCCTTTCCCTTGTCTCTGTCATTTCCTGACCAGAGCTTCTATCACCCTCACTTCTACGTCTATTGGCTAACTTATGAAACACAAAGTCAGATAGCAATTCCTATTTAGCGATGGGAAAATAGTGATTATAATCACTCATTGGACTCTTCTCAGTTTGCTTAATACATGGTGCTTATTCAGTAATACCGCATCTATCCACAGGTGTAGAATAGGATACCGTACTCAGCAGATACTCTAGTGATCGTTCTCTTCTCCTTTCCCTTGTCTCTGTCATTTCCTGACCAGAGCTTCTATCACCCTCACTTCTACGTCTATTGGCTAACTTATGAAACACAAAGTCAGATAGCAATTCCTATTTAGCGATGGGAAAATAGTGATTATAATCACTCATTGGACTCTTCTCAGTTTGCTTAATACATGGTGCTTATTCAGTAATACCGCATCTATCCACAGGTGTAGAATAGGATACCGTACTCAGCAGATACTCTAGTGATCGTTCTCTTCTCCTTTCCCTTGTCTCTGTCATTTCCTGACCAGAGCTTCTATCACCCTCACTTCTACGTCTATTGGCTAACTTATGAAACACAAAGTCAGATAGCAATTCCTATTTAGCGATGGGAAAATAGTGATTATAATCACTCATTGGACTCTTCTCAGTTTGCTTAATACATGGTGCTTATTCAGTAATACCGCATCTATCCACAGGTGTAGAATAGGATACCGTACTCAGCAGATACTCTAGTGATCGTTCTCTTCTCCTTTCCCTTGTCTCTGTCATTTCCTGACCAGAGCTTCTATCACCCTCACTTCTACGTCTATTGGCTAACTTATGAAACACAAAGTCAGATAGCAATTCCTATTTAGCGATGGGAAAATAGTGATTATAATCACTCATTGGACTCTTCTCAGTTTGCTTAATACATGGTGCTTATTCAGTAATACCGCATCTATCCACAGGTGTAGAATAGGATACCGTACTCAGCAGATACTCTAGTGATCGTTCTCTTCTCCTTTCCCTTGTCTCTGTCATTTCCTGACCAGAGCTTCTATCACCCTCACTTCTACGTCTATTGGCTAACTTATGAAACACAAAGTCAGATAGCAATTCCTATTTAGCGATGGGAAAATAGTGATTATAATCACTCATTGGACTCTTCTCAGTTTGCTTAATACATGGTGCTTATTCAGTAATACCGCATCTATCCACAGGTGTAGAATAGGATACCGTACTCAGCAGATACTCTAGTGATCGTTCTCTTCTCCTTTCCCTTGTCTCTGTCATTTCCTGACCAGAGCTTCTATCACCCTCACTTCTACGTCTATTGGCTAACTTATGAAACACAAAGTCAGATAGCAATTCCTATTTAGCGATGGGAAAATAGTGATTATAATCACTCATTGGACTCTTCTCAGTTTGCTTAATACATGGTGCTTATTCAGTAATACCGCATCTATCCACAGGTGTAGAATAGGATACCGTACTCAGCAGATACTCTAGTGATCGTTCTCTTCTCCTTTCCCTTGTCTCTGTCATTTCCTGACCAGAGCTTCTATCACCCTCACTTCTACGTCTATTGGCTAACTTATGAAACACAAAGTCAGATAGCAATTCCTATTTAGCGATGGGAAAATAGTGATTATAATCACTCATTGGACTCTTCTCAGTTTGCTTAATACATGGTGCTTATTCAGTAATACCGCATCTATCCACAGGTGTAGAATAGGATACCGTACTCAGCAGATACTCTAGTGATCGTTCTCTTCTCCTTTCCCTTGTCTCTGTCATTTCCTGACCAGAGCTTCTATCACCCTCACTTCTACGTCTATTGGCTAACTTATGAAACACAAAGTCAGATAGCAATTCCTATTTAGCGATGGGAAAATAGTGATTATAATCACTCATTGGACTCTTCTCAGTTTGCTTAATACATGGTGCTTATTCAGTAATACCGCATCTATCCACAGGTGTAGAATAGGATACCGTACTCAGCAGATACTCTAGTGATCGTTCTCTTCTCCTTTCCCTTGTCTCTGTCATTTCCTGACCAGAGCTTCTATCACCCTCACTTCTACGTCTATTGGCTAACTTATGAAACACAAAGTCAGATAGCAATTCCTATTTAGCGATGGGAAAATAGTGATTATAATCACTCATTGGACTCTTCTCAGTTTGCTTAATACATGGTGCTTATTCAGTAATACCGCATCTATCCACAGGTGTAGAATAGGATACCGTACTCAGCAGATACTCTAGTGATCGTTCTCTTCTCCTTTCCCTTGTCTCTGTCATTTCCTGACCAGAGCTTCTATCACCCTCACTTCTACGTCTATTGGCTAACTTATGAAACACAAAGTCAGATAGCAATTCCTATTTAGCGATGGGAAAATAGTGATTATAATCACTCATTGGACTCTTCTCAGTTTGCTTAATACATGGTGCTTATTCAGTAATACCGCATCTATCCACAGGTGTAGAATAGGATACCGTACTCAGCAGATACTCTAGTGATCGTTCTCTTCTCCATTCCCTCTATCACTGTCATTTCCTATCCACCGATGCTTTCACCTCCCATCTACGTCTATTAGTGAAGGCACGAAACACGGAATCACAATTGATTCCTCATCATTAGAATACGCTACTTTACTCTGTAGATACCGTAGTGCCTCTCCATTCCTCTCCATTCCCTCTCTCATTGTCATCCTGCGATGCTTTCATCTCCCTTCTACGTCTATTACCGAAGGCACGAAACACGGAATCACATTGAAATTCTCACAATTAGAATACGCTACTTTACTCTGTAGATACCGTAGTGCCTCTCCATTCCCTCTCTCATTGTCATCCTGCGATGCTTTCATCTCCCTTCTACGTCTATTACCGAAGGCACGAAACACGGAATCACATTGAAATTCTCACAATTAGAATACGCTACTTTACTCTGTAGATAGCGTAGTGCCTCTCCATTCCTCTCCATTCCCTCTCTCATTGTCATCCTGCGATGCTTTCATCTCCCTTCTACGTCTATTACCGAAGGCACGAAACACGGAATCACATTGAAATTCTCTCAATTAGAATACGCTACTTTACTCTGTAGATACCGTAGTGCCTCTCCATTCCCTCTCTCATTGTCATCCTGCGATGCTTTCATCTCCCTTCTACGTCTATTACCGAAGGCACGAAACACGGAATCACATTGAAATTCTCACAATTAGAATACGCTACTTTACTCTGTAGATACCGTAGTGCCTCTCCATTCCTCTCCATTCCCTCTCTCATTGTCATCCTGCGATGCTTTCATCTCCCTTCTACGTCTATTACCGAAGGCACGAAACACGGAATCACATTGAAATTCTCACAATTAGAATACGCTACTTTACTCTGTAGATAGCGTAGTGCCTCTCCACTCCTCTCCATTCCCTCTCTCATTGTCATCCTGCGATGCTTTCATCTCCCTTCTACGTCTATTACCGAAGGCACGAAACACGGAATCACATTGAAATTCTCACAATTAGAATACGCTACTTTACTCTGTAGATACCGTAGTGCCTCTCCATTCCTCTCCATTCCCTCTCTCATTGTCATCCTGCGATGCTTTCATCTCCCTTCTACGTCTATTACCGAAGGCACGAAACACGGAATCACATTGAAATTCTCACAATTAGAATACGCTACTTTACTCTGTAGATAGCGTAGTGCCTCTCCACTCCTCTCCATTCCCTCTCTCATTGTCATCCTGCGATGCTTTCATCTCCCTTCTACGTCTATTACCGAAGGCACGAAACACGGAATCACATTGAAATTCTCACAATTAGAATACGCTACTTTACTCTGTAGATACCGTAGTGCCTCTCCATTCCTCTCCATTCCCTCTCTCATTGTCATCCTGCGATGCTTTCATCTCCCTTCTACGTCTATTACCGAAGGCACGAAACACGGAATCACATTGAAATTCTCACAATTAGAATACGCTACTTTACTCTGTAGATAGCGTAGTGCCTCTCCACTCCTCTCCATTCCCTCTCTCATTGTCATCCTGCGATGCTTTCATCTCCCTTCTACGTCTATTACCGAAGGCACGAAACACGGAATCACATTGAAATTCTCACAATTAGAATACGCTACTTTACTCTGTAGATAGCGTAGTGCCTCTCCATTCCTCTCCATTCCCTCTCTCATTGTCATCCTGCGATGCTTTCATCTCCCTTCTACGTCTATTACCGAAGGCACGAAACACGGAATCACATTGAAATTCTCACAATTAGAATACGCTACTTTACTCTGTAGATACCGTAGTGCTCATACTCCTCTCCATTCCCTCTCTCATTGTCATTTCAATCCAGCGATCGATTAACGAACGACGCCCCCATCCCATTCCATACGATAACTACAGTAAACGTCCGGAGATCAAAGATCATATTCCCCTACTTTCAATCCTTATCACACTTACATTAATTTATCGCTCATTCGCTAACAACATAGACCGAAAGAGTATTCTCATGCGACCGTAACCATTTCCACCTAACCTTCATTCTTTCTCTTCTCCTCTCTCTCTTCGATTTCCTTCTTCTCTCCTTCCACCAAATTGATTCGTCCATCATCCTCCTCCTTCCCTTCTTCCTTCTCTCGTCTCTGAAGCACAAATCATCATTGTTGTCCGCATAATTATTGATTAACTTTTTTTCACCTCCGTTATTGAAAAATTCGTTATTTATTCACGCGTCGCTTATGAACTCTCTGTGAACCCTCAATTCCTGTACCTACTGTAATCGTGTCGCGACTCCTCACTCCTCTCCCAAATCAATACTTATCATTTCCGGTAATCAATTAACTCGACCGATCATGTCTGCAGCTGGCAGAGCGATTGTACCCAAGGGGGAAGGAAGAGGGGCCGGAAGAGGCAAAGAAGGAGAGAAGAAGGAAGAGGAGGAGGATCGTATGGTCCAGCTTGAGGTATGTCCCACTTCCATTCTTATCGAGTACGGTACAAAGCAATCCATAATCACGCTTTGAATACGGTAAACAATAATTGACAATATATATCTTCCCCTTTCCTCTTCCTTGACTAGCGCGTGAAACCCCGAATCATCTTGCGCATTCTCATGCAATTTTTTTTAACGATTTCTAGATCCACCGGGAACAATACGATAGCTAATCAATACTCGGTGGATACGGTAGCTAATCAATACTCGGTGGATACGGTAACTCATCGGCGCTAATCGATACTCTATCGTATTTCAGGGACTGGCGGGAAACCGCGTGGGAGCGGCTGTCGATGCCGTTGCTCGCAGAGAGGAGGAGTCGCGCAACGGGGGTAAGCCATTCATCTCCCCTACCGTATCCCACACGAATCAATCGATATTCTACCCTACCGTATCTTCCATAGGTCAATTGATAATTCCGCCTAACCACTAGGTACTACTAGTATATTATCTTTTAAAAATCGATAATCCAACTTATAATATTCCTCTAATTACCGTTCCCCATACATCGGTAGGCAGCCGTATTTCCCCCTAGATCAATCGATATTCTGCCCTACCGTACCGGACAAATTACCGCACCCCCCCCCCCAAGATCACTCGATATCTACCGTACCCCCAGTAGTTCATCTACCGTATCCATTCCATCTGTATCATCAACTAATCAGTCGATATCTACCGTATCCGTTCCAGGCTGCGCTCTTCTCCATCTCTCGACAACGGGAGTACGCGGTGACCACGTCACCTACTCGCTCGTGCTCTTCGGCCGCCCCTCGTCGACCGCATCGTCGACCGCTGTCCATTTGGACGTCAGAGGAGAGGAGGCGAGTCCATCCATTTCATTTCTCGCTCTTCAAAATGCTGCTAGAGAGAGAGCACGTGGCGAATAGATTGGGAACAGTGTGATGAGCACGAAAAAAAACCCAGTCAAATATCGCGAACATAGTTCACAAAATCGATGGTTGTGGGCTTCAAAGCAGGATTAAAATCGGGGACATAGTCTTAGATCGGACCCCGTGATAATATACAGCTTACAGATGCACGTCTCATCGGTCCACGTGGACAAATCTGGAGTAGCCGTACGCTCGGGAGATCCGTGGATGATCGAAGACGCGGATGCGGCACGCGACCTGTCGAACCGCGTGCGCGCCCTCGCGGCTAGCGGCAAGACGGGCTCGTACACCGTGGCAACGGCCATCCGTTGGTTGGGCCGCCACGGTCTTCCTCCTCTCCGCCCCTCGCTCACACGTCCGGATAGAGGCTCCGCTCTGTGGGATGGCAATGCTGTCATGAATAAGAACAGGTACATCCCCCCTCACTTCCCTTTCCTTTGATAGAGATACGGTAGTACACCCATGGTTATGTTGGCTTACGTCTCAAGCACAAAAACACCCATACAATCTGCATCACATATTTTCCTGGGATGGTTTACTTCCTGCTCTCTGCTCTCTTGGCTAACTCACGGAACCCGAAACCAGCTGGCGAAATATCAACATTTTCGATTCTTACGGTAGGTGTGTAATCACTGGCCTAGCAGTGATCTCCCGCAGGACACAAACGCCTAGATCACAGGGATGACCTTTACCTTTCACCTTTACGGTATACGGTAGGAGTACGGTAGTCTAATCAATCGATAATACTGCAGAGGCCTGCGCGACAAGAATAAGAAGGCCGCCATCGACGCCCTCGAGAATCATCACGAATGGAGGTACGGTTGCTGTTATCGATTGATTCCCCCGTCTACCGTAATCCCAGTGTATCGATCCACTCACGGGGGAGCGAACAATCTGCACGATTTATTATGGTAGCGCATCGATTATAGAGCGGCTGCAATCTATCGGGGGCTGTCGCAACACAAAACCGCCCTTGCAATTCACATCATCTTTTCTAGGGGAAAACCTTTGGGAGGAAGGAGGGACATAATCGATTGATTCGTTCATTCAGACACGAGGTGCGTGAAGCAGCAGCCTCGGTCGGCCAGGACCTCTCGGACAAAGAGGTCGACATCGTCATACGGGAGGAGCAGAGGGAGGCGGACCGAAGAAAAGAGGCAAAGAAGGAGGAGGCCAAGATGGCAAAGATGGCCAGCAAGCTCATCGACTCCCGGTATGATTTACACTTCGAAATACAGGGTAATCATCTCTACATTTTGCACACTATCGCGCCTCTCTGACCGGTGAGAGAGTGTGTGAAATGAAGAGACATACGATTATCGATTGATTACCGTAGCACCAGACGATTATCGACTGATTACCGTAGCACCAGACGATTATCGACTGATTACTGTAGCATCAGACCATAATGGATTGATTCAGCGAGGAAACGCGTGAATTGCTGAGGGAATCGATGGGATGTGAGCCTACCGAGGCTGACATCGATCTTATCCTTGGAGGAATCGTACAGAGCCGTCAGGATGAAAAGGTCCTCTCGAAGAAGACCGAAGAAGGAGAAGAGAAGAAGGTGAAGGCGGGCACTCGTCGCGAGAAGAGGTATCCTTATCGTCTCTCATACCGTAGCACTTTGAGGACAAAAAATCGATACCCATAGCTACCGTAGCGAAATCGCCTCATACCGTAGAATTTACGGATAAAAAAATGGATATGCGATCGCCCTTCTCCTTGATACCAATCACGAAACAGCCCTTCCCCTTGATACCAATCACGAAACAGCAATGTCGCGACTTTTGATCTTTAATCATTACTGTTAGAAAATAATATAATATAAGGAAAGATGCCCAAAAATGAAAGACTAAAGATCAAAGATCAATGTAGTGTATTCAGAAAGCGGCAGCCGATTCTCGATTGGGATGCCAATCTGGCCCGTGCGCAGAAGGACAAGAGGGATGAGGAGGAGGCTGCTCGAGTCGCAGCAGTCAAGAAGGAGGAGAAGGAAGGAGACATCAGGTACCGTATCACACCCTCCCCCCTGTCTACCGTACCCAACGAGTATACAGTAACAAGTCAGTTCTCGATTGCCCCCGCTACCGTAACCATCTATAAATCAATAAATGACCATTAGATTATCATTAGACTCATACTTTAATTCGACCTTATATTTCTAGAGATCAAAGATCACTCCCCTCCCATCGTGAATGTACCGTATCCATTGCAGAGAAGGAGTCATCAATATGGTCCTGTCTCTCGTCCCCTATCCTCTCACTCCGCCCCTTCACGAGCACGCGCATCCAATGGATACCGACGGGTACGTTCTCATGTTCATTGCAAACTGGGGTCCGAACATTTGGCAGACAGATAACGGACCCGGTTGAAACGAAAATATACATGGGTACGCTGCTTCTCATCACCACAAATCCTACAATGAGCGTCACTAAAAGAATCCGTAAAAGAAAAAGAAAAGAACACGTTTCAGTTTTAGGGCAGACAGAAAATTGAAAATAATTGATCCGATGAAGTGAGCATGAAACCCGAATAAGCCCGTTTCGGAATTGAAGAATAGGAATAGAATAGTGTACTCTTTTTCACTTCCTTTTTCATGTCTATTTCCCCTTCAATGATGCTATCAGCTTCGAAGATCCCATAATCACTATCGAAACCCCGATCACAAAGTTCGAACAACTACTTGTAACTTTCCTGTTTCACAGCTCACTGACTGAACCTGATCGTCTTTTGATTGATCATTCTACAGTATCTCTGCCTCCCGTTACCGTACCCCGTCCAATCTAATATATCGATTACAGAGATGCCTTCGAGATGGAGGATCTCGATCCCGCTGATCCCTCTGATGGTGCTGTCCCTGCAGAGGACGTCCTCGAATCGCCCAATCGCCCTCGTCGTCAGTACGTGCGACGGTACGGTACTCTTACTCATTACATCTATTTGTCAAGCGAACGAAACGTAATACCACTAGGCAAATTCCCCCCTTTGACTCGCAAGCAACCTCGCTGGAATTATTTATAATACTTTTCGAATTATTGTCTATCGCATGATAAACAAAATCACATGCCTCTTTGAACTCGCAAGCTACCCGATATCCGAAATACTCTCGTTGACTCTCCATTCTCATCTGGAATGATTAATCCTATCTTGCGCATCTAATGCGTAGCTAGCGAAACACCAAATCACTAGGCAAAAAAAGATCAATAATTAAATGTTCTCTCGATTTACCGTACCCTCCCTCTACCGTAATCGTCATCAATTAAGCGCCGGATCCGAGGAGACCGACGAGCCAATGGAGATTGCGTCGCCCCGTCGAGAGAGGTACTCTTCACTTCTCATTCCACGTACACATCTAGTCATCAACAATCAACAAAACATAAACATCGCCGGTCAATTTCCGGAATTCGGGACCAAAAAATCACATTTCCACAATTTTCTTCTCGCAATAATCTCCTCTAATCCACCATAATCCATCCTACCGTAATCCAAACCATTTCAGAAGAGGAGCTGACTTCATCGAGAAGAAGGAGGCCTCGCCTACGGGGTACGGTACTCACTCTATTATTGGTGTTGACGGGTTACCGTATCCTACTTTCTAGAACAGGCATCCCCCTCCATAGTTGGATACTGTAATGACCCCTCTCCAGTAATCGATTTCCCTCGTCAAGGGGTTTTTCTTCAAACGAATGGTTCACTAATCTGATTATTTTCAGCTGGAGTTCTGAGGAGGAGGACGAGAAGTGCTACCGTCCGCGCTGCGTGAAAAGGCACAAGTAAGTTGAGGGAGTGTGCATCGAGGAATCACCGGGTGGGGGGGGAGTACGGTATGGAGTGGTCATATTCGATCGAGTAATGACTTATTATTACAGGGAGATGCGGGCGACGGCAGACTGGGCGGACGGACAACAGTTAGGACGAATCGATGCAGAGGCACAATTGGAGAAGGTCAAGAAGGAGAAGAAGGAACTGACGGAGATGGTATGTCTCTGCGCTCTTTTACTTTCCCTTCCTTTCTCGCACTGTCTGACCGACGAGAGAGCGTGCGAAACGGAGAGAGTCACACAAAATCATTCTCATATTCAGCTCAAGGTACTCAAGGACGAGCAGGCGGCGCGTCGTCTTCAGGTACGGTAGTCAGTCATACTGTAGCCCCGCCCCCCTATCAATTGGTCTACCGTAACCCGCCCTAGCACTACCGTACTTCAGGTGGTCCATGAGGAGGAGGAGGGATTGGATGGAGGTCTTCTCGACGACTTCATCTTCCCCATGAACGATGCCCATCCCATTCTCGTCTACGGCACTCCCGAGCCTGTCACTCCCGTCCATCGATCGTCCATCTCCATCAAAGTGGACAAGGTCAAGCAGTCGTTGGAGGGCATTGAGAAGATGAACCCCAAGGTTTGCAGTTTCACACCAGTTCATGCCTCCTCGAAGCCCCGCCCCCTTCCAGCTACCGTAATCTCTCTGCTTCTCAGGTATGGTGCTCATCTGCTGCTGGACCGGCTCTTCTCACCGTGTGGAGATCGATGACGGCCACGCTTGGCAAGAGATTCTCGAAGATCACGACGGGATCCGAGATCAGCCAGCCCCGTCTCACGGCCGACGTCATCAAGGACCGCACGAAGAAGGCCGACCTCAAGGTACGGTAGAAGAGGGATACGGTAGTCAGGGGTACGGTAGAAGAGGGATACGGTAGTCAGGGGTACGGTAGAAGAGGGATACGGTAGTCAGGGGTACGGTAGAAGAGGGATACAGTAGTCAGGGGTACGGTAGAAGAGGGATACGGTAGTCAGGGGTACGGTAGCAGAGGGATACGGCAGTCAGGGGTACGATAGTAGAGGGATACGGTAGCCATGGAGTACGGTAGTCAAGGGGTTCGGTGGCTTGAAGTAGGCAGATCTAGTGTGAAAGGAGACCGTGTTCTCGGATGGTTACGGTAGGAAAATGGATGGTATTTTGAGAAGTACTGTGAGCTGACGGAGGAGATCGTCGACGAGTACGCCATTCTCGTCTCGTTGGCCATGGATTTCGCCACGCAGGTTAGTTGGACATACACTATAGAATGTATTGACGATTACAGTAACAGAAACCAACCAGGGTGAATACATATTCAGAAACCGCTCGGAATAAGGCGCTTTTCAAGAGGAAAAGAGGGTTCCCAATAGCGTTATCGTCCCCACCAGCAACATGAATTCACTAGTCACAATACCCCCAAAAGATACGGTCGGATACGGTAGATATCGATTGGTTTCCAGATCGGCGCGCACTTCGACGCCACGGGCGTCGTCGTGATGCAGCCGACCGTCATCATGGAGGGCATCGCCAAGCAGTTCAAGTAAGTACGGTAGATTACGGTAGCGACAGAAATCTGAGTAATCCTGATCAATCTAGACCTAATGGGAGTTCTATTTTCTTGTGGGCACTTTCCTCGCACTCTCACGTTTCACTACACTTTCCTGTCCCTTTCTGGATACAATTGCAAAATAATAAGAACCATTCGTGGTTATCATCGGATGGTTATGCCCCATTCTGCAATCAATCGATAACACGCATTGATTACGGTATATTGCAGGATGAATGCGGCCAAGAACCTGGTGAAGATGCGTAAGTGGGAGAAGAGCTGCCGTGACCTCCCTCGCTGCTGAGGTGAGTACGGTACTACCATAGTTCGGGCTATCGAAAACTGATTTATTACGGTAAATAACCAATAGTCCAGGGAGGTACTATAGTCTCAACTGGGATTGCAAACTGGTAGTTTGCGGTTTCTGACTGGTGCTCTCTCCATTTCACGCACTCTCTCGTCGGTCAGACAGTCTTTCTAACTGCTTCCTTCTTGCAGTTGGGAAGGACGCACGCGGGGTGTTGGTCGGGGGTTGGAGCTAGAGTGAAACGAGTGCAAGGGGACCTCCCTACACTCGTTTGTGTGACCACTCATGCTCCTCCCCCCCCCCTTTGACCACCCTCTTCCACTCTATCGTGCAATGCCCCTCTCCCTCGTCTCTCGTATCTGGTCTCATCGGTCTTTCTTCCGTATTACTCTCTCGTCTCGCCCCTTTCGCCCTTCTCATTTGGATATCAAGTTTATTCCCATGTGTCATAATGGTGAGTCAATCCCCCTTTCTAGCCTACCGTAGTCGTTACCGTACCTTCAGTAATCACTCTAGCTGTCTGCACTCTCTCACTTGCGCATAATCTCTCGCCTAATCTGTTCCAATTGCAGTATTCTGCGGGTCCGACCATCTGTCGCCGTCATGCCGATCTACCGGCAATTTCTCGTATCGATCCTATTATTAAAGGTAAGACTCCGCCCCCTTCTCAGACCATTCTTGACTACTGTATCTCAATCGATCAATGACTCACTACCGTATCTCGATCACTCATGATCACTCTCTTCCTCTGACTGTCTGGACTCTCTCATTTTCCCGTTATCTATCACCACACAATATTTCCATTGCAGTATCGATTTCTCTCTGGCGAGACCTTCTGTCCGCTTTCTGTCTTCTGTTAATTATTCGTTATCTTCAGTTGTAAAGGTGAGACTCCATCCCCTTCTCAGACCATTCTAGACTACCGTATCACAATCGGTCAATGACCCACTACAGTACCTCGATCACTCATGATCTCTTTCTCTCTGACTGTCTGGACTCTCTCCTTTTCCCGTTATCTCTCTTGATAAACTCTCTCCATTGCAGTATTGAATTCTCTCTCGGCCGACCATTCGTCCGCCATGCCGATCATTTTCCGGCCTTTTTTGTATCAAGATTTGTTCTAAGGTGAGACGCCGCTCCCTTTCCAACCTACAGTAGCCTACCGTATCTCAATCTATTAATGACCCTCAGTACCTCGATGAGTCATGATCGTTGATCTTACTCTGACTGTCTGGACCCTCTCTTATCCCCGTTATCTCTCACCACCAATTCTCTCCATTGCAGCTATTGTTTTCTCTCTCTCTCACGACCTTCCGTCGTTATCGCCGATGCTATTATTCCGGCTATTCTTTCAATTGCAATCTCAACAAAAGGTGAGACTCCGCCCCCTTTTCCTTCCTACAGTATCCACTCGAGCATCATATCAATATCTCTCTAGCTGTTCATACCCGCTCGATTGCAGTTATTCTTACTCTTTCTCTCTGGCCGACCATATGTCCGCCTAGCTGATGCACTTCCGGCCTATTTATTCGAAACCGTCCAACTGTAATTAAGGTGAGACTCCGCCCCCTTCCCAACCTACAGTAGCCTTTCTTACCTATTTATATCGATCATTCTCTCACTGACCCTCTGAAACCTCTCTTACTCTCGTAATCTCTCACTGACCCGCTGAATTGCAGTTCAATCGATAGACCATCGTAGTCATAATTCTCATTCATATCATCTATCAATATCTTCGTTCTGTTTGTTATCTAAGCCAAGGTGAGTCCACCCCCACTACCGTATCTCGCCTACCCTATTGATTATCAGTTTCAATCTCTAACTGCCCTCCATTGTCTGGACCCTCTCAGCATCACGTGATCTCTAACCACCAAAGTTCATTCATTGCAGAGCTCTACTTTTTCTGTCACCGTATTATATTCATCGATCATTATTCTTCTCGTATCGATTATTATCTTTATCGTTATCTAATTGCACCGAGGTGAGTTCACGTTCCACGCATTCCTCTTTACCATCCATCCCCAATTCAGAGCGCAAATTACTATTGTCTATTATATCCATACTTCCATCTATCTACCGTACTCCCGATAATATCAAGATGCATATTTTCCCTCAGGTAACCCACCCTTTCATATCACTCTAAAAATCAATACTAAATGGGAGATACGGTAGCTTATTCCATTGGGCATTCCAAGTGATGGTGAAACTCAAAAATTCTATACCCGATTCGTCCTCCTCCTTCTCCACAGCATCCGTGTAGTCAAGAGAGGGCCGGAGGATGAGAGCTGATAACAATTATTCATTTATCTATTGCAGCATCTACCGTATCCTCAAGTACCGTACCCGTCCACATCTTCTATTCTTCTTCTCTATCGAATATCGTGCTACTTTCTCATCTCCTATTTCTCTAGTGTTCTCATCGGTAAGTCTTCCCTTTCAATAACTGAATCTATCATATAAGAACCTTGACGAAAATTCACTCATGAAACACAAAAGAGGATAGAACTATCGTTAGCTAGTGGCCCAATTAACTAGTTTAAAGTGAAAATAAGCCTGAATGATGTGGTCGTCGGTCTTGTTCGTAGATGAGATGAGAATGATGAGAATGAAGAGAAGAGAATAGAAGAGGAGCGGGATGGATATGAAATAATCAATGTATCCATTACAGTATCTACCGTACTCCACTCCTTACTCTACTATCGTATCTATCGTGTCTATTTGTGCTTCGTCTCTTCTTTGACTTACGCACTCTACTTGGTAAGTCTACCTAACGTAACTGATTAACTGCTAGGAAAACGTTGACAAAAATTTCTCTCATGAAACACAAAAGTGGAGACAACTACCGTTAGCTAGGGAAACAAATTTTGGGTGAAATATAAATGAAAAAATAAGCCTGAATGATTCCGGAAGGTGCTGATCGTTGAGATGAGAACGAAGAGAAGAGAAGGCCCACGATGGATCTATAATTATTGATTTATTGAATGAAGGACTGATTACAGTATCTGTATCCCCGTTGTGCCCGCAAGCCTCAGTTGTGTACGTGTATTGCGGTTATTCTACTTATCCAGCGAGTGTTGTGCGAGTGCTGTGTGCGAGCTAAAGGTGAGCTAATCTATCTCATTTTCATCCAACTGAACTTTTCCCAATTCAGTTGGATTACGGTAGCAATAATCTCAATTGATTATTTGTTTTAACGGGTAGTAATTGCAGACAAAGGCCCCCCGTGTCTCTAAAGGGGGGATGACGAAGGAAGCCACGACTTTGTTTAAAAGATAATCGGGCGATTTTACACTTTTTCAAAAAGTGAAACCTCAAGACGGAATCTCTCACTCCATCATTCTCCATCCGGGTGAGCCATTCCCATTATTATCAAAGGATTACGAAACCCTAATCAGCATGGTAGATTGTGCAGAGCAACTGTGATCGAATGAAACCCGAGTTCACTAGTTTATTCTTTACTTTCAGCCCCCTCATCCAGTCATTCTCTTCTGAGCCGCGGCAGATAGAGAATAACTGAAGAGAAGCGAGGAGGGAGTCCCGGAGAAGGATCGGAGAGAGAGAAGTGAGTGACGGAGATAGAATAGATTTATCGCCCACTTAAGACTAGTAGAAAAAGGGTGGAGATGCTGAATTAGTACCTGAGTAGAGACGAGTCTCTAGTCTCTCCTTTTTCATTAGTCATCCCTCCGAGAGAGCACGCGAAATGAAGAGAATCTCTCTCGATCAGAAGAGAAGAAGGAACTGAAAATAAATATGAGGCTGTTCGCCTAAGGTTCAACAAGCCTCCACAGGGGTCGGGAACAGGTAAAAAATCGAACACTCCAAAAAGTTGCCCCTAGGGGTTATTTTTGACCCTCTACACACTGGTGCACTCGATTTCGCAATATGTCCCCTCCCCGCTCCAGGAGGGGGCACCCCCCATTTTGCCCCAAATCACGTTTTTCGCTTATAATTCCTCGGAAAGTCGTCAAAAATGGGTGAAATCTCACCTATACGACCAGAATTTCGAGCTCTATCTCGTGGTTATGCTGAATAGTCATGATCTGTTTTCGTTCTCGAGAAAAAGTCAATTTTTGAACCGAGACTTAGGGTGAGAAAACCCGTCTACAGTAGAAAGAGGACATTCTCCCGATCATTTTGATGTATTGGACTTGGGGTTTGACCTTACATACGGGGGTCTTATGGGGGGTGGAGCGAAACGGGGACACAAAAAAATTCGCGACTACCCCCGTGTTTGTGCTCATTTTGAAGAGCTCGTTAAACTGATCATTTTTTGTTTTGGACTTTTTCCTGGAAATGTTTCCTTAGGAAATTACTGCAATCGAAAAAGTGATTATCGGACCTCTCGCGAAAAAGGAGAATTTGAGCGATTGTAATTTCCTAAGGAAACATTTCCAGGAAAAAGTCCAACACAAAAAATGATCAGTTTAACGAGCTCTTCAAAATGAGCACAAACACGGGGGTAGTCGCGAAATTTTTTGTGTCCCCGTTTCGCTCCACCCCCCATTAGATCCCCGTATGTAAGGTCAAACCCCAAGTCCAATACATCAAAATGATCGGGAGAATGTCCTCTTTCTACTGTAGACGGGTTTTCTCACCCTAAGTCTCGGTTCAAAAAGTGACTTTTTCTCGAGAACGAAAACAGATCATGACTATTCAGCATAACCACGAGATAGAGCTCGAAATTCTGGTCGTATAGGTGAGATTTCACCCATTTTTGACGACTTTCCGAGGAAATATAAGCGAAAAACGTGATTTGGGGCAAAATGGGGGGTGCCCCCTCCTGGAGCGGGGAGGGGACATATTGCGAAATCGAGTGCACCAGCGTGTAGAGGGTCAAAAATAACCCCTAGGGCCGACTTTTTGGAGTTTTCGATTTTTTACCTGTTCCCGACCTTTGTTGAACCTAAGGCAAACAGCCTCATATAATTAATTTCAGAGTACCCCGAGTGACAACGAGTGGCTCAGCCCATGTCCGGGGAAGCCTTCAGCGTATGGGCTGTCAAGGTTAGTTACTCGATTTTGGTATCTCATTAACATTGTATTTGATACCAGGAACACCCTGATCAACAAAAAATCCCTCTTTCACTCGGGCTTTAAAATTTCATGGCTTCGAAGAACCGTCAAATAGTGTACTAATCTCTGGTTCAGGCGCCGGCATGTGGCTTCCATCAGCCCACAACCACTACCGTACTTCCTCGCCACAATTGAGATCTTCCGTAAGCGCCAAGGGCGTTTCGCCGTTTGAAAGTGGTAAGTATGAATTCATATTTACCTTTTTCGATTGAATGTGAAGCGGAAAAGAGACGGGTTATCGCATACTCAGGACTAGAAGCAAAAAGGAGAAAACTCTGACTAGCAATGGGTTTCTCTCTTTAACGATTTCTTAGTGCTTCATAATTAGTGACGCTACCGTACCTGAGTAGAGACGAGTACTTGCTTGTCCCTCCTTCTTCATTCCTCATCCCTCCGAGAGAGCACGCAAAATGAGGAGAGTCCCTCTCGACCGGAAGAGAAGAGGAGAGGACTGGAAATACGTATTAATATATTTCAGAGTATCGGGATTGACGTGTAGCCCGCCAACGAGCATTGCCGGGCAAGCCTTCCACCATGTGTGGTCAAGGTTAGTTATACGCAGTTTCGAAGCAGAAAAACTCCTTCGTGAAACAAGTTGTTTCTGTCGAATTACACTCGGGATTCAGAAACTCCCCATTTTCACTCGGCATTAAATTTCCTGTCTTAGGAGGGCCGTAAATCAAGTGTGCTAATATCTGGTTCAGGTGCCGGCATGCTGCATCCACCCGCCCACCGTCAAATTTACCGTACTCCACCACCACACCACACCACCTACACCTACAGTACAACTACCGTATCCGCAAGAAACGGAGCCAAGGACGGAGAAAATGGAGATGCGAATATTGGGTGAGAAAGTCCGCCATTGCAGACTAATTAGAGCGGAATAATTAGTGATGAAACCGTACCTGAGATATAGCCGAATCTCTCCTCTCCTTTCTCGCTCTGATCAACGAGAGAGCACGAGGAACGAAGAGAGCGAGAAAGACGATAACTGAAATTGAATATTTATTATTCACCAGAGGTCAAATACTCATGTCATGAATCTTAAATTGTGGCATGCTTATCCACATTTTGAACGTTATTGGGCATGTGGTGGATAGGGTTCGTAATAGTTTCTCTGTTTTGTGTAATGGTGGTATGCTTTTCTCAATTTTTTGTTCAATTAAGCTTAAAATGTGGTATGCATAGGTCCTTTGGAGGGTAGCATTTGACCTCTGTTATTCACAGATTGATCGAATCGACTACCGTACCCCCCGAGGCTACCGTTACCAAGATTGAGATCATTGAAGGAGAAGAGGGTCGAGGGAAGAGGGAGAGACCAGGTGGGTCAGAGTTTCACACAAAATTATTAGGATTAGGAAATATAGGCTTTTGAATTGACATTGCAAGACTACACAAATTGTTAGACTGACAATGAGAAAAGCTCACGGAATTAGGTGAAACTAGATATGGATAGTGGGACAACCAGGTGGACTAGTGTTTCAATGCAAAGTGATTAAAAGTGGACTTGAAAAAGGTGAAACTGACAATGAGTGGGAAATAACAATAGCCTAGATTACATAGAAAATTGCGTTTTCCGCTCCTTGTTTCTATGTTTCATAGCCGTTTCATTTGTTTCTATGTTTCACACCAATATTTTTCGAATACTATACGTGGAAGATTGCCGTTTCAAAAAAAAAAACATTAGGTAAATTGCAGTGTTATTCTACCGCGAGTACGAGTCGAATGGGCGTCAATCGCCATAGTTTCCACCTTCGGAATCGCCAGGGCTTTAAGCCGTGTGTTGAGGTAAGAATCGATTGATACGGTATTCATTCATCGAACCGAGTAAGAGCATTTGTGGGTTCAGATACGGAGTACCCATTCTAGTGTAGTACCTACAGCTAAAAAAAACGGATGAATTAATCAATCAGTGAACAACCTTTTCGATCGAGTGTGAAGCAGAAAAGAGACGGGTTATAAATTTACGACTGACTTAGCAAAAACAGAAAACGGGGAATAGTGTAGATTCTGACTAGTGAAGGGATGCGGTATCTTTATGATTCGTAATTAGTGGTACTACCGTACCTGAGTAGAGACGAGTAGTTGATTGTTCCTTCTTCTTCACTCGTATTCCCTTCGAGAGAGTACGAGAAATGAAGAGAGTCTCTCTCGACCAGAAAAGAAGAGGAGAGGACTGGAAAAAAATATTATGAGATTAAACCAGAGAAGCATAGTGGGAGAACCAGATGGACTGGTGTTTCAATCCTAAGTGATTGAAAGTGGACTTGAATAAGGGAAGATCTAAATTCAACCAGTTTCGATGGGCAAAGATAATGAATAGGGGAATGTGAACTAATAATTGATTGATTTATTCAGACGAATTCTACCGATCGAACTTCGCCCCAACCATTCCGAATTGAGAGGGAATCTGCTCCAATCGTTCTTCCGTGAGCGCCAAGGGCGTTTCGCCGAATAAGAGAGGTAAGAATGGTGAGAAGATCGATAAGTTCAGACTAATTAGTGCTGAGTAATTAATGATGAAACGGTACCTGAATAAAGGCGAATTCCTTCTCTTCTCTCTTTTCTCGCTCTGACCGACGAGAGAGCACGGGGAACGAAGAGAGCGAGATAGACGATAACTGAAATTAAATATTTATTATTCACAGATTGATGGAATCTCCGTACCGCAAGAGTTTACCGTACCGCAAGAGGCTACCGTACACCAAGAGGCTACCGTGCAGTGAATAGGGAGGAAAGCGATTAGGGAGACACAAGGTGAGCAAGTGTGTTCTAAAACGAGCTATCCCAAGAAAACGAGAAACACAAATCCAGCAGGCGCTAAATTCCAATTGAAAAATCATTTAAACATTACAAAAACCTATCAGCGCATTGGAACGGTAAAAAAAAGAAAAACGAATATTTTCAATTGATTGATGAATAAATTGGGAATGTGATGGTACCTGATTGGACGAATTCCCTTCCAACGAGATATTGTGCTGATTGAAGTCGATAGATGACGAGATTGACGAGAGGAAGAGGAAATTGAAAAGTATTCATTAGAGTTCGAAATACGAGTAATCGCCTCTTCATTCCTCGTACTCTCTCATCGGTTTGACAAACTAGAGAGCACGCGAAATGAACAGACGACTACCCGTATTTCGAACTCTATAATAGTAGTTATTATCGATCCCCCCCCCCCACCACATTGATTCCCCCCCCCCCCCCCACCGCGTTTAGAGCTCGGGAAATGATACCGCCGTCTCTTCATTTGGCACACTCTCTCTCTCGTCGGCCGAACGGGCGAGAGAGTGTGCAAAATGAAGAGACGGTGGTATCATATCCCGAGCTCTACTGTCCTACCTGTAATCAAGAGTAGGTCTTTGGCGCCCTCGGCACGGGCGCCCTCCGACCGGGACTGAACCTCATGGCGTCAACATCGCTATCCAACATCCCTCACAATACGGACTGGGACTGAACCACAGCGTCTTTGAAGCATCTGAATCCCAGACCAGCTAAGGGACCCCCGGGGCGCTACGACCATTCAATATTGACCATGTCCCACTTCGAATTCGATCCGTAAACAAGTAAAAGGTCGCCGGTCTGGTTAGACACAAAGTTGAAAAAAACTTGGTGCCAATCAGCTTTTCAACCCTCTCCGCCTCGGCGGCGAGCCGCTCAGGTCAATCAACCCTTAATGAGACGTCGACACATGGAGGGACAGTACTCATCATGTGGAGGAAGACACGTAGACCGCCAAGTAGAATAGAAGAACGACAATACTGAATGAATGAAATACGAATGGAATCACTTAGATACGAGAGTTCGACGATCATAATACGATAACTTATAAAAAAAATGTTTGCCACAGCAACCCAAGAGGATCGCCGATAAAATGGTGAAACACACAGAACATTTGTTCAAATTAAAATAAATATTTTAGGTCTCAAAATATTTATACTAAGAGCATTACAATGATATAAAAAATGAATAAATCGTAAGAGTGAGCAATTAATGATGAAACGGTACCTGAGTAAAGGCGAATTCCTTCTCTTCTCTCCTTTCTCGCTCTGACCGACGAGAGAGCACGGGGAACGAAGAGAGCGAGATAGACGATAACTGAAATTAAATATTTGTTATTCACAGACACTTCGAGACTACCGTACTTCCCGAGCTCTACCGCACCACAAGAGATCAAAGGAAGAAGAAGAGATTCGAGGAAAGAAGGAGAGATCAGGTGGGTCAGAGTTTCACATAACATTAATAGGATTGGGAAAAATAGGCTATTGAATTGACATTGCAAGACTACACAAATTGTTAGACTGACAATGAAAAAAGCTCAAGGAATTAGGTGAAACTAGATATGGATAGTGGGAGAACCAGGTGGACTATTGTTTCAATTTCAAGACTTGAAAAGAAAAAAAAAGACTATTGTTTCAATTTCAAGACTTGAAAAAGAGGAAAACTAACAATGAGTGGGAAATAACAATAGCCCAGATCAGACAGACAATTTCGAATTTCCGCCCCTTGTTTATATGTTTCATATCCAAATAATAAAGAGAAAAATGTGCAGTCCAACAGCTGTTCTTCAAAAATAAGCACTTCGTGCTTTCATCGAATTTATCTAATTAATAATTTAATTAGTAAACATTGAATACCTCTTGCCGGCTCCATCGTAGAGAGAAGGAGGAAGAGAAGGACGGACAGGGCGGGCCTATAAATAATAATTACTCATTACAGATAATCAAGGCACTCGGTGACGAGTTCGACTATCGTATCCCAAGAGAGATAGATGAGTATTCTCTTATGAAGAATACTTCCAATGGAGAGGAATAACAAAGAAGAAGGGACAAAATGGAGTGAAATCAAGTGAGTAGTGATAGTTAAAAGAGAATTTGATTGACTATCAATTACCTTTTTTTTCGTTTCAAATGGTTTCGAACATAAAAAACGCCACTTTTCACCTATTTAGTCATGAATAATTAGTAATGATAACGTACCTTTTGTTCGCTCCATCGTAGAGAGAAGAAGGAAGAGAAGAAAAGGGAAGAAGAGAGGAGAGAGGAGATGGCGGGCCTATAAATAATGATTACTCGTTTCAGTCAATCCAATGCGATCCGAGATGAGCCCTCAAGACTACCGTAACCTACACGAGATGGATCGATTGGACCCTTATTCCGTCCATTCCAAGCCATTAAGGAGTGGTCATAAGGAGAAGGCGACAGTTAGATAAAAAAGAAGAAAGAAGAAAATGAAGAAAGAAGAAAAAGAGAAAAAAGAAGAAAAGAAAAAAGAAGAGAAGAGAAAAAGAAGAAAGAAGAAAAAGAGAAAAAAAGAAAAAAAAGAAAAAAAAGAAAAAGAAAAAAAAAGAAGGAAGACTTCTACTAGGCTGGCGGTAGGGAAGGGTGTGGTGAGGCCACACCCACTCTTTCCGATGGGTTTCGACCCGCCGTCAAGGTTTCCACACCTCTGATCCCTCCGGGGGGAGAAATGGAAGAGCAGATCGGCCTACTGGATCTGCTCGTGTGGGATGGTATTCCGGTGGGAGGACCGAATGCTCATTAAACCCCCACTTGGCCAACCGAGCCAACTCACCCGGAGTTAACCCGAAGGGACGGTAAATCGGTAGTCGAAAGACGAAAGGATAGTTCCTATAAATACCAAGGACCGCACACCTTCCCACTGTAGTCCGAGGCAAGCCAAGCCTATTGGAAACATTGGTAGTATTCTCGAGGTCAGTAGTACCGAGAGATGCGCCCCTCCACTCTAATGGAGGTCCTGAATCATCGGATTCATCCATGGTGAGCTAGTTTGTCATTCTACCATTTAGTCTATTTCGGAACTTGAGAAGGGCCACGATTGAATGAATTGATTGCAGGCTCTACAGTAATCTACAACTACGCGGCTACCACTGATCCAAAGGAGCGATGCAAGGATGAATAAAACACTCGGTGAGCACATAGATTTTATAAATTGACGGTTATTGATTATTTACCTGGGTGGTCCTTTTGTCTCCTTTCTCTCTTGCCGCCGAGAGATCACGCGAAACGAAGAGACGGTCGTCTCTGCCATCGTAGACTGCAAAATATCGATTTATTAATTGCAGATGGTACCGTACTCGCTCGATAGTACCGTACCACAACCGGGTGGACCCCTCGAGTCTGAAGGAAATTGCGGACAAGAGGACGAGGGACTACAGTAAGAGCAAGGTGAGACAGAGTTCAAGGAAGGGGATAGGAATAAATATGCACTCAAAGATAAGCGAAACCGCAATCAACTAGTTTCGAATGAGGGGGGCAATTACCACAGCAAAGTGAAGCAAAGATGACAATTTCAGGCACCGAGATGCCATCTACAGTGCCAAGCAAGAGCTACCGTCTTGTCATCGAGCGTACTCCTACAGTACTATCAGTACTCAATTCACGAGGTGATAATTTTGGAAGATGGGATACCTGGACGGCCCTCTTGAGTTGTCGATCCATCAGAGAAGAGGAGAAGAGGAAGGAAGGGAGAGGGAGTGGGCGGAGTCTGGAAATAATTAATTACTCATTGCAGATCGCGTGCGAGTACAATAAACAAGAGGAATAAGGAGAATCCATGACGAATCGCCCCCATTCCGAATCAGGTACGTTATTGCATACATAAACCATCCAGAAATTGATAATCATGAACTGGTTTCTATTACACCATCTCCTTTTTCGGACTGTTTCTAGCAAATCAAATGGATAATTTCAGAGCCTTCGGAAGCGGAAGCGAGACAAAGGCCACTGCTCAATCATCAAAGCAGTACAATGGACAAGTCAGTTTGAGGTGAGAAATCGATACCGTACCTTGGCTACCGTATCCCTTCTAGCTAGTAGATGACGGGCCATCGGGCGGCTGGAAATAAAAACATTACAGTGAGAGCTCAAGCAACTACAATATGCCATAGCTCCATCGACAACATCTCTCTTCCCTCCCACACATTGAGGAATAGGGAGCAAGAGGAGACGAATGCAACAATCTAGTGAGTGAATGAATCATGTTAAGAATTGAATTGATCATTGGTTTTGGCTCGAATAGGAACATTATCTTCAGATGATAATTAAATTACTATTTTCAGAAAGGACTTAAGCTGCAAACGCCTTCTCTAACAGAGGATCATTCCCGGATCACCAATAACGGGAAATCAATGAAGACACAATTAGAGGTGAGTACCGTACCTTGACTATCGTACTCCTATCCTTTCGATGTCGCAGCCTCTTCGTAGTACCGATGAAGAGCCTGAGAAATTATATTAGCATGCCAGGAATAAGTGGAAAACGAGAGGGATAATTACAGATCGAACGCGAAGGGAGAAGTTAAAAAATGATGAAAGAAGTGAAAGGAAGAAATGAAGAATGGGAAAAATCATCTACAGCAAGAACACTCTTCATTGAAGAACGATAAGAGGAGAAGAAAAGCAAGAGGAAAGAGCGGATTAGAGGTACACAAGCCATCCCTTCAGCTTAGAAATGGCTCCCAATTCCCCATTCCCTTTTTTCTCCTCGTATACTCTTCTTTTCCGTTTCTAATCAAACGAACCCGTTCCCCCACCGCATTCTTACACTTATATTTAGTTAGGAATGACAACGACCCCATTTCAATTTTCTTTTCGCCTTTTTAGTCTTGTCTCCCTACTCTACTTCGCTTTCTCCTAGCATTTCATTGCCTCATATTTCGAGACTAGTTGAAAAGCCTGGCAAAAAACAAAAAATTAAAAAAAATTAAAAAAACAATAAATAAATAAATAAAAAAGCAGGCGGTCAAAAAAAGGCAAAAAAAAAAGATGAAACTACAACAGTCCGAAATTGTATTGTATTTTTCCCTTGTTTGAAAGGCGGATGATAGAAAGCGGAATGGGTCGCTTCTTTCTATCGTGAGGAAACGTTAATTCCTTTCCCGCTTACTCTCCACAATTCGTGCCCTCGGGGAAGCTTGCGGTGTGTATGGACAGCTCGCTCTTGATGTCATAACGGCTCTCCCCATAAGGTCCACCGAACCTTTCCATCCCTCCGTTGGGTCGGTTAATCGGTAGTAGATTCTATCTACGAAGATGCCCGTCATAGGCATCCGTTACACTGCACGTGAATGGACAGCAGTTAACGTAGTCCAGAGTATCTTATCGCTTACACCGATTTGAAGCTCAACTCTCACCGAATGTCTTCCGGTTCTTTCTTTCATCCTTGTGAACCCTCATCAAAACCAGAGCATTCCAAACACTTGCATTTGTCTCTTCTTTTCGAAGTTTTCTTTTTGTTGTCGATTCATTTCTCCTGAGAGAGAGGAGAGAGTGGACTGTAAGTGAGAGGGTGAGAGAGAATCTTTCTTCTCGTACGAAGACAAGGGCGATTCTACAGTACTTCAAAGAGGCCATCGATTCAATCAGGTGAGTTTGTTCACCATAGAATCACTTTGTTCAGTCTCATATTCGTCTCCAATGGGGATCTCTGCTGCGCACTGGCCAACGGAGAAAGAAAATGCATGTTTGCACCCTTTCATTATCGTCTTACTAGCGAGGGGGATCAACTATCGTCAGCAACTGTTTTATTCCACGTCCACTTTGGATATTCCTTATCAGCCAGAAATTCAAGAAGAATCCACGTCATCCCAAGTCATCAACCATGAGATCCGTCCACTTCTATGTTCAATCCAAGTCCGTCATTAATAATAATATTATCACTAATTAATTTATTAATAATTATTATTATTATCCCCTCCCTTCATCATAAAAAATACTAACTTCTTTAACATTTTTTTATATATTTTAAACCTTTTAACATCTACAACTATCACCCCCGCCCCTCCCACTAATAACAAATTACCATCCTTTCTAAAAGAATAAGAAAAAATCTCTCCACCAAAAAAGGAAAAAAACTTTTAAAAACCTTTTTAATTAAAAAAATAAAGAAAAAACTTCTAAAAACTAAAAATATTTTTAAAAAAAGCTTTCTCTTTATGTAGCATGGCATGTGCATGATTAATCCCCCTCTAACTAACCCCTCCCCCACCCTAGGTTTACTGGGTGGTCGTGGCCTGACCAGCCACGGCCATCATGGGCCCACTACCAAACCAAACCCCCCTTGGTCCCCCACCCTAGGTTTACGGGGTGGTCGTGGCCTGACCAGCCACGGCCATCATGGGCCCACTACCAAACCAAACCCCCCTTGGTCCCCCCCCCCCTAATCTCCCAACCCTCGCAGGTTCGACACCAGGCTGAGCCGGGGACCTACGTCACAAGAAAAATGATTAGCGTGAGTTTCACTTAATTCTAGTCCGATAGATTATTTCCATGATCATAATACTAAATTATTAATTTGCATGATCGTCGGGGCTATCTACTTGCAATCGACTCGATCAACGGGACAACTACATTGGGCAGGAGTGCAACCAGGCTGAGCTATTTTAATTTCCTTTTCATTGTTCCCAAATCGTAAATATTTTTTTACAGTAGCCACACGCACAACCCAACACAGACAACGACGAAAAATGGAGAGAAAGAGCATGGCAAGGACAATTTTCGGTACGGTAGATAGAGGGACATGGAAGTGATAGTATGGTAGAAAGTAAGAAAAGATACGGAATTAACGAATGAAAGAATAATTTCGAGGGTGCAATTTTGAAAAATTCAGTCAACAAAATTTTGCGATCGCGGTCGGAATGGGGAAAGATAATATTAAAGTGACGAATCGACTCGCTCCAACGGATAGAAGGTAACAAATAAGAGAACAATATAGTGAATGATTAGAGGAGAGGTCGATCGATAATTAATAAATAATTACGGTAGGAATCATCGACGGGGGCTGAGCCAAGAGGCGAAATGGGCGAACGACACACACGATATGATAAACCGTAATACGTTAGAGGGGATGAAATGAGAGAAACAGATGATAGGATAAAAAATATCAAATTAATCATTTTTTTTCCAGAGCCACGAAAGAAGAGCGAGAACATTTTTGGAGCTACTGAGTATGTTATTAAAAGCGGTTTGGACACATTGATTATCAGTACGCGCTAAAATATTGCGAAAACACTATGCGTTATTAAATTTCAGCTCAAATAAGAACTTTTTGGAATGGCTCGGGCATGTGGAGAGACTAGTACAGATCGGACGGGTATTATGCAAGGATTCCAAATCTGTTTTGAAATCAACAATTGAGCGTCTGCATAAGGTTTTGTGCTAAATGTAGTGTGCTCTTCTTGTAAGTAAATCTACCCACCTCTGATCTACCTCTGATCTACCTCCAGTCTCTCCTTCCCATCGATCCCTTTCCTTCTCTCCCGACAGACTTTACGACCGGCGAGAGACATGGGGAAAGGAAGAGAGTGCTGAGATGGGAAGGGAGGAGGAAGAGGGTCAATGGGAAGGAGAGACTCGAGGTAGATCAAAGGACAAGAGAAAAGATTGCACAATTTACTTACAATAAGAGAACACTATATTTAGAACGAAACCTTATGCCGACGCTCAATTTTTAATTTCAAAACAGAGGAAAAAATGGCGATGTTTGAGAACATTGAATTTTTTGAGCTACGCCTGACCTCTTCCGATTTTGCTCGATACTAACGCAAACGGCCTCATAGTTTTCCATTGGTTAAAATAAAAATAAAATAGGCGAAACAGCTGTAAACAGTAGTTATTTTTACCTCTCGGCAGTCATTAACTACACAACTAACCATTTACAGACGCTCCGAAACGAACGAGCAGTGATATGGAGAGAAGGGGCATGGAGACGATGGAAAAAGGAGGAATAAACAATGTAAGTGCATGAAACACTTAAGAAGAAACGAAAATAGTAGAAAAAACGCTCGAGAAAATCGAGTGAGTTATTGCGAAATCGACTAAATTTTACGTCACTCCATCAATACACGTTATATACCGTACTACTGGAACCAGAAGAATTAATGAATAAGCTAGGGCCGAAAAATATATATATTTGTCCTATTCCAGCTTTCTTTCGACACTCTCCTCTTCACCGGACGAAATCTGCCCCACTGAAATGAACTGTTGAAGAGAGATGATCACCAGGTGGTTGACCAAACTTTAATGTTTTTAATTTCATTTTCTGAGTGGAATTTTCTGGTAGGGCCGCCGGAGGTTATCGCCAATTTTTGAATAGCTTTTCGAACTTCAATCGATAATTCGTCGGATTCAATCGACCTTGAGATTACGGCATCTGAATATCGATTCATCCTTTCCTTTTGCAGTGTCCTTTCGACACCCTTCTCTTCTCGAAACAGCTTCTACCCTGCTCAGATGAAATATTCAAGAAAGATTATTGCCAGGTGTTTGATCAAACTTTTAATGTTTTCAAATTCATTTTCTCGGCGGAATTTTCCAATAGGGCCGCCGGAGGCTATCGCCAATTTTTCAATTGTGTTTCGAACTTAAACGATAATTCGTCGGAAACTATAGGTCTTCAGATTACGAATACGGTATCTGACTATCGATTCATCCTTTCCTTTTACAGTGTCCTTTCGACACCCTTCTCTTCTCGAAACAGCTTCTACCCTGCTCAGATGAAATATTCAAGAAAGATTATTGCCAGGTTTTTGATCAAACTTTTTATGTTTTCAAATTCATTTTCTCAGCGGAATTTTCCAATAGGGCCGCCGGAGGCTATCGCCAATTTTCAAATTGCATTCCGAACTTTAATCGATAATTCGTCGGAAACAATAGGTCTTCAGATTACGATTACGGCATCTGAATATCGATTCATCCTTTCCTTTGCAGTGTCCTTTCGACACCCTTCTCTTCTCGAAACAGCTTCTACCCTGCTCAGATGAAATATTCAAGAAAGATTATTGCCAGGTGTTTGATCAAACTTTTAATGTTTTCAAATTCATTTTCTCGGCGGAATTTTCCAATAGGGCCGCCGGAGGCTATCGCCAATTTTTCAATTGTGTTTCGAACTTAAACGATAATTCGTCGGAAACTATAGGTCTTCAGATTACGAATACGGTATCTGACTATCGATTCATCCTTTCCTTTTACAGTGTCCTTTCGACACCCTTCTCTTCTCGAAACAGCTTCTACCCTGCTCAGATGAAATATTCAAGAAAGATTATTGCCAGGTTTTTGATCAAACTTTTTATGTTTTCAAATTCATTTTCTCAGCGGAATTTTCCAATAGGGCCGCCGGAGGCTATCGCCAATTTTCAAATTGCATTCCGAACTTTAATCGATAATTCGTCGGAAACAATAGGTCTTCAGATTACGATTACGGTATCTGACTATCGATTCATCCTTTCCTTTTACAGTGTCCTTTCGACACCCTTCTCTTCTCGAAACAGCTTCTACCCTGCTCAGATGAAATATTCAAGAAAGATTATTGCCAGGTGTTTGAACAAACTTTTAATGTTTTCAAATTCATTTTCTCAGCGGAATTTTTCAATAGGGCCGCCGGAGGCTATCGCCAATTTTTCAATTGTGTTTCGAACTTAAACGATAATTCGTCGGAAACAATAGGTCTTCAGATTACGATTACGGTATCTGACTATCGATTCATCCTTTCCTTTTACAGTGTCCTTTCGACACCGTTCTCTTCTTGGAACGGTTTCTACCCTGCTCAGATGAAATATTCAAGAAAGATTATTGCCAGGTGTTTGATCAAACTTTTAATGTTTTCAAATTCATTTTCTCGGCGGAATTTTCCAATAGGGCCGCCGGAGGCTATCGCCAATTTTCAAATTGTGTTTCGGGCTTTAATCGATAATTCGTCGGAAACAATATGTCTTCAGATTACGAATACGGTATCTGACTATCGATTCATCCTTTCCTTTTACAGTGTCCTTTCGACACCCTTCTCTTCTCGGAACGGTTTCTACCCTGCTCAGATGAAATATTCAAGAAAGATTATTGCCAGGTGTTTGAACAAACTTTTAATGTTTTCAAATTCATTTTCTCAGCGGAATTTTTCAATAGGGCCGCCGGAGGCTATCGCCAATTTTTCAATTGTGTTTCGAACTTAAACGATAATTCGTCGGAAACAATAGGTCTTCAGATTACGATTACGGTATCTGACTATCGATTCATCCTTTCCTTTTACAGTGTCCTTTCGACACTCTTCTCTTCTCGAAACGGCTTCTACCCTGCTCAGATGAAATATTCAAGAAAGATTATTGCCAGGTGTTCGAACAAACTTTTAATGTTTTCAAATTCATTTTCTCAGCGGAATTTTCCAATAGGGCCGCCGGAGGCTATCGCCAATTTTCAAATTGCATTCCGAACTTTAATCGATAATTCGTCGGAAACAATAGGTCTTCAGATTACGATTACGGTATCTGACTATCGATTCATCCTTTCCTTTTACAGTGTCCTTTCGACACCCTTCTCTTCTCGAAACAGCTTCTACCCTGCTCAGATGAAATATTCAAGAAAGATTATTGCCAGGTGTTTGAACAAACTTTTAATGTTTTCAAATTCATTTTCTCAGCGGAATTTTTCAATAGGCCGCCGGAGGCTATCGCCAATTTTTCAATTGTGTTTCGAACTTAAACGATAATTCGTCGGAAACAATAGGTCTTCAGATTACGATTACGGTATCTGACTATCGATTCATCCTTTCCTTTTACAGTGTCCTTTCGACACCGTTCTCTTCTTGGAACGGTTTCTACCCTGCTCAGATGAAATATTCAAGAAAGATTATTGCCAGGTGTTCGAACAAACTTTTAATGTTTTCAAATTCATTTTCTCAGCGGAATTTTTCAATAGGGCCGCCGGAGGCTATCGCCAATTTTTCAATTGTGTTTCGAACTTAAACGATAATTCGTCGGAAACAATAGGTCTTCAGATTACGATTACCGTATCTGACTATCGATTCATCCTTTCCTTTTACAGTGTCCTTTCGACACTCTTCTCTTCTCGAAACGGCTTCTACCCTGCTCAGATGAAATATTCAAGAAAGATTATTGCCAGGTGTTCGAACAAACTTTTAATGTTTTCAAATTCATTTTCTCAGCGGAATTTTCCAATAGGGCCGCCGGAGGCTATCGCCAATTTTCAAATTGCATTCCGAACTTTAATCGATAATTCGTCGGAAACAATAGGTCTTCAGATTACGATTACGGTATCTGACTATCGATTCATCCTTTCCTTTTACAGTGTCCTTTCGACACCCTTCTCTTCTCGAAACAGCTTCTACCCTGCTCAGATGAAATATTCAAGAAAGATTATTGCCAGGTGTTTGAACAAACTTTTAATGTTTTCAAATTCATTTTCTCAGCGGAATTTTTCAATAGGGCCGCCGGAGGCTATCGCCAATTTTTCAATTGTGTTTCGAACTTAAACGATAATTCGTCGGAAACAATAGGTCTTCAGATTACGATTACGGTATCTGACTATCGATTCATCCTTTCCTTTTACAGTGTCCTTTCGACACCGTTCTCTTCTTGGAACGGTTTCTACCCTGCTCAGATGAAATATTCAAGAAAGATTATTGCCAGGTGTTTGATCAAACTTTTAATGTTTTCAAATTCATTTTCTCGGCGGAATTTTCCAATAGGGCCGCCGGAGGCTATCGCCAATTTTCAAATTGTGTTTCGGACTTTAATCGATAATTCGTCGGAAACAATATGTCTTCAGATTACGAATACGGTATCTGACTATCGATTCATCCTTTCCTTTTACAGTGTCCTTTCGACACCGTTCTCTTCTTGGAACGGTTTCTACCCTGCTCAGATGAAATATTCAAGAAAGATTATTGCCAGGTGTTCGAACAAACTTTTAATGTTTTCAAATTCATTTTCTCGGCGGAATTTTCCAATAGGGCCGCCGGAGGGTATCGCCAATTTTCAAATTGCATTCCGAACTTTAATCGATAATTCGTCGGAAACAATATGTCTTCAGATTACGAATACGGTATCTGACTATCGATTCATCCTTTCCTTTTACAGTGTCCTTTCGACACCGTTCTCTTCTTGGAACGGTTTCTACCCTGCTCAGATGAAATATTATCGATTCATCCTTTCCTTTTACAGTGTCCTTTCGACACTCTTCTCTTCTCGAAACGGCTTCTACCCTGCTCAGATGAAATATTGAAGAAAGATTATTGCCAGGTGTTCGAACAAACTTTTAATTTTTTCAAATTCATTTTCTCGGCGGAATTTTCCAATAGGGCCGCCGGAGGCTATCGCCAATTTTTCAATTGTGTTTCGAACTTAAACGATAATTCTTCAGATTACGATTACGGTATTTGACTATCGATTCAACACTTATCTATTGCAGTGTCCTTTCGACACTCTTCTCTTCTCGAAACGGCTTCTACCCTGCTCAGATGAAATATTCAAGAAAGATTATTGCCAGGTGTTCGAACAAACTTTTAATGTTTTCAAATTCACTTTCTCAGCGGAATTTTCCAATAGGGCCGAAGGAGGCTATCGCCAATTTTTCAATTGTGTTTCGAACTTAAACGATAATTCTTCAGATTACGATTACGGTATTTGACTATCGATTCAACCCTTATCTATTGCAGTGTCCTTTCGACACTCTTCTCTTTTCTCCGAACGGCTTCTACCCCCTCTCGACTCTCGCTAGTAAAATTTCTTTATTTCTCTCCACTCTCTCGCCTAATCCAATCTACTCTGGTTTCTCGTGACCAGTTGCTGACCAGTTGGCTGCTGACCAGTTGCTAGCAACTAATCAGCAACTGGTTGGGAGGTTTTTTATTTACCCGTCGTGACTAACAGGCGCCTTGCCTATAAGGGCCTATTTTTCGCCCCTCTTCAGATCAGAGTCTGATGATCAGACGGCTCTCGAAAGTGGATGCTGTCTTCTGCTATCCCACAAGGGAAAGCATTTTGAATGTGACTACCGTACATGGTCGTACTATGTATGGTTCAGTTACAGTATGAGGTTCACTCATACGGTATCAATCAATAATACAGTATCCCTCTGATTTGAAAGTGGGCGTGGCCTATCCCCCCCCCCACCAGTTCCTGACCAGTTGCTGACCAGTATCCTGACCAGTTACTCGCGTATCCGCCAGCAACTGGTCACCAACTGGTTAGCAACTGGTCACGAGAAACCAGAGTACGCCCCAGATTCGTCTATCGCGAAAATATCTGAATAGGTATAGGGGGAATAGCGAGCATCGTGGTATTCACTAAGGTGCACGGTAACCACGGAATAATCATTAAAGTGACCCACGAGCAGGAAGGTGATACGCATCCCGAGAATAATCAATACAGTAACCCTGAGGTGGGAGGGAGTACGGTGTACTCCGAGAATCAATTTAGTGATCCAGTACGAAACAGACGAAAAAATCAAAACAGTAACCCTGGTATAAAAAGGAGCACGGGTGTTCAGTACCAACATCTAAACACGGAGGAGAAAAAAATAATTTTAAATTACCGCGCACATATTTTCGCTGTAAGAGTTCCGGATCTATTGCAATTTGGAATGTTGACGCGTTGCGTGTGTGAGATAGTGTAGGACAATGAGAGAGTGGCGTTCTCGCACCCCTCGCCAGCCAATGAGCTTGATAGGGGGCGGAGCCGCAGCTGTTAGTGGAAATTAAATGTGGGAGATGGAGCTGTTTGAACCTCCGTGAGGAGTACGTCCTCCCCGTGAATATCAGTACAGCCAACCGGGTAATGTAACCCCTACAGTAATCAATACTGTAAACCAGGCACTGGAGATGGTACTGTGACCCCGAGAATAATCAATACAGAAATTCTGAGACGGGATGGAGTACGGTATCCCCGAGAAAAATCAATACATTATTAGATACAGACATTAGAGACTACGGTTACCCAGACAGTGATCAACACAGGATCCCAGGGTCAGAGGTAAACGTAAACCCGAGAAAAATCAATACAGCAATAAACCTGGCACTAGAAGAGTTACGGTATCTACTAGAACAATAAATTCAGAACCCAGAACTTGTAAAGAGTGCACTACCCCAAAGAACAATCAATTCTGTACCCCTATTAGACGAGAAAGGATATTGTAACAGAAATGAATGGTGTGATGGGCCCGATATCTCTCTCCATGGCATCACACTTGAGCAGACGGAATCGGACGTCTACCTCGGACGGGAGCTACGAATTGATGGATCGATTGGGTCGGAGCTTCTACGGAGGAAGAGAGCCGCGTGGGCTCCCTTCCTCCGTAGAAGCTCCGACCCAATCGATCCATCACTGTCTGCTTTGGAGGACTTGTGATCCACGCGGCTTCCCCCGTTGAAGATGGATCTACTGACAACAAGAAACTAAGTAAGTAAGTAACAGACCCTCTCTTCACAGTAGCCGATCACAACCCTTCTCCTCCATACACTGTGAACAAAACCGGAGTTGCACTGGCCACAGCAGTGCAGTCCGGGAAGGGGAAAAATCTTCAGTCCGAGACGAGTAAAAACGAAGAAAAACAGAAAAATACAACAGAAACGATTTCTCTTGGGCGCCTGCACCACCACCACCACACTGCAGGGCTCTCCTCTTCGACTACAGAAGTGACGAGGGGATAGGGAGGGTCAACTAACTATCAACGATACAAGGAACAATCACAAGTTTAGAACGTGGTTTTTAAAAAGTACTTCGAAGTAATGCCCGTATTAGATTATCTCCACCATTTTGGGTTTCCTACTCCATCTAACAATATAGGGGGGGGGTGAGAAAGAAGAGAAGAGGCTTCCATCAAAGTGAGGGACGTTTACGAGCTGAAAAGAAGGAAATAAAGCATCAGATTCTTAGAGGAAACAGTGGGCAAATTCGTTTTCAACGCAGTTTCGGATTCAGAGTAGATAACTCAAAAATTGGCGATAGCCTCCGGCCTCCCTATTGAAAAAATCACTCAAGTAAAGCACGTGGAATAACTAGGCTGAGCTATACAAATTAAAAATTGGCGATAGCCTCCGGCCTCCCTATTGAAAAAGTCAATCAAGTAAAGCTCGTGGAATAACTAGGCTGAGCTATACAAATTAAAAATTCGCGATAGCCTCCGGCCTCCCTATTGAAAAAGTCAATCAAGTAAAGCTCGTGGAATAACTAGGCTGAGCCATACAAATTAAAAATTGGCGATAGCCTCCGGCCTCCCTATTGAAAAAGTCAATCAAGTAAAGCTCGTGGAATAACTAGGCTGAGCCATACAAATTAAAAATTGGCGATAGCCTCCGGCCTCCCTATTGAAAAAGTCACTCAAGTAAAGCACGTGGAATAACTAGACTGAATGTGAGCTATGCAAATTAAAAATTGGCGATAGCCTCCGGCCTCGCTATTGAAAAACACCACTGAAATAATCCAAAAGACCAACCTAATCTACCGTCGAAAGGACGGGTCCAATTGATAGAAGGACGAGTGGCTGCTTGGCGGCCAGAGGCGCTCATCGGAAGGAGCGAGAGCAGAGGGACGAGACAGCGAACCTGAAGAATAGGAGATGAAACATGATTTCAACAGGATATGCAAAAATACAAGAAGGCAATTTAAAAATTGGCGATAGCCTACGGACGCCCATTTGAAAAACACTACTGGAATAGTGCAAATGGCCAACCTTATCTGCCGCCGAAGAGTGATCGAGTAGGGCGACCTTCCGATGGCCTGTCGTAGGCTGCAAGAGATAGATGGATGCAATACAACTAAATCCGTGCAGAGAAATGAAATAGTGTGATCGGGTCTCTCACAATAGTAGTTGTTACATGCAATCTGTTCTTCCCTACAGAAATTAACAAACTTCGACAATATAAAATAATAGATAATATATCATAATATCGTGCAATTAATTAATCTTCTTCAAATGGTGTTGATGTGGTGCTTATAAGGCTTTTCTTTCAGTCATCTGTTCACACATTGTATTGAATGCTTTTCTTTTCTCCATCACACACCTACACGAGTGCAGTCGAGGGAAGGGAGCTTCTTCAGTAAAGTGAGAAGAGCAAGGAGGGACACGGACTGAAATAGGAAATAAATAGATCAAAGATCAAAGTCAATCAAGTAAAGCTCGTGGAATAACTAGGCTGAGCCATACAAATTAAAAATTGGCGATAGCCTCCGGCCTCCCTATTGAAAAAGTCACTCAAGTAAAGCACGTGGAATAACTAGGCTGAGCCATACAAATTAAAAATTGGCGATAGCCTCCGGCCTCCCTATTGAAAAAGTCACTCAAGTAAAGCACGTGGAATAACTAGACTGAGCTATGCAAATAAAAATTGGCGATAGCCTCCGGCCTCGCTATTGAAAAACACCACTGAAATAATCCAAAAGACCAACCTAATCTACCGTCGAAAGGACGGGTCCAATTGATAGAAGGACGAGTGGCTGCTTGGCGGCCAGAGGCGCTCATCGGAAGGAGCGAGAGCAGAGGGACGAGACAGCGAACCTGAAGAATAGGAGATGAAACATGATTTCAACAGGATATGCAAAAATACAAGAAGGCAATTTAAAAATTGGCGATAGCCTACGGACGCCCATTTGAAAAACACTACTGGAATAGTGCAAATGGCCAACCTTATCTGCCGCCGAAGAGTGATCGAGTAGGGCGACCTTCCGATGGCCTGTCGTAGGCTGCAAGAGATAGATGGATGCAATACAACTAAATCCGTGCAGAGAAATGAAATAAAGTGTGATCGGGTCTCTCACAATAGTAGTTGTTACATGCAATCTGTTCTTCCCTACAGAAATTAACAAACTTCGACAATATAAAATAATAGATAATATATCATAATATCGTGCAATTAATTAATCTTCTTCAAATGGTGTTGATGTGGTGCTTATAAGGCTTTTCTTTCAGTCATCTGTTCACACATTGTATTGAATGCTTTTCTTTTCTCCATCACACACCTACACGAGTGCAGTCGAGGGAAGGGAGCTTCTTCAGTAAAGTGAGAAGAGCAAGGAGGGACACGGACTGAAATAGGAAATAAATAGATCAAAGATCAAAGTCAATCAAATAAAGCTCGTGGAATAACTAGGCTGAGCCATACAAATTAAAAATTGGCGATAGCCTCCGGCCTCGCTATTGAAAAACACCACTGAAATAATCCAAAAGACCAACCTAATCTACCGTCGAAAGGACGGGTCCAATTGATAGAAGGACGAGTGGCTGCTTGGCGGCCAGAGGCGCTCATCGGAAGGAGCGAGAGCAGAGGGACGAGACAGCGAACCTGAAGAATAGGAGATGAAACATGATTTCAACAGGATATGCAAAAATACAAGAAGGCAATTTAAAAATTGGCGATAGCCTACGGACGCCCATTTGAAAAACACTACTGGAATAGTGCAAATGGCCAACCTTATCTGCCGCCGAAGAGTGATCGAGTAGGGCGACCTTCCGATGGCCTGTCGTAGGCTGCAAGAGATAGATGGATGCAATACAACTAAATCCGTGCAGAGAAATGAAATAGTGTGATCGGGTCTCTCACAATAGTAGTTGTTACATGCAATCTGTTCTTCCCTACAGAAATTATCAAACTTCGACAATATAAAATAATAGATAATATATCATAATATCGTGCAATTAATTAATCTTCTTCAAATGGTGTTGATGTGGTGCTTATAAGGCTTTTCTTTCACTCATCTGTTCACACATTGTATTGAATGCTTTTCTTTTCTCCATCACACACCTACACGAGTGCAGTCGAGGGAAGGGAGCTTCTTCAGTAAAGTGAGAAGAGCAAGGAGGGACACGGACTGAAATAGGAAATAAATAGATCAAAGATCAAAGTCAATCAAATAAAGCTCGTGGAATAACTAGGCTGAGCCATACAAATTAAAAATTGGCGATAGCCTCCGGCCTCGCTATTGAAAAACACCACTGAAATAATCCAAAAGACCAACCTAATCTACCGTCGAAAGGACGGGTCCAATTGATAGAAGGACGAGTGGCTGCTTGGCGGCCAGAGGCGCTCATCGGAAGGAGCGAGAGCAGAGGGACGAGACAGCGAACCTGAAGAATAGGAGATGAAACATGATTTCAACAGGATATGCAAAAATACAAGAAGGCAATTTAAAAATTGGCGATAGCCTACGGACGCCCATTTGAAAAACACTACTGGAATAGTGCAAATGGCCAACCTTATCTGCCGCCGAAGAGTGATCGAGTAGGGCGACCTTCCGATGGCCTGTCGTAGGCTGCAAGAGATAGATGGATGCAATACAACTAAATCCGTGCAGAGAAATGAAATAGTGTGATCGGGTCTCTCACAATAGTAGTTGTTACATGCAATCTGTTCTTCCCTACAGAAATTAACAAACTTCGACAATATAAAATAATAGATAATATATCATAATATCGTGCAATTAATTAATCTTCTTCAAATGGTGTTGATGTGGTGCTTATAAGGCTTTTCTTTCAGTCATCTGTTCACACATTGTATTGAATGCTTTTCTTTTCTCCATCACACACCTACACGAGTGCAGTCGAGGGAAGGGAGCTTCTTCAGTAAAGTGAGAAGAGCAAGGAGGGACACGGACTGAAATAGGAAATAAATAGATCAAAGATCAAAGTCAATCAAGTAAAGCTCGTGGAATAACTAGGCTGAGCCATACAAATTAAAAATTGGCGATAGCCTCCGGCCTCGCTATTGAAAAACACCACTGAAATAATCCAAAAGACCAGCCTAATCTACCGTCGAAAGGACGGGTCCAATTGATAGAAGGACGAGTGGCTGCTTGGCGGCCAGAGGCGCTCATCGGAAGGAGCGAGAGCAGAGGGACGAGACAGCGAACCTGAAGAATAGGAGATGAAACATGATTTCAACAGGATATGCAAAAATACAAGAAGGCAATTTAAAAATTGGCGATAGCCTACGGACGCCCATTTGAAAAACACTACTGGAATAGTGCAAATGGCCAACCTTATCTGCCGCCGAAGAGTGATCGAGTAGGGCGACCTTCCGATGGCCTGTCGTAGGCTGCAAGAGATAGATGGATGCAATACAACTAAATCCGTGCAGAGAAATGAAATAAAGTGTGATCGGGTCTCTCACAATAGTAGTTGTTACATGCAATCTGTTCTTCCCTACAGAAATTAACAAACTTCGACAATATAAAATAATAGATAATATATCATAATATCGTGCAATTAATTAATCTTCTTCAAATGGTGTTGATGTGGTGCTTATAAGGCTTTTCTTTCAGTCATCTGTTCACACATTGTATTGAATGCTTTTCTTTTCTCCATCACACACCTACACGAGTGCAGTCGAGGGAAGGGAGCTTCTTCAGTAAAGTGAGAAGAGCAAGGAGGGACACGGACTGAAATAGGAAATAAATAGATCAAAGATCAAAGTCAATCAAATAAAGCTTGTGGAATAACTAGGCTGAGCCATACAAATTAAAAATTGGCGATAGCCTCCGGCCTCGCTATTGAAAAACACCACTGAAATAATCCAAAAGACCAACCTAATCTACCGTCGAAAGGACGGGTCCAATTGATAGAAGGACGAGTGGCTGCTTGGCGGCCAGAGGCGCTCATCGGAAGGAGCGAGAGCAGAGGGACGAGACAGCGAACCTGAAGAATAGGAGATGAAACATGATTTCAACAGGATATGCAAAAATACAAGAAGGCAATTTAAAAATTGGCGATAGCCTACGGACGCCCATTTGAAAAACACTACTGGAATAGTGCAAATGGCCAACCTTATCTGCCGCCGAAGAGTGATCGAGTAGGGCGACCTTCCGATGGCCTGTCGTAGGCTGCAAGAGATAGATGGATGCAATACAACTAAATCCGTGCAGAGAAATGAAATAGTGTGATCGGGTCTCTCACAATAGTAGTTGTTACATGCAATCTGTTCTTCCCTACAGAAATTATCAAACTTCGACAATATAAAATAATAGATAATATATCATAATATCGTGCAATTAATTAATCTTCTTCAAATGGTGTTGATGTGGTGCTTATAAGGCTTTTCTTTCACTCATCTGTTCACACATTGTATTGAATGCTTTTCTTTTCTCCATCACACACCTACACGAGTGCAGTCGAGGGAAGGGAGCTTCTTCAGTAAAGTGAGAAGAGCAAGGAGGGACACGGACTGAAATAGGAAATAAATAGATCAAAGATCAAAGTCAATCAAATAAAGCTCGTGGAATAACTAGGCTGAGCCATACAAATTAAAAATTGGCGATAGCCTCCGGCCTCGCTATTGAAAAACACCACTGAAATAATCCAAAAGACCAGCCTAATCTACCGTCGAAAGGACGGGTCCAATTGATAGAAGGACGAGTGGCTGCTTGGCGGCCAGAGGCGCTCATCGGAAGGAGCGAGAGCAGAGGGACGAGACAGCGAACCTGAAGAATAGGAGATGAAACATGATTTCAACAGGATATGCAAAAATACAAGAAGGCAATTTAAAAATTGGCGATAGCCTACGGACGCCCATTTGAAAAACACTACTGGAATAGTGCAAATGGCCAACCTTATCTGCCGCCGAAGAGTGATCGAGTAGGGCGACCTTCCGATGGCCTGTCGTAGGCTGCAAGAGATAGATGGATGCAATACAACTAAATCCGTGCAGAGAAATGAAATAAAGTGTGATCGGGTCTCTCACAATAGTAGTTGTTACATGCAATCTGTTCTTCCCTACAGAAATTAACAAACTTCGACAATATAAAATAATAGATAATATATCATAATATCGTGCAATTAATTAATCTTCTTCAAATGGTGTTGATGTGGTGCTTATAAGGCTTTTCTTTCAGTCATCTGTTCACACATTGTATTGAATGCTTTTCTTTTCTCCATCACACACCTACACGAGTGCAGTCGAGGGAAGGGAGCTTCTTCAGTAAAGTGAGAAGAGCAAGGAGGGACACGGACTGAAATAGGAAATAAATAGATCAAAGATCAAAGTCAATCAAATAAAGCTCGTGGAATAACTAGGCTGAGCCATACAAATTAAAAATTGGCGATAGCCTCCGGCCTCGCTATTGAAAAACACCACTGAAATAATCCAAAAGACCAGCCTAATCTACCGTCGAAAGGACGGGTCCAATTGATAGAAGGACGAGTGGCTGCTTGGCGGCCAGAGGCGCTCATCGGAAGGAGCGAGAGCAGAGGGACGAGACAGCGAACCTGAAGAATAGGAGATGAAACATGATTTCAACAGGATATGCAAAAATACAAGAAGGCAATTTAAAAATTGGCGATAGCCTACGGACGCCCATTTGAAAAACACTACTGGAATAGTGCAAATGGCCAACCTTATCTGCCGCCGAAGAGTGATCGAGTAGGGCGACCTTCCGATGGCCTGTCGTAGGCTGCAAGAGATAGATGGATGCAATACAACTAAATCCGTGCAGAGAAATGAAATAAAGTGTGATCGGGTCTCTCACAATAGTAGTTGTTACATGCAATCTGTTCTTCCCTACAGAAATTAACAAACTTCGACAATATAAAATAATAGATAATATATCATAATATCGTGCAATTAATTAATCTTCTTCAAATGGTGTTGATGTGGTGCTTATAAGGCTTTTCTTTCAGTCATCTGTTCACACATTGTATTGAATGCTTTTCTTTTCTCCATCACACACCTACACGAGTGCAGTCGAGGGAAGGGAGCTTCTTCAGTAAAGTGAGAAGAGCAAGGAGGGACACGGACTGAAATAGGAAATAAATAGATCAAAGATCAAAGTCAATCAAATAAAGCTCGTGGAATAACTAGGCTGAGCCATACAAATTAAAAATTGGCGATAGCCTCCGGCCTCGCTATTGAAAAACACCACTGAAATAATCCAAAAGACCAACCTAATCTACCGTCGAAAGGACGGGTCCAATTGATAGAAGGACGAGTGGCTGCTTGGCGGCCAGAGGCGCTCATCGGAAGGAGCGAGAGCAGAGGGACGAGACAGCGAACCTGAAGAATAGGAGATGAAACATGATTTCAACAGGATATGCAAAAATACAAGAAGGCAATTTAAAAATTGGCGATAGCCTACGGACGCCCATTTGAAAAACACTACTGGAATAGTGCAAATGGCCAACCTTATCTGCCGCCGAAGAGTGATCGAGTAGGGCGACCTTCCGATGGCCTGTCGTAGGCTGCAAGAGATAGATGGATGCAATACAACTAAATCCGTGCAGAGAAATGAAATAGTGTGATCGGGTCTCTCACAATAGTAGTTGTTACATGCAATCTGTTCTTCCCTACAGAAATTATCAAACTTCGACAATATAAAATAATAGATAATATATCATAATATCGTGCAATTAATTAATCTTCTTCAAATGGTGTTGATGTGGTGCTTATAAGGCTTTTCTTTCACTCATCTGTTCACACATTGTATTGAATGCTTTTCTTTTCTCCATCACACACCTACACGAGTGCAGTCGAGGGAAGGGAGCTTCTTCAGTAAAGTGAGAAGAGCAAGGAGGGACACGGACTGAAATAGGAAATAAATAGATCAAAGATCAAAGTCAATCAAATAAAGCTCGTGGAATAACTAGGCTGAGCCATACAAATTAAAAATTGGCGATAGCCTCCGGCCTCGCTATTGAAAAACACCACTGAAATAATCCAAAAGACCAGCCTAATCTACCGTCGAAAGGACGGGTCCAATTGATAGAAGGACGAGTGGCTGCTTGGCGGCCAGAGGCGCTCATCGGAAGGAGCGAGAGCAGAGGGACGAGACAGCGAACCTGAAGAATAGGAGATGAAACATGATTTCAACAGGATATGCAAAAATACAAGAAGGCAATTTAAAAATTGGCGATAGCCTACGGACGCCCATTTGAAAAACACTACTGGAATAGTGCAAATGGCCAACCTTATCTGCCGCCGAAGAGTGATCGAGTAGGGCGACCTTCCGATGGCCTGTCGTAGGCTGCAAGAGATAGATGGATGCAATACAACTAAATCCGTGCAGAGAAATGAAATAAAGTGTGATCGGGTCTCTCACAATAGTAGTTGTTACATGCAATCTGTTCTTCCCTACAGAAATTAACAAACTTCGACAATATAAAATAATAGATAATATATCATAATATCGTGCAATTAATTAATCTTCTTCAAATGGTGTTGATGTGGTGCTTATAAGGCTTTTCTTTCAGTCATCTGTTCACACATTGTATTGAATGCTTTTCTTTTCTCCATCACACACCTACACGAGTGCAGTCGAGGGAAGGGAGCTTCTTCAGTAAAGTGAGAAGAGCAAGGAGGGACACGGACTGAAATAGGAAATAAATAGATCAAAGATCAAAGTCAATCAAATAAAGCTCGTGGAATAACTAGGCTGAGCCATACAAATTAAAAATTGGCGATAGCCTCCGGCCTCGCTATTGAAAAACACCACTGAAATAATCCAAAAGACCAACCTAATCTACCGTCGAAAGGACGGGTCCAATTGATAGAAGGACGAGTGGCTGCTTGGCGGCCAGAGGCGCTCATCGGAAGGAGCGAGAGCAGAGGGACGAGACAGCGAACCTGAAGAATAGGAGATGAAACATGATTTCAACAGGATATGCAAAAATACAAGAAGGCAATTTAAAAATTGGCGATAGCCTACGGACGCCCATTTGAAAAACACTACTGGAATAGTGCAAATGGCCAACCTTATCTGCCGCCGAAGAGTGATCGAGTAGGGCGACCTTCCGATGGCCTGTCGTAGGCTGCAAGAGATAGATGGATGCAATACAACTAAATCCGTGCAGAGAAATGAAATAAAGTGTGATCGGGTCTCTCACAATAGTAGTTGTTACATGCAATCTGTTCTTCCCTACAGAAATTAACAAACTTCGACAATATAAAATAATAGATAATATATCATAATATCGTGCAATTAATTAATCTTCTTCAAATGGTGTTGATGTGGTGCTTATAAGGCTTTTCTTTCAGTCATCTGTTCACACATTGTATTGAATGCTTTTCTTTTCTCCATCACACACCTACACGAGTGCAGTCGAGGGAAGGGAGCTTCTTCAGTAAAGTGAGAAGAGCAAGGAGGGACACGGACTGAAATAGGAAATAAATAGATCAAAGATCAAAGTCAATCAAGTAAAGCTCGTGGAATAACTAGGCTGAGCCATACAAATTAAAAATTGGCGATAGCCTCCGGCCTCCCTATTGAAAAAGTCACTCAAGTAAAGCACGTGGAATAACTAGGCTGAGCCATACAAATTAAAAATTGGCGATAGCCTCCGGCCTCGCTATTGAAAAACACCACTGAAATAATCCAAAAGACCAACCTAATCTACCGTCGAAAGGACGGGTCCAATTGATAGAAGGACGAGTGGCTGCTTGGCGGCCAGAGGCGCTCATCGGAAGGAGCGAGAGCAGAGGGACGAGACAGCGAACCTGAAGAATAGGAGATGAAACATGATTTCAACAGGATATGCAAAAATACAAGAAGGCAATTTAAAAATTGGCGATAGCCTACGGACGCCCATTTGAAAAACACTACTGGAATAGTGCAAATGGCCAACCTTATCTGCCGCCGAAGAGTGATCGAGTAGGGCGACCTTCCGATGGCCTGTCGTAGGCTGCAAGAGATAGATGGATGCAATACAACTAAATCCGTGCAGAGAAATGAAATAAAGTGTGATCGGGTCTCTCACAATAGTAGTTGTTACATGCAATCTGTTCTTCCCTACAGAAATTAACAAACTTCGACAATATAAAATAATAGATAATATATCATAATATCGTGCAATTAATTAATCTTCTTCAAATGGTGTTGATGTGGTGCTTATAAGGCTTTTCTTTCAGTCATCTGTTCACACATTGTATTGAATGCTTTTCTTTTCTCCATCACACACCTACACGAGTGCAGTCGAGGGAAGGGAGCTTCTTCAGTAAAGTGAGAAGAGCAAGGAGGGACACGGACTGAAATAGGAAATAAATAGATCAAAGATCAAAGTCAATCAAGTAAAGCTCGTGGAATAACTAGGCTGAGCCATACAAATTAAAAATTGGCGATAGCCTCCGGCCTCCCTATTGAAAAAGTCACTCAAGTAAAGCACGTGGAATAACTAGGCTGAGCCATACAAATTAAAAATTGGCGATAGCCTCCGGCCTCGCTATTGAAAAACACCACTGAAATAATCCAAAAGACCAACCTAATCTACCGTCGAAAGGACGGGTCCAATTGATAGAAGGACGAGTGGCTGCTTGGCGGCCAGAGGCGCTCATCGGAAGGAGCGAGAGCAGAGGGACGAGACAGCGAACCTGAAGAATAGGAGATGAAACATGATTTCAACAGGATATGCAAAAATACAAGAAGGCAATTTAAAAATTGGCGATAGCCTACGGACGCCCATTTGAAAAACACTACTGGAATAGTGCAAATGGCCAACCTTATCTGCCGCCGAAGAGTGATCGAGTAGGGCGACCTTCCGATGGCCTGTCGTAGGCTGCAAGAGATAGATGGATGCAATACAACTAAATCCGTGCAGAGAAATGAAATAGTGTGATCGGGTCTCTCACAATAGTAGTTGTTACATGCAATCTGTTCTTCCCTACAGAAATTATCAAACTTCGACAATATAAAATAATAGATAATATATCATAATATCGTGCAATTAATTAATCTTCTTCAAATGGTGTTGATGTGGTGCTTATAAGGCTTTTCTTTCACTCATCTGTTCACACATTGTATTGAATGCTTTTCTTTTCTCCATCACACACCTACACGAGTGCAGTCGAGGGAAGGGAGCTTCTTCAGTAAAATGAGAAGAGCAAGGAGGGACACGGACTGAAATAGGAAATAAATAGATCAAAGATCATCGATCAACCCTTTCCGCCGTTCTGACACTGATGTTGTACTTCAGTCTACAATGACTTTTTTCACTTACAATGAAGCACGAATAGACAGGGATTATTTTCCTTTAAAAAAGAGCAAATGTTTATGCCAACCGCAACAATACTTGCAGGATCTCAGCAGGATCTCAGAGCACACAGTGTTATCTTCCGATCGATGTGGAACCACAAGACCGCGGGAGAAAACATTCAAGAGCAAACGTGAAAAAAAGTTAAATGTTGCAATATGCCCTAACAAGGAAGTGTTGCATAACCTACATTTACATATTCACAGAATTATGCCCCCACTAAAACAGAGCTTTCGAATCTACAGTGATAATGTTTTACTTCGCCTACGAAACACAAGATCGCGGGGGAAATATTCTAAAAGAGCAAACGTTAGAAAACCGTCTACATAATTACGCCCCACTAAAACAGAGCTTTCGATCTACACTGATAAATTATCACTGATAATGTTTTAGATCGCCCTCCGGACTGAATTGGGCTCATAATCACTGGCCTAGCAGTGATCTCCCGCAGGACGCATGTGCCTTGATTAACGGGATGACCTTTGCCTTTACCTTTTTTACGAAATGCAAGACCACGGGGGAAATATTCTAATAAGAGCAAACATAATACCCAACTTAAAATACGCCCCACTAATCAATGTTTACGAAACCACAGGGAAAATGTTTTATATCGCCTACGAAACACAAGACCGCGGGGAACCATTTCTAAAATGTCCAGATAATGCCCATGATGTGCATGTCCTTCATACAAGGAGCCCGTTCGTTCCAAAATCGACGATATCATTCAATTGTTCTAATATTATTGTTCTAATAAATCAATAAATCGATAGTATCCACAGTACCTATCAGCCTCTCAAGGGAAGATTCCTCAGCAGCCAGATGCCCTCATCAGAGCAAGGGAGAGGGAGAAAGAAGAAGAAGGGACGACGTCGCGTCGAGGGAAAACTACAACAAGGAGCATTCAATCAGTACATCGATGGGTTCTTTTCTCCGATACCTCTCCTCCTCACAAGGGAAGACTCCTCAACTGCTCTCATCAGAGAAGGGAGAAGGGACGACGTCGCGTCGCATCGAAGGCACACTGCAAGAAGAGATTGATCAATCATTAGTTCATTACTTTCCACAATACCTCTCATCCTGCCCGAGCGCTACACCTGCCAGCAACAGCAGCTGCTGCAGGGGACAGAATGCCACCAGCCGAACTCCAGCTGCAGCCTGAACGCGAGGAAAATCGGTCATTTTTTAAGCGACCATGAAACACCAATTCAACAACAAGCGCATTTCACGGGTTCGATTCAAGAAATACTTTTTTTTTGATTCAAGCGCTGTAGAAATGCGTATTTCCGAAAAGTGGGAAAATACCAAAAAAAATTCTTGCACCATGAGAAACTTGCTCCATGAAACCATGAGAAGCTGAGAACCAAAATGTTTTTTTTTAAATTTTGAGATACTATCCACAGGCCGAGTGTAGTATCTATTTCGGATTCCCTTTCTTGGTCGCTGATTCTCGAGCAGTCGCACCTGTTCTCAATGGTCTTCATCACTTCATCGAAGGAAGAAGAGAGACGATGCCCGTGTCGCATCACATAGAGAGTCGACTAGAATGGACAGCTGGCAACTCAATAAATCAATAATCGCTACCGTACCTCACATCGAGGAGACTTCGCAGTCCTCAGCCCTAATCGAAGAAGAGGAAGGAAGATGGAGGACGAAGAGGGAGGGACGTCGCTCGCGCCTCCGCACGTCGAGAGAAGACTGAAAGGAAGCAAATAGAATAAATAAACAGTTGATTCGGTACCTCTCGTTCCTATCGAAGGGTCCCTTTCTCGCGGGAACTCCTCCACTGCTGGAGCCCTTTAACGAGGAAAGAGAGGGTGAGAATTTTGATCATATCCCACCGTGTCGAGGGACGACTACAAGAAAGCAAATATTCAAATACATCAATAAACGATAGATAGATACAGCACCTCTTATTCCTACCGACTGGTTCCTCCACAGTCAGATGACCTCATCGAAGGGAGGAAAGGAAGGACGGGAGAGGGACAGTGGGGAAGATGGACGTCGCCCGCACTTCCTCGCATCGAGCGATGGCTGAAAGAAATGCAGCGTCACTTCCAGAAAGGAGCGCTCCGCAAGGACAACCCAGGTAAAGGTAAAAGGTAACGGTCATCCCGTTAATCAAGACACTTGCGTCCCGCGGGAGATCACTGCTAGGCCAGTGTTTGCCAGGACAACCCACAGGAACGGGACAACTTGCCATAGATAACGTCCATCTTCTTACGCACTCGTCGTTGCTCTTGCGCTGTCGTTGTCGTCGCTCACCGATGTCACGGATATGAAAAGGGGAGAGCAGAAATCTTATCGACACCAAGGGGAGGGGTCCCTACACCCCCTCCGCTCACTCATTTCCCTCTTCCTTATTAGCTCCTTCTGTCACACCCAATCACCCCATGGAACCCTCGGTCTGGCCCATAAGAAAAGTGGAAACTCTAAAGGGCATTCCTCCCACGGAGGGCGATTCGAACACAAATAAACGTGCACGACGGCTTCGCGAGCACAAGATAATCAAGTGTGACGTCTAGACCTAATAAGGAAGAGCAAAAAGAGCGAGTGGAGGAAGGTAGGGGGGGGACTGGACGAAACGAACCTGTGGTGGACACCTTCGACGTCGTCGTCTCTCTGGCTGGTGTCCTCGTCGTTGACGCCGTCTCACCCGTCGACGTGAAGAGGTGAAAAGGAATTAGTTAATCACTTATCAAACTCCTACTGTGGGTTCCTACACTCCTCCACTCACTCCTTCCCTCTCTGTATATTGGTCCAATTCGCCTAGCCGTTCAACTGCCCTCCCTACAGAGCGGCGAAAAGCGCCCGAAGGCACGAGAAGCCACTCAGAGGGCGAACCACGATCCCACCCTGGCAACCAGGGCCTTTCCCTTCTCAGGTCTGCGAGTCCACGGAGAGCGAATCATCCGCTTACGGCTTCACGTGCACAGAAAAACGACTAGGCGGCATGGACTAATAGTCAAAAAGGGAGTGGAGTGAGTGGAGGAGGGGGCGGGGGAAGTAACGAACCTTTTATTCGACGGAAGATGAGTCGCGTGTTGGAGCATCAGAGAGAAGGTGGGGCTCTTCTTACAGCAACTGCAAAAGAAGTAATGATTAAACAGTGAAACAAGAAGGAAACAATAGGGAAACAATCGGGAAATACGGCATGACGTGAAAAATGGAAGACTTTTTAAACCGGAACAGAATGTAGGTGTGATAGTGAGGCAGAAACAGGAGAACCTCAGGTCGCTGGTCCAAAATTAGTGATGATATTTCGAAAAGTGAAAGTGCCCCTCTAACAAGCGACATTTAGCCAAAACGCATGAAAAGCAAAAACGACAACGAAGTTTGCATGTTTTCGAAAAAAAGTAACACAACAGGAAAAAGGACCAACGAGGCGAAACGGCGACTCTAACAACGCTAAACGTCGAGAATGACCAATCAGGCGTGATAGGAAAGGGGTCGGAGGATGGATGGAGGAAGGGAAACAGTGAGAAACGCGAGCAAAACCTGCGAAATGGTCGATAGGAGAAGGGAAGGGGCAGGCGAGAGAGTGGGTAGATCAGAGAGAGCGCAGAGAGAGAGAGGGAGTCTCGTCTGCCGGGTCGCCAGACGATCAATACTCCCGTTCATGGATTTTTGATTTCGGCCAAAACAGAGAGTAGGGGGAAGGAAGACTTGTTAGTGAGAGGCAAATTGAAATTTATTTGCATCACTGATTGGACACGTCACGCTTGATGGAAGAAGCTTCGAGTGCGGGGTTGACAAGTGATAGGAGGGAACAGGGGTACACGAGATTCCACCCCGTTGGATAGAATCGAGTTAGGTATCGCGGTGTGCAAGTGCAAGACAAATGGAGGGAGTGACGCCCTATTATAGGATTTGATCGGTAGTTCTGCAAATGGTAGACGAGCTGTGAGAGTGAAGGGACGCCAACATGCAAATGAAATTGCTGGCAAGTTACTAGACGATTTCTGTTTGGGTATCCAATCGATAGAATTTGATACACTACCGTACCTATCGTCTACCGTACCCACAGTAGTTTGTGAAATGCAAGAGTGAGGACCGTATGCAAGAACCGTATCAAATGAATGCTCACAATTAGGGTTGCCAAAATGAAGAATCCGTCCTTCACTCCTTCTTGTCTCTCGCCGGTCATTGGCGAGAGAGCACGCGAAATTAAGAGGCGGTTTCTTCACTATGACAACCCTAATCACAATATTTATTCAAGTTTGAGGATACTGTAGCTTTGTCTTGTGTCCCGAGAATACGAACCTTTCTGCATTTTCCGCAACGTATCTCTTCATTGAAGGAGGAGGCATTCTTGTCGATTCGAATGTTTTAAGAACTTCTTGTCGATTCGAATGTTTTAAGAACTGACAAAAAAAAAGAGATTGGAAGTATGAAATGTGAAAAAAACGAAGAGAAGATAGAATGTCGTTTCTTGTGATAAGTGAGACTAAATGGGATACGAAATGACACTACCTCTTCAGAGGAAGACGAGGAATTGAAGAAACGGAGGGATTTATGAGGCGGAAAGAAATGAATATGAGAGAATCCACGGGAAACGAATGGATATTGAGATGATAGGAAGATGGGAAGAAAACGTTCCCTAAATTAGATTATGCCTTTCTCTAGAAAGATATCTACTCAATTGGACTTGTTGTGGAAATAATAATTTTTTTCGAGAAAGTGTAATGTTATTATTGTTACGGAATCATCACTTATTCTTATCATCACCCCTCTGTCGAAAAATTGGACAACCTTTGGAAATTGTAGTATACAATTGTAATACCGCCCCCACTTATGACGCTGCAGTATGAATCGAACATTCAGTTTGGTCACAACTTGATTGAATAATCTTCAATCTATCTGAATACCTTTGTTATTCGACTACGGCTCACATGCGCACAACTTCATTTTATCACTTTTATCATAATTCGTTGAAAACGCTTTACTACGAGAAAATTACTACGAGTTATGTCGTTATTCGAGTAGTTATTTTATCGCAGTCAATGGATTATAGTCAGTATCTAGGAAGTAATCAATACGGATACGGTCCCACAGTTCCGATCGTTTTATCGATTGTTGCTTGGAAGAGGCGAAGATCAGTGAACAACTGGAAATTAAAAAAATCAATGGTGATGAAGATTAGTGCAACTTGTTTTTGAAATAACTCTGCTTGAATAAAGCTAAAATCTCTCACAGCCTCTCCCGTCGAATGAATTAGTTGTTCACAATCAGTTCCAGAAGAGAGAACTCCCAATACGAATGTTTTCCTGTAGAGAGTAGTGAGGAGACCGGCACCACTGTCGCCCTGAAAAGTCATTAGTTTTTTTGAAATCAAGTAAACAGGTACTCACGTGACAGACAGCAACATTCTGTAGCTCTTTTACACAAATCTTATCTTCAAGATGCGAATTGTGCTCAAATCTTCGAAAAAAATTCCGTATGGCAGTGCTCTAAAAATAACTCACTTGCACTTGAGATCAGTCTTTCCAAGTTTCACAGTTTGCATCTCATTTTCATACGTATTTCCGACTTGTTTCACGGCTGAAAATAACAAATTTGCTTAAGTTTTGTACTTGATAAATCAAACTGACTGTTAGCATAAGATCCATCTTCACGTACTAAAACCTTATGTGTACTTGATCCCCATCCGAATGATTCCACTTCGATTGATTGTGGAAGAATGATATCATGCAACCATGGAAGACATGCGTGATTTGATTTGACCTAAAATCGATATTGAACGAAAAACAATAACATCTGTTATTCCAGATAGGAAATTTTTCGGATTGTATTTCTATAGATCTCAACTCTTTTTCAAGTGTCAGAATTAGGAGATCATCTCCCATTTCACATTTTCGCTCGAAGAATGGAAAGAGCGACATACTGAATGAATCCGTGAGAAATTGATATCTAATGCACACGCACTTCACTATTTTTAGATGTTCTGACTTCAATTCTTTCTTATCGCAAGTGCTACCGAAAAGACATGGTCCTGAACAAACATTAGTCCAAGAAATAGTAGAAAAAATGAAACCGTCAACGGCCACTTTGGTGATGTCCATGTATTCTTCGAAATCGTAGTATTGTTCCACGCTAAAGGTGAGGATTGCAATGCTAATGAGACGTGAACAAACCCGCAACTACTTCCTCCTCCTTCCTTCGTAGTATATTCATCTCCATTGAACAGACAATGGGCAGCAGTCACCACATGCCTTCGAGAGATAAGAGTACCAGCACACAAAACAAAGTGACTTTCGTCGTCTTAATTGGCCATTGATAAGAATGTAATACCTTTTGCTCGGCCAACTAACCCCATTTCATAATGGCGACAGCCCATGGATTCTCTCCTTTTCTTGCTAATTTCCCTCCGATCGCTTGGAATTCCATTCCATCTTCGTCCTCTTCCTCTTCAATTATTTCTTCGTAATCATCCAGATAATCACTTCTGCATCAAACAGTTCATTACGATGATCAATCCGTTCCCCGCACCTTTTCACTCTCTTTCGCATTCCCGGAATTCCGCACCCTTCATAGTCTGAATGAGTAATGTACAATAGAGAAGAGTATAATGAAGTCACCGTAATCAGAATTAGCAAAGTCGATTTCGCTCTTTTTCCAATCTTGGACTGTGTGCAAACCGAAAAGAGAAAGGAGGAGAAATAAGAGAGCCGACCGGATTGCCATCGTGTAACGAGTAGAAATGGAGAATAATAGTTCGACAAAATCAATTTCAAATTTACAGGCTTATCCGAAACGAGCAAAGAGAATCGAGGGAAATAATATCAAGGTTTATTCTAGTTGTAATCAAGTGTGATAGGAATGGCATTTCATTTACTATTCCTTATTTTCTTCCTTTATCTCTTCCTTCTCATTTTGATCTCAAATTGATCTAAAATTTCACTATCTCTCGCTTCAATAACAACCTCTAGCTTTATTTATTCCTTCATCAGATGAACAACACAAAAAGCGAACAAACTAAATACCTACAAAGACAGGGGAACAATTGGTGACAATACGATAGAAATCTTTAGATGAGGGGTAGTGGCTAGATCCAGGCCTATTCTAACTTGGACTTGTCCATGATTGCACAAAAATAGAGGATGGGGGAAACAAGCAAGGATACAAGGCAGATCATTCAAAAGACAAAAGAGCGATACAAAAAAATACTTAGCAAGTAAAAAATAGGAAGAATAATTAGAAAAAAAACGAATAAGCCTAATAGAGATTAGCGATGGATCACGGCCTGATTAAGCCGATACGAAGCATCTCTATAATAACCTATTCTAGTCAACAAACAATATCATTATTGAATAATCTACTTTGATACCTACATTGTAACTCTGAAGAAGAAGGACAGGAATGATCACTTCGGCTTAGTGTGGAGAAAAAAATATTCCAGAAAAAAACATGGGAGGGATAAGGAAAAAGGGAAAAGGTAGAGCTAACTTCTAAAAATGAAGGATGGAAATGAATGGGAAAAAGAACAAACTAGGGGAAGAACTGGGGGAGGCACTGTTGTGTCCGTTGTTTGTGTTGTTACTGTAATCTGCATCTATTGGATTCCTCTCTAAGCTCTAATGGCTATGAGTGTCTCGTTAAGTGCAGCTAGCCATGCCTTCAGGAATTCACGAGAATCCGCCGCCAGAAGCACTCTGTAAAAAAGATATTTTATAGCCTATCACTATCTTTATTATAATTTAAACTTATTAATGAACTAATTAGCTCTCACCTCTTCTTCTCCACAATGGAAGGAGTGGTGGCCACCAGCATATCGATAGAGAAGGCGAATTGTCTCGTGCAAATTTCTCTCGGAGCAGGAACAATCTCACTATCAGTGCACTTGGACAGATCCGCAGATGCAACCGGACCACCCTGCAATAGAAACATTTTGCCGTACCCCTTTCGAATGAACTTTAAGATTTCAGACTTTTTGAGGCATCCAGACCCCGTATAACGAAGGGCGAAGAAGTTTACAATATAATAATATTTATGCTATTTCGATGAAATAACGGCGAAAACAATTTAAAAATTTAAAAAAAAACAACAAATCGAGACAATCGAGAATTTGTCCCCTCATTTTCATTACTTTATCTATTGTATTGTAACGAATCGACCGGGATAAATATGATTCGAGCCTAAAAGTCAGCCCATAATAATGAACTAACTCTGTCCAACTGTTCATCATCAGGATACTTCCAGAAGTTGATGACGCCTCTTCTCAACACTGCCCAGTAGCGAACCCACGAACCGTAGCCGCCCACCACCTGAGGGGAACCGATCGATAACTGACTATTTGTATCGATACCGTACCTTGTACATGGTGAGGAATCCACGGAGATCGACCTCCACGGAAGAGGGAAGACGAGAGCATCTGAAACTGGAGAATCGTCTAGCACGATTCAACCCCTCCAACGAGTAGGACACTGACACTCCAAGGGTAGTCAATTACTCACCTGCTCATGAGTTCGATAGTTCCTTCAAGGGGATATTCGGGTGAATCCAGATACAATCTGATCGATCCAATAGAGTCCCGATCCAGTGCAGTGTTGCCACATCTCAACAATTATAGGGGTTATCATCTTCTATCTTCCTAACTCAACACACAAAAAAGTTATGTATAAAAATCGTAGAAAAACGGGAATGATAATGAGAAATCTTTAAAAAAATTGACCACATCTCACATTCTTATCTGGTTTTTACCCGAATGCCGTGCATCTTTTCGAATTTTCGACCAATTTTTTTCAATGATGCTCACCTGACTAGCTCTCCGACAGGGAGTTCTCCATTGATCGCACATGGCGATCCTCCCGATCCCGATGATCCACCTGGACCAGCTGTGATCGCCGCACGACGAGTACCTAAATACAATTATTTAATTAAATAATTAATATTTTAAATTAAATACTTACAATAAATAATAATAAATGTCTCTCACCTGGTCCAAGGAGATTCCTTGCCTTCGTGGCCAGCAGAGCAGTGCACGATTCCTCCTTTGGCTCACGCAACTTCTGCGAAGACATTTATTATTAGATAATATGAATAATGGCCTAGAACATTGAAGTTTCACGACAATCGCTGACCATAACGTAGACCTCGAGACGAATAGTGAAATCGACGGGGAGATTGGAGAAACGAAGATGCTCGGGGAAGTGAACCACCTGCAATCCATGCATTAACCTCGAAAGATCAAAGATCATATCGTACCTTGACTCCAGCGGGTCTCTGAGGGACGAGGATACAAACGGGAGCCGTCGCTTCCACTTCCACTCCACACTTGAGCACAACTATGAATCCGAATGAGCACGATCCTTCAATGAACATCTCTTCCTCTTTCCATACCAAAGAATGTTCAATAGTGAAGTCAATTCGGCATACATCACGCTCATTTAAATCACTCTCTTCATGATCAGATCGACGAGAGAGTAAGACAATTAAGGATAGACGTGTGCCCATTTGTCACCGCTAATGCACAACAACTGACCTCCATCGCCGGGTCTCGCACACAGATTTCGATTGAGATGGAGTGTGATATCGGATATGTCCATCGCTCCCAACACACTTTTATTCACGGGAGGAGGAGGATTACGAACGATTGCAAGGGCTGAAAGACGTTGTAATTCCCTCTTTAGAGCAGCGACACGAAGACGAGCGAGAAGGATCGTACGTTGAGCTGCCAACTGAAATGATGACAAATGATTGAATGATAGAATAGAAGGAAGAGCAAGTAGTACCTCATTACTGGGATTCTGCTTCTTCCTCGCATGAGCGAGAGCCTTGCTTGTGATGGATATCTTCTCCTCTTCCATCGACTGAACAGTCTGCAGACGCTGCAATTACGATACAATTGTGTCACTTCTCTAATGGCCATACTTACAGATATTTGTTTCTTGTATTCAGCCTGATTAGCGGGACTTCTGATGACTGATCCTCTGCTCTCATTGGAGATAGTTGAGAGGAATGAATCGTCCTCTACTGCATCGGGTGCAATCACAACTCCTTCCTACAATCAACATCTCATCTAATTCAACGATTCATCTCATTGAACAAGCAAAATATATATAAAAGTTAATAACAATATGAATGTATTGGTTTGTTACTACAGTGAGAGTGTGAATAGATAAGTATTCACATTTACAAGGGTGGTTCCTCTATTCGATGAGTGTACGGTTCCCATTGGAGTGGACGTAGCGAGTGCATACGGACGAACCTGACGACTCGGAATCTACAAGTAATAATCACTTGTATTACCAGTGAAACCAAGTTTCAACTTGAATACAAATCACCTAATAAGCACCAATGACTCACTCTAACAGGATTCCTTCCATCTCTGCTCTCATACGTGGCCACTCTCTGTCCGGCCGTCTCTGGTCCACGAATATTGACGGGAGAGAAGTGAGGAGAAGAGGCAGTCATGTTCTCAAAATTGGCAGACTTATTGAGCAAAGCAAAAACATTCAAACGTTTAAAAAAATGCAAACTAATTGTTTCAAAAGAGAAGAAGAGCTATCTGCTTACCGCATCCATGGTGGCAGCTCTTCCATCTCCTCTTCCCTTCTCCATTGGAATCATACTCGACAATCCATTGGCTGGAGCACTCACATCTCCACGAAGAGCACGACCCGTCTCACGATACACTGATGGCTGCAATATCACCATCCTTATCAATCGCTCACTTCATCACTCCTATTTACAATACCAGAAGAAAACAGCAAATGACATAATATCCATCCCACATGATTTCCATAAATAGAATTTGATTAGATTGCATCCAATTGCTGAATGTGCTCACCGAATAGACCAATCCAGTGGCAGTACTACTCTGTGTATTGGTGGTAGTCTGATGCATAGTCTGAGTGCTCTCCCTTCTCGTCACAACTCCATGCTCCAGTGCTCCATTCGCACCAAGGGGAAGCAGATGGGAAGCGAGATAATTGGGAGAGTGCGGTCTCTGCTGCAGCTGCTGTTGCTGCTGCACTGAATGGGCTGCAGGAGGAGGCTGTTGAGAGGGAATCGACTGCAGATGAGGAGCATTCGAGGGCTGCTGCAATGGGGAATGAATAGTTGTGTGTGATAGAGATACTAGAAAGGATGCTCACATTGACAGATTGGAGATGGGACTGATAGTGATGATGCTGATGTTGGTGATGCTCACGATACTGAAATAAAGTCATTTCACGGTTCCTCTCCTCTATCCCTCACCTGCTGCTGGTACTGATAGTGTTGATGCTGCAGCAGTTGCTGCTGCTGGTGGAATGGATGGTACATCTCCTCCCTTCTCTCTCCTCTTTCTTGTCTCTCTTGTCTCTCCGTTCTCACACTTTCTCCTCCAGACATTGTTCCTCTGGATGAGGCCATTGTTCCTCTCTCACCCGCACTCTCTTGTGACTCCAATCCGTGGAACATCTCATCGATCTGCAAGCATACCTGTGAAAAGAATCATATTGGCATTAGACTAGAAAATTATGACTACGTAAATACGACAGCCTAGAGAAGAACTAATCAAAAATTATTATAATATACAATAAAAAATTGAAAAAACTCAAATTTGTGATATATTGATACCTTTCTCTCCTCCTCAGATGGTCCTCTCATCTCATTCTTCGTTGCAGTCTTCATTGCCTTTCTTCCTCTCATTTCTTCTCTTTCCTTTCTCAATATATCTTCTCTTGCCATTCTCTCAACTGCCTCCATATCTCTCATCACCGATTCCTCACCAGAGTCAGAAGTTGACTCTGATCGACGCTGAATTACACATTTCATAGATCGAATGATGAGTGATGCCATACATGACACAGCAAGTCAAAGGGGGGAAGAAAGTTCATTTGCGTGGCACAGCGCCGCCGAGTCATTCTGCGCCGCTAGAGAGAGAATTGCGGTGTGAAATGAAGGATTTCAGCAGTTTTCGCGTGCGTTTTCGCTTGCAACTAGTGATGTCAAATCAATTCTCAATTCCTTCTCTCTCTCCCTCTTTTTTATCCCTCGCATTCAATTCCGAGGCAAAGAGCTGATCGGTGATGCAAATCGACTCAAGTACTTGAGAGAGGGGAGAATGACCCCCAAGTACTTGGGTGAGAGTCAATTACTTGACTGAGTGAGAGAGGGAGAAGAGAAGAGAATGACATGCAAATTGGAATTGGTTGGAATTGACTCTCACCCAAGTACTTGGGTCATTTGCATTTTCACTCTCACTGTCTGTCAATTCTTGGGAGAGAGCAGCGTCTCTCTTGCGCGAGATTCAAGTACTTGAGAATTGGAATTGACTGGCCATCCCTACTTGCAACTCACGAACTAGGTCGAAATTTGAAATTCGGCCGTGGATCGTTTGTGGGCAAGGAGTTTTTCTAACGTTCTGTGAAAATCCCGCATCGCTATCTCATCTCGTAAAGGAGGAGTTCACCGCGGCGTGCTGAAAACTGCCGTTTCTTGCCATTTTTAGCAGTTTTTTCGTTCATTATAAATTTGAAGTAGATATCTCAACTCGCAAATGATTGTACAGCCGTGGCGTACTAAAAACAGTTGGTTTTGGGCAAAAATTCAAAAGAATTCAACTATGTTTCACTCTGAATAGAAGTTATTCCTTGGTCTGAACCATTTGTCATTCGGAAGAAATAAATTTCGCAATATGTTTCATCATTCGAATATGAGAATTGATGAAGAATGACGGAAAATTCGAGAGATTCTCCACCGACCGGCTCGGTGTCTCAAGAGTTGCCAAAGTGAGAGGGTGAATTTGAGCTGTGCCACGCAAATGAGCTTTTTTCCCCCTTTTGACTTGGTGTGCATGACTAGCTTTTTCATGTATGACCACTACATCACCAAAAGGTTCAAATAGTATCATATCCAGTGGGAGTATCACAAACCTTTCTCATAGCAGCATGAGCACTTTGACTTCTTCTCTTCTCTCTTTCCCTCTCTAATCTCTCCATTCCTCCCATTCCTCTACTCAATCTTCTAGCCGCAGCTTCCCTTCTATCCTCTGCATCTTCTCCCTCCACTCTACGAGGAGACTCACGACGACGCAATCTGACGAGGATATTCATTAGTTTGCGATCGACATACCGTACCCCCCCCCTTCTCTGTCTCACTTGGGTGTCATAGATGCAGATCGAGCCTTCTCCGTCTCTTCCTCAGCTGCTTTCTCGAATCGAGATGCGAGAGCACTACAATTAATAATTCCAATCAGTCCTCGATTGACGTCACTTACCGTACTCCTCCAGTCCTCACTCCTCTCACAACATCTCTTCCTCTTCCTCGTCCAATCGTATCATCTCCTCTAATCGATGGAATCTTCTCGAGGGCTCTCGCGAGAGAACGAGGATCATTCTTCACTCCCGCAAGAGGAGTTGATGTTCTCAACAATATACGTATTACGGATAACTCAATCAACCAATCTAAACTTTGATTTGGAAACGTTTTACCTAGATGAAACCACAATCCATCCCCTTCCCTTACCTGAGTACATGAGCAGGTATAATTCTTCCTTTTGTAGCTCCTCCCGAGTGAATGGAAACAGGTCGATCACTCTCTGAATCAAGCAGCAATTCCTCCTCCTCATCACGACCAGACCATCCTTGCTGCAATGAATCCTTCCTTCACTACTCACTAGTCCTCGAATATCGTCGTCTCCTCATTTTGCACACTCTCTCATCCACAGCAGTGACGAGAGACTGTGCCAAATGAAGAAACGACTTATCATCCTCCTCTCACCTCATCTCTCTGCTGTTCCTGTCTCATCTGCTGCTCATTCGCCGTCTGCCATTCATGAATGCCTGTAATTACTCCTCCTCCGTTATCTCCATTCCCCTTCTCTATTCCGCTCACTTCTCTCATTGTATCCACTCCTTCTCATCATTTCATATTCCTCCTCTCTTTCCTCTCTCTCTTCTACTCTCGTACTTCCACTGGTCGTCGTCGTTCCCGCCGGTGCCACGCGGTAGTCCTCATCCTGAAGGTTAACTTATTCTAGTCATCAAATTACATCCCACAACGGTTCAATTCACACACACTGTTCTGGGTGCAACATTTCATAGGATAATAAGTAATGTTTTCGGTAAATTAAATATTCGGCCCTTGACCCCCCCCCCCATTCTGACCTGTCCATGTCCCACTCCACTCTGCTGCAGCCCCTCACTTCTCGAGGAGGCGAATACACGAGAAGATGAGGTCGAACTGAATACCAACATGAGTACTCCATTAGTCCCTCCTCCTCACCTCGTGCTTCCTCCCACTCCTCTTCCACTCGATAGAGGTCCTCCTACCGTACTCGTTCCTCCTCTTCTCTTCTCCACACTCGAATTGTGCGGCTCGATCACTGTCACCTCTTGATCCGCCTGAAGAACACAAATTAAACACATTGAATACGTCAAAAATATTAAAAAAACAGACAGCTTCCGAGCCACTTGTAAGTTTTAAAAAATAGATTGCAATAAAGACGACATGGTGAGACAAAAACTCACCTTCGTCTGAACCTTGTCGAATGCAGCAGCCAAATTGCGAATGTGACCACGTTGAGGAATGGCACGACTCAAAACATGGAACATATAATCCCCCACTTGCTCAATCTGCTCACCGAATGGTACTTCCAGTGTACTTGTTCTGTTCGATGGGACCAACAACCTTCTTCTCTGTTCCTCTCTCCTTCTCAACTCTTGTCACTCCTCCTCCTCCCCTCGTAGTCTGAGGATGGAGAAGGGTCTTCTTCACGGGTGCCTGAGGGACGGCCATCGCACGATACGCACCGTACATCTGCAATACCCCATTGGTTTAGGTTTCTGATTTAAGCAAATATATAAATTAATAAAAAAAAAGATAATGCCCACCTGTTGTTGCTGTCCGAGGGCGGCCGATCGATAGGGTGAAGAGGGAGTGAATGGCTTGGGAGCCGATGTGATGGGAACGGACGAAGTGCCTTGCGACTCTGATAATTCATAGTTATAATCAAGTAATTTCCTTGTCGGAGAAAGATACTCCTTCCTTGACTCACTCTTATCATGGTAGGTGGTGTAAGCCCTCTCAGCCTCTCTCGATCTCAATGGTTGTCTCATCTGGGCCATTCCCTGAGGGGATACATCAGCACGAATCGCTCCCACTCGAGACAACACCGACTGTTCGTCCTCAATAGTCAAACAATAGTAATTGTGAAAAAAAAAAACCTTCCCCCCCAAATCCCTAAACCTTTACATAAACAAACTCATTAATGACTGGAAGAAGAAACATTTCAATGAACAAACCTTGGATATTTCCTCATTCGTCTTCTTCTCAATCTGTTGACTGCTCAAATCGTGCTTCATCTCATAGTGGAAAGTGGCGTCTTCAGAGGCCAGAGGACGGATCGAGCGCTGCGAATTTAGATGTTTACACATAAACAAATAGGAGGGGGCCTACCTGATAACCAGGAGTGCTCGGGGAGGTAATCACTCCCTTGGGCAATCCTCCCATCGATTGCCCTCCATAGGAAGGAAGAAGAGGTGGTGGAGGGGGAACGTATCCCATTGGCTGCAATGGAAGGAGTCATCTCCGTCCCTTCTCCGCTCACTAGGGTTCCACAAGTGAAACACTTCTCAATGGAGACACTAATTGAATTATCGTCTCCTTTCGAGGTCTATTTTTTTTGAAATGACAGAGACAGGCGAGGGAGGCGTCTCGATTTCGTTTGTCTCACCTGTGGCAGATATGCTCCAGTGGTTCCTCCCACACTCGATGGCTGTCTCGTCAGCAGGGGATTGTCCTCACTTCTCGATGAATTGGGAGAAGCACGGGCAGACAACATCGAGTTGAGAACTGCCGCTGCGGGATGCTGAAATGACAATCATTTAAATAATAGGCCCATCTTTATGCAAATCAAATATCAATAAACAAAAACACAACAATCGGAATAGGATGGCACTACTGACATTATTTCTTTCGAATGAATTATTCATCTTCGGTCTCTCGATATGGACGTATCCACTCTGCACTGGTCTCTGTCCCACAGATGACGACGCTCGTTTGATCTCCACGTTCACTATCTCAAGGAGGAGAGAGTTTGGTCAGGATTGATTCTCATGATTCAGTTACCTTTGGCTGTTGATGCATCTTCCTCTCTATCGGCTCCTCTCCTCCTCTCACCATCTCAATAGGCACTTGTCTATTCACTGGTCGTTGCAGATAGTTCGCGTAGACAGGCGAGTACTCGTGAGTGCCCATTCCACCCCTCTCTTCCTCTTCCTCAATCAGTTATCGATTACACTCGCCCAATCCTCATCCTACCGTACCTTCTGTCTGAATGCGGCCGTCTTCTGTGCTACCGTACCCTTGCTGGGCGAAAACAGGGCCTCGCTCATCTCTTAAATAGTCACCATTAGTCTTTCCTTCCCTCTCAGAGAAAAATGTATTTTGTTTTTGACGAAGTGGTTGTTAAATAAAAATCAACTTTGCGCCGCTGAGAAGATAAATAAATGGTAGCACAGTTTTCGGAGTACTCCCATCACTCATCCTTAGAGTTCGAGAAATAACACCACCGTCTCTTCATTTTACACTCTCATTCGTCGATCGAGCGAACGAGTGAGTGTGCAAAATGAAGAGACGGCGATATAATTTCTCGAGCTCTACTCACCCTGTCTATAGTATCCTCCATTGGTCGTTGTCATCTCCATTGAATTCACTCCTCTCGCTCCTCCCATTCCCTTCATGGCCACATTCGTATGGGCGGGCGATGGCTGCACGGGTCGGAGATGGTCGATATAACTGCTGGCTGCACTTGCTGCACCTGTCGCGTACTGCGACTTGAGGGTCGTCGAGGAGGACGAAGATGTCGAGACTGTTGTCGTCGTCTTAGAGGCTGATGCCATCGATCTGAGAGAGAGAGGAGAGAGATGATGGAATGAGAGTGAAGGAAGTGTACTTACCTGGCCTCATACTGTTCCACATAGCTCATATCATAAGTTGGAAGAGGGGCGAATCGAGATGATGAATGGGACGATGACTTCCTTGCTACATCTACAATCAAAGAGTTCCAATCATCCATGTTCCTTCCTTCCCTCACCTCCCATATCTCCATGGTCATAGAGTGCAGCATAGTGCTGTCTTTTCCTCTCCTCCTCCTCATCTCCCATTGGCTGATGATGTTGTAGAGTGCACTCTTCCTCGTGGGGAGGAGAGCAGGACGGAGGTGGAGGAGGTCCGACAGAGTAGGAGGAAGACTGGGCAGAGGGAGGTATCTGTCCAGAGGGGCCACGACGGGGTTTGGCCGATTGAGTTGCTGCAATGCACATCATTCTGAGACAAATCAATAATTCCAGACAAGTAATTCTGTTAGATGCAGTTGATCAGGCGCAAGATTCATGGGAACCCTAGAATCGCCATCAAAACTCACTACTAAAATCTTCACCTCCATAGTGGAGCGCGAATCGTTGTCCTGCAGCTCTGGCGATAGTTTCTCCTGTCTGAGTGGCCATTTCATTCTTCTCGGAAGAGGGTGAGAAGGGAAGGAAGGGAGTGGTCGATGAACGAGAGGCTCTCTGAGAATACAAGCATTCAACACTAATTTTAGGTTCAAAACATACTTCAAATGCCATATTTATATCAACATTTATTTTTTAAACCCTTCCTCCCCTGCCAGCGGGCACATACCGTCTCTCTACCTGATCCTGCCCACTTCCGGTCACAACAACTTGTTTTTTTTTGCCCAGAGGGCGTGCCGCCCTTTCATCTATGCCTCAAGACCGGTGGCCTCCATTTACAACCTCTTTCTATGCACGACTTCTTTCAGTACATTCGCACATCTTTCAAGGGAGTGCACGTCTAATTTGGTAAATTTCCTCCTACTACCGATGTTATTTTATCCCTTCATTCTACTCCTTCCCCTCACCACTACTTCGCTTATCATTCTCAATTGTGGCCACTGTCCTCCTCAGTCTGCATGCGCCATTGATTCGAATGGAAATGAAAGGTGGTGTGATAATTTTTTTTAAAATTCTGATGGCATTGTCATTTTCTTGTCAGATGCCTCTGCAACAAAGGTTTCACTGGCGATAACTGTGAGATTGTTCTCTGTGACGAGACCTCCTGTTTCGGTCCTGATTCAATATGCGAGTTCACCTCTCAAGGACCACTATGTCACTGTCAAGATGGACGAGAAGGATCCAACTGTGAACTACTCGAGTATGTCATCAACGAGTCTTTCAATACCATATTGTAAATTTAGGGGTGAAACTCATCCTTGGTCAACCTGCCCGAATGCGACATTCTGTGAGTAGGGTTGGCTTCGCAAGATTATAATCGCATTTCAAGATTGAATGACGCAGAATGATCTTGCCAAGAATTGGCAAAATGCCAAAATCATTTCAAGATCTTGAAAAACAACCAAGAAATTTCAAGATTTTCAAGATCGGTTGATCATTTTCCACCCACTCCGACCCCCTTCGGCCGGTATATCCGTGTAAAATGACGAAAAGTGTTGAATTTCAAGATCATTTCAAGAACCAAGATCTTGAAAAACAATTCGTTGTTCTTGCCAAGAAGGGATAATTGAGTTATATCTTTTCAAGATCTTGCAATCTTGCTTGGCAAGCCAACCCTATCTGTGAGGATTCACACAACAACGGAAGGTGTGATGAGGTTGACCAAATCCATAAATTCGAAAATGAATTATCTACTTTTACAGATTTGCAACAATCCAGAGTGTATCTATGATGGACACGACTGTTATTTAACCAGCGGATCATCTAAAGAACAGCATGATATAGTAAGAACATAACAATGTTGATTACAAATACTCAATTGTTTCAGGTGCGAACTAGTCTTCTTATGGTCAAAGTGGATCTTTCTCCCTCAATTTTCTTCTCAGAACGTTCAAAATGGCTAATGAAACTATCCAGGTTTCTCAACAAATCGGTCACTATTGCCCAACAGGGTGGATACGGTGAATAACAAGGGAAAATGATTAAAAATACTCGGTTCATTTTTTTACAGATCGCATCTTTGTTATGGATGAAAATGGAACTAGAATCATCGTCTCTGACGACGTATCTCCTCCACTGAATTTCACTTCCGTAGAAGTTGATCTCGCAATCGATATCTCGGAGTGCAATAACAATCTCGATGAATGTGATCACGCTTTCGAACAGTTGTACCACTCCATCAATGATTCCATTGGTTCGAAGGTAACGCTATTCCAATCAAAAATATCATAACCATCTTCCATTCAGGAGCTGTCTTCTCTCCACATATCGTTCGCTGCTGTTACCTATCAGCCGGACTCCGCTTCAACTCTCTCCAACTCTCATACATTCAAAATTATCGCAATCGTCTCTATCATAGGCGCAATCTTCATTATCGGAGTTCTTCAACGAGTTGTGAGAAAAAGAACACAGCAAGTCGAAGCTGACGAATATCAACTACAGACTCGTCAGTTTAGCCTGCGCCATTCCTAGCACTATAATCAAATAATTTCAGTGGAAGAATCTCATCTGCCTCCAATTATCAAGCGTGTTCGGCCTCAACGAAATTCTCATTATCAAAATCACCTACACATCATTGCTGCGAGCCCAAACGCAATTCAGATTACGGTAAAATACTTAGTGTTAGTATTCTACAATTTACTATTATTTTATAGGATCGAAATCGCACGTTGGTGAATGAGTGTGATTCTATGGGAAGAACGCCACTGCACGTATTGGCTGCACTCGGAAGAGGTCAGATAGCCTCGGTCATTCCCAACCGGTAGTCTAACTATTTCAGATGCGAAATCCTCCGACCTAATTACCGAGGATGCTCGAACACTGATTTGCAATGGCGCTGATGTGAATGTACAAGACAATGGTAGAGGGACCTAATATGCCGAGGTTCTCTAAATATCAAAATTTCAGAAGGCAACACTATCCTACACCTTGCGCTTTGGAACAGCCGCATCTCAATTGTTGAAATGTTGATCGATCATCCAAATATTGATGTCAAAGTCACCAATAATCGTAAGCAAACCGCAATGCATATGTAAGTGAACAATGGATCCTACGCGAAATATGCAAATACAAAATAAATCAACCCGCTTGCACTTCAGATGTGCTTCTCTGAGTGACACGTACAGTCTCGATCTACTACTCAAGCACCCTGATTCAATGGATACGGTGAATAAAGGCCCTCGTTAAAAATTGATCAATTTAATTTCAGCTGGAAATGATTGATATAGCACATAACTCTCCTCTAGTCATCAACATTCTCCATTCATCGGCGAACACAACATTCGCTGAGAAACTTCTAATTGCAGGAGCTTCCACTGATTACAACAGTAATGAGGTCCGCCTTAAATAATAAGAATCTCCGATTCAACCAATTCGAATTAACAGGGCCCCGTAAACGAAGTGAATTGCGAGAGATCAGCTCTGCACTATGCCGCCGAGTACGGACTAATCGAGCACATCAAACTTCTCATTCAACACAACGCAAAAGTGAATGCGATTGACATGTTGCGAATGTGAGAAACAAATTAAATTCCTTCTTTAAGCAGGCATTATTGCAGGACGCCCCTTCATTACGCTGTAAGGAGCAACAGACTAGATGTAGTCACGTTGCTCCTCAGTTTGGGTGCGGAAAAAGGAGTGCATTCTCACTACAATGAAACACCCGTCGATCTGGCCAAAAGGATGGGGCTCGATGAGGTCAGTAATAATTATCACATTCATACTGGGATCTTAACAGATCATCATCATCATAACATCACCGTCATTTCAGATAGTCCATCACTTCAATTCCGCCCCTCGAATTAAGAAAGCATCGACAAAACATAAACGAGCGACAATTAATACTAAAGAGGTAATTTGATGACGAATGCTGATTGTGCAAGTAAAATCAACAAATAATAATCACAGCCATTGCAGACGGAAAAGCGTAAAAGCAACGATACTGGATATCAAACCGAGTCTCCCCGTGACGATTTTAACGATGAAGTCGATCCAAACAATGGATCTGGTCCATCCCACTTCGTTAATCCCAATCTTTTCGATACTCCATCACCTTCTCTAAATTATTCAAACTTTGTTCAAGGTCTTTCGAGCTACTACCCAAATCAACATTATTACCATCCCACGCATCACCAACTCAATGCATCCTCCGATTACGTCACTCAAATCCACTCGACCTTCGAACAACCCAACAATAGGAATCGATCTGTCCCAGATAATCAACCCTTCTCCGATTCGTCACAATTTTATAATGCTTCAGCTCAAAATCATCCGTTTCCCCAATCGGATACTAGACAATGAGGTCCATTGCCACCTCTCACTTCCCTCCTTCGTCATCCTTCAAACTCGTCAGACACAACATATAATCTCCATGATGGACAGGGTTCACAATGAATGTCCGGAGAAAATAGGGTTTTGAAAAACCTATTAACCGTTTTTCGTTATATATTTAATTAGCCCCTATCCATGCCGAATGATATCTTTATTTGACCTTCCTCTTAAAAATATAAATAAATTGTTATCAATATTTTCAAAATAAATTTGTACGCACTGCTATGATGCACCCTTATCTATTCATCCCCACTGCCCCTGTATCCTTCTTACCTCCTTGAATGCCTCAAACTCCTCTCTCTGGAATTGAGTCTGATTGAATGGAGAAGGAGAGGGCATCGAGATATCCGCAGTGCCCAGATACGACTCACGAGAGTTTCGACTCTTCGGCTGCAATTGACACTCTTTCCACCCCCATCCTCTTCTTATCAGTTCGAAATATGGGTAAACATCTCATCATTCTGCACACGCTCTCACTTCTCTGGCCGGTGACAGTGTGGGTGAAATGAAGAGACGACGGATACCCGTATTTCAGGCGCAAATTCTGACCGTATTGAATCCAGCCGATGGAGGAGGGGTGTTCTCAACGACAGAAGTGTGAGAGGCCGACGAGACAAGGGCACGCAATTCATCATCCGACTGAAAGACAATGACTCAGTTATCACATGCATTCCATTCGTACCTCGTGATGTTTGAATATTCTTGATCCCCTCTTCGACGTCGGTTGAGGAGTCTTCTCGTGATCATTCGTACGACGAAACGGCTCAAATCATTACCAATTCCGATATTTAATCTATTTCCCATCTAAATTATAACGGCACCGTTTTACTTAGACATTAGACAAAAATAAATGTAATGAATAAAATATCATGAGCATGATTTAGTTTTTTTCCTGTGTGCGAGCCATTCAATTTCGGGATGATACGGTAAGGTAGTAAAAGAGTGTGACTTGTAATCAACGTACAATTCCCTCGATGGTCTTGTCTCCTCCGAATCGATCATCAGGATGGGAGTACAACTCGGGCTGATCAGCAAAGACAACTCCATCGAAACTGCGACGACTAGTGACAGACACGGAACGGGACCGAGACTGAACACATATATTCTTACAATTAGGAGATTTCTTTTGCCCAAGCTCTGGAAAAGCGAGCACCATCCAGTCTTGTGCTGGTCTGGTGAAGTCAAACAGTGCGGAACCGAATTTATTATATACCCCTTTCCTCACCTGTGGAATGGGTATATTCAGAGGTAGGTCGATGCCTGCTCCCACGAGATGAACGGACGCACTGCGCGATTCACGACGAGAACGAGTCTACAAACCATATAGTTTAATAAAAATAAGTGGATCAATAAACTCGCCTTCCCATCCTCATCGTTGGTCGATTTGACGCTGTGTGTAGATGACTTCCATCCGTCCTTCGGAGGAATGTACGGACGATCAGCCTCAATTATCACATTTATGTTACTCAATTTCTTTATGCATTTAAAAAATACTTTAAGCATTTTCTTATAATATAATCCATTTTATCATAAGACAAGATAATTAGTGTTTCCCTCACCAGACTGCCCAGTGAGGGCTCTCTGCTTCGATTGATTATCGCCTGCAGTAGATTCTCCTCTGTCTGCTCGCCTGCCTTAGACGAACGAGTAGAGTACTGTAATCATACCGTATTCCCCTCTCGAATGGATACTCAGTCTCACAATGGATCGATGACTGGTTCCTCTGCTCATTCCTCCATCGTACTCAACGTATCCTCCATGATGCTCGAATACTTCCTCATCATCATCCTCATTCACTGTCTCTCCCCATTCAGCCACGTCTTGAGTCGAATTCTGTAGAGTAAACAGTGTTCCTCCTTTTCCAAGGAGAAAATTCGAGCGCAATAAAGCAAATAAAAATAAAATTTTATAAAAGAAAATAGCGAACCGAGCTGAATCGACGCTCACGAGGAGCTGAGTGATGAGAGTGCTGCAAAGTATACATATTTAATAAATGTAATAAACAAATATACGTACGATGCTCATTTTGGAGAGGGCAGTTTGCATCGGATCCTGTGCCATTTCGCTTCTCACTGATCTCTACAAATCAGGGAAAGTTGAGTTATGTAAATAAGTAAAAAGCAATGATGACGAAATAATCACACAGAAAAACAACTAAATGTCTCACCAGACTCGTCTTGGATGCATGATGGGAGGGAATGTGCATCTGATTCTCATCTGTGAACTCTCCTCCGTGCAGATTACTCATCGAATTGTGGTTCCAATCCATCGTTGGGTGCTGATTCTAAAGGGTAAGGGTTCAACACTGATAGAAGCTTGATTTCATCCTACCAGACTGGCTCTCGACAGTCGAATGGCAGGAATGGGGGCGGTCGATCCTCCGAATGTCGTCTGCTGTAGACCTCCGTGTCTCCCATCGTCATTCCCGTCCACTCCACCCATGGCCGAACGCTGAAATTTTGGAATTTTCGACAATCATTTCGTAAGGAAAGTAAATTCTCCTTACCATGCTCATTCTGGATGCGTGATGAGATCTACCGCCAATCGAAGGGACATCAACTGTGTGAGTGGCCTGCGAATAGGTCAGTATCAATAGAATAGTGAGAATATTCGGAATATTGATGCAATCAATGGCATGAAATTCATTGAATGACAAATATTCAATCCTTACGATGCTTGCTCTCGATCCATATGCCGATCTCTGCTGTCTTCTTCCCTCTTCATTCACTGCAGGAGGAATGAATTCATCGCCAATCTCATCTTCGTGTCTCCACTCACTACCAGTCTGCAATTAAATAATTAATTAGCATTAATTATAAATATATTTCCGTGCAGTTTGTTTTACATAGCCAACGCACATCTCCAAAATGGCCATTCTCCATCATTCTCTCTTCTTCTCCTCTCTGTTCATCCACATGCTCTCCCCACTCCTCCACTGCCTCAGGAGGCTAAAAATATTATATTCAGATATTAGTAAATTAGAGTATGATGTCACCACAATCAATAATAACTTTAAAAAACCCGCTCACCACTTCAATCTCATCTCCCAACTGGGGCAGCTCAAGCTTTTCATGCTCTTCCAATCCCTCTTCTGTATCATCTGCACATGCGATGCACGATAGTCGAGAGCGCTAAAATATATTAATCAGTCAATCGAAACTCCTCCCCCCCCCCCCCCCCCCACCCTACTCATCTCCCATGTATGTCGTACCGTGCTCGTTCCACTTGTTCCATTCGTTCTTCCCTCCTCTTCAGGGATAAATCCATTCATTCCTCCATTCTCAACTTCTTCCTCTTCCTCACAATAGGCGTGCGAATGCTAAACAATGACAGTTAGTAGATCCTAATCCAATGTCAACAACGTACGATACTAGCTCTGGATGCGTGATGGGATGGAGCTCTGCTTCCGAATCCAACTTCTCCAGCAGTGTGAGAGTGCTACAGTTAATAGGTAACAACGATTAACACGGAACAAACTGACAATGCTGGTTCTAGAAGCGTGATGAGAAGGAGCTCTACTGTCAGTTCCTTCGGGTGCATGAGAGTACTGAATGGATGAGGTTCAATATAATAATAGCTTCAATCGACTCACGATGCTTGCTCTGGATGCATGGACTGATTGGGGACGACTTGCATTGAATGGAGCCACTCCCGCATCTCCGCCAGCATGAGAGTGCTGTGAGTGACATTTCCATTAGAGAACTCATCCAAGAACAATCTAATGGGGGAAATTCACTCACAATGCTAACTTTGGATGCATGATGAGACGGCGCATTGCTACCGTAGCCAGAACGCTGCAATACCATAATAGCAAGTAACATACTACCGTAATGGCGTACCAGTGAATGTCTGGATGCATGAGATACTCCTCCTCCTCCGAATACTTGCTCGTTGTTATCCCATTCGTCCACTTCTGGGGCATCCAACTTCTGAAATCAATTGAATAAAGGAAGGAAGTGATCTACACCAACAGACCAGACTGATCTTCGATTCTGATCGAGATGGTCCATTCTTCTCTTCTCTCGATGGAATATCCACTAAATCTCTTCCTGTCTGCTCTCCCCATTGATCTTCCATGAGTGCACCTCCACGAGACATAGATGAGTACTGAATAGGAAAGGATCAATAACATACATTTTCATTCCCAAACCGGGAACGAAAAATATATAGTGGTCGGACACAAAAATCAGGGGTAAAAGACTTAAAAACAGATTTTAATGCGGAAATATTGTGGTCTGACATCAAATATATAATGGTCTGATTACCGGCCCGATAGTTACGAAAATGTATGATTGAACACAACTGACGACACTGGTCTTGGATGCGTGATGGGAGGGAGTTCGACTGCCCAATCCCTGTCCTCCGATGAATTTCGCCCCTTCGACATATTCACTCACATCGGGAGCATCTGATCGATGAGATGCCTGCATATTATTGTTTATACTAAGTGTGAAACCCTAATCAACTTACTACACTCATTTTGGATGCGTGATGGGAAGGAGCACGACTACCGTATCCACGAACATCTCCAAATCCGACGTTATCAGGGACATTAGAACGATGAGACATCTAAAAGGGTTATTGAATAAGTCTATCCAAGAAATGAGTGTATGCAAATGTATATAATTTCTCATACCACACTGGTTTTGGAAGCATGTCTCGATAGTTGGATGGGCACTTGTATCTCCTCTTCTCTGGGTCCTCCCTCCTGATCCCATCCTTCAGCACCACGAGAATGCTAAAAATAGGAAAGCATTAATATAAATGATAATTTCGTGAAAAGTACGGATTACATATCAATAATTGTTCCTTTTCTTCAGGATACTCTATCATAGACCACGAATTGAAGAATGGAGAAAGCAAAGAATCATCAATCAAATTATTTTACTAGACGTTACACTTACCACACTGGCTCTGGAAGCATGTCTCGATAGATGGATAGGTACTTGAATCTCATCTCTTCTCAATTCTCCTCCTTCCTGATCATATCCATCAGCACCACGAGAATGCTGAAATTAGAATAATATTTCAAAGCAAACGCTAAAAAATGGCAAGTTTAAAAATGATATACCAAGCTGGCTCTGGATGCGTGTCTCGATAGTTGGACAGGCACTTGGATTTGATCTCCTCCGAATCCTCCTCTCTCCTGATCCCATCCATCGGCACCACGAGAATACTAAACACATTCAGTAAGGCATAATAACGTAGATATAGTCAATCCACTTACGTTACTAGCTCTGGATGAATGGCAAGATGGAATATGAACATATCCATTCTGTGCTCCTTGAGGAGGGACATCAACGTATTCTTTCTGCACCTCTCCCTCAGGCCATCCATTTGACTTGTGAGAATACTGTATATAATATATAAACAGTTAGTAACTGTATTAAATATATACGAAAGAAAACAAAGTGCTGACATGACTCACGAGCGAAGTATGAGATCGTCTATCCTGTGCAGGTTGAGTGCTCTCCCACTCTCCACCTGCATTCTCACTCTGTCGACGAGAACGATATCCTGTTTGCTCCCCGACAGGAATCTCAACTGGACTACCGAAGGCCGATCCACGAGAGAACTGACAGAGACAGACGTTAGACGGTAAGGTATAACTCTAATGCGTACCTGAGATGCTCTTGAATCGAGTCTCGCCCTTACTCCTTCGTCTCTCAATTCATCTCCTCCAGTCTCATCGCCCTCCGTCAGAATATCATCTCGACTACTCATCGCCACGTTCGCCGACTACAATTACAATTTAAATACCATATTAAAGTATAAATTTTAAAAATAGAGTACCTGACGCGAGGCCTGACTGCGCATGCTTCGAACGGAGGCATGACCATCATGGCCGCCACTGCCCGGAACGAGCACGAACTCGTCCTGATTCGTCTGGATCGATAGCTGAAATACACAATATTAATTATGCATTTGTATAGATACAATAATAAAACGAATAAAAAAGACAACCCACCTGACTCATACGATGCGCCTTTTCGAAGTTGGAGATGCTAGTGCGAGATCTCACGGAACTCTGACTATTTTGTCCGAATGCATTCAAGGCGTAGTCATTCTGAATTGAGGTAAAGTTGATCTGTCAGACATTAAATACAAACCGGATTGAGGAAGCCTTCATTGGGGTCGGCACCCAGACTAGAAGTGCGACTGCGAGTGGGAACATGAATTTCCTCACTCTGAACAAGTACCATTTAGTCCACACTACATATCGACACTCACAAATTCAGTAGTGTTCCTTCCGTGATGATTCATCTCACTTCGTTCGATTATCACTTCGGACTGGAAAGGGCAGTTAAAATACATATCTAAAATAAAGTATGAGTACCTGAAGCCCACTGCCATCTATGTCAGATGTTCCGAACGCACCAGTCGAGAAGCCTTTGTGATCGCGGACGTCTCTACGTCCCTCGTGTACGACACTGAATCAAACAGGTAAAACTAGATCAATGAAACGGAAGAACGTACTTGCTGCGGTTACCATCACTATCACTCGTAGTGTTGTGGACACTGCCGCCCCTTCCACGTTTGTTGTTGTTGTTGTTCTGCAAACAAACAAATAAAACAGGAAAAAATAACAACAAACAGTATGAAAGAATTTAAGCTTTCATACCCGCTTGCCTCTGGCCATTGTAGTGAACGAATCGGTTTAGTAGAACCGCCCAGGTATTCTGAAGATTAAATTATTAAAACAATAATCAAAATCAATCAATAATACGATAACCACAATTTAGAGAAAAATTAATAATTCAGAATATCGATCGTAAAAGCTACTGAATTCGGAAGTTCCGTGTAGGAGAAACTCACGCCTTTGACAGCTACCGTAACTTTTCTACCGTAATTACGAATGTTTTAGTATTCTAAAAATATTTTTTTTTGTAAATTTTTTTTTTAGAAATTTCTGCAAGTGACTTTCATCGTTGTTCGTGTTCAAAATCATATAGATAGCTTATTTATTTGCTTTATCACGAAAATCACGTTATTTTTGCGATTCATTCTGACAGTCAGGGGAATACAATTTGGAATGAGTTGACTTTTCGCTATGGACCATCTGAATGTTACTCGAATTGAACGTTATTTGCAGTTTGATTCTTACCGACAGTTGAGAAGAAGGAGATGGAGGGACATTTCTCACACAATCAGATGGATATTTGAAGAACTTCTGAATATTTCTTTTCGTATCTCTCCCCTTCTGCATTCTCTGACCTGTCCTATGCATGAAAATGTAAGAAGAGAAAGGAGAAAGATGACCGAATACGAGATGTAGATTGCAATGAGCCATTTCTTGTTCATCTGAGTCCTGTAGATATCAAAGATCAACTTTAACATTGAGATAAACTTACAATGAACATTTGCACGAGGGTTCGATATGGAAATCATCGATGTGTTCGACCATTCCTTTCTCTGAAGATCGGGTAGAATGAAGAAGAAAAAGGAAATCAATATTTCACTTTTGAACAAATTGCACTTGTGACTAAATGTGTGTTGAGTATCAGAGATTCCATTGTTTCTTCGTCTGCTTTCTGTCGTATTGTTGGAAAGTACCCCATTCAATCGAACGGACCTACAATTATTTCTCGCTTATCTTCCCAAAATTCCCTGACGCTACATCTGCCACACAATATTAGCCCCAGAGCTGTCCTACTGAACATTCGATAATTGGATAATTGACCCTGGAGAGAGTTCTTCCTAGTCACAGGGGAGACGGACGATAAATTCTTAGTCTGCCTATTTTCAAAATGAATCTCTTCTTCCTTCTCTCAGTTTCCCTATTCCTTCCATTGACGATTTCACTAAGATTAGGTATGTTCCATCTACTAAATGAATGGCGAACGCTCTCTCTCTCTCTCTCTCTCTCTCTCTCTCTCTCTCTCTCTCTCTCTCTCTCTCTCTCTCTCTCTCTCTCTCTCTCTCTCTCTCTCTCTCTCTCTCTCTCTCTCTCTCTCTCTCTCTCTCTCTCTCTCTCTCTCTCTCTCTCTCTCTCTCTCTCTCTCTCTCTCTCTCTCTCTCTCTCTCTCTCTCTCTCTCTCTCTCTCTCTCTCTCTCTCTCTCCAGCCGTATCCTCCGATGTTGATTTGGATGCAGTTCGCATCTTCACATCTCATCTCAAACCATCTTCACTCCTCCATTTCTTCCATCCTCTTCCAGTTTATAATTCGACTGATTCGTGTGAGTTCGTATAGAAATCACGAATTGTCATATTATTCTGCTTCTCTAAATAGTTTATTCCAATCTCCTCCTTTCAGTGTGTTCATGTGTCTCCTCAGGGGCCTTTACAGCCATTCTTCCGTTTTCTTCATGGACTTCTCATCTAATTCTATCTTCCTTAGCAAATAAAATTGGTCTCTTCACACTATCAGTCACTCCACCGAGACCGTATGATTGTATTTTTTGGATTACAGACGATTCTTTGGAGTGTTTTAGTTCCCGTCTTCCCTCAGTGACATCTCTTCATCCATCTCAATCCGCATTTTCCCAACCAATTCTCGCTCTTGTCACTCAATATTTCAATGCTTCAGGAAATGCAGAAGTCGCTATTCTCTATGAGAATCCAGAGGGTATTATCACGAATTTCCATTGTCCGAATCCGGTCCAAATCGAATAATTGCAGATACGGAATTCTTCCAATATCTCCTCACTTATCCCATTCAAGCGTATCTTGTGAAACTACCGGACAAAGGAAATGACGATTTCAAACCAGCACTCAAACACGTCTCAATCAAATTGGGAGTTCCACAGGTTCGTTGTTTTCCAGGCTTCATCCTGTGAGTATATGTATTGATTGAGATGGTAATATATCTCTCCCCCTCTCGTATTCATTCTCTCATTCGTCAAGCTGCCACAATGAATATGTGTACTTCTCATTATCACTACATACTCGCCAGTCTGGTAAGTTAATGAAGGAAATTAGACAATTTGAAGGAATTGAGGATGCACCTTCTCTTCCATTGCACTCGAAAGAAAATCAATCAGATACACACTCCGATGCATGTGAGGAAAAGATGATAGATCAGAATGAAGAGTAGTACGTGCAACATCAGATACGTGCAACATCACCACCTTCTCACTATATTCACCTCACGATTCAAGAGTTGATAAGATTAGATCGATTCTGGCCAAGGAAGGATACGCGAAGATACCGTATCAGGGGCTTACGGTATGTGGTACGATACATTCCGATCGAAGATTGATTTTCAGACGGAATTAGTGCTGCTATGGGATGTCATCACTATGATTGTCGAGACTGTTGAACGAGTCGGTGAGGCGAATACATTATTTATTTCTTGGGCCAATAACTTCCTTTTCTAAGGTGTTCACGGCGAGCCGTCCTGTGATGAGCATATTGATGAATGGGAGCATGGAGAGAAGATGACTGAGTATGCTGAACAGGTTAGACAACACCTCTTCCTTCATACTCCGAAATTCTCTTCAGTTGCATCTCTCCGGCGTATCGGGCCCTCTTCTCTTCGATTCTCGAACTGGTCAAAGAGTGAATGAGACCATTCGAGTATGGACGACGAGTAGTAGTGGAAGGATGGAACAGGTTACCAATTTTCATTTTTAAGATTCATTTATTCTGTTCGTCCAAACTGCCCTACAGATGCCGGAATGGTCCGGAAGCGAACGTCGATTCATCATGAACATTTCCACTAATGGACATTCTACTCAGAAGAAGAAAACGTTGGAGAATCACACCCTTAGTGTCACTGTTTATTTGGTGGGATTGGAAAGAATTCGAGAATAGAATAAATCTTGCAGGAAGAACCTTTCGTGATGAAACGAACGCCGAAGGATGGAGAAGTAAACACAGTTTGAGATTAATTTTCTTGAAATTCGTTCAGATTCTGGAAGGAAACGATCGATATGAGGGATATTGCATCGATCTACTCAAGATGATCTCGAATATACTCAAGTGAGTTGGTTCGAGATGACAAGTGAAGGGCAACACTCGATAGATTCGATTACATTCTGTACGAAGTACCGGATCGAGCGTATGGAATCAGAGAAGCCAATGGGAAATGGAATGGAATGGTTGGAGAATTACAGAGTGGGGTAAGCTCATTTCGATTTTTTTTTGATTTATTGTTTCAAATATATGAGGAAGCCGATCTTGCTGTTGCCTCTCTCACAATCTCCTATTCTCGAACAGCCGTCATTGATTTTACAGTTCCGTAAGTGAATCCTTCTGGTATCTTTGTTTACCGACTTTCGTATTGAATAAGTCTATTTCGGCATGATTTCTGAGCTGTCAGAGTGAGAATAATGTGCAGTAGATTGACACATGATATTATTTCCTTTCTCTTTACCAGTTACATGCATCTCGGCATCTCCATTCTCTTCCGTCGAACTGGTACTGTTCCTCCATTCGATTAGAATGTACTTCATTTTTCTCATCAGAGAACGAGTCATCATCCCTCTCGACCTTCCTTGCCCCACTCTCTCCCACTGTTTGGTTGAGCGTATTCCTTGCCTATCTCACTACTTCCATCGTCATTTCGTGCTTGTCCAAGTGAGATTACCAAAATTTTAGGAATAGACTATTCTCGGTTTCATCAGAATTTCTCCCTACGAGAATATCGAGCGAGATGAGACAACGGGAACTTATCGATCGATCAAGAATCAATTCACTTTGAGAAACGCATTCTGGTTCGCAGTGAGCTCATTGATGCAACAGGTATTAGGGGGTACCCCGATGACTGGAATCGGTCAACAGGCCCTGTTTGAAGTATTATGGAGTATGAGTATTGAGCATGATGGAAAAGTGTTTCAAAAAATACGGATAAAAATAGATGATAATTGAGGGAAGTGAGCTCTCTCCTCGTGCAGGAAGTGTTCGAATTGCAACTGCTGCATGGTGGATGTTCACTCTCATTCTTATCTCTTCCTACACAGCCAATCTTGCTGCATTTCTTACCACGTAACTCTATTTCTCTCTCTTCAAATTAATCTAGAGAAATTCATTTCAGTCGTCGCATGGCTTCTCCTATCGAAAATGCTGATGATCTTTCCAAACAGATAAAGATCAAATTTGGTACACTCGGAAGAGGATCGACAATGACATTCTTCAATGTTAGCTGAATCTTTTTCATGTGTGAGATTCACTTGCAGGAATCGCGAGTTGATACCTACGAAAGAATGTGGAAAATGATGAATTCAGCCCCTGGACTGTTCGTGGAATCGAGTGCAGAGGGAATTGCGAGGTATCCCCTTTTAACAATCGATCAACCGTATGATGCGGATAACTTATAATTTGACAGAGTGCGAAGTGGAGACTACGCGTATCTAATGGAATCATCGATGCTCGAGTATGCAGTGGAAAGAGATTGTAGACTTGTCCAGATTGGAGGACTACTCGATCAGAAAGGATACGGAATTGGACTACCAAAGGGTGAAAATAAGATAAAGATCAAAGATCAACTCTTCTCGAGGTTCTCCCTATCGTGAACCGATCTCAACGGCTATTCTTCAACTTCAAGAGAAGACCCTTCTTACTGAATTGAAGGTGAAATAGAGAAATTGGAGCGACAATGGAGAGTGAATTGCAGGAGAAATGGTGGAAGGATTCGAGTGTTGTCTGTGATCGACCAAGTAGTGCGAAGAGTGATGGTGAGATTAGATATGAGGACACCATCTGGATAATTGATTTTATCATACTCCCTAACTCCTTCTTCCAGAGACAGAGACGGATTCAATCGCTGGAGTCTTCGTTCTTCTTCTATTCGGAATGCTTCTCTCCATTCTTATTGCAGTAATTGAGAGATTCACTCGATCATGTCGAAAGAAAGATCAGAATGAACAGGTTGGCCAATGATTGAATGTGAGCGGAAAACCAATATTCAGAATGCTCCTTTGGAAAGATCTCTCTGGTTGCAATTACGTGATTCACTCTGGGAAAGAAGTCGAGAGAATGAGAGTCTCAAAAGGACCATTGATACACTCATTCGGTTTGTTTAATCATTTTATTCACAAGCACATCCTCATGTTATTCCAAAATTTCAGTGAAAATTTCCACGATGGTCGTCCTCAATCTTCATATGAAAATTCTCATGCATTGGCAATATCCGAGGGAGAGGGAACTGAAACGAAGGAGGAGACTCCACATAGAAAATTTAGCCAATTCCATCCACTGTAAATCAAATATTAATTATGAACATAAACATCGAACAACATGTGAGCAACGAATTCAATGATAAATCCAATTCATTTTTCCCTGTGAAATTCATCGACGTAATCCAGCATTTGTGTTGCTCATATTGTCATGAAGACATAGATCTTGACTACTTTTTGAGCTATCATGATGTCTCTTCATTAATCTCTTCATTGCGCAAGAGCTCTTACTTACTTTCACTCCAAAAATGGCACGTCCAAAAAAAAGAGTAAGTGCAGTATTCTTCACTTTTTTGCTATCATTTTTGACACTATTAGATTCGATTTATTTCTAAGAAGTATTTGTTCAAATTTCTGGGCAGAAGAGGCCCGGAGTTTCCAGATCCCTAGCCAGCGGCCAGATATAGAGGATCTCGTAACACCTATCTATCACTGTGTATTGCAATATACACAGGGACGGGTGGTGTAGGCGGTAATAGCTCGGACTGACTATCCGATTATCGCAAGTTCAATACCCACTCGGTACCTTCAGAAGGATGACTCCATTCTGCTTTGTAAATATATTTGTTTTGCGTCATTTTTTGCATGACATAAAGCTAGTGAGTGCATTATTCTTCACCTTTTTGCTGTATTTTTTGGCACTATTAGACTCTATCTATTTCTAAGAATAGTTTTCATCTGTGTATTGGGACACTTCACTGTACAACTTCGAGCTTACAGCCACCCCCCTCCCCCCTACAGAATCCAATTAAAGGTTCAACCAGGCGTCATCACCTTTTTTTGCTTTTATGATTTTTCGTCTGGATATCAACACCACTGCTATAAATTGTTCGTGAAAGCATCCCGATTCGATATCTGTCCAATGATTTCCTTTACCTTACAGAAAGGGGACTTCACAAAATATAATAAATCTAAATTTTGGAAAAGGCAGCCCGAAAATGATAAGAACGGACTTAGTTTCAACCCCATTTTGCACTTCTCCCCTTGGCACGTGATAATGACTTCTCCCCTTGGCACGTGATAATGACCTCTGGTTTCACTCTCATCCAATTCATCTAATGAATGGCAAACCATCTCTCTTTTCACTTCCGTTGATCTATAAAAAGTGAACTATGCAAACTTTCTCTTCTTTTTCTAATGCAAAGTGGTAGCCTCCTCTTCCTCCTTCGTTCCATTCAATCGAACGCCCTTTCAGCTGTGAAGAGTCGCTGATTTATACAGCAGATAGTTGTCACTTCTCGTTTTGATGAGAACTGAACAGTCACTCCTCTGGAGTCAATCGCTTTTCTGCAAATCAGTGTCATTTCCTCCGAACTATCTTTCAATATTTCTCTTTTTTCCAGAACCTTCATCATTATTTCGATCACTTATTTATGAGAATGTAGTTGTGTCCCTCACAATCGCGGTTTCACTTTCGATCCCTTCGTGCCATTCGACCTTTCATGGAACTTTCTCCCCATCATCCACAACTCTCTCTCTCTCTCTCTCTCTCTCTCTCTCTCTACCTCACTCTTCCCTCCCTTCCTTTTCTCCTCCTCTTCACCTTGGTTGCACCTTATCCTATCGCCCTCTCGATTATCGAAATATAGAAATTAGTACTTGCGTTTATATTTTAATATTACCACTTATTCATTCTTTATGTCTCTCTCAGATGCGAATACGACTTCTTCTGTTACTGTTCCTTGCGATCTCTTCATCACTCACGGATATGAAACGTCTTTGTGTCTGCGGGTTTGTTTATTGCATTCTAGTGATCCTTCCGGACTATCCATCACATCCATTGCAGTACTCGTCGTATCCCATGTGAATGTCCACCAGAGCAGACGAATAAACTAAACAATCTACGAAATCGCGTATTCCGTGAGTTATCCCATCTCCCCTCAACCGATCTCAATCTAAACGAGTAATCATCCTTATTCTCTCCTTCCCTATCGATCCTTCCTCATCCATAACAAGTCGCACCCTCTTTTTCATCTCGTTCTCACTCATTTCTGTTCGTCCTCACGGCTTTTTTCTCTGCTCTTATCTACGACACTCTTTGATTGCTGCCAACACAATTGGGGACAATGATCGCACAATCACATCCCTAAATTCGTTGTGTAGTAGGGATGCTAGGATGAAGAAGTAGACTTTTCATTCTGCACTCTCGTTACACTCATCGTCATTCTCGTTACACTCATCGTTGAAGGTGTACGAATAATGCACAGATTCTTCAACTTGACAGTTCTACATTGACGAAAGTGAGCGTAAATGTCAGGAGCCTTCTCTGTTCCATTAGCCCCTGTGCCGAAGCCAATTCAGCCGCAGTACTTTGTCCTGTCACGAAATGTCCAATCTACTCCATACGGTGAGCAAATGTCTAAATTTTGCGTCTATTTCTTAATTTGAATTGGCCTAGTCCTGATACACCGAATGACGAAAGTGTTTATAATTACGGGATGACTTTACCTTTTCTTGAATTTAGTTCCCAGCTACAACATCGATCAACCCATTGGCTACGTACTCACGACATCCGCTGCTGAGGTTGATAATCGTTGAAAATCAGGCGAATAACATGTAATCATCTCGACAGGCGTTCTATCTCGACGCAACAACGGGTCAACTGGTTCCCACCACTCGACCACGGCAATTTCAGCTGCAGAATCCAGTGCCCAATCCAACCATATCGGTATACTATTCTTATGACTTACACCGGATTACGATCTTATGAATATTAGTGGATGAAGCGGCAAGGAAAGCTTTATTTTTCAGCAGCCTCCGTCATTTCCTCAACAGTTCCATCAGTATGAGCAACAGTCGATTCCTCAACCTCCTCTCACAACAGCATATCGACAGTCATTCCTCGTCAGTGGAGGAGTGTCACAGGTGCAATTAACTAATTAATCTCTGATTATTATTATAAATATTTAAATCTAGACGGCCTTTCGTCCAGCCCGAATGATCCCTCCCGCTCCTTCGAGTATCGCTCTCTACAGAAACAATCCTGGTTCATTTGAATTAATTAATCCGACTCTATTCGACATCTAACTTTTCTTGTAGATGTCTCATCATTCTCCATCCCTCCTCAAGAATTTCACTTGCCAGTTTCTTCTCCTTATTACCCTCCTCAGCGGCCACCAATTCAGTATAGGAATATCCAGTCTCAACAGGTTTCATTGAATTGTTGTATGCCTTTCTTTGCTTCCAATTCTAACATTTTCTCAATTGGGTATATCTGTCTAACCCATTTCTCAGTCTCGTACGTCCGTTCTTGGGCGGGCCGAACCTAATCTCGTTCCCGTATCTCAACTAACTCGAGTCGTCAAACAACGTCATGAGAAGAAGTTTTCTCTCGAGAAGCCACGGGTACTCTTTCTATCCATTCCTATACAATTCTCGTTCATCCAAGGGAGTCATTTGGGTAGACTACTTACTTAACTTTCGTTGTCGTTCCAATCATTCTTCATGTAATACTCGATTGGCTAATGCTTACGAGAGGGAGCGAGACTACTGTTGCCATTATGATCAAAGGGAATGACCTGACACTCAATGATCACTAAAACAAGGAAAGAATCACTGTAGGGATGGGTATTCGTCCGTTCTTTACGAGCACCTTCATTCCATAGAGAGAGAGAGAGAGAGAGAGAGAGAGAGAGAGAGAGAGAGAGAGAGAGAGAGAGAGGAGAGAGAGAGAGAGAGAGAGAGAGAGAGAGAGAGAAAGAGAGAGAGAGAGGGAGCATTACACAGGAAGGGGTCAACCACTTCCTTCTCGAACCATTCACTTTCGCGTCGAGTGAGATACACATCTCGTATGATGGGAACAATGGTTGTTCAAACCCAATACAAAAACGGGTGGTTGGTAGTGAACGTAACATGAAAATGATGTGAAACAGAAGATCATAAGGGATAATTTCAGCCTGGAGACGTGGAAGATTTCTCCTTTGTCGATACAGGAAATGGAGTTGTCGTAGAGGAGAGTGATATCGATAGAAAGTACAAAGTAAGCAGAATTGCAAATTGATTGACAGAAACTGATTGTGGCTGGCTAATCATTTCCTTTGTAGTCCTTCATGTCTGGTTCTCCTCCCTCTGCTTCAATTGGAGAACCGGCAGAGATTGTAAGGACGAAACCACGAAGTCTCCTGGAGACACTGCCTCCTGGATTGATTGCTAAGGTCAGTCATAAAAGTGAAATCGAGATTTTAGAGCTCAATTATTTTAGGTAGCAAACAAGATCGCATCAAAACTTCCTCCTCCGAAGTTCTCCTTCTCTATCACTCCATCGAAATCAAGTCCTAGCTTCCACTAAACTTATCGATGATTACTGCATTGTTGTAGGAACATATTTATGGTCCCTTTCATTCAACAGTCAAACGTGTCTTTCTGTACAGGTCTCTTCTTACCTTTAGTTCAATGGCACTTTTGATGCTGAATATTTATTTTTTAGATTTCTATAAATATTTTCAATTGAAATTCTCCGTTTGTTAAACGCAGAACACACACAAGTTCCATTGCAAAATTGCATGATGTAGGAAGTTAGATATCAATAGGCTGAAGACATCATTACAATTAGGACATTGTTGTTGTGGGGAATCGTTTCTAAATTCGACGTCAAGCAGTGTGTATTTTGGTGATCCTTCACGTGATTTTACGTGGCCAGATAATGGTTAGATTCACGACAAAGTTGATAGCTGTTGCTCTTCTAGGTTTATATGCGTCACGAGTTCGTCTGAACAGGGAAACAACTTCTTATTTTCGAATAAAACGTTAGCTATTCTTCTCTCTTTGTGTCACTTTCAATCTCAGTATGTGATCCCGATCATCATTTATTTATTCTTTACCTATCTACATTATCTCATTGAACACTTTCTCATTCCTTCTTTGCATGATCCTGAATTAATTTCTTCACAGGATGACTCCTACATCAATCCTTCTTCTACTCGCGATTTTTCAGTTCGTCCTCTCAAAGGTCAGCCAATAATATGTCTCAGATATTCCGTTGATATTTGCAGCCCTTCTCTGCTGATTTGTCCTCCTCTCCATCGATGAGAGAACCGACAGAGATAGGGAATACGAAGCCACGAAGTCTTCTAGAGACACTTCCTCCTGGATTGATTGCAAAGGTCTGTGAAGCTAGGAAGGGAAGAATACACGATCTTCAGAATTCGTTCAGATGATGAAGAAGATCATGACAAAACTTCCTCCACCCAAGTTCACTTTCTCTATTAAACCATCCAAATCAAAACATAGTTCGAATGAACAAGAAAGGAAGGCACACATATTGTAGAAGATGATCACAATTCTCATTGATCTTGTCTAATCTATCTTGTCCTTAGCCTCTTATCCATGCAATCAATGATGAAAGTTTATTCGATCGTGTAGCATAAAATGATTGCTTTATGAGACGAGAAGAAGCAGAATCTACTTGAAATGGTGAGATCTAGCTGATTGCATAGGGAATACTGGTAATACTGGGGGTAAAGTGGCAGGAAAGTGAGGATTCTCGACTGATGTAAAGGTAGGAGAATCAATCGGGCTTGTGAATAACGAGTGATTACATTAAATGAATTGAGTCGAAGCAAAAACTACAGGGAACGGTAGAATCTAGCTGGATGATAGTGATTACATAAATCATGAGTGAGTCAGACCAAACCAGAGAAAATCCCTCTCGCTCGATAAAGGAGGAAGCGCATAAAAAGGGATGAAGCGAGGGAACTAATCTCTGGTCTTGTCTGAATGGATCTTCATTCTTCTCAATATAGATGATGATCAACATCGAATTTGTCATTCTTCTCACTATGGGAATTCTCTGCGAACGACTGCAATTATGAACAATTAGAAAGCTTTCATTGATTGATCTCGGACTTGCGAAAAGTAAAAGGTAAAGATGCAGCCACGTCAAGCGATTTTACAGTCGTAGGATAACGCTACGTGGGTCTGACCTAATTTTGTTATATGCCTAACATCGGTAAGGCCGGCTGTTAGGCTTACGACAGAAGTTATCTTTTTTACATCTTATTTTTGCTAATAAAAATGAATTAATATTAGCCCCCTCCCTGCCCCCTTCGCACCTTCTGTTGAGACTGAGCGAACTTTCTGTTCTGTTCAGCGAATTTGTCTCTGTACTGAGCGAACTCATCGAAGGACTCGTGAGAAGTGAACGCGAACTGAAATGAGAAAAGTTTGAATTGTTCCCAGACCCTTTCCCGGATTTTCTTTGTTGGAAATAAGGGAGGAAATACTCTGCGAGTAAAATCTGAGCCAAAAAAGAGAGAACAGCTCCTTTCCCTTCGTACCCGACTAGCTTCGTCATCCTCAGCTGCAGCAGCTTCCGCTGCCTCGGCCGCCTTTCTCGCCTTCTCAGCCTTCAGCAGCTGCAACTCAATCATTTGTTATCGGTTTGAATACTACCGAACTTTCCTCCTCTTGAAAAAAAATGGAAACTAACCGCCTTCTGATGTCTGATGGCCTCAGAACGGTCCAGATACTTCTGGATGTACTGTAATGGAGAAGATTACACAGTGAACGTACCAATTGAGCAGTGCTCAAGGCTAGATAATCATTATTGCATTCAAAGAGGTACAGATATTTTGGTTTGAAGGTAAAGAAGGAGTACCACGAAGATAACTGAGTTCTCGCTCTCAATTTATCGTTCGAGATTCGTGCAACCCTTTTAAAAAAGGTGATGAGTAAAATCATTTACAAATTCTCCCACTATGTCGAACGAGCAGGGGCCGTTATCGCATGATTCGGCCGACGAGAAGGAAAGAAGGGCTGAGAGGGCAGTAAGAACCAGAAGGAATTTGATCATGCCTGAAGAATGAAAATGATTATGATTTAAATGATTATGAAATGTATGAAAATGTTCGTTCGAAGTGAACACGAGCTAGAGGTATGATAGGAATATGTTGTCAATGGAGATTATCAATCAAGAAAACAGTCAACGAATGAGTGATGAAGAATGTCTAGGATGATCGGAGGAAGTTCTGAAGGCTTCTGCGATTCCCTCTGAAATTGGACGAATTTATAGGCAGCAGATGGCCTTTCATAAATAATTTTCTTCTCAGTTGACTTCTGAACGATGGCTCATAATTCAGTCCGTAATGCAGGGTTATTCTCCTCTCTTCTCCCCATTACCACGCATTCTTACACTGTTTCCTCACTCGAGATCAAGCTTCGTTTCTTCTCTTCATCTTCCCTCTCATCTCCATTATCGATACGGAGCTTCTTCAAGGAATGAGACGCTGAGTGGGCTGTGAATTATGATGGGATGAGAAAGAGAAAGAGAAGGGAAGAGCAGGTGATTCCGCTATGACTGCTTCCGCCTTAAGACTACTGTAGTCATGCGATGACTTGGATAATGAACCCACTTTTTTCGATTAAAAAGTTCATATGTCCTTCATATGTCCGTATGTCCTAAGGGATAAAGTAAGTGTCTCAATGTTTCCTCTCATCTTCCTCGTAGAGTAGAATGAGCGAAGGAAGGGGATATTATCACCCCCATTACACCAAGGAAAAGTGATTAAACGAAGCGACGAATGGCTTGTTTTATGTACTGGATTCCCTTCAAAACGACCGATTTCTTCATTCAGGAGAAGAAATTGAGAAAGTGAAAGAAATTCGATCTTGCCTACTCACAGTTTTTTCCTCTTCATTTTTCCTTTCCTTCTCTAATTCATTCGCATACTTTCACTTGTACAGTTCGATTTGCTTCGTTTCTTCGCTCTTCACTCTCCATTTCATCTTAATTCTCACATTCGCGTCATCTCTTTTGTTTTTTGGATTGACCAAAGGTAAAAATCGTGTAGTGCATCGATAGAATTGCACTCTTACACAATTTCCGTCCACTTTGACTAAGAATGGGCGAGGGTGGTCATTATTTTGTCACCTTTCCAATTGTTTGTTGTCCCATTTGATCGTCTCAATTACCTCCAATCTCCTTGTTTCTCTGTTGTGTCCCCTTCCCCTTCTTCTTCTTCTCCTCTTCTTCATTCATTCAATTACTCGAAGGGAACGATCTCTCGCCGAATAAGAGAAGGAAGCGTAGTGCAGTTCACTCAAAAACTGTTCGGGTACACGGTCAATCTCTCGATCTCTTTCCCCTTTCTCTTACTTGATCGATCCATCCCATATCATCTATCAATTTGTTTGTTCCCTTCGGGGTGGAAGAACACACAAATCAACCGGGGTTAAATGGCCTTACACTGTCAATCCAAGCGAAAGATGAAGAGAGCTTTTCCGAGGTTTCGTAGCTCCCACTTACTGTTCTCAAAGTGTTATTTTAGATTGTTACTCACACTTTGGTAGCAGCATGAACTCTTCTCATGCAGTAGTAACACAAACATGATCTATCGTATTCTTTCCTTCTCTATCCTCTCTCGATTCTCCCTTATCTCTCTCCTTTCTTCGATCACTCCCACTGACTTCTCAGTAGTCACTCAATCTCACTTATAAGCAGCACTGACTCATCGAATCTTGAGTATTCCCGTCACAGTTCGTGATACACCTCCGACTATTCGAATAACACTCAGTCATTCTTTCCCTTTTCTAATCCGCTTTTGAGATTTGTCGAACATTCTTTGTATTGAATCCGATCCCCCCTCCCCGCCGAATTCAATTCATTCTTCATTCCAGGATGACTCGACCATCGACCGTCCTTCTAATCGCAATTGCTCAATGTGTATTCTCACAGGTAGGCTAATTCCTGGGAAAATGATAATTGGTCTGTTGAGGTTTCTCGTGGGCCCTGTCACATCCAGAGTAACAACTTGGCGTGTACAAGAAATGGTTTGATTCGATCATTTTCATTCTGATTCATGAGCAGATCATAACATACTCAACATAATTCTTTACATGATCGATCTAAATTAATTGAGTTGAGGTTACTACGAAATGACTCAGTGCACTTCTCGTGATTGTTTCTGTGTATCTGCCAATAATGGACATATCGCTGAAGAAACGAGAACGGGAGATGGAAAGAAAGTTCCCACTTGCTCCAGTGAGTCGTTATTCTTTGTAGAAGTTGAATCGTACCTTTGATAACATAGATGAGTTCCCTTCAGAATGTCATCTTTTCCTTCGTGAGATCTTCTCCTCTGGTCTCTCCCTCTCCTCCACAGCATACGTTCCCGTATGCGATAATAAGTCTGGTCAGTTACACTATTCACTTTTAGATATGATAGATAAGTCTTCAATTGTCTCCTTTCAGGTGAATTCAAGCCGATTCAGTGTCATCCTGCTCGTAAGGAGTGTTGGTGTGTGGAGACGAAGACTGGAGAGGAAATCAAGTGAGAATGACAATTGTGTTTGATCCTGAGTATTTCTAAAATAGAATTTATTTGAGCTGAAGCGTATCTGCAGTATAATTTCGGTCAATCTGATTTGAAATTATCCAGGGGCTCCCGCAAATCAACCGCCAACAATGAGATTCTTCAGTGTGCTCCTTCTACTGGAGGTGCTCATCGGATTAATTACTGATTCTAGATAAGCCATTCAGGCAAGGGCGGTCGTTTTCCCACTGCTCTGAACGGAAAGAAGATCGAGTATCCCGTGGCTAAGGAAACATGCAAGAAAGCCGTCGATAGAGGACAGGCTTGCAGTGGAAAGAAACCCGCAGTCATGGTCAGATTTTTTTTTCATCCTGTAGTTCACAATGGGCTACAAATCAATAATTTACCAAGAAGCTGGAACTGAAATAATTGTTTTCAGTACTACTTCGACACAACTCACGCTGATTGTTTTGCATTCGAGTATCTGGGATGCGGTGGAAACGAGAATAGATATGAGAGCAAGAAAGACTGCCATTCAACCTGCAATCTTAGTCAGCTATCCTTCCATTTACCATTTTTGATCATGACATATCAATTCCTATTAAATCTTTTTTCAGTGGACATGTTCTCGTGCTCTGGACTCGTTGAAGCAAAGGGACAGTGCAGAGCCGGAGATGTGAGTTGTCATTTATCTTCACTTATTCTTTTTCGGTGACAAAATTCTCGTAATCAAGATTCTCCATCGAGAATCGTTGTTTGGAGAGCACCTTTCCATTAGTTCGATCATTTTAGAATTTCCCTCCCCCTCCTCCTCCTCTCGGTCAGACTGCCAAGCCCACTGAGAAACCCAAGCCGGACTGCCCCGAGGGATACAGGCAAGCCTTCATTTATTTTATTACTTTCATTCTTTAATTTTCAAGAATTCAAACAATCATAGATAATTGAATCAAAGTAAAGATTGAACAACACAATACTCTTTCAGATGTCAGATGGGCGCTTTCATGGGCTTCTGCTGTAATATTGAAGTAGAGGGTCAGTTTGTCCTCTCTATCATATGATACTTCATGGCACTCGAAGTCTTGAGCCAATCAAATCTTATATTTAGATTTCTACAATAAGGAGTACAATCCGACGTGTCCCAATGGATCGAAGCCGCACAAAGATAATAATGGAGACTGGGATGAGACAAGACTAGGTGAGTTTATTTTCTCTTTCGTCATTCCTCCCAAGTGATCCATTCATCATTATCTCTTTCAATGAATTGAGAGTGACTAAGTGATCCATTCATTATCTAGGTACCAACTGCTCTCACAACTTCTGTCCTTCGAACAAGAAGTGTCAGCAGGGAGCTCTATTCGCATTCTGTTGTTGATTTTTGATGTTTATTAATCTTGCCTCTCGATACTGTACATTCTCCCTTCCCCTTTAGGCATTGGTACGAGTTTCCCCCTTGAATTCAAACATTTCCATTCACCGGTTGTAATTCCCTCCCATAATAATCTTTTGAATGTACAGATCTTGCCAAGATAAAAAATCATTCAGTTTTCTGTGTTTCGATGTTCGATAAAATAAATAACATTTTATTAAGCATTCCGATTGCTTATTCACAATTAGCTCTCAATCAAAACCTAAAACTCTCAGGTGCATAGGGGAACGATAATTATTGAGTGAGTAAAGTAATAAGGAATCAATCAATAAAATACTAGTTGAACTAGATGATCGATGTCAATATTCCTTCCTCACAATACAATATTAATTATGATAAATAAATATTATCACAATAAACTTAAATTGAGCATTATTTTAGTGCGGTGAGGGACTCGAGGTGGGCCTGCGTGGCGTGGGTGGTGTGCTTGCGTGGTGTAGATGGCGGTGCATGGAGTGTGTGGAGTGCGTCGACGATTACTATTGGTGTATGTGTGTGGGTGTGTGTGTGGTGAGTCTATCTGTGCGTGTGCAATATAGTGCTGGTGCGTGAATTGAGGGTGGACTAGCGCTAGCTATTGACTACGGTATCGCTTCGTAGAATTTTGATTGATTGGTTGGTGGTGTGGAGGATTGGGAAACCGCAGACTACCGTAATGCAGAGGCACACTCGGGGGTGAAAGATATGGGGGAGCTGAGAGAAAGACTTGAAAGAGAAGCATAGGCAAGAAACCGAGGATGATCGGGCACTGAACACCGGCGGGCCGTATCTACTAATTAGGATGAGTAAGAAGATGTAAACGGCACGTGAAATGGGGAGGGATACGGTAGAAATCAATCGATAACAGTCTCTTAATTCTCCTTCTTCTCATCATCGACGAGTGCCTTCCTCACACGATGACGACGTCGGAGACAGCAAACGCCCTGGAATGAATACGGTAGATCGGTCGATGACTACCGTAATCCTCTCTTCCCCCTCGGGACTGACCTGCATGCACTGAGCGTAGCCGGAATTACAAGCGCAGCTGTTCGATCCGGACATTTGATTGCACATCATTATGGTAGGTGGCTGCACGTATTGCTGAAAGAGAACCGGAGATTAGTCGAGCCGGCATTTCCCCAACCCGAGCCAAACCCACCTGATACTGCTGGACGCACTGCGGGGCACACGACGGCTGGCACTGAGGCACGCACTGCATCGACGGCTGAGCCTGCAAAGCCGGGAATTAGGAATCTGAGTCGGACCGGGAAATTGAAGAGCCGGAAATTGACTTACTCCGCAAGATCCTCCGCACATGGACGGCGCCTGCTGAACGACGATCACCTGTAGTGGAGGGTATTGATTATCTCCTACCGTACTCCTACCGTACCTGCTGGTTATTGCAGCTAGACTGGCACGAGTTGGTGCATGCAGATTGACAGGCCGAGCTTCCTCCGCACGACGACTGACACGACGGAGCACACGCCTGCACGCACACGGCCTGAAGAGAAGGAAAACGTCGCCAGCGCACACAATGAATAAATGGACTAGGACCGTAGACATTAGTAAATCGCACCTGCTGCTGGTTGCACTGCGGGGTGCACGATGGCTGGCAGGCGGGCACGCACTGAGAGGGAGCCTGCTGCAAGGGATCAGAATCATGTATTGAGCATCAAGGCATGCCGAGCAATGCCATTTGTACACTTCGTACGATATTCTCTACAAATCTGCTGCTATTGTACATAATCACTATGGATCCCGGTGAGACATTGGAAAGATAAGAATAATCGTCTCACCTGAACAACAACCACTGGCTGCTGCTGTCCGCATGACTGCTGGCAGGAGGGAACACAAGCCTGGACGCACTGAGAGTTGCCCGAACACGAGGTATCACATGAGGACTGACACGAGGTTGAGCACAGCTGCACCTGCAGATGGGAATAGGAGGGACTACAGTATTTCACCCGGTCATCTCGGAAGGAGCACGAACCTGCTGGTTGCATCCGGAGCTGCAGGATGGTTGACAGGCGGGGGCGCACGATGATCCAGAGTTGGGAGGCTGAACGACTACCACAGAAGCTTGAGTCTGCTGGACGCACGATGACTCACACGACGGAAGGCACGCCTGGTGAGCACGAACATTACTACTTTTAAAGACTCCTTTTCAAATTTTGACAAGGGAATCGAAGGCGTGGCGTGAAGGGGGGAAACGTCGGCGTACCTGGACACACGCGGCGTTCGAGCTGCACGACGACTGGCACGACGGCTCACAGGCGGCTGAGCAGATCTGCAAGTGCGATGGTGAGGAGAGGACGACGATTACCAAATTAACTATTCTGATCAACATTTCATTGCGTGTGCCCTATTAGTATACGTCGTCGTACCTGCTGCTGTTGGGCGCACTGTGGAGTGCACGATGGCTGACACGAGGGAGCACATGAAGGCTGAGGAGCGGACTGTGTCTCAATGGTCACAACAATCTGTAAAGGGGCCGGAGTCAGAGGAGCAGTGGGCGGAGTCAGGGTACCTGCTGCTGTGCCTGCTGCACGCAGCCGGAGTCGCACATCGGTTGGCAGGCGGCGGGACACGCGTTCTGGACGCACGATGAATCACAACTGTAATGAGGAATTCTCATGAATTTCTAGGATGCAGCGTGTAATTTTGTTCGAAAAAATAAAACTAACGAAGGCATGCAAGAGCTGACGCACTGCTGCTGAGGCTGAGCGACAACGACCACCTGAGCAGAGATCAAAGATCAATTTCTGTCCTTTAAAGATCAAAGATCAAACCTGCTGAGCAGCCTGTTGGACGCAGCTGTTGGAGCACATTGGCTGACAGGCGGGAGCGCAAGCCTGTTGGATGCACGAAGAGGAGCATCTGTAATAAGAAAATGATGAAATTTCATCGATTATGAAACGTCGCCCGCACTCGGTGCACGCATACACCACACCACTCACGATGGCATGCACTGCGAGGCGCACTGAGCCTGAGGAGGAGCCTGGACGACGATGATCTGGGGCTGCTGCTGAAATGAGTCTTGTTCAAATGTTGACTGGTCGACGATTGGTAAACGTCGGTGCGATGATACACCACTTACATTCTGGTTGCAGTTGCAGTTGGCGGATCCGCAGCACGAGACTTGCTGCTGGCACTGAGGCTGACACGAGGGCATGCACTGAGGGGCACACTGCTGCTGCTGAGGAACAACGATGATCTGAATGATGGTTTGGTTGACGATTACCAATCATAAACTTTGTCCATTTTTTGCATTGCGTGAGCTAATGTGGTAAACGTCGCCCTGTTCTTACCTGCTGCTGCTGGCATTGCTGAGTGCACATGGGCTGGCAGGACGGAGCGCAGGCTTGCTAAAAGGATGGACTTTGATCTTTGATCTTCGCTCTTCTTCGTACCTGGATACACTGAGGTTGGCACGAGGGCATACACTGGGGAGCGCACTGCTGCTGAGGAGCAGCGAGGAGAATCACCTGAGTATCAATTATTGATTCATCTATTTTCGATAATCAATAATCTCACCTGCTGCTGGCACTGCTGAGAGCACATGGGTTGGCATTGGGGAGCGCAGGCCGACTGGAAAAAATAAGTTATTGATTGTCGATGATTATTGTACATTACCTGGATGCACTGAGGTTGGCATGAGGGCATGCACTGAGAGGCACATTGCTGTTGCTGAGGAACGATCACGATTTGCTGAAGTTACGATTTGACTACTCATGATCCGATGAACACTCGTACCATATTATAAACTCATTGAAACATATCTCATTACACACAAGCGGTCACTTTCAGCCAAAATAGGAGCTGCAGCTGAAGGGGGCGGAGCTTACCTGCTGCTGAATGCATTGGGGCTGACAGGAAGGCATGCAGGCCGATATACATTGGGGCTGTTGGGGAATGAGGAGAAGCTGAAAGGGGAAGAAAGGAAGAATCACACAATGAAAAGGACTGAAATGATGATGATGAAGCTGTCTGGAACACTCAAGCGAGAGGATTTAGCGTGAACTCAGATACCACAAAAGATCAAAGACCAATCCTACCTGCTGCTGGCATTGCTGAGTGCACATGGGCTGGCACGATGGGGCGCAGGCCGACTGGAAAGATGATCTTTGATCTCTGAACTCTTCTCTGGGATGCTCACCTGTATGCATTGAGGTTGGCAGGAAGGCATACACTGAGGAGCGCACTGCTGCTGTTGGGGAATGAGGAGGAGCGCCTGGAACAATGACGATTACCAATCTTGACTAGATCTTGTCCAATTTCAACAGAAGTTTTGATTAGTGAACGTCGACAACACCACACACACGACACACTACACGACACACAACCTGCTGAATGCAGAAGGGAGAGCAGATCGGCATGCAGGCAGGAATGCATGAGGATTGTTCGATGATGGTCAACATTAGTGCCTGAGGGGGAGGGAGTTAGGAGGGGTTAGGAGTGGAGTACGGTAGTTCCATGAGTCAGAGGGATAATTACGTACCTGTTGAATACAGGCTGGAGCACAGGCTGGCATACAGAGTGGAGTACACGAGGGTTGTTGTTGAAGTAGAAGTATCTGTGGGGGAGGAAGGAGGAAGGAGAGAGGCATTGATGAAAGCACGGGAATCGAGAGTCAGCGATGGAATTCAGCAAGGATTGAGTAATAATGTAATCAGTTCACACTAGGGTTGGTCACTGCATGGAGGGAATGGGGAGAGATCAAAGATCAAAGACCAACCTGCTGCTGACACTGCTGGGTGCACATGGGCTGGCATGAGGGAGCACAGGCCGACTGAGAAAAATTAATCAATAGTCGATAGTTTGGAAATACTGTATCTCGATTACGGTACCTGGATGCACTGAGGCTGACACGATGGCATGCACTGAGGAGTGCACTGCTGCTGCTGAGGAACGAGGAGGATGGCCTGAGATAGTGTGGTCAACGTCGACGTTTATCATTACGAATGCTTGTTGAATTTTGCATTGCGTGTGCTGAATCAGTAATCGTCGCCGTCTCACCTGTTGCTGCTGGCACTGGGGAGTGCACGATGGCATGCAGGCAGGGGCGCACGACTGCTGGGGACACTGATTGCAGCTGACCTGTAAGGGGGAAGGATTACGGTATCCACCACACTATGGGTCTCACCGAGTAGGAAAGGGCGCCACATCCGCAGCTAGAGTACTGCTGTTGCAGCTGACCACAGTTGCAGTTGTTGTTCGAGACCTGGAGATGGGAGAGGTCAGAGCCGGAACCAGAGCCGGTTCTATTTCCCGGTTCTTCTCACTTACCGAGCATCCGCACTGGTTCTGCAACATGTTGGCACAATCGCATCTTTGAACCTTAAATGGAAGGTCTCAATTTTCGTACATGATCATTCTCTCTTTCCTACATGCAATTGACATGAGTGATGATGAGTGTAGAACGGAATCAAAGGGAGAAGGGAGTAACCGAAGAAGGGTATGTCTCTGTCACTATTTGTCTACTCTTCATTGACTGCTTTGCATGGAAGGGAGTGTTCAATCGGAGGAGGGGAAGAACAAAGGAATGGATGCCGTCGATAGAACCAGGAAAGGAAGAAGAAGAAGTGTGAAGTGGGTGCGGCCATTTACATCATCTCGATCATACCAGTTCCTCCATTGAGAAAGATCCCCCATAGAACTTGAGGATGAAGACCAAAAGATGATTGAGAAATTACGATGATGAGACAAAGATGGTGAGGAGATAAGAGAGAGGGAACGAAATTCCAGAGGATGGAGGCGATTTCCAGCCTTCGAGAGATAAACAAATAGAGAAATGAGCGAGCACTTGTGATAAGCAGCCAGAGGGGGAGATCGAACTGTTGAGAAAAAGAAAGACTGGAGCCGGGAAATAGCGAGAGCCGTAGAATGGTGTACCTGGATCTGCAGTTGTTGGCAGTTGCAGTTATTGTTGTTGTTGATGGGCGTGGCGAGGTAGGCAAGCTGTCCTCCGGAGTTGGAGTTCTGAAAGAGCATGGACTAATTATTGGCTCCAGAAATATAGTAAGAACCGGATATTGCTTAGGACCGAGAAATAAATTACCTGACAGCAGTTGTTCACTTGGGAGAAGCAGCATTGACGCTTGGCACGAGAGAGCTTGCGAGCATCGGGAGAGGAAACCTGGAAGGGGAATTCTATTCTCTGTTTCCTTTAAAAAGAGGCCTTTCGAATAGAAGATCACGAGAAAATGGATAAATGCCTGGAAATGTTACCTCCTTGCTATCCTCTCCTTCCTTCTTCTCTTCCTTCTCTTCCTTCTCTTCAGATCCAACGGTCGTGGCTTCAACGGTAGTAGTCTGCAATGAATAACCTCAATTTTCACTTCCATCCAAATTCAGTTCATATTCTATAAAGATCAGCGCACAAGCGTTTTGAGACGCGGCAAAAAAGGGATCATTGTTGAGTGGGAACACCGGAACTATCGGGGCCATCCCGAATTGGCCATTCTTTGTGTTGAGAGTGCATGGTCAAAGAGGCCCCTATTGAGAAGAGTCTATTGAGGAGAAGACGAGAGGGGAGAAGCTATGAGGATCAAATAGAAAGGATTAGAACATCTAGAGACATGAGGAAGATTCAATGGATGAATGGATAGAAGGAGTTCAATCTACAGAAGTCTAAAGGCTTCACTGAGAACAAAATCTCGGAAAAGTCACGGAATCTTTAAAAGAAGTGGACTTAGCGCCTTTACTATCCTACGAAGGAAGACTCCCTTACCTCCTTCACTTCCTCCTTCTCTTCTCTCTTTTCTGTCGTTGTCGATGGTGCGACAGTCGTCGATTTATCTGCTGCAGCTGCTGCAGATGCTGCGAGGATGAAGACGCCTAGCAGAATGAAGCGACTCATGCGCATGGCCTGAGAATGAGAATGATGATGAGATGGGGATGAGGGATGATGAGACAATAATGATCATCATGAATGAAAGCAGCTTTAGTTATCGAAGAATGACGAGAAAGCGACAAATATTCAAAACATTCGTTGAAATCTTTGAAGCTTGCACTGTAGAAGAATGATGAACAAAAGATAACGCAGCAATGAATGATAGGATGAATGGAGAAGATAAATGATAGTGATAATGAAGGATGAAGTGATCTCGGAAAGCGAAGGAAGAGTGGAAGGACAGGAAGTGACAGTGTGCTATGAAAGGGACTGGTCAATGGAGAGAGAGAGGGAGTGACTCCTCCCCTTGAGAGAAGGAAAGGAAGGGCACTCTGGTTCCAGAAGGAGACCAATGAGATGTGATGGGCACTAGAGAGAGAGGAGAAGGGGGAGGAGACTATCGATGATGATGATAGAAGAAGACCAAGTTAAACAGTGATAGGGAGGTGAGAGAGAGAGCTTCTTTGTCTCAAAGTGGTGATTAGAGAAGCATTCTAGAGGGAGATTTCAAGCAAACGAAGTGAGAGAAGAGAAGAACTGGACTCCCTCTTGGCGACCAGTGAAGAGAGAGGAGAAGGAACGTTTAGCTGAGAGACAAATATGATTGAGACGCATTCCCAATTTGGAAGAGAGACAAAAAGAGGGATTGAAGCATGAGGGCAATTGATGATGATGCAATTAGTTAAAGAATAGTTAAGAAACCCAACTAATATCACAGTTCGGCTTTGCAGCCTGCTTGCCTTCTGAAATATCGGTAACCAATCTGCAACATTCATCCTCAAATCATATTGGTCAATGAACACTCGATAACGTGCGTGCAGCATTCAACAACATCGATCTAATTATGATAATCATGCTATTTTTGAAACATGCAACCATACAGAAACACACATTATCTACAACGGGAAATCTACGAGAACGAACGTAAAACTCCGATCAGCGAACACATTTTCTTTCCTTTTCTACGAGATACGCGTGTGATCAATGAGAGAATGGACGGGAATTGAGGAATCGTGAGAATGAATGAGTGGACAATCGCAATGTGCCCACACTTCCTTCTAACGTGTGGAGCATGTTCTCAGATGGGGAGAAGGGGCAGTAGTGACAACCTCGGGAACAATGCATAATACCGGCAGAAATGGCGTAATCAAGAACCGGATAAGTTTCATCCAGGGATCAATAATGGAGTATGGTAGATACAAGGAGTGTTGGAGGGACAGATGCTGGCAACGTTGAGGGAACAATGAGTGAGTTGACGTCGAGATTGGGGATCACCTTGGGGATTGTCTATAAGAAGCAAGGATCGTCCCTCCTTTTGTTCCTTTGCCTTTGCGCCCTTTGAAAAGACGACGAAGTAGAGAAAACAAGCAAGAAACACATGGAAAGAAGTTCCATTTCGGGACGCGCGATCGGAAGAATCAATCTGGGTAAGGAGAAGGGAGAGAGGGAGGAGAAGGATCAGGGAGGGCAAGGTGGAGAGGCATCGCAGGTTGTTTCGGAGGAATTTTTAGTGCAGTGATTTAGATTTGTTCTGGGTCCATAACTTCATTTTGAATCATACAAAGTAGACGATCATTTGATCTAATCATGGTCATGTGTTCTGGATGTAGTGAGTGAACTCTTCTCTCCTCTACGTCTCAGATGCTCACTCACAATGTCCATTCAACGTAAAGGAGCAGCGCGTTCGAATTTCAGCCTCTTTTTTCCGGCGTCAAGTTCACTACAGAAAAGTTACACAGAAATTATGAGTTCGGGCACATTTTGGACGCAATCAATATGAAATCAGTAAGGAGTTGATGGGATAAAAAGCGTAGGAAAGGCAAAGAACAATGAAGAGATGCTGAGATGGTCTCCTCTACTGGGAAAATCTTGACTGTTTATATAGGGGAGCTGGATCTTGTGCAAATTGTGCAAGAGAAATCATCAAGAAACCTCTAGTTCAGGGAACTCTAAACACGAAGCATGAACACTTCAGAAGTTCCTTTTATTTGCATTTCCTAGTTCAACAACAATAATTTGATCAATTTGTTGCAGGTTCATGTATACATAGCTTCATTCCATGTCTAGACTCTAGGCTTGATCCACAAGTGAATCTCTTGTTTGATCCCTTTTCTCTTTCTTATGCGCAACTTCTGTAATACAAGCCATCTCCCGATTCCACGTTTTGTTGTGTGTACCACACAGATCATTTTTGTCTTCGTTTCATGTAACAATAAGTCAAGTCTCATTGATTTCCTCATTCCACATCGATGAGTCTCATTGAATGGGAACATCAATGTCTTCCTTATGTCTCATCAGATTCTCATTGATTCTCAAACCGGAATGGTCTCGAGTTCCGATCACGGAAGAAGGAATGTGATCATGAACAAAGGACGAGGGGCGAGGCTCACGATTCCCGGAAATCCGAGTCGTTTTCGGGTGTTTGTTTCTGTGCCTAAGTGTCTTCTTGCCATGGATGGACCCTTCCCTCTCCTTCTAGAGGGGAAGGGAAGAAGAGAGAGGAGAGTCACACAGTTTGTCTCTGTTTGATTTTTGAGTGACCGGGAGCTCCGAATTGCCCGAGGAGAGAGAGAGAGAGAAAGATGAGCGGGGGTAAATAGAAGTTGGAGACGAATCGGGGAGAAAAAAGGGAAACAACTGGGAGGGAATCAAGATGTAGAAATTGTGAAGACGACTATTATTTTACCTAATCACAATATTTTTTAAAAGTATTGATCTATGAAATATTGTCAGATAGTATTCATACAATATTTCATTTCACTGATATTCATGGGCTTTATTTTTAAATAATTCATGTCCAATTATCATTGAGTGATTAGTCCCGATAAATCGATGCAACATCAAAGTACAAACTCTTTTTTGCCCTCGTATTCTATTTATTTCTCCTGCAGAGAATGTCTATTTCTATCTCCATTCACTCATCTTCTCCTTATCACTATTATTTGTCTCTTCTCTCTTCTTCTTCTCCTTCTGTTCACACCGAATTCCGAATACGGCAAGTGGTTTATGGTGAAATTGACTGGTGATGAAAATGAATTGCATTCGACTATATCATCAATTCCATGCCTTTTGACAATTTCATAAGTCATTATGAATGAACGATAAGCTGAAGAATAGAGGTCACTTTTGAGGCGTTTTCAGCACCATTCATCATCAGCATTTGGGAAGAGTAATTCCCAATGGTGTGGATAGTTCATAAGGAGCCTCTGATTATCTACGATGAAACAGAGACGATGTGTGATCGTACGATTACTACGGATAAGTGAACCTCACTTTAGATCACGCCTTCCATCTTTGATAGCTAACGGAAGTTTCCTGACATCTCATTTATTTTCTCATTTTCATCTCATTTTCTCCATAAAAGTGCCGATCCGTCAAATCGCTTTTGAATAAAACTGAACGAAGAAGGAGATGTTTGGATGTATTCTCAAGAGCAAGATCTTCACTATTTCCCACAACGTTGTATAAAAATTATGATTTGCATCTTGTTCGATTTGAATAATCAATCCGATCAACTTCATCTCACAATTCGTCTCTCATCTCCGATCATTCGACTATCTTCTCTTCTTTCTGAGTGGTTGAAGGGAGATTTCCCTCCTCTGTTTCGTCATGTTAATAGACTCCAATCTCCAATCTACCGGAGATAAGGTATTCCGTGATCATGATTGTTTTTGGCATTTATAATCAACTAATTCAGGAAACCGAGAAGACGAACGAGATAGGGATTCAATCGGATATTCAATCGGATAGACACGAACAGGAGACCATCGAATCGGTTTGTTATCTCTTCTCTCTTTCAGTTGATAATGTGTAATTCAGGCTCTTAATGCACTTAGCCTCGTTCCTTCTCTATTGACGACAGTGAGCGATTGCACACTCATAATTAGTCACTAGTTAATTGGAGCTACATTTTTTCATTCAGTTTCCTCTGCTTTCTCTTCCCGATGAGATCATTGGATATATCTACTCCTTCCTTCCTATCAAAGATCGAATGAGAGCAAGATTATGCAAAAGACTGGACAATGTTGAAATGCAACACAAATATTACGTGCCTCGCTTCAATATCGACGAAAAGGATGCCAAAATCACTTTATGGAAAAAGTTGCTCACAAACGATAATGATAATATGGAAATGGCTGTTGAAACGCGCAATAGCTTTAACACGGAGTAAGTCAAGATGTGAACATATGTGATAACAGGGTTTACATTCAGGATCAAACCTCACGGTCTTTTTATTGACCGAGGATTTCCAATTGAATCTTTGAAGAGAATCATGAAAAACGCTACATTCGGATTCTTGTATGTAAACGTGAGTAACCGATGTCTGCTCTTCCATTAAATTATTCAATTGAGATCACTGGTTATGGCGAAGGTGAATTGATCAAGAATGCGATCCTGTGCGCTTGGAGAATTTACCGCCTTCTTCCGGAATGCAATATTGACGAATTGAAGATAATATTTCCAGTATGACTAATCATGATTGTCATTCAATTAGCAAAACACTTTTAGTTCTCGTTGAATAAAGATGAAATGGTGGACAAATACCTCTTCCTGTTGATCGATGCTTGCTACAAACTGAAGTTGGGATGCACTGGTCAACTAACTGCGGCAGGATTGAATACACTGTACAAAGTGAGCTTTTGTACAGTGCTATGCTATTACTATTTCATGTAGAGCAGCATCACGCTGCAAACTCAAATATCACAGTAAATATTTTACAGAGAATTATGGATAGGACGTGCAAACTATATTATATCGATTTTGAATATGCTCCAGCTGGTCTGTTGAAGGAATTTCTGCTTCTCATCGGAATAAAATTCGAAGGAGGGGAATTGTTCTCGGAGAGAAACGTGGAGGTAGATCAAATCATAGGGTTTTGCATTTACTGTTATCTTCTTTCAGGCATACAACTTCAAGGATGTATTGGTGGAAGCTGCGGATGATGAAGAAGGAGAAGAACTGTTCAGAATGAACAAACATGTCTTCGATAACAATCTGGAAATGATCTTCGGCAACGATGAAGATGACACAACGGGATGGTTATCAATGAATTACCACAGAACGAAAGAAGATGTCGTCAAAGCCAAGTCTAGAAAGGGACTCGTGAAACTAGAAGTATCTCCTTAGTAGAATAATTGTAGTGATATCTATCTACTAGAGATAAGAACATACCTCCGATAAAAATTGCAAATGTCAATTCGTTCATTTGAAGAATGCATCATGCCCTCTTTGTCTGTCTATCAAAAGATAAAAACCATCTTCTCAACCAATAAAGATCAGTAACCGTCGACGTTCAGAATATTGAGATTAATTTGAAAATAGGTAAAAAAAAGGTTTTAAAGGTCCGGGGGGGGGGGGATCGAATCCCCGTCGAATGCTTGGAAGGCATCGCATGCTGGCCATTACACCACGAACGCTATGTTAGGCAAAAAGAAAGTGGGGAAATACAAATGGAGTTTTTATCTTCCAATGCTCTTTGTCGTCCCTCACTGAATCAGTGGACCAACGGAGAATCGAGAAGAAATATTATTGTAATACACACTCGTTCATTTCTTCTTCTGTGCACGAGTTTAGGATATTTCGATAAAATATTTCTTATATTTGAAGCAAGAGCGAATCATTGACACGATCTACATATCATAATGTATCTTCTTGCTAAATAAGAAGAATCGCTTGAACCAGCCTATAACATCTAATCCTATGGCAATTTGCATCTCTTCGATTTATCATACATTTCAAACTGACTTCGCATAATAGATTCATCTCATTGTTCGTCTCTTATTTTCGATGATTCGATTATCTTCTCTTCCTTCTGAGTGGTTGGAGGGAGATTTCACTCATCTCCTTCGTCTTCTTTGACGACTCCAATGCTCAATCTATCGAAGATAAGGTACTCCATCGTCTTGATTGTGTTTGGTGATCATAATCAACTAATTCAGGAAATCGAAAAGACCAACTAGAAATGGAGTCGGTTTCGTCCCTGTTCCATTATTTATGGTCAGTGATTACTGATAATTAACTATGAGATAATTGCAGCTTGAACAGCTCAAGAAAGATTTGGAGTTGAAGACTAAGGAAAATAATCTATTAAAGACAAAGAATGATGGATTGAGAAAGGAATTGGAATGGAGCAAGATGGAGATAAAACGAGTTGAGGTGAGGTAAACAATTGAACCGAACAATTGAATCCTTTAGTGTCCTCTCCCCTCTCTTCCCAATGAACTCATTGGTCACATTTGGTCCTTTCTCAGTATTAAAGATCGAATGCGAGCCCGATTATGCAAAAGATTGGATAATGTGGAAATGGAATACAAATATTATGTTCCGAGATTAAAGGAGGACGAAAGTGAAAGTTTTCGTAGGTAAACTGGCGATATGGACCGATTGGCATCATGATAACTAAGCGATTCTGAAAATTTGAAGGCTCTAGCTCAACGTTGAGCTGAGATACACGCGCGCAAAGTTTCTACAGGGCTCAGGCAAAATCAAGATGCGCGGTGCAAAACGAGGGAAGGGAGACGCTGGGCGCGCGGACAATTCCTTCCTCGAGTCTCTATCACCCTGTAGCAGAGTGGTTGTGCGCTGCGCCTATCACGCATTAGCTTTGTTTCGATTCAAAAGTTCGATTCCCCCTGCGTGCAAACGTTTTTGCCAGATTTTACGAGGTAAAGAGGTAAATGAGGTAAATGTAAATGAGGTAAACGAGGTAAATGCTACACAATTTGTGTTGAATTTTAGATATTCCGTATCATAGAATCTTAGAATAAAATATTCTTTTTATTTTCAGAGAACGACCGAAGACCCTGTTCTATATCACCAATATATAACGGAGTTAGAGCTCAAAATGTTACAATAAATGTGTTATTTTTCAGCCACAAACAGTATTTTGTTCTTCTCAAAGAGAAAGTTAAAGGAGGCGTATCATGAAAAATTAGTTCATGCTCTTGAGATCATGATCCGATTGGAATCCAGAACGATATTAGAAAGCCGAAGTTTGAAAGTTGTACGTCCACTCTGGGACGAGATATCCCCGTCCAAAGTATCAGGAAAGGACAGAGAAACCCCCTCGAAAATTCAAATATTTTACGCAGCGCCAATGGGAGGAAGGGAAGGTAGATCACGAAGGATAGATCGAAAGGTCATCGTTGTCTCGCCCATTATTGATTGACTAGGAAGGGATTTTTCTTTGTTCCCGCAGGTTCTTCCCATCGACAAAAACTGATCTACTCCTTGGCGATTTGCCATTAGAACCTTGGCAATTTTCCAAAATCTTGCAAGGCTCGGCATATCGTTGTAAGAGTCGCAACATTTGAATTTCAAAAGTTCATGATACGCCTCCTACGGCAGGATTCGTTAGACTTGACCTCACCGCTCACTAGGAGCATTGCAGTAGTTGCGTTTGAATATCCATTCGAACAAATGATAAATATTTGTAAATGTCGCTTCATTTTTTTGCAAATGCCAAACTTCACAATTCTTAGATAGTAGACTAAGACAACTCAACACATCAATTATCATATTGGAGAATGCACTTGTAGATAGTCTGGTAAGAGCGTAAATATTTATCGGATCATACATACACAAAAGAAAAATCTAATCATTCAGGTGTTTAGGATATTTACAGTATCTAGATAGATAGAATACAGAATACAGAATATTTATCAGTGTCGCTTTCTGGGCGCTGATCAAGATGGGGTGTCAGAATTCTAGATAGATAGATGGAAGTGAATTGACTGTCTAAGCCCAATAAGTATACATTTGAGAGGGATCTATGTACATCGTTTCCATATAAGCTCACACAAAACGAGAAAACGCTCACCCAAAAAAAGTCACACAAATTCATGGTTGAAAAGAAAAGTAGTTGAGATCGATCCTTCGTACACAACCATTGCCAATTACCATCTTCCTCCACCTCCGTGATAGTCGTCGAAACTGAAAGGGATTCCTTAAAATTCTATCTCTATTTGCTTTTTTATCCTTCAAATGTCAGTCTAAAACGTATGAGTGATTATATTTAATTCATTCTGTATTCTCACCGTCCTCTCTTTTCGTAACCTCCTCCTCCACCTCCAGACCCTCCATATGCTCTCTTCATTCCTCCTCCACCTCCATATCCTCGTCCACCTCCTCTACTTCCTCCTCCTCTCATCGATAATTCTCTCAGTTCAGGTGCTACATTCTGTTTGGCTTCATCAAGAATCTTGAGAAGATCACGAGCCTTCGGAGCATTGGAAGGTGTGAAGAAAGTGTAAGCTGTGCCCTGAACAGTCAGTTATCGATAGATATGATTTCTACCGTACCTTCTTCTCACATCGACCAGTTCTTCCGATACGATGGACGTAGTCCTCGGAATTGTTAGGATAGTCGTAATTGATAACAAACTTGATATCATCGACATCTAAACAGGTCCCGTCCACATTAGTTCATATTAGATCCCTCCCTTCCCTCTTTTCCTCCTCCACTCACCAAGGGTACAATCAGCAGAATTAATCTCATTCTCGTCTCAATAAGCGGACGACGGGAGTATTCACAGTGTGGGATGAACAGATGACACACCATTCCGAAAGGATTGACCATCCCATCAATTGAGATGATTTCTCTTTCGAAAGCTCGAATATGGCAACAAGTGAATTCCGTTGTTCTTCCGTGCCACACGAACACATCCACACCGTTTATCTCGGAGGGAAATAAGTCTGTGACTTCATTCAAAATGAGGACATCAAAGTGTAATCTACACCGAGGCGCGGTGCAATTAGACTTGTGCTGTGGTCCCTCACCCGTCGAAGTCTACCTTAGTCTAAGGCCCTTAGACCCTCATGGTCCAAAGAAGGTCCTTAGACGCTTATTTCCCATTGAGATCAGCCCGCCGCCAACACGAAGCGAGTGCATGAGACCACGACGACATATTCTAATCACGGCGTTCACGAAAACGCGCTAATTTCTCGGCAAGACTCTCTCACTTTCGCGTGTTCTTTCTTGTTATCTCTACATCATCACAAATCGCCCACTTTTTCCTACAGAACGCCGTTGAAATGTCGCCCTGCTGTGTACCCATGTGAACACAACGAAATAATTCTGTCGGCGTCAACTATTTATTCTTGAGCCGACAACAAACAAACGAAAGATACGAATATTACTAGAGGTGGCCCGTTTTGTCGGACGCCAATATCTGCAATGTAATTGTGACTTACCGAGCCCACGAGCAGCTACGTCAGTAGCGAGGAGGATGGGGGTCTTACCGGTCTTGAACTCTGATATGGGAATAATTAGTTTGTTTATTTATAACTTCTCAATGCCATTAAAGCGTTGAAGAAATAAATGAAGCCAAATAACATACCATGCAATACCCAATCCCTCTCTGATTGTTGCTTATCTCCATGCATACACAGTGCAGGCCATCCATCTCTCCTCATCCAACGAGTAAGATCGTCTGCCTTTCTCTTTGTATCCACGAATATAATAGTCTTGCAATCGGGTTGATTCATGATCTCATTCAACACTTGCATTATTCTCGATTGCTTCGCGTGCTCGTCGATTACTTCAACCACCTGCAATTTTCTTTATTTTATAAATTAAATATAAATTATGGTTCCGAGGCTCAAAATGTTCAGTGTTTTCACGAAAAATAATGAAGAGCATAAAACGAAGAGATTAAAATAATCACCTGTGTGATATTGTGATTAGCAGCGAGATCGAGTGATCCCACATTGAGAAAGGCGGCGTCCTTCTGGAAATCGGATGCCATCGCTCGAACTTCCTTTGGCCATGTGGCAGAGAACATCATCGTCTGACGATCTGGCTGAAAGGAAGGAAACATTATCTCAATGTTGTCGGAAATTGTCGGTGACACTATGAAGAGAACAGGAACAATTGTTGAATTCGTTCAATGTAGCACAGTAGATACAAACTCTTACCCTAATCTGTGAGACGATCTTTCTGATCTGTGGTTCGAATCCCATGTCCAACATTCGATCGGCTTCATCAAGAACGAGGAAGGAACAACGACGAAGATTCGTCGTTCCTGCTTCGATGAAATCGAGAAGTCGACCAGGAGTAGCGACGATGACATCAACTCCTCTCTCGAGATCTCTTGCTTGAGGGCCCTTTGACGCTCCACCGAAGCAGCACGTCATCTCCAATTTTATATTGATAGAAAAAGTAACGGTAAATGTCTATCCACCGCATGCGATTTTACAGCCGTATGATAACGGGACTCGCCTCGAACTATATTTCGATTTATCAGAAGAAGTGGCAAAAAGTTATTATTTTAGCTGACCTTCAATCCGAGTGCATGACAGTAGTTGACGGATACTTCCTGCACTTGTTGAGCCAATTCACGAGTGGGAAGAAGAACGAGAATGGAAGGGCCATCACGATGTCCACGAGACGTCTGAGCAACAGTATGCATCAGACCGGGAAGCATGAACTAAAAAGTTAAATATACAGAATAAATGCTTTATCACGGATCTAAAGCAAAAACGTAGGAGAGCCTTTTTCATCGTTGAAACAAAGACTAAATTGCCTTCCTACATTCTTACAGGAGTCCCGTGTTCTCATCAATCATCAAATATTCCTTACCGCCAGGGTCTTTCCCGATCCAGTCTTGGCAATGGAGACAATGTCTCTTCCACTCATCGCAATTGGCCAAGATATGGATTGAATGACAGTTGGTGTTTGGAAATTGTGATAGAGTAGATCGATGATCTCCCTTCTGAAGGGAGCTTCACTGAATTGGAAGACGGGACGAGGGATTCCACGTCCCTCGAGTGTAACTTGATTGGCCGAGATCCATTGATCAACCTCGAACTGAAAATTATGTATTTTTTAAAAAAATATTCATTCATGAATATACTGACTATCTTATTTGAAAAATAAAAAAAATGTAGAAACTAGCCTGAGATCGATCCGAAACTGCGGGATTCTCTTCATAAAGATCTTTATGAATAGGATTCATCTTCTCTCTCGACCAATCGATATCCCGTAGACGACTTCCGGCTGATCCCAAATCTCCTCCTCTTCCACCTCCTCCGAATCCTCCACTGCCATAGCTTCCCCCTCCCCCTCCACCTCCTCCATATCCTCCTCCACCTCCTCTTCCAGCTCCTCCACCATAACTTCCTCCTCCTCTTCCTCCTCCCCCATATCCACCCCCAGAGGACCCTCGATATCCTCCACTGCTACCTCCTCCTCGACCGTAATTTCCGCCCGATCCTCCTCCACTGCAAAAAATTCATCGATTAGTTTGGTCGTCACTCGGTGAAGAATGGATAGGCTCTAGATATGGCAACTTACTATCGATCGGATCCGCCATTTCTCATCATGTTGACTGTTTGACTGTTGAAAGACTCTTTTTTGTCGAGAAGTATGCGACTGAAGAGAACTTAGGTTGAAGAAATATGCAATAGATTCACCAATAACAATGAGGGAAATATCAATAGCGTCAACAAAGAGGCATGTGACTGAAGACACAACGGGCGACGAATCACAATTACAGTATACGGAGAATGTCCAAGCTATCGACAACTGTTTTTCTAGTTGTTCTCAAGAATGAGATATACTATTTGAAGAGAATTTGTAGAAAAAATGCTCAAAATGAAGTCAAAATGAAAACGATTAAAGACATTAAAAAATATTTCCAATTTGGTTTATTCTTCACTCATAAAACGGATATGATAATAATTGCTGACACCTTCACAATGAAGGAGAATAAAACTGATGAGTTGAAGATAATAACACAGTTCAAATTTAGAGATAAACATCCTGCTCATTTGACTGAGATCTGAAATAATAAAATCGAATATCATATATCGAATATCGAATATTATGAATATAAAATCGAATTCACTTCAAATTGGATCATTCTCGAGCCATAAAAGGCTCTCGATCGGTCTCTTCACTTCATTCTTATGTCTACTCGAGATGGAGCAGTGAAGGAGGAGACGACCAAGACTGAACAATCCAAAACTGAACCGACCAAGACTGAGGTATCCAAGGCTTCCACGGTACCGTAATCTGTCGATTAGTCAGTTTCATCTACCGTATTCCAGCCTAAGGACGATGAGAAAGATGATGTATCAGCCAAAGATAGTTCGATCCCTTTCTTACCAGAGGAATCACTCAAGAAGGTCTTCCTACAGGTGGATCAATCTCTTGTCCCTCCCCCTTCATCAATCAATATTCATCTTAGTCTCTATTCCCCTTCCTTCTTGGTGGTGTCTCTTCCATTGGAACTGGTCAAGTGCTCCATTATGCTCAATCTTCCCAATCATACGTGTAAGAGTGAAGACAACTATCGATCCATCTCTTTCCATTGCAGTGAAATTCCAGAGTTCATGGAGGTAACTCCTGCTCTCGCGGGTCTGAAGGGAAATATCGAATGTATTCTGGCATCCAAATTGTCTACTTTGGTTAGTAGATTACGGTAGAACAAAGGAGCCAATCGATTCCAGGCTCATCAGGGAGTTTTGAGTGAGAAGAAGAGTAGGAATGCAATGATCATTGCGAGTATTGGATTGCAACAGGTATATTGTAGTCCCCCCTCCCTATCACCAATTGATCATTTCAGTTCCAAGTGGTGATAATGACCTTTCTTGCGAGTATTGTATCTCTCATCTCGCCAGTTGTCAATCATTCGAATTGTCAGGTACGGTAGTATACTGTATCCGTCCATCTACTTACTGTATTTTAGTTGCAATCAAAGCCCATCCTCTTCCTCTTTACTGTCTCATTCATGTCCATTACCTCTTCATCCTTTATTATCGCCGCTCTTCTCATTGCATTGATTCTCGGAGCGAGAAAGTACTGTGGATACTACCGTATTCCTATCTATATCCCCGTAATCCAGATACGATGTAAACCCAGACAACATTACAACACCAATCGCCTCGAGTCTTTCCGATCTATTGGCTATAGCCGCAATGGTATCTCGTTGATTGTAGTATTACGGAAGTTATTGACTCATTTCAGTTGTTTTTTGCTTGGTTGCTTCATGATTCGATTCTGGCAAAGAATTGGTACATTGGAGTGATTATTCTCTCTGCGATGGTACTCGCATTGCCATTCTGGGTGTGGCTCCTGAACAGAAGAGTACGGTAGATGATTAGAGATACGGTAGATTGATCGATTGAAGGATGAAACGATAAATGTGGCCAAGTCTGGATGGATAACTCTAATAGTTTCCTGTGCTCTCAGTAGTCTCGCTGGACAAATCCTGACGAAGGCTATTTCCAAATATCCCGATATCTCAATTTTCGCTCCGATTCTCATGGGTACTGTAGATTACTGTAGCTTGCAATGAATACCATATTTCAGGAATATCTGGTAATCGAACAGCAATGCAATCGTCTCGAATCTGTACTCAATTGCACACTTCATCCAATCGACCCGTGAGAAAACGAATCAATCGGTGATAATCGAATGTTGATCATTGCAGGGATATCTCCCTGATGAGAGAAAATTAGTGAGATATTTGTCACCATATCGAGCATTCTGTAGCAATGAAGATGATGCACGAGGGGCTAGACTACTTCTACTGACTGCACCTCCATTCCAGGTAATTAATGATTATCGATTGAGATAAGAGAACTGTTCAGATTGTCTTCATTCTCATCGCGTATGGCATTGCATACTTCACTGATCCATCGGAGAATAAGATTCCTCTTCATGTCGGATTCTTTTTCGCATACATTTTGACTGCAATGATACATGTTTGCGATGAGCAAATGTGAATGAATAATTGATTTATCACAGATGTCCATTCTCCTGTATCTCAGTCAGATGTGCGTTCATGCAATGTGGAGCTACAAACTGGATCCCGATTTCCATGCAATACCTTTCCTAGCAGGTAACATTTCGATCACTTCTCATATCTCAAATGGATGAATTAAGGTATGGGAGATCTGCTCGGAACAGCCTTCATCTATGGTCTCTTTGCTGTTCTTGCTTCAGTGCAAACGTATGATGGAGAGATTATCCAAGTGGTAAAGGTAAAGAGTGAAGAGACGGTGAAGAGACGTGATGAATCGAATTCAGAATGCAACTGAGAACATTGATCCTACTCGATCAGCCATTTGTCATCCCACTTGACACCAAGATGTTGATCAACGAAGAATACATCGCTGATAGAATCATAAACCGCTTTCTAGACATTATGAATAAAATATTCATGATAATATTGACCATGATTTGACACTTGATAAAAGTACGGAGACTATCTGCTTCATTTCAAGAAGTTCATCTGTTGTGGTCAATCTTTGATTCCGTGGATTTTGTTGTGATGCGATATGTTCAGTCCACTGCTACTCAATGAAGAGCCGCTCGATCAATGTTTATTATCTGATCATAGGCAGAGATCTCTCATTCGGTTTCAATATTTGACTGTCCGACGGAAGGAAGATAAAAAGTAAAGTCCAAAATACATCTGGACGGTAACGCGCAATAAATGGCAAATTTCCCGAAATTAGTATGACAAGAGTGTATTGCCTGTCCCTCGGACTTCTCATCACTTCTTCTCTTCTTTCCTCCTTCTCACAATCTCAAGTGTCCTCAGTCTACGATCATTAGCTAAGTGTTACTCATTCAATTTTCAGCAACTTCGACACATCCTCTCAATCTCGAATTCTATCCAATTTCTCCTTTACTTCTTTGATCTCTTCTCTCTTATACAATGTTCATACTGACGAACATCAATTTCCTCATAGAATTCTGTAACGTTTTCTCACTCTTCACTTCTTTCTATTTGACCCTTTTCTTGTCATAAAGTGACAATTCTCTCGATTCGTTTGTAATCTGCCGTCATTCTTACAATCTCTTCCACTTTCTTTGTCGTGATTATGAGAAATGTGCAAATATTCGAAGAAACGGCGCTCTTCAAAGTCGCGCACTCGAAAATTCTTTTATATTTTCCTCTGAGGAAGAAGTAATTACTCTTCGCTTCTTCATTCTGATACTCTTTCCCTTCTCTCAATCCAATGAGTTTCCGTTCGAATTGAGTGAAAAATTGAAAATGAGAAGAGGCGAGTTTGATTCCATTCCCTCCGCTTTTTCTTCTCGTCATTTCTGAGGCATGCGCGTACCCATTTCACTCTCCATCTTTCACTAAATTGACTTTCAACTCCACGGCCAGGGAAATTACCCGACTTGGTCCGAGAATTGAGAAGACAACGCATTGTTAACTTCTTACTGACCAAACTACAATGGAATTCCTCATTGGTACCTCGTGTGATTCTCTCACTGAGTACACTTCTTCCTCCTTGGATACGATCATCCCCCTATCACCCCTCCCCTCCTCCTTTGGATGTGCAGTTGAATAGACAGTCGCATCCCTTCATTGAGTCTCTTCCTTCCTTCTTGTCTTGTCAACCTCCGCACTGTTTTTCCTTTTCATTAAGATAATTTGATTGACAGTCTACTCCTTCTCACGTCTTCTTCGATGGATCTTTGGGGCCTTCGTCCATTCAGTTTTTTTTCCCATTTTCTCTTTCTGCAAATACAAAACATCTGCCTTTAATCATCATTCTGTACAGTTCTGCAGGAAACAATCCCTTGAATATTCTAGTTGATTAAACATATTATTCCCTTCTTCTCTTAGTGGTCATTCTGTTTACCGGATGTTTTCTCTCTCATTTCGATCCCTCTAATAATCAAGTTGCAACCACAAATTGCGATGCATTTGTTGTGAACCCGAGTTGGAGAGAGTGGCTTTTAGCGACAATTCTGAATTATTCATCATCCTTTCTCCATTTTTCTTCAATTCTCGAAGTTTTTTCGCACGTGTTCTCTGATAAGAGAAGAAAATGGAGAGAATTCTCATGAAAAAAAAGGAAAAGTGGAATATTTACTCGATCTGTGCAGCGGAAATTCGAATGAATCCAAGAGGTTGCGCTAACTTTTCCGTTCTTGGAAATAAACGATTTGTGAGCTGCAGAATCACAGTTAATTTCACAACTGAGCAGATGGAAGTCTGCCATCTGTCCAATGTAGTTTCAATAGTTTCAATTACGAAATCGCCTTATCTAAAAAGTTATCGAAATTTTTAGTGTGAACTGAATTTGTCTGATTACAGATCGATTATTCTAGCTACACTATCTAGCCCTCATTCTCACTCTTTGATGCATCTTCTGATAATCATCTATCTCACTGCTATCTCGATGCGCCCGTATATTTTTTCGCATATAAACTATGCATCCACATATAAGTCATAGTTATCCTACTGAACAATCGACTCTGCAACATTGAACCCATCGAGAAATAATCGATCTTTTCGTTCCCATCATTCTTTTCCATTCTTTCTAGTTGACTTGAACCAACCTCGTGGTTCAACACTTCTCAGAAGTGGCCCTCTTCTCTCAACCTAAGCTATGAACCTTCTCGTCTTCTCTCTACTCCTTTCCTCCTCTGCTACCACCACCGGAAACGTCTTATTCACTTCGGTCAAGGGGGAAAGGCTCCCTACGATAGTGCGATTCCCTAGAATAGTCAACCATTCCATTCTAAGACTGATTCATTCGTTCAATCGTGACGATCACCGCTCATTGTCTTTTTTCTCCCCTTCAAAAGTATTTTTTTTGTCCTTCTCCTTTATTTCACGCTCACTTCCTTCTAGAGGGACAACACCTCTTCTCTAGTGTAAACTATTCCGAACCGTCCTTATCCCTCTTCTCTTCTCTAAACTTTCTTTATTCTACTTCCTTTCTCATGAACAATCAACTGGATTGTTGCCTATCTCAGATTGTATCTGCTCATATAATATTCATATCATTATCGTGATAACAATCATTCACTAGTCTTGTATTTGTTTCTGTCTCAATCTCGATAGTCTGAAAAAAGTAATGTGATTGACCGATTCCTCGAAATGCGAAGAGAAAAGAGTTTAATTGAGAGGTGATCAGGAAAACGTGTGACTGACTGAGAATGAAACATTTATTGCCCTGTCTAGTTCATTCCTCCTCCTCTCAAGTTTCCCTACTGATTTATGATTCAGCTGATAGTTTACTACTTTGTAGATACTCAATCATGACATGATCTACTTTTTCGATTATTTTCGACTTCTTTTTACCAGTCCGATTTCTGAGAGCTGTCTACTGCAGTTGTAGTATCTCTATTTTCTCTCACTGAGTAATACAGACGAATGGCGGTCTTCGAGCCTCTTCTTCCCCTTGTTTTCCTCTCTGTTTCTGCTAGTCATAATCGAGATGAATGCTCTACTTCCTTCCTTCATCTCGATATTCTTCCCTCTAGACATTCCTTTCCAAATCGTACCGTCTCCCATTGTTTTGTCCTTGGCAGACACAGTCGGAAAGGCGTCACCCCTCAGACATATTCGTGCTCTTTCTCCAAATTGCCCCAAGAGAGAACAGAACGGTCACAACACAGACAAACTTTCAAGTTTCACATCTTTCTTTGGCGTCAAAAAGCTGCAAACTCTGAACATTCAATCTCCGATCCGCACCCAATTACCGCTTATAGCAAGAACAATTTCCCCGGCGGAAGTCCAGGCTATTCTGGCTCATTCCGTCCCTAGTTGGACCAGTAACCGTTTTTTTCCGTTTCTTTTCCAGTAGTCCCTCGTTAGGGTGATACTCCCAACGTCTCCCCTACCACAAAACGTGCCAGAATCAAAACGGATACAGTATGGCTTCTTATCCTCTCTCTATGCAATACTTCCACAGATTTACTCGCATTATCATCTGACCATCTTCTGCATTTAGGGAGGATTCATTGAGTCATGGGAGTTGATGTTCGGTTCTCGCAATCTTGAAGAGTTCTCAGTTTTCCATCATTAATCTCCCTGGTTCCTGAAATTTCTCATGTAGACAGTTCATTCGAATTCGGAATCATCACAAACCATTTGGATGAAAACGACAAAGTTCTCTTTGATGGATGACTGTGTTTTGAATGATCGTCGACCCTTTCCACAGTCTTTTCTCTCTCTCAAACTCTCAATCATCAGCCATCAAAACTCTGCCTTCCTCCGTGACTTTTTCTATTATAAATCGGTCGGAATCGCCGAAGTATTCCCATTTCCGATGTTGATTTTCTCTCTTTCGAAGAGGGCAAAGGGACGACGATGTATTGTGCAGTCTAACATCATCATCGTCTCTTTTGATGCGACACTTCTGACTAAGGGATTCTTATTTGTCCCCCCCCCCCCCCCCGAAGGAAGTATAATTGATTAGGCCACCTTCTGCTCTACAGAGATCATCCCCACAATGACCTGGATCTGGACTTTTAACAATTGCTTTCGTCATCTTTCCCTAATCTGTGAAACTTCTTGAGTGATTCTGACTGAACTCCTCAGGAATCTCTTGAGAAAGCGAGTTGAGTGACCCTTGAGATGTCGCCGATTCCACCTGTCTCCCTTGTGAAATGGACCTGCAGAGAGGGGATAGGGATTGACAAGTATGACATCTCTTCACCTATTTCATATCTCTTCCTATCCTCCACTTCTCACGTGTAGAGAACTAGACGGATTCGCGAAAATCTGAGGCAATTCGATTGTAAATTGGTAGGGGGACGTTTGTTGTCCACTGAACACGTTTCGCTCCCACTGAAGAGATGGAAGAGGAGGAGGTTCATACGTGCCACTGAACACTGTCAGAGATCCCTTTTCCTCCTCTACTTCGGTCTTGTCTCTTTCTTCTTCCTGGTCCTCAACTGTTTCAATCTCATTACTCACTCTATTACGTCTTTCTTTTCCTTTGCGTAAACGAAGGTGGAGACTCTTCCTCATGTCAAGTGTTCTTATGAATAGCCCCAGTTCTCCTATCACTTTCTAGTCTGCCCTTCCTCATTGAATCACCTCCATCACTTCCTCTTCATTCTCTCTTCATTCCCTCTTCATTCTCTCTTCATTCCCTCTTCATTCTCTCTTCATTCTCTCTTCAGAGTGCTCATCCTCTCCATTCCTTCTTCTATCCCTCCATCGAAACAGCCAAATTACCCCCAACGAGCCCCGAATGGTCCAGATTTCTGGGAAAGGATTTGCCAATACCATTGTACTCTAACCGCTTTTTCCGAATCGTTTAGCTGTCCCGGCCAAATTTGTTTACAATTCTCGAGTTCATAGCCATTTCGATATTCTTTTATCCGTTCTCTCACTGATCTCTGCCCGAATATTTCTTTCTTTATAATCATATCCATCGCCGTTTTCTCGAGTGCATATTTCATTCCCAATCAGCACAAATCAACGGCACTTCACATCACTTTCGGTGTTCCCACACAATTATGAAATCATGTATGAATCAGTTCTACGAATCGGATCCGTCTTTCTATCTCTCCTTTGATTGACGAAAGACCCGGGTTGAAATCACCTGTTCATTCGTTGTTCAGTCTGTAGAGAAAGTGCATGGAATAGCAATCAGAGCAGCAAACGAGAAAAAGTGTATTGCTTAGAAGTGAGCGAGTGGGAGTAATTGAGAAGGATTCAATACTGAATTGCTTGCCCCCAACCCTAGAATCGACGTCCCTTCCCCTCCTCTATTTCATGAACTCATAAAGACCCAACTCGCATTCATCAAATGATAGTGAGAGAGTGGACGAAGTGAAGAGGGAAAAGGTCTACTTCATAGTATGTTCATCTCATTTTTCATTGCACTCTTTCCTGCAAGTTTTCTGGTTCCTTATGCGCTCCTTTTATCGTGTCATCCTCTCATTTCTCTGTTGATTCGTCCATCCAAACCTCCCCTTTCCTTCCACTCTTCTCGTGCGTAGTTTCGACCTCACAAACAGAGCAATCTCGCATTACCAACTCCCTTTTTGTTTGGTCGTCAGCTTCTCCATTTCATTTCGACTTCTTCCTCATGAAATCATTGACCACACGACATTTTCGTCTGAAGAACGGAGACAATCACGAGATGAAGTTATGATCGTAGGTTATGATCGTAGGTTGTGCAAACATGTTTCGATCTCTCATTTTTCTACGCTTTTTTGCGTCAGAGAAGCCGAAAGAGCATTGGGAAATGAGAGACCGAAAATATTGCGCACGCCCCAAATACGGAGTGATTAAACGAGATCATGATCACTGTACTACACCACTCATCTCCTCTAGACGTCTTCCCTCTTGTGTCTATCTCGTTATCCATTCCCAATCAGTTTTGATCTCTTCATCATGTTCTACATTGGACGGGATTAGTCTAGTCCTTAGTCCTCTTCCCATCCCATCTTCCTCTTTCCTTCCTTCCTTCACTCCTTCTCCCTTCACAGTCACCTCGTGTCGTTCTCATCATCTTCCCTCATAGAACCGTGTCCCATTGTCTGCTCTCTCTCTCTCTCTCTCACTCCTCAGTAGAGACCGAAATATAGACCGCCGTCTCTTCATTTTACACACTCTCTCACTGGCACGACTGAAGAGAGAGTATGTGAGGAGACGGCGGTCCGTATGTCGAGGTCTACTCCTCAGTGCACCCCTCCCCCTTATGTTTTCGTTCTCCGTCTTTCGCAGTGCTGAGCTTATGCTCGTGTGAGAGGGATTGCGCCGATAAGAGTTCCTTTTAGCCACAGAAGAACGACGATAATAGCCATTGCCTAGGGGGGGAGGGAAGGGGAATCTGTCCCCCTCTTCTCCCTTCTGTAGAAGACCAGAGACCTGTGAGATATGCCTCGCCCCATCAAAGATTCGCTTGCCTAATCGCATCTCATTCAACCATTTCACAAAGCGGAAGGTTTCCTCGCCAAAGAACGGCCCTCATCTGCATGTGTTCATAATTTCCCTTTGCTCACTGTATGAAACACATTTCTTCTCTCTTCCAAAGCCGTAGTCTGAAATTGTTCCTTTGTTGTTCCTCTACATGAGAAGGAGTGCTGAGAGGGGGAGGACTGTTTTCAATCTGAACAAAAGGAGAGAAAGTACTCGAATGTTGTCATCTCGTTCCCTCTATTTCATTATCCATTCAATCTTATTGGCTAATCACATTGTAGCGCAACTCATAAGCAGAATGAACACGTGAATACGGTATTATTACACCTGTCTCGATCGACAATTCATTATTGTAATTTATCTTGCTCATTGGTTACACAGTATCCATCTACGTTATCGTATACGATACTCAGTTGATGTAGAGCCCCTTTCTTTTGTTAGAACTACACATAGTTATTTCCCCTCCTAAAAAAATATATTTGGGAGAATCCTGGGTGTCATTCACTGACCATAGTTCACGAGTAGAGTGGAAAAGGCCTTTGTCTTGCCTCTAAACCCCACACTCATTGTTACTGAGGTCTCACTCTCACTTTAAATACAAACTTATTGTTATTCTTCCCTCTCTTTCTCGTTTCCTTTTCACCATGGGAATTATCGTGCTTTTTGCAACTTTTCTCCGTTTTCGATTCACGGAAGATTACGAGAACGGAGAGATTGAAAGGCATAAAATATGTCAGTAAATTTCTCCCTCTCCATACCTCGTTCAGTTCATAAACGTGTCCTGTGTGTATCATTCATCTTCATTTCTCAGTGAGATATTTCTGTCATCAATCGCTCTAATCCCTTCTTCCATCACAGAATTCCCTTCATATCTTCTCTCCCCTCAGTTGACACCTCTCATATCCCTTGTTTTCAGCACTACTAAATTGTCCTCTCCAGTCAAATTCTACGAAATGACACACGTAAGCATAGTGTCTATTGTGGATTACCATTTCTCATGATTCTCGATTCTTTCCCTATCCTTCTTCCAGTATCTTCTCCTTCTCTTCCCTTTTTCGAGTTCTACTTCTAAGCTTGAAAACATCCTGGAAATATTCATAATTTCCTTTCACACTCGAATTCATCTCTCTTTCCTTTGTGCTTATATCGTCTTCTCCTTCCTCTTCATTGGTAGTCGATCGGTGCATTTCATTAAGTTCTTTCTTCTTCTCTCACTCCTCATAATTCATCTCCCTCATTCCTCCGTTCCTCCGTTCTTGTATGGCAGTCTCAAACTTGGCCACATCAATAAGTCTAACCCGGTGAATCATTGATTTCATCCCACATTCATCTCTCTCAAAATAGTAGTTGACGTTCCCAATTTGGTCATGCGCAATCGCTGAATCCATTCCATTCTTTCCTTCGGTAGAATACATTTCAGCCCACACCATCAGAAAGAGAGAGAGAGAGAGAGAGAGAGAGAGAGAGAGAGAGAGAGACTAGACTAGACATTCATTCTTATTGTGCCTGGCCACATTTCTTGCATTGCTCCTCTTCTATTTCTCCCTACTGTATTATTCTCCCGATTCTACTAAATAGCCAACACTCTTCTTACCATATTTTGGTCGCCTTCTCAGCATCAATGTGACGTCATCGTTCACTCTTCTCTATTCATCGTCTACCGTACTCCTCTTAATTTCTCTGCAATCGACGATTGAGTTAATTTCGTCGCCCACGGCTGCGAATTCCTGATTGTTTTCGACCAATTTACGGCTGCAGAAGAGAAGAAGTTTGGCTGATCGGAGAGAGAGGAAAGGGATCCATTCGAGATTAGATTGAGTAGACGAAAATAATATGCAATGGGAAGCCACTCTTCAAGAAGGAACAGAGTACCCTGAACGAATCGTTAGATCGAAGGATAATCATTGTATCCACCCTCATTTCCCTTCACTGATTCATTCTCATTTCACTGACTCCGCCCCTTCTCGAAATGGAGAGAAAGGGGAAGATTGGCTTTCCTTTGGTGCATGAATTATCGTGTCCGACTCCGACCTTTGTTCCTCTTTTTCTCTGCAAGTTCGAAGACTTCTCGGAACTCTCGAACCTGCAATTACACACTCTGTTTACTCTAGTGTTTATTCCCCTTTTGATGACCTCGTTGAGTCCCGTCTAGTCTCCCCTCTCACATGTTCCCTCCAGACACGACTGTTATTCTCTCATCATATCTTGACAGTTCATCCCACTCCTCCCCTCCCTCCAAACACCTGTCTTTCCCTTCTCCTCCTTCCTCTTCCACTCCGTTTCCTCTGTGCTGCTAGATTCAATGCCTTCTACCTAATAATTCTGTCATTTTCACAGGTAGCACCCCTACAATGGATGGACCAAGCACATCTCTGGATGATTACGGAGGATACACACGTATTTAAATACATAAAATAGTAAATAAAAATTGATAATTCAGAAATAATCGATGCATCGGAAGGGAACGATACTGCGATGTGCTCTCGACAGTCTTTCACTGCGGTGAGAAAACCTAATCAGAATACTGAGCAAAGTTGTTCATTGTACGAAAGAATTAGTCGGTCAAAGTCCCTCACGAGGTTCCTTGTCGCTCTCAATCTCATTATCTCCGTATTCTCCGCTCTATTCCCTTTCCTCATCCTGATGTTGAGTGACCTCTGAGGTACACGGGGAACTGACTCATTGTCAAGCAGTTAATTATTTGATCTTCCTAGGACCACATAATCAGCCCATTCCAATCGGGAGTTCGTAGAAGTAAAACAAGCCGTGATCTTCCAAGTACTGACGAACGAACAAATTACACCCCCTAATCCCTCCTTGAAACTCTACGGACGTGTCCTTGGACAAATTGAGTGGGCGAAGCTGCAGATTGTGAAGGAAGATTCTAAAGGAGATGCCCGTTTCGCCGGATTGAGAATTCTCCCTTTAGATGGGGAACACGAGATATCGTTACCCTTTATTCCTTTACTCTCGTCACTTTCGTCTCGAAAACTGTCGAGTACAGTCAAAACAATTACTGCCCATTCTGAACTCATTTCGAATTGTGTTGAGATTGGCCAAAGCGTTGATCACACGAAGGAAAAAGGAATGAGGAATGGGAAGAGAATCACTAGGAAAAGTTCTTCCATTTGATGAGGGGTTCCAACTTTGAACGATGAACACATATTTTACATTTAATTCACTGTAGTTTCTTCTGCACGTATCTTCACAACTTCAGTCTCCTCATACGTGTATTTTCTCCTTCCTAGGGAGGGATCAGGATAAATTAAAATTAGTACGGGCATAAACGAGATTGATGAAAGTGAGATCAATTATGGGATTATTGGGCCGAAACGTGCAGAAAATAGAAGATACATGAAATATACTCAAAAGATAACTGAATTCTTTCTATGTATTCACAGGTCCAAATGCTGTTCCGTGTCTATCTCCTACCAATCGTTTCTCTCTTTGGCCTCATCGCTAACGTCATCAATATACGCGTCTTCTCACACCAAAAGGTGAGTCTGTCTCTCTCTCTCTGATCCAATTCCGGCCCACGGCGTCTACTCAAATAGACTTCTTGTCCTGTGATATTTTGCACGACGATTCAATTCGGTCGACGAGCCGGACAAACAGCTGGAATGTAAGAGGGAAGTTAATCGAGTTTAGCGAAAGATCGACGCTCTGTCAGAATCCATTAGAGCACCTGTGAAACTCCTTGTTCAAAAATTTAAAAAAATCAAAACATTCTTTACAAGAATTATAATTATATTTTTTCAGATGCGAAATCAGCCTGTAAATTGGTTCTTCCTTGCTCTCTCCGTCTCTGATCTCGCTGTAATGCTCACTTCCTTCCTCGTATTCCAATTACCTGCTTACGCTGAGAGAATGGATAATCTCGGTGAGGGGAACACAATAGAGCAAACTCCCATCTGAATTTCAATCTCCGTATTCTCCGAACGAGCGAAAAGAAAAGAATCGTCCAATTCCATTTTCGCTTGACATGCCGCGAACTCCACTTTCTTTATCATGAACTAGCAATCAAATTGGCTATTGGATCTGGAAATTACTTCCATTCTAGGTAATTGAATGGCTCTTTGCAGGTTTCTACAATGCAGCCCAGCAGATTCTCCTTACATTCTATCCACTCGCTCGTACTTCTCACACTTGCTCTGTCGTCCTCACTGTTGTCGTGTCAGTACATCGATATCTCGGAGTCTGCCATCCATTTCTGGTTCGTTTTATTGCTGTTCCGACCTACTCGCAGAAACTGAATAATAATAAGAAGTGAATTTCAGATTCGTCGAATCTCAAACGTGGCTGTTATTAGAGCGATCATCGTTGGTTCCGTCCTCTTCTCATTTCTCTTCAATGCAACGAAGTGGTTCGACCTGCAGATTACCTCGTGCAATTCAACCATTTTTATTGGGTAAGTTACATCTTTTATTATTTTATTTAAATAATTAATTTGTAGACAAATGGAGAAGGTGATTGGACCGTCCTCTTCCATGCTGTCGGAATGGTCACAAATGTACCAGCAGATATTCGAGTACGTTTTGATAGGATTTGTAGTGTAAATGCAGCTGGGACCATTGAATTTGGTTAGTATTTCTCTATTTCAGAATGTTCGGATACACTGCAGTGATGTTCATCTTTCCGTTCACAATTCTCATCTTCGTAAATGTCAAAATAGTGATGACCCTCCGTAGTTCTCACAGGTACTGTATCCATCCATCCATCGATCCATCCGGATCAATATTGTACGAGTGGTGCATTCTCCGTGTTGTTCTAACATTTATTACTAATATTACTAACATAATATTATTAATATAACTAGATAAATGAAGAATGCTCCAATCGGATCACGTAACTCTATGCCGTTGTGATCTGAGAATAAGTGATACTATTGGTGATGAGTGTAGATTTAGGCTGAGACGACAGATGACACAGAGGAATGGAGTGAAGAAGAATGTCATTGACAATTGTCCAATGAAAGCGGAGAAATTCAAGAAGAAGAGACTGTTCAAGAGGAATCTTAGCGTCACTTGTGAGGTAAGTAGTCATTTCAATTTCTCTTATCACTCTGCGAAATTCACATTTTCCAGAAAGAGGAGTTTCCTTCGAATGGCAATTCAACACCTCCCAATGGTCCTTCTCCTTCGATTCCCGTTGCTAGCGGAGGGAAGAAAGAGTCATCGCAGGTGATAATTTCACTTCCCAATTCCTTCCCCCACAATCTAGTGACGAGAATAGATCTGTGATATTGGGAATATTGGACAAATTGGAGTGCGATGACGAAAGGGATAAGACAAATTAGTTTAATTCCTGTCTATTTTAGAACATCTCCGTGATGCTTTTGGCCATTACTTGTCAATTTCTCTCCTTCAATCTTCTCGCCTTCTTTCATAATATGATCGAATTGACAACAGCGCCTAACGGGGAAGATCCATCCTTCACGGAGACTCTACTCACAGAGGTTTGTTTTATCTATTACACGATCCTCATCGGCTGAATAATAATAATGATCTGAGTAATTCTCAGGTATCGACATTCCTCGTGAATCTCAATTGTGCGAGTACCATCGTGATCTATCTCAAATTCGGCAGCAAATATCGAGTTGTCTTCCTAAAGGTGAGTTGATCACTCGTCAATGAGCATAAAGAATCTCTTCCATTGAAGATGCTCTCGATCTGTCCATTCCTCTCCTCTGATCGACCTCCTTCTCCTCAATGTAATGCACTCAATGACACTACTCTACTCATCTCACAAGGATCCAGTATCAAGAACAAGTTGTGGCCGGTAAGATCATTGTCCATTGAGTCACGATGTGTTTCTAAACTCACCTTACCACATTCCTGTTCAGTCCGCTCGTTCCCAATCAGTTCATCGACCTTCCGATGTAATTCCGAATGATCTTCGTCTTCCTTCTCCTCGTCGTCAAAATCGAGCGATGAGTGCACAGATTACACTCGATCACACAATTAATCAGTTCACTAATCCCATTCGTGTCTGATTCATCGTCATTCTATTGCTTAGCCATATTCCATTGTATCTCACTCATCAAATTCACCTCGGGTTATTTGTCATTATTGTATGCCACTTTCAAGATATACGGGTTTCAGCAAAAAAAGATAAATGTGAATTTAAATATGGCCCATGTGCTGAACACTTCAACTTGTTTGGGCTTTGAGAATTTATCAATGCGAAAAGAGGGGAAATCGTGATACGCGATACACATCGGTAACAACATAAAGTTGTATAAATAGTAGAATTCGGGTGGATTTCTAACAGAGTGCAACAGCGCTGTTCAACAAGTAACGACTCGTTACTAACAAGTTACAACCTAATATTACGGGGGGGGGGGCATTACAGTAAAAACGTGAACGAAAACAGGGCTCACAAACAATGAGTGAAGTCGAGCAAGGAGAGAAAAGTAGAGAGACGAGAGGCAGTCTGAAATATAAAAAAAATAAGAAATTTATCTCACAGGATGCGAAATTTATCTCACAGATTGAAATTAATTCAAAAAAATTGGATATATTATAAATTAATCCTCATAATAATTCATTTTATCATACTCTTGCACAACTGTAGGTTGTATCCCTTACAAGAGCATTGAACAGACATAAACTACATAATTTCTCTAACTTATGTTATTTAGAAGTAAAAAAAGCTGACAGTAAGCATGTTAGCATCTATGGGTTCTCCACGTCCACAGCCACGAGGTCCACTACGACCTCCACGGTCACACATGTCTGCAACGATTGGGTTAAAAATAAATAAAGAAAGTTTCGATAAATTTACACCTAATCTGATGATCACTGGTGGGCTAGGAACGGTGACAATTCTAAATTTGCGGATGCCCGTATAGGCATTGGTGGATTGTCATCTATTCTAAAAGGCGACAGAACTCTTTTTTTGCGTATGTCCGAAGGAACGACCAGAGCCATTTCGCGGATGCCCCCACAGTGTCACCTTTCGATCTCACCAGTGCTGATGATTAAATCAGAAATTGATAGAGAATGATGGTGAATGGCACACGATAATACTATTAGTATTAAGAGACCGGCTAGGTAAGATTCCAGGACAGGCCGGACATCGACATCTCAGATTCGGACCAAAACTATTTTGGGGATACCCCCATGGGCCCTGATCACTATTTGGGCCATAATGTGGTCATATCTCAAAAACCCGAAAAGGGGCGGAGCTTCAAACTTTAAAAAAGAAAAATTTACCATAAAAAAGTAGTGCAACCTAGGTCCAATGTTAGTATGGTTATATTATATACTGACCTAGGCCTTCAAAACCCACTTTTAGTTGATCCGAAATTTCGATCGCAAACTGGTTTTTCATGTTCAAATAAACAGTTTTTAATTTTTATAAAATCTACGAAGCAAAAGTGGGTCCCAGTTTTTTTATATGTTGAAGAGATCGAAATTCCACATTGATATAGCACAAAACATCGAAAATCGCAGGGACCCATCCGCGTCATTCTTGGCCAAGAGAGCGGTCGGAAAAAATAAAAAAATTCAAACCTATCCATAATTGTGCTCATTTTGAAGAGCTCATCGAGCACATAATTTTCCATTATTTGGTTATGCGAAAACAATCTTTTTGAAGTAAGTTACGACCGCTCAGATGCTCAAAATGAATACTGAATGAAAACATATTGCAAAAGTGGGTCGAATTCAATAGCCTATCTTGTAGAGCGTACTTTTCCCTATTGAAAGTGTTCATGCACCAAAAAAATCGGAGGGACCCATCAGCGTCATTTCTGGCCTACAATGCGGTCGTAAAAAATAAATGTTCTCAAAACATCTCGATTTTTAGCTCATGTTGTAGAGTTCGTCGAGCTGATCACTTTTGCTGAACATCATTTTTCATGATTTTGTCTCTGTGACGAATTATATGCGTTCAAAGAGGAGGCGCTCCTCGAATGACCCCTCTTCCCTTCCCACTGACCCCCTTCCCAACGGTCGATGTCGAGGTCAAGGAGTAGGGAAGAGGATGAGCTCGAAGGAAACGCTCTGTTCTGACGTCTACAACTCGTCACAGAGACAAAATCATGAAAAATGATGTTCAGCAAAAGTGATCAGCTCGACGAACTCTACAACATGAGCTAAAAATCGAGATGTTTTGAAAACATTTATTTTTTACGACCGCATTGTAGGCCAGAAATGACGCTGATGGGTCCCTCCGATTTTTTTGGTGCATGAACACTTTCAATAGGGAAAAGTACGCTCTACAAGATAGGCTATTGAATTCGACCCACTTTTGCAATATGTTTTCATTCAGTATTCATTTTGAGCATCTGAGCGGTCGTAACTTACTTCAAAAAGATTGTTTTCGCATAACCAAATAATGGAAAATTATGTGCTCGATGAGCTCTTCAAAATGAGCACAATTATGGATAGGTTTGAATTTTTTTATTTTTTCCGACCGCTCTCTTGGCCAAGAATGACGCGGATGGGTCCCTGCGATTTTCGATGTTTTGTGCTATATCAATGTGGAATTTCGATCTCTTCAACATATAAAAAAACTGGGACCCACTTTTGCTTCGTAGATTTTATAAAAATTAAAAACTGTTTATTTGAACATGAAAAACCAGTTTGCGATCGAAATTTCGGATCAACTAAAAGTGGGTTTTGAAGGCCTAGGTCAGTATATAATATAACCATACTAACATTGGACCTAGGTTGCACTACTTTTTTATGGTGAATTTTTCTTTTTTAAAGTTTGAGGCTTTGCCCCTTTTCGGGTTTTTGAGATATGACCACATTATGGCCCAAATAGTGATCAGGGCCCATGGGGGTATCCCCAAAATAGTTTTGGTCCGAATCTGAGATGTCGATGTCCGGCCCTAACGGCTGAACCCTCGAATCTTACCTAGCCGGTCTCTTAAGAACACTATTAGTTTGAAGTTTTTTTTTTGTTGGTGAATAAAAAAGCGAGTGAAAGGTTGGTGAATTACCCAAGCGAGTGTGAATCATTTGCTAAAGGTACTTTGAGTAACAGGAAAATAGACAAATAAACTAGAAAGCGTGCGTACCTCCTCGCATGCCTCCTCTGTCGCACTTCCGGTCGCTCGCTTGGCAGCCTTCTTACGAGAATTCTCATCCACAAGTAGCGTGTCCAGAGGTCACGAGTCGGGCAAGATGATGTAGCGGATGTTGTTACCTACAAAAATATTACAATGAAAAGGAGAGCACAAAGATTCGGAAGTAAAAAAACTTTGTTATTAGTACTCCCGTGAAAATAATTAAAAGTAGAGGAAGACGAACCTCGGACGGTGAGAGACTCGAGGTTCATCAGATCGCGGTTCTTCTGCTGCATCTTGACTGACTTCAAGTGCGTGTTCATGGCAACATCGACTCCGGCAATCGTTCCTGATAATTTAAAATAATCAAAACTAGGAACTATTTAAGCCATTCGGAGTATAATATATATAAATACATTATCAACTAAACGGGGGGAATATTAGCATGCAAATACTGGTGCATTCAAAGAAGAAACCATGAAGGAGGAAGCTAAATGAGTTGGGAAAAGATGTGACCTTTCTTCAAAAGGAGAACGGAGATGGGCACATTATCACCGAACTTTTGCCTTTCCCCACCAGGGCAGCCATACATGAAGGTTAGGTGACAAAATCGCGTATCTACTCAGATCAGAAGACAGGTATTAGTAGTCAGAAACAGGCCGATTTGTGATTATAGTAGCAATACAGTAACAAAAGTCACGAAATCTGGAAATCAATACGGGCTCTGGGATTACAAGATAGAATGCGCATGAAAGTAGCTTATCCTAAAGTAGACCGCATAAAACAAACAGGAGAAGGGGAAACAAGTGCTTTTAAAACTTCAAATGAAAGCACAAACGAAAAAAGTTTGAAAGCGCATACACTTACAGTACTTTTTTAGAGTTGGAGCTGACAATAGAGCGCATTCATGACCGCGATCATCGAAAGATCGAGATCAACCGAGCGCGCGAGTGCTTACGTGCACTATCGATCGTTTTGATCTACTCGAGTCTCGCCCCCTTCCCCTCTTCCCAGTCATTCGATGGTTCGCTTCCCAGGGGTCACGTAGCTCTTCCTTTCGATTTTCGAAAACGTTTCGTCATCACTTGCCTTTTTTTCGTCTAAATTAGGCTAATATTTAAAAAAAAAAGGGTTTGACGGCAGCACTATTGCTTGTTTAATGGTTCGTTGCTTAAACGTCCTAGCCACTGTCCATCTGTTTGCTACCGTTTTCGCGCTGCCAGCTCCTCATTATTGATCGGAGTCTCTCGTTCGCTTGCAAGTTCATCTAATTTCTTAGTCAATGCTTTCGCGAAAAATAGCTGTAACCGACTGATCCTGGTTTATGTGATGCATTTACTTTGCTAACTCAGTTCAGCTCTCGATTATTTCCCTCTCCTTTATTATTGTCATGGTCTATTTCTCGTTCCAACCTTTCTAACCCATCATCTTGTAGATGACGTCGTCTCAACAGCACGCTTGCCATTCGGAAGACGTACAGGCGACGTGCACACTCATGCCGCCCGCCCCTGCCCGCTGCCTCGATAAGATAAGTGTTGCAGATATTTGCCATCATGGGGATTTGCGCATTTTCGTAAGTAAGTGCTAACGGCTTGGATGGGCATATTGTGTTCATTTCTGCTCAAGTTTTTTCTTCAATTTCGAATTTCATCATTTCCAAACGCTATATTTCGCGGCGCGCCCATCCAATGTTAGATAAGTCGCCGTAGGGCAGTGGCGCGCATCTCCTCTACAGTGAGGGGCGGACGTCACGCACTGTCGCAAGTGCCCGGTCTATCTTTTCGTGGGAGAAGGCCATAAGCCAGAAACGGTTGCGCCGTCCCGGGCCGGCTCGCAGAACCGTATACCAAATTCTCCCTTTCGAGTATCGCGGTGGATGACCCGACGACCGAGTGAGCCACTGCCAGATTAACTTGAAATTGCGCGCGCTATATTCAAATGTTTTTTTTACCAGGGGATTAGTCGTCTAACTAACTGTTACGGCGGGATAAGGCAAAGCAGTGTGAACATAAGCACTTTGCGAGTGCGAACTTTGAGGTACAAAGTGGTAATGGGATGCTAATTTGAAACATCGCAGCGTGCGGCGATCGATGGACGGACGGGCGTAGTCAGCGACGTCATCGAAGAATGGAAGAGATGGGAGGACGGTATGCTGACCCCGAGGTCGGACTGCCCTCAAAGATGACGTCATCAATCGATACTTTTCAGGCACTTCGCCCTTTCGTTTCTCGCTCGCTTGCTGAGATGATCGCATGCTCCGTCGCGTTTCGCTGATCTCTGCTCGTTTCTCGCGTAACTGCCCTGCCAGCAGCAAGCAGCTCAGAATGGGTGGATTGGAGGTCGGTCCTATCGATTGACGTCAAATGCATAAATTGAATTCAGGTCTCTCCGAACCCCCATTCGCTCGTCCTCTTCTCCCTTCGCTCGATCGACCGTGAGGATACGGTGGCCGGAGGTACTGTAGCGATTTCAAACTTGGAATGATAGTGTTGTTCAGCGCCCTCCCTCGCAAGACTGCCGCAAGAACCGCCTCCATCGTCGTGCTCTCAATGGGAAGGACAGCGAGTTTTGAGAGGTTGGTATACACAATTTGTCACCCAATCTAAGCTCCTTCGTTGCAGGCCCAGCCAGCCCGACTCCGCCCACTCCATCGACCGCCCCCACCCTTCATTGCGGGTGCGACTGCTAGCGGTACGGTAGTTTTATTGATTCGATTTATTGATTAATTAAATTACATCTTTGCAGATTCGACACGTGGTCTCGGGCATGGACGGGCTGGCAAGCAAGTCCGTGTCGCCTGGAATCGAGTGGGTATCAAAGATTTGAAATAAGGATGATCATTTCTTCATTGCGCGAACTCTCGCAATGATATTTCGATATCCGTGAACGGCTTCTTGATATGAAGAAATGATGGTCTCTATTTCGAATTGTGATGGCGATTGTTGTGATGTTGATACTAATGAGTAGGTTCTGCAGGATGCGACTGCCCTTCTTCCCTCCGTCTCTTCCGCTCCGCTCAAGAGCTCCTTCCCTCACCTTCCCTCTTCTGTCTATGAGCAGGTACTGTCAGCAGGGATGGGAATGGTACCGATTATAAATATCTAACGATTGCAATTCGGGTAAATCGAACAAGGTCCGAATGGGTGATATTTTAACCCGAAGAGGCTTTTTTTCTCATTTAATTGGGTCGTGGATGATGAGAGTTGTGTACTGCTATTACTCGTTACCTTTTGAATCAAACTGCAACAAGAGTATGACAGCGATCCGCTACGTGATCTCTTTCTTTAGCGGCGTCCCGTTTAGTGAAGCCTAGTAGAAATAGACGTGATATATCAAACGTTAGTGATCTGGTCTAACGATTTTATGCAGGGTCTGGTTCCTATAGATCTCAAGTTTCCGAATGGTGTAAAGTTGCACAAGTATGTAGTTGCATTGTCTCGATTCCGTTGAGGTGATGTCATAATCTTATGTATGACCAAGTGCACTAATGTTTCATCGATCAATAATGACATCGTAGATTCAAACATTAGTCAGCCGAAATTGTCATTGAAATAGATCGGCCAAATAATTCCACGACGTTTGTTTTATTTTTCGAAATACTTTACTAAATCATTTTTAATTGCAGATTCATCACTCGAGGCTCCGTTCCCGTCCTTCCTCCCTCCTCATTGCCATTTTGATTGCTATTTTTTCATTCCCTCCACTTCTGCCCCTTCTCTCATTTCCACACCCCTCCCTCACTCCCCCGCCCCTCTGTTTGCTAGTTTTTTATGCTTCTGTTTTTTTTTGTTATTCTTATTGTTGTTGTTGATGATGATAAATTTCATCGTACGAGCACTTGCTCGTGCGATGCGTGTGGGGTCGTTTACAGTGCATGGAAGAGATGGGACAAAGAGAAGGAGGGTAGAGGGTAGGGTTGGCGAAATCGAGCAAACTCGACAAGCGGGAACCCGACAAGAAAGAGGGTGCATCAATTGAACGGAGATTTCGTGCACCTTAGTACGAGGGTACGGTAGGAGAAGGCAGCGAGAGGAGTACAGTAGGGCAGGGTTGGGGTAGTTTGACGGATACGGTAGGTGGGGAGGCTAAGGTTTTGCAGTAGGGCAGCGTAGAACAGTCATAGTGATACGGTAGGAGAAGTAGAGGGTTACGGTAGACTAGGAAACGGGAGGTGTAGGTTTCCTGGAAGAGAAGGTGAGATGCTGGACAGGGTTGGCATTTTATGGAGTGTTAGGGGATGAGGCTTGGAGCTACTGTTGCTATTGCATAAAGATGTCTAGCGGAGAGGAAGAGGGGAAAGGTATCATTCCTTGAGGAAGAGATGAACAGATTTTGTCACAATCGCGGCTTAATTACCAACTCCAATCTCGAAAGTCTCATGGACAATTTTACTCAAACTATAGATTTAGACTCCACTCGCCAAGCCGGTCCGATCTGACCAGGTTGCTAACCCCACAAATGATTCAGTGAAAAGTTCCATTTTAAAATTTTATTTTGAAAATGATACAAAATGAAGTACACAGAAGTGTTCAGCATCAAATTCTACCCCGAGAAACCGGGGTAGAATTTGAGAATTTTTCTTTTAGAATTTGCTTAATTTTAGCGATTTCTTGGGGGAATCCACAAAAATCGTTTTCGACGTGACGTCGTCTGGAGCAAACGGAGGAGCAATCAGCATGAAAAATGAATATACCATCGTCATCAGCACTCTCAGAGAATCGACATTTTTGAGATGTACCCACGCACGCGATTTGCCCGAGTATTTCACAAACGGCCTAATGATCCTAATGTGTTCTCGACCTCTCATTTCGCAATGCTCTCTCGCCGGTCAGAAAACCCGAGAGAGTGTGGTGATATGAGACCGAGAAATCTATTGCACATCCTTGGAATTAAGCATCAATTACATGGATTCAGACACAATCACATCGGGATTCACCCAGAATTTGCATTCTTCTTCTTCTCATTATTCCGAGTAATAGTATTGTGAATGGTTGTCACAAACTTCACGAGTAATTGAATTTATCTGTCAGTCAAAAAGGTCCGATCTTCTGATAAGCTGCTGAAGTGAGTAGTTGCTAGCTGAAAATGTCGTCTAGCGGACTATTGATCCAGTATCGATCAATAATAACATAGACCATTCAGTCAGTAATTTCTCATACGCGGAAGGTGTAAATATTTGTGGGATCAAGGCGTAATACCTCATCCACGACAGTCTAATTCCAAATACTTTCCACACGGAACGTCCTCTCGAAACACTTATCTGAAATGTGTGTGGAAGACAGTAGTACTTGTCTCATTGTAGTACACCTCTCTGGTTTTTATTTCTCATTGGTTTTAAACCTCACTCCTCAATAAGAAAAGATCAAAGGGTCCGCTGGGAAACCAGTGAGATTTCACTGGAAACCATTGAGATTTTGAATTTCTCAGTGGTTTCCCAGCGGTACCTTAGATGTTTTCTCATTGAGGAGTGAGGTAGGATCCCACTCGAATACCCTGGGAAACAAGTGAGAAAATAAAACCAGAGCTTATCTACTTTTCACAATCACTTACTGCAAATGCAGTGAATCGGTCATACCTATTAGTGTCTAGGTAATGTCTATATTCGTAACTTTTCATTACCGTAACCCCCTCATCCGTACCGTCGATCGTGGAGTCGTCGGTCTCGACGCATCAATCTTGACTGTCATCGCCCAGGATCTGGTCTCGTTCCGGACACGGTATCCATTCTGAACCAGCTTGTTTACCGTACTACCCAACCCTATTCAACCGTATCCTCGATCTTTAGAGCTCAAGGCAGAGCTAAAAGTGATTCCAAGTGAACGATTTTACAGTCGTTCGACAAATACGCTTAGTGAGTGCCTACCACCGTATCTCAATTGGCCTTACAGTACCTACAACTACCGTATATGTACCGTACCTCGTCCAGCAATCGCTCCCTCAGAATAACGAAGGACGAATTTTCCCTGGAATATTCATTGGAATTACGGATCACCTTCCTCCTTGTTGCTCAAGTCAGAGTGATACAGATAAGATATCAATTCTGCTTCAGTCCTCGTATTATATTCCCGAGATGTGATAAGCAACCAATTGATCTTTGATCTCTTCTACCTGCAGAAAGGGCACTTGATACGATTGTCATGCTTGAGATCCTCCATGCACGCGAGACACGCGATATGGCCTCAAATTGTTCATTTTGAGGAGCAAATTTTCGAAGATCCTAAGTAGATCGAAGAAGATTGAAGATCCCTCCCCTACCGCACGACGCACCACATTTTATGACGACGGCGCGCACAGCCGGATTGGACGCTTTGCATACGCCGCAGACGCGTGAGAACGACGCGGACGACGCGTCGGTCTGAGAAGTTGATCTTTGATCTTTAATCTTTGATGAGCATACCGCTTTTCCACTCGATTGCTTCTCGACCAATCGGATGACAGTGGATTCCTTGTGGCAGATTGTGCAAATAGCAGTCTTCGCCTGTCTTCCGTCTTCGTCCGCGCATTCACTACAGAAGGCGTGACCGCAGTGAGAGAGAACCACGCGAGCATGAGGATTCGCGTCATAACAACAGTGACACGCACGGGAGAAACGAGCGGTCAGGCTGAATGAGATAACGATAGAACTACTCCAGAGATCAAAGATCAAACCTCTTTTCGTTTTCTGCTCTCAGTTCCTCCACTCGTCGTGTCTTCTCATTGGGGTTCATCCTGTCCGAGAGAGCGTAGTCGACCACTCGGGATGGGTGAGAGATGAGGGAATGAAAGAGGAAAAAAGTCCTCTCATGTAAAAACAAAGGAGAATGAGTTTCGAAAGAAAATAATAATTTTTTTTCAAATTTTTTTGTTATGTTTATAAACGTATTCGACAATTTCCGTAAATCTTCAATTTATACAATGATGAATATAGCGTGTCTAGCCATTTGATCACTACTCGTTGTGATTATGGGAGGAGAATCGAGCTTCGGCTACCCGAATATCAATCAATCTACGGTGCTCAAAAATCTGAGATTTGGGAGAAAAAGCCCTAGAAGCCTGGCATGAGAAGAGGTTGCATGAGATTCGTTGGTATGGCAGGTTTCTCAATGGTATTTGTGAGAATGGAGACTTCGATGAAAGATTTTTTGCAAGGAATCCAAGAAAATGCGAAATAATTCGAATAATGTGGCTGGTTTATGCCCAACTTCCTCCTCCTCCTTCATCTTTGACCGCACGAGAAGGATAGAGACCACCACCGCCCTGAATATTACATATTATGCTTCGAAAATATTTTTAAAAATGCCGCGAAAAATCGATTATCCTCACCTGTCCCTGGTTGTCATCGTACACTGGCTGATTTCCTCCGCCACCGTACGCTGCAATTATCGATTGAGTTGCAAAAATATATAGCTACCATACCCGGTGCACCAGGGGTGTATCCTCCGCCGCCTCCCATTCCTCCTCCGCCCATTCCGCCTCCTCCACGACCTGCAATACTTACGATGTTTAGCGGAGTGACGATTGTCGTAATGGAAAATGGACAACAAAAACGGCACGCTACTAAACACAGTAAGTGTGAGATCAAGGGTGAGTGTACACTATCACACCTTCGTCACCTCTCCCTCCACCGCCAAAGATACTGCCGATTCCTATGGGTGAAAGCATTGGTAATGTCTAATGGATGAATATAGTACCTCCTCCTCCTCCGCCTCCTCTCATGAGATTAGAGATGAGGTGGCCCGCACCGACACCACCGAGAGAACCAAGGAAGTTGTTGAATCCACCTGAAAGCAGGATAAATAACACTTCTGCATCAGAAAAAGCAGCTAACCTCCTCTTCCTCCTCCTCCTCTTCCTCCTCCACCTCCACCCATTTGTCCACCAGGACCCATTGGGCTTCCTGAATGAATCCTACTCATCAATCCATAATCATTTCTCTCACCTCCTCCCATTCCCGGTTGTGGTCCTCCTGCTCCATTAGCTGCTGCTCCGCCACCCTGTAATTTACATTTTATTAATGATGAAAATTCGATAAATTTAGCTCGTTCCTCGACTCCTTTGTGCAGGGTTCTGTTATTATGCGGATTTACAACTACTTTTTATTTTCTAGTGCAAAAAGATGATAGCGATTCAGCTGAGACTGCGCTCACCTTTCCCTTGCAGCAGCAGCAGTAGCAGAGACAGCAACAGCACAGCAGAGGAATGACGAAGCAAACGAGAGCGACCCAGAACCTGAGATGATTTTTGATCTTTGATCTTTGATCTCTTCCTCGTAATCTCACCAACTAGGAATACTTGGCATCTTGGGCATCGATGGTGTCTGTCCTCCTCTTCCTCCCTTTCCTCCTCTATCATCCATTCCTCCTCCACCCTGTCCGCCACCACCGAATCCTCAAAGAGAAATACAATAAATTTTCGCTAAAATGCAGGAAACTGGCCCGGAGCCGGCAAAAAAGTGAAGAAGGAAGCATGCTCAATGCGAATGGGAGAAACGAAGCTATCGAGGAAGGTTTGAATCATTCGAAAATGGCAACATGGACACGAACTATGCAACGAGATACATTTCATCTCCTTGACATACCTCCATGACCACCTCCGAATGGCTGATCTACATGCAATCTATTCTTTTTATAACACTTGAACCTAAGGCTGCCACAAATTACTAATTCTGTATCTACCTTATGTTTCACGGTAATAAAAATGTACATACCTCCACCACCCATTCCTCCTCCTCCCATGCCTCCTCCACCACTAGGAGATGGCTGTCGAGGAGAACCAGCCTGTAGTTGGGAGGATTATGGTGATCATTGTAACGAGCTCAATTTGTATATCGTACCTTCGAAAGTGCTTTCTCCCATGTTCCCGATAGGATATTCGATAGGGCAACTTGATGTCTTCCCTGTTGGAAGTTCGCCTTCTCTTTCATGAACAATTCCGTGAATTCCTCTGCATACACCGGCACCTGAATGTAATATTAATTTTTGATTTTTTAGTTTTATCCTTTATCACAATGTTTCTGTCGAAAAAATGAAAATAGTTCATGGTAATTTCAAAATTTACTTCGTGGTAAGCCGATAAGAAGTACCTTATCATCTCTGGCAACCCAGAACTTTGCATCGTCCACAGACACGACGATTACGATAGCCTGGAATATAATGAGTTCGTGATGTCAGTCGAATAATCTCTCGTCAATCTTCCTCTCACACGTCGTCGCACTCTTTGTTGTTCCACTCTGCCAGTGAGAGATAGAACAAGTCATGAGTCAATCATACACTACACCAATCACTTTATAATAACATTTAAGGATGATGCACTACGATTAGAGGTGAAGTTGAGCAATAAAAGTATTTCACTAACCTTCTGACACTGTGGATCGAGCGTCCACTTCCTTAGCATGTCGTTTGCCATCGCTTTCACTGCCTGCGTTTTTTTGTAATAAATAAAATGAAGCATAATCAATAAATCAAGTAAGACTAATAAAGACAAATTTTACCTCCTGACTTCCTCCCTGCACTTTCCTCGCTACGGCCATAGCTGCCGTGACTCCTTTCTTGTCGCAGAATGTTCTGAACAAAGTAATCATAATAGAAACCAATGACACCTATTTTCTTCCTGATATAATCAATCCTAAAATAATATATAGATACCTAGCCATATCCTGTCGAGTGCGCGATTCAAGCTGCTTCAGATCGTGATCAAGACGATATCTAAAAAAAAGTAATGAGAATGGTTCCATTTGGTAATTTTATTTGGTTCGTAATCTAACGTCGTAAGAATTGAAATGTCTACCTCGAGCTTTCATCAAGTACTCCATCTGGATCGCAGATGTGTGCAGACATCTTCATTCGACACTCTTGGAATTGACCTGAACGATATATTTTTAGTAACGAAATAATTTATGATTCTCACCAGCAGTCGGATTGGGGAAGTTGCCCGCATTCCACAGCTGCCCGCCGCCTCCTGAAGCGAATAATTAAATAAATTATTTGTTGGGAGATAAAGACGAAGTAAATCATTTGCAATCTCAATGGAAAATATCTACAATACTTCTCTTCATACCCATCTGTCCGAATCCGCCTCCGAACTGTCCTTGTCCTTGTTGTTGTCCATTGATGGGAACTGAGAGAAGAAGAAGCAAGGGAAGGAAAAGACGGCAATGGGCCGTCATCCTTCTCTCACCTGAAATATCAGAGGCTAAAATGATAGAAAAAGATCAAACCGAGACTCAAAGTGAGACTCGAGTTCTCATAAATATTCTAACATTTGGAACACGCGAAATCGATGGAGTCAATGAATAATAGACAACTGGGGACTTTTCTCATTCTGCTTCTCATCTCTATGTTGTCTTCCCCTTCTCTTCGACTATTTCATTCACTGGTTGACACTCAGAAAGAGAGAGAGAGGAAGAGAATGCAACGACACAATAAAGTAAAGCTGTTCACTCTGGATCGAATCTCAATCAATCTCCGAATTCCACTGATCTTTCGATTCGTCTGAATCACATGAGAAATCAAAGGAATCATTCGTAAAACGTGCCGACGTTACAATCGAGCTTATCAATGAAGACAATGAGAAGAATTGATATGGAGAAAGGAAGAATGAAGAACGATAAAGTTGCTGAAAGACACAGAAAAATACAGCCTCCACCACTTCTCACAAGGTCTCATTTCCACTCGGAAATAGCCTCTAAGAAGAAGTGGAATGGGGAGAAAACAAGACTGTGTGGGTAAGAAGATTGGACGGTATTAATCAGTGGAGAGGGGAGATGAGAGGGAAAGGAGAGAAGACATCGAGCGTAGTTTGAGAATGTTGGAGAGTCACGCGAATACATAAACCTAGCAATAAACTAGAGAGAAATCGGCCGGTTCAGTGTTTGACAACCCGATTTTTGTGATATTTCATGAATTTTTATTGAATAGAATAATATGAAATAAGATAAAGAGCCCTCGAGACAGCTCGGGTCGGGTGGTTGGAACCGAGAAAGTGAGGCGGCATGCTATGGACAACAACAGAAGAGAAGAGAGAGAGAAGGAGGAAGGAAGAGAAACAGAGATAAAAGGAACAGAGGGGAGTGTAAGAGGGAAGAAGAGAGGAGGGAGAGAGGGTGGGAGAGTACAATCGATGTTCGACAGTTGACACAAATCAACAAGATCAATTTGGCAGTTTCGAGGTACTATTTACTCTCAGTCACGGTTTGACTGCGTCTAAAAGGGTACTCAACTGGAGAAGAAGGAGAATAAGGAGATAGAACGGAAGGCAGGACTGGCATAGCTCACTCTAGAAGATTGACCATAGAAGGAGAGATGAAGCGATAAACATCCCCTTTTCCCTCTTCTCTCTCTCCTTCGAAGTTCTCTTTCCTGGAAGAACGATAGTACACTAAATTCCCGAGGAGAAAAAACACGAAAACATGAGAAAATGTCTCATCTGCCGTCTTCTCCTTCTCTAAATTCGACATGCCTCGTCTAGGGAAAACATCCCAATGCAGAGCGAGCCTTCTCCCTTTCAACCAGAGGAAAGACTGATTGGGATTGGCCCCAGATTTAGAAGTGTTTACAAAGGGTGTAGGAGATTTATTAGAGTTATTTACACGAGTAACTACTGTACAGAATGTGACTAGATACGTATCTTTTTCGCTTGAAATGAAGATTTAGAGACGACTCTTCAACTCCATCTTGGCGATTGTCTCGAGATGAACCTGAAGAAATTAATTAATTAATTAATAATAGATAATTAATTAAGTACCTCATCGGGTCCATCGGCGATTCTCAATGTCCTTGCCCACACCCACATCATTGCGAGCGGAGTGTCCATTGTGACTCCACGAGCACCTAAAGGATTACATTTACAATTTCGATTATGTTATCCACCAGGGGTACCTAATAGGTACTAGCTATCTTTATAATGATGAAACTCGATTCGACTCAACAGTGTCGCAAAGGAATAAAATGGACATGGTTTCTCGATTTTCTTTTCATCAACGACACCGGCCATACCCTGCATCTGTATAGCTCTATCGAGTACTGCTAGGGCAACATTCGGAGCTGCCACCTTGATCATTCCAATCTCCTTGTAAGCACCCTGAAGTGGGAGGGTCTCGCAACGATCTCAGGGGATTACGATACCTTCGATCCTACGGTATCGATTGAGTGTGCTGCACGAAGTACGAGTAGACGGGCTTGTTCAACCTCAATTTATTTATTTATTATTATTTTATTTCCGATGATACCTCAATTCTCGACTTTGCAATATCCTTTCTGATAGAGTCGAACTTCTCGAGTTTTTGGCCGAAAGCAGTTCGCGATTTAATCTGGATGAATATGGTTGATTACAGTTCCTAGAAATCTATAGTACCCTATCCTTCATGATATCGATCGCCCTTTCACAATGACCGATCAAACGCATTGCGTGATGAATTCTGCCAGGACCGAGGCGACCCTAAATTAATAGAACTATTGATTTCACTTGATCGCTGATAAACGATAAATGCGTACCTGAGCAACTTCGAATCCTCTTCCCTCTCCCAAAATCATCGATTCCGCTGGCACTCGGACGTTCGTGAAGAGAATCTCACAGTGACCGGCTGAAAACGCTCTTTTTTTGCATAAAACGACGTCCAATCGCAGACGTTCGGGATAAAATGAATAAAAAATTACAAGTTCTCACCAGGAGGATCATACATTCCGAAAACGGGAAGATTTCGAATAATCTTCACTCCGGGAGTCTTCATTGGCACAAGGATCATCGATTGTTGAGTGAGTCGAGAGACCTGTACAGATTGATCTTTACTCAGATTGATCTTTGATCTCTCTCACCTTTCCTTCGGTCGCCACTCTGCCCATGAAGATGGCTATTTCGCAGTGGGGATGGGCTGAAATACATTATTTATATTCGAAAATGCTTTTGAATTTGTTACTAACCGGCTCCGGATGCGAACCACTTGCGGGCGTTGATTACGTATTCGTCCCCGACACGGACGATCGAACCCTGCAATGAATAGGTCGATATTATGTAGCATTGACCAGATCCATGAAGATCCCTTCTTCACTCCAACAGAGGAAAAGAAGCTCAGATTTGAAGATGATAATCCCCCAGAATGGAAAGAAAAGAAGTACTTGGATATTGGATGCATCAGAAGATGCGACGTCAGGTTCGGTCATGGCGAAGCACGATTTTATCTTGCCATCCAACATAGGACGAAGCCATTTCTCTTCTGAAAATGGTCTTTGTTCCATGAATTTCAGGGAAATAACAAGTCCATTAACTAACTCTGCGCTTCTGTTCCATACTTGATGAGTACCTCCATGTTACCAGTGTCTGGTGCTTGACAGTTGAAGATCTGAAGATCAATATAGTCGATATCATGAGATCAAAGATCACTGACCTCAGCAGCGAACACGGATCTGCCCATGAGCTCACAGATGTGAGCATACTCAACGTTGGTGAGACCAGCTCCATATCTGAATTTATATTATATGAACGGAAAGACGATCAATGAGATTTTGCTGATCCCTTGAAAGACGATAGCAGACCCACTTATTTGCAGGGTCGATGAATCTAGCGATGAACAGGTTCCACGCTCCCAATGATCTCGCTTTCTCCTGTAATCGAAACTGTCGAGTACGGTATCTTACTGTACCATACCTTGAGAGCGTTTAGCTTCGGATGATCTTTCCAGTTGGTGGGATCGGAGTAGAATTGGATCAGCTCGGGTTCGAGGGGAATTATGTCCTGAAATTGATTTGTTCAAATTTGGATGAGGTTTCTGATTGATTACATTCATGACGATGTCGTGAACGATCTTGTACAGTTTGCGGGCCTTCTCTGAGAGATTCGAAGGAAGAATGATCAGACCGGCTGGAAGAATAATTAGTGTCCATGAATATAATTTATGTATTCACTGACCATCCTCCTCACTCTTCTTCTCCTTCACCATATCCAATCCGATCTTTGCGAAATATCGAGGAAGAGGAGCGAGAAGATGGGCATTCGTGCTCGCAGCCTGCTGCACTTTCGATCGCATGTAAACTCCTGCCAAGATCAAAGATTAAGACACTGGCTCAGTAAGAATCGAGGATAGGCCGGACATTGTGTTGGAATTTCTCTCTGATCCGGACCAAACTTTTTTTTGGGGTAGCCCCAGGTATGGTAAGAATTATCCGCGGTATAATTTGTCGGTAAGACCAAAGATCAAATTACGGTAGATCATCGAAAATCGGAAAATGATTTTTTTTATTTTTCTGGAGAATTTTTTTTGACCAATGTTAGTGTGGATTATCGATAGGTATGATAAGTGTATGAAAAAATGATATTGGGTGATTTTCTATCTCTATCGCAAACTGACTTTTTAGTCAAAAAATTTCTAAAATATTTTATTTCTTTTTTAAATGGAAAAACCGCTACAATTGGCATACACCAGCGTGTAGAGCGTGAAATTCCAGTACGACGAGTTATTTTCACGAGTAATTCCAGGTAGACTACACTATCGAAAATTATGCCAGTTTGCGATCGCGAAAAATAAATATTTTCAAATCCCCTCATGTTTGTGCTCAAATTACTCCACACATCATACTGATCATTTTTCATATTGATCACTTTTCACCAAAATGTTTCTGTCGTCCGATATGACCTCGTAAAAGACAATAATCCATCAAATTTGGCGTATTTTATTTTTAATATTTTTTAATCACGTTTTCGGGAGAAATGGCATACACCAGCGTGTAGAGCATGAAATTCCACTACTTTCAGCTATTTTCAAGAAAAATTTCAGGTAGACTACAATATCGAAAATATAGTTTGACTGCGATCGCAAAAAAATAAAAATGTTCGAAATATCGATATCTTTAGTGCATCGTGTAGAGCTCGATGAGCTGATCATTTTTGTGGAACATCGTTTTTCACCATTTTGTCACTGTGAGAAGTTATGATCGCTAGAAAAGAGCGTTTGCCAAGCGGTTACTAGGGTTCCGCAAGTGACTCACTTTTGGAAACCGCGAACAAAGGAGAGAGTGATGTTTCCATTTTTAATTGGAAACGGGAAACGTTTCCCTCATTTTACTATGCCCTTTCCCTTGTTTCCATTCTTCGTACGTGAGAGAAGGGGGATGAAGGAAACGACCCCCCTCACTTCTCGCCCCTCAGACCGTCAAGAGCGGTGAAGAGAAGAATGAATTCTGAGGGAAAGAGAGGGAACAAAGGGAAAAGAAACACTTCGAGAAACGTTTCCCCTCTCATTTCGACCGAGAAACGTTTCCGAGTGAAACACGAATAAAGGAAACGACTGTTTCATTTTGCGTTTCTGTTTCGAAATGTTTCACTTGCGGAACCCTAGCGGTTACCCTCTTCCCTTCCCTTGGAGTCTCTTCCCAACGATCGGTGTCGGGGTCACGGCGCCAGAGGGGATGGGAAGAGGGTGACCGCTTGGCAAACGCTCTTTTCTAGCGATCATAACTTCTCACAGTGACAAAATGGTGAAAAATGATGTTCCACAAAAATGATCAGCTCATCGAGCTCTACACGATGCACTAAAGATATCGATATTTCGAACATTTTTATTTTTTGCGATCGCAGTCAAACTATATTTTCGATATTGTAGTCTACCTGAAATTTTTCTTGAAAATAGCTGAAAGTAGTGGAATTTCATGCTCTACACGCTGGTGTATGCCATTTCTCCCGAAAACGTGATTAAAAAATATTAAAAATAAAATACTCCAAATTTGATGGATTATTGTCTTTTACGAGGTCATATCGGACGACAGAAACATTTTGGTGAAAAGTGATCAATATGAAAAATGATCAGTATGATGTGGGGAGTAATTTGAGCACAAACATGAGGGGATTTGAAAATATTTATTTTTCGCGATCGCAAACTGGCATAATTTTCGATAGTGTAGTCTACCTGGAATTACTCGTGAAAATAACTCGTCGTACTGGAATTTCACGCTCTACACGCTGGTGTATGCCAATTGTAGCGGTTTTTCCATTTAAAAAAGAAATAAAATATTTTAGAAATTTTTTGACTAAAAAGTCAGTTTGCGATAGAGATAGAAAATCACCCAATATCATTTTTTCATACACTTATCATACCTATCGATAATCCACACTAACATTGGTCAAAAAAAATTCTCCAGAAAAATAAAAAAAATCATTTTCCGATTTTCAATGATCTACCGTAATTTGATCTTTGGTCTTACCGACAAATTATACCGCGGATAATTCTTACCATACCTGGGGCTACCCCAAAAAAAAGTTTGGTCCGGATCAGAGAGAAATTCCAACACAATGTCCGGCCCTAACGGGCAGGTCCTCGATTCTTACAGAGCCACTGTCTTAAACAACCCAGATTCAGAAGGCTGAATCAGAAACTAAATACGAGAATGTATTTTAACACCATTCGCTGAACAAGTGTTTGACTAGGTGTCTCCTTCAGTGGCCGGATGGTCTAGGGGTATGATTCTCGCTTCGGGTGCGAGAGGTCCCGGGTTCGAATCCCGGTTCGGCCCAGATCTTTTTGCTGAAATTAGCTCACCCTGGATGATGCATGCGTTGCGATAGAAGGTGTAGGCAACATAGGTGTTCCACAATTGACGGGGAATCTGGGAAGGGGCGGATTTATATTATTTCTCCTCTTTCAACAACCTTTCTGCCAATACATCTTTCGTATTCCTGCAGAACTTCTTCCACTGTGGGAATGCCCAATTTGCGTTGTTCATCGGCAGAGAGATGACCGATACAAGGGAAGTCCTGAAGAGGAAGAGTGTGAAAGGTGATGTTGATTCCTGACTTACCTTATGCCTCATAGAATTGTAGTGTGCGAATAGGAAAGTGGCCAGATCAGCGAGGGGATCACCGATGGTCGACAGTTCCCAGTCAAGAACGGCCACCACCTAAAAATAAATTCATTTTCGAAAATACTTTTGTTGTTCGAACCTTGTTCTCCTTTCCATGGAAAAGTAGATTGTCGATGCTGTAATGTGGGAAAAGGAATGTATTGATGGAATGTGAAAATGTTGAAGATAGAGTGTTCTAGCTAAAGTGCGCAATTTTTGTTCACTCGCTGCTACTGAACTCGCTCACTCAAATAGCTAGTTTGTGACTATGAATCCACTCTTCCTCTTCCCCTTTGCTTATCTTCTAGGTAGGTATTAATCCGACTATCAATCATAATTGATTTTACAGACCACCGAAATCTGCACAAATTAAATGCTGAAGAGAACATCTTGATTGGAAAGATAAAGCTGAACTTTCTGTTCCTTGGATTTTTCGGATTATCAACTATGAAGCCCATGTTGCACCGTAGGAACATAATTTTCATGATAATTCCTTCATTCGCAATCAGATTGGAATGTTCGGGTGTTCTCATCACTGATCGTCATCTAATCACTCTTTCCAAATGCATCAGAAGAAGATGAGATAATGTGACTATCGAGAGAGGTTACGAATCGGCAGATGGAATGATGAAGGAATAATTCAGTATTATTAATCACGTAACATTCAGGGCAAAGTCATTAAAGGTTTTTCAATGATTTTTCTCTCAATTTAACATTGTTTCTAGGAGAACACTGATATGCTTGTACTGTTAGAAATTCGTCGAATTCGAAAAGAATTAGAAAATGCAGATGAAACTGTATTGCTGTGGTTCAAAATCGTAATCCATCCGTCATCTTTCAGTCGAATTTCCTCAATACGGTGTGCCTGGGTTTCGATCTTATTGAACCATATGAGAAGGATGTGCTTGATTTTCTTTGGCTGATGAGTAAGAATCTACTAATCCAAAGGACCAAATAATGAAGTTCACAGATCAAAACAAAATCGGGCACAGTACTGCAGAGTTGAAGAGAGTATTGAAGCCAATCTTGTGTGGCAATCAGCGTTGCGATACAACATTCGTGACTAAAGCGCTTCCTTGGGTTCGGCTACCTATTGACAACTCTGAAGAAATCATTCAGTCCAACCTCGTCAATCCTCTAATCAAAAGGGCCCTGCTGCAGGAAGAAACCTTCAGCTCATACAAACTCTATGTTATTGGACTCACTCTCAACTCGGTGAGCCTTTATAGTCTACTAATCTATGATGATGAATTTTTACTCCAAATTCTCAGTCTCATGCCCTCAGTATTTTTTCATCTGTTTCCACACATTCATCTGTTTCCACATTGGATTGTGCAGAGAAGGAGGAGGGGAAGACTACACCTTCAATGGTAACCAAATATTTCTTTCTAAGACCACATCAATCTCAGGCTAAGTTATCGTCGCGTTAAAACTCACTGAGCCCGCCACATTCTTCGTTTCTACTGAATAAACAGTCTAACTACCGACAAATAAATGGTCATACCGATAATCTCCATGGACCAGAGTCACATCTCCATTCTTGGGAAGGTGCTTCTCGAGATAATCGTGTAGTTTGTTCACTTCCTGAACCGGATTTTCCATTCGCTATTCATTTTTCTCTAAAACGCATGTTCAAGTAACTGCTGAACAAACGAACCTCGATCTCTTCAGTCGCGGACATTTCATACGCAGTCGACCAGCGCTTGAAATTACGCTCCATGTAACCGTCTGAACAATGTTTGTCAGGAAAAGAAGTTACTTTTGGCAACGAACCCTTCCTTCCATAGTCTCCTAATCCAACTTTATCAACGTTGACAGTGTGAATGTGGGCGAGGTTCTGAATGGCATCCTTCCACAGAGCTTTCCTGTAGTGAGGAAGACTCTGAACCGTTCTGTTTCAAAATGGTACATACCTCTGCTCAACCGTAACTCCGGGAATGGATGGATCGAGGTACAATCTTCCTCGAACATAGTCCATTACGTAGAAGGGACTGTCCAGAAGGCTATAATTTATTCGTCTAATTCGAGCTTCAAAAATCTTCAAACCTTTCATTGTACAGATGTGTCTTGGGAACTGATACGGGCGTGCTACCGAGTGCCTTCATCACCTAAAAATAACATTTTTCGTGAGAAATGAGTGATGATTCCTCACTCTGAACTCTCTATCGACTTGATGAGCCATGGGAAGCACTTTTCCGACAGGTTTCTTCCTGAGAACCAACTCCTTCGTACCGCATCTCACGTAGTACGTAGGATTGGACTGACCATGACCGAATCTGGAATAGACTTTTACCAGAGATCAAAGATCAAAGATCACCTTCTGAGCACAAAATCCTCTGGTTTGCCAGCGACTACTCCGAGTTCTTTCGCGAGGAATTGACGGAGTGCTGTCTCGTCCAGTTTCTCGCCTAAAATTACGACTTTTTATGAATTTGTATGAATTTTGAATAATAAAAAAGAGCATGACATACGAGGAATAAGTGGTCTCGTCTCGGGAGGAACGTCGAGACGAATAGAGAAAATAGATTCCAATTGATGAAGAGCAGAGGACGGATTTGTGACCTACAGGAGAGATTTATCAATTGGCCCCTATCCTCTCAACTGTCTACCTTGATTGCTTTCATTCCCAATCCCGATGCTGTCTTGCAGTTGACTCCGAGATCATCGAGGAAGATGCAGCGATTGGCTGGCACCTTTATTTTTTTTAAGTGATTACTATTTTTGGAGGTTAGACTAATTGGAAATCAATCGTGCGTCGATTGTTGTTGTTGTAATCTACGTAAATTGTATTTAGATATTCACCCTGAGTCTGTCGATTGCCTTTTTGTAGATGGGTGCATCGGGCTTTCTCACTCCTTCTCTGCACGATTCGACAACGACATCGAAAAGCTTGTTGAAGTCTGTAAATTATTGATGCTAATCCTTAAAAGGCTCGTGATCGAGTGATTACAAGTGACAACCGAAACTACAGTTTGCAAAAAATCCACTGACACTAGCGAAATTGTCTCGACTCGAAGCAATTACCAGCAGTAATAAAAGCAGGTAGAATCCACTAAAAGCTTTGAAAAAAATGGCTGATACCTTTCGGAAAGGCTGTCAAGAAAAAACTACTAAAATTTGAAAAAAAATCAAGATACCTTTCGGGATGGTCTCTCTTGCATGAGATCTGTCCAGAAAAGCGTTATTAGTAATGAGACCCACTTTGAGTCCCTCCGATTTGAGAATCTAAAGCAAATAAAGTAGTGTACGCTCTCTATACAATGAATTTTCTCTTATCTAAAATGTGAAAAAGTTCTGCGCACTTCACTTGTAAATAGAGACGAACACAGGTGACTACGTTTTTTACTCCTTATTTTTCCAGGCTGTCTATTGTACCTTTACTGCAGTTATCATCTCGGGCCACAGAATCTGATCCATGCTCAATTTTCCGCCAGAGAACACTTTGAGAGTTCCGAGTTGAGTACCGTGCTGAAAACAATCAAATTTGAATGGTAATTATCAACTGTTATTTTTAAAATTTAAAAAAAAATGGATGAAAAATGTACGCACTCGCTTATTGTAGATCGAAATGAAAAGGGGTTCGAAATCTTCTGCATTCATTTTTCCGCACTCGAGCAGTTTGAAAGCACGATTTGCATCTTCGTCTCCTGTTTAATTACTGTTATATTGACGTTCATTGTCATTAAGTGCATACCAATAATAGTCTCTACGAGTGACCCTTCCTTCAGTCCAATATTCTTCTCTAGTTCTGCAAAGATCAACAGTTCTCCGAGATAAAGATTTGTTTCGTTTTACGATTGTCGGTTTGCACTTGTTATCTGATTGACAAGGATGCGGTTCAAATGAAAGAGTGTTGCAATGTTTTAATGATTCTTCTCGATATCAATGGATCAAATGACTAACTTTTCCAGTAGAACATGGGAGCAGGCATGAGGACACCTCCCATATCGAAGATGACGGCATCGTATGGATGAGGGGATGACATCTGATGATGATGGAAACGAATCAGAACGGTTGATGACAAAGTTACTGAGTCGGAGGATCAATGTCAGATGAGAACCAACACATTCTTGTTCCGTTGCTTGTCTTTAGAACACACTGAGAAAATACAGACATGGTAACAATATAGTTCCTCTCCGACGGCGACATAGTATGCATCACTAGTATGCATCACGACAAAGAAACAAAAAAGACCTCGTCTATAAGTACTGCAGACGCCCAAATTTAACTAAAATTTAGAGGAAAACAGCAAGTGTTGTGATGGGCAGAAAAGAGATTAGAACTGAGAAGAATGGGGGAGGAACAGAGAGAAAGAGAGTAGTCTGATAAGGAAAGAGAGCGGGATGGACACAACGTAGTTTGTAGATAGAGAGTGACCTCAAGATGGAATAGTGTGCAGTAGTGTGTCGGTACTGAGTGAAAGGAGTGATCGAAGGAAGGGGGAGAGCCTTGCCAGAAGGGTCGAGGACAACTTGAATCAATGTATAAATACAATGTTCGTTGTAGATTATGTTGGTAGCTTCATTGTCGAAGAGAAGCAGTACTGAATGGAATTGGGTGCATTCATGAATACAATCTTTCTGCATCTGAAAGGGAACTTGGAAAGAAACAACCTTCGAATTCAGCGTACCGCTTCTGTTTTCTGCCTAAAACGTCGCATTCATTGAATTCTCGTCATCTTCATGAGCCGGAATCTTTGAATCTCAAAGTATCCCTTCTTCCATTACCATAATTAGATAGATTCCTCATCTCCTATCTTTCTCACCACTCATTCCATCTCCTTCCCTTTCCTTTCTCCTTCCTAATATTCGTTCAGCTTCTAAATTCCCGTCTCTAAGCTTATCTTCTCCATCTCAGGACTCGCCATAGTAACACAGTGGAAGGAGGAGAAGAAGAAGGAAGGGGGAGATTTGTATTCCTCTCCGTTCCTCTCATTTTCCATCAATTCAGCTGCCTTTCTTCCATCCTCTCAATCAGTAATGGAGAAAGTCGTAATGCTCATCATGCTCTCTATCATCGGGTAATTTATTTATTTCTGTTTTTTTGTCTGCATTTCTCAGAAAAATACCAACACAATGTCTGACACATGTCTTCTGTATGAAATATCCACTGCAACCAGCATCTTTACTTTGGGCCACTTTCTACAGAAAAACAGATTATACAGTCTATTTTCATGGATTTTATACTTCTCTAATCGATAATTCCCTCCTAATCACAGAATGTTGTGTTCATCAGCAATGATCATTCTGCTCATTACTCTCTGTTCCGTTCTCAGAACAAATATGGCCGATGAGGTTTAAATTCACAATTTAAATTTGTGAAATTTCATAATCTCTCTCCTTCTATTCAGGAATCTCTCATCGAATCGTCATCAATCGCCCTCTCAACTCCAATTCTTCCGACTAGAAAATTCTATCAGACTCAACGAGCAGCGACTATTGAATAGTTCACTTTATCTACAAGCCGAATTAACAATTTTCAAAAATCATTATCAATTTTGTCACGTTCACTTCTTTCATTTGCATCACTTCACTCATTCTTTCTCCTTCTTTCCTTCTCCTCATTCCACTTTCTTCTCTTCCTTCCGAGTGGTTTCTTCTCCTTTTCTCTCTCATGTGATCGACATTTCCATGGTATTTATCAGTTGATATTTCAAAGATAAACTTCTTTTCCCTCCAGTCAGCCAAAGATCAGATTGATAAAAAAGGTCCGATAGAAGAGACTAAGAAGGCGTCGAACCAACAGGTACCGTATACCCTCCAGTCTACCGTATTCCTCATCTATCGATTCAGCCCAGCTCCAATCCAACAGACAACGACACAGTAAATGCGACACTAGAGAAGACGAATGGTCGAACGAAGACGGTAAGTGGTTACTGTATCAATTATCGATTGACTATTCGAATTCAGGGCAAAACGGAAACGAAAGCGGATCAAACAGGAAAGACGGAGAAGGGCGATGCAAAGGTATCATTATTTCATTGGAATTTCGAAAATTCATTCATTTGAGACTACGGATAAAACAGCGAAGACCTCTGAAAAGAAGACGGGAGGAGCTAAGGTAATGAGATAGATGAAGAAACGGTGAAGTTAATGGCTACGTTGAGGTGGATGGATCTGCTGGGAAGAGTGAGGGAGCCGAGACCAAGGTAGAATTTATCGAAGAACGATTCGAGTTATCAATTCTCATTTCAGGGAGGATCGGGCGGGCGTGAATCCGAAACGGGAGGAAAGTGGTCGTCGGATGAGAGGGTGGAGAAGGAGAAAGCTGCCCCTGCAGCATCTGCAGCACCTGCAGCCCCTCCCAAACCCGCCACACTAACTCCCCCACCGGCAGTGCCATCCATTCCGAGACCATCAGTGAAAACGGCCACTTCTATTCCTCGTCCTTCTATTCCCCGTCCCTCCGTCAAGACTGCTACTTCCATTCCCCGACCATCAGTGAAAACCGCCACCTCCATTCCACGGCCTTCAATTCCGAGACCGTCCGCGAAAACGGCCAAATGTCCCTCCGTTTCCACAGCCAAACCAATTGGCGCCCAATCAAATGGAAGGAAGACGGGTTAGTTGATCTTTGATCTTTCCGCCCGTATCCCCCCCTTCAGGTCCAGGTGTGGTGATCGCGAAGCCGTCAGATCCACGTGGTGCCCTCGTTAAGAGTACTCCCACTCCCTCAGCAAGTAGTACGACTAAAGGATCCTCTTCCACTGCAAAGTCAAGTCAAAGTATCCACCTCCTCACCTTCCTTCCTTCTATTCCCTTTCATTGCAGAGAAATCGAAGACTCCAACCGATCCGACGGTCGAATTGACTGAGAAGACTGCAGTGGTAGGCCAATTCTGTAATGGATCGATATTCCTACCGTATCCCTTTCAGGAACCGCCCGCTGGACCTCCCGCATGGCACTGTGGATGGCTGATTGCTGGCGTACTCATCGCCATTTTCGTCGGTTCGTCTGCACTCTCTCTATTTCACATGTTCTTTCGCTGTGTCTAACCGGCGAGAGAGCATGCTGGATCGAGAGAATCTATGATCATCTCATTCCTTTTCAGTTGTACTCGTGATAATGATCGTGTTCGTGACAGCGAAAGGGTGAGAAATCAAATATCAGTGTTCGAAATACGGGTAATTGTCTCTTCATCTCTCACCGGCCAGAGAGGCGAAAGAGTAAATGAAATGGAGAGATTACCCGTATTTCGAACTTTATCAAATAGTGACTGCCTGGAGTATACGAACCCTTGCGCTCGTGGATGTGTCGAAGAGCATACGGAACGAAGAGAATCATTCATCATACCCATGAGAGATCTTTGATCTTTCTTCCCTTTCAGAATGGACGATACTGAAGATAAGACTCGATGGGCTAAGGAAGATCGCGATTCCTCTTCTTCCAATCAGAGACAAATCCGAGACACGCGAATGGTCACTGGTCGAGTCAAATTCCGTCTGAGGGAACCACCAGATCCATTGTGATGGATAAAGGAGAGAAGATAGAAGTATGATATCATCCAACGTTCTCGCTAATTGCGATAAATTGTGTACTGAATTGGTTTTGTTGCACTGACTCGGATATCAAATTCATTGATACATTCACTATTTCCGACGTGACGATGTGAGAGACATAGTGATCTATCATTGTAATTAATCGTACTAAATGGTCGTCCCTCTCCTCCTTCATGATCTCCCTCTGTTCTCCTTCATTCCATTGTCTTGTGGTAAACAATCAAGGGGGAAGAGTCAAGTGGAAAGGGGGGTGAAAGGCAAGCGAAGCCATCGAATAACCAACCGGATCCCCGTTCGCTTTCCCCATCGATCAGAGAGAATGAGAGAGTGAGGGGAATCGAGAGAGTCCAGACATCACGATTACTTGTACCAGGAAGTAGTAGGCAGGACCAGGACCGGTCGATAGGTTGATCAACTACCGTAATCCTCCCCTCGTTCCTGATTTGAACTACATTGCGAATGTGGACCTTAGCGCTGTTACGCATTTATCGAAGGGACGAAAGGCAATAGAAATTACACGATAAATAATCATATTTAGCTAGTTAGTTGGGGGAATATTGACTATGTACAAAACGATGACTAGGATAAAGGTACCACTCTGACACTCGGACTATGGATGAATCTCGACTATAAATACTGAGGGAATAGAGGGTCAACGGATAGAAAGGAAAGGGATGGGGAAGCTCAAGCTCGAAGGAAAGGAGTGAACCCGATTGAATGAATGTGTTTGTGTAGAATTGTGCGACTAACGGATAGGGGGCGGAGTCAACGAGAGAAAGACCGCGAATTGTAACGTAAGTGATTGACTGGGAGCTAGGAATGGGAATGGGGGATACGATAGTTCGATGGGTCTACTTATGCGACAACTCCACTGTTGAGTGTCGTTGCTGCCTTCCTTCTCAATTCTCTCATTTCTTCTTCGCTCATCTTTGATTCGTCATCCGAATTCACCAATAATTTGGCCAGATTTTCCTTCTCCTCTGCCAGATGCCATGCTGCCGTTCTGCAAGGGCGAATTTACATGATTTTCGAAATTCATAAGCTATTTTAGATATTGTAAAATGCTTACTTGTACACTTTAGTGTGCACAACATGGGCGATCTTCTCGAGAGGATAACACTGTTCGAAGATGGAACGATACCTGAGATGAGGAAGGTCATCAATTTTTACGATTCCATTAGAATGACTATTCAGCCTCAATAAGTCTATCGCTCACCAGAATTCCTCCTTCGTTTCGGGTGTCCTATCAGGGAACAGTTCGTGTCTTCCACTGTATTCGTCCTCGTTGATCAACCTGTTCGCATGCTCGTGAATGATCTCGCCGAGATCCGTTTTGCCTGAAAAGATCAACGATCACGATGGTCTCGATATCTGTCTCGCCGTAGATAAGAAAACAATAAGTGCAAAAGCGTACCGAGAGCCTCGGCGAATCCCTCCTTGGATCTCCAGAGGACCTCAGATGGAAGCCATCCCTCGAAGGCGGATCTGAAAAAGAGGATAAATCAACATGACTCACTGTTAGTTCTTGGAGTTCTTTGAGGGTCTTGCACTGAAAGTTCGTCTGACTCACCTAAGTACATGCTTCTCCATCTTCTTCTTGATCAATTTGTAAGTGGGAGGAAGTCTTCCAACGAGATCGATCATCTTCTTATCGAGGAAGGGAACGCGAATCTCAAGACCGTGACAGGAGGTGGAACGATCGCATCTGAATAAGTGAATGAGGGTGAAGATGGTGAAGGTGGAGCAGAAACTGTCGTACCTGAGTACATCATATTGATGGAGATGTGTCATCCTTCGAATGATCTCTTTGTGCAGATGAAATGCATTCGGTGCACGTTGCATGTAAGCGTATGATCCGAACAGTTCGTCTGCGCCTTCGCCTAGAATGTTTGATTATCTATTTATTTATATTAGCACTCTTTGAAACTTCATAGAAAATATTTCTCACCAGACAGAAGCACTTTAACATCCGACGTCTCTGCAATGTGCTTGCATAGTAGATAATGGGCGATTCCACAGCGGATGATCAGAGGATCAAACGTCTCGAGGGCATACACCACTTCTGCAATAAAGTTACCTGATTATTTATCATAAACCTCTACTGAAATGGACAGTAATAAAGATGTACCTGGGATTATGTCAATGCATTGTTTGGGTGTGATTACAAGTACATAATGGGGAATTGATAGATATTCGGCCACTTGACGAGCGTGTTCAAGATCCGGAGAATCCTCGAAACCAACGGAGAAGGCGTGCTGAAATTTCAATTGTCTACCCAATCATGATCAAAATTTCCAGAGTGCAGTGAAATGTAGGTATCAAAGGAAGATGAAGTTTGCTATGCGAACTAACCGGTGTGTGCTTGAGGAACTTGGTCGCAATGGATGCGATAAGGGAAGAATCGAGTCCACCAGAGAGCATGAATCCAAAGTGACGATTGCCCATCAATCTCTTCTCCACGGACTTCACGAGAGTGTCGCGGATCAACACCTGTAGATTATGATGTACTATTTTCTGTACGTTCTTGCAGCCATTTATGCGTTATTCGGAAAAAAAGACAACTCAAAATCAGAAATGACAAACCTCAGCTTGGTTCATGGAGACAGATTTGTCCGGATTTGTCGGAATCGCCCAGTACTTCTGGATCTGAAGAAAATAGTTCCTCAGTTTTCACTTTACGCAATTATAAAAAAGGTGGATCTGAAAAAATAACCTGAAGTGCTCTCGTCTTCGCTGCGGGAATGAACGTAGCACAGCTTCCAGGAGGGAAATATTCAATTCTCTCGACAAGAGGAGAAATGCATTTGACCTCCGAACCAACGACCAGAGCACCTGAAGGAGGAGAATAAAATCAGTTCTCGATAGATCAACGATGAGATTACCGTACCATCAGCGGCGAATCCATAGAAGAGTGGACGAACGCCCATTGGATCTCTTCCGATGTACACTTTATCCTGATCGGCCATCACGAATGCGAAGACGCCATCCAGAGACTCGCACGCTTTCCTGAATATCGATTGGTTGCTCGGTCCCGAGTGGATCTTCTGGATTACGGTAGATACTGTACTCACTTGAGATCTCCCTCATTTCCCATGAAGGAATGAACGATAGCCGCACAGTCCGAGCCACCATTGCGAACGGTCGCAAGGGGGAATTTGTCCTGAAGAGAAGGAAATCAGTGAAGTGTTTCACAGGATAGTGAGTAATCTTCGACATGGTATTCTTGGTGACGCACTGTTTTGTAATGAGTGTAAAGTATTTCGAAATTATCAGGCGAATGAAATTTAGTAATTATAACTAATTACTAACCTTGATCTGCTTGTGGTTGTAGATTTCTCCATTGCAGACGACAGACAGTCCCTGGCCAACGATCGGTTGCTGAGAAGGCTGATCTCCTGGCTGAAATGTTTATTTTGAAAGGCTGATATTTCTTCGTTGCTTTGTGCTGAACTTCAAGGTGTTTTCAGCAAGGGTATTCGGAAGGTCAACAGATACTCAGTTCGACTGATTTAGTGCAAGGACCGCTGAGAAATCAACATCATTCATGACCTCTGTCAGACAGATTTCGATCTGATCTATGGTCGATTACGCCATCGTCGTCGCCTCTTTCTCCTTCTGGTTTCTCCCGATGACTAATTGTCTCATCTTCTCAATCTGTTCTCATCTCATCAAACAGCTCCTCTCCCGTTCCCCGTCTCCAATCTGTCTAGCGATGCTCACTCCCCATTTAGAAACAATGGCCCGAGAACGGTTTCTGTTTGCACACAGTTTCACTTAGATTGTGAAACGAAGGCATGAGAGACTACAGACTACAACCATCCCTTCTCTTCCCTTCTGTGCCTCTCTTCAGTCCTACTCTCACTCATTGGCTAAGAGGTGCTAACTCGTGTGATAAAGTGAGAGCAATCAGTTGATATGAGTGTAAGAGACAGTTGGTCATTTCGATGAGACTAGCCTGAGATAAGAGAGAAGAAGCACTACGAGCATATAGCGATAGAAGAGGGGATAACATATGGTTGAGATGGACTCCCATGTGTCATCACTAGAGAATGTGAGGGTGGATTGGTATGGTTACGAAGTGATTGGTATGGTTACAGAGTCAGGAGTTTGTTTCACTGTCCCATGCACCCAAAGGATTCGTGCTAAATTCTATCGGTTGCTTGGAATGACTCGATCTCAATGATCAATGAGGAAGTTCCATAGCCAACTGCCATTGAATTCCTTCCTCGTTTATTCGTTCCTCATTCTATCACGTCTTATCACTTCCTAGACTCTTCCTCCCATCACTCATTTCGTCTATCACAAGATCACCCATCTCTCAAGTGGTCAGAAAGTGCACCGAAAGGACAATCAGCTGGACACATTCATTCTTCTGCACTTGTGAGAAACGTCGTCTGCACTAACTGCACCGAATGGTACACCACACACCACACTCACCATCACGATGGCCAATCGATGGAATCCGAGATGGACGGTTGGTGCGACCTTCTCGAGTACAGTAAGATCAGGACCGCGGCCGACGATTGTCATGAATGCATCGGTGTGCTCCTTGTGAACCTGTAATCCATCGACTACCGTACTCTTACTGCACCGAGGGAATCTATCGACAACTGACTACTTACCTCCGAGGAAGTAGTGGCGCCGCCGGCGAGTGCCCAGATTCCGCACATCGCTAAAGAGCGTAAGTTTAAGGAGCGGAATGGAGTGTTGCACGGAACGGATAAAAGGAAGGGCGCAGACAGATCGGAGTCAGTAATTGAATGGAATGGAATGGATTCTCGTGCAGCGAAGAGAAGGGACAAATAGATGAAATGATCTCCTTCTCGAATGGAGTAAAAGAAGAGAGATATCGAAAGGAATGCTTAGAAAGGGACGAGAAGATCTCTACTGAGTAAACGAATGGATTGAACATCGAGAGTAGTCAAGACTGAGAGAAAGAGGAAGGTCAGAGGGGAGACGAGGAGGATGATAGACGTGATCTACTATATATACTGTGACGTCCTTCAACGAAGCAGGGAGGGGCACACAGTTCCGGTTATTGAAGGGCGGAGAAAGAAGAGACGAATGATGAAGAGATGGTGGTAGTGATCTAATGATGATGACCTATGACTGATGATGAAGACAGAGAGACAGACAACCATGTAGGGTGAATGGAGACTGACCAGAATTGGAAGGGGAGAGGGGTGGGGCGATAGAAGAAGAAGAAGGAGGAGGAGAGAGGCACGAAGAAGATCTCTCTTCCACTTCTCATTCCACTCTCTTATTTCTCCCTTCTCTATCATCTTCTCCTCTCTTCATTTCACATTGTCTCTCATTCCATGGGTATCAGAGATGCTATGGAATGGGAGCAACAGACAGAGGGACGCCTCTCTCTCTCCCTTTCCCCCTTCCCCTTCCCATTCCGCTTCCTGACCCATCGACCTTCACTGTGACCATCTTCAGTCTTCACAATGGATCACTCAGATAAGGGTGAGTCAATCGAATTCATTCTATTTGCGAGAGTGATAACTTCTTTCTCTTCGTGTATTTGCTCCCCTCGGGGGATGGCAGTTGATGAACAGTAGAAGAATAGACGAAGAAGATAGACCAGTACCTTTCTCTCTCTCACTCTCCTCAATTCCCCTTATCTCTCGTCTTCTCTGTCCTCTCTAAACCTCCACCAGTCATCCCATTGTGCATCTTTCGTGTGGACCAGGAAGCGTGCACTGTAGATTATTCCGTTCCACGAGTAGGAGAACGAGTACGGCACGAGTCTTACGGTCGTTAGTGACGACTCGATCATCGAGAGCCGTTCAGCATTGTGGGGTGAATTGTTTGCGTTGCGGTTAGCTGATCCGTCCCTTGAGGGGCACACGGTCAGGAAATGGGAAGAAAAGATGAGGAGAGGAGAGAACAATGGACAAATGAAAAACGACCTTCTCCCTTTCAAAGGCATGAGAACGTCATCGAAACGAGAGAATGAATAGATGGGATACGGTAGTGAACCGTTTGATGGTGTTTAGTCCAGTCTACTGTAGGATATGATTGGCATCGAATGGTAGGCAATTATTGCCTTCACTTATTCTTTCAGTCGTCTGATTTCCTACTGAATTGTGCTTTACTTTTCTGCAGTTTGCAAAGCGAGGAAAGTTCTCAACTTCTCTTTTTCGCTATGATCTTCGACCTTTTTCTTCTTCTCTCTTCGCGCCGTTAAGCATACAAACTTGCAAAGCTTAGACAGTAGAGTTCTTCTTTCGAGAATTTTCCCTTCGAACTATGTGACCTCTAGTGAAGTGATTGAGTCACAGTGGAGAAATGGGAGCAATTTCTTCTCACGATGTGTAAAAGCCTGACTCATGACAAATACGGTAGAGTTGGATGAGGTTACGGGACAAAGCTGATGGGTACATAGTACGCTTAGGAATTATGAGTGTTCAGGGTAACTATTTTCGAAATATTCCTGATCGACTGTTTATTCTCTATCCTTAATCCTTCTAATCTTGTTTTCAACTGCTTCTTCTCTGTTGTTTTTGTTGTGCACCTTCTAATCACTTCGTGCAACAACAATCAACTAGAATCGAGATGAAGTAAAAGATCTTCATGGAATTTCGTTTGCTCTCTTCTCTTCAATTCTGGATGAAACGTGCAGTGCAGAGTTGGATGCAGTGGAGTGTTTGAAATGGAGGAAACAGAGAAGGTTCAGAGATGGGATAAGAACTTAGACGAAATGGCGACTAAGAGAGTGGAGGGATCTGCCATGGGAGAGACTCAGTGCAAGGATGAACTCTTCTCTCAAATAGACGAGTATTTACGGAAGATCAGAGAGAGAAGAGTCACTTTCACTCCTCGTCGTCGTTGACCTTTCTTCGTCACTCATTTGAACACTGAAGGAAGGGGTACGGTAGGAGAAGAGCCGATCGACGAATGACTTTTTTAGATGGACTCCACACGAAAAACAGCTGATTAATGCGGTGTACTCTGGCTGGTCTTTCATTCTGTTTCACTTCGCTCTGCTTTCTTGTCGCCTTTCATGCTTTTCGTCGTAAATCAAGAGGAAGAAATGGAAGATAGCCACTAACAGTTGGTCAGATGAGAGATTGGGGCTTGATCCAAGAGGGGAGGAATGGAGTAGAGATTGGAAGAAGAAGACGAGTCAAAACAAGAGAGACGTCAATGTAGACAATGATCGAGTGAATGGGGAACACAAGTGTGGAATAGAACACTTGTTCACATCGTCATCACTTCGATCCAGTCTTCTTCCTACTGATCAATCCCCCAATGAATGGAGAAAGAGGACTGGATAATGCAACTGTGTTGTACTTGACCCGTCAGTTTGTCTTCTAGAGGGGGATCAAGGGGGGGGGGCTTGAACCCCCTCCATTCTTCTGTTGGAGGAGGGCAACAACCGGAAGCGATAAGTGGAAGGGCAAACTGATAAGAGATAAGGAGAGGGCACGACGTGTGCCCCTCAGGGGTGAGAGGTCATGGAGAAGGCATGGAGAACTGAAGATACCGTCTCTTCATACCGTCTGCTCTCTCACCAATCAGAGCCGCGAGAGAGCATGCGGAATGAAGAGACGGCTCCTTCATCTTGACACTACTAGATGAGAGACTGATAGGAGATAGAGTAGGGGATGGGAAGAGAGACAGACACAAAGTATAATACAACTATGTACGAGTTTAGCTCTAGTTTACATGGGGGGGGAGGAGTCGAAGTCGTATGCGACAGTGGATAAAGGGAGAACGTATAAGACGGCACCAGAACTGTCCTAGTCACAGTTGTAGTTTCTTCGTGGTACATCGACTGATTACGTGAGAGTCTCAGTTCCGTACTATCTTCTAATCCTTTCGTTCTTTCCTTATCGTATCGATGCTTCTTCATTTAATCTCTGATCAGTTTCTTTCCCTCTTCTCTTTTCCCCCTCTTCATTTCCCATTGTCTCTCTGCATTCACTCCTTGTAGGAAGGAGTCAGAAGTGGCTGAGATAGTGTAGGGAAGGAAGAGATAGAATATCATTGAGTAACTTGTGGATTAATCAGTGTTTCTCTTTCTCGTGCCTTCAATAAACAGATTGGGATCACCCCTCCCTCCATCGACCCCTCAGGGTAAATATATAGGGGAGAGTGAGATAGAAAGGACGATTGTAATCACATGATGATGATACGAGAAGACATCCGACAACGTCTCACCATCCTTTTATCTATTCCATTTTTTATATCGTTTTTCTCGAACATAGATCAACCACTCTACATTTGTGGACGAAGCTCTCTTTTCACTTTCCATTGAGAAGCTACGATAGAATAATACGAAAGTATCTAGTTCATACGATTTTAAAAAAAATACTAATTAGATCCCTATCACACATTTGTTCTATGCCATCATTTACTCCAAGAGTGCTTGAAATAATGCCGTGCACATCTCTCGAAGATGATAAAGTGTGCTGAGATTAGGTCAACCAGTTTGTCAACCTAACCCATCTCTTACCTCTAACTTGCCCCCAGGGGAAGATAATGAAGATCTGTTTGAGTAGGAGTCAGTCTACTACTACCTCCTTCTCTTCTCGCATTGTCTTCTACCATCCACAACCACCTCCTCTCCCCCCTCTCCCCCTCTCCCTCCTCTCTCCTCTCCCCCCTCTTCTCTCCCTCTCATCCTTCCGGTCTTACTTGTAGCCCTACACGTGATTGTGTAGCCCATCCTTCTATTCCTCAATGTACCTTGAATTATTCCCCGGTGATAAACACGGATTTGGAATAATTATGGAAACTTACGGCTCGTAATTACCTAGTTTCATCAGAAAGATCGCATAGTCTTCACAACAAGCATCTCCGTTTCCCTTCGTTTTCTGTTTGGGGCGAAAGCGCGCATCGAGCATAGAAGTGTTCGTTGCGTTCACTAGTCCACGAAAGGAACCCGATCCCCTTCCTTCCCTCCCCCCCCCATCTCTCACCTGTTTTCTAGAGTTCGAAATTATGGTAATCGTCTCTTCATTTCACACACTCTCGCACAGTTTAGAGAGGCGAGACAGTATGTGAAATGAAGAGACGAGACGACTATCCGCATCCACTGTTTTCCAAGTACCACGACTTAATAATTGTGATTGCAGAGCAACTCCTTCGAATGTCTTCAGTGCATCCAATCTCTGATTCACTGCCCGGTCTCACTCCACCCCTTCCGAGACCCCCGCCCCATAGATGGTACTGTTTTGCCGAATCTAAACGATTTTGAATCATCTAACAGGAAAAATAAAAAATGGGCTACTGTGGATGATTCTTATTAAAAAAATCGGTACTTCATCGGATTTGGCCCAGGCAACAACTTCCTAATACGGAGGGGTGAGGAATGAGAATGGTAGGGAGGTTATACTCTGCGAGAAAAGGCTGGGCCGAAAATCTAAGATGTGCCGAAAAATCTATGGATACTGGTGTTACTGTATCCTAGTGGGCGACGCACAGAACAAAGTCAATGATGAATAATCATTTCTACTAATCAGGTTTCCCTCCTACCGCTCCCTCACTGCCATCCTTCTATGCATTTGCTTCGCAGCGTGAGTCATTGTAATCAGTTGTCGATCGATGGACCCTTCCCTCTTATCATTGTAATCAGTTGTCGATCGATGGACCCTTCCCTCTTACAGTATCCACATGATGAACTGCAATCTCTCCATGTCCGTTGTGTGTATGATCAATACGACGGAAACAGATAGGGAGAGGGCGACGAATGGTAAGTCGAAGATTTACATCATCGACTTATTCAGCAAAAAAACACGTTCAGATGTTTTCAAGTAGTTCGCATGAAACGCAAAGAATAACTATTGAACAATAATTTCCAATGAAGCATTGAAAGATACAACTTGTGGCCTTTTATCGAGAAGCGAAAATGACAGTTAAATTATTGATCATAATTCAGATGGAGATTTCTCATCTGCAAACGAGACTGGATTCATTCGATTGGAAGGCCATGCTGACTTGGTCGATTGGACACCTGAAGAGGAGGTTCGTCTCCCTTCTCTTTCTGATCTTTCATCTTTCTCATCAGGGAATAATCTTCTCTTCTTTCAATCTCGGTCTTCTCTTCATGCTCATCACGGGAGTTCTTGCTGACAAACTCAACGCCAAGTTTGAATCTGATCACAATTCTTGATTTGACTGTGCTAAGAGTGCTAACTGCTGCATGTTGTGTCACTGTCAAAAAATGAGAAAATTGACATATTCCTGTTTACTTGTTGAGAAGTTAAAATAAGCTATTGAAAAAGAGACTGCATTTTGTTTGTGGTGGTACTAGTGATACTGGTCTCAGCAACAGTCATCTGAACTGTGCATTTTCTGTGATTTTTCCGAAGCATCTAACATCTTTAAGAAAAGTTATTTAGTTCAAGGTTCACTTTTTCCCTTTAGATGGATGATCCTCGGTTCAGTGGCTATCGCTGTTGTAGCGACGATGATGATTCCAATTATGACGAACAGGTGAGAATATTAGGGTAGACGATTAGGTCTGGATGAAGAATTCTTCTTCATTGCACATAACACTTCGTAATTTCGAAAGTATGAAAATGGATAGAAGTTCTCCCTAAGTCCTTATTCTAATTCATTCTTTCAGTTTCTACTGGGCAGTTCTTGCTCGATTCCTTATCGGTCTCTCCGATGCTATGCTACAGGTATGTATTTACTCTTTATTCGTAGCGCTTAAAGAAGGCGTAAACTCAAAATTTTTGGGGATATCTAACGTCATAGGTCGATAGTTTCCGTAAACTACATTCCGAATTCAAAAATTATAACTCGTTAACCCAACTTTGAACTGAGTTACACGCGCGCAAAGTTTCTACAGGGCACAGGCAAAATCAAGATGCGCGGTGCAAAGGGAAGGGAGCTAGGTCAAGACGCAGAGGAGATGGGAAGAGACAGGAGAGGAGCGAAATACTCTCGCGTCTGTCACTCTCACCCTCCTACAGTACTTCCCCCTGATTGCACAGGGAAGTGCTTCCCCGCATTTGGAGTTTACGCCTTCTTTAAAAAATGATGCAGAATCTTTAGCAATGTAGTCGGAAAGAGCATCATGTGTTTATCTTGATCGATCTCAGCCAGCCGTGAACTCTCTTCTCACTCGTTGGTTTCCTGTCAGTGAGAGAAGTTACGCATTGAGTATCGCGACTGGAGGAAGACAATTGGGTGAGTGGACAAATATTCATCGTAGCATCCGGGTACATACAGAATATCTATTTTTCGCGTTGTTTGTAAATTGGAAGAAACGCGAAAAGAAGAAATTTCTTGCAGGTACTCTCCTGATCACTCCTGTCGCTGGTGCTCTCTGTCAATCGACAATCTTCGGAGGATGGCCTGCTATCTTCGTCCTCTCTGCACTCGCTGGTCAGATTGATCTTTAATCTTTGCAAACTGATCTTTGATCTCTACAGGTGTGGTCTTCATTGCGATGTATCTCTTCCTCGGAGCGGATAAACCATCTAAACTGGTATGTGATAATCTTGTTATATTGATATCTGTGCTATTTCGATAGAGAAAATGTTCAAATCCGGAAGGCAATAAGATATGAACCAAAAAAAACCATAATTAATTCAGTCATGCATCTCCGAGGGCGAACTCAAGTTCATCACACTCGCAAATGCAGCTGAGGATTGTGGAAAGAAGAGAAACGAGAGAAAGGTGAGGAAATTGAAGCATTATTTTTTCATTACATCCGCATTTGTCAGTAAACTAATACAATCTCAAAATTGAAGAATGATGAGTGAGACACGGAATATTCGTACAGGTCCCCTGGAAGCGTATTCTCCTCTCTGGTTCCGTCTGGTCTGCTGTGGTAGCCGTTGTCTGTCATGAGTTCCCTCTGATGACCATGATTATGTTCCTGCCGAGGTCAGTGTTATTCGCATTTAAAGGGGGATAGGCATCAATATTTTCGTGCATAAACTGGCAACGTGGAATGATAGAGAATGGCTACCCGATCAGAGATCACTTTATCCGAAGTTCTAGAAATGCCTTTGAAGCTCACTACGGAATTTTTAAGTTCATTGATATTTCAGGCAAGATTTGGGGTACTGTATTCTCGTATTGATTTTATTGGATTGGGAGTCGAAAATAGCGGCAATAGTGAGGATTGCGCTCGGCGGGAGTCGAACCATCGGGTGTTGGATAGCTAGGCAAAAGCACAACCGCTAGGCTACGAGCCATGATGATCTCCTTGCCCAGAGTCACTATGATAAGTGCGTAGAGCTTGGGCAGTTTACAGTAGGATCGCAACGTTTCAGGCTTTTCGTGGTGGGACCCACCAACTTTGATTGATGCCTATCCCCCTTTAAGGCCCATTCACTTCAAGCTATCACTTTGGTAACTTTCTACTCATGCATTTATATTCGTCTTTACAAACCGCTGCCCTTACCAGTGGGTCCCACCTAGCGTTGTCTTTCGACCGTAGAATCGTTTTACGTGGATACACCTTTACCTTGCAGTTATCTGCACGATGTCCATCACTACACAGCCACAACAAACGGTCTTCTGTCTTCTCTTCCCACTCTCGCCCTTTGGATCGCCAAGATTCTATCTTCCTATTGTGATACTTGGTTGAAGAAGCACACGAGATGGAGTGCAAGCAATATTTGCAAGGTTAGAAGGGGAGAATGGCCTTGTAATTGATGACAAGGAGAAAAAGTAAAGCGATACGCTGCGTTTTTTTTTTACAAATTTTGTGTTGTGTGTCCGATAGTACACATCATTTTTCAGCTCCTAAACGGAATCGGTTCGCTCGGTCTGGGTGTTTTCCTCTATGCCACAACTCTTCTCGATGCTTCTCACGCTTGGTTGGCCGTGCTCTTCCTCTGTCTGTCAATGTTCTTCGCTGGTAAGCTCATAAATCATGTTCTTATCGAAAAAAAAAGAAGCGGAGTGGACCAAAATCATTTATTTAATCTAAAAGACCCTTGAAACTGCAGTAAACATCAAATTACCGCGAAAAAACAAAAGAGAAGTCTTGATGAGGGTAGCTAAAAATACGGCAAAATGATAGGTTCTACCGAGATTCGAACTCGGGTTGCTGGATTCAAAGTCCAGAGTGTTAACCGCTACACCATAGAACCGATGGTGTGCCTGCGCCTGACTCTCCACTAGATCTCCACTCGCCGCCCGAGGAAGGAGAGGGGAAGAAGGGAGAGCGAGAGAGAGATAGTGAGGGGAAATGAGAGAGTGGCCGAGAGTGGTCAGGGAAAAGAAAGGAACAGAGAAAAGTGGAGCGAATCTAATCGAGATTGAATGGGAAAGGCGTTCGCACTGCTTGTTTCCGTTTCATCTACTCGTTTTGAACGATTCTATATATTCTTCAAAGAAAGATGCTCAGAACACCAAGGAAAAAGTTGGTAGATAATTTCCAGTGATTCCTTTCTAGGTCTTCACACTCCTGGTTGTCAGGCTGCCTTGGTGGCCATTGCACCAGCCTATTCCGGAGCTGTCACTGGTAAGTTTACTCTCGATCTTTCACCAGTACTTCCATGAATTGCCAATGATATTGCACACTTTATTATGCAATTGTCCAAACAAGCAAGAATTCGTTATCGAAAATATACTTTTTCACCTACTATCTATATGTCGTACAAAGAGCAGGAGATTAGTCATTCAACCCCATCGCAGGTCTCGCATTCTTCTTCGTTGCATCATCCGGTATCGTCAATCCAATTCTCACTAAATGGATCGTCCAGGTTCGCAACATAACCATCATTCAAATCCTTGTCTTCTCTTGAGAACCAATCAGCCGAAGAATGGAATCTGGTGTTCTACATCTCAACGGCGTTCGCCCTTCTGCCATGCATTACTTTCTCTGTGTGGGGAACTGCCGATTGCCAGGTAAACTCCATTTGAAATTTGAAATTTGGCGCCAAAACAATTCCAAAATAATTAAATTGCAGTGGTGGGCAAAGAGTGAGCAACAACAGCAATACTACAAGGACATCAAATCATCGAGGAAAACATCGAAGGAATCACTCGATTCGGAAACTGCATGAATTTCAAGCGTCCCAAAACAAAAGAATAAGATCAATCAGGGACTCAACGATTTCCGATTCAGTATTAGGTTATTCCCATTGTTTCGTCTATCTGTTGATTCGTAATCCCCTCTAGACGGGCTTTCAACGTTGTTAGGCCTATTTCATTATTCTCTTCTTTTCGATTCCCCATATTCGATCTCAACCTTTCGCTATTTATCCCACTTATAATCAATATTATTTGAGTATGTACAACTACGGGCTTTCCTTCCTACTGTAGCGATAGTGGCACTTTATCGATCGCCGAAGCAACGGGATTACGGTATAACTGCGACGATTTAGTACTGTTGATTGTACTGCCAATGAATTATCTTGCTACGAGCGATGCATAAAGTGATGAGAATAACGAATGGAAGCTGATGAAGAAATACACAAGCGCATTATGAGATTGTTCACAGGGATGGGAAGGTTTTGATTGGGAATGGCCCTGATTATCTATTTACATACCCGTGTGAAAGTGGGATAGTAACAACGGAAGATTGAGTGGGGAGGAACGAATGGAGAAGGGAGCGGAAAGTTGATAGGAGAATTTGAACAACGAGAAAGATCACAGATTGGCCTTTTCATTCGGACTGGAGATTAGGGTTTGTGAGGCTGATATTGCCTCTCTTTCCATGGTTGAATCGTTACGGAGAAGACGTTTCTTGTGAAGTTCACGACCACAGAGGCGACCTGGAAGAAGAGATCATCATGAGAGATTCTAGAGATCAAAGATCAATTACTCACTTAGGAACTGTCTGGCTTCTTTCCTCAGCAATGGCTGGCAGGATAGATAGATGGGCAGACGAAGAGCACAAGCGACAATTGAAAGGAAAGAGATAATATCCACTGAGATGACGTAGAAGTAGATGAATCTAGAAGAAAGGGATTGATTTATGGGAACGATGATTCGAATGAATTGCCTCGTAATTAGAGAGAAGTAGTCAACGTATTCCCATAAAGCGACGACAACTCCAAGACAATTCGACATGAGATACGTGAATATGAGAATGACGAGAGTACGAGTCGATGCACGGATACGGGCCTGTAATTATAACAAATAATTTTAAAGCACAAGCAATTAATTTAATTAAATAATATTCGTACCCTCTTTTGCTTGACATGTTGCACATCGAGCATTTGTCCGTTCTTCTCACGAATTACTCGACTGCAAAGAACAAATTATTTTCGAAAATACTAGAAAAAGCTGACTTGAGTTTGAATACGAGGGAAGATGTAATGAGGAAGAGGAAGAAGAAGGGAGCGAACACTGTCGTTATCGTACTGGAATTTATATTTTATTTACTTTAATTTTAATTTGAAACCTAACCGAAAGTGGAAACGGAAGTATCTTCTGTACACGTCATTTTGCATTAGTTGAGAGGGCATCAACTTGTATTCATTCAAGTGATCGATACACGTCTCGTTACGATGGATCTTAAGTTTTCCTCCTGTTCAATAATAAAAAAACCCAGGTGTGAGTCCAAACTAACCTCTAATTCAAAGAAATACGATCCCTTCGTCACTAGTCCAATAGCGAACGCGAGAAGTACGAACCAACGACGATTTTTCTAAAAATGGTTGTATTGATTTCGAAAATGGAAGAATTCGCAAACCTGCAGAAGCTCCACCGTGCGATGAGTGATCGTTATGGCGTATCTACAAAAAAAATCTGTTAATTTCTGAATCCTTTCATCCTGACGAAGCTTCAACATAAACAATAGCTAATTATCGTACCTCTCAATAGCAGCGAAAGTGATCAAATAAGTGGAAGTGGTCATGGCTACGTGAGAAATCGTAAGCATCGGAACAACGTACGAAGCCCTGAATATTATTTATTTGTTTTGAATAATTAATTAGATTTCTCCCCAATGAAAGGCATCGACCCCATAGTTATCCCCATTGCTCTATGGACCCTCTTTCCACTCAGTTTGGACTCAGACGCAAATAAAAGAAGAGATTCTCTTCTCGCCTCCGGAATTGAAGGATTTCGCGTCACTTTCGACCCCATCAAAGGCACAAAGTTCAACAATGCAATAGTGAAAGATGAAACCACGACTTTTAGTCGACATTTTTCAAATATATCCTCGTCAAATTTCTATTTTGCCAGGAATGCTCTTCGAAAAGAACCCCTGTGTTTTCCCCGAAATGAGTTTACACAACTTTTTGCGTCTTTAGCGTTCTCATTTCAGTTTAGGCCAAAGTTCTCGGGAAATTGGTATCTATTTTTGTAGACCGAAAATCTGTTGTGGTGTCGTATGTTTCATCACTTATTCTACACAAAGGAAGGAAGACATTCCATTGGAGGGAATCACGCTATCGGCCCATTTCGGGTAATTACGCATTCTATTGGAAATGACAATGGGTGCAGTGGGTGTAAATCCTTCTTAGTATCGTAGATACTACTCGATGTAAGTTGGATTGAACTGAAGAATAGCTCACCACATGAACTTCAATTGAACACTGGCGGTGAAATTGATCATGACCATGACACTCATTAGGGCGATGTAGGAGATACCCATGAAGACATCGAAGAAAGCGAGGAGAAGAAGATAGAGATTGTACGAGTTACTGAAATGAACCGATCTCTTTATCTGATCAATGTTCCTGATGTGATTATCTCACATCCCGAACATTTTCCTCAACTTGCACTACACTTTAGCCTATAGTTCTAGGTACATCCAACCTCATTCTCTTATATTTGCCATCTCTTTCTTCTCTTGCACGGATCCTCTTGCATCTTTCGTGCCAAAAGAGTGAAATCACCCCTACGGTTTCACATTTCCCTCCTCCAATCTTCCCTTTTCCTACCCATTCCAAACATCTTCCCGCCCTCCCACGAAAACAAGCAATACGCCTAAGTAAAAACAGAGATTATTATGTGACAAGTAGGGGCCAGATGAATAATGGTCTCGAGCTCTTCACTACGTCTATCATCCATTGAAGTTCGGTCTTTTCTGATTTTTCGCATCGTTTGGAATCAGCCTCGGAAATGGGCTTCCAATTCGACAGAATTCAAGAGAAAACACTGAATTTTGCACGAGTTGGGCGAGAATTGAGTCGAAACGAAGAACAAAGAAGATAGAATACAAGATTATCGGACCGAGAGTGAGAGAAAAGGCGGAATGGTCTAACCGATGTTGTCGACTTGTCGCGAAGAGAAAGAAAATGAACAGATTCTCAATGATCGAGATTATCGACACCTGAAATTTGCTTAATTAGCTAAATTAATAAATTAATTATCCTCACCGATCCTCCAATGACGACGCACAACCAGAATCTCTCCGTGAGAAAGTCTGTATCCACCTGCAAAAGAAATGTCATACATAGATCTCATTTACTATTTTCAAACTGCATAACTTCTCCGGAAAGAGTGGGTCGAATTGACCGGAATAATGTCTCATTTCAATACATCATACAACGCCAACTCACATCATAACTCGTCTTACAGAACAAAACACTAACTGCTCTCGTCAAGCTCATTTTGGCTCCCACAAGTTGTGAACTCCACAAACTTTGTTGGTTCCAACTTGTGGGACGACGTTTCAATTCTCAATTGACTTACCAAATGGCATTCATTCTCAGTCGTCGTCCATACAACAGCTACAGTCGTTGTTTCCGGTTGATCGAGTGAGATCGTAGTGACTGTTAGGTCGTCCATTCTGGAAGGAGAATGAAGGAATGAGAGGAGGAAGAGAAGAAAGAAGAGTAATCAAGAGGATAATGCATAATTGAGTGAGGACTAATCAAACAACGACGAGAACAAGAGGAATGGCCACGCAAAGGGAAGATACTTGTAAATGTTGGAGTAGGTCAACTACATAATAAATGTCCCAATAGGTCAGAAGTTACGAATAGGATGGATAAGATGGGCGAGAGACGCAATGGAGGAAGTTCCGTGAGGATTGAGAAAGGAACGGATCGAGGAATTAGAGAGAAGGTGGAGAAAGAACTGAGAGAACACTGAATAATGCACCCGAGTAGAACAATTTAGAAAGGATAGTGACGCTTAAGTCTGAATAGATTGATTCTTCTAATCCGGACGTAGTTTGTCGCTAGAATATCTTCATTTGAATGTAGATACTACAAGTGTAAAATGACATGAGTGAAGGGAAAGTGACTTGGATAACGAATTCTGGAAGAGGCACGTTTCCATCGGTAGCCAATAGAGAGTAGGGAGGACTTCCCGCTCAGAGAGTTGCCAATGAGACTAATCAGAGAGGAAGAAGGAAGGACGTTCTCGACCATGTGAGGGAGTAAGATGGACACTAACTGAGTTGAGGAGAGAAATGTGTGGTCGCCGTTCCCAAAACAATGAGAAATCGGACAATCGTACAAAGAACTGTGAGCTCCTTCTCAGTGACCAACACTGAATTAACCACTCCCCGTTCTCCCCTTCGGAGACCCATCTAGACAGGGCGTCCATTCAGTGGGTCTACGTAGATTAAGAACAGCCTAAGTGTCTGAGCACCAATGAGTAACTTCACTGAGCCTTTTGTGAGCTGTGGAGAATACCGTCAAGAGGTAGACACCCTAAAGATCGGAAATGGAGAGAGGGGAAATACCGAAAAATATGACACGGGAAACATGGATGGTCAACAACGAAGAAAGAAGGAGAAACCATGGCAGAATGCGATATGTGATCGAGTGAAGGTGATAGTGTACGAAGGCATGGGAAGATGATGGGAGACACTATTTGTCATACGACCTCAGATCCCTTTCGACCGGGAAAAAGTGAAGGAATCGCACTCGAATTGTGTAATCGAACCCATTGGATGAGTGAAATTTGATGGTAGAGAAGAGATTAGAGAAGAAAAGTATAAAAAGTGAAGGAAGAAAAGATCGGAGAAGAGAGATGAGTGCAAATTATTACATGGGGAATGGCATCCCGGCGGGATAAATGATGTCGTTTCGAATTGGGAGAGTTCGCAAGATTATGGGATGTGTAGACAAGAAACATCGACGAAAACAGATGATGAAGTAGTGTGATCTACTGAGACATCAAAGGGTGAAAGGACAATGGAATGAGGAGGAAAGGAGGGATGAGGCACTAGTCTGAATTGAAGATCTTCGACCTCTTTTCCTTCTTTCTCGAAGGATTACAATGAAGACAGAGGGGATAATCAAGGGACGTGTAGTTCTCAGGGAAGAGGACTCAAAAGGAGGACCCAATATTTGCTGAGAAACTACTACGTTTGGCCCTCAAGAAAAAGGAAAGAGAAACCCTGAGGATGCACCAGCAAAACGCAGTAATCACATTGCGACCCCCAAAGTTGTGAAGAAACAAAGCTAAGAATCGCGTCATTTCGGGGAGAAAATAGGTGGTAGAATGGAGGAGGAGGAGAGAAGGCAACATAAGGGTATTCTAAAATAGCTACTGCAGGGAGTCATTACAACAATCTTTGAGATCTCAAGGGATCATTAGGAGGTATTGTACAGTATTCTGCATAGAATGACTCAGTCATCGGAAGAAATGAATACCAACTCCCATGGTAGATAGTATGATTTGTGAGAGGCATTTGTGTAGACTCCCGACCAAACGAAAGAAACGAACCGTCGCGGAGAGGTCCTTAGCGTAAATAATATTCACGTCTGTTGGAGGGACAGAAAGTATGAGAAGAGGGGAGAGTATACTCGTAAGAAGTGTACATACGAGCAATGATGTCGAGATCGGTCTGGGAGTTTTATGATGAAAAGAAAACCTGTCAATAAACGATCCGAATCCGTCGATACGACTACTTTTTTGTCTAGTCTCCTTTGTCTATTCGACCGATTTCAAACAACGGCTTTGTCTGAAATCTCGCACGAACTTCTTTGTCGAAGTCATCAGACATGAATAATCTAATGAAGGACAGAATAGAAAGTGTGAAAATGAATTCGACTCGAGTTCGCGTCTCTAAATAATGTCCGAGGCGTGACCATAATTAGTGAGAGAGGGAGCAATTTGAAACGACCAAAGAGTATTGAGAATAATGAGGGGAGATGTTCACTTAGGGTCGAGACTCTTCTTGTTTTTACTTAGAGAGATTTGAACTAATTCGTTCTTACGAATTCGCAGTGCCAACAGTGTGGAGTGTTGTGAAGAGGATGAGTACAGAAGGAGGTGGGAGAACAGTGGAAGGAGGATGAAAGCTCCTTCGGATCGAGGTCAAACTTATGAATGTATAACAGTCGATGGACTAAGTGAAAGGCGGTCCGATTGGAGAAGAAGAGAAAGGGAAGTGGTTATTCACGCTGGAGAGCGATTACAGGAAGAAAAGAGGAAGAGAGAAGGGAGGGAAGGGGATGGTGGATGGAAGAGAGATCTGATACCATGAATAGATGGACAATTTACATCTGCTACTATCTAATGCAGCTGACGAGAAATGATGAAGAGACTAGCAGAAATCAGAAGAAGAAGTAGGGAATATCAATGGGCGGAGTCTCAACCACATCGTCATCAGAGAGGACTACGACAACGTCTTTCGAATGGTTCAGAGACAACCCTTCCCTTCTTCTCCTCCTTCCCTTTCTTCCTTCTATTCACAACTGATTAATTACGTCGATAAGGCAGTTGTGACCATGGGAAAAGCGTAAGCTGAGCCCCGACACGAATAATTTCATTTGGAAATGAATAAAAGGGCCAAATGAAGACTCGTCGCGCCTCGTGTAGAAGAGGGCTGAATAGGACATATGAGTGGAGGAATGAAGATAAGAATAACAGTGGAATTAATGGAGAGAGAAGGAGAGGAGGGGAGATTACTGTACGATGAGAGAAGACCCTTCGGATGAATAGTGGAAGACCTCATTAGAGGAAAAGAGTGGAGGAGATGGTTCATTGAAAGAGGTCCATCGTACTTCCCCAATACATGGCACGACCAAACACAGCCTAGGGCAATAATCTACGAGGCCGGAAGTTTGCTGAAATCCAGCGAGGATTCTGAAACTGAGCAATGTGAAGGAGGGAGTTCGAAGAGAGAGGAAGAAAAGAGGACAATGGGGATGAAATGAGAAGGAAGGAAGATAGGAAACTGTGTGAAAAGATCATGGGTGATGATGGAAGAATCAATTTGGAAGACTGAGAATACAACTGAGTGAAGAGTATGCATGATGAGACCCGTCGACCTTCTTAGAAGAAAAGGAACGAATCTTCCCTTCTCTCGTTTGCATTGATTACGACGTTGCTTCATCGTAGTTCCGTGAATCTTCTCGAATAAACAACAAATGTCTGTTCCAGAAAACGTGCAATTAGACGATGTAACTCAACAGGAAGAATGGAAATGAAGGTGGAGGGCAAAAGATGGGAAGAAAAGAGCGAAGAAGGAGACACTAATTACTTAAAATGTGCTGGAAACTCGAAATGTGCAACGTGTTTCCAGCAGTTTTCGAGGCTTTCATTCCATATGGAAGTCTGTAGACGATACGAGGAAGTAATATCTTAACAACGGTGGAATATGAAGAGGAAGCACGGCGAAAACTTCCAAAAAAACGTATTGAGATGTTCGGATGTGCGGAGCACAACAAAATTGATTAATCTACTACGAGAGAGAGATGAGATGAGAAGGAATGATGAGGTGAAGGAGGAGGAAGAAGGGAGAGGAGAGACTATTCGTCTATGAGAACGATCTAATCATGCAATATGTGCAGAGACGAAAGAAGAGAAAGAATTCACAGAAGGAGGAAGAGTTCTTCCAATTGTTTCCTAATGATCGAAAGTGTAGCAAATTGAAGGGGAAGCTTCCGCATGGGAAGAAAGAGAATCGAAACTTATTCCTATTGAAATGGAAGAAGGGGAAGGCTGTCTAGACAATGTAAAACTACTCCCTCTTCAAAGTGAAGTTCGGAAGAGAAAACGATACGAATTATTCGTTCAGCGATCGTCTGATGAGCAAAATTGCAAATATATTTGCAAATTACTGATCACGTCGAATAATCAACAACACTGTCAAAACATTGATAATTGGATGAATTGCGTGGATTCGGGAATCGTTCTCTGTATGAGTGAAGGAGATGAAGTCTGTTTTCGAATACATTCTCATATCGGATTCACGCATTGCACACACGACGGAAAAGGGCGAACGAGACAGACATCTCGAGAAGGAGAAGAAGGGAATGGTTTGGAGATAACTGAGATTGTCTGGCGTCCTTCTTTCTGTCTACTAATCCTCTGCTTCTTCCTGACTGAAACTGCCTCTGCACTAATTGGAGTTGATGTGGGGTACTGAGATGATTGGAAGGGACTGGAAGGTAACTGAGACTGACTCTGGTGTGCGAATCCAACTTGGGTCCAAGCAAAAATCCAAGTTGCGACCAGGCCTGGGGGCAACTTGGATTTTTGCTTGAACCCAACTTGGAAATCTGCTTGGATCCAACTTGGAAAGGGGTTACGGTAGCCTTCTTTTTCTATTGATTGATAATATGAGATACAGTAATCTCATACAGTAACCAAAGGCTCCGCACGGTTAGACCATGTCGGGCCGGTCACATCCAAAATACGGTCCTACTGGGGACCGTAGACGGTCAATCACACTCGTGCCCGAGGGCAGTCAAAACAGAGCTGCGAAAAAGGACCTTATAGGCTTGGTGTGTGCTAGACGCGACGGGGCAAGAACTGCTTGGATCCAAGTTGGATTCCTGCTTGGATCCAAGTTGGGTTCCCGAGGCCGGGATACTGTACTTGGATCCAACTTGAAAACCCCTTTTTACTTGGATCCAAGTTGGATTCGCACACCAGAGGAGGAAGAGAAGAGGAATCAAGAAGGTAGATAAAGAATCCCTACTGAATTGGCTCGGAGAAGGGGAAAGAGTCAACAATGGTGCAATTCGAGTAGTCCGTAGAGGCTCGTGTGAGTCACATGAATTCGCGAGAAGATGAGATTAATTCTGCCTCGATTTCATGAGTAAATATTGAGCTTTTGTCGTCACTATCTCTGAATGGAATCTAACAAAAGAGAACAGAGCGAACTGACAATGAGATTGAAATCTGGTGAACAGGAAAATCTCGAACCCGGTTGAGAAAAGGGAACAGATACACGCTTGAACGAATGTCGTGATGATTATGCAAGTGCTTCCCTATTCCACTTTTCTCCCTTACTACGGTAGGAAAAGACACGAAAACAAAGGTGAGTTCACTTGACACCGAAGAGCGAATTCGAATGAATAGCAGATTACTTCGAGGAAAATCAACGGTGAATTTTGAGTGGCAAGTAGACTGAGGGAGATTCTCGACCCTTGTCACAATATGTCCACCCCCGGGTGATTGTAGAGCAGAGAGAAATGAGTCGACGTCTCCCCATTTCGCACGCTATCTCCGCGGCTCGAGTGGCGAGAGACTGTTAGGAATGAAGAGACGTCGGCTCATTTCTCGAGGTTAGGTGATTGAGGAGACAAGAAACTGAGATATTCACTCCTCACCTTCGCACGATTGAGTGGAACTTTTGACGAAAATAAATTGATTCTTCACTATCTAAGAATAGAGACTTTAGTGATGCAAAGACAGAACTTTCTCTGTTGTCCTCTTAAATTAAATTGTGTCACTAATGAATAAACGAGGAAATTCTGCCGTGATTGTGGAAGAAGATGAATTGGTTGGATGAAGTGAGGGGATTGGATGAGGAAAACAATTGAATGTCTCAATATCTCCCTATTTTTTCAGGGCATTATGAATCTGTTACGATGAATGTTCTCACGTCGAAAACATGAGTGAAATTGGAACATCTTCTCGATTCTCCTCCCACTCTAAATGTATATACTCTTTTCGCACGCTCCGACAATGACAGTGTAGAGAAAGAGCAAGTGATGTTACAGAAGAGTGCACGAATTGGTCAAGACTTCTCTAATTACCCTTGTCGATTTACACAATAAAAAGTTTTAGTTTTGTGATTATTTCTTCTTCAACGCGATTCAGTGGTCGGAATGTTTATTTATATTATGTGACATCCAGGAGAATTCCTTTTCAAATTGTCATATTTGATATTGACAATGGGCATGATATACAATATATACAACATATCTAAATCGCATTCACTATAGTTCTTGATCGTAGCAATAGTAAGGAGCCTCTTGTATCTCATGATATCCTTGACGGTTAATTACTGTTTCCATTATGGACTGAGAATGAGACAGGGGGCGCGTTTCTAGACTGCACTCAATGCCGTTCGTCTTCCATTCGCGCATCGATTTTTTGATACGCCTGAAAGGGAAATATTTCAACTAGACAATGAAAAAAACTGAGATTATCTTACTCGTTGTTCTCCTCAGACACGTATCCGTACAATCGAATGACGATTGTCTGACATTGACCAGTTTGAATTCGAGGCATGATGAACGAAGAATTACCATGAATACTGAAATCAGAGAAACTCATGTTGATCTGCAGTGCTCATGGAAGGAGGACTGAAATAGATAAGAGGGAGTTTCTGAGTCAGTGAACATATTTGTGTTGACCCTTGGCAAAGTGAGACAAATCGAATTGGTCCAAAATTGGTGGATGAGTAGTACTAGTGGAGTGTAGCTCGTGTGCAACTTTACAGGTCATCTCGATCACCCTCCGCCGAAAGGCGCGAATTGTTAAAGTGAAACCTAACCCAGCCGAGTTTTGTCTTTCGCTATCCTTCGAATCGATTGATATTGTAAAAAAATGCACAATAATTCACCGATAATACATGCCAAATATCATGTCGATATGTTGCCTACCGCTCAAGAAAAATTGAAAATTCGAAATATTTTTCACATTTTTAATTACTTGATATACTTCCAAGTAGCTTTGGAAAGTAAAAAAAAAATTTAAAAGAAATTAAAAATATAAGTAGGGAGGGCAGCGGCTAATTTTTAAAGACAAGAAATAAATAATCAGTTATGCTCGACCTACGCATTCGATAGTGCCGGATCATATCATAAAAATTAAAATTTGAAAAAATGATCGAAAACAATAATAATTGTAGTTACAAAAACAAACACCAAAAATGCTCACCTACCGTACTCCCCTCGAGTTTTCGCTAGGTCAGAATTATGATCTCGCATTTTTTAATTTAAATTTTTTTGTATTACCTTATAAAATATATTTTTATGAACGTAAATACATTCTGAGCACCTACAAAGTACATCCGATTGCTTTTGAATCATTCACTACTAGGGAAAATCGAGTTTGTACGTGGTCAAAAAAGGGGTACGCGGCAAACAACCCACAGTTTCGGCATCTCCGAACGAGAATTTTTGAAAAAAATTCCGATAAGAAAAAGGGATAGGGTATGTGCGACAATTCCAGAGTGGTTTGTTTCGGTGGGAAGGTCAAGTATAGCCACGAGAGGGCAGATACGGGGACAAAACCGATCAGTCGTTCAGAGTGACATCATTCCAGTCAAGGTTTCGGTACTTCCGCACGAGAATATCGGGGATAGAGGAATTCCAGGGGAAGGTAATAGACATGGGCGATAAATTAGAGACGGTTTAGTTCGGTGGGAAGATCTGGTACAGCGATGGGAGGGTGAAAATCTCGGGAAAGTGAGCTGTACGGCAAACTCGCGATATACAAGTAAAGTTTTCGGTACTTCCGCACGAGAGTTTCCGGGATTGAGAGTCACCGGGTAAGTGAGGAAGGTATAGGCGATAAACTAGAAGCGGTTTGGTTAGGTGGGAAGCCCTAGTATAGTCACGGGAAGATGAAAACTGGAAAAAATGCAAAATTTGGACAGAATCACGACGTTCGAGTAAAGTTTTCAGTACTTCCGCACGCGAAATTCGGGGATCCTGTGTTACCAGGGGAGTGAGAAAGACTTGGCCGATAAAATAGAAGTGGTTTGGTTAGGTGGGAAGACCTAATATAGCGACGAGAAGATAAAATCGAGACATTTACGAAAGGCAAAAAGTGGAAGGTGTCCATATTTACTGATTATAACGAAATAAGTGCCAGGTAAGTGATTTATATGATATGTGTGAGTCGTATAAGTTATTTGAAAGCGAAACAATAGTAATTAAACTCAAAAGTAGCCAATAAATCGATAAATTAGAGACGACTAAAAAATAAAATCAATATTCGATTCGCTCGAAAAAAGTTGCTAGCATACTGTATCGCGTTTCGCATCGGGAACATGCGCTGCCCTCCCTAAATATAAGTACGGCGATATCATGAAAAATATGAGGTCAATTTGAAATTTTAATTTTTTTTTTTTTTTTTTTTTTTTTCAAATTTTTACTTTAAAGCAATGTTTTGGAAAGGAGATAAAACAGCAGCAAGCGGTGAATGGCATTTAATAAAATGCGTGTGAACGATTGCCATCTTTAGGATCCGCCTAGGATGAGTTTCCATTGATTTGGGGTACGGTACTGTGCTTATCGAGAACTGATTTTATTTCAAATTGACCTCATATTTTTCATGATATCGCCGTACTTATATTTTTAATTTCTTTTAAATTTTTACTACAGTTAGGAAAATGGTTAATCTTTCAATTCATCAAATAAAAACTTTCCAAAGCTACTTGGAAGTATATCAAGTAATTAAAAATGTGAAAAATATTTCGAATTTTCAATTTTTCTTGAGCGGTAGGCAACATATCGACATGATATTTGGCATGTATTATCGGTGAATTATTGTGCATTTTTTTACAATATCAATCGATTCGAAGGATAGCGAAAGACAAAACTCGGCTGGGTTAGGTTTCACTTTAACAATTCGCGCCTTTCGGCGGAGGGTGATCGAGATGACCTGTAAAGTTGCACACGAGCTACACTCCATTAGCACAACTCATCCACCAATTTTGGACCAATTCGATTTGTCTCTTTTTGCCAACGTTATTTTCACTGACTCAGAAATGCCCTCATAATAATTCACACTTACTGTAGAAGAACACTTCTTACGGGAGATCCATCTATAATCAATTCACTTTCGATCGATGATTTTGTGAAGCTGAAAAAATAAATAAATTGCTCCACCGACGTCCAACCAAACGCTCTATTTTCTACCGAGCACATCATTTATCTCTGTAATTATTAATTTCAATTCCGTCTCACCTGGGCTCAATGTGGACAGGAAAAATCAGATACGTGGGGAATTTATAATTATCTTGGAGAATTCGACCATCTGAAAAGGTTTAACAAAATACTAGAGTTCTCATATTGGAAAATTTTCCGGATTTCCAATAGTGCGAACAAAGGATTTTCCCTCCCTCTCATTTTCCAATAACGATCTCGAGAGAGGCCCTCAATTTTCCAATAGTTATTGGATTTCCAATAAGGAATGATCGGTCATTTTGAGAGTGAAAATCCTTTGTTCTCCTTATTGGAAATCCAATAACTAATGGATTTCCATTAAGAATCATTTTTCCAATAAGCGACCACATTGTTCTCGCTCGTTATTGGAAAATGAGAGGGAAAGGGGTAGACTTTGAAAGTCAACGAGTTATGCAACTAGGAACTAGTTCCTTTCATTTCGAAGGAACTAGTTCATTCGTTGTTTGTCAGTTCCTTTGAGCACTGAAAGGAACTAGTTCCTTTTGAGAGTGAGCGAGTAGAGCGAGCGGCCGAGTTGGAGTGAGAGAGCGAGCGGAATGAAATTGAAGGAACTAGTTGTATTGCAAAGGAACTAGTTCCTTCGCCACTAAACAACTTGTAAAATTGAGGAATGAAGGAACTAGTTCTTTATCTTTCAAACTCTAGAAAGGGGTCCATTTTCCAATATCGATTCATTTTCCAATAAGAAAACCCTACAAAATACCCTTGACGTTTCGAAAATTTAGACAGTATCGAATATCTAAAAGAGAGCTTACTGTAGACAAGGTTACATCCAACCAAGAACTCGATGTCTCTTGGAATGAGATCGTGATGTTTCTCCGATAACCTCCAATGATTATCGATTGGAGAATCGTAAGATAAGACAGAAAACTCACTTCATGGTTGATAACACTTCGATTTCATTGAGCAGAGTACCTTTTCCATCCATCATCTGACCTTTCTCCATCGTACTTTGGGGAGAGACCTGTAAATCGAAACAATGGATTCTGATGATTATCGATGAAAATCGTATAAACTCTCACTTTTCTCTTCTTGAACGAACACTTCTCCATCGGAAATGTGAGATGGTGGTATGATCTTTGATCTCCGGGAAGAACAATCCAAACAAGGACATATCGAACAATTATGTGGATCCTCCATAAAGCTGGAGAAATTACGTCGTTGAAGAGGAACGACATCTGAATAGAAGGAATGAGGTTTGGATGAAAACTGGCGATTTGCGAAAAGCATCGCGGTAAAAAGATAAATAGGAGTGAACCAGGAAGGAAGTGACCGATAGTCTTCATTCCTCTCCTAATTTCCCTCACTCTGACTCGTTATCAGTGGCGCTTCATCGTCAAAGCAGTTCTATCGTACTGTAGGGAGCAGTGAGATTAGAATGATTAGTCACATTCAACATTAGAAGGAACAGTTGACAACGATGGAAGGAAGTGAGAACACAATATTTATTGAATGTATATTATGATTTGCCAAGGGAACTGAACTGATAGAAATTCAAATAATAAAGATTTTTGTTGAAAAACAACCTCTTTGGAGAGAGCGTGAACTGTTGGAGTATATTTAGAAGAGTGTGTAATTAACAAATGCGAACCAGTTTGGTACTGGCAATTTATCAACCTGTTGAATCTCCTCTCTCCATTTCAATTTGAATGTGTAAAATGAGAGAGATCGTTGTGATGTACGATGTGAGATGATTAGATAGTAGAGAAAAGTGAGAGAGTCGAGAGAAAAAGAAGTGAAGGTAAATGATCGAGCATACATCGAAGATTTAGCTGCATAACCCCGATTAAGTGCAGAGTAGAGTGCACAATACGGGTCGCCGTCTCTTCATTTCTATCACTCAACCGGTCAAGAAAGTGTGTAAAATGAAGAGATGGTGATCCGTATTGCGTATTCCAGTGCAGAGTTTCTCTACATGCGACTATGATGTTGTCCGGGCTGTCGACTCTTTTCTGCACCTACCGATTGAATAAATTAGAATTATTGACAGCTGCTGGAAAACTTTGACCGATGCCTTTATCTGAACCATTTGAGTGATGCCAACCTTATCAGAAGATTACATGGGCATCTCATTTCCAGGTATCTGTCACTCTTTCACCTCGTTATCAAACCATTTTCGAATCAGCAGTTGATGCTTTGGTCTTTAAGTGCTTCCATGTGCGCCATTTCTGTTGTTTACTAATTTCTTTACTAAGAAGTGAAAAGCACAAAGAATGTGGGAAAATGAACAATTAACTAACATTCTTCATCTATCTAAAGCAAGCAATGAAAATACATTAGATGAAAAACTGTTACTTGGCGATCGATATTTCTCCGAATATTTCGCACTGTTACAATAGTCGTTATCGGACAAATCATTTGCTAGGAAGATCAAAGATCAAGGCTAGTTAATCGGCAAACAGTTCCAAATCAGCAATAGCAGACAACGCTGATGAGATACGCAAAGATCAAAAATCAACCACTCATACAACTACGATTTTCGGTAATGTTTATTGCTGAGGGGCGGAGTCTGAAGTGGGGGGGGGGGGGTTTCCGTCAATCATTTTCGTCTTCTCTCCAATCTTTCGTCCCTCCGCTAGATGGGATAGCAAAGAAGATACGACTAGGTGTCAAAGCTAGTGCCCCACACTCACTGAATCTGAATACGGGGGCGGCGTAGAAGGGGGCGGAGTCGAGGCGATGTCCACCGGCTGCTGCGGCGGCTGCGGAGTGGCAGTGGTGATCTGCAAAGCGCGGATGATCAAGGAGAGAAAGGGGGCGAAATAAAAGAACGCCATTCCTAACTTGTAACCCTAGGTCACATCTGACTGACGTATTGTTAGCGAAAGATCAAAGATGAATGGTCAAAAACCAAAGATCAAAGCTCACGGGAATAGCGTGGGAGTCCTCATCATTGATGGGAATAAATATATATATATTTTTACCATTTTCACTTTAGTAGGTTCTGAATCGGAAATCTCTTCGGCCGTTTTCACGTCCTCTTCCGACTGAGAAATTTTCATTGGGGCTGACGCGGACAAATCATTTGCTAGGAAGATCAAAGATCAAGACTAGTTAATCGGCAAACAGTTCCAAATCATCAGTAGCAGACAACGCTGATGAGATACGCAAAGATCAAAAATCAACCACTCATACAACTACGATTTTCGGTAATGTATATTGCTGAGGGGGTGGAGTCTGAAGTGGGGAGGTTTTCCGTCAATCATTTTCGTCTTCTCTCCAATCTTTCGCCCCTCCGCTAGATGGGATAGCAAAGAAGATACGACTAGGTGTCAAAGCTAGTGCCCCACACTCACCTGAGTGGATTGAGGGGGAGGAGTCGAGAAGACGACCACCGGCGGCTGCTGCTGCTGCAGCAGCTGTGGAGACTGCGGAGAGCCAACGTAACTCTGAAAAGCGCGGATGATCAAGGAGAGGAAGGGGGCGAAATGAGGAACGTCATTCCTTACTTCTAACAGTAAATCTCACCTCGCGAGTCGCAATGGAACCCTCGGGCTCCACCTCCACTTCGTCCGGTTGGTGTAGAGGTGCGGGAGAATATGCGGACGGTGAGAGGGGAGGGGACGTCATAACGTCAAACTGCAAGGAGCAAGAAATGAAACACGAATGGAAGCACGAGTGCAGAGACATTTCAGCGTTCCCTACACTAGCGAAGACTTAAGTTTCGCGTACAAACATTTTCTGCACGAGAGAAACGGATACGTATGATAAGATAGGCCACGTATGATAGGATGATTCGGAAGAGACTGATCATCAATCTGAGGCCATTTGCATGTCTCACTTGCTAGTCTAATGTGAGGCGGGGGGGGGGGGCGTTTGCATGCAAATTGGGCAACGTTTCAAGAGATCATCGGGCACTCAGGTAGTGTCCATCGATACGGTAGATCGAGGGCTGTCAGGATGAAGAGTCCGTCTCTTCAGTCTTCTTACAAGTGAAGATTTGTTCATTCTGAGAGCGATCAATGATCACGCATGCCAGTCCCGTTATTCATCAATACTGCTGTTCATGTAGCCCTTGTATACCGTACCGGGGTCGTCGTCCGTACAGCTGCAGCAGTAGCAGCAGCTTCAGCAGCTGCAGCAGGGGGTGGAGTGACGGCGGTCGACGACGTTGTCGGGAGTGCTTGTGGGCGAAGAGGCTGTCGACGGGGAAATAGTCGAGATGGCGGCTGCATTCCGTCGTTGACAAAACAACTTCGAACTTTGAAGCTGCTTTCTTTTCAATTCAATCCGATTCACACTTTTCCATCCAAGGCCACCCACATTGAATTCGCAATGAATTGGAAGAGTATTCACACCGAGACGGAATGGCCATTCACATTATCTCCTATTCTGACACAACTTGGAAATGAAGATATCAGTTTGAAGAGAATCCTTCTTCAATCGTCTTCTCTCTTCTCCATAGCAGTTCTTCTCTAGAATTGGGTCCCGTCACTCCATTCAATTGCTCGTTTTCCCCTCAAGAACAACGATAAATCGGTGGGTGTGAAACATATTTCACCTTGCTCTCCTCCCTCTCCTCCCCGCTCTCCCTCTCTCTCTCTTCCCTCTTGGAGACAGCAATAAATCCACGTTGAGCAGATTGGTAGAGCGAGAAGGAAAGAGATTGGGGAGGGTTAGAGAAGAGAGTATAGAGGTAGATCACGATATATCGTGAGGGAAAGATTGGATTATGATACATTTATTAATTAGGCGTGTTTTCCATGGGTCTATCTAAAATCTAGTTTTATGATAAAATCAGATCTTACTTGAAATCAAGATTGTCAAAAATGTATCGTAGAAAAATATTGCCACGTAGAAAAAACGTATTTAATTTGTACGTGATTCATAATCATTTATTATTCCATTCAAAGCTGTCATCTCTTCTCTCATCCTATTGGCTGACTCCTCCTTTCTTCTCCTTCCATTGCCCTTCTCTAGCTCCGCCTCTTTCACTGCAAGCGAAACCAAGTTCATTTGCACCCTTTCAGTCCTGATTTTCTTTATCATTCATCACCATATGAAAATCTTCGGAAATTTTCCTAATGTGAATTCTGCAGCTTCATGTGTTCTCAAATTAATTTCGTTCTTTGGTATCTACACCATTTTCAATGCATTATTTTTCGTACACTTCTCGAAGCATTGTACGTAGACACAATTCAATCATCGAAATTTAATTTACAAAAACCTAAGCCCCCCCCCCTCTTCGAACGAATCAATAGTGCATGGATACATACCGTATGCTTTTTTCTAATTCGTTCGTTATTTTATTACGAGTTTCTTCCTATCGCACATTATACTTAATCAATCAGATGCCTAAGGAGCAGTATATGTGTCAATTGTGTGCTAATCACGGAGTATTCAATCAACCGAAGAAGGGTCACAAACAGAAGTGTCCCCATAGGGATTGTCCGTGAGTTATCGTCTAGATATCTTAGAGATGGCCCGTTCTATCCATCATTTGAGTCTCAACTCATCTATTACTGAGCATTCATTACTCGATTTTGGGATCAGTTTATGAGGGCCTGGAGAAAGAGATAATCACAAACTAATCGAGCCTTCAATTTTTCTCTTCCCTCCTGCATCAGACCCACACTGAATGATTATCCTCCCATCCCATTCTCCTCCTCTCCATTCTCTTTCTCCGACCACCTCTTTCCAATTTGTTGAGCTCACTCAAAGGGAAAAGGCGGGCGATTTGACGACAGTTGGCACCCATTTTATGAACTTTCAATTGGTTTGTGGACACGACAAATTGGATGGAGAGAGAGTGAGGTGTTAGTGATGTAAAGGAAGGAATGTCTAGGAAAGGAGGAAGGGATGATCAACTATTTCTTCATTCAGATGCGAATTGTGTGCACTGAACACGAAGAGACGAGCACTCGATCAGATTGAGAGACAACTCAAAAGTTAGTATGATTATATAACAGGGAAATGATACACTGAATAGAAAAATAACTGTACAAGAACCAAGAACACATTGTTATAATTATTGCACTGCGATGATTCAATAATATCGCCAGTGACGTAAAAATAAATTGTTGTTTTTAGGTTCATCAACTCCTTCCGTCTCATCCTCTGATTCAGTTCCTCTTGAGGCATCGAAGGAGGAGAAAGAGTAAGTTTCACCCGGATCATCACCACCAATAATGATTATCCTTGAGTGATCTCGATTCTCCTATGGCTTCTTCCTCCTCCTCATCAACTCCCAAACCGTCTCAAGTGAGTAATAATCTCGTGAATAAACTTTATGATCGGAGAATGAGATTCATTTCTCTTCATTTTCTTTGTTTACCCTGTTTCTGTATCATTGCTCGTCATTCCTTCTTCTCTTTCAGAGAGATAGAATAATATCGTGGAGTTCTCACAGGAACCGTCGATCTCTTCTCCCTCTGAGATGACTCCACTTCTCAATCCATTCTCATCTCTCTTCACTCCTCCATTCTTCCATCCTTTCTTCCCTCCATCCTCATCATCATCCTTCAGTAAGTCTACCGTATTCCTTCCCCTCCCTCCTTCCATCTACCGTATTCCTTCCTTCAATTCTCATGTTGATTGACCACATGTCGTCCTCTCGTATCCTTCATACATACACTTATCATATTTCGTTCTCCGTTTTATGGGATTTCTCATCTCAGTCAGGAGATGAAAGAAAGAGGCAAATTCATGTGAGAGTCAATAGAGAAAGATCAATAGAGAAAGGAGAGGAAATGGCCAATTTATTGTCGTTTACTCAAACATTCCCAATGGATTGAGATGAAATGATGGGTGAAATAGGCTGAGTAAGAGGTGTCTGTGTGTGGTTCTCTTCCCTTATCTCCATCTGATAATTTCTTTTCCTCTCTTTCTACTCAATATCGGTCCATTCTCTTTGATGTTTGCCTCCTCAAGAATTGCAGTGAAAAACGTCTGAGACTACCTGGTCATTTTTCAATCGGAAGGAAGAGATAAGAGAAGTGAGAGAAGAGAAGAGGAGGGAGGGAAGAGAAGAGGAGGGAGGGAAGGGGAAGGAAGATCAAGGGGGAATTCCTTATCCGTGTCTGATCTAAAAGCACATTGGAATTCCCAATTGGAGGAACAGTAGTAGTGAATTGAATTGAGAGATGGGGGGATGAACATCCGATTTGAATACACTTGAGCAGTTGTTCTCTGGGGGGCAAAGGGGATGGGAGGGGGGAGTCCCCTCCTCTCCCTCACACGTTCAACAATTAGCCAAGACGAGATTTATTCGTGGTCGTGATAGAGAAGAAGAAGGGGAAAGAGAGAAGGAAGGACAGCATCCGGAATGAGTTAGAAGAAGATGGAGATTGAAGGGGGGAATTCAATGATGAATAGATCGAATACGAATGGACTAAAAGATGATATTGCAGTGGTTCCTCCCTCAATTGGATCAATGATTCTCCCCTCCTCCTTCGTTCCTCCTTCATCTTCATCTTCTCCGTCTTCCTCATCTGTATCTCCCACTCCGAACTCATCTAAGTTACCGGGTGGTGGACCCACTCCAACGACACGGTATGGTCATTTCATGGTGATGGAGTGAAATTATTTGATAAGAAAAAAAAGGACAGCGCATTCATTCAACAACTAACGAATTGGAAAGACTAACATGATACTATCATAATGAAATTTTTTCTAATATCGATAGAGAAGGTCAAGAGAAGATCTACAGTAGATTAAGAGGCTGAAATGACTTCCCTTCCTTCAGTAATCCCCATCACTCTTCATCTTCTCCTTATGCCGTCGCTCTTCCTGCGACAATCACTCGAAAAGGAATGAGAGAAGCATTGAAGAATCGATCACTCACTGCGGCCATTGAGAATATTCGAGTCAAGAATGAAACACAAACGGTCAGAGAAGATATGAATCGTGTAGTTGATATCTTCATTGAAGTGAACAGAACAAATTTCTCTGGAGAGAATTCCCCTGACAATAAGAAAACCATGATCCGTGAGAGACGAACAATTTCAGGAGTCATCAGAGGCAGAGAGAAGAAAGAGTATCTTCCATTCAGTCGAACAACTCGCGGGATGACTACACTTCAATTCAAATATGTACCAAATCGCTTATCTGGTTAAATAACTGAGCTTCTTGAATGTTTCTACTGTCATTGTAATGTACTATTATCATGTAATGAGTATGAACTATTTTCTATTTGACTCAAGCGATTTTGTTTTAGCTAGGCTGCACCTTTATCGATTGAATCTTGGTCACCGAGTCTACAGTAATCAATGAGTATTGATCGGATTCGTGAAGGGAAGGAAGGAATCTTCTACTTGAGACTCTTATAGCTCTTCAATTTGTTCGGATCCATATCAGCCGAATGTTCGTATTCAGTTCGTTCCATTGTTGCAACGGACACCTTAGAGTATTGTAGGTGAGGGGTATGGTATCGACAGTAGGGTTGTCAGGGTAAAGAATCCGTCTCTTCATTTCGCGTGCTTGATCATTGGTCAGAGAATGAAGATTCTTCACCTTGACCGCCCTAATCGACATTCGAGTACCGTACCTTGAGATGATCACTCGAACAGGGACGAGCAGTCTTCAGAGTTGGAGATTCCGTGGCTTTTTTGAATACATCGAGCTGAGATGAGATAATCATCTCCTCTTTCCTTCTTGTTTCCCTCACCAGACTAGTGCTACTGTTGCTGATCTTAGCTGATATTCCCTTCGGATTCATCTTCGCTGTTCCTCCCTTCTTCAAAAACTCGATCTACAATCAATCAGTGTGTATCTGTGCTCTTTCTATCCTGTTTTACCTGTTTCTTCGCAATTTGCAGTACATCCTCGGGCATTTCCTCTTGTTCTCTATACGAATCGTGTCCATTCACTGATGTCTCCACTGTCAATGTCACCTGTATTCATTCCCATTACAATAGAGAAGATCAAAGATCAAGTCTCTCACCACTTTGGATGCACTCAAACTCTGCTGAATGAGTGCCATGCACATACTCTTGCTGCACACACTTTTACCATTCACTTCCCTGAAATAGGAGTGATTGTTGATTGAATCCATTCCCTGATCTACCGTATAATATCGCCCGCTCTGAGATGAGTAGCACAAATGGACTTGGGCGCAACCTGAAAGATCAAAGATCAATTTCATTCAACCGGAGACCTCATCACATTATATATCTCGATTCTCTCTCTTGCATCGTATTGAATTTGTAGTCCGAGAGGAGCACGGATCTCAGGAGGAGTGAAATCATGGAGGACAATCTAAAAAAGATCAAAGATCAAAAGAAGAGTGCAACCTCATACCTTGAATACATTGACAGCTCTTCCTATAACTTTATCTTCCTTCTCAGTGGATATCGATTCGAGAGTTGTCTTGCGAAGGAAACACCAAGAGAAGGAAAGATGTTCAACAGTAATGAAGAATGACTAAATCAATAGATGAAGTACAGTAATCCATCCTACAGTATACCTTCTCCTTATCTTTGTTCTCCTTCATTGATTCGTATAACTTCTGTAAATCGAGTTTCTGTCCATTGACAGCAATAATTCTGTCTCCCACATTAATCTTTTGAAAGAGTGGCGAATCGGGATGAATTCGAGACACCTTCAATCAATTAGAGTAATCATCATCCATTCTACCGTATCTCACACAATGATCCGAGTTGCGAACATTGATGGCTAATCGAGCTCCCTTCTTCACTCGGACAGAGACCGTTGCCTGAACAGATCAGTCAGTTATCGATCGACCTACCGTACTCACTACCGTATTGATCTACCGTACTCACAATGAATCGATTGGGAGCGACGACGGATCCGACATCTCCATCGACCGTCTTTCTCTTCGACATGGGAGTAGAATGAGGGAAGGAAGAGGGAAAGGAGGAGGACAGAGGGTGAGACTATGCAAAATGAGCAATAAAGGTGAAAATAATGTAATTTTTGTTGTCTAATCCAATTTTATTGTCTCTCATTGAAATGAAGAAATGTGCGAGATTTCGCCTTCTCTTCTAATCCGTCAAGTATCAAATTTCCAATTATGGGTATCTCTGTGACTCTGCTCTTCCCATCTCATTACCGTATTCCCTCTCATATTTCTTCCCTTGACTCTTCATTCTTTCCATTCTCACTAATGCACTACACATCGTACACTCCCACTCAGGTACTGTATCTTTATCGATCTTTTTATTCCTTATCCTTCTACTCCTTCCAGTTCAATTGTCTCTGTCACACTCTTTATCAAGCTCGAGAAGGTGGTCCTCTCGTCCAATTATTCCATCATTATGAAGGAATCCTAAGCACGATAGGAGAAGAATATTGGACGGATTACGTTGTATTGGGTTTGATCATTCTTTGAATCACCTCTATGTTCCCTTTTGAGGTTATCTGCTTGCTCAATATCACTCCGGAGAATACGATCGATTATTCGAAACGATCTCTAGAGGAACTTTCCCTGTCAAGCATTACAAGGAATTGCAGGATCTATGGTACGCAGGGAGATACAAAGAGGTAAAATAGTTGAGAGGAGGAAGGTGAAGAGAGGGATTTGAAGAGTGAGAAGAAGCGACAAAAGGTATTGGGAGCAGTTGAGAAGTATCGAATAAGGAGGAAGTTTCCTCCTCCACCAACCATTTGGGATGGGCAGGAGACTGTTTACTCATTCAAAGAAAACTCGAGAAAGGTTTGTTCAGTAATTGATAGAATGTAAAACATCATTTTCAGTATCTCAAACAATTCTACAAGACGAATCCCTATCCTTCTCTTGAACAAAAGAAGGAAATATGCAGAGTGACTGATCTGGAATTGGTGCAGGTTCGAATTCTCTTCATTCCGAAAGATGCGCCATTCTTCAGATTTCGAATTGGTTCAAAAATCGTCGTCAGAGGGAAAAAGGGGAGAAAGTGACAAGAAGATCGATTATTGAACAGCAGAATGTTTCTACTTACAATCCTCCGATCTAGACAGTCTCTCTTCTTTCTCTTCCATTCGTCCCTCTTTCCTTATCTTCTCACCAAATAATTCATTCGTAATTTACTTACAACGATACGCATATTTATTTAGAAATTTTCCGCACTAGATAAAATCACCTATCAGCGATTTGCGTGCTCAGAACAATTCGAGTGTCGAATAATGCACAATGAAACCATTTAAATGCGATGATCCGCAATTAGCATTAGCGTGTTCTAGAATATTCTCTACCAAGATAAAGGACCTTCTCTCCCTCTCATCTCTCCATTTCTCGCTTTCTCTCTCGTCGCGTGCGGTCGCCACTACTGAATAATGGTGAGGAACCTGCGTACGCCTCGACCCTTTTGCCAACGATTCAATAACCGGAGCAACGCTTGTTAGCTCCTCTTTTTTATGTGCGTATCTATTATCGACCAGCATCTGCTCTCGTTCCAAACATCAAAGATCAACTTGTCTTTTTCAGGCTGATGTCTACGATTCTCGAATGGATGAGTTGGAGTGTGCGGAGGACGAAGTGACGGCTGTGGAAGGAGAAGAGGAAGGAGATATTGTGGTGAGGAGGGGCCTAGCTAGGGTGTTTGTAATAGGAACCGTTGGTTGGGTGATCAGATACGAAAGATCACTTCTCTCCTCTTGAGACTGACGTGAGCGTCTCTTCCGATGTTCTCGCTGAGGTGATGAAGGATTTCAAGGAGATGGAAGGAGAGAAGAAGGAAGAGGAAGATGAACCCATTCCTGAGGGTGATCCGGAGGTACGCATTAGTGATGACAAATTGTCGCGTGCCTCTCCTCTCTCGTCTGTCTGGTCGACGTGTGAGCATGCAAATCATGGAGAGGCACACGACAATTTGTCATCCCTTGTACACATTCATCGACTGCTGACGCATCCTTGATCTTTGATCTCTCAGATGGTCGATCTCGATTGGGATTTCTTCATCAAGATGAAGGATCAGCCGAATACTGTCGTCGCCAGCTATCTACCGGTAAGGAATCTGTCCCTCCGAGTGACCTGACCTACTGTATCTACGATAGCGTTCGTTTGAAGGAATTTCTGCAGTAGAATTGAGGGCAAATTACCTTTTCCGTAACCCATCGTCGTTGAGGAGCTGAGACGCCGCTACAAGGTCACCGAACGTCGCTCCAAGGCCACTGAGGTATACTGTAGACACGATGAATCGATAACTGTCTACCGTACTCACAGAAGCTCCTGATCGATTTGCACCCTGCCGATCGATCGAACGCCGAGGATCGACAGGTATACTTTAGTCCGGGCTTGATCGATAACGTCCTAGCTACCGTAGTTACAGTAATCCCTACCGTTTAGGAGATTCTGGGCGAGCTTCTGGACAAGATCGAGCAGGCACTGGACATTATCGACGAGCACGAGGTATACCGTATCCTCATCTTCCTCTATCGTACTCTTCCGTGTGTATCGAGCTATGAAGTTCGGACTTATTGATGGAGAGAACAGATAGGAAAGATCAAAGAACAGATAGGAAAGATCAAAGATCAAATATCAACTCTCTCTCTTCAGAATCGTAAGATTCCCTTTGGTCATCGTGCTCATCTCGAGGGTCGTCTACTCAAATCCATGAATTCCATGCTCGACGGAATCCATAGAATCGTTGCTAAGTAAGTGGAGGATGAAGAGGAGGAGGAGTCAAGTGGGCGTGGCCTAATCACACCTTATCCAGGTTCGACGTTATCGGCGAAGATCGCGACGCGGCGAACAATGAGCGAGAGGTTGGTCTTTGATCTTTGAACTCATACCGTAATCCACTGTACTCTCAGGGCCTTCGCTACGAGATTCGTTTCCTCGACATGATGTATACTGAGGTAATCGGACTCTCTCGAATGATCTTTGATCTTTATCTGACCTGCGAGAGATCGAGCAGAAAAGGGAGATAGACCAAAAATGAATAATTTTCAGATTCACGAGAGTTTCCTCAAGTCGTTCCTGGAGATGGAATGGTAGTGGAGAAGACTATCGTATTCATCGAATAATCTATCGTATCCTTGTCATACACACCATAACGCCCGATATATTATAAATGAATTTTTCATTGATGTGATTGTGTACAAGACTTGACGAGAGAAACTCTGTACGACGCAACTTGCTTGACAGTTTTAATAGGTTGGCTCTCTTCACTAGACTTCCCTCTTCATTTTCATTTCCCTTTCACATGAAAACATATGAGTATTTTTTTCCTGTATTCTGTGATCAACTCATCGATTTTTGTTCACCAGCTTTTATTAGCATACCATTACACAATCTCACGATTCATCAAACCAATCAATCGTCTTACTCGCTTCCACCGTAATCTACGGGGAACTATCCTACCGTACGCCTTCACAATCAATAACTACCGTATACTGGACTAACACATACGAAAAACGAAGGACCATCTCAGACAACATTATCGATCAATTACCACACTAATACAATTATTAATGGATAATAGATAGATAGAGGAGAGGGGAGGGAAGGTGAAGTAACTGTAATAAATACGAGGGAACTAAATAAGGAAGGGTCGACAAAGTAGAAGGATACGAGAATGAGATTGCATATATGGATGGGAATATAGGAGGGAGAGGGGGAAGTCAGCATGGAGCTGACTGCCAAGGGGGTCAATGGGACGAATACAAATAACCATGATGAGACAGAATAGACACAAGCAAGAAACAAGAACACTCCTATTTTTTTCTTATTTTAGGATTTTTTAGACGCACCAACCGATGGGATTCGAGTAGGGAGCAAACATAACGAGGAAATATTCTATGGATAGAGAGAGAGAGAAGAGAGAAGGAACGATGCTCATACAATGACGTGCGACAACGCTACTACAACGTATGGAGGAAAAGGGGCGTGACCTTGAGATGGAAACAACTAATCTCTCAGTCAAAACATTGACTGAGAAATCATAACAATTTTGCACAGCAGCCGATTTCGGATTGATGAGTTGACACGTATGGGAGTAGTAACGGGAGAGGATGGAAAGGGATAAGACAGAAGAGAGCACGGTATGATGAGAGAAGAGGAGAGGGAGACAGATTACGATAAGAGGGAAGGGACTTGTATAAGGGGGCACGAGATACAATAGAGATTACCGAAATGGAAATAGGAGAACAGGTATTGAATGGCGAGTGTGGGATGGGGAAGAGAGAGAGATTAGATCACAAGAGATCTGACTGGCCCTCTCACACCTATCGGGACACTCTGATTACCCCCGTACTTTTTTTATGGATTTTTGCCAGTTTTTTTCAGAGACTGAATAATCGCCGTGTGAATTAAAGTTGGTGGGGACATACTAGACGATAATAGAACAGAATAAGAAACGAAGAGGGAAGGATACAAAATTACGAATAATTGAGATACAAAAAAGAATTACGAGAAGGGGGGAGGGTGAATTGGCGAATAGAAACAAGAAGAAGTTTGGAGAGACAAAGACTAAGGGGTTGTTGATTGATGAGGGGTGAATATGGTATGTACAAGAATATACAGAACAGATGAGTGGATGAAGAGGAGGATGAGAGGTGAGGGGTGAATGGGTTGGAAGGGGAAGGGGATGGGAAAGGGAGACACAACTAAGACGTCGCTCACATCGGATCTAACAAGAGGACAATGCAATGGGTGGTGTGGATAGGGCGACGTTTCGGAATGCTCACATAAGGAATCTGCAGTCTACGATCTCCCCAATGAGAGTATGCGGGCGCACGGTCTATCAGGGTACAACGATGACTATCTAAGAACGACTCGATTACTGTAACTGGATGGACTACGGTACTACCTATGAGCGGATCGATGGGATTACGGTAGGATCATTCGATCGATCGCTTGATGGGAAGGGGGGTAGGTATGAGGGACACAGTCTACTACGATTGCACACTACATTAGCACTAGCAACTACTTGAACTCATGACTGTCAACACATTACTCTATCGGATTTAAGGGAGAGGGGAGAAGTAGGCCAGGGAGAGAGAGAGGTGTATTTACAACACAAAAGAGAAATACAGTGGTGTGGGGATGGATTGTGCAGTGCACCGTCAAGACGCTTTTTGGGAAACGTCGTCTAGATGAGCACGCGACGCACCACTGGATGACGATAGGGGGGGGGAACGGGGGGGGTGGACCAGTACACTACGAAACACACACAGGGGACATACAATTAAGGGTCCGGGAAGTAAAGAGATACTCGAACGAAATCTACGGGTTGAATACGAAAAGGGACACGAGAATTCAAATTACAGAGGGGGAAAGGAGCTGTGATTTATCTAGCTATGTACAGAATATCACTGAAATGAAGTGAAGGGGCTTGCATTTTGAAACGGAATAAAGGGGTGGGGCGGGTTTGAATTACACTATTACGCTTACACATACTATCGATAACTGGAGCGATCTTAGCTCAACTAATACGACATAATGGGGAAAACGGATGCCGGTTGGTGGATGGGTGCAGTTTGAGATGAGAAGGAGATGGAGATGGAGAAGGGACGCAGCTTATGGTACAGCTTGTATACAAGTGGAGAGATGAGAAGAGATCTGCAATGGGGGAGGCTTACTTTATGAGAAATTCATTTTTAAAAAAACGGCCAACATTTTTTTACAACCCACATACATTCATATTCGATTTTCCTTAAAAAAAAAGGTTCTTTTTCTCCTATGAATGTAGAAGGGGCATAGTGGTGATAATCACCTTAATTGGAAGCAGATGACATTCTTGCACGAGGAGCTCCTCTCATCGCAGCTGCAGTCAACCATCCACGAGGAGTCGGACCTCCTATTGTGAAAGCTGCTGCCTTCTGATGAGGAGCTGAGCGAGGAAGAGGAGCGGAGAATGGAGAACGAGATGACTGAAAGAGATTGATGAGGGAATGGATACGGTAGGGGATAGATACGGTACCTTGTTGTTCTTCCTTCCGGGAATGGCTTCTTCTGCCTCTTCTCCCTCACTAACAATGACGTCATCGTCGTCCTCACAGAAGCCCGAGTCCTTACGAGTGTCACGAACTCCCAATTCTGCAACGAATCATTCGCTTCAGTATTCTATTTTCAGAAGAACAACTTTTTTCAGAAGAAGGAAGAAGGCGAAAAAAGAAGGATTTTCGGAAGGTGCCTTTATTGCACCATTTCCACTTACTCTCTTCCACTCCCATTTCCTCCTGTGGTTCGAGCGATTTCGTCTCCTCGTCCTCATCGTACACATCCGACGTCTAAATTAAGAATATATTATTTATTTAAATATTTAATTTATTTAAAAAAATTAAAACTTACGGCATCTCCCTCGCTCATGGTTCTTCCTCCCATACGGAGCTCACGCTTCGCACTCTTCTTCGCCGCCTTCTGCTGCTGAAATTGGAACAGGCGATCATTCGGATACATCGTCTCCCCTGGTGCATCCACACGCACACAATCACAGACATAAGAGGAATCAGCCGTCTATTGACCTCCGTTCTCGCTCACAATCACTCAGACGGGTAAACGGCGAAAAGGGTTTACTCATCACATTCCTCCCGTCGTGTAATCAGTATGATCAGTTCGTGATCGATCATTGTAGTTCGTCTACCGTACTCACATGCCACACAATGGAGCACTGGGGACGGAAGCTTCGTTTCTGGACGAGATTCTCACTGAACGAGACGCGCTTCTTGCGAGGTTGCAGGGGAAGAGCTGCAATTAATAGAGTTCAATTATGGTTCATTCAATAGATATCATGATGACTACCGTACCCTCTTGAGCTTCTTCGATGACGTCATCTTCGTCTTCCTCATCAACTTCCTCAAGGGGTTCATCCTCGAAGGAAGTCATCGATCGAAGAACGAAGAAGGGAGACGAATCTGCTGATTCCGAGAGAGATCTGAAGAGGGGAAGGAATGAGTGTGATAGAGAGGAAGAAGCTCACCTCTTGAACACTCCTCTCATTGGTTTTCCGTATTCTCTAAGGGGCGTCTTCTTCAATATTCCTCTGATGGTGGGAGTAGTCTGGATGGGAGAGTAGGAAGCTGACTCGGAAAGAGAACGAGAACGCATTGCGAGCTTCGCATTCGTCGATGACTCTTCTGAAAGAAGATGATCATTAGTACCGAATGGGGTACGGTACCGACATGGATCGATGGATCGATAACTGACCACTGTACTGATAGAATGGCGATGCCTTGGGAGATATGGCCGATGGGGAAGAGGAGGGCGAAGAATTAGAGATTCCCGAATCGATCGATTCAGTCGGAGATCTGCAGTGACGACAATCTATCTATCAATCTACGAGCGATTCTATTCTAAAGCACTACTGATTCTCTTCTTAGTCAATGACTCCAATGAACATCTTTATTGATCACATTCATGGACAAGTTTTGGAGGGAAGATGGGAAAGGAGTATACCCAGCCACAGCTGCAATGAGTCCATTCTCTGCTCCCACTGATCCATCGACGACGACCACTTGAAGAGGAGCTGTCAGACGACGACGGGCACCCGTCTGTAATAGAGACATTCAATTCAATGTTTATTCTCTTTGTTTTGTTCATTCCATATGGCGAGATGTATGATGCATAGATAGATGCATGACTACTCCATCTCCATTACTTCGTTTCCCATACTCCGGTGATGAGGTGGCTATTCCATCTAGCCCCTCAGTGTCTACCGTAATCGTCCCCCTCTCCTTGCATCATCCGCCTGGTCTCTCCTTATCAGTTGTTGGCATGACGAGCATGATAAATTCCTCAGCTCTCACAAACATCCTCTCTCCTTCCATCATTTCCCCTCTCCCCATTCGATAACACATCCCAATCCATCTTCTCAACCCATCGCCTTATCTCCAGAAACCTTTGCTCAAACCCGCCCTATCGCACATTGTGGACGTCATTAAATGTGGGGGGGGGGAGTGAAAACACAGCTGGTGAACACATGTTTCCCCACTCAATAATAAACGTATTTATAAATACATCGATCGAAATGGATTCATCCAATGGCCATCTTCCAATCTCCTCCTCATATCTCCCTTCCCTTTCCCCTTTTTCAAACCCCCATCGTCTTGTTTACTTCCCTTCTCTCTCTCACACAAGGACGTTTCCATCACAGAGATCACCTCCACTTCGCTTGCTCTACATAGTATAGTTACAAATTTGGGTAATCGTTTCTTCCTTTCACGTGCTCTCTCACCGGTCAGAGTGACGACAGAGTGTGTAAAATGATGAGACGATTATCCGAATCTACTACATAGAGATGGAGAACAATGGCCCTCCTCTTCCTCCTTCGATGCCATTCCCATTATCTCCTTGTGCCCTCTTCTCTACAGCTGCCATCTACTCATAAATCTCCCTTCCCATCTCTCCCCGTCTCTCTCTTCTATTCTTCTGTTCCCTCGTCGCTTCAAAATTCGCTGGTTGGCGCGCTAGAGTTCACGTGACCACAGTGGGCACTGTTCCGACAGATTCAAAATATCTCCCCTTCCCTTCTCCCACCATCTTTCCCTCGATTCTGTCTCGTGATCTATCACTCGTTATCAGTTCAATGAGATCGTACGAGAGACAGACTCGCTCGTACCCAGAGGGGAGCTTCAGTCTGATAAGGGAGATATCGAGTGATAGGAGGGGAAGAGGGGACTGAATGCACTCGGGAAGGAGAGAGAGAGAAGGGGAAAGCAATCTCCAGCTACAGTCTCTTTTCTCACGCGATGTCCAATGCAAACAATATTGGTTCGAGTGCACACATCACACTTTGATAAGCCCTTCTCTTCTTTCTTTTCCCTTACGAGTAACCCTTATCACTAACCCTTACTCGACAAACACTTCCTATCACTTCAATCTCTCAAAATAATCCCTCCTCGCTTCACCCCTCATCCTTCCACATGCTCTTTGATCTTCCTCACACCTCTCCTCTTCTCCTCTTCTACTCTCTATTCTCTTTACCTTCCCATTCCCTCCTCAAAGCAAATAAACACGATGAAAAGACCGCCGAGTTTGCAGTTTCAATGCCCACATTCATGAGTAGAAGGGGGGAATACAGTATCCGGTAATCGTCGACCACCCAACTACACTATCGTTGTGTGGCTACCGTACCTCGAATATCTCGATGGACGTCTCCGTTCTATCGGTGGACAGCAGATGGATCTGGCGAAGCGATTCGTTCTTCTGACCGCGCGACGCCGTCAGCTTCTGCTGAATACCAATCAGTTCACGCAGTGCAAAAAGGAACGAATTCGCGATTCTGTCTTTTCCTACATGACCACACGACGGACCTGGAAGGCGTTGAGACTCTCATCCAGTCTACGACGAAGATCCTCTACTCTGCACTGCACTGCGTCAAGCATCTGAAATGAGAATACGGTAATGGTGAGAGAAGACCAATACCGTATACATGGAGTGAATCACGGTTATAAAGGGACCATGGGAGGAAGGGATAGGCATACGTGATAGAGTGGCGAATGAATGCTTGACAAAAGTCCATCAAAATAGATTGATTCACTCCCATCTATTCCCCCGCTATGCTTTATCCATGCAAAAGTACATGTGATAGAGTGTTTACCACTGACAGAATCGCTTTACAATACTATACTATCCACTGAACCATCTGAACAATCGCTTGCGAAATATTCATCTGATTCTCTCCTTTTCCATCTCTAGACAAGACGAATCAGCGTCTTCTCCTCCCTATTTATGACACACCAAGGGGTGATTCCGAACTGTTTACAAAAATGTTCCCCATCGCAAGGTTTCACAATGTATGATGAATATGGCAATCAAGAGGGGTACGGTATCTCTCAGCTGATCATTTCTCTCTTATGAAAGTTGCCCCCTGGAGGGGATTCTCCCTTTGAATGAGCTTTCGCAACATGGACGAGAATTTGAATCTTCTTCGTCCTACCAAAACACCATATCCTAAACGCGATTGCGATAACTTCTCTAGACTTGTGATTGGTATCAACCTCGCAATTTGTCTCGACGCGCGCAACCATTCATTGAGGAACGACCTTGTGTGGTGCTGCCAAATTGCAATGATCAGAGGAGAGACAAGGAGAGAGAAAGAAGGAGAGAGGAGGAGGGAAGAGAGACTGGAGAAGGAATGATCAAGAACATGCAGTGAAGAGATAGATGAACGGGTGAGATTTGGAGTGAAGACGAAGGAAAGAGAGAAGTGAAGACGATACGATTTGAACGGAGTGAAAAGGAAAAGGAGACGAAGAGAACTGTTTAACGCCTCCCAATGATGATGTTGCAGAGAGGAGGAGAGACAAATGAGCTAGTACAACTACTGTCAAGTGATGATAGACACACGCAACTATACCCTCTTCACGTTCAACCATTATCATTGATCGTACTTTATATACGAGCGATTGGATCTTTGGTTAGTGATTTGCGGCGAAGCCAATGCGACAGCGGAAAACCGACCATGGCATCTAGTGGGTCATCTAAAACCCAATCACGGGACTGTTCCGTCTGTCTTATAGAGAGGGGAGGGGGCATAAAAAGAATAGATGATAAGAAGTGAAAGAAGAGAAAGAGACAGGTCGTCTGGTCGTATAGTGTGAATCAGAGACAGCACTGCATTGAGAGATACATGAGAATGGAGAGAAGTGATCACCGTCGAAAGAAGGAGAGGAGGAGGAGGGGGCTATCACTGATAAAGGGAAGGAGAATGGGATTTATCGTGCGAGCGCCAGTGCAACGTGCGCCTTTCAGTGATCATTCCGAGTTGATTCAATCAACGAGACTACCAAATCGAGAGAACGGGGGGGGAGAGAGAGAGAGAGAGAGAGAGAGAGAGAGAGAGAGAGAGAGAGAGAGAGAGAGAGAGAGAGAGAGAGAGAGAGAGAGAGAGAGAGAGAGAGAGAGAGAGAGAGAGAGAGAGAGAGAGAGAGAGAGAGAGAGAGAGAGAAAGGAATCAGAGCACGCTCAATAAGATGAGGACAACTGAATCGACAGTCTTGATTGCACAGTTAGTGCATTGAGAGAAGAAGAGACCTCCTTCTTCTCTTCTTCTCTCTTCTTCCTTCGACTGACCTCCCCTCCCTCCTCCCCTCTCCCCTTGGTGGCAGATTTAGCCCCTCCCCTTTTCCTTTCCCTCTCTGCTTCTCTCCGACACCAGAGTGTTCAGACCAAAGAACACTCCAGACAGACAGATCTGATCTCTTCTATTTGACATCTTTCGAGACTGTCTACATACTCGACCAGTCTCACCTCCAATCATCCATCCTCATCCCTTCCCTCCTCTCATCAGCCTATCTACTCCATCTTCCCTTTTGCCGATGGTCGCAAACAACACACGCCCTCTCCGATGTTTGGTCACTATCGATTCTCCCCCCATCATCATCCTCCTGATAAAGCCAATCAATCTACAATAGATGGGGAGGATGGATAAGGGAGGATGGGGAAGGGGATTGTCTCTCCTCCCTCCATCGGGACGGTATCTCGAGCAGAGAACAGTCAATCCCCTTGTGTGAATGGGAGAATGGGGCCTCGAACGTGGGTCACAACCCTTGTATGGGTCCCCTCATTAGATACCTTGTAAATACAAAGAACCACCATCGACTTTCACTCATCCTCTCTCACCAGTCCAAGGTTTGCCTCTTGTAACAAAGAGGCAGTGGAGACCCGATCGACCCACTGAGTGGCCTCTTCCACTTCTTCCTCTCACTATACCCGTTTAGATCCCTAGTTCGAGTCGGTTCACTCTGACCACCCTGCTTGCATGCAACAGCTTGGGGTTGCTGCCTTTCTTCCTGTCAACAACCACCCTCTCCTCCTCTTCCTCTTCCTCCTCCCTCTCTACCCTCTGTCACACATTATCCCTCATAGAACGACCACTCTTCTTGAGATGGAGGTAGTCTCTCCCTGAGGGTGTGCATAGACATCTCCCATCGCACGTACTGCTCTTCCTCTTCTAATCTGTTGGCACACTCACTACAATGGGAATCCCACCATGCTCAGAGGGAATCATCCGAAAGGGTCGAGATCACTCGGGGAGATTAATCCGCGGGTCTATCCACACGTCATTACGCTGATCGCACCATTCGGACCAACTACAAAAACAATACCGCCCACTCTTTCGCACAAATGGACAGATTTAGACGGATTCAAATGATTACTTGCATATTTGGAGGGATGGAAGGGAAGACATCCATCTCCATGTGAAAGGAGTGGAAGAGAAACAAAAGAAGGAGAGGTTTCCCCCTTCCGTTATTCCTCTAGTCAAAAGACCTCTCCTCTATCCACCTACTCATCCCTCACTAAGTAAGATTACTGCCTCTCTTCTCCGAATAGGATTGAAGAGGAGTAGATCAACAATGGGGGCAGCTCAGACACTCCCTTATTCCCTCCTATACGTTCAGCATTCTCGTTATTATGCTCCAATGGATAACTTAAACTTTCGCTCCGAGGTTCGAGACAATGAGAACTGGAACGGAGCGAGAGTGGATTGCATTATACATGCAAAGGGATTGATCGAGAGAGAGAGAGAGAGAGAGTTACTGCTACCCAACGCAGACTCACGTTCCCTACGTGAACAAATGCACATGAATGTAGTAAAAATACTGCCGAGTATTAAAATTCGACAAACACGGGTCTCCACTGACGAATTTTATTTCAATCGAAGAAAAACAATTTCGAATATTTGTAAATTTGATCATTCCGTGATTGGTGCACTCTCCGTGATCATGTCTTCTTCCTTCTCCTACGAGCACAACATAAAGCACGTGAGGGACAAAGCACTACCTCATTCTGCATTCATTCCATTTCTCCTCCCTTGTCTACGGCAGTCTTCTGTGAGATGGAAATGAAGGGGACATGACCTAATTACGTCCTTCGTCTTCGATGACTGATGGAAGGCCCACGATGAAAGATCACCTCCCTCGAAGGGAGAGAGAGGGAGAGGGGTAGCTCATTTAAGACCCACAAAGTATAACTACTGCACAAACTTTGTTAATTGAAGTAGGCAGGGGAGGTCTTGACGAGGTCAGTCAAAACCCAAGGCACGGGCAAATTTCCATTACAGCGTCTCCCATCAAGGGTGTCTGCGGAAAGAATATAGGATCGCCTCAACGATATTTTCAAATATCGCAGACAACCTCGTGAGGATTGTCATCCGTCTCTCGAAATGATACCTTACCATTCTGCACAGGAAGAGAAATGGTGTGGGATTCCTCCCGATTTCCTAATTCCTCAATGTCAGGATGAAAGATCACCGTATGAGCAATGCAAGAGGAAGAGGGAGACAACCAATGTTTCGGCAGTTGCGAAACGAAATCGTGTTGCTTCCTCTTTTTCGGAGAAGATTCAGCTCCAGATTGAATAGGAAAGGGAGATTGATCATCACGAGGACAATATTAACAAGATTGCAATAGAGATGGAGCATTGCATCACATCAAATCGATCAGTGCTTCATCCCCTATTTATCCATCTTCTCCTATTTATTCTCCACGCTAGAGATTCCACCTCTTGAGCCTAACAAACGGCCACAGATACAGAATGGGATCGCCGATCAAACTTCTCTCCTCTTCTCCAGTTCTCATGTCTCCTTTCAATTCCACGTTCCTTTTCGATTTCCATCCCACTTCAGAGAGGGGTAAACAGGCAGAAGAGGGACGGATGGAGAATGGGAAGGGAGAGGGGAGGTCTCATTCACTTCGTTCCTCCCTTCTCACCTTCCATCTATGCTCATCCAATTATCCATTTCTACACGCTACTTCCTCGTTCATTGCACAAGTGTCACATACGATCAAAATGCGTGTTCAAATAGGGATTACAGACAACCGAATGCAAAAGATCGAAAATGAATCGGCAGACTGCGCTGAAATAGGAGACGGGAGCTCGTTTCTAAACCTCCATATTCCGCCCAGATGGGGAAAGGAGACTGAGAACCGCAAACATGCCCAAATGGAAGAAGAGGGAAGGAAAGATGGCTGCAAGCTTCCTTTTCCCCTATGAAGTCCCATATAACACCTCCACCAATCGAACGCGTGGCTGAAACCGGATTAGAACCGGTGAAAAAATTGATAAATGAAGAGAAAGATTAACGATGATTGGATAGGAAAGGAGATGGGAGAACTATTTAGCAGAAGAAGAGGGGAGAAGATATTGTCGATGAGAGTTCAAGACACAAGTTACACTTCAACCTTTCCTTCTCCCCTTTCTCCTATCCTTCGCTTCTCCATGTCACTTATCGCCTCCGTATCACAAGTCCTTCGCTTCTTCTAGCCAGTCCCAATCACTCTTCCTCTCCTCCTCCTCCTCCCTTCTCCTTCTCCCTTTTCACTCCCATCTCTCCATGTCCCTTCCCTATCTCTTCCCCTTTCAACTTCCTCATCTTCTCTCTTCTCTCTCCCCCTATCCCTCCAATCACGAGTCCTACCAACAATTGGCACAGCCCTCAGCTCAAACTCTCCAGCATCCAGCGTCATCAAATCACTTTACACTCCCTTAATTCTTTTCACCTGACTCCAATTATAGATCATGGACGTCAAAAAGAAAGATATCTCAAGATCAAAGTTGGGCAACTTCCAGATCAAATGTATCTGTTCGTTATCAATACTGATCTATCATTGGTTCTCCTCACTCAGATAACAACATGATATCTTTCTCTGTCTACTCTCAACCTAGTGCGATATCCATTCTCAATGGGAGGCCATCGTCATTCTCAATTTCCCTTGACCCTTCTCCCTCCTCTTCATCCCGATCCCATTCGATCTACGATTGAACACTCTTCCAAATGATGTCTTTAGCTCAATTACTCTGCAAAACGCAGTCAACATTGCCAATAGATCAGTGATTCATAGCCAATCATAATAATATTGTACGAGATCAAAGATCAAACTGCTTTGAATTAGTTCTGAAGCCAATCTGTCGGCGCGTGATTCTCTCAGTGTAAAATGAGATGGGGCCGGGGCGCAAAAAGGGACGCTTTACGTGGAGAGAGTGAGTAGATAAAAGAGAGGGGAAGAGAGGGGAAGAGAAGGGCGAGAAGAGAGGGAGTGAAGAGGAGACAGCAAATGTCTGGAGATGGAACGAGGAAAGATGAATGTTGTGATGCACTTTGAGAATGAAAGAGGAGAAGAAAGAAGGAGATCCAACCGATTACGAACTCGTAATTACCAAGGCAGATTGAAAGAACCACATTTCCCGTTAATTCGTTTCCGCCCTACCATAATCGATCGACCTTTCCATTTACCCTTCATCTCATAACTGTCTCTCTATTTCCACAGTACCCCTTCTCTCCCATTCTCGACTTCCCGTTTCTCTATTTCTCTCGCAGGACAGAAAAAGCGGAGAGAAATAGCCATCAACAAGGTCATCGACTCGTTTGGATACCGTTTCCCCCTTTTCTCTTTCTCTTTCCACTCTTGAGAGGAGTGCCAGAATGGGAGGGAGAAAGCTCATTCGCCGTGCAATAACAAGTGGCTATTTCGGGAAGGTGCCATTCTAGAACCTCTCCCTTCAGTCCAGTTGTGCCTACAGAAGAAAGGAGACGACGGGCGGCGAAAGAGGGAGGGGAGGAGGGGAGGGGGGGGAGGTGACTGGTCTCTGATGGAGGGATTCCCTTCTCGTAAACTAGAAGAAATGGAGCGAGTGAGAGAGGTGAATGGTCGAGGCTAAAAATGGCATGGGACAGTGGGAGGAAGAAGAGGCAAGAACGACGAGGGATAGGAAGGAGAAAAGGCGTTAGAAGAGGAAGAGAGGGATCATAACAGTTAGGGCGCATCGAGTATGTTCATTCCACTTTCACATTCTTTCTTTCTCTCGGGAATGCGATCACCATAGGCTATTTTCCAATCAGCAAATAGGATGCTAGAACTATGCATGGGTGGCAGTCATAACAATTACCTACGTGGTAGATCCCTTTCCCTGCCTACCGTAATCCCTGTGATCATCAACTGCAAGATTGGATGCGGATCATCCTTGAGTGGGGTTACTCACCCACGACTGTTGCACGGGAGTGAAGGAGGAGAAGGGAGAGAGCCAAACAGATGGGAAGGATGGTCGAGCAAATCGAAGAGGGGAACACAAAACACGTACAGGCTTATTCATACCCAATGTGCATACTGCACAGTCAACAAGAGTTTGCAATCGGAGAGAAACAGAGGAACGGAAGGGATGAAAAAAGTAGATAGCGTCCACATACTTATCATCCTCTTTTGCACCCATAAATAGATACGGGAGAACTGTTAGTTCCCTCCCATGAGATAATCTCCCCTCCTCTCTCTCCCACTCCTCTCCTTCCCTCCCTCGATAATCAACTTGCGAGTAATGACTGCACCCCTTTCTCTCAATTACCATAATCCCCTTCTGTTCTCTGCCATTCCCATTCCTCCTCCTTCTACCTACCACCCGGGTGCAACAGGGGCCAAAGATAGAACTGAGTGAGGGAGAGATCAGTCCTTTCTCATTCGGAATGGATGGACGGGGAGGAGGGACACGAGGGAATATCAGAAGAGGGCAACGATGCTCATTCCTCTTCCTCCATTCAAACTGCCTCGTCTATCTTTAGAACTACCGACTATACGAGTCCCTCTTAGATTGCTGCAGTCTAATAGTTGGACCTCTAATTGCGACGGCCAAGGGAAAATAAGTAGAATTGCACGGACGTGAGAAGGAAAGAAAGAGAGTGGAGACCATGCATCTCTATTTCTGTTTGTCTTGGATGAGAAGAAGAGGTCGTCTAGTCATCGCCCTTCTCTAATGAGTGCCCTCGATATTTTTCGAACTATTACAGCTGAGATAAATATTGCTCTCGCCGGTGAAAATAGAATGGAATGATGATAAGTCTCGCCCACCCCTCTCCATCGACTACCGTATGCTCTATCTCTAGCAGATGCTTCCCTCTCCCAACATTGAGTGAAACAACGAGGGAATTCGAGAAGACGACGTTTCGCCAGTCTGCGAAGAATAAGAAAGAAAGAAAGCAGCGGTTCTAGAATCTCTCTAGTGAGTGATAGAGAGTAGTTGGAAGAGAGAGAAGGGGGGGGGGGGGAGAGGGCAGAATGAGAGTGTGCGACAAGGATGGAGAGACACTCGGAAAGACTGCGAGAAGAGCAGAGACAATCGATGTTACTTGTAGTAGAGAACCTATGGATAGGGAGGAGTGAATGAAGAGACCGTCACAGAGGATGAGAGAATTTGTTGACCATTTGCAGATGAAAATAAGAGGAGGAGGCGGAGGAGGAGATGGAAGAGGAGAAATGAGAAAATAGAATGAAAAGGAGAAGATTCAGAAGGGCTTCTCTGCAGTGCACAAGAAATTAAATTGAATGAGATGACTGCTTTGAATAGATGAAAGAGAGGGAGAAAAAAGAGAGCTGTACGATTCATTCTCATTCAATGGCCTCCGTTCAATCTACGAAGACGCATCTTACATTAGTATGAGCTTAACGAGAGACTCAAGAAAAGGAGCGACTCCCTTCACGTAAACCATCGTATAATTCAACATGGGACCTTCGTCCCTTTTCCGTCGTAGAAATGGGAAAGCTGCATGAAACAATGAGTCCATCGGGTCCTCTTCCCGAGGGAGACAGACAAAGGGAGCGGATGCGTGAGTTCTTCCATTTCTCCAATGTTCTTTGGCCATTTCCCTCTTCTTTTCCCATTTTCACTTTCACGCTTCGTATCCTCTCGAATAAGGGTCGATGGATAGATGGGACGAAAATGGGGAAGATCGATCAAGAGGGTCACTCTCTCTCTCCAAATGTTCTCCCTCTACACTTCAATGGTCTGCGTGGATTGGAAGGAAAACAATCCAATAAAAGGAGAGTGATGTCATGGCTCGATCAAGATCGGCTAGCAACCACTTATGTCAACACCTCTACGGATCATTGAGTAGATTGAGCATGACATGATAGGTCATCTCACCTATTTCCCTTTTTTCCAGTCAACTTGGAGTACACACGTCTCACGGGGAGAACAATAGATTCTCTTTTCGTGACGAGGAAGTGAGAGAGGACGAAGAAGAGATTGAATTCTGCTACCATTAGCCTCTTCAAATAAACAACCATTTCCATCTCCCTGTAGTTTCCGTGCATCATCAAGCATTGTACGAAAAGAGGAGAAGTGTACATCGCGGTGCGTCTATTCATCTAGTTCATTCTCTTTCTCTATCAGTTGCAGTGTCAGGCATAGCTCGAAGACTGAGACTGGGAGTGATTAGTGGAAGGGTTTGGCCCCATCAGTCTTCTCCCCTCTTCTTTTTCTCTCTCCAAAGTGCAACGTGATCAAAGGGAGAAAGAAACAAATGACCCTCTCCTTCTCTCGCAAGTCTTTTACATAGAGCGGAGACCTTTCAGATCCTTTCAGATTCCCAATCTATTTGGGGGATCTAAACAAGAAACGAGTGATAAGCATCATGAGACCGAAGAGGAAGACGATGATTACATGCCACTACAACAGAGACATCTTGTGACTTCTTATTTATAGACCCATTTCTTCACTTTCAGGTATTGGGCGGACCCAATTAGATGAAAGGGGATTCAGTGGGGATTGGTGTTGGAGATGATAGGATATTCACAGAGTGATCATGAGATATCTCGAGATTAGAATGAGCGATAGCTTATCAGATACATCCCGAATCTCTATCATCGTAATCAGCTTATCATTACACTGGCAGAGCGGTCTCTTTCATCTCCAGCTTCTGCGGATATTCCCGTGAGATCTCAATCAACCTGCTGCACCAGAATAGCATTCATCTCAGCATGTTTATACGGCAGTTGCATACTATTTTCGTAGCTTAAGTCTGCAATCTCGGAAGAAATTGGCTTCCTCTGCACACAACGAAACCAATTTCCTCCTTGTTTCCAACCAACAGATTTGTGGTCGATTAATGACGATTGTTGAAAGAAGTCATGTACACTTCGACAACCTCAATCTGTTCCAATTGAGTGAGAGTGAGAGGGAGAAGGGGAAACGACCGAGTGAGAACACACTGTTCAAGGTCTCCGTCAATCATCCATTCTCCGTTCTTTTCCCCCCCCTTTCTTTTCACGTGAGTTCGATTCTATTCATCGATCCCCGAGAAGAGATCTATGAGGAATATGAAAGAGATGGAGATGTATGACACAATGCAGCCATTTATTGCAGTTGAGCAAAATTCATGGAGAGATTGTCCATCTAAACAGTGGAATGCCTTCATCACAATACCACTCTTCCTTCTATTGTGCCTCGATAATCCTCATTTCCGTTCAATCCTTCCAATCTCTGATTCTCTCCCGTGAGAACCATCTGCACAACTTGCACAAACAAGGGTTTGCAAACGGACATCACATCATTGCCACCTTGTAAACTCTTTTCCTCTCTATCCTCTTCCTCCTCTACTGTTACTCTGCTCCTTCTCCCATCTGCCCCTTTCTCAACGTGATTCATTCGCACTCTTACAGTCCGAGAGAGGGATCTCTGACAAAGGAGGAGGAGGGCAAAGACTAAGGGATAGGAGAGAGAGGAGGGAGAGGAGAGAGAGACGGTGTCTTTCTGCCTGGGGGACAGAGACCGATCACAACTTTCTCCACTTTACGATGCCGAGATCGTTAACTGCGCCTTTACGAGAAGTGGAGATCGGGAACTACAAGGAGGTAGCTCAATCTTTGATCGCCCTGATCTCGAACAAGCTCATGAAAAGGAGGATGAGATGAAGTATTCATTACACGCCATCCTGTCGTGTCTTCAAAATATCATCACTGCACGGAAGTTTAAGACACTACAACTCAGCACACCTTCCGCGCCTCAATTTGATTCAAATGAGTAAGTACAGATCTTCCAATCGTGTCCCATATTCTCCTTCTCATCACATGTTCTCCCATCCCATCAGTCTTTTCTTTCTTTCCCTTACATTGCTCTGTTGTTCTCAGTCTCGCTGTCCAATGCAAAAAGAGGACTAAGGCGGAAGAAGGGGGAGGAGGGGAAGGAGGGGGCTGAGGGACAGCCTCTCCCTCCGCTCAAAAAAGAGTAACGAGCAATGTGACTGAGGGACGAAGAGGAGGTCACAAACACGGCTAGTGAGTGTGCCAACGGGAGAGAGTACAGCGATGGAGATAGTGATGGATCAGCCTCCCTTCTAGAGGAGAGACAGACTGAATGAGATATACTGTCTTCAAGGGAGAGGGGAGAGATGACAGGGGAAGTGATAGTGAGAGGGAAGAAGAGAGACAGACGACGTGTTCTCTCTCTCATCACGTGTCCCTTGTAGAGAGAGGAGAGTCCAGACGATAGCCGCCCTTCGAGAGACTTCTCCTTCACAGGAGAGAACACTCGACACAGAAAGAAGAGCTCTCTCTTTTTGCCCATTCCCCCTCTCTCCTTACGTGACCAGCCCCTCCCTCTCCCCCAGTCTCTATCCCATCTGGGGGAGAGGAAGGGGAAGAGGGGAGGGTAGGAAGAGTGATGGAAAAGAACAGAGAGAAGCCTTCGAGAAGGAGAGTAGAAAGTGAATGGCGCAGATGGTTTCTTCCTTCGGGGATCGAGTTATTAGGCAAAAAGGTCAACAAATGTGGGATATCCACTCTTCGAAAGAAGATGGAAGAAGGGAGGGGAGACGAGGGTCGGAGTGCATTCCAACTCGCTTCTCCTCTTCTTTTCAGTAAACACTCTTTTTTGTCCCGCCATCCGTTCTCATTCTCTTCTTCTGCCATATGACCCCATCTGATGGGAAGAAGGCAAAGAGTTATGAGAATGAGGGGGGGGGAGCAATCTGCGTGATCGAAGAAAGAATCTTACAGCCCGGAACCAGGGATCAATCAAACTTCACCACAATAAACAACAGCACAGTAGACTGCGGAGGAGGAGAGGGGGGGGGCTACAGTAGTCGGCCTTGGATATATCTTCAGCGCACTCTCATGGCCACAAGACACCCGGCATGCAGACTAAAGACGTAAACAACTTCCTTCCTCTAAACCCTTTGAGAACAACAACAATAACAGTTACTCTTCCTTCAAACGAGTGGAGTGGGAAGAGGGGGGAAGAAAGAGACCTTGGTTCAATATGGATGGCAGAGTGGATGAATGCAACCATCGAGTGACTCGGGGAATAAACACTTGCGAAAACAGGGACCATTAGTTCTTCTTTCCGAATGAAAGTTCTAGAGATCAACAGTCCGTAGTTACAGGACGGTCAAAATTACGTACGGGAGAATTTAGGGTGGAAACGTGAAAACAGGTGGAAAATTGGGCGGAAACGAAGGTAACGATAGGAGATCAAACGGCAAAAATGGTAAACGAACGAGATAAAAGTGGGTGGATAGTGGCATAATTGAGAGGAGGGAATGGCAGAGATCATAACCAGGTGGGACGGGGGCAATAATGAGAATGATTTCGAGTAGTCACGCCGGAAAAGGTATTACGTCCATGCATCTCAAGGGACTACCTTGAAGCAGCAAACAAGTATGGCTGAATCTACTCGAGATCATCACTCATCAACTGAATTAATCAGAGAGTACTCACGTACGAAGATGACGGAGAGAAAATTAGATTTAAAAAAAGACGTGATTGATTTCGCTTCGCTCACTGACTAAATTATCCCCATACATTAGAATACGCACTATCGCTGCACTACCAGTTAGAATAATTAATTCAAACCGATTTGCAAATTCGGGAGTCAAAATAGCCCACAAAATTATTGATCGTAAGTTGCATCCCCCCATAGCAACCATAAACGTGCTTCTAATCGAATCATCGAATTTCAAAGAAGGCTTTACTAGTTCATAATTCGAACAAGGCGACTGACCATGCACATCATAATCGCCAGCCATTCGATCCAACTGCATCTCCCTCCACAATCTTCTATCAACTTCTTTCCCTCCACTCCATTCTTCTCTCCTCTCTTCATCTTCTGATTATTCCTTCCTTTCTGTCCCATATCGACAGGGTACCCGTTTCAACAACGATATTCAGCACGCTGCAATCCGATTGAATATCTCACCAGTAGATCTTAACCCACTTCCGAATAGTTGACCAACCTCAACTGATCTATACAGTCCTCTCCTTTTTTCTCAGCTGTAGTCAACGACGAATAAAGAGGAACGCGTCGTCGTATTCGTATTATTGCTTCTTCTCTTCTTCCATTCTCCAATCAATCGAACTTCTCTTCTCTTCTCGATTTATCCCTTCTGGCACAGTGCCAAGTGAGGAAAGACGGCAGCTGCGTCTTTTGCCCATGTTGACGTGAGGAGAGTAAGGAGAAGACGAAGAGGAGGGAGAAGGACGAGATAAGATAGGCCTGTCTCCCTCTCTCCCTCTCTGTCTCTCGTGGGAACCCGTGGATAGTACTATCACTGTTGATGGTTCAGTCGACTTGTTTAGCAACGTAGCATTCTCTCCCTGAGGGAAGAGAGAAGCGAGAAGAGACTGGGGGGTCTGATGATATAGGGAAGGGAATAGAAGAGACAACAATGACAGAGGAAAGGAGAGAGTAGGGAGAAGGAAGAGGAAGAGGGAGATGGAGGGATGAAGGCCTGGTTGGGACTCTCTTCACTCCATCAGAGAAGCTTCCACTCTCTCTTCGCTCTCTCTTTCTCGTCTCTTCATTCGTCAATACTTCCTCTCTTTCGTTCGTAGCATCGTTCTCAGCAGAGAATTCTGCAGGAGATGAGGTAGAAAGAAACGTAGAGAGGAGGGAAGAACGGCTGTCGCATTCGATCGTAGACTAAGCTATTCGATATCCAGGAAGAAGCAACGAAAGTAATCTCACAAACTTCAGCTCTCTCCTACTCAATTCGTCTCTGGAGGTACTATTCCAAGTAAATCAAGGAAACAAAATGGTAAATCCGTGAATATAAATAAATAGTGAGCGTGATCTCTTTCTGCAGTGAGAAGAGAGGGTCTCTTCACCATGCAAAACCTCCCACATCAACTACTACTCTCCCAATCGGATTATAATGAACCGTAGGGGAAGACCGTTCAATATTGACCTCTCTACGTCACACGTGGCTCTACTATCTGAGTCAGATACAGACAAGAATGGGGGATTCCTACGTGATTCACTCCTTTTCCCTTTTCGACCTTCCCAACATCACTGATAAGATTCGACCGAGACTAGCAAAACAGCCCTTTCGTGATCATCAAAAGGTGATGATGCAGTGTGCACATTGCACATTGGTGATATATTGGAAAATACACGACTCACCACAAGTTTGCCGGTCTTTCCCTTATCGTCCACTACGGAAGCAGAAGGATTGGAAGGGAGACGAGGAGGAAGATTGATTCCTTCCTCTGATGGAAACATTGAACGACGAAGACGAAGAGACAAACTCAGAGGAGTCATCTGAACGGAGAGAATCAGTACAATGTCCAATAACCCAGCCTTTCTTGACTGGGAATACCTGATCCGATAATATCCTAGATTTGTTCAAAGCATTTTTCAAAGTGTCTAATGCTGATATTAACCTCAATCTCGGGCGCAGTCCACTTTTCATCTCCTTCTTCGACTAAATATCCTTCTCCTTCCATCGTCATTCTCCACAATTGTACCGAATTACTGCCACCTCCCAATGTGCATTCCACCTAAATTGCAACGTGAGCTTGATTTCATTTTGATTATAATCTTAATCTTTAATCGGTGCCTCCTCAATCATACCTCAACCATTTGTCTCTTCTCTTCCTTCTCCATCACAATGTCTCCTCCTCCCATCTCTCTCTTCTCCTCTTCACTCATTCTCACTCGAGCCCGCAGAGGCATCTTATCCTGAGAATACGGTAGATTTAGTTCATCCGAGAAAAATAAAATCAGTTTTAACTGAAAATTAATGTCACACCTGCCGACCAAGGAAGGCGCATGCTTCTTTTATCGCTTTGGCCGCAGCTTTCGAGGTGGATGGAGTAGAGTGGAGAGGCCACGTGAGAAGGAGACTGAATAGAGGGGACGTTTACAAGTAACTCCAACATGTATTCATCCACATAACATTTGTCACTTTCAATATCCTCGCGCCTATAGCGTAGATAAATTATTATGTATTCACCATCTCGCATGGAAAAGAGGAATCAAGATAACATGGCTTGAATGTGAATAATAAACTCGAAACTAACATATCCTTGTTGACCACCAACTGTGGCTTCACTGCTCCGAAAAGACGTCGCAGTTTCACTGCAGTCGATCCAATCTACAATTCATCTCATAACCTCCTTCCTTCTCCCTTTCCTTCCCTCCTCACCTCTTTCTTCGGTGCTTCCTTCTCCTTTCTCCACACTCCATCCATCGTCACAATCGTCACAATATCATCTATCGCCTTCTCCACTGCTCTAGCCAGAGTCGAATCGGCCCGAGCAGTTTCTAGTGTCCAAGGATGGAATTTGATCTGAATCAACGAGCATTGTTAACTGTACAACACATTCTAACACCCATTGAAGAAATAATAGCCCACTTTTTCGGGAAACCTCATATATGAATGTGTGATGTTTGTGAAAATTTGTCAGGTTTGATGGATTTCTCATAAACACATCTGATCTTCATACCTTAGCCTGCTTGCTCTTCTTGCTGTCCAATCCCACAATCTCGGCGGGCACATGCCATACGCGTCCCTGACACGTGGCGCGTCCCATCGACGCGTCAGTCGCGGCCACGATGCGACGCGCCGTGGCGGCCGCGGCGACGCACTGCGGATTCGCCGTGTGCAGCACACGCAGCAGATCTCCCGAGGAGAAATGATGATGTGAGTGAGTGGAAGGAGCCATGATGGAAGATGGGAGAATGGACAGAGAAGAGTAAGCTTCTGCAAGGGGGCATTATTAGATAAAATTAGATAAAAAATATTACGGACGAATCGAATACGAGATCAATCATCAATCAGCGCATAATCAATGAGCACGTGGTTCGTCTATCTATATCGCTCCAAACCCGCATCGAAATGAGCAAATTCCAGTCCCGTACCCCCTCGATAATAATCGTAAGAGGATGATAATCATGAGATAGATGCAGTAGACGGAAAATGCACGGAGAGAAAGTCACCACAGATTACTGAAGAGAGATCATCTCCTTCCCACTCTGTAGAAAGATCAGGTCAAGAACTGGAGGAGCTACCGTACCCTACACTACATCTCGCTAGACATGCAAGAAAAGTGGAACCTTCGAGATCTGCGAAAAGGAGAGGAAAACAGTGACCTTATTGATAAGAAGAGAGATATCAAAATGAAAATCGGACGGGTCGGAGTCCGAGAGCAACAAAAATTCAATGTAAACGTCGTGATGGCACATTCGGGGGCCGGTTATGGAGAGATTGTTGTTCTACTAGTACTGTTCTTATCGTCACTTATTGATACCATCAGAGAACAAAGACGCCGTGTAGACTCACTCTCTTTCACTCGCGCTATTGAGACTGGTGATGAGCAACACTTGAGGGAATGCCTCCATTTTACTCAGTGTGAGAGGCGAGATACTCTACAGTAAACAACGCCATTTCTTCACATCTGGGTCGAGTTCTTAATCTCTTCACTCTTCATCATCCTTATGGTAGCCATTAGGACTAAGGAAAGTCTGCTATTGATCAGGACTGACTATTAATAGCCATCCACTGTGCTTGGCCGTTCAGGTTATTCTAGTGTGGTCAGTAGGGCAATAGGGGATGGATGGGAGGAGAAGAGAGAAGGGAGAGGGGGTAAATGATGCAGCTCTGATGGACTTTCTCTCACTCTCTGCAGTCTCTCGCGTTCCTTCACTATCTATCCCATTATGAACGCCACGTTACAACGATCAAGAAATATTTTTTTCGACATGCACATTGAAAAAGGAGGATGGGATGGAAACACATGCGATTCATGATTCAGAGCGATAAGAGAAAATGATCTGATTGAACTCTGCCCTTCTATCACATTCATAGTACCTCCAATGGTGAAAACAAGTTCTACAACAAGAGTATGACGTCCATGCTCCTTAAAGATCACAATGTCTCTCAACCTCTCGGATTGGAAAGAGAGGGGAAGAGAGGATGTCCCACCCCTCCCTCCCATCTTTCTCGATCATTCTGCTCTCTCCTCCTTCTCTTCCTGGTCACGAGTGAAGAGAGGGGCGAAGAGGGAGGAGAGGGAGAGATAGCAGTGTCCGACCAAACTTCAGCTAGCAAAGAGAGCCGAGACGAATACATTGGCGAGAGTCACATTGTATCTCTACTATCGCTTCTATATAGTCATGAAGGTATCTATCGTACACTGACTGACAAATGCAAAGAATGGGGATTCCCCTCTTTCTTTCTTAAAGGACACAACCATCAATCTCCTTCTTTCGTTCACTAGTTCAATTTCTTTCCTCTGGTCACGGCCCCGTTCCCTACGAGTGAACAGTTTGCACAGAGACTCTCTTCTCTCTCTCTCTAGAGGTCGACGACCCGAGAGAGAGAAACAACAGAAGTAAAGACGAAGATCGATATTCTGTCTATAGAGAGCCGAAGTAATGAATAAGGGTCCCTAGGGGGAGGGAGACGACTGATCAGATCAAGATAATCTCAATCTCGTGTCTCGTCGACTCTCACGACTCGATCTCACACGAGGAGCAATAACAAGGAAACCCCGCCTAGAGAACCAAGGTCAGCGAGAGAAACACCACTTTTCGAAGATCTAACCGGAGAATCGACTGGAATAGTGAAGCATACTGCTGACAGTCGCTGTCAGCTGTGAAAACATTAAATCTTACGCGATAAGGAACAGAGAGGAGGGGCATTTGAGAATGAGCAAGACATTGTGCACCGCCAATAACATGGAGAGTTAGCTATGCAAACTGGAAGTGCTCATCGTTGCTCCCATCTCTGTGAGAGGCAACAACAAACGACCAGAAGTGAGAGTGCACAGGAAAGAAAACAAGTGAAGAGGTGGGTTGAAAAAATCGATCTCTAGATGAGAAAGCGAAAATAGGAGTGGAACAGCGAATGAGGGTAGAATGAAAAAGAGTAACGGGTCGGTGACTGCTAAAGCAAAGAAGGTTCTAGAATACGCACGAAGAGGCTGTCTGAAGCTGTCAACAACGAGAGAGTAGCGAAAACCCCTTGGACCGTAGTGGAAAAGAGGCACACAATGTTCATTCAAATTCCCCCTTTTGCCGGTTACGGCTCCGAATTTCTCCAATCGACTTTTTCAGCTCCTTCTTTCGAATAAATTGTCAAATTTTTGTATTGTCATAGAATGCTTGGAATCGGAGACAATAACTTTATGAACTCGTCAACTGCTAATCGATCGGGAAAAATAGATATACGGATTACTGTAAATGACAAAAATGAGAAATCGCAGTTGGTGAGATGAACGAGTACGTTTGAAATCCACGTTTAGACATAATAATAATACACAGGAAAAAGGGGGTAACTTATATACACGATCAATCACCGTTGACGAGATATAGTACAGAACAGGGAGAGAAGAATTGGCTAGAGTGAATATGAAAGATTACGGCGATGAAATATTAGTTTCGAACCAGGAAAAAGCAGTTATATCTCAGATGAAGCTAACGGGTACTATATCATTATACTAGGCTCTTTCAAGACACAATAATTAGGTGGTGAATATTCACACAACTCAAATAAGGAGAGTCTATGGAGAAAGTCTTCCATTGTCTTCTGCTTTTCAAGCAGTTCCAGTCTTGGCAGCTGCAGCAGGTGCCGTCCACTTGAGTTTGTTAGGAGGACTGACGAACAAGGCTGCAGCAGCTGCGACCGGTGCAGCAGAGATACGACCAGCTGGAGGATGGTAGAAGTAGCAGTAGGCATTCTTGCAATTCTGACCGAACCGACATTCCTGCAAATGGATTACGATATCTTATGACCGATGTAAGCTATAGTTAACCTTACAATTTATTTAAATAGGTGAGAAATTATTTTAAAAAATAAGTATACCTTGGGATGCTTGTAGGTGCAGGCGGGATTTGTGCAACCCGCAGCGAATCTGCACGGAATGGAGGACATGAGAGTGGATGGAACACCGGCACGAACTGATGGAAGAGGAGCAGGCACGAGGGGAACACTGAATGGAACGAGTTTATGATAAGGGATCACTAATTTTTGAACATTTTAGAAGTCTCCCTCCCATCCGATTCGATCTAGAACGACTGAATGAACAAGAACAAATTCTCTGTATTAGGGATGTCTAAACGGAATGTGTCCACTCTACATTCTACATTCCTACATTGCATTCCGAGTCTACATTCCCAGCAAATTTGCGAAAAAAATAGAACTAAATCAATGATTGGATGAATTTGAGGATATTGCCGATGAAGGAACTTACTCAGGTTCGATCTTGGTCTTCTTCTCCTCGACTACAGCAGCTGCAGCCGTCTGGGCAGGAGCTGCAGCAGGGACGACAGCTGCAGCAATTGGGGCGACTGCCATCGTCTGACGAGGAGAAACCAATGCCACCGGCTTCTACAAAGATGAAAATTGAAAAAACAATCGAGCAACTTTCAAAAAGGCACACGTGGTGAAATAAATGTGCCGCAAAATCATATGGTTTCGTAATGATAATTTTGAGTAGCCATTCAAATAGAATAATAGTCATCAAATTGTATTCATTCACCCCCCCCCCTTCCCCCTGTTTCCTTCCTTCCCTCCACTCACCTTCTGCACAGTATGGGCGAATACACAGGCGGGATTGTTGCATGCGGCATCGAATTTGCACTTCGGATGGGTGTACATACAACGAGAACCGAAGGAGCAACGAGGGAAGTTACTGAAGAGGGATAAGATTATTCGAGTAAAGAATAATCAGGTCAACTTTAGTTTCACTTATTTCATGAATAAAGTAAAAAGGTATATGTTCCCTGTTCTCAAAAGCATATGAAGTCCCGTGGGATTTCATGAATATCTATATCAAAACATGCCACATACGTGCAGTGTCTTGCGGGAGGATGGAGATAGATGCACGAGTCACCCTCCTTGCAATTGGGATAGAACTTGCATCGCTCCTGGATCTTGTTCGCATTCGTCGAACGAATCATCGAGTGAGACTGCAAATGGGGAAAATATGAGCTGATAACGCACCCAAATAGTTTCGAAACTCTGCGCAAAAAATATGTTGCGTACACTATTTCGAAAATAATTGACAGATGTCCGTGTGTTATCAATCGTCGAGAGAAATTATAGATGAAAACTGACGAGAGGAGTGGGTACGTATGCCTGTGAAGGAGGATGGACGAATGAAGTCACTTCAGGCTGAGATGGATCGTATGGCTGCTCGTAGTATGAATTGCCTCTCAAAGAGAAACACATTATTACTTGAATCGAAGTAAACGTAAAAATAATATACATTGTATTGCTTTGGTTGATAAAAATGCGCTAACCTGCTCAATTGACTGGTGGGAGGAAGTCTCTCCGTCTCCCCTCCTCTCGAATTCAGTCTCGAAGCACGTGTGGCTGCCAGCATTGCATCGATCGCCGCTTCTAAAGATAATGCGATAATTAAAAATACAAGCAATAATTAAACTGCAAAATAAATATATTGTAAATGCTTACCCTCATCACTGGTCTCATCGTCATTCAGATTAATCTGCCCATCCCAGTCAGTAGGCGACGAGTGCTGCAAATTAATGAATCTTTCAGGCAAGGAGAAGGCACTTTTAACAATTTTTAACGCGTACAGAATCGAAATGAAATCAATTATATCTCGCATTCACTACCTTTTGAGGAGGAGATACAGAGAGAGTACGTGAGTCTTCCTCCTCCACTTCTCTCGGTGCACTCACTTCCCTTCTTCTCTTCTCTCCTGACACTGTGATCGTCTTGCGAGGAGACGAAACTGCAATTACACTTGTGGAATTCATTCATGCATTCCATCACCCTACCTCTAACAGCTCCATCATCATCGTCACTCTTCTCATCTTTCGCTCCTCTCTTCATTGCTCTTCTCTTTCCATCATCCTCATTCTCCTTCTTGTTGAAAGTGACAATGAATCGAGGCTCCTGCACAGATTTATCCTTTTATGTAAACGCATATTCAAATCCGTTGTTAAAATGTATTTTCTCGAATATTATTCCCTCTCCCGACACTCTTTTTCGCATATTTCATACAAAACTAGCTCTTGCAGAATCCATACCTTCTTCTCCACTGGTGGCTGCACAACTCTCCTCACAGCAGGCACAGCCTTCTTCCTCTGTACTACTTCCACCTTCTCCTCTTCTTCTTCCTCCTCCACATCACCATTTGCGAATTCCTCGTCACTTCAATTTAAAAATATTATTATTTCGGACCTACTCATTCCATTCAGAGGTCAAATATTCCTTTCAAAAGCAGGGGTCAACGAGTACGTTAATTTGAACTTACCTTACCCTCTTTTTTTATTTTGGAAATAAAACGTGAACGCCGGAGGCGAGCCGACTCGGAAAATAGAGGCAAATGTTGTAAAAATTTGAGATTTTGTAAATATGTGTCCGTCTTTTTGCCATTGGACTGCAATAGCCTTCAAAATATTAGACTCCGGATTTCATCAAATTCTCTCAATGCAACTTACTCGAATGGATTCTCCTCCTGTGCGGGTGCCGCTCTCTTTCTATTCACTGGTCCTCCTCCATATCCTGCACTCACACTGGCTGCATTCATTGCACGAAGGAACATGGATGAGGCTCCCTTCGCTCCCGCTTTACTGCAAGGCAATCAATGCAAACTAGAGATCAATCGACAGATTATACAATATAAGAATATCAGATGATATCTATCATCCGAGAGGAAATAGGATAACTCACTCATTCTGAGTTCTCACTTGTCTCTTCACAACCACCTTCGACTGGACTGTCACGGGAGGAGGAGAGATTGCACGAGAGACAGAAGAAGAGACCTGAAGGGATGAGATGAACTTCTTCCTTCATCTCTCATCTTACGGATTCTTTCTTCTTCTCAACAGATTTTCTTCAACTCTTCTTCTCACAGCAGCCGATGGAACGGGCACATCGGGAGAGAGAGCGCGACGAGTACGAACGGGAGAATGACGTTTCCTAGATCATACAGATGTAATCAATGGTCGGTTATATCTCCGTTTGACCATTTGCGTGCCCCCCCCTCCCAAGAAGAAATGTTCGAAGAATTAACCCCCTTGAACCCATTTTTTCGAAAATTGAAAGTCAGTGTATACCATACTTAAAAACCCTCTGTGAACTTAAAAACTCTCTATTCTACTATAAGAAAAAGTAATAAAAAGAATACATCTTACTTAGCAGGAGGAGTATCTCTATCTTCTCTTTCCCTCTCTCTTCTCAATTCTCTTTCTCTTTCCTTCTGTCGCTCCTCCGCTCGCTCTCGATCACGTTGCTCACGCTCCTTACGCTCTCTGAATCAACAACTTCATACGAAATCATAATATGTACTACAAAATAGATAAACTAATGAATAAATATCATACCGTTCTCTATCTCTTCTATCTCTTTCTTCCCTTTCCCTTCTCTCTTCTCTTTCTCTCTTCTCTCTTTCTTCACGATCACGACGCTCCCGATCCTCACTGTAATAAGATCATTGACTGATATGAACGATAACGGATAATAATAAACAAAATAACAAACCGATTGGCTCTTTCAATCTCCCTTCTCTCAGCCTCTTTCTTCTCCTTCTTCTCCCGTTCTCTCTCCCTTTCCTTATCTGCGTCGCTCACGACCTTCTTCTTGGCTGAAATATTTATTTTATTTGAAGATAACACCATTTAAAAATTTAAGAAATATAAAATCAATTCAATCGTTATTAACCTTTACCTTTCTCATCCTTCTTTACTCCAGTCTTCTTCACCGTTGGTACATCGGCCTGTAATAATCAAAATAAGGACTATTAACAAATTAATTGTTAGATTCAGTTAAAATGGCATAATCTAAATAGTAAAGATCAGGCAGATTTATAATTGATAAAAATCATATGGACGTATTGATGAATACCTTCTTCTTCTCTTTGGTCACAGTCTTCTCCTTCTTCACTTCCTTCGCTATTTTCGTATCTGCAGGAGGAGCTGAAGTACCGGCCCCAGATTGGAGACGATGACAGATATCGAAGAGCCTGAGGGGAAAAGACATTATGATTACACTTGGTCAAGTGTATTCTCACTATTTTAATAAGTTTGAAAACTGTGAGTCAGTATGAGGGATGAAACAAATCGAATGTGCACCTCGTTTGATTACACCTATAAAATAGATGTAAAAATCACCAATCGACGAAGGAATCAGTGTTCTTGCTCAAGAAGAGTGTCAGATCGTCCTTCATCTGTTTCTTCTCCTTCTTGTTGGCTATCATGACCTAGAATACAGTCACTTAACGCACATATAAAAGCGATATGATCTATAATGACAGCTGATCGATCAATATTTTGTATATTTCGCACCATGATGTAATCCGGCAGTTCATCATCCACGTAAACGCCGAGTTCCTCGAGCTTTGCACGAATCGCAGCCTGAAATTTGCAATATTGTTTTCACGAGTAAAGAAAACAAATAGCATCAAAGACGGAACAAAATCCGGTTTGAGAGCACCATGTGACACGAAAACGACTAGTCGTTCCTGTATCGAGCACATTCAGCATTTTAACTTTTAAGATTGTGCTATGAACAAGTTCGGTGACTGAAGTTATTTCAATCACGAGACAAAAAAAGCTGATAAATGATATATTTGACAATTTAACAAAAAAAAAATAGTAATCAACTTACTCGAAGCTTCTTGGAGATCTCGGAATTGATTGGAGGCGTCATTGTTGGCTCAACGTATTCCCAGAGTCTTCTGAATTTTGTTGAATATTAACTTTCCATACGCACAACACTGAAACTGGACAAAAATAATTTCGAAAAAGAGAGAACGTAGAACCTGAAAATACGAATTTATAGCCGGGGAATGGCGATGTTGGTTAACTGGTAAACGTCGAAAAACCGGGAACTCAAAATTTAATATAATTCCTATGTTCGAATGGAAATGGTCAAGCATAAGAGAATTGATGATCACCATTTACCTGATTTCCGAAATCCACTTTTAGAAGTTTAGATACATACAGGTAAGAATTGAAGAAAAATATGTATTCATATCAGTCACTAGTTCTCTGCTGAGAGTAAGATGATACTCTTCATGCGTTGCTCTACGCCGTTTCACGTCAGTTCAACGTATTTGAGGGTGACCAGGGAGGGGGGGGGGAGTGATTCCAATCGTTGTGTGCCATGGCGTGATTCTATTGCTCCAAAAAATCTATCTGGTTAATTTTCAAAGTCCTTTTCGCTCCACGTAATGAAATCGAACCTGCAACCCTATCTTTCGAATGTGATCTGTAGATAAAGGTACTGCAAGTCTATCTGGCATGGCCATAAATTTGCCATTATTTTTGACGTTTTTACGAAATCAGTTTATCTGATAATGAAAAGAACCCGAATTGACATAAATCTAGATATTCACATCATAACTAGTTGGATGAATCATTGGCTCACGATTAGTTGTGAGGATATTCCCTCGAAGAGAACTTCTCCCCATATACAAAACAGAATGATAACTCGTTGCCTAAGCGATACTAGATATCTCTCCCTATTTACAGTGTCACTCATTGAGTAGTACAAGAACTTTGTGAGATAAAACCGAATCAATGCCTCCGTTTCAGAAGGAAATTAATTATAGTGAGAAAGATACACGTAATACAAGGAAAGATGCTATCACAGAGACAGAATCGACGATTGGGATGGGAATAAAAACAGATATTTGTCATGCGACAGGAGGGAATTCGGATATCTTCATACATGTAGTGGCCGGCAGTGCAGTTGATGAAGAGGGATTACGGCCGGGCATCTCAGGGAAATTCGAAATCTACAATTGGTAATTTATTTCAACTTCTTTAATCAATAAATCCTTCGTTCTACCGTACCTGTGAGTATGCGGGAGGCGGAGGATACGGTGGAGGAGCTGCGATTCCAGCCAATCCCTGAATCAATTTATTGATTTTTTGAACCAAGCCTCGGGACTGCTTGAAGTGTTCAGAAAAAAACTATCATGAGAAGAAGTCTCTATCATGAGAAGACGAATTTGAATTGTATTTCTTACACCGAACATTCGTGGATCTCTCAAACTGGATGTATTCGTGTTGTTCTGGGCCACAGTGTAGTTCGGAACCTGAGATTGATCTTTGATCTTTGTCCCCTTCTCTCTTCATTCTCACCTGCATCGCATACATTCCCGATGTCTCAGTTACAGGTAACAATCCCGCGTAATATCCTGCAATTCCATCCAATTACTTTCTCTTGTATCTAATGTCATGGATACGGCATGACGTGAACTCTCTCCCTTTACCACTCCTTCTCTTCATTCACATGACCTACCAGGTGGTTCTCCCGTTGGTTGATCTCTCGAATGAGTAATTGTAACTCTTCCAGCAGCTTCAGCTCTCAATGTTTCAATGGATTCAGTGGATGAAGTGGGACTCGTCCACATTCCATTGGGAGTATTTCGAGATGCTGATGTCTTCGCCCTTCTCATCACTCGGGCAACGCAGTTACGAAGCAATCTGAAGAGAGTATTCAATGCAAAAGGCTAGGTCCCGCCGAGATTCGAACTCGGGTTGCTGGATTCAAAGTCCAGAGTGTTAACCACTACACCACGGGACCACATGAAAATGTGCGCCCCTCTCCAATGTTTGAATGCGCGATAAGGGGGGGGGGATATCCCTATACCTAAGGTGTTGCCATGAAAGGGCAAGAAAAAGATAACGAAATGGTTCAATTGTGTTGCTAAACAGTTCTATTCCTGGAAATGGCAGAATTGTACTATTGTCTAACTGAAATGTATGTACTTAGTTCATGCGCCCACTACGCAGTCGCTACAACATGACAACAATTTTCAATGGCTATTTCAAACTCATTCAAGGCGCGTATCACACCGCCTCTGGTTTTTCGTGATCGATACATCTTTAAAACCTCAATGCTCTGCGTCTATTTTCGGTTAGTACTCTATCCCCCTAACAACAGGAATGAAGATAGAATGTTTTCATTCCGCACGCACCATTAATGAACATGATGTGATTTGGTGGGTTAATCTCCTGCTTATCTCAAAATAATGATGCGAAAATTGCAAAACGTACAAACTGGAACAGCAAATCTTGAGTGCGAGAATGAGTACGAAGAGAAGGAAGAAGGCGACGAATGGGATAAAGAGGAATATGGGAGTTGCACTCAGATCCCACATCGCATCTCCAATCCTAAAATGAAGACTTTATTATATAGAATGACGTTCACAACCGCAATATTCAAAGCAGATTCGAAATAGTTGGTAAAACATTCCTTTCCTCTCTTCGAACCGTCTAATTATAAGATTCGAAGTAAGGGAAACGCGAGAAGGAAAGGAAAGAAGGTTGTTATCGCGTTCGGCTCCTTCTTCTGAGGCAATCGATATTTCTCACCTGGTATGAAGAGGGGAAAGAAAGGAGAAGAAACGAAGACTGGCGTAGAATGAAGAAAGGGATAAATGTACCCGTAGATCTGTAAGAGGAAGACAATAGAATGGATGAGTACGGATGAATATATGATGATGAGAGATGGGACAAGGGGAATAATGAAGAGGGAGAAAGAGGAGTTTTGCACTCTGTAGTTCATTGAAGTAAACAGAATAATCATGCTCATGAGCACTCGTAAATCCCTCTAGGAGATAAAAAAGATCGATTGTTCCTCTCTCCTTTCCTCACACGGTAATGGAGATACTCACGAGACAAAAACAAATGAGATGTGAATACAATCAAATGACCATTCAATTTCCCTATGAACTCTAATGAAACAAATGATGACTTTGAGTAGACAAAAAGATGATGATGCACTGTCCATGTGCGTTACTTAGGCATCTACACATTGATTCATGAACACGGAATGGACAGAAAAAGTGGTCGTTACTGTGGGTGATTACAGATTGTGCTCACTCGGAATCTGATAGATAGAAGGAAGAATAAGAGGAATATGACGACGATATACAGGGGAGAGAAGAAAGTGGTGTGATTCTCTTCGACAGCTGATATTTATATGTCGAGTAAGGGAAAGAGAAAGGAGAAGACTGAGAATCGATACAATGTCTTTTCCCATCGATGAGAAGTATTGATGATCAGGAAGTTGAACGAGAATGAGGTAGAAGTCAAGATATCTCATAAATATAAATGCCCCTATGAAAAGATCGAAATTGACAGTGCATCTTCAGCTATCCTCATTATGCCCCAATAGAGAGGGGATTATCGAAGAATGGGCTCATCCGTAATTAAACTTTTTACACACGAAAGCCCCGATCCCTTACCGCAATTAAGAATTCCGAAAGCGTTTTCGAAAAATCGATATAAAAGTGAGAAAGTTTGCGCTTTTCCCCGCCGGAGACCTATAATCAGATTTCTTGCCTCATTCTACATCGTAAATGGGAATCAACGGGAGAAGGAAAGGGAAAGACAGAAGCGTGAGAATTCTGATTGAAGTGGGGATGAAGGGAGGAGATGAAGGGAGGAGGAAGGGGAGGAGAGGGGGGAAGGAACGACAAAAGGAATGGTCGACTGATTGTACCCCGTTAGTGCACTAGAAGAATAAAATACGAGTGATAAAGGGCATTCTAGATACGTCGAACAAAGGAGAAGACAATGAACTTATTCTTCAACCTGGAGATATCGTATCTAGCTATCCAGCACTGAGACTTAGCTCAAGAAGCATTCAATTATCTATAAGAGATCAGCTAAATGGTGTCGGAGGGAGAAAAGGGATAAATGACGGGAATCTGACTACAAACTTCTTCCGTTGACTGGGAAGAAGAAGTTTGAGAGTGACGAGAGAGTGAGAGAAACGTGAATGAAAGAGTCTCCAATTCCAATTGAATGAATGAGAAGTAGATTGACAAAGGGACGAAACCAGAATTCATGGTCGAAGATCTACTAGAGTCTGAATCGGTACTCATATCGAATCTAGTTTTCATTGGTCAACTCTTCTTCACAATCGACCTACTGTTGTCATGGAGAATGAAGAGAGGAGAGATAAGAGAGTGAGGCGAAGTCATCGATCTAGAGATGGATTCTCAGGGGAACATTGACATTCATGACTTATCTTTTGACCGTATACATTCAACAAGGTCTCATGCAGGTTCTAACATGATTAGTGATTACTAGAAAACGAATTGAAATACGATGCATTAGAATGTGACGTCACTTTCAATTTTCTCTTCAGCTTTGATGAAAAGTGTCAATTACGAGCAGAAATACTCCTTTCCCATTCTGATTTATCTAGACAGTTGTCATTTTTTTCTTCCCCAGTTTACATTACTAATTATTTTCTGAGTATCTAAATGCCAATAACAAGATAACAACTCTACTGGGAATGTTTATCCGTCTAGATACAATAACAGAGATAATTAATGAAAAGGTGATTGGATACGGAAAAAATGTGATGTTCGCTAGTTCACTGCTAGTAGGTACAATACCTACGGTAAGGAAAACAATTAAGATAGGGCAGATGTTTATCTATTCAGGTTCATGAAACAATGAAACCAAGTGAGGATGATGTCAGTCTTCTGCTTTGTAAGAAATCGATGAGATTATCGATTATCTCAGATATCGCCCATGAAAGATCCTTCCTGGAATATATTCCATCTCGATAACTCGTAGATTTCATGTCACAACAATTGGAAATTTGCAATTCTATAAAGGAAAATGATATAAAAATGCGTACCGGAAGGTTAAAGAGAGGAGTGGGGAAGGAAGCAGGTACTGCAAGAGTGCATCCAATATTCACTCCATCATGATAATCACTGAATGAAATATCTTGATGATATCCCTCCTTGTTAATCGTACCTCATTGATTTCATCATCTCCCAGCAGTCTCTCTCCGGATCATACCGTTCTACACATTTTAGCCACTCATTATGAGGGCCATATTCATCATTGACCTGACACCATCCACCGAGCGCAAAAATCATTCCGCATGAAGTTATGATACCGGGCTCTCCCCTGTAAATATAATATATACATATCTCACTATGCACATTCACTATACACGTAATATTTATAATACACGTTCAATTAGTAATCACAATGAGTAATGAATCAAAGACCTGGCAATGTTCATGCTCTTCAGTGTAGTCCATCTGTTCGTCATAGGACAATATTTCTCGACATCTTTACAGGATGCGTTCCAATATCTGACATAGATAATATAAATTTGAAAATTGTTAACGCTCTATCAATTAACCAATGTGAAACGAACCCTCCGCACACATATATCTCTCCATTCAAAACGGTAGCTGCACAACTACTTCTAGCCGTCTTCATTGGTGCGATAGGCGACCATCTGAGACAGAAATGTCCGATAGAATTTTGATGAATTATCCCACATGTTCGTGTTGGGGTCGTAAACTTGTCCTTCACTCAATCTCCTTCCGTTTCTTCCACAAATTCTCCCACCGATCACTACAATTACCTTTTCGTTTACATGTCAATTATTCGCTTACTCACAATAGAACTTTCCGTCTGCAACACACGTTGCTGCAGAGGATATCGGAATATTGATGTTGGCCAACCTTGCCCACACTGGAAATTTAAACTATTTCCCTAATCAATATGGAATTACTGCAAAATAGAAATGTAGTTATGACCTGGGGATGGATCGAATGGATCAATTGACTCAAAGATGGTATAATCGTCAACATTATCACCTACGACGAAACTGTAAAATGTAGTTATTAATTTACTAGAAAATTTCGAAACTCATTTGAATTAGAGCCTGTATTATCTTACATTCTTCCATCAATCACGCCCATTTCGATAAAAGTTTCAACTCCAGTTCGACCCGTATACGTTACCTGATGGATAACAATATCAAAACAATATAATTGAATATTTGCACCTCGTTCCACTGATTTGTCTGAGTGTTCAGAGTGAGAATAGGGCCTTCTCCGTTCTCTCTTTCATAACCAATGAAGACAATCTGCAAGTTTCAGGAACTGCAAAATAAAAAAAATTATTATCCACCTTGTTTGCAATTGCAACACAATCGAAGTGAATGTGGGGGCAGTTATAGAATATTCCCACTGAATTATTTCCGAATTTTTTTCTAAAGAGAATAAGAAAATATTATACTTGTCCATTTATTCTGAAGTGGATCATAGAGTTCGTATAGCAAATCCACCGGTCTTTCTTGGATACCTTATCATACTTGTATTTCTTAGTTTTAGTGGATATAAAATAGATCAAGGATTTCGGTAAGCTCGCACCTGTTGAGAAAATGAGTTTGTATGCATCATAACAGACTCTTTCTGTGATGTTGCTTGAATTTAATACTGCATTATTCTGAAATAGAAATACATCATCATTTTATTCCTTTATATTTTTCGCACCTGTGCTTGCCTAACGATGTCAATACATTCTACATTGTCCTTTATCCATTTCTTCGTCTCGACAATCTCATTGAGCAATGAAGGAGAGAGAAGAGAACATCGAATCAATTTCAGCAATCTAAAAATCATTTTATGGTTGAAATAAATAAATATTGCCTTTCATGAAATGTTTTTCCTACCTTGGTCCAAACTGCACTCTTGTCTCTTCCACACTAATCCATCTATCTACAGCTTCGAACACCTACAATTTAAATTAACAACTTAAAGTTAATTTTTGAAAATGGCTAACCTGCATTTCGTTATCGACATGAAGAGAATTTCTCTTGAGAATATTCGATAGTTCATCGATTGAGAGCTCCAGAAATTCGTCAGACAGGGAAATTGGAACGAAGTTTGTCTGAAATAATTGGTGTATTTTCTATGAATTATGGGATAAAATGTATACGTCAAGGAAACGTAGAAGAAGATGATCAATTCTCGAGAATTGAATTGAACGCATAAATTGGAGAAGAGGGATGAGATCATCGAATCGAATTCTTCTTCTCATGAATTCAGCGCATTCGTACATTACTACATCCTCAAGAAAAATATTGATTTCCATGTATTCGTGGGAATGATCACTAACCATTCCGAGATAGTTCGCAGAAAACATCATATCTTGAACATTCTTATGGCTGATAAAGAGATTGCCTGTGTATGCATAGTCCAATATGTATTCCATTGATGAACAGTCAACTTCCGAGATTGAATATTCAGAGGATGTGGAATCTCGCCAATTGTGGATGAGAAGATTCTTGAAATATGGAATTCGTTCAATGAGAAGGACCTGAAAATAGGATTATTCGATTTAAAATAAGTAGTTCTAACCTTATGTACTTTGATTCTCTTCTTCCCAATTACGATCACTGCATCGCAGTCAATTTCTTCACAACGAAGAGCATCGAAATGACCGAATGCCTGGAAAGATCAAAGATCATTCCCATTCCCTATCATGAATCGAACAAACCTCTGGAAGGGAGTGGATAATGATATTTTCCGTTGATAGAACCGATCCTCGTAGTGAAATTCTTATTCCTTTAAAGAAGGCGTAAACTCAATATTTTCCGGGGTTATCTGACGTCATAGGTCGATAGTTTCCGTAAACCACATTCCGAATTCGAAAATTAGAACTCGTTAGCTCAACTTTGAACCGAGTTACATGCGCGCAAAGTTTCTACAGGGCACAGGCAAAATCAAGATGCGCGGTGCAAAGGGAAGGGAGCTAGGTCAAGACGCAGAGGAGATGGGAAGAGACAGGAGAGGAGCGAAAAACTCTCGCGTCTGTCACTCTCACCCTCCTACAGTACTTTCCCCTGATTGCACAGGGAAGTGCTTCCCCGAATTTGGAGTTTACGCCTTCTTTAAAGATGAAGAACTACTTTCTTCGGATGAAAACACTGGAGAGCTAACCACACGTTTCATAGAATGGATTCTCCGGATCGAAGCAGAAATTAGTCGTTGGATATCTGAAATAACTGATGTATAAACTGCTGAATACGATACTAAAAATTTACTTTTCAATCGATGATGGACTTATTTCATTTTCCTTCGAACTCTCATTGGACATCGCAAGACTCTGATAGTACGATAATTCATATACCTACACTATTCCTACCGTATCCTAGGTATCGTTAGTACGAATACAAGGGTAAACAAGATACATTCGATCGACATATAATATTGTCTACAGTGCATACTGTACAGACTACAGTATACCTCAGAGAGAGAGATCTCCCGAGTGGATAACTTTCGCTTGTGAGCTTTAGCTCGAAGTGCAGATAATGTCAAGCCCATGGTGAGTCTGAAGAAGATTAGTTGCTATTGGAGAAAAAATTGTCAAACCAACGGGCCGAACGACCACTTAGAAAGAGAGAAAGGAGTGGAAATGAGAAGAGAAAGAAAGAAGAACAGGGATGACAAGAAAGAGAAATCTTATTCGGATAATTTACCATTTTGCATATTTCCCAAGAGCCCGACGGTGCTCCTCTTCACAGGAAAATATCGTTTGACGGGATATTCACTTCCTCTACTTCGTCATGTTCAAATCTCTTATCTCCACTTCCTCAGGAAAGATGTAAAACTGGAAAACTCAATTCTCATTCTGTGTTATGCGAAAGAAGATAACATTTGCACATCACTTCATTCCAAGTATAATCAAATCTCAATCAATCACTTTTTTCTGCTGCATAAAAACGTTCGATCGTTGAGTCATGTGAGAACGAGGAAGCTCAATAAAAGAAGAACACCTCTCATCTCTCTCATTCTCTCCTCCTTTTTGACTTTTAATCTGAATTGATTGTTTTCTCTTCAAGTGATGCGTCTCAAACTAATACTTGCCTTGACAATCCTTCCTATCGTGACATCAGAAATAGTTTACGCTCGAACGGATCGATTGGATAAAGCGGAGGTTCGTGCACATGGACTACAAATATCGATTGAATCATTTTCAGTTCGATCAATGGAACAAGACTTGTGGAACACAATTAGCGAACAAGAAAGTGCCCTTCAAAGTGATGGTGCATGTCTCGGTGAGATTCCAGTGTTCACCCATAGTTCATGTTATCCTTGTAGAATGATAGCGGGACGAAGAAGTGTGTGGGAGTGATTCTGAACAAGAGATTCGTTCTCACTGCAGCTACATGTTATTAGTCAGTTATCTTTCTTCTCTAGCAGATGGCCATACCAGTGGGTTCCGCCTATCGTTGACTACGACTGTGAAATCGCTTGACATGAATACACCTTTATCTGTCATGAGTGTTTTTGATCGGAGGGATGGAACGGGGGTTCGGAATGCGCATTTTTCAGTGACCGTAAATTGAACGACTACAATAATGATGTCGATCTTCGAGTTGCGACGAATCCGAAGAATACGAAAGTGATCGTTTGTTCTGATGATGGATCGGTCAGTTTTTTATTTAACAAATAATAAATTGAATCTGGTCATTTCAAGCAATGCGAATTGAGTAAAGGTTTGAAAGAAGTTGGAGTAAAGAATATCCTCTATCCACAACTCATTCACTACAATAAATCAGTTCTTTACGAGGAGTATGAGGTACTCTGCTTCTTCCATTTATCGATAATCTATCCATTCTTCCAGAGCGTAGTTGACATTGCTTTGCTCGAGATTGAGGGTAAATTCACAGATGAAGGTTCAGTGTGCATTCCAAAGGAAAAGGAATCGTTCAAAGGACTGAAAATCTTCCTCATCTCTGATGAAATGAGTTAGTTTCGGCAGAATTATGCGTAGTTAGATAATGGGTCCTTTCTCTCATCAGATGGTGCCTTCATCGAGGGAGAATGGGAATGGAAGGGAGAAAGGACATGTGGTGATGCGACTACTTGTGTACAGACATACACATTCAAACCAGCCACTGCAATGACTACCAACGTATCCATTTTATTGTCAAGACCATTCTTGACGTTAAAATTATATTTTAGCCTACGAAAGGTCTCTTCTACGTGCAAAAGAACGATCGAACGTATCTGCTCGGATTTCTCAAATACGAAGTTTGGCATGGCCCCTCCGTACTCTCAATCAATCCATATTTCTCAGGGAGAATCTCCTAAGATCATGGTGATCTTCCCACAATTCCATGATTTTATCTGTTCGAATACGGGCGATTGTGGAGAGGGATACGATGAGTACATGTTCTTGAGGGAGACACGAGTCGTACTCAATGGTGAGATCGCACGAGAGATCAAAGATCAAAGATCAACTTCTCAGGCATTCCCCTTCCTCAAGTCTCTCACTGTGATGTTGACTTTACCACGTGCAAATACGACCCCCTATTCTTCAGGTGAGATCCAATGTAGGAACACAGACTAGGACGAATAATGTCTTCGCAGATTCCTTCCCTCATCCGAAAATGAATACCTAGAGAAGAACTGTGGAAAACCTCTCACTCCTCCTTCGGCACAGAAGAAGTGATAGAAATATATTGATCTTTGATCTTTATTCATCTGATTCAGAAACAAATGGCATCAGTTCCCTCACATGGCTGCTATTGTGAACAAGGGTAGAAAAAGAGGGACTGCGATGTGAGTGGGATAGTGCACTTCCAAGTGAACACTTTAATCAGTTTTGTTTTCGTTTTTAGTCATTCCCCTTCTTCCTTCAGTTGTTCTGGCGCCTTCATCTCTCAAGTTCACGTCGTTACTGTCGCTCACTGTCTATTCGAATACGATAAAGCAGCGAATATCGACGAGTTCCTGTACGTGATACTCGTTTTATTACATATCGAATAAATATTAAATATTTCTAGAATCCTTCGGGAGAGGCAACCCGGACACTACATGAATACAGATAATATTGAAGTAATTTTTAAAGAAGTTAAATAAATAAATATTGATTGAGGTGCGATATGGATCGGAATGTTATGCAAATAACGAGCTGAAGCTTGATGTGAGAAAGAGTCGATATCTTACCTAACCATCTATTCTAGGAATGTTCTGATCCCGAAATGGCTAAGTCTATCAAAATCTCGAAAGTTCGCAACATCATCATTGAGGGATTGAAAGCGTCATCGACACATTGGAGAGTGAGAACACCACTGATAGAAAAAGATATTGTTCATTTTCCAGTATAAATACCAATTGGTTCTTCTCGAATTGGAACAACCGACCTCTAAGGAGATTGTTATCCCTATTTGCACATTCCCTGGACTATTGAAGAGAGAGCAAAGGTTGAGAATAATTAAATTCTAGCATAAAACAAAGAAAATGTATTGTATTTCTCAGCCTGAAGAGTGACAGTAATAATCGGGATGAAGTTGTAGACTTGTTCGAATTTTCTGCTGCTGCCAATCCGGGTTAGACAATTGAAAAAATATAAATATTCACTATTTTTAAAGATGCGGTGAATTCGTTTGTGACGGCGTCAGGAACGAAAATCAGTGCTACAGATTGCAGTGAATTCAGAGAGGATGTCAGTGAATTTATTGCAAAATGAATTGAATTATTTATTTCAGAATCGTATTCAAGATTACAATTGCCGCGATGAGAATGTAGATGTGGAGTTAAAAGGGAAGAATCCGGCGGACGGTTTCAGTCAAAGGTCCAAATCGTCGAACAAAATAGTTGTTTTAAAATGGATAGAGAAGAAATGTTTTTTCAGCAGTTTTGCTTTTCTCGGATCCCAACTCTCGTACTACAATGCAACCTCAGAAAAGAGATTCCTGTATGGACTCGCCCACTATTATTCGCCCCATGGAAAGGTTCCCGCCCAAATTGGACCAGAGGTCAATCAATATTTGAGGACAATCGAATGGGTGCATTCTATCCCATTTGGAGAAACGAAAGATTCATATGTTGGTTCACGGGAGTCTGTTACAATGGAAGACCAGACACAAAGGAGGATAGACACTTCAAGGTAGAGTCACGTGAGATACCATAGTAGAGAGAGGACAATGGCAGATCTACACTCCCGAATATCGTCTAACTCGATCGATAATGGACGCACCAGTACAGAGGGCAGGAAAGACGAATATATCCAATTATGAAACTGTGATGATTGAAGAGATGGATACTCAATGGTAAAGAGAGAAGGAAGGAATAAAGAATTGAGGTCTCGATTGACCGATCGAACACAATGAACGAAGCTTGGCTGAGATCGAATGAGTATTTATCGATTATTGCATGAATATCGTGAAAGTGGCAGATGAATTGAAGCATGGAGTCATTAGATACATACAGGGTATTGATTGGGGAGATAGATGAATGGTCTTATTTCTTAGGCGCTGCCTTCTTTGCCTTCTTGGGCGATGCTTTCTTCGTGGCCTTAGCCGTCTTCTTCTTAGGAGATTTGGCCTTCTTGGGAGACGCCGACTTGGCCTTCTTCGTCTTCTTTGTCTTGGCAATGGTAGGAGGAGCGACTGCCTTGGGAGTCTGCTTTGAGACTCTGCCAGAACGGGTCTTCACTTCAGCAACTGCGGTAGGAGCCATCTGAAAAAAAGGAAATGAAGAAATGGAAGACATTTTTACAAAACAAAAAAATATCAACGAATAAATAAAAATAGAAAAATAAGAAGAAAAAGGAAAGAAAGACACAAGAAGCTAGGAATGAAATGAATGAGGAATGAGGACGCCGAGTATGAGGGGCTGCATTGGAAATCCCGCGCAAATAAATGCCCGCGCAATTCAAATTTGACGAATGGGGGCGGGGGAGGGGCGAGTGGGCGGAGTCAGAAGGGATCCCTGCGGAATCCTGATGCGCCAATTCAAATCGGAATCAGCGCATCGTAGAAATGCTGAATAAATAATAGAGAAGTTACGTAAATAACAAGAAAAGGAAAAGATAAGAGAAAAGCAAATTCTTCAATGATAATAGTGATAACGGTAGGTGCGAGCACGATGGACCATTGGGCTTTGTAAGAAGAACTAAAATGGTCATTCTCGGACAAAGAAAATATTATTTTCAAAAAAATAAAATTGGCGTAGATATTGTAGAATTTCTCACTCCTTGCAACAGTAAAGATAGGGTGGCCACTAGGGTTAACCGTTCGGAAATCGGATAGGCCGAAACTCAACTGGCAAAATCACTCTCTTTCCGGAATGAGAGTCGAACAATGGACAATAGAGTTTCGGACAAAGGAATAGTTTCGGAAGAGTTTCGGAAAGTTCATTGTTCGACTCTCATTCCGGAAAGAGAGTGATTTTGCCAGTTGAGTTTCGGCCTATCCGATTTCCGAACGGTTAACCCTAGTGGCCACGATTCCGTTTGAAGAGATGTAACAACTTAGATATACCGCTCCATCAGATTGACGAGAACAAATGAACAGATGGAAGGCACAGATGATATTTGAACGTTGAAAACGTCCCATAATTCAAAGAAAAATCAATTCCAGAATTTTGGATTACAGAATTTATCGCTGATAGATTCAGTCGAAAGTCAACAATTGAATGATGTTTGAAAATAATTCCAGTAAACAATGGGATAATTAGGTGTACGAGCTAACTATGGAGATAAACATATTCCTCACGGTAAAATACATACATCAATCAAAAAACAAACACTATGTGGCATACATGTCATAATTGTACATTCAAAATACTGAGAACATTTATTATCCGTTGGGATTGTCCATTGTTTGGGAAGTTTATCTCACTCCGAATCCGATTCCGTTAATCATTGCACCTGCAATTCCATTTATTCATTATTGTTTTTTATATTTTTAGTTTAGTAAAAATTGTTAATAGGAAAGCCGATTGTGAATGGCGGGATCGTCACTCATCAGACGACGAACAGGAAAGAACCTGATATCAAGAATTTCATTATCATTTTTAACATATTTAATGTATCAAACGAAAGAATACAAACCGAATTGTCCTCCTGCCTTGAAACTCTCATATGGATCGACGAAGGCAGCTTGAGAAGACTGAAAATAGAAATAATCAAGTCTAATTCATTCACGCACTCAATTTACTCTCGATCGAAAAAAATTTCGCACCGTCGCAGTAAGCGTCTTCAAAATGTCGTGAGTAGTTGTGAATCGAAGATAACAGAGAGGAATTGTTCCCATACAGATGCCGAACGTTGCCTGACAAATGTGGAAATGACAATCGAAAGACTAGTTCGTATCAATAATCGAAAAGAAACCATAAGCAAAAAAACAAAAAGTGCTCACGATAATTTGCTGCCTGTTCTCTCCCGTTTCCATTTTATGAGCGATCTGAGCCATTTTCTTAATCTTTGCAATACTCTCCTTCTTGAGAGCTTCCAACCGTACCGATCACACGTATCTGAATTAGTTTATCGAATTAGATCACTTCTCTTTCGCTAACGTACGATGTTTCCCTGATGAATACCTTAGCATCTAAATTCATCGAATTGTTAATAACCCACCAGCATCTCGATAGGACGATCAATTTCCTTTGCAATCAGATCAATCTTTTCCTCAATTGATCCAGCCTTGGGTTTGCTTGAAGAAGGGGAATTCCTTCCTTCCTCTAAATTCAGGACAAACTCCTCCTCCATCCTCATCGTCACTGTCCTCCTCTTCATCATTGACAGAATATGCGATTCGTACTCTTCTTTCATTCGTCGTCTATTTAGGAGTGACCTTCTTCTTGGCAGGACTATTCTTCACTGTCTTCTTCCCTTTTGTTGGACTCTTCTTCGTTACTTTCTTCACTGTCTCCGAGGGAGATTTGATTGTCTTGGCAGAAGCCTTCGAAGTCTTCTTTGGGGTGATCACTTTTGTTGTCTTACCCTTCTTGGCCACTTTAGCGGGCGACTTCTTGGCAGTCTTAGCAGTGGTTTTCTTGACGACCTTCTTGGGAGAGACCGGAGTCTTCTTGACTGTCTTTACTTTGGTTACAGTATTCTTCTTCACTGTAGTGGATGGTTTAGTGATTGCCTTGGTGACCCTCCCAGTGAGAGTACTCTTCTTCGTCTTCTTCGTAGTAACAGTCGATGGTCGAGCCATCTAAAATGAATAAATTTTGAGAGGAAACATGTGTTTCTTGAAGAAAAAAATAGAACATCGAGCGGAAAAGAGAAAGAACATCGATGTTTTGCCTTGCTGTTTGTGCAGGGAGTGATGCTAACGGGGCTGAAGAGAAAGAAACGAGAGGGGGAGGGGGAGGATCGATAGCCAGCCCTATCAATCTATAGAGAAGGGAAGAAGGAGATGGTAGAGGAGTCTCACTGAGAGAGGCCAATGGACAAAGATGGAATGACCCTAACTATGGATGAAAGAGAAAGAGGAGAAGTGTTGTTTACGTGAAGGGAGAGGTGTCGACGGTATTGTTATTTTGAGACAAAGGAGCTTTGTTGTTTCGAAGATGGATATGCAACCAGCTTCATGTGCGTAAACGAAAATCTTAGCAATTGAGCGTAATCATTGCTATTGATTGACACAACAGATTAGACGAAGTAGAAAACCAAATGAGAAAGACGAATGAAGAACAACCCATGCCGTTTACTTTCGAAAACACGATCAAGGTGAGGTTTAGAAGAGGAATCACTCATATAGGTCTCGTTATGTGATTCATATCACAAGAGCGAGAGAGGATGAGTGTAGATTGTTATCTCGACTTGGAATTGAATTTGGGAGATGAACCTGCACAAAGGCAATCGATTTATAAGTTTAACATCACTGAATCTTCACCAATTTCTTCAATTTTTGTTCTCGAATAAAAAAAATTTGGATAGAAAAAATTGGCAGAGAAAAATTGAAGAAAAAAATCAAGATAAATAAATCACTCTGCGTTTCTTCGGGGAAAACTTTCAAACGTTCCCTTACAGTAATCAAGTAGTCGGTTGCGACCAACTGCAATTGTTTTCAAGCTTTTTCAAATTTTCGAAAATCATTTCTTTGTCTTATTCATGGCTTTGTTCTACCTATAGGTGTTGTTCATATTAATAGATTGCTTCTTATAGATGTCAGACGACGAAGAAGTTGACACAAGGAAGGCTCTTCGCCTTCCTAAGAAGGCCGCTAAAGTCAAAAACAAGGTTCGTTCACAGTTGCAACCTCGAGTTATGGAGGCTTTATCTGTTTCTAACACTTAATTTCCACTTTCTAGGCGCCGGCGCCCGTGCAAATCACAGCAGAGCAGCTTCTGCGTGAAGCGAAAGAGCGTGAACTCGAGTTGGTTCAACCTCCACCAAAGGTATTTTCTATTTTCGACTGTCTTCTCTTTCGATTTGCTACTTTGCGTAGGCGCTCATTCAAAATTAATTGCTCATACTTATGAATTATCTTTCAGGCTAAAATCACCGATCCCGATGAGTTGGCTGAGATCCAGCGCAAGAAGAGAAAGGAGTTTGAGGACGGAATCAGAAAGAACAGGTGTGTTGCTTATATTTTAGTTGATTATAGAACTAGGGCACTTCTTTACTTTATTGCCCAAAGGCAATAAATTAATGAAGTGCGCTACCTTGTTGGCATTGAGAAATGAGACCGCAAACGACACTGAGAGAGGGGAAAACAGTTTTCTACCTTTTTTTTAAGTAATGAAGTGCCGGAGAACTAGTTCAAGTACTTTCTTTTTAGAAATCAAATCGCTAACTGGATCAAGTACGGAAAATGGGAGGAATCTATCGGAGAAGTTCAGGTTCGTTTTCATTAAGTGTTCATCAAGCGACATTCGAATATTTCTTTCAGAGGTCTCGTTCCGTGTTCGAGCGAGCACTTGATGTCGATCATCGATCGATTACCATCTGGCTACAGTACTCCGAGATGGAGATGAGGTACGATTACAGTATTCTCATGGTAGATGACCATTGGCGTCCTTCAGATGCAAACAGATTAATCATGCTCGTAACATCTTCGATCGAGCAGTGACTATTCTTCCGAGGGCCACTCAATTCTGGCTCAAGTATTCGTACATGGAGGAATTGGTGGAGAATGTTCCTGGAGCCAGACAGGTCCGGCCTTATTTATCTTTCTTCATTTTCACTGTACAAAAGTTTTGTGACACATCCTCTCATTGTCTCTCACACATTTATTGAAATGTGCTCTCTCTGAAGAATAACCAAGATACCATGAAATTTATATTTTACTCGAGAAATATGTAATCCAAACTTTAGGTGTACGAGCGATGGATGGAGTGGGATCCTCCCGAGCAGGCATGGCTCACCTATATCAAGTTCGAGATCAGATACAAGGAGGTAAACGAAAGCAATATTATACTTTTCAACTTGAATATTCCATTTTTTGACAACAAAAAAACAATGGATAATGTCAGATCGATCGCGCTCGTTCGGTGTGGCAGAGATTCCTACACGTGCACGGAACGGATGTGAAGAACTGGATACGGTAGGAGATCTAGTTATCGATTAAGTGTAACTGATTCATTCACAGGTACGCCAAATTCGAGGAGCACAACGGGTACATCGGCAATGCGAGAGCGGTGAGAAATTTTTATTCATTGTTTGATATCGGTGCATCTTGAAGTATGTATGAGATGACATTGAATAGATTGAATAGATATATAGATTGAACTTCCACATTCAAACTCTTATCTTAACTTGCTCAGGCATACGAGAAGGGAATGGAATACTTCGGAGAGGAGAATATCCAGGAGCAATTGCTTGTTGCATTCGCCCTATTCGAGGAGAGACAGGTAAGAAGTTTCTTAATTATTTTCGATTGTGGTCATACCTTTAAGATACAATTTTAAACATACACACTTCCTATTTTTTTAGCTTTATTATCTACTGAATTCATTTCCACTTGTCAAAATGTATTTTTTATAGAAGGAGCACGATCGTGCGCGTGTGATCTACCGTTATGGATTGGACAATCTACCATCGGATAAGGTCATTTCCTTTTTTAATGACAATTATTATTTTATATGTTTTCAGGCGACAGAGATCTTCAAGTACTACACAGTACACGAGAAGAAATTCGGTGAACGAGCGGGTATCGAAGATGTGATTGTGAGCAAGAGAAAGGCACAGTATGAACAATTGGTACGGTATATCCATTGATTAGGAGGAGATAGAGGTTGATTGATTACAGGTTCAAGAGAATGGTTACAACTATGACGCGTGGTTCGACTACCTCCGATTGTTAGAGAATGAACAATGTCCGGTGAGTTGGAAGAAGGGAACCGAGAACTGATTGATTACGGTAATATTTATTATGATTGGCGTATTGTAGCAAGATCAAGTGGAAGACACTTACGAACGAGCCATCTCGAATGTTCCGCCCCAACCAGAAAAGAGATTATGGAGGAGGTACTGTATTTGAGAGAGGGGATCGAGGAATGAATGTATTCATGTTGAGGTACATCTATCTGTGGATCAATTATGCAGTCTACGAAGAGATGGTAGCGAAGGATATGGAGAAGACGAGAATGGTCTACAAGGCCTGTCTCGATATTATGCCCAATAAGATATTCACTTTCGCCAAGGTTCGTTTTGGAATCACAGCACAATCATTTTACTTATTTTTAAGAAATATTAATTTTGTTTTTGTAAATATATTTATTGTTTAGGTGTGGGTGATGTTCGCTCACTTCGAGATCCGCCAGCACGATCTGGCAGCGGCGAGGAAAGTACTCGTGAGTTTTTTTTTAAATTTATTATTATTGAATTTGTTTTATTAATATACTGTTCATAGTGTTTTATCATAATCATTTCACGAATATACTTCGCAGGGAGTGGCGATCGGTAAGTGTCCGAAGGAGAAGCTCTTCCGATCGTACATCGATCTCGAGTTACAATTGAGAGAATTCGATCGATGCAGGTGGGTGACCAAGGAAATATATCTGATAGCGTTGTTTGTGCTTCAATGAATTATTCAATGGATTCCAGGAAACTGTACGAGAAGTTCCTCGAATTCGCCCCGACGAACAGTATGACATGGATCAAGGTTATAACACTTATTCTTTTTAAATGAAAATATTAATATATTTATATAAATTAAATATTATTTCTATCTTGTTATTGAATCAGAAAAACTTTCACGTCTTCAACTGTTCATCAGCGTTCATTATTTATATTTTTCTTTCATTAAAAAAATAACGATAAATTCTTTTCTCTCTCAGTTCGCTGAACTGGAGACTCTTCTGGGAGATGCGGATCGTGCTCGTGCCATATTCGATATTGCAGTACAACAACCAGCACTCGATATGCCTGAGGTGATGAAGGGGAAGATAGTAAAATCCATGAACATAGTTTATATGAGAATTCTTTGGTAATGAATAAAATTGGGAATACAATGAAGTTCATGCTATATAATAACAATAAGTATTCAGTTACTCTGGAAGTCGTTCATCGATTTCGAGATAGCGCAGGAAGAGCACGAGAAAGCGAGAGATTTGTATGAGAGTCTACTCGCGAGAACGAACCATATTAAGGTAAGGAGAGAAAGGAAGGGATAGAAGGAGGGAGAGATGGTGATTGCAGGTGTGGATCAGTTTGGCCGAATTCGAGCAGTCCATCGGAGACATGGAAAGAGCGAGAAAGGTGATTATTTTAGATATAAGTATGTAATTGAAATTGTGAAAAAAATGAAGTACCTTTGTTTAAAAAAGTGGTGGTTAAACAAGTGAATATAGGTGTTCGAGCGTGCGAATGCAGCCCTCGAGACGAGTGAGAAGGAGGAGAGAGTGATGCTATTGGAGGCATGGAAGGACACTGAGAAGAACCATGGAGATGCCAAGGTATGTCACAAGGATGGGAGGGAGTTGTTATTTTTTGTGTTATTGTTTATGGGAGGAGTACTACTGTTTTTTCTTCCCATCGGCGAGAGAAAAAACAGTATAGTCAATCGGAGTTTCCGATCCACCTATATTTAGTTTATAGTTGATTTAATTCTGAAAAGCGTAAGATGGTTGGTATTCAGAGTCTGGAGCGAGTGGAGCGAATGATGCCGAAGCGAGTGAAGAAGAGAAGACAGATTCAGGTGAGAGGATGCTAACATTTCTCGATTGTTTAGGATACGATAAAGTGTTTTCATTAATTGTCCAACTTTTTCTCAGGCGGAAGACGGAGTGGATGCAGGCTGGGAGGAGTACTTTGACTACATATTCCCATCGGTAAGAGAGATTAAACAATCAATTGGTGATCCATAACTGATACCGTACTTCTCCAATGTAATCGATAAGAGCAAATGCTACCGTAACCGTCTCTTCTCTCTTTGCAGGACCAAGCGACGGCGGGTGGATTCAAACTGGCGGAAGCCGCAGCAAGATGGAAGGCTGCCCAGGCAGAGAGGGAGAAGGCTGCTGCAGCTGCAGATGATCAGGGAGATGAGGTGAGGGGAGGAGATGGAGAGGAGGGAAGGATAGAGGGAGATTGGAGTAAGGTGGCGACCATCTGGTGGCCTCATTCTGAAGTTGGAGTAGAAAGAAATGAGATGGTAGAGTGAGTGAGAAGGGAAATGAATGAATGGGCGGCAGGTAAAGTAAAGCAGTGCCGGTGGTTGCGACAGAGAGAGAATTGCTGTCGATAAATATTAATTGATTGTTGTCTATTGCAGGAGCGACCGCTGGGAGGAGACGACGAGAATGATAAGGTCAGATTTTCCAATATAAATTAATTATTTCAAATAATATAGCAGTAGCAATCGATTTCGTTCCCTTTGCTTTAAAAAATAGTCTGTTTCACATCAAATATGTTGGTTGTAGGTGCGTGAGGGCGATTCGGACACCGATTTGGAATCGTCGTCCTCTTCTTCGTCTTCTTCCGATTCGTCGTCATCCGATTCAGATTCTGACGATGAAGGATCATCGAAGAAGAAGAAGTAGATAAATCTTCCATTGAGTGATCCCCCCTTCAGTCTCTCCATTACTTGTCTATTCCATACCTACCAGACATTCTCTGAGTAGTTTCCTCATTTAAGTTTGTATTGTTCCTCATTCTAATTTCCTTGAAACAAAATGAACACGATAACTTATTGGTCTCATTTTCATATTAATTTGATTGTTTCACGCTCTTCGTTCCTCATGAATTGTTCCCAAGTTGGTTGTTTGCACTGAGTAGTAAATGTTTCCTAAATGTACACACCTTTGCAGATGCACATGAAATGGTTGGACACCAGTTGATATCTATCGAATAACTACACATCTGCACACTAGTTCAATCACAATTCGAGTGGGATCGAAAGAGAGATCAAATTTTAAAAATCGGTAGCGATTTGGCATCACTTTCCTTCCAAATCTGTATCCTCATCCGATTATCGCCCCGTTCTGCTGTTCTTCTACTGGATTTGACACGATTTCACTCTCGGTATCTCCATTTTCTGTGGTGTATCGCCTTCTTTGCCTGTGAAAGAGTGATCTGAAGTGAGAGCAGTGAGAGATTGGATGGGGAAAGGGTGGTGGTCGATATTCCCTCTCGTGTCTTCCTCTTGTATCGTCTCAACGATGGCGACCTCCATTGCAGCCACAGAAGTCGCCCCGACCACCGTACTCTTCGATGGAGAGGATAGACAACCAGGTAAAAGAACTTTTTATTTCTATGGTCTAGATAGTAGAACAGTTTAATCGTGAAGTCATGAAGTGAAGTGACATAATCGTGAAGTGGTGTGTGAATGAACCTAATCTTTCAGACCCGATAACAGTCTCTGCCCTCATCAATTCCCTTCTTCAACCAAAAGAGAGACATAAGAGTGGATCGTCTATTCTCGAGGGATTGTACGGAACGATAATGGCGTTCCAGAGACATGGGGTTAGTTTATTATAACTATAATTTGAACAGACCGTTGATTAATTTGATGTTATCAGAACGACTTACCTATCGTTAGTTGCACACCAAGCATACATGAAAAAGCTATGTGTCGAAATCCTACGAAAGCGGGGCATGTTTATGAAAAAGACCTTGGAAACCGACTAATTCTATGAATGCGGAGTATGTTTGCGAATCGTAAGTAACATGCCTTGTCAACGAAAACCTTAAATGCGGGCTATGTTTTCAAATTCCAGGTAGATTCCAGGTAATTCTTGCTTTTTTATGTATGACACCAAGTCATAAAGATGTTGTGCGAGATAGATGTTCTTTCCTTTGCATTCTATTCGTGAAAAGGGCTTTTCTTGTATCTCCCCTCCTCCGTTCTCGTTTTCTTTCTCGGTAGTCCATCTGTCTTCCTTTGTCAAACACACCACTCTGGGCTATATTTGACACGCGATAGGAGGGATTAGTATTACATGTTCTAGGGTCATCATTTTCGTAATGAGTGGATGATCATTTTGAATTATCTGCGACTTTCTTTCTTGTTTCGTCTCGTAGGTACACTTATACACAGTACGTGCTCCTTCCTTCGTGTGATCTGTCAGTCAGTACATCAGATTAATCTCACTCTCAATGGTTGACCACAACTCAACGGATAGATAAGCAGATAAAGGGATCGTACGGTGTGGAGTGCATGTTACTTTGGGCTCTGATCTCATTCTAACCTTATTTTTTTTGTTTAATTAATTAATTAATTTTAATAAAAATGTGTTTAAGATGCACGGGGACGATGATCTACCGTGGCCACTTCACCTACTACACATACTATTCGGGTGAGTGAGAATTTATCTAGAATATATAATAATCTAACAGCAAATGATTGAAAAGAGTTCAATGTTGATTCAACTGAGTTTTTGTTGAGAAATCTGATTGTTGATAAATGCCAGATACTCACTGGTGATCATTCCTGCCGCTCTTCTCATTCTATACGTGAGAAATAAAGCAAGAGGTTAGTCAAAGGAAACAATTTTCGAAGCTATTCATTATTAATCGACTGTCACTTTACGTTTATAACTGAATTAATTTAGAATCGAACGCGACTCACGAGTCGTCATCTCTTCTGGCGAGAGCCCTGCGAGCATTCGCCATTGGAAGACCCGAGTATCAATTAGTGGGAGGAGATGACGGAGGAGAGAGGAGAAGAGAAGGAACAGACGATGGTCAGTAAGAGTTGTACTTTTCATCAAATCGGATATTTTTATAATTTCAAAATTGAAATGTTTACAGGCAGTCTCTTCCGTCGTCGCTGTTTCCGAGAAGGACTTCTTCTTCTGACTATGTTCATAGGAATACAGGTGGATTATTTGATTATACTAAGCCAGTGATTTGCAAATATTTGAGTATTCATCGAATATGAATGAATTCAATTGCATTTCAGTTGTCATTCGTAATGATGGGATATCTGCAAGAGGAAGTGATGACTACGGGATATCAACGAGTAGATGATATTGAACACGTACTCATAACATATTTTTACATGGAAAATAACAACTTACTTCTATCGTTGTTACAATATTCATCAATACATGTGGAATTTGATAACATTTCTTTCCAGTTTGATCGATTCGGTGACGGTCAATTCCTCATTTTCTGTAATCGAATCGTCGCTCTAGTCGTGTGTGCTGTAGTGATGTCTTCCAATTGGTCGAGGTACGGTATTCATGTAAAATTTGGAAGTTGATTTTAGCACGGAGTAAATTCATAAAAATAAGCACTCTATTTTCAGACAGCCTCCCCACGTTCCTCCCTTCTACAAGCACGCGTACACATCCTTCTCCAATACAATAAGTGCATGGTGTCAATATGAGGCACTCAAGTATGTATCCTTTCCTACACAGGTAACATTTTTTTTAAATAATCTTGTCTTCAATTGATAATAAGACCTGTTATGTTTGACATGTCATTCTCAATTTCAGACGATTTGCAAGGCATCCAAAGTGGCAGCAACGATGATAATGGGAGTGATCGTAAGGAAAGAGAGGTGGGCAACGATTTCCCAATTACATTCATTAGAACATAGGCTTTTTTATTTTTATATTTGCAATATTGCAGTATTGGCTTAAAGTATTGGCTTATTGGCTTAATTGGCTTAAATTGTAGATATTCAATGGGCGAATCTCTGTGTGGACTGGGAATTACTCTGGGAGCTTCTCTTTTCCTTCTGTCTGCTCCATCGGAAGGAACAGGAAAGGAGGGACGAGAAACTGCTACTACGGTTAGTCAGAATTTTCAACAATTATTGAAATGTTAACATCTTTGCTGCCGTTAAGAAACTGTAATTCAAAAATAATAAATGTGTTCAGATCTCGGGAATGATTCTGATGCTGGGATATTTGGCCTTCGATGCCTTCACTATCAACTGGCAGAAGACACTCTTCGATACGAAACCGAAAGTGTCCAAAATTCAGGTTAGTTTCATCTTGTTGAGTAGGAAATTCCCTGATAGTGAATAGAAATGTTTATCGCTGTTGATTCTCATGGGAGAATTGGAGTAGCAAAGAGATTCTCGATCACTTCACATGGAAACTCTCATTGAGACTGACCATTGCTGCTAATTCGAATGGAAGTTTGAACTCTGTTAGCACAAATGCAAGGAAGAGTCGTATAGTTAATTGAATTTGCAAAAAAATAGGAATTGAATATTTTAACAATCAATTTTGAGATGATGATGGGCGTGAATATGTTCTCTGCTGTGCTCTGTGCAGTATCTCTGTGGGAACAGGTATGTATTTCACTGATTTTAATGCGATAGGGAAATGAACATGATCTAAATGTAAGTGATCTATATCTCTGATTCTGCAGGGTTCACTTTCCACTTCGATCTCATTCGCCCTCACTCACAATGGATTCGCACGACATGCATTCCTCCTGTCCCTATCGGGTCTCATTTGTTTTCTTTCACCAAACAGTAAACCATTCACTGAAATAACAATTATCTCGCTGGATTTGAGTGCATCGTGAAACATGAACTGGATGTGTGGTGTTAGAGAATGGGTACATCGAGATTTGTGTGAGAATAGAGTGAAGGGGGCGATAGAGATCTCATTCAAGTATCATGAACAATAAATTGTCATCTCTCAGGCGCCGTCGGTCAATTGTTCATCTACACGACAATTGAGAAGTTTGGTCCCATTGTTTTCGCCGTGATGATGACTGTGAGACAGGTGAGGAAGAGGAAGGGGGTCTATTGATGGGGAAAGAGAATACGTTTGAATTCCGTCAAATTGGAATCAGGGCTGGGCAAAATTTTTACGGATCTCTCATTTCGCAATACTCTCTCACTATCTCTAACCGGCGAGAGAGCATTGTGAAACGAGAGACCGTAAAATTTTTGCCCAGCTCTGATTGGAATAAAGAGTGGGTCTCTCGACTGGAAAATAGAATACGGTAGGATAGACCAATCGGTAGATAGAGTGGTTAGAAATGAATCTTTTATCTTCCAGATGATCTCGATCATAGTCTCTACAATCTCCTATGGTCATTCAATGACTGCATTGGGCGCACTCGGATTCTGTATCGTATTTGCATCGATATTCGGTAATATTTACTTTGAGAGAATGGCTCCGAAAGAGAAAGGACCGAATCATGTGCAGAAACCTTAGTGATTCTGGATAATACGCTATCCGATCGATTCAGTTGTATTTATTTGTTGAATAGTCTCATGGTTCTACTTTGATATCATCAATCGAGTTAGTTATTCCCTACCGTATCCACTAGAGATCAAAGATCATCTCACTCTTGCCTATCAGTTGCACATACGCATCGAATCCTCTATACATTCCACTTCTATCGTATCATCTATTTTCCATTTCACTGATTGTCACGTGTGCTTATAGAAATTTGTCAAATGTTCTTTCGCATAATGAGCTAATTAATTTATAAGATAATTATGAGATTGCAATGTTGTATAATGCACTGTTTAGTACGGATTCCACTCGCTTGTGATATATTTTCATTAAATACGCTGAATAAATGTGAGATTCTTTATTGATCCATGCATTGTATGCATTTTGTAATGGGAACTGGACAAGCATCACAAATATTGTGAATTGACGGAACGAATGAGTGATAACCGTAGTAAAGTCAGAATGACTATCGTTCTATGGGAGAAAGAGATCGATATTGAGGGAAGAGGATACTGTAGATTTCCGTGCGAGACATTCCAATCATGCGATGCTCACTGAAGATCCCGCGGAGTTGAGAGAATTGGAAGAAGAGAGTACTGAAATAGAAATGATGAAGAGAGCAAGGAGATCATTAAATCAAGGTACGAATGAGTTTCACGTGAATCTCTCATTTAACCACGCGACTTTTGTCCTTCCTCGTTTCAGTTATTCGGTCCATTCTTAGCTGCACGTTTGACTTATGGTCACAGATAGAGAAAGTGATTGAAGAGAGAGATTGAAGAAATTGAAGAGAATTAGCAAGAACGAGTTGAATGGGAGCAGAAAGATCAGAGAAGAAGATAGATAGTGGAAAATCGAGAGAGCAGACGTTATCACGATGTTGTGATGCCCGATCCGGTAATGGGATTTGCACGAAAACAAGCGAAAATTGCACTGAAAGGGCTGATCCTCGAGAGAAAATACGATGCGCGGGGTCGACCACTACACTAGATTCTTACGATTTCTTTCGCTCTATTTTTCGGATAATTTGCACAAAATAAGGGGGAAACTCTTACGTTTCTTGTCCTTTCTGTAGCAAGTTTTGATCCAGAGTTCGAATACGCAGAAGGCAGCGAGAAGAACGAAAACAATAAAGAGAAGAGAAACGAGAACGAGAAGTTGAGCCTCGCCCTGAGTTAGACCTGAATGAGAAATATTTACTTGTCGTCACGGGATTCCCTGGAAGAGTGGTTTTCAGAAAAATATTTTTCTGTTCCCGATTTCCATGAAACATTGTTAGCCAGGAAAAATCGATCTGGTCGATCCGTGAATAAATTGATTGGAAGAAGGTCATTATCATTAGAAGGTTCTTGCTAGCACGTGCACTAACAAGCTTGTGTGATATCGATGCGTCATGAGAATAATCGCGACCTTTTGTGTACTAATTTTCTGAGATACGAGAGTTGTTCACGTGCTTACTGCAGAAGATTCGAGAATCGCTCAGAATACTTATCTAATCAATAACTTACTGTCAAGAGGTCTACCGAAGAAGAGCATTGTGAGAGGAAAGTGAGGATGGGAAAGGAGAAGAATCGAATGGGCAAAGAGGGGAATTGTGGGAGGAGAGTGATAGGGGGAAGGAATGAGAGAGAGAGAACCCGGTTAGAGACTACGGTAGATGGGGGAGGGAAGGGACTCTCATATCTTTCCATTATCTATCGTCAATGAGTGGCTTCTTCTCAGTAGGCGAGACGAATAAGAACAAGAGGGACTAGAGGGGCATGGCAAGTACAGTCAAAATGACATAATGTGAACCGTTTATGATAACTTATGATAACTTATCATAAGATGTCATAAAACCATGATTGCTCAGCGGAGACTGAACGGATCAGGCTGAAATTTTGCATGGTAACTCAGTTCGTGTGCCCCGTCAAACTGACACTCTCGAAAAATCGATATTTCGCACGCGTCGCGGTCGCGCGTTGCGTGTGCGATGACCCAAAGTGGGCGGAGCCTCGACGATAATTCGTGTTGAGTCAAAAATCGCATTCTCAAGATTTCAGAATGCCGGAATATTCATAAAAATAGAAATTTTGGCGAGTTCGACTAATTAATGAGCAAATTCGACTAAGCTCCGCCCACTTTGGGTCATCGCACACGCAACGCGCGACCGCGACGCGTGCGAAATATCGATTTTTCGAGAGTGTCAGTTTGACGGGGCACACGAACTGAGTTACCATGCAAAATTTCAGCCAGATCCGTTCAGTCTCCGCTGAGCAATCATGGTTTTATGACATCTTATGATAAGTTATCATAAGTTAACATAAACGGTTCACATTATGTCATTTTGACTGTACAGTCTGATAGTGTAAGATGTTCTTCCCCCGGGGGTTGTTCGTACCTTGCTTAGAGGGAATGAGAATGAGAGGGAGTAATGATTGATTAGTTGATTGTTCTTTTTCTTCCTGCACAGTGGAAGATGCTATCAATAGGCAACTAGACAACATTGAGGAATGCGAAAGCAGAATTTTTTAGATTGTATCGATGCTCTATTTCAGGAGAAGCTCGTGTTTTTCTCCTATCTACGAAGTTGTCAGCTGATTGTTACTTCACTAAAATATAATAATTGATCTCTGTGAATCTCGGGAATCTGACATTGACGAGTCTCATTTTCTGTACTACCCAATTGATTGCATTTATTCACGATACGGATGTTTCCCGTATGAAGAATTATCCCGGAAAGATAGTTCTATTCAATTATGGATAACTTACAAGGAAGAGGATGCTTATCGATGGGTGTTGACGAAGACCTCGAAGTGGTTGGAGAAGAAGAAGAGACGAAGGATTTAGTACGGCACTCCACCAATGAGGGCATTCACGAATGAAGGAGAGAGGGAGGAGTCTGGAAGAATATCCGATGAAATGATTCAGTTTAACAACGAAGATGGTATGACAAGGAAAATATTACTGGGGGATACTCAGAAACGTGAAATATTTGATGAATAAAAAAGGGAACCTAGTCCTCGTGCAGAAAATGACTAAGCTCGGCATAACCGCCCCTCAAATACCATCAGTCCAAGAAAATGATCGTATGATCGACACCTCCTCTATTTTTGTTGCTGATAGACAGTGGAAGCCAATGAGAGATTGAGAGATGAGAACTTCCTAGAAGTGATATCACTCCCGGTGTACCTAAATGGGTATCTGTGAGAAAAGAGAAAGAAAGGGAGGGATGGGGAGTGGTACTGTATTTTTATTGCAAATGGGTGCAGAAAAGGAATGAGAAACCGGCGTTTGTGGTGTTAGATAGTTGGTGGATAGTATCTAGCATATCAGCCATTCGAAGATGAAATGTGATGCAACACAGTGAGGTATTGTGGATGAAGATGAACTAGATTCCGAATCACAAGAAATACACAATGATCATCTGATCTAACACTCTTCTCTTTATACTATGCAGTGCTCTTCAAGGGTTAAGTAGGGGGTGAACCTAATTGAAAGGTGGAAAGAGTTCAAAATGAGTGGCGTGAAGGAGCGTTACAGGAGGAGGATGTCTAGCTACTGCAGCGACATTAAGAGTGTCTGACTTGTAAAATGGAAGAATGAAAAGAAACTTGCAAGATCAGAAAACTCGCACCCTTTTTGCGACGTTTGATCTCTACTGCAGAAGAATTTGCACTCGAATAGTCTTGCGACGTAGGAAAGAAATGACGCGAGGAACATACCGAAATGTTTCTAAGGTAAAGGATGGAAGCACTTATCTCGATGAAGAAGAAGAAGGAATAGTGAATGATATTCCAAGTGTATAATAAATGTATTCATGCTTCTCCTCCCTCTATCAATCACACTCAATCATCTCTGTCTCTCTCCATTTTCTTTTCTCTCTCCGTCTTCTCTGTCCATTCCTCCCTTGCAAGTTTCCTGCAGTGTATTCGGAGTACTTTCGACTTCCATTCCTAGCCAAGTTCTCGACACTCGATTTATGCTCATTCTTGATGAGTTCTCGCAATCACTTCGAATTGTGGTGAAATGGTAGTTGATCCAAGTTCGAACACACGTTGTTACCATTCAAACAATGATGTCTCAATATCACAGGAATATATTTTTAGATAATTTTATCAATATTCGTCCTCAATTCTTCGAATCGACGTCCATGTCGAAATGGAATCTCATCTTGCGAATGTATTCGAGTGCTTTTTCGTGATCATCCAATTCAATCTGAAGATCAAAGATCAATCCGATAGAGATCAAAGATCATCCTTACCGATAGTTGAATCTGCTTCACTTCTCCATCGGGAATGGGAATTGTTCCGAGGTCGACGAGTCATCGAGTTATCGAGACGAGTCATCGAATGAGAATTTGCAGTGTAAAGTGAATGAGAAGACTGAAAAGGTCAAAGATTAAACATCCTTAATCAGTTACTATGGACATCGTAAGGATTCGCCATAGACGATAGTTGAAAAGAGTGACAGACCACTCTCGATTGACGAAACGAGTAAGAATAAATGGAGGAAGGGAGAAGGTTTTGGAAGGGATGCAAATGTGTAATTGAATAGATAATATCAATTTTCTAGATGAATTTATGTTATAGATTAAATTTTTTTTTGTTTTATGTGTGCACGTAGATAGATACCGATGCAAGGATACCGCGTTAGACAGCGTTTGACCTTGATTTGATCTGAGCGCACTTTTTCACTTTGTTCTCTTCATTAGAAACCGTTCAGATATAATTTGGATATGGTTAGTTAATAGGAGTGAAATAAGTCTGAAAGTGCATAAATTCTAAGCACTTCTAAAGTACTCGACTAATATGCACTAGTCGCCTACTCTTCATCAGACACTATGTATTCAGTTTTAGAACGCTCTTTCGTGGTTGAATTTTATTTTTGCTGCTTTAGAAATGCGCTCTTTCCAATTGCACGATTGTAGTTGTAAAAGAAATCGTTGACGTATGTTCTATACAAACCGTCTATCGTGTCGTCATTCTGATTATCCATCCAACATGCCTTGTTCTTGCCCCCATTCGTATTCCAACTTAGTTATCTCGAGACTCGTTTCGGCTACAATTTAGGGTAGCAACTTCGATGATTTCATAAAGATTTCATTGAACGAAAATGAGATTTTCATGATCTCAAACGAGGCGAATTCATTAGAGAAGGTCTCGTGACTCATTTGATTGGACTTATAGCAGACAGACAACTTTCTCAAGAATAATCGGTATTCTAAGCATACTTAGCTCTTTTCATCTGCACCTCTCGATTGAACAACAATCCATGGTTATTATTGCGCGTTTCTCTCAGGTTCTTGATTAGATTGCCATATGTGTAGGGATTACGTCGAATGTAGCACGAGTATTGTGTACGAAGAAAAAGAGAATGGAGAGAGAGGGGGAAATCAGGTGGGATAAGTCATTAAATAACTCTCATCGGATATGATCAAACCGTGATTCATTCACTTTCATGTCTACATGTTTTGAATGAGCCCTCGTGATAGACTCTCCTCCCTCAAGTATCTCCCCCTCTCCTGTCTGTACTTTCAAATCAGACCCTGAAAAACGACAGAAGTGAAGTAGTCCGCGACGCTTTTTTATCAGTCTCATGTCAATGAAGCATCTTTTTTCCAATACCAAAATTGTATGCTTCGAATTTTTTTGTGGAAATTCCATTGGAGAAAATCGTAGTTGTCCTTCGGTCAAACTTTGTAACTTGTGTGATAACTGAGCTTACAAATTTTTTAAAAAGCATATTATTTTTTCAAGAAGAAATGGTAGTTAGGACTCGTGATAGACTTGTAAGTGATTATGTTATTTGAATTTGAAGAGTAAAGTGGGTGAGATTCTTTCGAGTTGTGTGGAAACTAAAGGTGACAAATTTCTAGCGCAATAAAGTGCACTATAAATCATCATCATTATCAGTGATCATAGCGTCAAGTCCATTCGATTGTCGTCCATCCTCACATTCCTCTTCCCTCCTCATTCCATCGATGACTCAACTGCCTTTTCCTCTTCTCCATTCTCTTCTGTTTCATTCATTCTTCTCCCATCCATCTAACCTATCTCCCTCTCACCCAACAATCTCGATAGGTGTGCGTTATTCCTCCTATCTCGTTACCCCGGTGACTCCCCTCCTCCCTCCCCCTCCCGCACCTCTCCTTCCCCTCTCCTCCTTCTATCACCGCTATCACTCTCTCCGCCCCTCACTCGCTATCCTGAGAAATCTCTCTTAGACTCAATCACACGATTTCATAGCCGTGTATCCCTCTTCTCTCCTTCTTCTCTATCTCTCACTCGCTTCCTACCGTATACCTTAGAGCCATTCGTGTAAGCGAAATGAGCTGAGTCGTCGATGTTTGCTTGTTTTCTACCTTGTAATTGCCTGTTTTGTTGTTTATAGTATCCTCATGGTCTTTATTATTCCCTTATAAATGAGTAGTTCAGTCAAGTAAACTTCGACGAACAACGATTTATTCCCTCGAATTATTTTTATGAAGAATTTTTATCGTAGTAAATACCCCTTATTCCGGCACTTGTAAACTAGTTTGATTCTGTTATTCGTACATGAACTTTTTGTCTTCATTTCCATTTTTCATTTCCATCCTATAATCACAGTGTGTGAGCTAGAAAGATGTCGAGAATGAATGAGTAGAAATCGCTATTCACAAGGGCTCTGGAGTGTTCTTCTGTCCTACAACATAACTATGTCGTTCCAATGTCTCCATTCCCATTCCTTGACCATCCTCCATCTCCACCCAAATCGTTCCCATTCCCTCGTCATTCCCTTCTTTCACCTGTCTTTTGGGAAGTTCGTCGTGTGTTGTTTCATTTTTTGTCGTCATTCTATCTCATGGTCTTTGAAAATGCTTCTTACTGCTTCTTCATCATTCTCAAATTCCACGAATAATGAGCTTCTCGAATCTGTGCCTCGATCCAATTCCTTCCCTGTTTCAATGGAAGACTCTTGGCGGGATTGGCGCTCATTAGCTCAAGTGGATCTCTTTCCTCCTTCTCTTCTTCTTCTTCTAATTCATCTCGGAAAACAGTGTTTATCCTCTCTCTCTTCGTGTCTCTTTTCGTCTTACAACTTTGTATCCGATCATTTTCAATCTCGTGGTCGATGGGAAAAAGAGAGAGAGCTGAGAGATACGAAATGAGTGCGTCATTCTAATAGAAAGATATGACGCCCGCTATAGATTGTGCCCTCCTCAGAGGTGGGAATGGGGGAGGGAAGGGAATCGACCATGTGACTGAGACGACGAGACAGTACTTATTCATACCTTCTACCGCTCACTCCGATTAGACTTCTGACTTCTTGAATCGCTTTTTTCGTAAAAACTTGTACTTTTTACGACATTGGTCAATGATAGTTCAACGACCTTCACATCAATCTTCCCTTTCGAAATCCTCCTGTATCATTATCATTCATCGTTCATTGTGACTATGTAATTACACGTTGGTTCACATTCATCTGTCCCTCACTTCTTCTTCATCAAATCCATATTTCTTCTGGGAACTTCTCTCTTCGTTCTCATAATTTCCTCTTGTTTTCATCCTTCGTATCGATAGAAGGAAAGAGATCGGAATGACTGGGTACTTACTCCGCTTGTCAATATTGAGAGAAAGATCCAATCAGCTCCTTTTTACTTCCGTCTTCGTATTTATCCCCGTGCTTCGCTCCGACTAGTATCTCATATAATAGCCTCCTCAATCCATTGCACTTTCACAATCTTATTCTTCATTCCTCTCAATCGATAATCCCCTCTCCTTCTCCTCCTTGAAACACTTCCTTCTCTTCCACTCCATATCTTATGCAGTCTTGAACTTCTCTCATCCTCATTCTGTTCACTGTCCTTTATTCTCTCTCGATAGAAGTGACGGCATTCCTCAGTCCCTTCCTCTCTCCTTCTCACTCTCTCCTCTCCGCAGGTTCTCATTCGAATTCATTCGTGAAGTAGAGAACACTCTCTTATCGATGGGATTGTGTCAGAGCAGCTCAGAAGTTGATAAGGAACAACAGGTAATCACTTTATTCATCAAATCACTGTCCTAATTTCGTTTCAAACTCATCACTTATTACAAGTTCATTGAACCTCAATCGTCCTCAATTTCAGCAACGAAATAAGGAAATCGAGAAGCAGATTAACTCAGACAAACGATCAGCATCGAGTATCGTCAAACTTCTTTTGTTAGGTAAGATTACAGATCGAAAGATCAAAGATCCATCCATTAATTTTCAGGAGCGGGAGAATGCGGAAAATCGACGGTTTTGAAGCAGATGCAGTGAGTTTTTGAGAACTTCAACTTTGAGCTTGTGAGAGACGACAGATGTTTCGAATTGACAGAGAACAGTCCATTTAAGACATGAAATATTTCAGAATTCTGCATTCCAATGGATTCACTGAAGAGGAAGTGAATGAGAAACGAGGAATCGTTTTCAATAATACGGTAAGATTATCGATTGGATGACGTCATTACTAATCAATTCATTGCAGGTCACTTCAATGTGTTCTATCCTTCGAGCAATGGACGCCGTACTTCATATTCAATTAGAGAACCCCGAACTGGAGGTTCGTTTATGATCGTCACACCTTGAAATAGTGTATGAATTGTATCCAGGAACTCCATGAACCTTCCCTTTGTATCTCCCATTCAATTCATCGGGATCCGTGTTGATAGTGACTCTCAATCTCTTCGTGTATCGTGTAGTCAGGGGCAACTGAGAAGGGGGAAAGAAACGACGGGGCATTCATGAGATCCTGAAGGGGATTGAATCGAGGGGGACTGAGTAGGAGTGAGAAGGGAGAGGAGGACGGGAGGACGGAGTAATGGGAAAGGTGCGATCGACGTCAATGATCGTTCAGATTTGAACATGGGAACGATATTGGAAATAAGCAGCCAATTTCAGCCCGAGAAAGCGATGATTCTCAAGATCCAAGAGAAGGGAGAAGAATCGGAACAGATGACACCTGAAAAACGGTTAGTGGAGAGGATCTGTTGATGATTCACCCATAACAGATGCAATAATGAAAAAACGTAGCCATAATGGTTTTTTGTTGATATTCAATACCGAATGTCAGCATGCCGATACACATTTAGCCTTGTGACATTCACGTTTCATTGGAACGCCGATCTGTCTGGATTCAATTTTTCGGGCATGGGGATCATTTATGGATGAATGAATTGCAGTGATGCCCTCCTCGCATTGTGGCAGGACAAAGGAGTGAAGAAAGCGTACGAAATGAGAAGTGAATACCAACTGATTGACTCTGCTGCATTGTAAGTTCATCCCTCTACAGATATGACTCGAAGATCTTCTATGATACGTGCCATTCCCTCATTATTCCTGCAGCCTAATGAGTATTTCCCTTCAGTTTCCTCGATAATGTTCAACGCATCGCTGAGCCTGGATTCCGACCGACTGAGCAAGATATTCTCTTCTCCCGAGTGGCAACAACCGGAGTCGTCGAAGTGAAATTCAAGATCAAGGAACTCGATTTCAGGTTGGTATTGATGATTGATGGAGGCTGTTTATAGGAAATTGTCCGAGTTGCTTTTCTTATCCCTTGTTATTCCTTCGTTTTCCCATTTCTCGTCGTGTGAAGAAGGAGACGATATCGTCATAATGGATTAGTATCGATTGAGGGAGAAGGAAAGGGAGGAGGGAGGAGGGAGGGGGAGGGAAGGGGAGACACTCGAAGAGAAGCTAATGAAGTCCACGGGAAGAAGGGATTTACACTAGAAGAGAGACTGACTAGAGAATAGAGACTAGAGATGAAACTGATAGGAAATTATCATGGATACAATTACAATAACAGACATATGAGTATTCTTAGATTGGCATTTTGCATCAGACATTTAGGGAGTGGATTAAGACTCATTCAATACTTGAATTTCTTCAGAGTATTCGACGTGGGTGGGCAACGATCGGAAAGAAGGAAGTGGATTCACTGTTTCGATAACGTCGAATCTATCATTTTCATCACTGCCATCTCTGAATACGATCAAGTTCTTTTCGAGGATGAAAGCACAGTAAGAATTTACCCCCTTTGAGATCAATACAGTTCGAAATTCGAGTAATCGTCTCTTCATTGCACATGCTCTCTCACTGGTTAGAGTGACGAGAGAATGTGTGAAATGAGGAGACAATTGTTCGAACTCTACAGATCATCGATCATTGCGTATTAGACAGCGAGTCATACATCCAATTCAATTTGAACAGAAACAGACATCGAAAGCACTTGAGGCACTCTACTTATTTTGCGCAGAAAAAGTAGTTTCTCGTGATCATAATTGGCTATATTTTGAGCATAGATACTGAAGTGTGAACTTTCATTCAGAATCGAATGATCGAATCGATGCAACTCTTCAATTCCATCTGCAATTCTTCATGGTTTTTGTCTACTGCGATGATTCTCTTCATGAATAAGAAGGTAATTAATCTCCCATGGGATCTTACTGTTCATGAGTCTGTAACATATTAGCACAACGCTATCAATCTATTTCCCATGTTTTCATCTCATTACATCTCTCGTATCAATAATCTCTTCATCTGGGAGATATCTCTCTTTCTCTGACTTCTCTGGACACTCTTCAAATCACACGATTTCTTGTCTAATTCTCGCTTCATTTGAGGATCTCTTCATGGAGAAGATCAAACGCGTAAACATCACCACCGCCTTCCCTGATTATGAAGGTGAGAAGGGAGAAGGGAAGGAGGGAAGAGGGAGGGGGACATGGGGGATCGGCATCGTTCGATTAGAGTAGGAGTGGGCGATATTGTACTACAAGATAGTGACGTAGACTCATCATCATCAAGATTGAAATAACTGATGTTTTTCCCGTAGACGATTATTCCCATCCCACACTATTTCTCACTTGATCAAGTTCATTCTCAGGAGGGCAAAACTACGAAGAAGCAGTGAATTTCATCAAGCAAAAGTTCGCTGAACTGAATATGAACCCGGATAAGAAGACGATTTACATGCATGAAACTTGCGCCACGGACACTAATCAGGTTAGACAAATCGAGAGATTGAAGGATATTGCAAGGATTAGAAATGGTTGACTCTCTCTAGTAGGCAACACATCATTTGCAATATCTATTGAATGAATATTGAAAATTCTCCTACTTGCTTCGCTTGATTTTGTAATCAGAACACTTGTTATTCATAATGAAAACAAGCTGAATAGAATACCAATCAACCCACTCACCTACCGTATTCCTTCAGGTTCAATTGGTCATTTCCTCTGTCATCGATACGATTATCCAGAAGAATCTGCAGAAGGCAGGAATGATGTAGACACTTATCCTCCATCTCTTTTCTTCTCGAAAGGAATCGAATGATTTTTCAAACGAGCTTTTCAAACTCAATATTGATCGATATTTGCTCATTCACGTGTTCTCTTCTCTTCTTTTTCATCTCGTCCATAATATTTTGATCTCACTAATCGATAGTGTAGTCACGTGACTTACTACCCTTACATTTAGATCAAATTGAAATGTGATTTTGCTCTAATTCGTGTACCCTTACAAAACTTCGATCTCGATCCTTCCAAAAAAGGAACAAATGTTCTCAATCCTCATGTATCCCTTCAACATTCTCCCCAGTTGTCAAATGCATTATGAAAATGCATTTCGACCCATATCTCAATTCACATTTGTTGTTTTTTGTCTTCTAAATTCTGAATTCCAACTTGAAATCTCACGTAGGTTTGATACTCTCGTCACATCGATTGCTGCGCATTCAAAGAAACCGAGTGATAAACAATTTTTATGAGATTTGGAGAGTGCGAAAAGAGTAACAATGAAATCAACAACGAGAACAATCAATGCAGTTTGAGGTCTATTGTGGGACTAACTAACTGCTAACAATTAATGAGGGAAGGTTAGACCCGAAATGGAATTGGGTGAGGAATTAAGCAGATACTGATGATTAGGCGGTCTCCATCGATTCAATAACCTGAAATAAGAATATCTATAGAAACACTGATGCGATTGTAATTGTTCTGTCACGATATTCCACAAGCTTCTTTTAGGAAAGAGAAACTAGAGAAGAAATCACGCATTACATGAAAATACTGTAAACCTTATAGTAAGGGCTGTTCTTGTATATTCTCATCTTCTTCTCGAGTTGTTTGGGAGTCTCTTGCCACAGATTTCGAGGATCGCGAGACATCGCCTGACATATTACATTTTTAGAAAACGATTATTTCCATAACCACAAATCCAGCATCAAATGTTACAGGAAGTTAAATCTGAGAGGATAGTAACCTTAGTCGCCACCGTGGTTAGTATCCTCATAGAGGTCTTTCATTTAAAATACAACTCATTTAAAAGACTGATAAGGTGACTTTTATAGTATTCGATTGTATGTAAATAAAATAACGAATAAATATAACCTTGTAGTCGTCTTTGTGCTTCTCATACATGTACACGCAGAACTCGATATCTCTCTCCTGGAGGCGGAATTCGCGGCCGACCTGATAAAATCAACCAATGAAAAAATACATTTTCGACGGTAACAGATAGGACCGAATGAAAAGTGTTCTCGTAATTTATTTTGAAGATACAGTAAAAGAATATTTACCTTCTGGTCCTTCGCCTCCTGCTCTGCTGCCTTCTCGAGCTCACTGACCACATTCGATGCCTGCAAAATCGTTTCATACCATAAAAATCACCATACGCTTAGAAATTTTTTTTAAATAACAAGACTCCAAACAAAAATACCTTGACATCGAGCTCAGATGGCTCTGATCTCTTTCCCTTCTTCTTGAACTTTTTCTTCTGCTCGGCATTGATCTTCGAAATCTGAAGAGAATCAAGTAGATAAAACCAGAAGTACATTTACTTGGATGATCACATAGAGTAAAATAATTTACCTCCGAGACGTCGACCATTTCTACCTCCGCGACCTTCTTCGTCTGAAAGAGAAATTATATATTTTTAGTAAAAAGACATTTCAAATGAAATGCTTCTGTGAGATAGTAACCTTGGTGGCGACCATGGGGGTGACAGTGTTGGGGTCGTATGCCAGTCCCATCGCTGACATGTTTTCCTTCACTGTCTTCTTGTGGTTCCACGCAGTTGAGAGCTGCTCGCTGCAATTAGTGTTTATTACGGGATATTGAAAAATGTAAGATAACAAAGTGTTAATAGAAGGGAAAGCGCGAATTCCATCATATTTGAGAATAAGACTTTTGATAATAGTTACTTACCATTCTGTCTGTACTCTCTCCTTCTTCTTCTTAGCGATGTTTCTCTTCTTCGAAATATTCTTGAGGGAGCGGAACTGAGTTCTCTTCTTTCCTCCGTGTTTCACTGAGCGAGGCATCTCTGAAACGACAGAAAGGTTACGTACAGAATTAATGCAAGTGATCGATAGCAAATAATAAGAAGAAACACATATTTTACAGACATTTAGAGACATTAAACCGATGAGAACAAAAATTTGAGAAAAAAATAAAGAAAATGAACTTTCGCAGATAGCCGCAATGCCATTGTAAGGTTACTGTATATTGTTAAAGCACAAATCACTAACTGAAATAATAACAGAAAGAAAAATTCAGCAATTAATTATTAATAATTTAATATTTTTAATCGGGTCGAATAAATCTATTTTGAGAAAAATGTGATGGAATTATGATTCATTTTCACGTATATTTTAAAATGAGAGCAAATAAATTTGGCAAGTTAAATTTTAAATTGGCGCATTTGGAAAACACACCGTACGTTAAGTCTCTTTCCCGGATATCTGACCGTATTTTCCGGCTTCTTTGTCCCCTACGTGGAATCTGTTGCTCGAGTCTTTGTCTTTCTGTTGCTTCATCTGCTCTTGCCCTACGGCCTTGATCGTTGTTGTCTCTTACCAGGGTATCACCTACTTATTATTATTGTACTATGATTCTTCATTAGACGATGTAGTGCGCGCGAAATAGGAGGTCGACAGAGACAGTAATGCAAATACACGTCTTCTCGAGAGAAGGGCGAGTTCTCCATTTCCCCCCTTCTCACTGTATGTTCCTGACTCCCTTTTTGCACCAATTTGATCCCTTCAATGTTGTCCGTTCTCTGGTTCACTATAGTTTTCTCGAATCTGTTCCACCTCTCTCGCTTTAGTAATTCATTTTACTGTTCACGTCTTCTAAACTTCCCTGAAAATGATTCTCGATCTCCTTCTAAATTCTGTGTCGTGTTGCGATAGCCAGAATGTTGTCTTTTCTTCTTTGACTCGCTCCTCAATGGCAGTCTTTAGTATTCCATGCATGTAGGATAACTTCTGACCATCTCAGAATAGCCGAGTGCTCATTCAAGACGTTCCGTATTGTGTACATCTCTAATTCAACACGATTGAGGGGGATTGTTATAGCTAGAAGCGATCTCAAGGTCACCTCGTTCGAATTCGGGTCACTCTTTCTCGCAGGAAAAGGATCCTCCTTGATTGGCTTTGCGCGCTATTCACTTATGTTCGCTTATTGATCCTTACTCACGTTCATTCACTCTGATATTTGCACAAAAAAGATAATCATTATTTACATGTGTTTCCTAGATTCAATCAACATCCGGTGATGTCAACGTGCTATTGATGCTATTTGAGAAAAGAATGCGCACTTTACGTCAGGTTTTTATCGGCCTAAGTTAATCCAGTGATTAGGTGTCATAATCTTCTTTACTGATTCAATCTTCTTTCCTCGAATCAAACTTTGATGCTCGATAGCAGAATGAGGATAGATCAATAACAGCCAACACGCGAATGGTTGCTCTATTTGCACTACTGTTTCGTCATTTCGTGACCCTCGCTCCTTTTACTGAAAGTCTTTCAATCGTGATTGCATCATCACGCGTCCGAGTACAAGTAACGTTGATTACAGGGTAGGGCCTGCCTCTCTCTCGAGGGTTCGCTCAGTGAAGATGAGTGCACGTCGGAGGTAATTATTGATTTTTTAAAGATAAATCTACAGTAATCCCTCTTTCTCTCTAGATGGTTCGAACTACGTCTGATGATGCGACATCGGCCCTTCCTCTTTATTGGATTGGCAGCAGGCATTCTCTTCCTGATCTACATCCTGAGTGGAATGGGCGAGGATACGGTAAATAAAGTTAAAAAGTTAAAGTTGCTTCCACAATCAAGGCGATTTTACAGTTGTCATGAGACAACCACGCCTGGTGGGGTACCCAGGTAAGGCCGGGTACGGCGAGGGGGGTACGCCCATGGATGCTATCAATAAACTGCGAATAACTGTTCTTCCAGGGAAGCACATACGTCGCTCCACTCAAATCTAATTCAGCTGATGCGTGGAGGTGATTAAACTATTTTAATTTTTAATACTTAGCATGTAATTTTAAATCTTATCAATATCTGAATAATGTTCATTCATTAGTGATGATGGAGAGATCGCTGGTGGTGCCGACCCTGGAGCAGTTTTCACCTCTGGCCAACTGGGCAACTACGAACCGAAAGTGCCTGAGACTCCCAGCAACCAACCTGGTCAGTACTCTTTTTCCAATTAACGAGCGAGTACTCCGATTTAAAAAAATAATTTGCGTTGAAAATTATCAAAAAATAGATGGACATGAAATGTATGATTGTAGGCGAGCGAGGTGAGCCAGTGTATCCCACTGACCCTCAGGCTCAGGAGTTGAGCAGAGCTGCCAACAACGAATTCGGATTTAACACGTTAGTAAATTTGATTTGGCTGCATAGAATAATCCTGAATTAGTGAGTTTTTGTTTAATGTCGTACTGTATTCAGATACGTCTCCGACATGATCTCGATGAATAGAACGATTCCCGACAGCAGAATGGATGAGTGAGTTAATAGTTACATTTTACTTCATATCATTTTTCCAATTAATGGGTCCATTCAATCAATAATTCAGATGCAAGTACTGGGCTTATCCCGAGACGCTTCCCACCGTATCCGTAGTTATCGTCTTCCACAATGAAGGTGAGACAAGAATAGAATAATTCAACCTTTCCACCATTATTATCCTATGAATAAGAACGATCCAAATTTCTCATTATTTTTCCAGGTTGGACTCCTCTCCTCCGTACAGTTCATTCTGTATTCCTCCGATCTCCCTCTCATCTTCTACACGAAGTGGTCATGGTCGATGATTTCTCTGATAAGGGTGCGAGTTTTCACATTTCTTCTCTATTTTTGCGTGCATCAAATGCAGTAAAAAATTCAAATACGCAGTTGATTCATTCATAATGTTGCAGAACATCTCGGTCAGAAGTTGGACAAATACATTGAGAAGACCTTCCATGGAAAAGTGAAATTAGTGAGGACTGCTGAGAGGGAAGGACTCATCAGGTGAGTTAGATCATTTTCGTAATGCTTTCATTGAATTAATTTCAAGGAATCTCTCATTTTTTTTAATCTAGAAAAGGAGTATGTGTAGTATTACTAAACACTCGATCGCAGAGCTCGTTCGATCGGTGCTAAGAATGCAGCTGCAGATGTCGTCATCTTCCTCGATGCTCATTGTGAGGTATGATCTATGATCTTTGAGATCTACGATTGATCAAGTTATCACATACTCTAAATACGTTATTTCTTCGGGAATATATTGTTATGCATTGACTCGAAAGGCTAATTTAAATTAGAAAGCACATTGATCTCTGTCTAGGAAGGAAATGATCAGAAAAGTAAATTAACGCAGACAATTACAATTATTAAAAACTTTTTTTAGGTAAACACTAACTGGCTGCCTCCTCTTCTCTCGCCTATCAAGAACAATAGGTACATTTCATTACAAATATTTCTTTCGAATCAAATTTCTTTAGTCTATTTTATATCAGGAATACGTTTTTTCTTTCAGAAAGGTAATGACAGTCCCAGTGATCGATGGAATTGACATGAACACGTGGGAATATCGAAGTGTATACGGAAGAGCAGATAAGCATTTCCGGTTAGCTAAGAAAGTACCGATTGACATTGTTGATCTTTGATCTCTAAAGAGGTATCTTCGAATGGGGTCTACTCTACAAGGAAACGGAGATTTCCCAGAGGGAGAAGGACGCCCGACAGTACAATTCCATGCCATTTAGGTACTTTTAACTCATTTATTTATTCCGAACATTAGTAACGCAAAATACAAAAATAAACAAAATACACAGATCTCCGACTCATGCGGGTGGTCTATTTGCCATCGATCGACGATGGTTCGAGGAATTGGGATTCTATGATGAGGGACTTCAGATATGGGGAGGAGAACAGTATGAATTGAGTTTCAAGGTGATAAATGATGAATAAGTATTATCATATTGTCCTCCTTGTACAGATATGGCAGTGTGGAGGTGGAATCTCTTCGTCCTTGTTCTCATGTTGGTCACGTATACAGAAGTCACATGCCATATGGATTCGGAAAGCTAACGGGCAAACCCGTCATATCTACTGTGAGTTATGATTGACGCTAAATTGTCCCTTCGTTGGTTGATTTTTGTATGCCACACGTTCTAATTTGCTCTATTTGCAGAACATGGTGCGAGTAATCAAGACATGGATGGATGATTACGATAAGTACTACTACATCAGGTATAATATCTGGTCTCACTGTTTTTTCCGTTAGTTCTGATTCTATGAATTGTCTGTGAACGATTCCTGTTGAGAGAGCCATCAGCTCAGCATCGCAAGCCAGGAGACATCTCGGCCCAGTTGGCACTTAAGGAGAGACTGCAGTGCAAACCATTCAAGTGGTACGGTAGTTATCGAAGACTGATTTTACTCAACTCATTTGAACGAGCTTATGAGAAAGACGATCCTTTAGGTACATGGAGAAGGTAGCATACGATGTGGTGGAGGGCTATCCATTCTGCCCGAGAATCATGTGTGGGGAGAAGCGAAGAATGTCGCCACTGGTGAGTGATTACGGTAGTTATCGAATAAATGATACTGGGTAATTCTCGGCATAGTGAAGAATACTGTAGTCTTCTTAGTGGAGCAAGTGTGGGCACGAGAGGAAGGCGAAAGTTGATGAAGTTGGCTTTATCATCGGCGGGACGTTTCGTGCAAACAGCACATCATCAGTCAGGAATAACACATGAAAAGAATGTCTCGCCGATGATAAAGCCAACTTCATCAACTTTCGCCTTCCTCTCGTGCCCACACTTGCTCCACTAAGAAGACTCAACAGTAGTTATCGATTGATTTGGTTACGGTAGCCTATTGATGATGATAACATTGAGGCAAGTGTATTGACACGATGGGACGATCGATTCCGAATGCAGTGGGAGCGACGCCGTGTCATGGTTATGGAGGAAATCAGGTGAGGAGAGGGAGATAAACAGTATCCAATGATTGGTGGATGAATATACTTCGTTATTAGCTTCGAATTTCCAACTGATAAATTGCAGTTGATTCGTCTTAATCGTGCTGGTCAAATGGCGCAAGGAGAATGGTGTATCACTCCCGCACGAGATCAAGTAAAGACGGGCCATTGCAAGAAGGGAACTGTCGATGGAGTATTCTTCTATGATGAGTACGGTAGGAATAGGATACTGTATTGCGAAACTATCGATTGTTCTTCCCTACTCGATTACGGTATTCTTCGTTGCAGGAGACACAACAGATTGCGTACAAGAAGATCGGCCTCTGTCTCACAGCTGCGGCCAGTTCAAATTCGCACGATTTGACACTGAAGAGATGCGATCCTCAGAGTGAACATCAGAAGTGGGTATGGAAGGAAATATTCACTGATTGATTCCCTCCCCTCTTCTCTCCTCTCAGATACTCTATTGAGAGTGCCCCTCCGGGTGTGAGCATAATAGCAAACTCCTTTTGTATTTATTCCTCAATCTGTGATGACTCTAATTATGGATACGTTTTCCCCTCCTATTCACTTGTGTTATGAATAATCACGGTTTGGATTGTCCTATGCAGCAATGCCTTAATGAGATGGAATCGGGAAGCTCATTAGTTTTACTTTGCGACTCTATCTCACCCAATTAGTCACAACTCTCATGAAATCATGCAATAATACAACAAATAACTTATTCCGCTTCTCTTGTTGTTCTCATATTTATTGCTTTTCTGTGTTGTTAGTGCCTTTTGAATGCAATATTTTCAACGACTGTGTATAATTAGTTTGTGAAAGATCATTTATAGATAGTACAGAGTAATTATTCGTGTTGTAATACATTGCGAGTTGAATGAAAAGCTCTGTTCAAATAAAATGTTTTAAGTCATGAAAATTTCACGATGAAGCACTAACACATCCAAATAGTACACCACGTCAAAGGACAAAAATATCATTTCTTCGTATTCCTAGAGAATAATCGCACATGATGTTTTTGAAGATACAGAAAATGATTGAAAGTACTATTCGAATTCACAAATGGTAATTTTAATAATCGGATACTGATGTACCTCAATGTCCTCGACTGAAGTACAATCAGCTATTCAATCAGAAGACGAATCACTAATCGATACACTCTCCATCATGTTTCCGAATATTCCCTCCCGTATTTGATCACCTGTAGCCTTCTCTCTCGGACAATGGAAGCTGTTTCCATGGAATGACCATCCCCCCAGATTCTCCTCTTTTCCCATACTCTCTCAACATCATTCATTTGCTATCTCTTCGATTTCCATGATCTCTCTCCAATTGACCATCAACCTCGATTGAAACAATGGAGAGACAGGACTGGGATGGGCCAAGTATAAAAGTGATCGAGTGGCTTCATATGCCAGTGGTTTTCTCCTCTATTTCCATCCATTTCAATCTATTTCTCATCTCTTATTCAGATGATTCGCCAGTCGATTCTTCTTGCCATTTCATTCACTCTTTCCACTGCTTTCGAGTGCAATCTTAATAATGGTATGTCTTCCTAAAATCGTTCAAAAACTTTAATCTCTTCATTATCAGCGTGCGATAATGAAATAGCCCTCTGCGGGGAGGGATCGAAATGTATGAATCCGTCTGGAAAGCCTCTAGGAGGATGCTGCGTCCCTGAAGGAATGAAGTTAGTTACTTCTTCTCCCCTCGATCGTGATCTTTGATCTCTCCCAGGATGGAGGAACCTGAACAGCCGGCAGTGGCCGACTATGTGAAGGAAAACTGTGGACACGCGTTTGGTGAGCTATTATTTTTTAATGTTGCACCTTATACAAGCAGTAACTGACTCTTCTCAGCGTGTGATAACGAGATTGCAACTTGCTATTCTCACTCCAAATGCGTGAATCCCTCTGGAGAACCACTCTCGGGATGCTGTATTCCGGAAGAGATGGAGTAAGAATTTCCCTGTCTCCGAACCATGTTCTTCACCTATTTTTTCTGCCCGAATGAGATGAAGAATGGGTTGCCTTATGCTGAAGAGAACGGAGAGGTGGAGAAAGTGAGGTGAGAATTTTTCTTCAATTTATAAATATTCAGTTTTTATTTTGCCGTTCAAAATGTTAATTTTCAGTGAATGGGAACATCTCCGTGGAGTTGTTGCAGACTACGTCATCGACAATTGTGGACCTGCCTTTGGTGAGTACTGAATATCCTTTTGAGTTAACTCCTTATCCTTGCAGCCTGTGACAATGAGGATTACGGTTGTGGAGATCATTCGCAGTGTGTGAATCCATCGGGAGAAATGCTCAGTGGATGCTGTATCCCCAATACTATGGAGTGAGCTGGAACAATTGTGATTGAAAAGTATGAGTTGTATTTCAGCCCGAACGAAATGGAGAAAGGACTTCCTCTCGATTATACGACGAAGATTAAGTTCGTTTATTGATTTGATACAAAGCTATGAGAATTATTGTTCAGCGAATGGGAGCACCTTCGAGGTGTTGTAGCAGACTACGTTATCGACAATTGCGGACCGGCTTTCGGTAAACGGAAGTTTGAAACACTAAAAATTCATTAATTTTTCAGCCTGCGACAATACAGATTATGGCTGTGGTGACCACTCGAAATGCGTGAACCCCTCGGGAGAAATGTTGAGTGGATGCTGTATTCCATACACAATGGAGTGAGTCCTCCTTCCAGTAGTATAATGAGAAAAATCATTGGTTTTTAGCCCGGAACAGGTCGAGACGGGTCTTCCCTTGGAATCAGCTAAGAAGATCAGGTTGGTAAATGGTTTTGATCAGAAAAAGCTAATGGTATTCTTCAGTGAATATGAACACCTCCGTGGAGTTGTAGCGGACTACGTTATCGATAACTGCGGACCAGCTTTTGGTATCCAGAAGTTGCAGTTCATTGGATTATCAACACTTTCAGCATGCGACAACACTGATTATGGATGTGGAGAGGAGTCTCAATGCGTGAACCCGTCGGGAGAAATGTTGAGTGGATGCTGTATTCCGAAGGGAATGAAGTGAGTTTTGTCCACATGAGTCAAAACTACAATTGATTGCAGCCCCAACGAGATGGAAAGAGGACTCCCACTTGAGTCAGCAAGTCCTGCTGTTGAAAAGAAGATCAGGTTAGTGTGAACATTTGAACGATAATCTAATTCATGAAACATCGATAAGGGAAAATGTTCAGTGAATGGGAGCATCTCCGTGGAGTTGTTGCAGACTACGTCATCGACAATTGCGGACCGGCATTCGGTACCGACTTTTTTTTGCAATTCATTCACTCGCCATGTTCAGCCTGCGACAACTCTGACTACGGCTGTGCTGATCATTCTCAGTGTGTGAATCCATCGGGAGACACGATGAGTGGTTGCTGTATTCCCATGACCATGGAGTGAGTGAAGATAGGATTGGCCAAATTAGAAGTTGCGTTTCAGCCCGAATGAGATGGAGAAGGGACGGCCGCTGACTGATGCAGGAAGAGTGAAAGAGACTGAGACCATTGGGTATGTGTAGATAATGAGAAGCCAGATCTCAATGCAGAATTGTCTTGAGCCCTTCTGACCCGGCCAGTATGCGCGGTCTCATCTCCGATTACGTTGCTGACCATTGTGGACCTGCTTTCGGTGAGAATTTTAGTTTAAGAGACGTAGATTGAGGGTCATTTCAGCCTGCGACAACAATGGAGCAACATGTGGAGATGAGTCAGAGTGTATCAATCCATCGGGAGAAGTGCTCAGTGGATGTTGTGTACCCAAGGGAATGACGTAAGTGTACAATAATTCCATATTCAGTTTATATAAAATACATTGCAGTAGAGAAGACCTAGAGGGAGCTCCTTCTTCAGCTGATTCCATCAACTACGGGTGGGCTTTTTTATTCTTCACCAAGGAAAAGTAATTCATTCAGATCACTGAATGGTATTGACCTCAAGGCGATCGTTTCTCCTTACGTACTCGAGTTCTGTGGACCCGCTTTTGGTGAGATTTATTTATCTTGAATCTTAATATTTTCCCCAACTCTTATTCAGCGTGCGATGACATCGGAGCCCAATGCGATGATGACTCATCGTGCATTAATCCATCCGAAGGACCTCTTGCTGGTTGCTGCGTCCCGAAGGGAATGACGTGAGCTTCGATAGAAGTACTGTAGTCAACTAATCAATTCCAGCAGGGAAGACCTTGAAGGAAAAAATGGACAAGTTCGAGCCGGCGACTGGAGAGTTCGGGTAAGTGCATACTCCAATAAACCAATAGAATGAGATAATTGACAGAACTGTGAACGGCATTGATCTCAAATCTCTCATTGCTCCGTATGTGATGGAGAACTGCGGACCGCCTTCGGTAAGAGTTTCCGTTATTCACTACTGCTTATCCTTCTCTATTCGTAGCCTGTGACGACATCGGAGCTCATTGTGCAGAACACTCTTCATGTATCAATCCTTCTGCCGGTCCACTGGCCGGATGTTGCGTCCCGAAGGGAATGACGTGAGTGAATAGATGGATACGGTAGTCAGGCATCAGGAAATAATCTGAACTATTCTATAGAAGAGAAGAACTCGAGACGGGAGTGCTCAATCTGAAGACGAAAACAGTTTCTCTGGATGAAGAAGCAGTCAATGGATCAGAAAGTATCTGCTCGGCCAGTGCTGTCAGTTTATTTACTTCTTCTCTGGTTTTACCCCCCCCCCATCGGAAAAGGGCGGAGTATACGCAAACCATAAGCGTTCTGAAAAATGCTGTTGAGGGAATAAGAACAATCAACTGAATTGCAGGGCCAATGCATTCCACGTGTATTTATGGCAAATGAGACCAAATATCACGAGGAATTGTGAAATGCTCCTCGTCTCGAGTTCTTCTCTTCTATAAAATCGTTCTTCGACCAGCCATATCTGTACAAATGCATACTAATAATTTATGTTTATTATTATTTATTATTCTCAAATTGTTCTTGTTATCACTGAGTTTTTCATATTCTGCTCAGAATAAAAGGTGTACTGCACTAAATGGTGAGAGCTAATGGGAATATCAAAAGAGACGGAACACAATTAGAACGAGGGAAGTTACAATTTGATAGGACACAGAAGAGGAAGAGGTGAGAGGTTTCTTCATCGGTTCCATCCACAGTCCAGTGTTACAATTATCTCGATCACAACAACAAATGGATTGGTTCATAGCATCGAAACAGAATGAATAGGAAGTGAAGAGTGTCAATTGTGGAAGAAGTTGAACTACTTCACGACCGACCCACTGAAATAATTATTCTTATCTAACATAGATATATGAGACACATTTCTCGAAAGATTCCATTCCGATTCAAGATGTTCACTAGCTCAATCGCACTCATTCGTGTCCAATAGTTTATAAATTCTATGATGCGGAATTCGAAATAACGTGAGCGTGCTTACACAATTATTAATGAGGTTCACCTTTAATCGCTCGCACATATTCTTCTCGTCGCAACCTCGATTGGCGAAGATTACTTGATCAGAATGCACATTCTGGAATGGAGATTATACTCGAATAGGCCAGAAAGTGTACCTGAATGCTGTAGCACCATCGCTTGCTGACGGGACACGAGACTTTGGTCGAATTGTTGAATGGTCCATGAAGACAATTGAGAGATTGGACAGGAAGAAGGGAAAGGAGAAGAAGAAGAACGAGAGAAACAGTGAGCATCTTCAGAGATACTAGTTTACTTAGATAGAAATGAAAGGGTCAGTCGACGATATTTTGGAAGCACAAAGACCGAAAGAGGAGGGTAATTGGATAAATTAAAGGCCATGCATTCTGAAGTAGTGGCAGACTGGATAGGTTCTGTGGGTAACTGTTTATCGGTTGATGGAGGGACATTTCATACTCCGAAATTTTCTTCAGTAACAGAAATGATAGAGAGATGATAGATCGATGATCATGATGGTGCAGAATCATCCTAGAAGATATAAATAATTATCTCAGATTAGACTCAATGGCGAAAGCAGTGGATGATTTTTTATCGTGTCAACTGTACATACAAATCCAACGAGATAATTGAGCCCCTAGATAACAGAAAACTCGTCAATGGAAATATGTTAATAATATAATCAATAGTGGTACCGCTATGCTCCGTGACCCGCTGGAGTTACAGTAGTCGGTTGTACAGAAATGATAGTCCAAAAATTCGAAATTTATTTCGAATGATGACGATTCCAAAGCAGCTTCAATATCGTCAGGAGCACTCAATAGATCACCCATGTCGGGGTCTGTCTGAAACGAAATCACAATATGATACGATCAGAAGATGATAACAATTCGAGTTTCAGCTCAGTTTGATGACAAAATAGCGTACAACTCACCAATAATTCGATCACTTTCTTCTTCGTCATACATCCAACAGCATCCTCGTTCAAGTACTCATACGATCATCGAATTTCGTCCTACTCTACAATTTTTTACTTGATCTTGAGATCTGTGTACACATTTTCATTCTAACCCACACTACCTTCATCATCCTTCACTATCAAGGAAGAGTCCGAAAAACGAACCTTGAAGCATACGTGACTAGAAGAACATCGAACTATCGTCAACGGATTCTTCATCGGTTTAGGTGCAATTCGAATATTGTTAATGCACTTGATGAGAGACGCGAGAGGAAAATTACAAATGAGAAGTAGGAGCGAAAATTGTCGCATTTTGCAGGAGGAGAACGAGGAAAGAGAATGGTTTGCACGTAGGAAGGGAAGGTCTGAAGAGGAGGAATCGGATGTGGTTGCGTCATAAGTGGAGAGAGGAAGAGTATGCATTGAAAAGAGAAAAGACATTGATACGTCAGGAAAACGAGGGAGGAAAAAGGACAGATAGAGAACAGAATGGAGACATTCATAGAGGAAGACTCGACCTCATGGAATGAGATTGAGATAGAGAACTATTTCGGGAGATGAGGAAGGAGAGAAGTCATCGGAAAGTCTTGTGAATAGAGAGATGAGGAGAAGGGAGGGACAAATTGCGTATGGCAGAAATTGATCTTTAATGTATCGGTAATCAATTGTGTGCAGCCTCCCACGGTACAATCGAATTCGTCACTATTCCTGATAAACTCAAAGAATCAAAATAGATAGGAAGTGATGGGATAGAGATAGAGAAGAATGGAGGGGCGGTCACTCATCACACCGACACACCTCCCTATACACTCTCAGTCCTATTTATGCTTCATTCTTCCGTGAGAGAGAACTCGGCCAACAGTAGTAATCATGCACTTGTTTGATCGGAGTGGACGTTAGCCAAGGGTAAAGTGAGACCATGAATTAGGTCTGATGAACTCTCCTTCATGCAATAGGGAAGTAGTTTCCATGATTGGAGGATTTGAGGTGAATGTTAGAGAAGGTGGAAGGTGAAGAGTACGAAAACGATGCGATCATATTCAAATGGATATAACCAGAAGCCGAGAGATTCTCGCGTGAAATAAAGGCATTTGCCAAACGTTGTACCCGTGATGGTGGTTTTAGACTGAACTCGACTAAAGTGATCTAATCTAACACCAACGAGGCACAATTGAGGAGGAGAAAGAGAGTGAAAGATTAGTTAGAGGCCAAAGCAACGTAAATTCACTCCTTGTTGAGACCTTGATGGTTCGTTCCATGTGACAGTGGAAGGGAAATAGATAATTCAAATCTTTTTATCTTCATAAAGATTCGACCCTTTCGTGAAGGGATTACTGATCATTTAGATCTAGTGAGACTCAAGTCATGGATAGTCACAATACTGACTGATATGGGCGACAGTGGTAATACACAAGTAAGTAGAGAGGGGAATGATGAGTGAGGGGAAGGAATGGATAAGGGATGTCTACAGATTGGAAGTATCGATCACAACAGCCTTCCTCGTATCCAGCTTGCCGTTCTGGAAGAAAAATGTTTTGTTTTTTTTATTGCTTCAAGTGGTCAGAGTATTCTTAGAATAGATAAAACCTCACTCCATTCTGCATTTTGTGTAGTGCCTCCACAGCAGCGAGTTCCTTCTTCACCTTCTTCGCATTACGAGCCTCGTACACCAGTCTGTAATTGGATATTCATTCATCTCAAATGAATAATTCTTCAAAATGTTGAACGTCGAGGAAGCCCATGTTCCCCTTCTACTGACCTTCTATCGAAGATCCTCTGAATGACAGCATCAGTGGTGACATCACTACCCGAATCGATGGTAGTGAAGATACCTCGCTCCTTCGCTGCAGTGTAAGGATCCTCCGTCTGGAAGCAATATTTTATTAAAAAGGGAGGTAAAATTATTTACTTTTTTGATGGATTGCTGTAGACTGATTGATGTGTTCATACAACAAGATACAACGTGTTCAAGAGAGATGAAAATGCTTACATCTTCGGGACTTTGGTGATGAGAGACACGCGAACCCTGAACGACGACCTGGAAGAGGTTAAATTGATCTTTGATCTTGGGAAGAAATGCGAGAACAGCCTGTATATTTGTGTTGTGACAATAATCAGGGCGATAAACGTACGTCGATATTGAACTGATCGATGAGTTCTCCCGTGATGTGATACGGTGCACCAATGATCACTTCCGAAACCGGCTGAAGAATACATTTGATCTTTGATCTTTCAATTTTTCATTTTATGATTACGTATTGATTTCTGATTTTTTATTTCTATGAATTGATCTTTGATCTTTCAGTTTGGATCCGCTCCTTCGTTGAATCGAGCCAATCACCCTAACGCTTCTATTCACAGGATAAGTGATCTTTGATCTTTATCCCTCCTTTCCTACCTTGTATGCGAGAACGGATAGAACTCGTTCATTGATATTCATGATGGGATGACAGCCTCCTCTGTACGAATTCACCGTCTGAATTTGAGAGGACATTATCATAATGGAAATCATTCTATTCAGTCACAATCTAGTCACAGAAATACAAAGCCAAGCTCTTGATAACATAACGTATCATCACTATCAATCATCATCATCGAAAGGATTCCGTCCACACTCTCGTGATCATGATCAAAAATCATCCTTATGATCGTGTGAAATCGTACCTGATCATTGAGAATCCCGACAATAAGATAATCTCCGAGTGCTCTCGCTGCTTCGAGGAAACAGAGATGACCAATATGGAAGAGATCGAACGCACCCGAGACATACACGATCTCAACATTATTTATTGAAATAAATTGTAATCTTGATAAAAAAACAGAATTTCGAACGGCACGTTTCTCTATCACTGATTCAGATGTTCATAGACATTTTGACTTTGAAGGAAAAAAACAATACTGATTAATCGAATATTATGAGCAAAGACGACACGATACTGTAACAATTCGACAATGAAATCGTCTCACTTTATCTCCAGCTTGAGGTTTGTTGCCAGCAGAGAATTCCATGAGAGTGCGAGTAGAAGTGATGAAGCGAGAGACACGAGTCCAGGGAGATTCAGCACACTTACTCTGCAAAGAGCATCTTCGGAGATACCAGAATGGCAAAAAATAGAAAAATTAAATTGATCAACAGAAAAAAACCTTTGACATTTAGTGACTCAGGTTAAGATCAAAGAGCAACTAACAGTGGAGAGTGAGCGAGTCTTCTCAATCTCTTGATCGATTGCATCCTCTCGCGAGTGATGAATACGAGACAGCATGAGCATGCGACCAAGCTGCAAAGAAATTATATTGATTTTCGAGACTGTTTTTACTCGATATTTGGATTGTGTATAGTTGAAACGTACCAGATCAGTAGTGGAAACTCCGGCAGTTCTCTTGCATTCCTTGTATCTTCCTTCATTCTTCACCTCTTCGTATGTATCTCGTCCATCGGCAGTCATCGTTATGTCATCTGTTAAGATCAAAGATCAGCCATTTTCATTTTCTTGTCAATTACCGTAAAGATCACCTAATCACAATAAGTGATTTTGATGTTGTTTCTTCCCGGAAAGATCAACTAATGACCGTGTGTGATTCTTTCTTTTGCTGCTTCCCATAAAGACCAAAGATCATCTATCTTACTCTCAGAGTGTATAAATTGAATAACTACAATACTTCCCACATACAATAACATCTTCATACCTCCATGGATACAGAATGCGCAATCGTATTTGTCGAGAGTGTCGATGGTCGTCGAGTACGGAGCATCTTCGATCACCTGCAACCAATTTATTCAATTCCTCCCCTCCCAACGACAAAGAGACTCAATTTATTTAAATCATTGTTTCAACGTTGCAGAGAGACTCTCCTAGTGTGCGCCAATTGAGGCGGATATTTCGGTTTTATACCCGACTCTAAGATGTTCCGCTGTTCGCATTATCCGGATTGACTAAGCACAATGTGCACTATCCGGTCGGTGAACCGGATGTGAGACTAGAGAACCGGGTAATAGTGTTCAACCGGCGGATTTGCACGTAGGCAATAAAGGAAATGTAAGATAGACTCTGCATTATCCTCTTTGATTGACACATTCATTTATCGGGCCGAAATGTCATGGACACGGGGTCAAAGTTGATCACCCCTCTCTTTCCCTTCTAGAAGGGTGCTTCTCCCCCTTGCAGAATTTATCACTGTTATCAGTGGAAGGACGGTCCATTCTACGAATTTGTTCCTTAGAAAGACGTGAGAGAGGGAAAGAAAGGGAGAGAATCACACGTGAGTTGGAGTGATAACGAGATGATAAGAACCAGAGAGAAAGGAAAGAATGAAGGCAGGATACCCTCTTCTCACCTCATCGACCCATTTGATTCCTCTGACCATTCGATATCTTTCTTCTTCTGTGAACACTGGAGGTCCCTTGTGAAGAGTCACCTGTACGAGAACAGTTACACATCAGTTCACTATTCGAATACAGATACAATCGAAATACGCCATATTTTTGTGACTACTCTTCAGACTCCCTAGTCTAAACGACTATAGACATTCGAAGCTCTTTCTGTCTAAGGACTTCATGTCTACACATGCTTGCCTTTTTTAGTCATGATACATGGGTAAACTTGACAATATCAAAATAATCTCATTACGATCATACCTCTTCATCATTGTGCACTCCAACGATAAGTTTCTTTCCGAATTTCTTCGCTTGTCTCAATTGATTCGCGTGCCCGAAGTGAACCATATCGTAGCTGAAAGAGACATACTGTAATTACGTTGGTTTATAATTAATTTAATTTATTACAGTACTCCGAGAAAATTTAATTTCTCAATATTTTCAACTCGCCGTGGGGTCGGTCGAGAGAATGACGTATCACACTCTAGTTTGATTTTCATTGGATGAAGATTGAGAGAGGGAAAGGAGGAAGGGAGAATAGAACTTTGACGCCTTCTCTAGTTTCTAGCAGCTTTAGTGCATAATTAGTGAACTTGAGAGGGCATTGTGTGGAAACAACTGGAGAAAGTGAATGTAAACTGACCATCCATCACACCACACTCGCTCGGGCTTGTCTACTGATGACTGCTCACACGATGACATTTACTGAAAGACTTAGGATTAGAAGAGGAACATGAAGAACATGAAGACAAATGATGAAGAATACGAAAGAAGAACGAAAAAATAGAGAAAAAAGCTACGAACCGTCTGGAGAGAGAGAGAAGAGACAGAGAAAGAGGGATGAAGACGAGGGAAATGAGAGGGAGAGGGGAGAATGATTATGGAGAGCGAGAGGTTAGAGATAACAATGGAATGAAGAGATGGACTGAGAGAAAGGAGAAGGAATGAAGGGACAGAGGGTGGAGGTGATAAGAACCTTGGTACTGAATGGGAATGATACTGAAGAAACATCTTATGACGAGAGAGAGAGAGAGGCCAACTCGTATGAGAGAGAATGGGGTGATAGGAGATAGAGAGAGAGAGTGAGTGAGTTTATGAATGGATAGGAAGAGAGTACTATGGACTAAGGAAAGGAGAGTACACTCGAGTATAAATGGCAGCTGACAGAGGAAAGAGAATGGAGGAGGGAGGGATACACGTGAAACCAATGGAGATGAGTCAGATGAGAAGAGGGGAAACTAAGAGGGAAGAAGAATGGGTAGAGAAATAGAGAGAAAACAATGAGAAATGTGAGTACTTCCGTTCTATTTGATGAGTAATTGCAGAGGGCTATTATAAACTGATTCAATTGAGAAAGACTTGGATAAAATATTGCATGTCGAATTGCCTCTCAACACTGTTTCGCACTCACTGTATATTATTTGATGTCTGACTTTCGCGTTGAAAATATTGAGATGCCTATCTTAGTGATAGCGGCTAATTGATACTTTTTACTACATTGGAGTGTTCCGTTCTGACCTGGGGAAGATAACGAGAAGGCTCTCCCATTGTTCCCTACTTCTCTTCAATATTTCATAACAATTCCTTCCCCAGTGGCATTCCCCCCCTCTCCCTTCCATAGTATTTCCCTCTCTCTTTCTTTGTTGACCACATCGTCTTTTATTCGAGAAAGTTCTTCTGTCGACAACTACAAACAAAGTGAGAAATGCGACTGCGGAGTTCGATCACCACGTGTATTGCTTGTACTGAGGATTGGCAACCTGAGAGGAGAAGGGAGATTAGATTAGAGAAGAAAGATCAAAGATCACCTGGGGAAGATACTTTGCAGCGCAGTCCCACACCTTCTTGTTAGAGATCTTGTTCTTGGCAGTGGTGATAGTCTGAACATCGGATGATTTTATTCCACCGAATATTCCCGTTAATATTCGAGTACAAAACACGTTTTCTAATGTAAGCGGGGATCGCTTAATCCTTTCTACATTTTCTTACAATTCGTCTAATCATTCCATATTATTACAGGGCAATAGGAACCTTCTGGAGAATAGCTTTTGTGAGAACGGATGTAGCGATAGTGCACAGCTGAAAGAACAAAGATCAATCTTGAAATAATCAATGTTCTCACTGATTTTTGATCTCTGTGTTAGACTTCTTGTTCTTGTTCATGGCAACTGCTTTGACACGGAGCTGAAAGAACGTTTTTAAAAAAATCTTTGATACTTAAGAGACCTTCTGATAGGGAGGAGTCCAAATAGACATCATTGGTTTGAGTAGATCAGCAGACCCTTTCTCCATTGTATATCCTGTCTGGAAGAGTTATCATCTACCTGATAGACGTCAAAGTTCCGTCTGTGATCTTATCTATCTATTTTAATAATTCTTTCCCACTTACATCGAGAACACAGTTCATAGCTCCAGTTCCTATTGCCATGAGGAAAGATACTGAGTAGCGGGGATTCCTCCCATCAATTTGAAAGCAAGACCTCAATATTCCTCAATTGTTCGAATTCATGACGGAGTAACTCACAATCAGTTCGTTTCTCCACCAATACGCAATTCCATTCCTCTGTAATTTAATCTTTTACCTCATTGACTACGATTTTGATGCTGATAAATTCAATAAATTCTGTGAATATTTTCTCACTATCGAAAGCCTGCTGAAGCGAAAGGTCGAGTTTAGCGTAGTCGACGAGAGTTGAGATCATCTGAAGAAGGAAATTGTTACAAGTAAGATAACAACGCCTTACCCCGTCCAAACTCTTATCGTTGAGAATTGAAGTAAGCAGTGATTTCACCTTAATTATAACCCTCCACGACCCTTCCAAGAAGTTGTGTCCCTACCTTTGCGATGGTCTTCGGACATTGAGCTAATGCGATAGGAAGAGAAAGGCAGAGGACAAGAAGAATGGACAATTTCATTTCAAATGAATGATCAGACTGAACGGTTTCTCACTCCTCTTGTATACGCAGCGAAAAGTATGAGGATAATCTTCCGTTTATTCTCATATACCAATTAGAGGGACATCGGACAGAGGAATGCAGAGAAACAATCGAGAACAGAACACAAACGGGATAATACGTGATTATGGACACTATGGTTTACAGTTCGACATACGGGTAATCGTCTCATCATTTCACACACTCTCTCGAAACTATCACCGGCAAGAGATTGTGCGAAACGAAGAGACGATTGCCCGTATTTCAAGCTCGATTATGGTTCGATTGATTTGTCCGAAGAAACAACGTCGAATTGAGAGGGAGATTCTTCTACAGCTAGAGATCATTACGAGTATCGTAGAGATCAGAGGATAAATGGGTTCGAAATAGACACACGCGATACTGAATAGAGAACATCATGTGTGGTTATTAACAATGACTACGATCGTCAGATTTCATTCAGCTTTTCTTCTATCCCATAATATCGACATCTTCCTCCTCGGAATCTTCGAATTCGTCTCCTTCCTTCTTCATATCTTCTCTTTCCGTCATTGTCATTTCCACATCACGTCTTTCAGCGATGCGATCATGAACCTTCAAATGGATCACAGTTCGTGGAACGATGGTAAGGTAATCTGGTACCTTGGAAGCCTTGCCAATCTTCCTCCTCTTCATCATCCTCGCTTGCTTCTTTGCGTAGGAAGCAACAGTTCTCTTCATTACTCTAAACAGTCCACATCCAATCTTTCAGATAGATATCATTGATCTCTGGTGTGCGAATCAACTTGGGTCCAAGTAAAAAGGGGTTTCCAACTTGGATCCAAGTACAGTATCCCGGCCTCGGGAACCCAACTTGGATCCAAGCAGGAATCCAACTTGGATCCAAGCAGTTCTTGCCCCGTCGCGTCTAACACACACCAAGCCTATAAGGTCCTTTTTCGCAGCTCTGTTTTGACTGCCTTCGGGCACGAGTGCGATTGACTGTCTACGGCCCCCAGTAGGACCGTATTTTGGATGTGACCGGCCCGACATGGTCTAACCGTGCAGAGCCTTTGGTTACTGTATGAGATTACTGTATCTCATATTATCAATCAATAAAAAAGAAGGCTACCGTAACCCCTTTCCAAGTTGGATCCAAGCAGATTTCCAAGTTGGATCCAAGCAAAAATCCAAGTTGCCCCCAGGCCTGGTCGCAACTTGGATTTTTGCTTGGACCCAAGTTGGATTCGCACACCAGAGATACCTCTTGAACCTCTTTTCCTCTTTCTCATTCTTCTCATTCTTCTCATCTTCTCTCTTCAATGTCATTGTAATCTGTGATGAAGCAGCGAGAGCAGAAGGACGACGCCATTCATAACTACGACGAGAGAGATGTTGGGCGTCCCTCTTGGGAGTCTTTGAGGGATGAATTCAGGAAATCTTCAATATTGTACGCATTACTGCATTGTACTATTTGGGCATCAAATGGAAGGAATTTGGTCAACTATCGAGCTCTCATCTTACTTCAGGAGAAGGGCTGCCTTCTTCATCACTATCTTCATCTTCCTCCGAATCACTTTCATCATCGTCAGAATTCTTCTGATCTTCTTCTTCTTCTTCTATCTTCTCTTGTTTATCATCTCCATCGTCAATCGATATAATCTCTGTTCTCTTCTGAGTGCACACGTAGATGACACTCTTCCCACTCTTGCCACTCTCCTACAATACATTTTCCCAGTATCTCTTTTAGCCCCTTTCTCACCTGATCCGACTCGTGACCCTCTGAAGAATTGCCCATTCGATTTGCTAAAGTCTGAAAATTGTTGACATTTCTTCCCCATCATTTTTTTAATACAATTTTCGCACATTAACCTGCGAAACTAAGCGAAGAGAGGGGCGAAATTACCGCGGGAAGAGAAAAGCTATCGGGTGATGGAGAAGAAAGAATGAGAAGATCATTACTAGAGATGTATTGGATTGGAAGAGGAGGAATCTGGAATGATCATAAATCAAACCCTGAGGGGCTCAGTCATACGAAAAAAACTGTCGAATGATGTATACCTCAATATGTAGTTGCTCTATTGGTGTAAATGGAATGAGATATGGCATCTCATCATCGTCATCTCCATTCCTTCACAAGGAAGACCAATTGGAGGAAGAGAACGACTGAGACGACGAGGTAACTGAAATACACCTTTATCCAATGGTGGAGACTATGAAAAGCGGGCACTTTAGATGAAATTGGTGAAAGTTGAAATGAGTTTCAGAGAAACCATAAATGCAATGCTTATTCGCAGAGTTGTTGTCGGTATGGTTGAACGATACATAATGTGCAAAAGTGTCGAATATCATTATTGATGAGATCACCTCTTTCTGTTCCTTCTGTTTGATCTCTGAGAATGCCTTCGATAGAAGAGATGCACAGACGAGAGAAATGGACTGCAATGAAATCCTTATTCAGATGATTCATTGATTTTCATTATAACGGAAATGGTATGAATTTAGGGTTGGCGTTCGCGTTGATTCCGATTCCCAGAATCAATGATTCCCTTCATTCTCGGAATCATTGATTCCGAGAATCTCAAGAAGGCGTTCCTATTCCTTCGGAAATTGAGGAAAAAATGCGGAAGGATAATATTCCTTTTGAAGCGTAAGTTCCTATTTATGTTGCAGATAGGAGATACATGAATTTATTTAGATGGAGAGACGAAGTAGAGAAGAGAAGTGAAGTCAGTATAGAGATTGAATGAACGCAATACTGATATTTAATTCATTGAGACGTTCAAGATTCTTTTTTTTTGTTAGTCATAATTAGCTTGATGTATGATCTCAACCCCTCTCCTTCTTTGACGGATTGTTACCCTCACTGTTACTCTTATGCAACCATTATGTACTTACGTCGTTTTACTGATATTCTTCGGAAAACGGAAATGAAAATACTTTTATGACATTTTTGCTCGCTTTATGAGAATATACATTAAATTTTAGCGAATATAGTGTGGAAATGTGCATTTCCTCTTACAGCTGACATTTGTTTCGATGAACTCTTCCCTTAGGTGCGATTGTGCAAGAATGACTCATTCAACACGCTTCTACGCGTTTACCTTCCTTTCTCCCCCTTTCTCTCCTCATTTTCCATCTGCTCTTTCCATCTTCCGAACTCTTGCACAACTTTATCTCTGTATTGTGTCACTGCCCTCTTCACTCCTCACCTTTTCCCTCATTCATTCCAATTTCAACCATGCGATTATCTCCCTCATCCAGCTCTTCCTTCTTCCTATTAGATTCGGGAGTAATTCTCACTCTATTCGGATTCTTCACCTCAAATTACTTCGATATCCGAAAGGTCTATGAGGTATTCCCACCAATCCATCATCCTCCATCTTTAATATTCTCTCTAGAATCTCAATCCTTCTGGATATTCCTTCTTCTCTTCTCCTCTTGATTTTCTATTCATCTCAATTCTCCGACTTCTCATCTACCTTTCGTCTTATCATTTGAGTATTTCGGGAAAGGTGACCACATTTCTTGTTTCCTTGATCTTATTTGTCCTCCCTTCAGAGTTCTTTGATTCAATGGTTCGATAAGCCAATCGCCACTTTCTGTGTCGCATCCATATCATTCTCCTTCCTTAAATGTCTCATTTATTCGGAACAGAAGGAGTTACTAGAATCTATTGGTCAGTGACTAAAGAAAGAACACCTTCCCTACATTTCAAGAAATCTCATATAAAAGGAGTAATTATAGGTGTTTGGCTTCTCCCTGCATGGAATATCCTAGCATCTGTGTATTTCTATCGATTCTGGTAAGTCACAAATTGAATAACAAGATAATCCGAGATATTCTAAGGGCGACCGAATTCGATTGGTGTTTCGATAAGACGAAGAATGATGACGATGATTCTGATGATGAAGATGAGGACGAAGAAGAAGATGAAATTCCTCTTACGAGGACTCAACAGATTCATATTCTTCTCCGATATTCGTATGCCAGTTCATGGCTTCTCCTTGGATTGATCATTTCTTGCACTCACGCCGCAGGTTTGAACTACCATCTTACAATTTCATTTTGTGTCATTATTGGCATTCCAAAATTTCATTGAAATTATCAATGATTTATTCAGTGAACGTGTTTATGCCCCACTATTCGAGTCTCGTTATGAATGGAATAACTTCATTGAGAGAGGGAGTAGACATCTATCACACAATTCAGATGCTTGCCGTGCTTACTTTGATGAGGTATTTCGAATAATGATACATAGAGTTTAATGGATAATTCAGCATGGTTCTATCTGGTCTGAAGAGCGGGTGTTTCTACTATCTCACTTCACTTATCGTCTCTAAGATGAGAAAGGATCTCTTCAATTCAGTTATCAATCAGGAAATTGCATTCTTCGACAAGAACAAATCAGGTGAGTCAGAGTGAGGAAATGCTTTCTCAATACCCCGATTATTTCAGGAGAAATTGTTTCTCGTTTGACGTCTGATGTTGATCAAATCTCATATCGTATTTCTCATGCATTGGGAGACTCCCTCAAATGTGCATTGAGCTTGGTAAGAAAGCAAATGGGAAATAAAATAAACTTATCGTATTCTAGGCGGGCAAGATTCTCTTCATGTCGACTATTTCATGGAGACTTACTCTTATCAATTTCATTGCATTTCCTATTATAATCTACGTAACCAAGATCTACGGAGACTTCTACGACGTAAGACTCAATGATTAATTTTAATCATCTAAATTCTTGTTCAGAAAATGGGCGATGAAGAAAGTCAAGCTACGGCAGATGCTCATCAAGTTGCTGAAGACGTTTGAATTTTAAAAAGTTCGATTTCACATTTAATATTTTTAGTTTATCTCAACGGTTCGCACTGTTCGTTCCTTTGCCGCAGAGAAGAAAGCATCCAAGAAATTCTCCGATGCTATTGAACACGCGAAGAAAGTTGCGAGGAAAGAGTGAGTACTCTCATTCCTCATTTCTCATCTATCTAAATTCCCATCCCTTCAGAGCTCTAGCAGTAATTGGTCTTCATTTCTCATATGATCTCTACTACAACTGCATCTATGTCATCGTACTCGTTTATGGAGCCAAACTTGTCTCGGCAGGTGAGTGAATTATCGTCGTAAGCTCATAATATACGGTTTGTTGTCAGGGAACTTGGAAGCAGCAGCTCTCGTTACATTTATGATGTACCAACAGCAGATTGGAGATCATATTGTTGTGAGTATTCTTTGTTTACTACATACATGGAAAATAATTCCCATTGCAGGATCTGAACTACGATATTCCTCAATTCATGGGAACACTCGGAAAGTCACGAAAGTTCTGTAAATTCCTCGTTCGACAGCCAAAAATCGAGACAAATGGAGAGAATGAGCAGACTGTGAAGGTCTGACTTTCTAGCGTCTTTAGATACATGAAATAATTCTAGGGAGAGCTCAAACTCGACAGCGTTGGATTCAAGTATCCAAACAGGCAGTCGAATCAAGTGCTCAAGGTCAGTTGAGATTTATTTTTAACACCAATACCGTTTCATCGAAAAGCTAAATTTCAATAACAATAAAAGAGTATTTGTAGGATCTGTCTCTTCACATTCATCCCGGACAGACTCTCGCTCTCGTTGGACCATCAGGTGGAGGAAAATCAACAATCGTTTCTCTCCTCGAGAGATTCTATGATCCCGAAGAGGGAGAAATCACACTCGACGGAGTTCCATTGAAGGAATACAATCACGAGTACTACCATAGAAAGGTGATCATAAATTTGAGTCGAAGCAGCTTCTTACAGTTCATTCATTCAGATCGCTCTGGTCGCACAAGAACCGATTCTCTACGATTGCTCAGTGAGAGAAAACATCGGATTCGGCTGCAATGCAACTGAGGAAGAGATAATCGAAGCAGCAAAGACTGCAAATGCTCACGATTTCGTGATGAGACTGGAGAAGGATACGATACGAGCTGCGGAGAGAAGGGAACACAGATGAGCGGTCAGTTGAGATAATTTACATTTGATTCATTCGAATACCCCCCCCCCCCCATTTTGCCATTTCCGTCGGGTATTTGCGGGCTACGCAGTCAGTATCGAGAGAGGTCAGAGCAATTCAAATAACGAAATGTCCATTTCAGGTGGACAGAAACAACGAATCGCCATAGCTCGTGCTCTCGTTCGTGACCCGTCCATTCTCATTCTTGACGAGGCAACTTCAGCACTTGATAATCAGAGTGAACAAATCGTACAGGAAGCAATGCTCAAGTAAGTACCTGTTCATTGTATTTCTTGAAAATTTAACGCGATAAACTAAATCGATAAATCCATTTCTACAGATGTGCCGTCAATCGTACAGTAATTGTGATCGCCCATCGTCTCTCAACAATCGAAAAGGCCGATCGAATTGCAGTTATTGACAAGGGAAGAGTTGTACAGGTGAGAAAATGGGTATGACTCGAGAAATATCAGTAACTTCAGCTCGGAACTCACAGTGAACTTCTGACAGACACGGAAGGACTCTATTACACTTTAGTTCGAGCAAAGGACACATTATAAGTGTTGAAAGGATTCTACTGTAGATATTAGTTTCTCTCGTTTCATTCGGGTGTGTCACTCCCCTCATCATATCAGTACGAATCTCTCTTCCGGTGATACTCAACCCTTCCAATCGAGTTGTTCGTCTCGCTTGTATATTTCGTTGACTTTTTTTTGCCATTGTCACATTTATTACACTGCTTTAATCCCAATAAAATATTAAATAATTTGATATGACATTTAATGTATAGTCTAAGGCAGAGTAACATACCGAGGCTTCACATCACATCAATGCTATTTATCAACATTCATAAATAAGCACAATAGGTTACTGACAATATAAATGAATATGAATTTAGGAAGATGTCTTTTTGGAAGCAGATTCTTCGAGATTACCTAGTAAACGAGCAATGAAAAACGATGGAATCTTTAAATTATCGTAGTTGGTCTGATGGTCGGAAGGATCTTCTGGCGGTGTGAATACGTTTTCTATCATGCGCATAATAGAGGAAGGAACTCGACAGTAAGGACAAAAAAGGATTCCTTGAGGGTGTTCATTCATCAATTGATATGCGCATGCAGTGCATACAATATGGCCACAACCAGAGAAAGCGGACCGACTGAATGGAATCTCCATACAAATGATAAATTCTCTTGATTTATCCTCGTACAATCGAATGTATTCACTTGAACAACCACAGCATTGATTAATTAGATCTATATCGGCGCAGTTACTGTATACAATGAATAACACCGCATCCGAATGATCAAACGGCCCGTCGTTGTCGAAATTCCGTGGGGGCACAATTGACAATTACGAGGAAATTGTTGACCACACGCAACACTGAAAAGGAGAGACTCATTTTATCGTATGTATACAGTCCTGGCGATTCCCCCAATGAAAACAGGGCGCCCGGGGCGTCCCGGGGCGTCCCCCAGTGTCCCCCGCTTCTGGCGCCTGCAGACATTTTCAAACTGTTTGTCGTATTCAGCGTTCGATTCTGCGTCGATTCATATCAAAGAATCAATTAAATTTTTTAATTATTATTTATATTTTTATTTTTTAAAAAGTGGCGAGTAAAACGATTCGTGCATCGAAGAGTACGCCTTTAGCTTTTTATCATCTGCTGCTGCTGCTGAAGTTTTTGCTAAGTACCGTAGGATGTAGTCCTTGATGCACGAATCGTTTTATTCGCCACTTTTTTGAAAATAAAAATAAAAATAATAATTAATAATTTTAATTTATTTTTTGATATGAATCGACGCAGAATCGAACGCTGAATACGACAAACAGTTTGAAAATGTCTGCAGGCGCCAGAAGCGGGGGACACTGGGGGACGCGCCGGGACGCCCAGGCGCCCTGTTTTCATTGGGGGAATCGCCAGGACTATAATTATATTTGCATGTAATTATTCATACAATTTTATCTACATTTTTCGATTCGTAGAAGTAAAATGTATACCTTCTCACAGATGTTTTTCTCTGTTCGTCAATTACGAAACGTCTGAACTCATTCTTAGATTTGTTAAGGAACATCGGAAGACTCGCATCGAGTGTATCATCCAATCCTTTGAATGATAGAGGACTGATAATCTTCTTCTCAGTGTCAATCTTCATTGGGCGAATCTTCAGCAAATTTTCACGGCGCAGCACAAGAAGTTGACGAGTTGAAAAAGAAATAAACAAAGAACATTCAGATAATCTCAACAATACACACAGTGAGAACCTTTGCTGCTGAAAAAATATTTTCTGAAAAATTTACTGAGATTATCGACAACGCAGACAAAATCAAGCTGAAAGAGTAGGTTGCGATGAAATCTCACTCTAATGGATGCGATGAAATCTCACTCTTTCGCTCGAACTGGGCATCACTTTACTAATGATCTCTACTACAATGCCATATATGGATTCACTCTCATGGCTGGAGCACATCTAGTCTCTATCGGTAGTAACTATTAATATTCATTCATGAATGACATAGATCACCTTGAGGTTCACTTGAAGCAGCAACTCTAGTCACATTCATGATGTATCAAACACAAATTGGAGAGCATATTGTGGTGAGTACACTGCTCGTGAACAATGACACGAAAAATATCAGGAAGTCAACTGGTCGATTCCTCAAATAATGGGCATACTCGGAAAGTCACGCAAGTTTTGCGAGTTCCTTCTACGAAAGACGAAGATTGAAAATGACGGAAAAGTTATCAAACCTGCAAAAGTGAGCAAAACAGAACGAACAGAACCAAGTGGTCATGAAATTTTGGGCGAGATCAATATCCATAATTTGAATTTCACGTATCCCTCGAGACCGGAGAATCCTGTTTTGCAAGTTTGTCAGAACGATAATTCTTGCGTTCAATGACATTATTTTCAGGATCTTTCATTGAACATTAAATCGGGAGAGACTATTGCACTTGGTGGCCCTACCGGAGGAGGAAAATCAACTATTGTGTCTCGAGATTCTATCTACCGGACAACGGAGATATTAGTACTTTAGATGGAATTCCAATCACAGATATCGATCATGAATACTTTCATAAGAAGGTTCGTAGTCTTGCATGAACAACAACGTTATTCAGTCAAATCGGCAGATTTCTTTGGTTCCTCAAGAGCCCGTCCTCTACGATCGTTCTATCAGAGAGAATATCACGCCTGTCACGAGAGAATCGAGCTGAGGATGGGATTGGAGCGAAAAGCGTGAAATGATTTAGCATCAATTTTAGCTACCCCTAGGCATGCCCTAACATCCCTCAAAGTTCCATTGCACAGGAATCATTTTGGAGCTCCCTACACCGGGTCAGTATCCTGGAGCCCCAACTTTGCCCGATAATATCTCAGCTCAGGTGCATTTTGGAGAAAATTTGTTCAAAGAGCAACCCCAGCTATTTTGTCATGCTCTATTGATCTGAACCGGTTAGAAGTCATGAAAGTGCTTCTGAGCTGCGCTACACTCAAGGATGCATAACTCAAAAACTGTCGATTCGCGGGCGCCCAGATTTCACTATGTTATACATCTCGTCGAGCTCTTTCGAATGAGTGGCTGGCGAAAAATATAAAGTCATGGAGACGTATCGTTTACCCCCTCGCAACATTTCCGATCATTTGAAGTAATTTTACTTCATCATTTCACACCCACACCGCGCATTTCAGCGCCCGCGGAATGAAATTAACCATTTGACTTTCATTTTCATTTGTGTTTCACCTTCATTCGAGCTCATATCGTGAAGTAAAATTACTTCAAATGATCGGAAATGTTGCGAAGGGGCAAACGATACGTCTCCATGACTTTATATTTTTCGCCAGCCACTTATTCGAAAGAGCTCGACGAGATGTATAACATAGTGAAATCTGGGCGCCCGCGAATCGACAGTTTTTGAGTTATGCATCCTTGAGTGTAGCGCAGCTCAGAAGCACTTTCATGACTTCTAACCGGTTCAGATCAATAGAGCATGACAAAATAGCTGGGGTTGCTCTTTGAACAAATTTTCTCCAAAATGCACCTGAGCTGAGATATTATCGGGCAAAGTTGGGGCTCCAGGATACTGACCCGGTGTAGGGAGCTCCAAAATGATTCCTGTGCAATGGAACTTTGAGGGATGTTAGGACATGCCTAGGGGTAGCTAAAATTGATGCTAAATCATTTCACGATTTTCGCTCCAATCCCAACAATTCTCATTCTAGCTCGATTCTCTCGTGACAGGCGTGATATTGCATTTGGATGTAATCCAACCGAAGAAGAGATTATTGAAGCTGCAAAGACTACGAATGCTCATGACTTCATTACTTCTCTCGAGGAAGGATACGAAACGAGTTGTGGAGAGAGCGGAGCGAAAATGAGTGGTGGGTTTCCTTTCGATTGAAGCAACGAAGATCTATTGAAGGCGGTCAGAAGCAACGAATTGCCATTGCGCGAGCGCTCGTGAGGAATCCTTCAGTACTTATTCTGGATGAAGCAACGAGTGCATTGGATAATCAGAGTGAGAGAGTAGTCCAAGATGCTATGCAAAGGTTGGAATACTGACGAAAGGGCTGATTATATTAACTATCCATTTCAGATGTGGAATAAATCGTACAGTAATCGTGATTGCCCATCGTCTCTCAACAATCGAAAAGGCCGATCGAATTGCAGTTATTGACAAGGGAATAGTTGTACAGGTCAATTGAATTTCATATCTGCGTCCTAACCAATGAATTCTATGTAAATCGGAAAGCATCGAGAACTAATGAAAGACGAAGAAGGATTGTATTGTTCCTTAGTTAGAGCGAAGGATGATCAATTGATTTGATAAAAGCTTGTGATAAAGATGATGTAAACTGTTTGCTTTTATATATGACAATCAAATAGAATTTAAAGGAGGCGTATCATGAAAAATCAGTTCATGCTCTTGAGATCATGATCCGATTGGAATCCAGAACGATATTAGAAAGCCGAAGTTTGAAAGTTGTACGTCCACTCTGGGACGAGATATCCCCGTCCAAAGTATCAGGAAAGAACAGGGAAAACCCCGCGAAAATTCAAAAATTTTACGCAGCGCCAATGGGGAGGAAGGGAAGGTAGATCAAGAAGGATAGATCGAAAGGTAATCGTTGTCTCGCCCATTATTGATTGACTAGAAAGGGATTTTTCTTTGTTCCCGCAGGTTCTTCCCATCGACAAAAACTGATCTACTCCTTGGCGATTTGCCAAAAGAACCTTGGCAATTTTCCAAATTATTGCAAGGCTCGGCATATCGTTGTAAGAGTCGCAACATTTGAATTTCAAAAGTTCATGATACGCCTCCTTTAATGAAACAACTCTATTCCCGAACATTGACAAGTTGATCTCACAAAATGGGCGGAAGATCAGTTCGATCGTTTGAGTACACAGTGTATCTCAACTGTTTGCAAGATTAGAACAGCCTCTCTCTCTCAGTTGCAGTATGAGCGCCCCTCAGAACATTTCGTTTCTATCCAGAAAAGTATCTGGAATATTACGATCGACCTATGTTCCTCCCGTCTCAGAAGTGGAAATGGCTCCAACTCATAGAATGGATCCCTCTGCTCCGAGAGATACACTCTCACTCAAGTAATCGAATAACCGATTATTGATTGATTGACCATTTCAGATGTCCGTGTGGTTACATAAAACGAGATGTGATGTGTATTGGAGATGCAGTGGATAGAGAACAAAAGGTAGCAGGCATGATTACTTCCTTGTCTACATTATCTGTCTCAGCTATTCCATTTTTGTGGAGGAATCTTCATTCTAATATCTCGATCTACAGTTGAGTGTTCAAGATGTCGAAAGGTACCCTCACTTTATTTTCACTTTTCATTTTATCCATCCCCGATTTAGACTTCTTCTCGTCTTTCCTTTACTTGTCCATTCTGTGCGTTGGAAAGTGTTGTCATTCTGAATAAGCCGATTCGTGGTCAAGCAGTTCAATATTTTCCTCGATCCAAGAATCCTGATCGACCTCCCCTCACAAATCATGGTGCATAAACAACATTCATTCAAATAAAATCTAGCTGCAACCTACCCATCAATAAATTATAACAATCAACAAAATTTCTCACAACAATATTATATCTTATCATAACAAACGCAATAAGTGGCTAAGAAATAATTCCTATCAATAATGCAATGGGGATCATCTCCATAACGAGAGACGTGAGAGACAGAAGAAAGATCGAGAGTAATATGACGAGTGAGAAAATCGAAGATAACCGTCACTTCATAGACTCCTCTGATAAGATTGACGTAGAATGGACCTTTGGACTGATTAACGAACCTTCCTGGAGTCGTTGATAATTTAATTTGATAGTGTGCATGAGATGTCTTCGTTTTTCCAGAGAGATCAGCAACAAAACCATCCTTATCCTTCACATTCTTGTACTTGAGAAGAGATTCTTTGGGAATCAGTCTGAACAATTATCAGTTTCATCTCTTGATTCTTCAAATGACAAAATGTTCATACTTCTTTGCATATTCAATGCTTTTCAGCTGTAGTGGAGAACAAATCTTGAGTTCATCTTTCAATTGAACATTGAATGCTTCCACGATTGCATCGGCTATTTGTGTTGAGAGCTGGGAGAAAATCAGTTCGCAATAATCAGTATGCTACAGTAACCTGTTTATCCTCTACTGTAATCATAGCATCTTTCCAATCGAGACACGTACACCAATGGGGAGCGATGCCGGCCTGATCACAATTGCGAGAGGATGGGATGGGACGAAGGAGGGAGAGCGAACGAGAGCTCACGTCCTAAGAATATGTTGTATTGATGTCAATTAATCATACTGAAGCTGAAAGGCTGATCTCATTTGCAGACCTGCTCCGTGTTCAGATCTGCAGGAAACTCAATAATATCATGGAGTGTCTGGTGAATATCGAAAGGCGAACTGAGACGATCCTTGTTCATTATCAGATTCTCGTACATCTAAATTCTTCTTTACTTTATCTCAATCCAACCCAAACTAACCTTAGCTCCCTCCTTAGTATCTCTCAATGCCTTAGGTAGAGTGAAGGAGTAGAAAGGTAATCTCTCTTCCAATTGTCCCTGATGAGTCTCACGAAGTCTCGCAAATCGATGACCATGGTCTGAGAAGGGAATGTCGATTGAGTTTTAGATTGAGTGACGTACCAGCCATGACAATGAGAATAGTATCATCAAGCAGTCCATCGTCGCTCACGGATCGAAGCCATTCACTGAAGTCGTCGTCGATGAGACCGATCTGTATTCCATAGGATAATTGTGTAGGGCAGAGGAACGAAGGAAATACCAGATTGATATCATCATGAGAGTACACACAATGATGCATTAGACCGAATCGAGGTCTATCCGTGTAGGCATTCATGAATTCACGAATGTATCGAAACCAGTGCTGAAAGGAAAATGCGAAATTATTTTTAGTATTAACATTAACATTATTAACATTATTAACATTCTTCGCTTACCTTATGTTGAATATCAGAACCAACGCACTGTGAGTTCGTATTCCCCATTCTTCCTTCGAGCTGAAACCTCATTTCATGAAATTAAACTCAAATTGTAATCTGACATGCTTGAAATAGGGTCTCGTGTAGTGGTCAGTTGGCGGTGCTCGGAATCCTTTCAGTCGATAGTTCATCATTCCTGAAAATGATCTGAAGTCGTTAGATATCTTCCGCTAGACAGTTGGTCCGAACTTTCTCAACGAAGCAAGAAAGGTCAGTTAGAAGGCCATGCACATCAGAGCTCTCACCTGAACTCTTGATAAATGTGTTATAATCGTAATAGTAAATCGTTAGATATTTGTAAAATTCCTCACCCAGATATGCTTGATCCTCAGCGAATAAAGTGATGTACCCTGCATCAGAGAAGTTTTTCCATATGAATGGATAGACGTCATCGACGTACGAAGATTCGGAGAATCGTTTCCTCAATTTACCATTGTGATACATCAGAATTGACATCTTCTTACCTCGTAAGTGGCAATTCTTCCTCAGTTGCTCCAGTGAGAATTGGAATGAATGCTTGAGGAGTTCCGTCTCCAACGATGTTGTACCCTACATTTTCATCATTATTTTTGTATGGAAATTATGAATACCGTTCATCACGACCGTTCCCAACTCTTCTTCCAGAAATTTCACTGATTTTGGAAGCTTTCGTCTGGAAATCGAAAAATTGTCAGCATTTTAGGTACAACAAAACCTGAAAGTCATTTGGCTGACAGAATCGAATGAGACCATGAGTACACTCCATTTTTTCTTCTCTGAATCCTTCGCTTCTTTCTTCACTTTTTGCAATGATAACAATGGAAATTCCCTGTTCGTTTATTTTATTTTTTCAAACATTTCGTAGTTGACCTAAGTACCAGGTTTTATTCCCGTGTGTGCATTTCACATTCATCATTTCATTTGGAAGTTCCTTTCCAACTTTCAGATCCTCTTGTCTTCCGAGTTTATTTTTCGAATCCGTTTCGAAGGAAATTTCCTGCGTTTTGCACTTGGCATCTTTCCTGTATAAATGTACTTGATCTCTTGCACGCTTCGCACCTCGTTTCTCACTGTTATCACGCTATCAATGCAAACATTCCCACCTTTCGTCAACCAACTGAATCTTCTTATCTTCATCGATATACACCCAATTGGGACCTTTTATACAATTTATCTTCCTAGGATCATGGAAAAATTTAATAACATCCGTCGCATTCATTTCTAATTTGGGAATGTTGCAAGTCTGAATCAAATCGCATCAAAATTCGAAATGTAAGTACATTCAACATACCATCGAACTCTTTTCTTTCTTTGTCTTAGTTTTATCCCTTCTTGATCCATTATCTTGCCCTAATATAGAAATTGTTATATTTGTTTCATTATTATTAACGATTCGAACTGGCGCATGAGACACAATTGCTCGATTTTGATATAAATTACTTAAATTACTCCTCAGAAGTAACTGAAATGAGCAGATCAGATAATGAATAAAAATAAAACGCAGAAAACTCACATAAATTGTAGTTCCAATAATACAAAGGAGAAGAGCATTCCAAAATTTGTGTGGAAGGCGCATGAGAATGAGAATGAGCAAGAAATGGTTGCTTTCCCTGCAAGAAAGGAAGAGTGATTCACCTTCAATTTATATTGCACGGAACAGAATCAGGGAAAGTAGATTATTCATGCAAACTGCACTAGGCGCTCCTATTCAAAATATACTAAAAAAAATGGAGGGAAATACGAAACGAATAATGGACAAAGACATTAGTGAGAGTCCCATCCAAATTGAATCCATCTCAGGATTTGATATTGTCATGGATACTCGAAACGAAATAAATGGAATGGATACACTCGTCTTACAGAGGAAAAAGAAGGAAAGAAGGACCATATCGTTCAGAGCTTAGAGAGAGAAAAAGAGACAGAGAGTGAGAAGCAGACATTGATAAGTCGGTCATCAAAAAGCATCCATTGTCGATTCATCTCATTCCCTCGCCCTCTTCATATCAGAGCCAACTAGAGTGAAATCAAGTACCACCCAGAGTAATAGCCTTGATCAAATGTTCCTGAGAAATCATTGAGATCGCCGATTACATCATCTCAATAATCATTTACTTTTGTTCATGTATTTCTTGTGTTCATTGCAATGCAGTATTGATACAAATATCTTTATATCTACAGACAGTACTCCTAACTGTGATCGTATTCTTCTCCATCTTAGTGAACTCTAGCTCTTCTTCTGTATCCCTGAGAGGCGGGTTCACTCTTGACTTCGAATGATCTTGAAGGGCATGGGCAATAAGCAGCATCAGCACCAGGAAGACCATCTCCTCCAGCCGGTCCTTCGATTCCATCCTGTCCAGGGGCTCCTGAAGGGAAGAAATTGACTACCGTATCCCCTCTATCCCTTGATTCCCCTCAACATACCATCATGTCCATTGGGTCCAACAGGTCCTTGAGGTCCGGGTGCTCCCTTCTCTCCCTTTGCTCCTCTAGGTCCAGCCTTTCCAGTTCTTCCAATCTTTCCATCCTTTCCAGGTTGCCCGGGAGCTCCAGCTCCTCTCTTTCCATTTCTACCGGGTGCTCCAGGTCTTCCATCCTTTCCATCTCTACCATCTTCTCCCTTATCTCCTGCTTCTCCTTGGATTCCATTCTCTCCATCTTTACCAGCTTGTCCATCCTTTCCATCATCTCCATCCTTTCCTGGTTCTCCAGCCTCTCCATCAACACCAGTAGGACCGGGAGGACCGGCAGGGCATGAAGTGCATGCACTTCCACTCTCATATCCATTACCAGACGATGAAGTAAGAGTTTCAGCGAGAACAGCAAGACCAGATTTACCATCCTTTCCTGCTTCTCCCTCTTCTCCATCATCTCCAGGGGATCCTGAAGGAAGTGTGGATTAGACAAGAGATCAAAGATCAATTCGGAAATGGGTAGATCAAAGATCAATCTAAATACCGTACCGGGAAGTCCGGGAGGTCCAGCGGGTCCCTGGGGGCAAGTGTTCGGTCCAGCAGCGCATCCACATGATCCAGCTGATCTCTTTGATCTTCCGAAGATTGCCTTGACATCGACTGAAGGTCGGTTAACCGCAATCATATCAGTCCACGCTGAGTTCGAGATCATCTGAAAATTACTTATTAGTAAACTAAAAACGCCAGCTGTTGATAAATCACTGGCAAGTAGTCATTACAAATACTTTATATTCGAAAAATTAGTCGATAAAAGAAGAAATATACCTTGAACTCATTCAGATCCATCATTGCATCATCGTGGAAAGTGGAGATGTCATTGACCATCACACCGAGGAATCCAACGATTCCAATGAGAGCCGCGCCCGAAAGCTGCAAATGAATGGATTAGGCTACGATGACGAAATATTTGATTTGAATAGACTATCCAAACGGTCAATAACAATGTTGGATATCGAAAGGAACTAGGAGTAAACATCAACTTACGACGGTGGCGAATTGTACGGTTCCTCTGTAATTGGACATGGAGCTCATGGCTGAACTGTCTGTCCTTCCACTCTCAATCTTCCCTTATAAAGGCGTCGATGATTACAACGAACGATCGTTTTTGTCTCGAGGAATGAGAGTGCACCTCCTTCTCCCTCCTTCACTTACTCTATTTCTATTCATTATCTCGCTTACCCATCTAACCCATTGTTTCTCCTCTTCCCTTGGAGGTCGAGAGAAAGGTGTGACGCATTTTACAGAACACTCGCCTTTGTTTGAACCTCATGACGAAGAACTTGGAATGTTTGGGTATTTTGGCATGATTCTTGATTTTCCAAACAACACTCCCCCTAAAATTCTAGCATTCTCTTGCATCCTCTCTTGCAGACATATTGCAATCCACTTCGCACTTGCGTCTCTAGAGTTAATCATGCACGCATTATCCAGACACGAAGAACTTTCGAAATAATTGTCCATCCGGATAACCTTCTCCTTCTCATGACTCATCATGATCTTCCTCCATGACATCACTTCTCCTCATCCCGATCAATCTCGTCATTCTCAATGGAGATCTTCCTTCGTTGTCCTTGATCGAATCACAATTCGCCCCCACTCTCTTTTGTCTCTCTCAGTTACACTCTCCTCTCTCTCTCATCTCATAACGAAGAACGACCTCCAGAGAGGTGAGAAAAACAGTTTGAACGGGAACATCCAATGGGTACAATCAATTATGATAGTATGTTCCACTCATTTATGCGTTACTTTATCGCTCGATAATTTATACATTCTCTGATCTACAGATTATTTTAGATGAAGTATTTCTCATCCTCAGAGGCGTTGTAGGTGTAGGGAATCTGGATGCCGTGCCTTCAATTAACTAGTTAAATTGAAAATTAGAAATGTAATTCACTTCTCCATCCTCCTCTTGTCTTGCTTTCCGTATGGTCCGTGCTTTGACTTCACAAACCACAATTCGTCTTCCACTGATTCCTGCAGTATTTCAGTCACATTTTTCCAATTAATTGGTTAGACGTTCGAAATGCTCAGTGCATAGTTTTGTCTAACAACTCACCGTAGACGCGACAATTTGATTGTATCTAAGATGAGTTGAATTGAACACTCTCAACATTCCAATTCCGTAGTTCGAAGATCGGAAGGCAGACCACGGCTCTGGTTTCTCTATGAACGGATCGACGTTCTCACGACAACCCTGATGATCGATTGAGATTGATTACGGTAGACTACCGTATCACTCACTGCAGATCCACTGACAATGTGAACAGGGGCTGGAGGATCGACATAGGGAGCATTCGGACCAGTGTACACCTGAGGAATCAGGATTGACTTATATGTGGTGGTCTATCGTCATACAGTTCTATTGAATACAGGGTATAGTCTCTCATAAGAGTGTTCATGGGCGAAGAAGAGAAGATCGACTCCCTCTTCATAGAAAAGCTTCTCAAGAGCGTATGAGTGAATACCCGGCATCCCTGTTCGCACCTAAAATTAATGATATTCATTATCTAGAAATATTGAAAGAGAAGCACTCACAATCGATTCATATTTCGTGCAGTCATCACTATCGAAATCTGAACAGTACATCGGTCGATGTCCCATTGCAATCACCCATGGAACTGTGTCACGATTAGCATTCGCTTCCTCATTTGATGAATATTTATCATTCACAAATGGATTTTTACCTTGAGATCCTTCTGAAGCCATTCGAATTGTCTCCTGATCAATTCGTATCCGTAATCAGTGTAGAAATAAACTTCAGTAGAGAAGGAAATGAAGTGAATCTTATCCAGATCGTAGCTGAAATAATCAACATTCTACCCATGCTCATGATCGGAAAATAATCAACCTATAGAAGATGGGATCTCCTCCATTCGGTGGTGTGAATCGATGGAAGTAATGGGTGAAGTTATCAGCTGCTTCATGATTACCAGGGTCGGCTGATAGGCAACGTATGCTGCTGCGGACTGAAAAAATATTTTCTTCGACCGATTCGGATTTTTTTGTTGCAAAAATGACCTCAATTTGTCTGAAGAATTCATCGCCAACTCGTCCGTTGTCGGTGTTGAGATCATACCCGTAATCACCTGTCAATGGGAATGATAAGACAGAAAACGAGGAATTGATCGACTCAATGCACTCATGAATTGACAATCTATAGATTCTCATGAGAAAAGAAAACCGCCGTACCGACATGATGAATGAGATCGATATCTCCATCCTGAACCATTCTCTGTATCATTCCCATTGATCGAGCATTCTCATTGCCCATGTCACCGTAGAAGGCGATTTCGTAGCTGAAAACAGGTTAGTGATCAGGAAACAATTTATCGATTCCTCTAAACTTCTTCGATTTTTGGTATAGGCAATAACCACTCTGAATGTCCTGTGGAGTGGGGAATGAGAATGATAGGTAGGGGATGCTCTGCGAGAAAAGGATGGGCCAAAAATCGAAAAAAGTACCAATTCCTCACCCTCCATCCTCTCTCGGCTTCATGAATCGAAATTCGTAGATGGAAGACCATCCTCGATGCGAACCAACACGATATCCTGGAGTGGCAGTTATAGAATCAAGAGATCAAAGATCAACTGACGGAAGATATCTCCCGGTTTATCCTCATCGTCATCAAGAACAATCTTCACTCTGCTTACGTATCGCGATTTCTTACCATCCTGAATTTTAGTTTATTTTTCGAGCTAACTATATTTGTGAAGCGGACCTTGAAGAATGAAATCGTCCCCTTGACAAATCTTCCCATATTTCTCCCTTCCTTCGTATTTCCATACTGAACAGTTGCCTCCAGGACATCATCGAAAGTCATCCATGTCACCCAGTACGCATTTGGGCCTGAGATCAAAGATTACGAGGAAAGATCAAAGATCAACAAACCAGCCCAACTGAGATGAACTTGTTCCGGTTGAACATGGACTGGACCCCAATTGGGATCGTCACGAATGGCCCAATGGGGAGTTCTGAACATGTTGATATTCTACGACAAAATAGATGAGATTGGACCTTTTTTCGTGAAGAAATCTTCTGATTCCATCCTTCACAGTTGCTTCGATTGTGATGAAGAGAAGAAAGAGAAGAAGATTCTTCATCGATTAACTCGTCTTCCTACAGAGTAAAAGAGAGAGAAGAGAAATGTTGTTATCGATGAATGAGACTGATAAGAGTCGTGACCCTATCCAATGAGAGAGAGAAAGAGATGGACAGTGCCAGTACATCAGCTGATATTTTCTTTATCGGGCATTTATTGCTGAACATTTCGTTTTCGTCTCAATTTTGTATTTTCTTATCGTCCAAATATTTTTAATATTTTAGTATTATTTTATCCGTATCAGATAGATAAGGGCTTTCTTTATCTTCATTTCTTCATCTTCTCTCAATCGTTTCAGACTAGTGATTATTTCTCTCATTTCAATGAGGCGTAGTGTGATTGTGTATTGAACCCCTTCTTATAGATACATCAATTGAATGCCCCCTCCCCTCTTCTTCCTCCAGTCTAGACTGAACTATTCCCCTCTCACAACATGGCAGACAGAGAGTACATTTCCCTTCTGCAACCTCTCCCTCTCCCCCCCCCCTCCCCCTCCCCCCCTCCCTCCTCTCCCGAAAGGGCATGTGTCCTTCTACCCCCTCAGGCAACATTGAGTGAAGAGAGAGAGAAGAGAGTGCAGACAGATAGAGAAGAGCGAGAGATCACTCCCGATCGAGAGAGTTGTAATGAGAGAGGCGATCGCCTGAGAGACTGTGGCGACAGTGGAGAGTGAAGAGAGTGAGGGTCAAGGGAGAGATCACAGTGAATGGAGAGAGAACAGAGAAATAGAGAGAGATGAGAGAGTGTTCGCGATTGAGAGATCAGTCTCGGTACCGGGTGGCGCGATTGAAGAGAGTGAAGAGAGAGAGAGAGAGAGAGAGAGAGAGAGAGAGAGAGAGAGAGAGACCATTGGTTCCCTCATCTACCCTTTCCCCCTCAGGGCTCAAAGAGTGCTTCTCTCCCTTCTCCTTCTTCTAAATTTAGGGGCCACAAGCTCCGCCCACTTTGCTCGGACACGATCTCGCCCAAAAGCGAGACGGGGAGGGCACAAGGTTCTTTCTCAACCAAATCGCTCGTTCTCAATTGCTATGGATAGCTACTAGTGTCCTCTATTGATTAATCACTATTCAAAATTTGCCTACCATCACTAAGTAGATCAAAATTGGACTTGAAAGAAGGGAATAGGGTGTTTCTAGGTGTTCCAGTATGCAAATTATGTTTGAATAGCGATTTTCTGACTAATTCGAATATTTTAGGAATTTTAGAATTTTTTTCAGATTTTTAGCATGCTTCCCCGGCTTGTGCCTTTTGGGCGGGGAGAGGCGAGCGGGAGGGCGGGGGGAGGGAGAGAGACACACGCAAATTAGGCTCCGCCCCCTTCCCTCTCGTCTCGCCTCTCCCTCCTCTTCCCCAGTGCGATGCGCGCGTACTTCTCGGGCTCTAGCGCGCCTCAGAGAAAAGATATCGACAAACGGTAAAAATTATAATGATATTGGGACCACGAGGGATAGTTTGAACACAAATTTCACCCTATTGTGCAGAATCGGCTATCTGCGTTGTGGCCCCTATCTAAATTAGCATATTCTAATCCTCTTCCATCCATTTTCTTGATGGACTAAGTATCCTCTTTCTCCTTCTTTTCTCCCATTCAATCTTAACCCAAATCCATCTCTTCCTTCTTCTTCCAATTCCCCTTCTTCTCCTTCCATCCGATCTCAAAGGTAGTTTCTCCTTCCTTCTCCTTCAACTAATCATCAAACTGTCTCATCTTTCCCGCCCAAATTTCCTTCTTTTCTTTCTTCTCCATCTTTCTTCCACCTTTTTGTCCATTTACCTTTCCTACCCGTCTCCTTCTAAATGTCGTTCAATCCCTCGTTTTAACCTTAGTCTTCCCTTTTTCTCTTTAACTCTTTCAACCTTCTTTGATCTTCTTCATTCAATCCTTTAATTGATCTCCTTCTCATTCCCTCAATCCAACTTTTTTATGACCCTAATTTCCGGTCTCTTTCTTTCTTTCTCATCCAACGAGATCATAACTATAGATGAAATAGTAGATCACGAGTCCCATACCATCCCTCCCCCTCCATCTCTCCTTCCACTAACCTGTTTCCTCCTCCTTCAATCCAGCTGACACATTGAATCTCTTTTTGTCTGCACTTGTGTGTTATTCTCTGAATGGAACTCCTTTCCTAAACAAGTTCCCTCCTTCCCTCAGGGTATCCTCTCTCTTCTCTCAGTAGTTGAAACAGTTTTACACTATTCGTGTCCTCTAACGGGATGGAAGAGAAGGGATAGATCCGGTCATTTCACTTTCACTCTTTCGTCCTCTATTCTCCTCTCTCTCTGATCTCTCTCTCCCCTCTCTCTTCTCCCCTCAGGGGCACAAATAGTTCCCTATCAGTCGATAGTTCCCTCATCTCTTCCTTCCTCTTCAACCCTCTTGAAGTTCTCCCTTTGCATAAGTAATCTCGAATAAGGATTCCTCTCTCTCCTGATAATGTACTTTTCCACCCCCTCCCTTCTTCCTTCATCCTCCTTCTCATCTATCGTCATCCTTCCCCCTCTCTATTCTCTCCATCTTCTCTTCTTTCCTTCAGTCGCAATCGTCATCTATATTTATCCATCCTTCGCTCTCTTTTCTTCCTTTCGCTACTCTTCTTCTCTGTCACTCTCGCCCTCTTCACTCGCCTTTCCATACCCTCAGGCTATCCCCTCCCCTCCCTTCCCCTCCCTCCTCCCTCTCCGTCTCTTCCCGTTTCGAGGGAAGGAGAGAGTGTGTATGCTTACGTCGATATTCGTATAGCGAGTGAAGAGAGAGAGAGAGAGATCTCTTCTGGAGAATAGACATCGCGATGACTCCTCCCCTTCACTCGCTCGCTTCTCTCAACCAATGACGTCTTCTGACTCCGCCCTCTTTCGCGCTTAGCTCCGCCCCCCTTTAGTCGCGACGTCTTCAGTCGTCCAGCTTCTTCCCTTCTATTGCTTCTATCTCTCCCTTACTCTGTCTTCTCTAATCTCTCTTCGATCTCCACACTCTCTCCCTTCACTCTATTCGATTACACTTTCAAACTGCTTGCTTCCCCCTCTATCCCCTCAGGCGATTTCCCCCCTCCTCCCCCTCCCTCTTCCCCTCCCTCCCCCTCTCTAGCGACTTTCCTCGAAACGAGTGAGAGCGAGACGAAATCGCAAAAAGTCGCCCCTCTCTTTCTCCCTCCTCCCTCTTCTACTGCACTTTTTGCATGGCTAAAGCTCCCCTTCATCCTACCCTCCTCCCTTCTCATTTCCATCAATGCTCTTATCTCCTATCACTCGTATCATTCTCTCTCCTCATCATCATCTTCATCATTCTCTTGCAGGTAATTCATCCGTCGGAGAGGATTCTTCGTCTCTTTCCTTCTCGGGGAGATTCGATATTCGGCATGGAAGCAGTCTCTCATTAGGACTCGTCGAATGGGAGGACTTCATTATCATCATCCTATGTCCTTCCTTCTCTTCCTCTCCGACAGAGTGTGATTGAGTAGAATGATCAGGTAATATCTCCTTCCATCTTCTTCATTCCTTCATCCTCCCTCTCTTCCAGATCCATCATCTCTCATCCTCTCATCTCTTCTCTACAGGCGCTTTCAGACGTGTAGCTGGACAGGAATCGCTGCTTCAGTTGCAGACCGCGACGCGACACGCGACGCACGCGACTGGGACGCGACTTCCGCGGCGACCGTCGGCCCCTTACTGTATATAGACTCTCCCCTTTCTCCCCCAGAGTTACAACAGATATTCTATTTATTATCTCTCTCCTTCGATGAATGTCAGACCAGTGAGCGTAGCAGTTTCTAGCTAGGATTCTTCTTCTCCAACCACGACCCCTCTCTCCTCCTTCCTCCTCCTTGTCTTTCCCTACCCCATCCCCTTCCTCGTCTTTCATTCTCTACTCATAGTCTCTCGATCAGAATGGCGTTCTGTCTGTCTTCGACCGGTCAAAACGGGTTAGGCACACGACGCGGACACTCAAGCGAGTGAGACGGATTGACGCGACTCAAGCGGACGCGTCTACTTGGTCGTCAGAGGGCGCACATGGCAATTGTCCCTTAATATATGCCAGTGATGACCAAGTGACGCGTCGCATGCGGATAACCGTCTCTCACGCGTCCAAAGCGTCACGGACGAAGTCAGACATCGCATTCATTCGAATTCAGTCATGAGTTATAATTATGCCCCAACTCGAATCTACCGTACTCCTTCCTTCGTCTCGAGTTCCTACAGTAATATGGCTCTACCCAGCAGCTCAGTCTGCAGTCTGGTACTATACTCTCACTCGGTCCCATTCTCTCTACCTTTCCCCTCTTTCAATCTACCGTATACCTTGTCCCTGTCTTTCGACCAGCCTTCCCACTGCCTTCAGTCACTGATCTCCTCTATCAGTTGACATCGTCTCTCTCCCTCTCTTTCCCTCCCTCTCACCACCATTTCTTTCGACGTTCAATCCACTGTGTTGTAATGAAGTCTCTCGACTTCCTCTGTCCCATAACCGAATACAATAAAGAGCAATCCATCCACAGTTGCCATTATCCTTCACACTGAGTACGCACATCAAGAGATCATTCAACAATGGAAATGACAGGTAGAGAGGAGAGATTGAGAGAGGCAACAGTGCAGAAAGTAGCCAGATTAGTGTTGTCACAATGAAAAATTCTCTTCATTTCGCCTGCTCCCTCGTCACTCTGACCGATGAAAGAAAATAAGGAATAATGAGACTGATTCTTCATTTGTGATACACAGACAGTTTACAGCAGGAATTGTGTTTATTCTCGATATAGTTAGGTGTATTGATTCGACCATTCGATTGTCATCGTTGATTAGACATCAGGAGTCGATTGTTTCGTCGTTGTCTTCGTTTTGACTGTAGTCTGTCCTGTGATGGACGTCCCTCCTGTCTTCGTCGTCCCTTCCCTCTTCCTCCTTCTTCTCTCCTTCTTCACTTCGATAGGAGGATCCTCTGGTTCACCTTCAATTCATCCTTCATCTTCTTTCTCTTCCCCTCTCTTCACTTACTCTCTCCGAAAGACACTCCAAACTCGGCCTGATACTTCTCCTTCTCGTAAGCGATCGCTCGTTGAGCACTGAACTCCTCCGATTAGAGAGGAGGAAGGGAGGGAGAGGGGGGGGGAGGATAGAGAGGAAGGGAGGGAGGGGGGAGGAGGGAGGACGACTGACTGACTTTCGAAGAGCGATGAGTCCTCCACTAAAGACTGCAGTTGCAATCAGAAGGAAGATAACGACCATTGTGATATTGATAATGAGACGAGAACGAGATCTCTGAAGAAAACGGATCAATTACATCAACAACATTGATAATAATCACGTTTTCAGGAGTATCGTCATCCCCCTGAATTCCATCTGCTTTTTCCCTCTCGTAAAGGCACCTTTTCAGACTAGCATTGACTGTGCCAATCTGAAACAGGTATAGATATCACCCTTAATAGCACTATTTTTTCTGTCACCTGACAGTTCTTCTCACAATAGTACTCATTATTTGGCCGATCACAAAATGATTTCGGCGGCTTCGCTAATTGTTTGAATTGAGCGTTGAATACCACTGCAATTCACTTTTGAATAATCATCAAAGTAATGGTCGGTTACAATTGTTCTCTTTCTTCACACGGGTGAACACGCAGAAAGGGTTTTCATTGCTGCAAAATTCGTGCGTGAAGTGAAAAAAACAAAAAGGCTCACGGAGTAGTCTTGTAGAAGTAATGATAGGTCTCCCAGCATTGAAAGAGAGACACTAAAATGAAAACGATCATTTTCAATCAGATAATCATCCGAACCGTTACAATTCTTAGCGTGAATTTCTTCCGGACTTCTCTGTAAAGAATAAAAAAGTTACGCAGACTCTTAATGCGAACCCACATCACAATTATCGCCATAGCATATGAATACGAAGGATTGAGTGGTCGAATTGACTGATCTGCAGTGATTCCCTGACTCTGATGAAGATTGGATTGACAATGAAGAAGTACGAGTAATAGATCCTAAATGAAGAGATAGTCAATGTAAGTAGTCTGATGAGATCGATAACCATTCACTATTTGAATCGTCACTGCACAGGCTGCTGCTTTCCTGAAAAGATCCTGTTTATCCTTCCTTTCGAATGACTGATAACTCACTGAAACTCCGGGCATTCTAGATCTTGACTATTGATAATGTATCCAATATCGTTACATATAATGGTCTCTGAATCGATTATATTTGTCATGATACGACTGTTTCGCCCACGTTCTTTGTAGGTATCCCGTATTAGTTTCTCATCCGATCGCTCCTGAAATTTTACTGAACGATTCGGAATAAGATCTAATCTCACATCACATCCATCCTCATAACAGAATATCTTCACACTCGATCCATCCAATCCACAATCTTCATTATTATTCGTTTTGACCATCTTCCCACTTTCGCTTTTGTCTCGATGCCATTCATCTACTGAAGATATATCATGTCTCAATACAGTTCCAAACATAATTAATATGTAGTTTCAGGATAGATATTCACTTCTGTTTGATGCGGTTGAAGGCCGTTTGAAAACGATCGTGCACGCGTCAAATGTATCATTTGTATCTTCTCTCTTCTGAACTTTGCCTCCACATTTTAGTACATTTGTCAAATTACATCTTCTCGCAGCAGTAATTGCATCCACCTGCGAACGATTGAATTATAATTAATGAAAAAGTATCTACTTTCATCACCTCGCATTCATTCTTATCGCAGAAAACACGGAATTCAGAAGCAAGTTTTTCACACTTTTTCAAGCCATTTTTTATTGTACGTGGTACGACTTTTGAGAGCTCGAATACATCGCCTAAAAAGAGCTTTGATCTCCGCAGCATAAGTCCTTCTTCTTCTTTTTTTTTTGCTCACCACCAAATTTGAATGAATGCATGCACACGACTTGTCCATCATTACTTTGGCACTGTTCGAGGTCCGTTTGAGGGAGAGGAATCGATTCTGTATTCCGTTTACAATGGAAACTATTCACCACTTCTTTGCATCCTCAATGACGTCATGATTACATGAAGATACGATGGATATAACAAACTCAATGCGAGAGAAAGAACGACAATTGAGAAGAATGGAGATAATTGGAGGATCATCGAATAGAGACGACGACCGATGGAGAAGAAGAATGAAAGAGGAAATGAGGAGTGGGTGGAGAGAGGAATTGAATGAGGGAACATAAATATGGAAACTGTTTCATTTGCAATGGAGGTTCACGAGATCAAGAAAACAATATTTATGGATCTTTCGAAAAGAATTGAATGGTCGAAAATGCAGTATCTTCGTGCAGCACAAGGGCCATCTCGCAGACGAATGGAAATCATCCATAACAATTGGATGTGTACCTCAAGAAAATCCGCGTTATTGACTAGAAGAGAGAATATATATTGTGAACGAGATGCAATCACAACTTCAATCTTCTTCTTCTTCTTCCATGATTCTCTCTGTAGTTTTTGAATATATTCTGTCTGTGCTGAAACAACAAATAAATATTTATATCTAGTTTGATTTTTAAAATCCATTTTATCTACAGGAATACCGGTCGTACAACACGTCAATGATTATCAACAATGAAGAAAGTGAACGATTACACGAAGTGAGAGGAGAGAATAGATTCAATCTTGTTCATTTTCTGTTTTCCCTCGAATATCACAGCCAATTCCTTCTCGTGTCTTCTCATCCAATCCTGTTCTGTCTTCGCCCTATCGAGAACTGAATCGAATGAAGATATGGAAGAAGCACTCTTCTTCGATGATAGGAATGATTCCAACTGAAAGATCAAAGATAAGTCACGTAAGAGATGGACAGAAGGGTACCTTATTAAGTCTCCTTTCAGTGTGCACTCCCATTCCCTTGATGACTCGAGTCAATGAAAATTGATGGTCGCCCAGACTGAGATTGTCGATAAACCATTCTGAATGAGAAACAAGTTCAACTGACCTCCTCATAATTCGTGCCCATTCATTCGTGAGATAATCTTGCATCACATAATCGACAACTGTATTATGTTCGAGTGTGATTAGCAGTTTGGAGAGATACGATACACCGGGGGAAGTTCCGTTGAGAAGAGTTGTTGAGAGGAGGCTGAATGGAATTGATATTTCAGATTCGGATAAGTTACTGACCGTTTGATAATAGCTGTATCTCTGGAGCATCCGAGGGATTGGACTAGTCGACTCTGAAAGGGCCGAATGAGTGAGAGAAACGAAGGAACGGCCTACCTTCTCGTAACTATTCTTCTCTCTCTCAATCAATTGTTCTACTCTTTCTACAGTACTCTCGTGAGCACGTGCCACTCCCTCGCAATAAACAGAAGTGCGAAGAAGGGGAGGAACTCTGGAAAGGGCAGTGTACTGGGGGAATGAAAGCAAAGACCAACTTGGAGCATTCACTGGCAGTCTTGTCATTCACATCGATACAGGGAGCAACAAATTGATCATTGAATATTTTATTCAGTCTTCCGGATGCATCACCCACTCCGTATGTACGTGAGAACATAACGACACGATACAGGAATTCACTGAATTTATGAGTTTGTTGAATTTTCGAAATTCCATCTCACCTGTAATCCAAGTGTTCGTTCTTCGTGCTATCCACTCTACTCCAATCCAATTTCGCGTAGACTTTAGCTACTCGAGCCTTGATGTATTCCTTGAAAAAATCAGTAGGAAAATTATTTAGTAAAAATAATAAAACCTTGCGTGTCTTACCCTTGCGTGTTCTCCCTCAGGTCTATCTCTGTACATTCCAAGGATGTGATCGAATCCAGTGAGTGCTGCTCTCCAAGGGAGATGATTCCTCTTGGTCGAGATATTCACAGAGGATGAACACTGTCTGGAAATTAAAATGGAATTGAAGAAACGATAGAATGAATAACTGACCTCATACTCGATATCTCCTGCGAACGCGAGAGCGAATGCATCAGAGACAATTCGAGCACGACCGATCTCGGGAATCGACTGAAGAGTAGAAATCTAACGATTGACAAAGGAGGAGATAACCTTGTGATTGTTCTTGAACGTTTCAATAACTTCCTTCCATCCTTCTCCATAATCAACTCGATAAAAACCAAGTGCATCAGTATTCACAAGGAGAGTCTGTCCACTCTTTACGGGCAATCGAGTCATTTCGTGCAACCAATTCATCTCTTTCTTCTCTCCATCAATGGAATACCACACGGGGATGTCCCATTTGAACCAGTATCTGAGATGGATTCATTGAATTCTTGTCTTCAGTGACGGAATCACTCGGACACTTACCGTGCATTTCTGAACTCAGCCTTCTCCTCAGTGACGTTACTCTTCTTGAATCGATTCTGTCTCAATTCCACCTCATTCTCATTAACTCGCACAACGTGAACAGTGGGGTATCCCATCTAAAGGACCCTCTTCGTTTTTTTCCCGCTAAGAAGAAGGAATCTAAACCTGTGTGATCCAGTTCTGTGCAAATTGATTGACGTCGAGTTTCTCTCCGTCCCATGCAGAAACCTAAAAAGATAAGGATGACGGGAGATAGGAGGTAATGGGAACCTTCTCGGGAAGAACTTCGTCGAATCCTCTGAATAGATCCTTCGACGTTGCGGATCCGTACATATTTTGGTTCAAGTATCTCTGAAATTGATTTCTGTTTCAAGAGCTGGTACACAAATAACGAAATAATTAGTCCTAACCTTGATTCCTTCCTTGAAGTGATCCTCTCCAACAATTGCTTCGATCATTCGAGCAATGCATGCACCCTTGAAACGAGGGTTGAGAGGGAATACTACAAATCTGAATTCGAACCTTAGCGTACGTGATTCCATCGAAGAGTGAGGTGATCTCGCGGGGTTTCTCTACTCTGGAAAATAGATCAATCTTTCAAGGTCGTGAAGCTTGCCAACTTGAAAGAAATGGGATGGGATGTAGCAGATCCATCAATGGCCATCGATCGCTCTATGTGGTAGAATGCAGAGGAATCTTTCTGGAATCATCATCTGATTTACTCAGTTATTCTTGATAGCTCACTGAATTCATTGTTCCATCAGTGACCATCTGAGGTCCTTCGATAGCATAGAAGACAGCCAATCCCTCGTTGAGCCACAAATCGTTCCACCTGAAATAATCCCATCGGGGAAGGAAGAGGAAGGGAACGTACCAAGTCATGGTCACGAGATCTCCGAACCATTGATGGGACATCTCGTGGGCGATCGTTTCCAGTACCTCAAACATTAAATCGGGACTATTGCGAGAAACTGGGTGCCTTACAATCTTCTTATCCGTCAGAGTGTTCACTGCGGGGTCGAACAAAAGTTTCTCTTCTCTGAACATGAGTAGTCCCCAATTTTCCATTGCTCCGGCCTCGAATCGAGGAACGGCGAAGATATCTGAACAAACGAAGTGTGAATAGTTACCTCAAGATTCTGCTGAACCTTGTTTCTCAAGTGCGTAAGGGATATCGTAATACTTCTCGAAATGATCGAGTACTTTCGTCGCTCCGTCAAGAGCGAGAGAAGTCTGATCGAGTGCCTCGGGACGAGCCCATAGACGAATCTGAGAAGGGAAGATTATAATATCATTCATGCTAATTAGAAGAAATAACGGTGAAAATTTCAAATAGTAATGAAAGGAGAAAGGAACGATGAAAGGAACATCTGACTAATTAGATCTATACCTTCTTTCCACTACTCGATACTTTCTCATTGTATCTGAACTCAGAAATGATGACAGCGAGAAGATAGGAAGACATTGGAGGAGTCTCCTTGAAGGACGTTGTGCGCCATCCACTGCAATTACCTTTTCACTTATTTATCATTACCAGTCTCTCATAATTGCTCTAGCGAAGGAAATCTTACCCATTTTCCTGTTCAGTTTCGATGATTCCATTGGACGAGGCAGTCGACTTGGCGGGATGAGTGATCTGAACAGAACTCGATCTATTACAACTAGGGCAATTTCGGACTTTCTTGTCCACAGATTCGAGCGCATTGATTGGATTAGTGAGAGAGCGAGGGGAGAGAGGAGACTAATCCAATTGGAGAGAGTCGACTCCACTCATTCTTCACCTCGCGCGCATAAGTAAGCGGTTCGCGAGCGTCCGAAGGACGCTCGTCTATTACAACTAGGGCAATTTCGGACTTTCTTGTCCACAGATTCGAGCGCATTGATTGGATTAGTGAGAGAGCGAGGGGAGAGAGGAGACTAATCCAATTGGAGAGAGTCGACTCCACTCATTCTTCACCTCGCGCGCATAAGTAAGCGGTTCGCGAGCGTCCGAAGGACGCTCGTCTATTACAACTAGGGCAATTTCGGACTTTCTTGTCCACAGATTCGAGCGCATTGATTGGATTAGTGAGAGAGCGAGGGGAGAGAGGAGACTAATCCAATTGGAGAGAGTCGACTCCACTCATTCTTCACCTCGCGCGCATAAGTAAGCGGTTCGCGAGCGTCCGAAGGACGCTCGTCTATTACAACTAGGGCAATTTCGGACTTTCTTGTCCACAGATTCGAGCGCATTGATTGGATTAGTGAGAGAGCGAGGGGAGAGAGGAGACTAATCCAATTGGAGAGAGTCGACTCCACTCATTCTTCACCTCGCGCGCATAAGTAAGCGGTTCGCGAGCGTCCGAAGGACGCTCGTCTATTACAACTAGGGCAATTTCGGACTTTCTTGTCCACAGATTCGAGCGCATTGATTGGATTAGTGAGAGAGCGAGGGGAGAGAGGAGACTAATCCAATTGGAGAGAGTCGACTCCACTCATTCTTCACCTCGCGCGCATAAGTAAGCGGTTCGCGAGCGTCCGAAGGACGCTCGTCTATTACAACTAGGGCAATTTCGGACTTTCTTGTCCACAGATTCGAGCGCATTGATTGGATTAGTGAGAGAGCGAGGGGAGAGAGGAGACTAATCCAATTGGAGAGAGTCGACTCCACTCATTCTTCACCTCGCGCGCATAAGTAAGCGGTTCGCGAGCGTCCGAAGGACGCTCGTCTATTACAACTAGGGCAATTTCGGACTTTCTTGTCCACAGATTCGAGCGCATTGATTGGATTAGTGAGAGAGCGAGGGGAGAGAGGAGACTAATCCAATTGGAGAGAGTCGACTCCACTCATTCTTCACCTCGCGCGCATAAGTAAGCGGTTCGCGAGCGTCCGAAGGACGCTCGTCTATTACAACTAGGGCAATTTCGGACTTTCTTGTCCACAGATTCGAGCGCATTGATTGGATTAGTGAGAGAGCGAGGGGAGAGAGGAGACTAATCCAATTGGAGAGAGTCGACTCCACTCATTCTTCACCTCGCGCGCATAAGTAAGCGGTTCGCGAGCGTCCGAAGGACGCTCGTCTATTACAACTAGGGCAATCTCGAATTTCTCGGCGACAGATTCGAGCGCATTAATTGGATTAGACGAGAGAGGAGAGTAATTCAATTAGTGAGAGTCGAATTCATTCTTCATTCTTCGCATTCGAGGCGATCGCGAGCGGCCGTAGGCCGCTCACTAGGCGAGCGTAGCGAGCCTCACTGCAGCCGAAGGCTGCATGCCACCCGCAGGGTCTAGCGCCCGAAGGGCGCTAGTCTATTACAACTAGGGCAATTTCGAATTTCTTGTGGTCAGAATCGAGCGCATTGATTGGATTAGACGAGAGAGTGAGGGAGAGAGGAGACTAATCCAATTGGGGAGAGTCGAGTCCATTCATTCTTCGCCTCGCGCGCATAAGTAAGCGGTTCGCGAGCGTCCGCAGGACGCTCACTAGGCGAGCGTAGCGAGCCTCACTGCAGCCGCAGGCTGCATGCCACCCGCAGGGTCTAGCCTCCGAAGGAGGCTAGTCTTTTATCTAATTGTAAGAGAGGTGCGTACCTTGATCTTCCAGGGCGCTTTGAACTTCGGTTCATCAAAGCAGGGAACCAATCGACGAGCGTATTGAGGTTCCATATGAGTCATTGCGATGTATCTGACAATGAGATGGATTTTTTATTCCTGAAAGAGATAAGAGATCGTACTTGGACACTCCCTTCTCGTCCTTGTATTCTGTCAGATACAGCCCATTCACTGAATCCTTGATATCTCCCGAGTAGGGAAGACGAAGGATAAACTCTTCGTCCTTCTTTAGTTCCTGAAGGAATCAACCCATGTTGCAGAGAATATTGAGAGATAAAAATACGTACTCTAGTCAGTTGGAAGATCACTTTGAGTCTATCAGTATCCACTGTGACTCCAGCAATCTCGGCATCAAGTTTTGTCATTTCGTGAGAGAAAAGAAGAGAAGGAGAATCGGTAGATGCAGTCTGATGATAAATCGATATCATGTTATCATCGGTCGAGTATCACCTCATTCATTCCATCTCTCTTCGCTCTTCCAGTTACTTCTCTGAATAATTCGTACTTCGAAGGACTCTCATCAATGGTCAATCCTTCCGAGTGAAGCTCGATCTTGTTCGTAGTCTACAAAACGAATTGGTTGCAAAAAATAATCAGAGAAGACTCTGACCTCCGTAGCTCTAATCTTCACTAGCAGCAGTCCTTCATACGTCTTCAGTTTCGCTGCGTCGATGGAATCATCGAAACCAGGAACGAAAGCTTTCAACGTGAGATTGTACCTTCAATCCAAATGATCTAGTTATGAACCCCACTAAATGCATACCATAATGGAACTAATCCATGAATATGTCTCTCATCATCCTTCACTTCCTTCGCTGCTTCCTCTTCAACTGCAGCTGAGATCGCTTCTGATTCTTCGTCTACGGGGACTTCGAACGTCCTCAATATATCGATTATTTCTATTTATCTCCTTGATCTCACGCACATATTGTATTTCATAGCGACTAGTTTCTGTCCCTGAGTCAGATTCGAAGGAAGAGAAGGAGAGAGAATCATCTTGCGAGCGAGAATCTGCGGGACAGGAAAATTATGCAATTTCGAAAATCAGAAAAATCTCACATTAGCAATCACCGCCGATCCGATAATGGATGCAACTGCGAAGAGGAAAAGACAACAGCAGACTCCCATTGAACATCCAACGCCTTTCTTCTTCTGAAAGGATCCTTTGACCAGTGAATATTCTGCGCCCATACCTTCTCTCTCTGTAGATTCGCTTTGTTCTGATTCTTAGCTGCTGCAGCTTGCTCTGTTTTCTTCTTCTTCTTTTGCATTTCGAGTGATGATCTATTGGAGGATTGGACTGACGCCGTGGCAGGAGGAGTCATTGGGGAGAATCGACTGAATGGAATGGAAACGATTATCAGATTTTTTAAAAAAGTCTCACTGTTCAGCAGACCAAAAGAATATTCTGAACGTTGACTAAACGATGATATTATATGTATTATACTCACTTGATCTCTCCTCTACCACCTGTCGTGGTCGTTGTAATTGATGGATTCTCTCCATAAACGAGATTGATCAATCCCCGGCGATCACCCAGATCGATGTCCTCCATCTAAAAAAATGTCTTTATTATTTATTGAAACTTAAATCAAGGGAGTGGGAAACAGGTATTGAAGGGTAATGAACCCACTTCATTACAACAATCAATCAACAATGTGGAATGGCTTTATCAATCGAATAAATACCGGTATCGCACCACGTCAGAACATTTTTATAGTAGAATAATCAATAGGAGAATCATCTAGTGAACTCAAACTCGATTAGATCTCTTTTCGAACTCTTCCACTAGATGTTTCGCGTGTTTCTTCTGCCAGTTCAATTTAGCCCTTCCCGTTTCGACTCCCTTTGCGAAACCATCGAAATCGTCCAGAGAAGGATTGGACAGAAGGAACGATTCGATCTAAAATTTAGTTTTCCACATATATCTACAATAGTAGACGAATTTACATCGCTCAGTTCACTCTTCGTACTGGCCGAAAGAGCATCGGCGAGATATGATCCGATTGCGAAGTTAGTCGAGTATCTGAGAGATAGGATTGTCATTATGATTCACTTGTCCACTCACTTCTTGAACAATTTCTCGTGATTCTCGAAGAAGAATTCATTGTAGACTTTCCTCGACAATTCGTGACTAGCAAAAGTCAGCAAAACTTTTTCGTCTACGGACTTGCCAGCGAAGATTCCTAAAAATAGAAGTTTAAATTAAATAATTTTAGAATGTTCGATATTTACCCTTTCCACTCTCATCGAGAAGAGATTGGAAGAGTCTCTTCAAATTGATCGTGTCTCGAGAGCATTTCATAGCGTTGATAAGACGAGATTTCTCCTTCTGAAGAATATATTTTGTATGCCCCCCCCCCCCCGACGGCTAATTTTGAATTTAGGTACTCACACTGGCAATTTCATTCTTGTACAACCTGAGAATAGCATTGAACTCCTCATCTCTTCCTCTCTTCACTCCCTCGCAGTAAGCGAATGTTCGAATGAGTGGAGGAACTCTTAAGAAAACACATTATTGCGGTAAGTAGAAACAGTATCTCACTTGGAGCATTGACTGGCGATTGAGAAATCATCCTTACAGGAATCGAGGAAAGACTGAAAGTGAATTATTCGATGCTGGACAGGGAGTAAAGAATTCTTACATCGAATAGTTGATGAAGTTTATCAGCGACTTCCTTGTGTCCACTCTCCCATAATTCATGGATGAGCATCACTTCCATTTTGCTGGAAATGAAACTATTGTGAAGTATCTCGATTAGAGCTCGAGAGATGATACCACAGTATCTTCATTTCACTCTCTCTCTCTCTCTCTCTCTCTCTCTCTCTCTCTCTCTCTCTCTCTCTCTCTCTCTCTCTCTCTCTCTCTCTCTCTCTCTCTCTCTCTCTCTCTCTCTCTCTCTCTCTCTCTCTCTCTCGTCGATCGTGCGGGCGAGAGAATGTTCAAAATGAAGAGACGGCGGTATCATTTCTCAAGCTCTAGTCTCGATCAACGGACGTACGCTCTTCGGATGTCGTCATCTTCAAGGCCAAGTTTCTCCCAGTTGACGAACTTCTTGTAGAAAGGAGAGAGAGTACGACGGATGAACGCCTACATTTCAGCATTTTTTATCTTGTCGAAAATGTTGTTCTAATACCTTGACAGAATCGGAATGTTCTCCATCTCCAATCTGTTTGTGAATGAATTGGAGTGCTTTTATCGCTCCGATGATTGGCATGTCTTCCTCCTCCGATCGAATGTAACCAATCGTATCCAGTGCTACCTCAAATTTCATCGTCGAGTCTGTTGATGAATGATGATCACTGACATCATAGGGAAGTCTTCCTGCTTCAGCCAATTCAAATGAGTCGTCGATCAGACGGAATCGAGTGAGATCAGAGAGATGCTGAACGGAAAAATGAAGAAACACGAAACGTTTCAATGGCTCACAGTGTGATTCTTATTCAATTGCTCGTGAATTCTCATCCATGAACGAGGATCGTAATTGACCTGAAATACGTATCATAATGATAAGAAAGATAGAACAATTCAGCAATGTCTCACTCTGTAGAATCCCTGCGAATCTCTATTGAGAATGAGAAGGTCGGATTGATTCGAAGGAATACGAATTCCTGAATAGGAAAATGCGGATGTGGAGAAAGCGTTAATCTAACCAGTGGTCATCCACGTGACAGGTTTCGCTTCTTCATTCACATCGTAGAAGAGAGGAACTTCCCAGATGTGATTGTATCTGAACCAAATTTAGTTCTTGAATTCGGAATCAAACCAAAAACCTCGCGCCGTGTTTGTTCAATGCTTCCGAGTTGGAGTCTCTCTGAATTGATAGGATTCGGTTGTAAAGTATTGTATTGAATACCTGGAAGTATTCCTGAGTTACTTCAACATGCATCGTATCCGGTCTCTCAACATTGAGAACAGGGAATCCATTCTGCTTAGTGAATCGACGCATGAACGGTTTCAGTTCAGTGCCGATGTGGGAAAGCTAAAATAATTGAGAGCTCATCATCAACTCATTGAATACATACCTCCTTAGGAAGATTGTCCTTTATCGTTTCGAGTAGATCATCATGGTCTGCACTTTCGTATGCGAACTTTTTGAGATAAGCCTGCAAATTATTCATGAACAACTCAAAGATAGACGCTGATAATGATATTGATCTAAACTCAAACTCACTCTGACTCCTTTCCTGAAGTTGTCAATGCCGACGACGTCTTCGAGCATTCGAACAACTGATGCTCCCTGGAGAGATTCTAGTTATCTCAAATCTATATTTTAGAGGTATAAATGACCAACCTTCGCATAAGTGATCGGATCGAATATTTGCTCAATCTCCACTGGTTTATGAATGGGCGTTGAGAGAGGTCGAGCAGATGAGAAGGAATCCTCTGTGAATGCTTCCGATTGAGTTATACCGTAGAAGAGATCGTCCTGAGAGGATAATGAGTACGGTATTGCAATGGGTCAGATCTCTCACCAGTCCGATCATGACTCCTGCTCGTGCCGTTGCAGTGTATTCACAATGTGAAGCGAATGCTTCGTTGAGCCATACGTCTCCCCACCATTTCATCGTTACGAGATTACCAAACCACTGTAAGGAAATAATCATTTCGAACGGAGTCGCATCAATGAATGTTTTCATAAAAGGTAAAGGTTTATCCAAGTATAGTGATTTCACAGTCATTAGACAACGCTAGATGGGACCAATGGCCAGCTGTTAGATGTTTTCATAAAGGAGAAGCATATTTTGCATCATCGTTAGCATTTGTTCTTCCTTATTCATCTAACCTGATGGGCGATCTCATGGGCGACCATCTTCGCAACGTCTTTCTTTGTCATGGGAGAACTGACTTGAGGATGGAAGAGAATCTGGAAGGAAAGTAAAAGGTTATGGAATAAGAATGTTCACTTACATTCGACTCGTGGAACGTAATCAATCCCCAGTTTTCCATTGCACCGAATGTGAATTCACGAACAGAGACAATATCTGCAATGGGGAGAATGAGGTACAAATGTGAGGATGCGTCTACCCAGTTTGTCGAGTGGATAGGGAATATCGAATTCCCTCTCGTAATAATCGAGCATCTTCACAGAAACATTGAGAGCGTAGTCAATGTGATCGATGAGATCCGATTGGGCGAAGGCACGAACCTAAAGAGATCAAAGACCAGTAAGGAGATTCAGTTTCACATTTCAACTAAGAAAGGGAACTCACAGGAACTCCTCTCTTGCTCTTCTTCTCAATCATCTTCAGATCAGAAACGATAAAAGCGAGAAGATATGATGACATTTTAGGAGTCTCCTTGAATGAAGTACGGACGAAGCCAGGCAGATTCTTACTGAAATTGTTAAACTCAACTTCTAAAAGTCAATGGTTTTCATCACTCACACATCTTCAGTTCCTGTCTCGATTCCATTGGAGAGTGCACGACTGCCCTTCGGATGTTCAATCGTCACACTGAATTGTAATTGAACGTGAACGAAATGTAATAATAAGAAAAAATGTGCACCTGAATACAGCCTTCTTATCAGGTTCGTCCATGCAAGGGAGAATACGACGAGCGTAGTGAGGATCAGATTGAGTCACTGCGATCTCTCTGGAAGAGAGGACATTTATAACTTAGATGGTTATGGAATAATATACAAAAATGAGAAAAGATGTTGATATACTTCTCCTGTCCGTCGCTCGTTCGATAAGTGGAGATATAGAGGCCGTTTTTTGAAGTGGCAATTGATCCATCGAAGGATACTTTCAATAGAACTCCGTTCCCGATTTTAGAGTCTGACAATATTGGTTCCGCTTAAAATATTCCAATCGCTCACCTCGGATAGTGCAAGAGTGACAGTCTCTGCGGTCGCATTGATGGAAACATCCGAGACATGAACTTTAGAAGGAGACTGAACACCCTGAATAAAAATCATAACACGAAATTCGTGATAATTTCAAGATTCAGAAGTGAGTATACCTTTTGATCATCAATAATCTTCCATTCTTCAGCCCTCTCGGGAATTCGAGTGAGTGCCGAATTGAGAATTATCTCCTGTGTGTCGGCCACAACACGGAATTTGGCAAGAAGTGTGTCAAAAAGGGACAAAATTTTCAGAAATTATGGATTTCACTTACTCTCGAACATTCTCTGCTTCAGTTTCGGTAGTTCGACAAATCCAGGCAAGTAGATGCGAGTGGTGAGATTGTACCTGGATTACGGTAGTCTAGAGTGGGGATACAGTACTCCCTTACCAGATTGGTTCGATGTTTCTCGGTAGTCGTCCCTCTGTCACCTCATCGTCTACGTCGTCGTCTGATGAAGAGAATCTGGAAATAGACGCTAAGTTTTCTTCTAGATACTCTAGAGTGGTTGACCAGTTATAGAGAATGACTAACAGTGGTCCAATCCTTACGATTCCATCCTCTGCAGGGATCAATTCTCGTCGTCCTCCGAGTGACTGTTTGACAATATTCATTGATCGAATTAATCATTTTTACGTACCTTCTCAGTCATTTTGTATGATACAAGGAAGGCGATTCCGATTGAGAGAAGAAATACGATAATTAGACAGAGAATCATTCCTGTTCCACATCGGAAATCGGCCTGTAGCCAATTATTTTATTTTAAAATTTACAAATTAAATATGTATAATGTGATGCTTCACTGGTTGCACCCACCACAGTTCTCACATTCAGTCCCCGTTGACTTCATTACGTAGGACACTACTTAACTTTCCCAGATGATGCTAGTCAATCGGTCGAAATTACTCCTCACTTCAAAGGCGGACGACCATTTTACATTTGTGCTAGCATGTGAACAAATCGCGCGTTTGCATGTATGAACTTTGAATCGAATATCCAAGATGGACGAAATGGAAACTAGGAAGACAATGAAGAGGAATTAGGTCACGAAACGATGATGAACAGGGAAAAGATCGAACATTTATGATGATATCGATTGATTGAGAAGATTAGAAGAACAGACTTACTTTATCCCTTTCTCCCTCCTCATCCTCTCTTGATTCCTCTTCCCTTGGTTTGACTCCTCCAGCAGCTTCCTCTGGAGATGTGTACTTGACGTGTTCAATTATCACCTGTACATTCCTCTTCCATCCCATAACCTTCTCTTCATTCATTCTCACCCTCTTATTATGTGGAGAGCTCATCTTCTGTAATTTCCGATCTTCTTTCTCTTTTTCTTTCTCTCTTTGTCTTTTCGACTTCTCTTCTTCCTTCTTTAATTGTTTCTCCTTCTTCAATCGCTCCTGAAGAGCTTTTCCGTCCACGGGAGGCTGCTGAAAAAGAAGCAACTATCAATATGATTTCAAACCGTACAAATAATTTTAAAATAATGTCTGACCTGTTCATTGTACACGAGTGCGACAAGATTACTCGATCCACTTAAATCGAGATCCGCCATCTCTTCGAATGAATGTGAGTCCCGCACGGATTCCCCCGAAGAGTACGGTAGAACACCCGAGTCGTCCTGATATCGATTGAATAGCGTGGTACGGTACTGTGATCAGTAATCAACAGCTGATGGGGCGAATCAATCGAGTTACATGATGTCAAAAAAAGATAATGATTGATGAGATGAGAGAAAGGAACGGCAGATGAGAAGAGAAGAGAAGACAGTTCTCTCTCATTTCAGTTTTGCCCCATTTGGATGGCATTACTATGTGTAATCACAAACAGACGAAGTAAACCGTGTAACCAGCATGAAAAGAAGTTTCAATAGGCAGAGTGTTCGCATTTCGAGCGAGAAAAGAGTAAAGGTCGAAGACGAAACCAACTGAGAGAAGGGATACGGTAGAGTGACTGTATGGGGGGATAAGGTGTTCCTTCTTCCCTTCCCCCTGTCCCCTCTCTCTTCTCGATTAGCTGTCTAATGGTCAGTCACTGTTACTCTCCTCTCTCTCTCTCTCTATCACCTAGTCGAGAGTCTCTCTATTCATTGAGATCTCTAGTCGTTTTCAGTGAGAGTCGACAAAAGATGAGAAACCAGAGACGATTGACCTCCAAGGGAAATGAGAGAAATGAAGGAAGGAAAGGACGAAACGGGATTTACTTTTTCAATCGACATCATCAAAATTTGAGATGGAATAACACAGACACACCCTAGGATACAATCAACAACATACGAGCTATCTTTGTGAAGTTATTTATCGTACATCCTCACATAATTCTTCGAAGAATTATCTGAATCATAAATTTCATTTGAACGTGTAAAAAGATCTGAATACTAAGTAATCTGTTGTGTACCATTTAACCCAAAAGGATAAAAAGATTAGAAGAAACGACGTGATAAATACGATTGAATCGGGTCAATGGATAGTGGAGAGTGAAAGGGAAAAACGATGCGAAATTGAGCCACTCCACAGTTCAAAGATCAAAAAAGTTGAAAAAAATTCTTAACATTCTCTAGATAGTAAACATGAGGAATCGCAGGGAATCAATGCAAATTACGAGAACAATTTAGCCATTGAGAGAGAAAAAGATGTTGGAGTAGCGTATTTGCGCCATTTTCTCGATTCACCTTCAAGAGTTTGTTATCTCGAGAGAGGAACGAGTAAAGGAATGAGGGGAACTCGAGAAATGTTCATATAAGTCGAAATATGTAGTTGTTCAAAAGGGCACATTCTTCGAGTGTTCATCGAGAACGAGCGTAAGCTCTCTGAAAGCTATTCGAATAAAGAAAGTGGTAGGAAATATTTCGTAGGGAAGTAGAAATATAACAATGAAAGTGAAAATAACCTCTTCCGTGAGAGGAGGAGGAGGGAGAAGGTTGAACATTGAAGGAAGATGATGAATTGAATGGAAACCAGAACATGAATGGTGATCGTTGATGTAGAGAGATGATAGTGGAAGGTGACAGGCAATAGACAAGAATGAATGATTACTCTCGTATTGTGATGCATTGTTGGCCATATTTCATGGGAATAACCATAAATGACGCAGTGTTAGCCCATTGATCCCAACAACTATTGAGGGAACTCCCTTCACATGAGGGAACTCCCTTCTGTCCAACAACACTTTGTTACTTGAATGGAAGAATAAAAGACTGAATTGAAATCGAGTAACACTCGGAATAGAGATCAAAAAATCACACTGTGAAGAATGAAGCAATAATTAAACGAGATCAGCAAATATTCAAATCATCTCTCATCATTTCTCCCTCACTCTTCCCTCTCACTTCTCTCAGATGCGGTTGGTCTTCGTCACTCTGACTGCGATATACACCATCGCGACTACCGTATCTACTAACTCGGTCAGTACTGTAGCCCCAATCAATAGTGATTACGGTACTCTTAGATAAGTGACTCGACCGATCTGGATGCCATACCCTACAATATAACGAGGAGAAGAGTACAGAGGAGGGATCATGGTTAGGAAGGGTACTGTAGAGAGGGGAAGGGGTACGGTAGGTAGGAATCGATCGATGGAATCTTTGTTCAGGAACAGTAGCTACACAGAATGGGCAGAATGTTTCTACTGTGAAGAGTGGCCAGAACAGGAGTGATTACGGTATGATGAAGAAAGAGAAGAAAACCAATCGATATTTCCAGATGGGACACCACTGAAGACGGGTGAACGATTGATGCCTATTCCTACTACATCAACGAACGATTTCATCGTTAAAGAGGAACCAACGTCTGTTTTTGAGGATATTGTAGATTGATCTACCGTACTCGTTCAGATCATCAAAAGTGAAGACTCTCGTGATATTTCTATCAGTTTGTATTGGAGGTGTCGCAGTCGGAATGATTGCCATTTTCCTGTGTTGCTGTTGGATTGAAAAGAGAAGACTGGTAAGCTGGTATCTAATCGATGAAATCTTCCTTATCTTCAACGGGCATGAACTTTATCTTGTCTTTCACTATACTTCTTCCCTTTGAAATCCGCTTTAGCACGCGAGATCAAAATATCGCCCACAAATGGTAGCTAAGAAACCGTGTCACATTCCGATTCCCATTCACTTCTCACATTGGGCCACAATTTATGGCTGACTATCTCAGTCGAAGCCTCGCAGACTAAAGTGAATATTCAGCGTCGATTGGCAACAGAAGAGAGTGATCGACCAGAGGAAATGGTTCATCCAGTCAGTAGACCACTTATTCTCGAGAATAATGGATGTGCTGATGTATGAGAATCTAGGAAGAGACTATCTGATTAAGAGTATTGCAGGTTCCCTTCGATCCTCCTTCACCAGGAATTCCACGTGTGATTGAGAGAGTATTGCCTGATCCATTCTCACCCATTCAGTATGTTTCATCAATGAATCAAGTTGACTGATTTCTCATCAGATATCTGCCCACTCCCATCAAAGTGGAGAGTGAAGCTCAGTTGACTACTACGGAGATTGTGACTCCTCTCGAGAAGAAGGTACGCGATTATTCATCATTTCCTTTGATTCTATTCATCCCTTCAGGAACTTCCGATTGCCACTCCAGCCAGGGATGAGAAAGCACCCGAATTACACGTAGACGAGTACAAGTAATCCCTCTCCCTCCCGTCCCTCCTCCCATCCTCACCACTCTCCTCATCAACTAACCCCCACTGACTGACTAACTCGCATGAGAACACTAATAAAGTTTACTGCACAGAGTAGCTATTGCCGTTGTTGTTGTTCCGAGAACGATAGAGTACACAAATGTACACTTTATGGTCGATGAAATGTCTCACTTTCGAAACTGGAAGAGAAAGGGGAAGAACTGAAATAGGAATCTCTCCTTCCGGAGTCCGACTACTCACTATCTTCTCTACACGTGCTACGCTATGCAAATACCAAGAGGATCCACGCTGTTTTGCAGTGGAGGAAAAGAGTCGAACCATTGTTGGTTAGCAGAAGTATCTATGCTCTTTTGTTTTTTTTTACATATATTCATACAGCAGATGAATCACATCTCTCCTCAATTCGATCGCAAACACCAATTAAATGTATAAATCTACCAATAGGACAGTAATGTTTTTGTTCCAACGTAGTTCACTCGATGGTTTTTGGAAGATGATCAAGTCAATTGTTCCATTCCATATTGAGAAGGGAGAGAAGTGGGCGGGAGAAGGATTCAGATGGAGTTCCTCCCTCTTTCTCCTCCTCTTCTCTCCCTTTTGCTTCGCCTGGTGCTTTCCCTCTTTTTGTCACTTTGTTCCACAGCTGAACTATCAGTGAATTGAACTTGCCTACTTCACCCTCAACATCCATCCATCCTCTCCTCACTCCTCCCCTTCATCTCTCTATTATTTCCTCTTCTGTTCCGATTGCAGTTCAGTTGAACAATAAAGCTTTTCCGATCTCACGATGGAAAACCATCGGTACACTCAATTTCACATTATTCTTAATATCTGATCAAACACTGTCCTCTATTCGATCGTCTTTGCCTTTTGCCCCTTTTCCTCTGCCATTTTTATCGTATAACGTGGAAGTACTTCGAATCCTCTCTATACATCTGCCCTATCTGGATCATTCTCCAATAACCATTCGAGTCATTTTCCCTCTTCCTACTCCATTCATTCACTAGATGCGATTTCTCTTCTGGCTCTGTATTGGATTCTCGTCTATCTTCATTTTCTACGGTCTTCTATCTACTCAAATTTTCTCGTTCGACTTCGATTATTTGAAAGAACTCGGACCCGGTCAGTTACTCATATTTTCAGCTAATGAGTACATAGGATGAGTAATAGGATGAACCCTTGGGATGGGTACAACCTTTAGAACAGGAAGATAAATCCTAACCAGATTTTTTGCGTCCGGTTCAGACGGATAATCTTCTCTATTTCCCTCTCTCCCTTGCTTTTACACGTTAGTTCATTTCGAATTCATGCGTGAACCTGTCAATCAGAATAAATAGAAACAGCGGTAGGTCTCACACTCAAAACAAGGAATATCTAATGAATACTCCATTATCCTCAGCTTCATTAGCCATCGATGAGGTCGGTCTCTTCTCCACGTGTGTATTAGCTGAATTCGATAAGGATGGATGGACTAAAGATGTTCTAGCGAAGGCACAAGTCGATTATGATCCAGTCAAGTTAGTTGATTTGAATCAAACTTTGAATGAGGAATTAAATGACTTCAGGAAATGTGACGATAAATTCATGCCGTACACAATTGTGGGAGCGAATGGAACTGTTTGGTTGAACAAGAACAAGGATGGAGTGGATGATGTCAATTGTTGGGCGAGGTGTGATACAATTGCATATTTATATCTACCTATGGATATTCCAACACATTTTGGTGGATTGTGCAGAAAGAGATTCGTTCTTTTGGTGTGTCGTAGTCACTAAAAGGGAATCATAAACGGCGCACTGACAATTGTCCTTCCTCGTCGATAGAAGAGAGTAGAGCATGGATAGAAATGAATAGATTGTGTTCAGGGCAATTTACTTCAAAGATGATTGGCATTACAATGCGAGTGGATGGTTCGCCCTTGAGAAAAGTGCCTCAAAGGGTAAATATGAATAAAAATCACAACTGAAAATAACTTCGACAGTTGTCTTCAACTCTGATTTCGTGCATACAAGTTGTCAGCTTATTGAGAACATTACTGAAGTCGTCGAAGATTTCGTTCATTTTCAAATGTGGAATGCGCAAGATGATAAAGGAGGAAAGATCAATTTCACGACCAAGTGAGATAATTGGAATAAATTGAAAACTGGAACTCCTTTAGGGATCTATTTTCAGAAAACCTTCACCAAGTAGTTCGACTAAGTTTCCCAAACCCTCCGATTTGAAAGAGGAGGAAGAAATTGTGGTAGATGAGAAGCCAAGTGTGTTCATAATCGTTTTCGATTCTGTCGCTAACAGTCAAGCATTACGGTAAGTGATCGTGTAATTCAATCGATAATTAGATTATGGTAGGTCACTCCCGAAGACGATTTCCCTTATGGAGCATGAATTCGATGCAGTGAATCTGAAACACGTGAACAAGGCAGGAGAGAACAGCCATCCTAATGGAATCGCATTCCTTATTGGTTCGAAAGTGATTAGGATGGAGATCAAAGATCAACTCCATGTCAGGTAAACTAATCACGGATATGGACCGAGGAATCTTCGGTTTGGGAAAGGAGACTGCTGATTGGAATGAAACTCACGCTTGTTATCGATACTTCGATGATGATCCATTCATTCTCAAGGAATTCACGAAGGTTTGTGATAGAGACTCAATATGTTTTTGCTGAAATTATCTAATTTGTCACATGGTGCATTTGAAAATGTGACGCATAATTGAACCTCCGCTTTGTTCAGCTGTTCAATAGACATCATCCACAAATAGCATTGCCTCCGTGTTCCTATCGGTTTATTCTGTGTCCCATTTTCTCTCGACTCTTCCATCTAGAGCAAAATGTTCGAGGATAACTCAGCTTGTTTGGAATGTGAATGAACTGTTTTATTGAGATTGATCTCTAGTCTGATGGCTAGACTTCACGCACATGGAACATTTTCAGAAAGGCTACAAATCGATGATGGCTGAAGATTGGGCGAACGGTGTCTTCAATTATCCCAATTGCTGGGGATTCAAGAATGCACCCGTTACTCACTACATGAGGTAACTGTTTCTCAGCCTTCTGAAGTTCCAGCTCGTGAAAATGACGTAGATGAAATAACTTCTTTATTGCAGACCATTCCAAATCTACTACGAATCTGATCTCAAACAGTCTCGAATTTTCATGGGCGAAGATCAATGCTTCGAATATCACACTTTCCTATTCAATTACTTGACCAAATTCATCAAGGCTTACAAAGGCAAGATTCATAACCCGGTGTAAACTTTTATTTATTGGTCCTTCAGAATCGCCGAAGATCTCATTGGTTTGGGCATCTGAAATAGCTCACAACTACAACGATGGTCTATTCCATGTCGATGGACAACTATTCAATTACTTCAGAGATAACAGGGAATTGGTTTGATCGCAGCATATAACTATGATCATCAAAATGGATTTCAGTTCGATAAATCGTACGTTTTCTTGATGGGTGACCACGGTATTCGATGGGGAAAAGTTCGAAATACGTGGATTGGCGAGAGAGAGATCAACAATCCAATGATGTTCGTATCTGTTCCGAGACATCTCAGGTAACAGTCTTCAGTGGTGCGAAAATTGCAACGTCAAGCAATTCCAGAGAACGAATCAATCCGATCCTGAAGGAGAACAGTAATAAACTGCTTACTTCATTCGATATTCATGCTTCTTTCGTCGACATTCTAAACGTACGTTCAATAAGTATTCATTTCATACAGTAATTCGTTGGTGATTCAGGTAGTTCAGGTGATGCTTGATTCGTTGCAGGAACCTCACTTGGGAGCACAGGCAGGACCTCGTGGACTGAGAGGAAATTCATTCTTCCGACCTCTTCCTCCTGGTAATGGCAATCTCTTTTTTTCCATAACCTAAGCTTCACCGGATATTTTGCAGGAGAGCGATCATGTCGCACTCTTCCCATTCCCATTCAATTCTGTCTTTGCGAATGGAACAAAACGAAATCAGAGTGAGCTTCATTTTCTGGATCTGTCTTGATTAGAGTTTTTTAAGGAACGAAACAATCAACGACGAAATCGGAAACGGAGCTGTGAGACTTCTGAATGGAAAACTGAGAGAAAATCAGATAGCTGACGAGTGTGAGGAATTTACTTTCAAGAAGGTTTGATATCTATTCGTAGTCTTCAATCTAACTTTTAACCTATTTGAAGGCGAAAGAAGTGAAAACAATGGACAGAACTGATGGACTTACGGAGATTCTATTTACTGCCAATGAATGCGATGCTCAATTCAAGGTTAATTATTTTCTGGAATGGGGGTTGGGAGTTCATGGCCGGAATGCAAAATTATTACAGCGTACATTTTTACAAGGGGCCAATATTTTTTCTTCTCAGACGATCGTTCGTGCTCGTCGAATGGATAATGGTCGAATGAACGTCACTCTCGCAGCAAGTGACTTCACTCGATGGAATTCGTAAGTATCCTTCTTCCTTATCATATAAATCTCACCTCCCTCAGATACGGAGACACTGCTGTATGCATGAACAAGCGAGCTTCCCTTCGACCACTTTGTTGCTGCAGGTAAAAAGCTCTTCTGTCATTCTTCTTTGGTCCATCGAAATCGGTTATAGGTCGAAAAAAGCATTCAATTGCCCCGAATTCCTGTAAAATTTTCATTGCAGAGATCGTCCTCGATCATCATCGACAGCTGAACCGACGACGGTCTATCCGACGACTGAGAAGATGAAGACGTCATCGACAAAGAAAACTACGAAGATTCCATCCCCATCCTCAACTCCCAAATTCTCCTCTTCCTCATCAACGGCTAAGAGCATAGCGAGATCAACAACGAAATAAGCCATGAATGAACAATTAGGTGTATTTATTCACGGGTTAAATGATCTCCAGTTACCATTTCTGTTCTGGTATAATAACTGTGATGAATAAGTTATCACTAGGGGTCAATTGTATCGAACTTCTCTAATTTCCGTTCGTTCACTTTCTGTTATTTGCCATTCTCCCCTCTCGAATAAAGTCCAGCTAGATTGTTTCGTGTTTGTATGTGGAGAAAGAGATAACCTTGCCTCTATGGTAGACAACAATTCTTACTCTCGCTCAGAACCGGTAACCGAATAAGTCGGAAACTTTTGGGCGAATTCTATTGCTTTTTCACCCTTGTTGTTTGGTTGATCTCGAGAATCGATAGGAGAGGAAATATTTATTCTAAACCGTAGTATGTGCAACCGGTAATGAGAACATAGGGGAGAACAAGAGGGCAATCTAGCTAATAACGAGCTTAGGGCATGCATCGGCCAATTGGGGAATACCCGCTCCCACCATGCAACCACACATTTGTTGAAGGGATGAAGTAGTAAGAAGACCAGAGGATGAAGCACATGATTTGAAGGTTGAAACGATCTGATTGTCAGAAGGAAGAGAGAGACCGCAACTGGAAAGGAGAAGGGATTAGGAAAGATCAAAGATCAACTTCCATTCACCTCTTCGTTCCAGCGCATCCTCTGGTACGAACACACTTGGCAATGCATCCAACTGCCTTACGAGCAACCTGAACGAGCGGGTTCAATTGGTGTGATGGTCGTGAGGCTAATATTCGAATTCTCACTTTTCCGAGGGCAGCCGCAGCTCCTCCGAGTCCCGACTGATTGAGCATTCCGGAGAGTTCACGGAAAGCAGCCAATTGAAGGGTCTCAGCGTATCTCTTGGGCACCATCGGGCCAGGAGCTGCTGCACAACTGGAAAGAAGAGAATGAAGACATTGGATCAGTAGATCGAATATGTTTTACGGGTCTCCAATTCGAAGAAAAACCGATGAACGTACACATTTCCAAAGTTGTTCTTCGCGCATGTGAGAGTTCCGGAGAATCCAGGAAGTCTGTCGAGGATGCATTGACGAGCTGCCGGATAAGAGACGCCAATAGAAGTGAAGTGATTCTGACATCTAAAAGGGAAAATATTTGCAATGAGAAGTGAAATCAAAAGGATCATCTTACCTATCGGCGCATTGAGTGAGAATATCGGCGATATTATCATAGCACGGTCCAAGTTCATCGCAAGTGCACTGGGGAATCATCTGAGATGAAACGGAGAGAAGAAGAGAAGAGAAGATGATGAGAAGCATCTGAAAGGATGGGAATGAAGAAAGAAAGAGATGGATTGGTCAGATCAATAAGAGAATTGTGAACGATGTAACGGTAGAGAGATGATCTCGATGACTAGTCAGCATTATCCACTCCTTTTGTATGGAAACTGAGGATCCGCCCATAACAGCTAAACAAGTGAAAAAAGAATGAAAAGTACGAGAATCGGGTAGAAGTTAGGCGAGTTTCTCTTGTGGTGAACTCGTATCGGATAGCGTTTTTACAGTTTTTACTTGTTGGTCAAGTGCTCTCTGAGAGTTCGACACACTTCGACACTCTACAGCACACGGTGTAGATTCCACTGTGGTGAATCAATTCGGAAACGGCGCCGATTCGGCTGCACACTCACTGCTAATTCGATGGCTATTGACCACTCTAGTACGTGACCTTGAATTTTGTGCGCAAGCACAAATGAATCTGCAGGTTTTTCGAACGTTTCATCTATCGTTTCTTTATCGAAAGTGCAGAATTTATCAACCTTCTCAGAATTTGAAAAGCAACATTTCGAACGTAACATTTCGACCCTTGCAGAAACTAAACTTTTCGTTAGATATTGTGCTCGCAGTCTGACACATACATCAGTAGATATTGAGAAGCTCCGGTTCATGAGTTCATAACAATACGTGTTCCCTCAGGTGAACTTCCCCTCAAATTGAATTGGTCATCTCGTGAACTTTCTAACTCTTTATCTTCTTCTTCTTTCTTCTCTTCTCTACTCACAAATATCAAACGAGTTGAGGTTCTCGACACTTTTCTCATTCAATCTCCCCCATTTTCATTCCTTCTCCGACCTTGGTCTCAAAATCGACCGAAAGTACACCATCAAAACAGTTTAGAACTTTCGACCAAGGGAGAAAATTGCATGTTGTTTATCAGTCAGCACATATTTACAGTAAGGCTTCGTTGTTTACATGTACAAATAACCGGTGAGGAGTGAGTATCGATCCCTATCAGACGGGAGAAGGTAGAGGGAGAGGGAGATTAAGTGATAGTGATTCGGGGGCAGATACGGTAGAGTTGACTCATTCCTGCATTGGCAATGCATGAACAGAGATCACGGACCATGGGAGTAGTAAGGAGACCACGCTGTTGACCACACTGCTTGAATGTCTTCACTACTTGATTATCAGAAGGAAGAGCAAGACCGCATCTGGAAAGAAGATACCGTAATCAGATTGCCGTTGTAGGACCCAAAATTAAGTTGCACTTACTGTTTGCTTCCAGCACATCCTCTCTGCTTCATGCACTTAGTGATGCAGCCAAGAGCCTTCTTAGCAACCTGAAGGAAGGATTGATCTTTGATCTTTATGGAATGTATCACCTTGGATAAAACTCCCATCTCTCCAGCTAGTCCAGATCTGAAGATCATCTCATTCAGTTCACGGAAAGCAGCCAATTGAAGAGTCTCCGAGTATCTCTTGGGAACGAGAGGACCAGGACGGGCAGCACAACTGAAGAGAAAGGAATGATGAGGAAGGGAGAGAGGGAAGGAGGATGACTTACACTTGTCCGAATGACTTGGTTGCACATTCGACAGCATCGGTCACTGCAGGAACCTTGTCGATAATGCACTTACGAGCAGCTGGATACGAAAGACCGAGAGATGTGAAATGATTCTGGCATCTGAACATGACGATGATGAACGATGAACGGAATCGAACTGCAAAAAAAAAGAAAAATGCATACCGATCAGCACATTGTGTGATGTAATCAGCTCCATTGTTGTAACATGGCTCGACGAGTGAGCATGGACACTGGGGAATCATCTGTGATGAAACAGAGAGAAGAAGAGATGAGAAGATGAGAAGAAGCATCTGGAAGCGAAAGAAGGAATGAAATGGAAAGAAGGAAGAAGAAACGATAACTTTCGATCTACAGTTTTGAGTGTTTCGTCTCTTCTTTTATATCTACGAGTAGTAGCCACAAAAAGCTCCGCCTTGAGAGGAAAACAGCTATCGACGTCATTTGACTGAGAAGAGATTGAGAGTATGAGAGAGAGAATGAGAAATGAAGAGAATTAGAGATGAAAAGATGGTTGATCCCGAGTTCGTGTTAGGCGAATACATACAAGGCACTAAATGGGTTCGAGATCTGACTCAAAATGGGACTGAGAGAAGACCATTGAACGACTAAACGGTCTCGATTTTATCACCCATTTTACAATAACTCCTCTCGAACTCTTTCTTGCACATACCCTATCAGTTCTATGATCAGCTTAGTGTGCAATTCTCATCAATTGCAGTCCGATTTCCCATGCCGAATTAGTTTGGGGATACGTTTCCCATTGAGGACCGCACTGATTATTCAAGTCCCCGATGCAAAAAGAGTATGAGTAAGGTGTGGCAGTAGTGTGATTGGAGTGTGTCATAGCCAGTTCAACACACTATTGAACGTGCTCACGGTCCATTGACTACTTCGAGAATAGCCATTGGTTGGCGAATGGATGAATGGGATTAAGATAAGACATGGACATCAACAACATCTTGAATGAAGCATTTCACTCGGGAGAAAAGCAATTGGGACTCATTTTGAAAATAATGATGACTACTCGTGACACGAATGAGGTCTTCAAGTGTTCAATTATGAGTAACCTGCACAATTCTGCAAACTCGACCTAGAACTGAAGTGAAGGGATTTAGTGTATGAAGAAGAGTTCAGCTGGTGACTGAAGAGAAAAAAGATGAAGGAAGGAAACTGGTTGGAATAGTAGTACTTGATCACGAAACTGCATTAGAATTAGATGATTGGATGTTCTCAGATGAGTAACAGTTCCGTACTCTGAGAGGGGAACACTTTCCTATATCTTTACATACGACTATAGCAATCAACAGAGGCCACAGATCATAAATATCTTTATTCTTCATCATCATTTTATTTTCACTTAGGGTAGCACTTGTCTCCCTTGCATGAGTATCCGGGAGGGCACAGTCGCTGCACGCTGAAATTGATCGATAAGAAGAGATCAAAGATCAAGTGCATACGTCCAGCGACGAGGAAGTCATCACAGGAAGAGGATGAAGGAGCAGTCGCTGAGGAGCAGCATTGCCCATTCACACAGGACGATCAAGAGGGACAAACACCGGCGATGCAGACTGAAATGAAAGAATGATTAACTGAATCCCAATCGATGGCCTACTTCCGACAGCCTTGGCACAAGTGGAAGAGGACGAGGATGGAGAGGCAATGTACACTTTCTCCTTGTACGAGTATCCTGATGGACAGACACCAGCAATACAGGCTGAAGAGGAGGAATGATGGAAGAAGAGGAATGGATTGGACTACCTCCGATGGATCCCTTTAATTCATCCTTCGTAAGAGCTGCTGAGACGAAAAAAAAGAAGAACGAAGAGAATGGTGAATTGCATTGTAAAGAAGATGTGAGATGTGATCTACCCGTACGCTTCATCCTCCATTTATACTCCACTAGAATCAGATGGAACCAAAAAGATTCATTTCTTTCCGTTTGAACACTTTTGGTGTTGATGTGCGTCTATACTAGAGAGTTGGGAAAAGAAGGAGATTCCTAGATTCCAGAATGATACATTGAGAAATGGAAAACGTTTGAGCAGGTGAGAAAACAAGGTGGAAAACTATAGTCGATTCAAGGATGCGTGGGAGATATGAACACTGGATGAGTTATAGTTCCATAATAGGTTAGAGGCAATGAGAAATACAATATAATTCTCAAGTAAATTAATTGGTTACAGTAGGAGCTGAAATAAAATCAGTTCTTGATAGTTAAATAGTGGACCAAATTACTTACGGTAGTATTTATTCTTTTCAAAAATTTACGTTATCGTTTATTTTACAAATTTGTGGTTTAACTGTGTATTACACTTCTAACTTTTGTTATTTTCTAGTGCCATGGATGACTCAGGCGTCCCCCTTGATGTCCTGCCCTCAAGGGACGTTGACATGCTCAATCAGGCGACGCGCAATGAACTTCTCGACATTTCTTCGAATGCTGTTTTTCGCCCACCGGTTTGATTCCTCTTTATAAGTTCAACTCGATAATCAAAACAATACAGGTGGATCCGGTCGCGTCCGGTGATGCGTCTTCCTCATACCAAGTACGTATATTTGATAAGAAGTGCATGTTCACTAGATCTAGTATTTGTCTTATCTTTGTCTCTTGCAGGATGATGAAGCTGATCCTCAATTGCGTATAAGTGCTGAGGTGTGTTGTTATGATATGTTTATTTTGATATTAGAGACTGAGTTGAACTCTTCCAGGAAGAGGACAATTTGCATGTAGTATTGGCGATGAATGAAGCCATGTCCGAACTCGTCAATAATATGCTCGAAAAGGTAATGAAATCAAGTTATTAACATGTACTGGGATATACTATTTCAGGCAGTGTTAATGTTCTTGTTGACGTAATTACATTGGTGTATATCAGGCTGAATTGTCGCTAAAGGCGAATCTCGAGAAGCAGAAGACACTGGAAGAGAGAAAGAAGATCTTCAATAGCAATGCTGCCATGGTTAAGAGAAAGGTGCGAAATAATTATTGATCAGGAAACGAGAATACATTGTAATACTAGCTTTGACATTATTATTAGTTCAAAAAGAGAATTGTCTTTGAATGTTTTTATCTATTCAGGTCCCCGTGGTCATGTTCATGCCCCCTTACTTCAAGGATCAGTTCAATATGGTATGTGAAAAACTCTTTCTTTTCAAATTTTAACTATTCCCAATACATTGGATAAGGTGTTTCGTATCTCAATGCCCTTTGAACATACATGAAAAAGTTATGTGACAAAGTCCTACGAAAGCGGCGTATGTTTAGCAAAAAAGACCTTTAAAACCGACAAATTCTATGAATGCGGGATATGTTTGCGAATCGTTGGTAACATGCCTTGTCAACGAAACCCTTCAATGCGGTCTATGTTTTCAAATTCCATGTAGTTTTCCACTAGCTTTTTCATGTATGCCTTTGAATAACTTTTTTTTATTTCAGTGTCCTCCTCAGAATTCAGAGATGAAGAGAAAGCTGGCTTGCATGATATACGATCCCTTGCTCAAAGAAGAGAAGAAATGTAAGTTGTTAAAGCTAACATTATCTCGCATAATGTGTAATGTTATCATGTTATTAGTTTTTACAGGTTAAATTCACCTTTTATGTTACATTTAAATATACATTTGGGTTGAAGGGAGTGAGGCCGACCTTCGTACTCTCCGTCGTGCAGTGAGAGACAGTATTATAGAAGAACGGCTTCTTACTATAACTGGAAAGTATGTGATTACTCCCCATCTCTTCGCTTTGCGATTGAAATGTGTTGTAGTTTATCGAAATATCTTTCTCATTTGCAGACGTGATATAATCCGAGAGAAGATTCGTGCAGCAGACGCGACGACGACTGCAGAGGAAAGACAAGAGTGGAACGATAAAATCGAATATTATGAGAGAAAAATCGAATTTGAGAAGTACGTTTACTATTGAGATACTAAGCTGGAGAGAAGATCGATAAAAGACGATTCATATTCAGATGTCTTACCGACGATACAATCCTCACTGGAGATTACTCGAAAGTCGATTGGGCTACGATTGCTATGGTCCATTTCAAGGTAAGTTGGAGATACCGACCCTTCTCTCGTTTGTGATATGATTATTATGATTTTAAAGGGTCACAGAACTCCCGCTTCGCTTAAACTCAAATGGTGCAACGAGCAGTCTCCACAGGTGCCTATTTTTCATTCGTTTCATATAATGAAGTTCCATTTCAGTGGAGTAAAGCGGAGTGGACGGCAACTGAAGTGAAGAAACTGAACGAATTAACGAAGACTGAGTTAGTACATTCATTGGATTTGTTCTTTCAGAGCAATCTATCATATTACCCTTGAATCGTCATATCTCTGCTTTCTTCTTTGGACCCTCGATTCTTTCAGTTTCGTCTCTTGGTCTCTCATAGCAGACAAATTGGGTACTCATCGCACTCCCTGGCAATGTTTCGAGAAGTATAAGAGTGAGATCGCCAGTGAGATACTCAAACGGTGAGGAAGGGAGTCGATATCTAACGAGATGATAATAAATATTATTAATGATATAATAATAATGAACAATTTACAGTGAATGGACACAAGAAGAGGATGATCGATTGGTCAAATTGGTGGAGTCATTGCAGTTGAATGGAGTTATCCAATGGGATAAGGGTAAGAGGACAGTGGAGGCTCATAAATGACTATATCCTTCTTATTCAGTGACATATCACATGGCTGGTCGTACTCGTCAACAGTGTCGAACAAGATTTCTTCGAACTCTCGATAAATCGATTAAACATGGAAGATGGACAGATGAAGAGGATCTAGTGAGAAAGAGAGAGTGGGACAATGTAAGTTAATCATGGATTGATCTCAGTTGTTGATGTGCTCGATCGGTCGTTATGGAGCGAAAGATTGGAGGAAGATTGCAAAGGGAGTACCCGGAAGGAATGATGGACAGTGCAGAGAAAGGTGAGTGAAACATGTTAGATTTGTACTGAATTTCATTGTAGATGGGTGAATGTACTGGATCGTGCTAATCGATCAGAGGAATGGACGATGGAAGAGGATGAGAAATTACTCTATGCTGTCAATATGTTCGGAAAGGGTACGGTAATCGAATGACATACGAGAGACTAAGTTGCCTTGTTCAGGTCAATGGGCGAAGATCAGTAGAGTCCTTCCGGGCAGGAACCAACGTATTTGTAAGGCCCGATTCCGTTCACTGATGACCACGAAGATGAGGGTATGTAAGGAGATTGATGAGTGACGAAGATATGGGCTCCTTCCAGATTTGTGCAGCTCAACTGTCTAAGATCCGCGAGGCACAAGCACACAGACGTAAAGGGAACGTCGCTGGCCTTAGAATGTATAATAGACCTAATGTTGTCTTCAAAGAGTTCAACGCTCTCGTGGGTGGAAATGATGAGGTGAGGAAAGAAGACGAAGGAGAGAGGGGGGAAGGGAATCCGACTGGCTGACTACACAACACATACGACAATGGATCCTATTGCAGACAGGCGAAGAGTTCTGTAATCAAGCTCGTGCTGTATCACAAAGAAACGGAAAAGGAAAGAATAAGTGAGGAATGAATGAATATAAACAGTGCACGTACAATATTTGAGGAACCATTTTATATTAATTTGTTTCCTTTCTCTCTTTCAGATGGAAGGTGGTTGAGCCAGAAGTAAGAAGAATCGTTGAAGAGGGAATGCAGGGAATTGCGAAGAAGTGAGTTCATTCTTCTAATCGTCGTCTCAATTTCAATTGTTTTTCATATTGAATCTGGTGGATAAAAAGATGACACTGTAATTGAAATTGAGACGACTATTAGAAGAATGATTGAGATGGGATTGATGACTCCCCATATTGATCTTACTCTTATGCAGATATCAGGACAGACAATCGAGATGGAGCAATGATTCCGATGGAGAAGAACTGTATGTTCACTATTGTCAGATTATGAATGAATAAAATAAAATGCAGATTCAATGAACTTGAGCAGTTGGAGAACCCGGAATCGAGAAGAAAACAACCGACATGGTTGCCTGTTGAATTCGATCCCGAAGTGACTGAGGTGAGAAAGAGACATGGGTTTAGAATCATTGGACTCATTATGTTTATACTGTGCTTGCTATTCATTTCTTTATTTTGAGGAGGAAAAGACTCGCGGTTTGATGGAGGCACTGTGTCAGGTTGTGGGCAAACAGGTTCGTATTGAGATTACGGAAGATGAACCGTGTATATCCCTATCTTACAGGATCAACTTCGATCAGTGAACACTCAACAGGAGAATGATGATAGAGCGAGAATGGAAGTGGAAGAGAGACTGAAAAGGGTGAGAGAGAGAGAGGGTGGGAAGGGAATGGAAGTGGAAGAGAGACTGAAAAGGGTGAGAGAGAGAGAGGGGTGGGAAGGGAATGGAAGTGGAAGAGAGACTGAAAAGGGTGAGAGAGAGAGAGAGAGGGGTGGGAAGGGAATGGAAGTGGAAGAGAGACTGAAAAGGGTGAGAGAGAGAGAGGGGTGGGAAGGGAATGGAAGTGGAAGAGAGACTGAAAAGGGTGAGAGAGAGAGAGGGGTGGGAAGGGAATGGAAGTGGAAGAGAGACTGAAAAGGGTGAGAGAGAGAGAGGGGTGGGAAGGGAATGGAAGTGGAAGAGAGACTGAAAAGGGTGAGAGAGAGAGAGAGAGAGGGGTGGGAAGGGAATGGAAGTGGAAGAGAGACTGAAAAGGGTGAGAGAGAGAGAGGGGTGGGAAGGGAATGGAAGTGGAAGAGAGACTGAAAAGGGTGAGAGAGAGAGAGAGAGGGGTGGGAAGGGAATGGAAGTGGAAGAGAGACTGAAAAGGGTGAGAGAGAGAGAGAGAGGGGTGGGAAGGGAATGGAAGTGGAAGAGAGACTGAAAAGGGTGAGAGAGAGAGAGGGGTGGGAAGGGAATGGAAGTGGAAGAGAGACTGAAAAGGGTGAGAGAGAGAGAGAGAGAGGGGTGGGAAGGGAATGGAAGTGGAAGAGAGACTGAAAAGGGTGAGAGAGAGAGAGAGAGGGGTGGGAAGGGAATGGAAGTGGAAGAGAGACTGAAAAGGGTGAGAGAGAGAGAGGGGTGGGAAGGGAATGGAAGTGGAAGAGAGACTGAAAAGGGTGAGAGAGAGAGAGGGGTGGGAAGGGAATGGAAGTGGAAGAGAGACTGAAAAGGGTGAGAGAGAGAGAGGGGTGGGAAGGGAATGGAAGTGGAAGAGAGACTGAAAAGGGTGAGAGAGAGAGAGGGGTGGGAAGGGAATGGAAGTGGAAGAGAGACTGAAAAGGGTGAGAGAGAGAGAGGGGTGGGAAGGGAATGGAAGTGGAAGAGAGACTGAAAAGGGTGAGAGAGAGAGAGGGGTGGGAAGGGAATGGAAGTGGAAGAGAGACTGAAAAGGGTGAGAGAGAGAGAGGGTGGGAAGGGAATGGAAGTGGAAGAGAGACTGAAAAGGGTGAGAGAGAGAGAGGGGTGGGAAGGGAATGGAAGTGGAAGAGAGACTGAAAAGGGTGAGAGAGAGAGAGGGGTGGGAAGGGAATGGAAGTGGAAGAGAGACTGAAAAGGGTGAGAGAGAGAGAGGGGTGGGAAGGGAATGGAAGTGGAAGAGAGACTGAAAAGGGTGAGAGAGAGAGAGGGGTGGGAAGGGAATGGAAGTGGAAGAGAGACTGAAAAGGGTGAGAGAGAGAGAGGGGTGGGAAGGGAATGGAAGTGGAAGAGAGACTGAAAAGGGTGAGAGAGAGAGAGGGGTGGGAAGGGAATGGAAGTGGAAGAGAGACTGAAAAGGGTGAGAGAGAGAGAGGGGTGGGAAGGGAATGGAAGTGGAAGAGAGACTGAAAAGGGTGAGAGAGAGAGAGGGGTGGGAAGGGAATGGAAGTGGAAGAGAGACTGAAAAGGGTGAGAGAGAGAGAGGGGTGGGAAGGGAATGGAAGTGGAAGAGAGACTGAAAAGGGTGAGAGAGAGAGAGAGAGGGGTGGGAAGGGAATGGAAGTGGAAGAGAGACTGAAAAGGGTGAGAGAGAGAGAGAGAGGGGTGGGAAGGGAATGGAAGTGGAAGAGAGACTGAAAAGGGTGAGAGAGAGAGAGGGGTGGGAAGGGAATGGAAGTGGAAGAGAGACTGAAAAGGGTGAGAGAGAGAGAGAGAGAGGGGTGGGAAGGGAATGGAAGTGGAAGAGAGACTGAAAAGGGTGAGAGAGAGAGAGAGAGGGGTGGGAAGGGAATGGAAGTGGAAGAGAGACTGAAAAGGGTGAGAGAGAGAGAGGGGTGGGAAGGGAATGGAAGTGGAAGAGAGACTGAAAAGGGTGAGAGAGAGAGAGGGGTGGGAAGGGAATGGAAGTGGAAGAGAGACTGAAAAGGGTGAGAGAGAGAGAGGGGTGGGAAGGGAATGGAAGTGGAAGAGAGACTGAAAAGGGTGAGAGAGAGAGAGGGGTGGGAAGGGAATGGAAGTGGAAGAGAGACTGAAAAGGGTGAGAGAGAGAGAGGGGTGGGAAGGGAATGGAAGTGGAAGAGAGACTGAAAAGGGTGAGAGAGAGAGAGGGGTGGGAAGGGAATGGAAGTGGAAGAGAGACTGAAAAGGGTGAGAGAGAGAGAGGGGTGGGAAGGGAATGGAAGTGGAAGAGAGACTGAAAAGGGTGAGAGAGAGAGAGGGGTGGGAAGGGAATGGAAGTGGAAGAGAGACTGAAAAGGGTGAGAGAGAGAGAGGGGTGGGAAGGGAATGGAAGTGGAAGAGAGACTGAAAAGGGTGAGAGAGAGAGAGGGGTGGGAAGGGAATGGAAGTGGAAGAGAGACTGAAAAGGGTGAGAGAGAGAGAGGGGTGGGAAGGGAATGGAAGTGGAAGAGAGACTGAAAAGGGTGAGAGAGAGAGAGGGGTGGGAAGGGAATGGAAGTGGAAGAGAGACTGAAAAGGGTGAGAGAGAGAGAGAGGGGTGGGAAGGGAATGGAAGTGGAAGAGAGACTGAAAAGGGTGAGAGAGAGAGAGAGAGGGGTGGGAAGGGAATGGAAGTGGAAGAGAGACTGAAAAGGGTGAGAGAGAGAGAGGGGTGGGAAGGGAATGGAAGTGGAAGAGAGACTGAAAAGGGTGAGAGAGAGAGAGAGAGGGGTGGGAAGGGAATGGAAGTGGAAGAGAGACTGAAAAGGGTGAGAGAGAGAGAGGGGTGGGAAGGGAATGGAAGTGGAAGAGAGACTGAAAAGGGTGAGAGAGAGAGAGGGGTGGGAAGGGAATGGAAGTGGAAGAGAGACTGAAAAGGGTGAGAGAGAGGGGGGTGGGAAGGGAATGGACGGAGATTGATCTATCTACAGATTCTCGTGGATGCAGTTGAATCTCGTGTTGAGAAGGCATTGACGAGTGCCATGATGGACGATGATCATCCGATGACGTCGATGGTGAGGAAGAGGGGAACATAACTGTGCACTCTTCTTTTTGCATACTCTCTCGCTCTGTCTGACCGGCGAGAGAGTATGGCGAAATGAGGAGTGCTGGAAATTTTTGCTCAGCCTTGGAGGGGAAGAATGGGGATGGGGAATGATTTCATCGATGGATTCACTCTCAGAACGGAACATCGAACGGTCATTCATTGGAGTCGTCAATTCGTTTTGAGATGGAATCAGAAGCAGATACGGCAGCCAATGATATGCTCCATCCAACTGCAACAACTACACATGCTGCTGAACTATTACTCGTATGTTTAAAACTATTTATCCCTCTTTAGTAAATATTGTATTGAGGTGGAGTTGCCTCGTATCGCAGAGATAGCCACTCCATTACTATCGTGTCTCTGGTCTGGAGTGAGTTATCCTACACTCTTACCCTAATATTTTTGTGTTATAATATTATAGTAAAAATAATAATGCGACAGTTTAATGCTGTCTATCTGCTATTTGCCTTCATTTTATTCATTAAGAGTGTTTCATTGCAGGAGAAGCTTCGTTCGATGGAGGAAGTGCTCGCTCATTTGAATGAGACACTCAAACATCACAAGGAATATGTGGAATTGAGAGTGAGTCGAGAGGGGAATGGAGTGATGAGCAGGAAGTGATTACAGGAGATGATGAGATGTCTTCTTGTCGAACCACTTATGCTTATTTTCTCACTCGAAGATGATGAACATAAGGTAAGTGAAGGGAGGGGAATAGTAAACATATCGAGTGAATGTATTAAATCGTTTAATTATTTGACAGAAGGCTTCTCTCGTGGAGAAATTCAATGAATATCGTAATCGATTGATGGCTGATGTCCAACATGGAAAGGTTATGGAGGGTGATAAGCCTATCCCGTATACGAAAGGTATACGAAAGATGATCCTAGGTATAGGTATAGGTATACGAAAGATCGAAAGATGATGAAAGATGATCCGAAAGATGACGAAAGATGAAAAAAAAAAGAAAGATGAAAGATGATACTCGAATAGACTTAGAGTTTACGCCCACTCATGAATAGGAAAAAGATAATTGATTTTGAGTTCCCAAACCTCCGAAAACTCCGCGAACTCCGAGGGTTCCGAGTACCAAAACGAAGAAGAAGAATGAGAATAGTGAGAAGGTAGTGGAAGAGACGATGGATAAGGAAGGTAAGAGGAATGCAGGGGTCAAATGCATAGGTAATAAAACCTAAGAAGTGGCTTGCTTTTAACACATTTTGAAGGTTATTGCGCATGTGGTGGTTAGGTTTCGTATTATTTTCTCTGTTTTTGAGTGAAGGTGGTATGCGTTTCTCTAATTTGTGTTCAAATTAGGCTCAAAATGTGGCAAGCATGGGTCCTTTTGAGGGTAGTATTTTATCTCTGGAGGAATGGGAAGAAGATGGAAGAGAGTGAAGAGTCTATTGTAGATGATTATCGTCCTCATCGTATGAGTGCAGAAGAAAGGAAGAAGATTTGGGATGCTATTGATGATGAAGAGATTCCTGTCGATTGGGAAGTACCCGAAGAAGAGGTATGGAGAAGGGGGGGAGGGTCATTCTTACTCTTCCATTCTATTGTTATGTTCAGTTCGATCCTGTGATTCCATCTCTTACCAAGTCTACTCCTAGTGGAGGAATCAAGAGAAGACTATCATCCATGGGAGGAAAGGGTGAAAAGAAAGTGAAGAAACCTCCTGTGAAGAGGTATGATACGTAGAAGTGAAACTCGACTTATCAAAGAAAGTATCGAATGAAGAAGGAGAACTTGATTATTACAGAAGCAGATCGGCCATATCGGCAGCTGTTGAGGATAGTGAGAATGATGAAGAGGAGGACGGAGAGGAGATTATCAAGCCGCCTGTCACTAGGTATGAAGAGTCACTGGTGATGATCAAGTGATTAAAAGCCTGATGGAAGTATCACTTATCAATCGACTATTACCTTTCTTCGATCAGGAAAATATGGGAGATTGCATATTGTGGTCCGTCTAATGTTATTCCTTCATAGGGGCAGATCTACTCTCAATTCTTCATGGTCAATGGAAGATGTAGTGGGGGAAAATGAAGACGAGGAAACGGAGGATGAAGGAAGGAACAAAAAGACACCTGCCAAGATGTTTGTAATGGGGGTTGGGTAAATGGGATTCCCACGAGGTATATGTGAGTATTGCAACTTTTCAGCAGAAAGTCGGTGTCTCGTGTGAAAAAGGAGAAGAAAGTTGAAGTAGAGAAGAAGACATCCTCCTCGAGGTAACACCTACTTTGACTATTTTAATGAGAATTGAAAAGGTACGTAATTGCAGAGGCAGAGGAAGACCTCGCAAGTCGAATACTCAAGATTATGCGATAGAGGAAGAGATGGAGACTGGAGATAAACAGAAGGAGAAAGATGAAAAGGATATTGATCCTCCCATGGAAGAAGCGGAAGGATCGAAGGAAGGAGAAGATCATACTGGGGAAGACGAAGAAATGATTGAGGAAGAGTTGTAGAAAGGAGATATTCCGAAAGGAGAATTTGATAAGATGGATGATTAATAGAATGTTGTCTGTAGGAGGATATTCAATTGTGTTTTAATCGTATGATTCACACGTTGTTGGTGCTAAACGTTCTGATGCTAAATAATCAAACCTAATTTACTTCATTAATATCTTTTTTTTCCAATGATCTTCAAAAACTACGGATTTTATCCCCGAACCATTCCCGGTCCCCTCTAAGTTATCCGGTAGATCCAAAGTTTTATGCATTATTGTTCTTTAAACCGAGTTCTGTTACTGTTTCTTGATAAAAAAAGTTGTTGAAAAAAGATACGAGAGCTCAAATCGAGAACATCAATTAACGAAGTTGATACTTCCTAACATCACAATGAACTAATGTATAATTAATAAATCCAATTGCAAATCAATAACGTTCTGAAATATTTTATTTAAAAAGTCTATAATTTTACTTAGGGAGGGCAGCGGCTAATTTTTAAAGACAAGAAATAAATAATCAGTTATGCTCGACCTACGCATTCGATAGTGCCGGATCATATCATAAAAATTAAAATTTGAAAAAATGATCGAAAACAATAATAATTGTAGTTACAAAAACAAACACCAAAAATGCTCAAATAATGCAACAAATTTTTTACTGTAGAAAAAACGTTGTGTGGTTTCCAAGTTGTGTAGTCGGATTTTTCAGATACTGTAACTTTATTGTTCATAAATTGACCCCTTTTCTAGTTTTCACTTCTCGATCTCGAAGTATTCTGTATTTCTGCTTACGTTATGCTCACATCTATTTTTTAGGTATGTTGGTTAAGAAAAAGAAAGACCCCCCAATAGCACCAGACTGTGACTTCGGAACAGTGAATACAACCCGCATCTTCAACGTTCGGTCAGTATTATTTTGTCGATTGTTGTCTTTTGATAATCTTAATTTCGCTTCTCAGGCAACCAGGTCATGAAGGTTGGCATTTCAAGGTCCTGTACGATACGAACAGTGTACCGTTCGACGCTGAACACGATGAACTTGATAAAAACCGTTTGTTACTTTTTTTGGTTGCATTTTTCCACGTCATCCTAGAACAAGAATAACATTCAGATAAGTTATTCTTCGATTGTGTTCTTCCCGAATCAAACGACGATATTCTATTGGGAAATGAGGAAGAACCATTGGATCCGAATAGTTCATTTGAGGTATCGAATATCATAAAGCGACAAGAGATCTTATTCACTCCAGGCATTGAGTGCAGTACATTATGTGCCACGGATAAAATACTCGATTCTTCCGCGAAATGAGGTTTATCTAATTTAGATACTATCTAATCTTGTGTTGCTTCAGATAGAACTGGTTACTCCTAAAGAAGAATTGCACATCTCCCCTCCCAATACAGTGATCGACGTCATAGAGTTTGTCATATGCGATAAAGTGTACACCATTGATTCTACTTCAGATTGTCAGATGATGATGAAATAACGGTTGTAGAAGAAGTGAAGAAGACGAAACAATGGAAAAGTAAGTTGGCAAATTAGATATCCAACGAAACGTGCATATTCATCCCTTAATTGACAGTTTCTGACACAATAGTCCAACAACGACTAACAAGGAACATGGAGAAGTTATCATCTTTCCTGAGGAATATGGGAATTGAGAATACGAAGACTCAGGAGATTCAGAAGAATCAACTAGATTATGGATCTTGCACTTCCAATTGTGAGTTGATGAATGATCACAATGGTTTGTTGAGACAAATGAAGGAAATAGTGGTGATTGGTGAAAGATGTGTTCATTACAGTGCTGAGTGATCTAGATGGTTATTATCTCGCAGTGAATTCAGGAGAGTATCCAAGAAAGACCAAATTTATGATGATTCCTGCTGGCATGGTGAGAATTTAGATGATAATTATTTTCAACTTATTTGTAAGCAGAAGCAGAAGGGCATTTCGAAGCTCATTGATTCACCACTTAAAAAGACTAAAGCCGTGAAAAAAGAAGAGGTACTGTAAGAAAAGATAAAGTTATCTTTATCCGTTTCATATTCAGAAGAAATCTAAGAAGGTCAAAGAGAACCCTAAGAAGGATTCGAAAGAGAAATCGATTAAAATTCGAAAGAGAATTCGATCACCTTCACCCATCTTCGTTCAATACTCGGTAATGATTAATGGAATGATATTGTGATTATTATGAGATAATGTGCAGAGCGACGATGATGATGCTCATATCAAGGATGGAATCGAATCGATTCTGAAGGTAAGAGAAGTAGATCTAACAGTTTATTAAACAATTATTAACAGAATGGACTTCCATCGGAAGAATCCAAGCAGGTTCCCATTTGGAAAAAGAAGTCTGATCAAGTAAGAAGTTTGATTAGAACTGATTGTCATCTGTATTCAGGATTCAACCAATGTTTCTTCTCTTCTTGCCCATGAAACTTTCGTCCCCAGAAAAGGTTTGTCTTCAATTTGAACAAGAATAATTTATAGTTTAGAAGCAAAGCTAAGAACTACGAATGTGAATGACTTAATGAGGAATAATGAGGTAAGGATTCTCCCTCTCTCTCAGTGATGGATTATATTCAGAGTGATCGAAAGGAGGCCGAACGACAGAAGGAAAAATTAGCAAGATCTGAAAGAGAAAGGAGAGAAAAGGAAGAGGAATTGAAGAAGAAAAATAAGAATGAAGAATTGCCACGAGTGGTTGCTAAATTCAAAATACCCAGGAAAGAAGGAGATGTTCCTCCATCTGATAAATCTCCTGATATTGTGAGATATGAGATATGGACGTTATGATGATTGATATTCAGACTGAACCAACGAAGAAGAAGATTCGTTCAGACGTCCCTGTATCCATGTCTTCCATTGATATTCTCGGGGTATAAACATCAAATGTGGATAATATAATATTTTCAATTTAAGAACATCACTGAAGCAATGAATGCAGGAGCGAAAGTGAACGAAACTGCAGTGAGGTATACGGTTGGTCAATCAATACATTTTTATCGATAATTTCAGTGTGGCAAAGATCAATGAAGATTGGGTTCTCCCGAGGTATTGAAAGTGAATTAATTGTGAGAATAGAGTGTGATTTAGGACGGCTATGTTTGGAAGATCGATTGAACCTCCATCGTGCCCTCCTCGATTCACAATATCTGGAGATGTAGATGATGTGAGAGAGAGGGGGGGGGAGAGAAAGAAGTAACTGTTTGTATAGGACGATATGGACATCTCGATGGGAATCTCTCCTCAAAAGAGTCCACGATCAACAGAAGATAAGAAGGAAAAGACGATTTCACCCGTATCTAGTGATGAAGGAATCGAAATTGAGAGAAAGGCGAGGTAAGGCAGAAGAAAGGAAATGGAAATTATTGTGGATGAATAGAATGGATGATGGAGTATCGCCGACTACTGGAGGGAGCAATGAGGCATTGATTAACGATCGATCTAAGAACCATCTCAATCTGGTGAGATCATATTCAATATGGAAATCAAATTGTTTAATTGAAGGATGAAACGAGAGATCTCGGTGATCTCCATTCTGATGATATTCATACAGCTATAGGATCTCCCGTCACTGGGAGATATCTACGAGAGGGTGAGATATTAATACAGAAAAACATGGATATATATATATATATATATATATATATATATATATATATATATATATATATATATATATATATATATATAGAAGAGAATAGAATAGAAGTATAGCTGCATTTAAATGGTTTAAATTTAAGTTCTACTGTTAAGTAGTCAAATATTTCTTGCAATTGTCTATTTTTCAGATCTTTATCGATTAGTGGAACTTGACGATGTGAAGAAGATTAGATTATTAGGTACCAGCGATGTGAAAGAATAATGTGAACGATTGAATGTGTACAGATCCTCATCTTCATCCTGAGCCTCTGATTACTACGAAAGTTATCCAAGATATTGATAAGATGTCAGGAGGAAGTGATCCTCGTCTACCCGGACCTTCTCCTGGAGTATGTCAAGTACAATTATTATTATATTTAATATACACTTTTATTCTTGCAGTCCCTGTCAAGATTCAAGAATACAAGATTGGTAATAAATGTGGATGGAGGAGATAAAGCACTAAGTGGCGAAGTATTTTGATCCCTTGTTACTTGAAATAATATTGATTGATCATTTGAGACGGAAGAAGACAAATCAATGAAGAAGAAGAAGGCAGTTCAATGGGGAGAAAATGCAACGAAGGAATTTAATCCTAATGAAGATATTGGTGAACTCGAATTATCTAAGAAGATTGAGACAGAAGAAGTCATTGGAAAGAAGAAAGTGGGAGAACGAGAGTATAATATCGTTAAGGTTATTATAATTTATTCATCTCCATATCATTTTTTTTATCTCAGAAAACGCTAAGTGATGTACCTCCTTCCAAATCGTGTCTCAAACCAATTTCAATTCCATCGGTTCCCATCGATCCATTGTATCCTACTTCAAGACATGGATATATTCGACCTCCTATGACTCCTCCTTTAGATGAATTGAAACAACTGGAAGAAGAAGGAATATATCTAGATATCCGTCCCTCTATCGTTCCCAAATTACCTGATTTCGTACCTCCTCCTGGATTTGAAGTGGATTCGAAGAAGAAAGAAAATGAGGAAAGGGAGAAACGAGAGAAGGAAGAAAAAGAAAAGAGGGAGAAGGAAGAGAAAGAAAAGAAGGAGAAGGAAGAGAAAGAAAAGAAGGAGAAGGAGAAGGAGGAAAAAGAGAAGGCGAAAAGAGATAAAGAAGATAGAGAGAAGAAGGAGAGAGAGGAAGAAGATAGACGAAGGAGATATGATAGCTCGAATAATAGTTTATCTCCTGAAGATGGAGAATTGTTTTCATCGTCAATCAATAGAGATGGTGGAGAATATGATAGAAGAACTACGAATTTTGGTTAGAATGGATAAAGAGAGAGAGGAATAAGTATTCATACATCTATTTAAGGTGCAGCATCTTCATTCTCAATGGTTAATCTACAGACAGCTCCTCCTTCGATGTATCCTTCATTTGGTTAATATTATTTGACTAGAAACTGTATAACTGATTGTTGAGGTACAGCTAGTGCATCGTTATCTCTCAACAATGTGAGAATGCAGCCCGGTGGAATATTCGAGAGAGGATCTGAAATTTTGGCCGATCGACCTCCGATGGTGAGATAGTTAATAAAATATATGTAAATGGATGTGGATTGTAGCCTGGATATCCACTGATTGATGATGTGAAATATCAATTGGAGATGAGATCTAAGATTTCCTCTATTTTGGATGTACACAAGACAATGAGAGAAGATCCATCGAAGGAATATCCAGATAGATGGAATAATAAGATCGTTCCACCGGTATATAGAAGAGAGGGCACTACTTTACTTTAGCGCCCAAATGTAGAGACCTATTTTATTCCTCGCTCATTCCATCGTTCGCTCTCTTATTTCTCACTACTCACAATTTGTAGCACGGCCTTTGGGCACTAAAATAAAGAAGTGTCGAAGGGAGGAGGGAAGGGTGATAGTAATGTATTCATAGGAGAAAAATCAACATGGTGAACAGGATCGATATGTGCATGAATTGACTTCACTTGAAAAGGATTGGAAAGGTTAGTTATAGGGATAACAAATTAAGATATACGCTCCTCATTCTGCGTGCACTCTCGTCGAGTCGATTATTGCGCTTGCGAAATTGCGAGAGCGATTTCTTCTTTTGCCATCCCTAGATAGTTACACTCTTTTTGTACAATAATTTACAACAAAAATAGTTTACAATTCAGAAGACGGACTGCAACCAGTGTGGCTTCAGTCACTTCCCTATCACACTCAATTTTCATTCGAGTAAGATCTGAGCATGGCCATTTTTGTTGTTGTTATATATTCCATTCTTCAGTCGCGATGCTGGTCTATACTGGCCAATCGTACAAGCAACGGATAGAATCGAAGAGGATATGCCAGAGTGAGAATCTGATTATTGATTTAGTATTTTATAACTCGTTCCTTTCACATTCAGCTTTGAGTCGATAGATGTACTTCGAATCCTCGGAAATAATACTCATTTCGCTACTGAGAAGAGGACACTTGTAAGTACTTACAATTATTTTAATGATCGTGTCTCCGTAAAAGATAAGAAATATATCATTTCAGTTTGGACTGGACGCTCGTCTTCCCAATGGAATGACTCACAAGGAAAGATTCGAGATGGCATTCAATGGAGAGCCTGCGGTTTGCCTCTTTGTGTTCTTACATCTATTATCGTACGACTCATTTTACAGGAATGGAAAGAGAATAAAGAAACTAAAGAAAGATTCAATACACGTAGAATGTACTCGAGAGTGTTCAACAGACAGACGGAGTCAGTTATTTATTATGTATTTGTTTAATGTGTGTAATGATAGGGACGACGCACGTGAGATACACAATGAAAGATGGGAGAAAGAGACACAATTACTGAAAGTGCATGAAGAGTTTTATAAGAAGAATGCACCTCAAGGTGTTACCATTGAGACATCCAAAAGTGAGTGCATAATAGTATAGGAAAGCGACTGTGCGCATCAAATATTGATATGTGGAATATTTTATTTTACAGTGGCGATTGAACGTCCGACAGGATTCTACGATTTCCCAGAGATGATACAGCACTATAAGAATGACGATTATGAGAATGTTGTACCAACTGTGAGCAATTGCTTTTTGTCTTGATCTGCTTCTCAAACTCTTATTTTATTAAGACTGATATAACATTCTTGTTCTTTCCAGCAAGATAATGACTGGTACTGCAATAACTCTGAGTACTACATGCCTTACGTTGAACGAGCTGCCTATCTATGTCATGTCATCAACCACTATAATGAGCGCTACAATGATCTCTATAATGTAAGAAATTATGTTTCTTCTCGCTCCTTTCTCACTATGACAATAAGTAAATATTATATTTGTAGAGGAAATCATTGGACAGAAGGAGTACTATGATGGATCTCGATATGGCTGCATTTGCTTCTGCTCAAGTCACTCAACTCAATCATATTCAATCACTTATTCATAATGTTCAGATCGCTTTTGGGAGAATGGATGGCTGGAGCAGAGTAGGAATTCCAGAAGATGAATATTATAAATTGATGAAGAGAAACAGGGAAAGAATGATTCTGCTTGATGTACGGTGGTGTTTATATTTCTTTATGGATTGGAAGACTGCAGAAAAAAACTTGTATTCCATTGCAGTCGCCATCATTCTCTGTGGAGAAATACATGGAATTGAGTGAATTCATGGAGTCAGAGAAACCATACTTCCATTTCATTATCGATTGGCTATCCAGCATCTTCAAATCCATTAGTGAGTACTAGTCATTTCTGTATGGACCAGCCCATATGATAGCACATTACCTCAAACGTGGTGATTCGTCCAACCAATATTAATTGTTTTTGTATCAGAGCCGATTTACGAGTGGAGATTGAACGATCCTCTTCATTTATCCTTCCGAGAGGCAGTGATGATATCTGAGAAGAAAGATGATAATGGAAGATCCAAAGATGCTAGAGAGTTGTTCTACAATGCGTGAGTGCTCTATTGTTTTTTAACTATTTTAATTGTGGTAAACAATGAGATATACGAATCCAATAATCCCATGACTTTTCCATTACAAAAATTGCTACGCATATTAATTGATATAGTCATTGCAATAATATTTGTATTGATTCATTGCAGATTCCAAGCTCGATCGAAGTCTCTTCTTCCTCCAAATGCTAAGAAATCTCGATCATCCACTTACAATTGAGATGGATTCCAGTAGAATGTGCTCCGATTATAATATTTTAGTGTTCTATTAAATATAATTTGTCTTCCTAATTCACGAATAGGGAGAATTTTAATATAGTATATTTTCTGTGAAATTCCCCCCCCCTCCCCTCTTTGTTGCTACAGTCGTAATATGGCGAAACTTACTGTGTATACCAATCCTCTTTTTGAACTCTACACAGCGCTGTCAGAGGCGTTTGAGATAGCACTCGTTTAGTTCACATTGGTTAACTTTTTTTTCTGTTACTTGGCAATCCTTATCATCCGTACAGTATTCAATTTTAAGATTTTCTGCTAATAGATAAAGAATACTTACAAAAGCTTTGCCTCTTTTCATCGATGGCGTTTCGATCGCGTATACTACTATCTCTGTCTTCTCCACTTCTATATTTTATTACTGCTATCTTTGCAGTTTATAGCGTTATTGTCAGTCGATAAAGAGGGGAGACCCGATTTTCGATCGAGTAGTTGAAGAAATGGAATCGGAATGGGCTCGTTTCTTCACTCTGGCGGGTATTCCTGATGGAATCGCTTCCAAGTAAGATATTTGATGTGAATTATTACTTAAAATCGTTCTAGCGTTTCTCGTTTGATAAGGTTGGGCTGTCAAGTCAACGCAGATGGTCATTAAATACATTTGAGATATGCGAAATCGTTCTCTGCTAATCGAGTAACACGCGAGATGGTGGCTGATCTCGATAAGGAGACACTCGTTGAGTTGGGAATTACTGCTGTGGGAGATCAGGTGAGAAGAAGAAGAGACTCATTCACTAGTTATCATTACTATTCCGATGGGTTTCGAGATTAGGTAAGAAAAGAAACTACTGACTAAATAATACAACCTTTAATTTGTCTCAGTTCTCATCGAGTAGTTACCTCTTTCTTATACTAGGCATCACTGCAGAGATATCACGATCAGTCATTTTATAGTTATTTGAACCCAGTCATGAATGAATTGAATTGAATTTTTTTTTATTCTTTTTATTGTATTCCTTAAACATATGTTATTATCAGTTAGCGGTAATGAGACGAGTCAAGGCTGTGGCTGCGATGGAAAAGGCCGGATCTGGCTCTCCAAAGAAGGCTACCGGTGAGAAATGATTCAATTATTACATTTGTTGATTATGATCCTATCTCTTACTCTCCTATTCTCATTGTTCCCTTGAGTGACAGCCCCTACTCGTTCCATTCGTGCTCCAATCGCGGCTCCTTCGATGGACGAGAGATTCACTACTCTCGATGATCGATGTGCATCCGTCCAGAGAAGAGGAAAACCACCTCCTGATAGGTCAGAATACCATCATTATACAAATATAAGTGAGGTTTAAATTATTTGTCAAGGCAACTCGACTTTTTATTATCATTTTGTCGTTGTGGTGTCCGAGGGAGAGTGTTTAATTTTATCATTTAAGGCACGAGATCTACCACGTAAAGATGCCCGCTGGAACGACTGCCAAATCGAGACAAATACTGAAGAAAGTTGAAGCATTGAAGAGATCGGGTACGATATTGTTCGGATCCTCGTCTAATCCAAACTGGACTACTTGGTTTCTTCTTATCTTGATCCCATTCAGGTCTCCATCCACGTGGAACATCTGGAGTGAGAAAGGCAGGAATGGCCGTGTTGAGTGTGGCTGAACAGAGGGAGAGAGATATGGGTATGGTAGATACGATGGAATCAATATTGATTATCGGATGTATTGTAGAAGTGACATCGACAACGGGAGGACGAGTAGGAGGAATGCACGTGGATAGACTAGGAGGAATGAGAGGTGGAACCGGAAGAATTATTAAGAAGAGAGTTATCGGGTTAGTTGATTATTCATCTTCTGTTTGTGCAATGAGACGGTGTAATGTAAACGGTTTTCAGTGGATCGGGTGCCTCCTCAGGCGGTCTGTTCGGTGCCGCAATGGCTGTGGCTGGAACAGGACCTGTTGTGATGAGGAAGAAATTGAGAGTAGAGAGAATTGATGGAGGACAGGGAAGGCTCCCATCGGTCAGTAGGAAAAATTGAACTGTTATTGATCTAACCCTAATTACATGAATTGGGTGCTAATCACTATCAGCTTCAGGTGACAGTGCAATTGGGAAATCGGGTGAGAATGGTGGGAAATGGAGGAGGAGGAGGACACATTCAGAAACAGGTGAGAGATCCACTTGATTATCACGGGTCTCCTGTAAAAACGTAGGAGAATGAGAGCCTTTAGCGACAGGAAAAAATAATTTTTCACCGATTTCGTTGAAACTTGGTATACTGGTTGGGCTGAGGGTCTGGAAAACGTTGATCCACTTTGTTCGGCGAAATTTGCATATTATGCAAATTTTGGACCTCAGACTTTGAGAGGCTGTATCTGGCTCTGTTTTTTAGCTATCAAGTTCTTACCAGTGCAGATCGATCGGTAATCAGCCTATTTACATATTACTCAATTGTGATCACATGCTAAAATGCGATCTTCCATGTGTAATTCCTGGAAAATTGAATTTTCGAGTACATTATGCAAATTTTCTCGAAATTTTTGTTCAGTGATCACGAATTTTATTTTTGGGATCGATTCCCCATACCCGAATCTACATGACCTAATATTTCATTAGTCCCAATTCGTGTCGCGCGATACTGCTACTGTACAGGAGATCTGGACTTGCATTATTTTCGCTAAAATCACGTTTTTTATATCTCAAAAACGGCTGTATTTGAGCACTCGGGCTACTAGACCTTTCTTATAGAGCTAGCTGAGATGATCGATAAATGTGTTTAAATTTTTGAATTTACATAAGTTTGAACCGAGGTACACTCAAAAACGTGATTTTAGCGAAAATAATGCAAAGTCCAGGTCTCTCCTGTACAGTAGCACTATCGCGCGACACGAGTTGGGACTAATGAAATATTAGGTCATGTAGATTCGGGTATGGGGAATCGATCCCAAAAATAAAATTCGTGATCACTGAACAAAAATTTCGAGAAAATTTGCATAATGTACTCGAAAATTCATTTTTCCAGGAATTACGCATGGAAGATCGCATTTTAGCATGTGATAACAATTGAGTAATATGTAAATAGGCTGATTACCGATCGATCTGCACCGGTTAGAACTTGATAGCTCAAAAACAGAGCCAGATGCAGCCTCTCAAAGTCTGAGGTCCAAAATTTGCATAATATGCAAATTTCGCCGAACAAAGTGGATCAACGTTTTCCAGACCCTCAGCCCAACCAGTATACCAAGTTTCAACGAAATCGGTGAAAAAATATTTTTTTCCTGTCGAACGCTTTCCTACATAGGAGACCCGTGTTATGCAATGGATATTGTATCTAAAAATGTGAATCCGGAGTTATCGCAGCATTCAAATGCTTAGCGGAGACACTACGGTGTTTAGCGCATAATACGGAACGTTTTATTCGCTAGCTCGTTATTGATTATTTCAAAAATTCTCATTTTCTCATTAAGTGCTATCAGTGCCTCTAGGAAACGATTAGGAACAAACACTAGGGCCGGAGACTCTTCAGTAAAATTTTGGAATGAACGATAGGAATCGAAAACGCGGAACGGTTTATTATTTTACGATATTGTGTATTGTTAAGGTGGTTGTTGGAGGAGGAACGAGAAGGGGCCTCGCGGGAAGAGTTAATGGTGGAGGACAGAGAGGAAGAGTTATGGTCAGTCACATTGTTGTCAATCCGTTTCGGTTACTTTTGAATGATTTTTAACATTTTTTAAAGGTAGATGCACATTAATCATTCTCAGGTTCAATACGAGGATGAGGAGGAAGGTGAGGAAGAGATGGAAGAAGAAGAAATATATGAGGATGAAGAGGGGGTAGTAGAGTATGAAGATGAAGAAGAAATCGAATATGAGGAGGAAATGGAAGATGAAGTTAGTTAAACTGCATTGAAATAGTATTTCTTTGTGAAATGGATATTTATTTATCATTATAATTTGAGGATTCAACTCTAGTGGTGGGCCCTTCCTCCCTTGGATCTCGAGTGCAGACGAGATACGTCCCTGCGAGACAGAATCGTCCGCAGATTGTACACACGAATACGAGGTGAGTGGAGGAAATTGAGGAGTTAATGATCCATAAATGGGAGTGTGTTCTGTTAAATTATTTTAGACATTCGTTGGTCTAACGCCGTTATTTCAGACGAGCTCCCGTCGTTCAGAGAAATTCATCGATCTTCGACCGAATACAATTCAATCGATAATCTCTCCCCCAGTCAAAGGTTGCGAGTATCTCTCAAATTGTTGTTTATTCTTTCACTCAAATTTCAATGTCGTTTTGGTCTCAATTATTAATTATATTCACGATCGTAAAACCATTTGGCACGTTTATTAGCAAACAAAAAATATTGCAAGAGAAGTTGGACTTTATTTAATAAAGGCGTTCCGAAATATAAAAAAAATCGCATCGTGTGACACAAAAAATCGAATCGTTTGACCAGAATATAAATCGTTTTCATTCGGACTAAGAATCGGTCTTCGTCCTTCTTTCATTCCTTGTTGGAATAGTGAAGGGAAGAGTAAATGACCTGCATTTATCTCTGTCTCCTTTCATTCCCAAGAATCTCCTCTTTTTGTTCCTACCTCCACTCATTATTCTACTCCATTCTTATTCTTCCCTCTTATCGATTCTTATGCTTTGGTGTTGAACTAGAATGACTTTGTTCACTTCTATCTGTAGTGCAGTAGTTTTCATTTCTCTCTCATGTCAGTCATTGAATTCACATAGATGTTCGTCTTTGCATTAGCATCCAAGTTCAATGGGTCCATCCTTCCTCCCAGTTCTCTTTTTCATCTGAATATTCTATTCATCAAGGGGCTACATCATCTCACCAAAACGATGTTTTCTCATGCTGTCTCGTTTTTGCATTTACTAATTAGGTTTCAATTTTCGACTTCTTTTTCTCTGTTGTGACGTGAATAAGAGAGAGAAGGAGAGTTCCTCCCCTTCTACGATTTCAACGATGGGAGAGATTCGAGGATACTCGTGTAACCGGATAGAGAGGCGAGTATTATTACTAGAAGGAAGAAGAGGAAGGAAGGAGGGGATGGAGAGATAACATTATGATCGAAGCAGGAGGAGGAAGTGGTAGTGATCGAAATTGTGTCTTGCAATAGATCGTCTTCATCATTCCTCTCCTTCTCATTTTGTTCCTTCCTCTAACTTTCCATCCATAAAGTAGCTCTTCACTTGTAAGCTGTACACACTCGAATTCTCGATATCCAATGGAGAGTAGGGAAAGAACGGAGTCAATGGTCCGAACAGAACTCTCCCATATTCCCTTCATAGCTCGTCCCCCTTCTTCTTCTGACTCCGCCCACTTTTGAGTCTCCGCCTCTTTTCAGAGAGAGAAGCCTACTTACTACTTGGTGATGATGGGGCGAAGTCCTCCCTCTTTCCTCTCACCAATTCCATTCAATTATCATACTCATTAGGTGGCAGTGGCACATTTCCTTCTCTTCTCTTCACCTTTGGTCTTTCTCATCACTTTGTCCTCTTCTTCATACTATTTTGATCCCTCTTCTAAAGACTTCTCATCTTTCTTCTTCTTTTTCTTCCTTCACACGCCCGATTATAGACGATGGTCTGCAACTTATCCTAGAGGGAAAGAGAGAGGAAGAGACCTTCCCCTCCCCTCCCTCTTGAGATGGGGAAGGATGGGATATCAAAGATTGAAGGGTATTCCTCTCCTCTTAGATGACCCTTTTCCGTTCATACCACATGAGAGTTGATCATTGCACCGGAAGGAGCAAGTGCACACTTTTTATACCAAAAGAAGGAGTGGAACGAGATTTCACGGTTGAACGAGAATGATCCAAGGGACTAAGATTGGATTGCAACATTCGGTTGTTACTTCTCTTATTTCTCTTTCATCTATCTTATCTTGAATCAGAGCTTTTTCTCTCTTTGTTGTAATATAAGAGAGGCCTCCAATAGATTTGTATCTTCCGTTTCCTGTAATATATCTCCTCTTCCTTTGTCTACTCTCATTCTATGGTTACTCTATCCATGCAAGTGACAACTCTCTTCTCCTTGTGTTAATGGGTATGAAGGGGGAGGGCAGGCATGAAATGCAATCCCTGTCGAGAGAGAATGAATGAGTAGAAAGAGCATTGTAGATAGAGAAGGATCGAGAAGTTTTCATTCTTCTATCCAGTCGTTATGAATGCCCTTTTGACGTTTTTTTATGAAGCAGTTATGGAAGTAGTTAGAAGGAGACTGGAGTAGAGTCTCATTGTACTATTCAACGTCTCTCTTCTAGTTCATTCTCTCTTATGTACAACTTCCTTGATCTACGTTGATTCTCCCTCCGTATCTCTTCCTTTCCCTCCCCTTTCTCCGTTATCCATTCTCTTCTCTTTTCTCTTTATGGCTACGTCGTTTCTCTTAGACGACGAAGGTACAAAAACGAAGAATACGCCAAGCTTTTCTTCGTATCTCAACGACCTCTTTTCACATTATTTTCTATGATGATGTCCATAATTATATGGTTCCACGCAATGTCTTCATTCATTCTTTCAAACAGCGATATTTCTTCATCGATAGAATCGACTGATCTTCATACATAAAGAATAACGAGGAACGAGTGGTCATTCAAGCAATTTGGATATGAGAGTAGGGTGAAGGGAGGAGAAGGGAGTAGAATACCTCTTGTGATTCCCTCCTCCTCTTCTCTCTCTTCCTCCCTCAGTCCTCTCAGATTCCCTTTGTGTCGTACTCGACAATGAGGAGGTTCCACCACCTTTTCCTCCCTTTATGTCCCCCCTCCCTCCCTGTCTTCTACCCCCCCCCCTTCCCCTCCTTCTCCTCTCTCAGACATCATTTGTGCCTCCATCTATTATTGGACGCGCTAATTCAGCACGTTTACGATGCTTACGATGTCTTATTCTTCCATCTTAGTAGTACGTTGCACGATAAAAGTGATCTTTGATCTCATTCAGCACCATCTTCACATCTTTCAATATATCTTCGTGCATGAATACAGTATCGTCCGAGTGATCTTTGATCTCTCCTCCTAATTCTCTGCCTTCAGCCATCATCCCCTTCCATCAATGCACAGTATTTTTGGTTGAAATGGTGAGGAATGCGCCTGAGATCCCTGCTTGTCTGTGCTATCGTCGCTAATATATCAGGTAATTTTTTATCCAAATAACTTTTTTTAAATTCAAATCTCGAGATTCGGTGAAGAAAGTCTGAGGTTTCGTGGGAAGTTTTCCCGTGAAGTAAACGTGCGAATTTAGTGCAGCGATAGTGGGAAAGAGTGTGAAAACAACTGAATAAAAGAAGGGAAGAGAAGGGCTGTCATTCAATGGAAGTGTTGCACCTTCACATAGAATTCTAGACGAAGACATTGACTTCCTCTCTTCAATTGAGTCCATTGGGGACTACTCATTTGGTACACCAGGACTAGACTTTTCGAAAATAAGTTTGACTATTGACTGGTGGAACAAAAGGAGGATAGTATCCAATTAATTGGAGAGAGACGCTTCGAGTGAAGAAGAAATAGTGGAGAAGGGAGAGAGATAAAAGCAGTAATAGACAAGTAGATCGAAGGCTTACTCGTTCATAAATGATTCATCCTTCTCCTCTTTTCCACTTTGACTCGAAAGGAAATTCCGTCACTTGGATAGATCAGCCCAATTTGAAGATGGAAAAGGAATACACATATCGAATTGAAGATGTAACTGTGCTCATTTGAAGGAATATTATGACTGCCACAAAATAGGATCTCGTGTTTTTGGGCAGTTAGCAATTCGTGAACGACTATAATAACGAGCGAATGACACAAACGGCTAAAGGGACAGAAGTTGTGAAATAAATGCAAAAAAATTTCACGAAAATTGTGGAATCTTCCATGAGATTCTTTGGTTTATTTTTTTTTCTTTGCGTGCAGATAGAGAAGAGTAGTAATAATTGAATCTAGGATGAGATTGGGGGGTATTCTTTCGTCTCTCCTTCTCCTTCGTTCTATCTCACTCCTCATTCTTCCCTGGGCACTACTTCATCTCTCTACCACAAAGCAATTGCATTTAAGAGAGAGGAAGAGGGGGATAATTAGTCCGAGTCGCTTGTCTACCACACCAATATTACAGCAGGAGGAATGCACTACAGTCATGGAGGGGTACGGTGGGGTGGGAGGGGGAGGGGTAGATGTATAGTACACCTTAACGGTACGGTAGTCAGATCTATTTTGTCTTATCCTCACGTCCCCTGGTGGTCCTCCCTTCGAGATAATGAAGATATTGGGTAATGCTAGGGGTGACGAAAGGAAGAAAAGGAAGGGCTTAGTGGGGGAGGGGAAGAGATACTCATTTCCACTCCTTACGTCTTAGTTGGACTATCACAAAGTAATGAAGTATCGATCGTGTACTGAGAGAGAGAAGGAGGGACAGATGGAATGGAGAGATTAAAGTATAGATCAGAGAAAGGGAATTACAAGGACAGATGATGAAGAATAACAGGTGAAATTGAATGAAGAGAAGTGAAAAGGACAGATTGGTGCACTATTGAAGAGACGAGAGAGAGAGAGTTGTACGAGAGGTATCAAAAGAATATTTCGACTGAAATAGAATGATGTTAGACTTAAAGACATTGCTAAGAATGTAAGTGTCAGGTGCGTTGAAATGTCTGGAGGGACAAGACTGCATAGAAGATGCGAGTTGTGGAGGATGCGAAGGAATAGCTTGTACGAGGTATGAGAGAGAAGGGGAAGAGGAGATGGAGATTCACCTCTCTTCAGAATCGAATCGACCGATCCAGAGGACAACTCGCGTGTTGCTCTCACTTGCATTCCCACCGATGCCAGGTTGGAACAATCGATTTATATTTATTCCGAGCTCTGCATATTTTCTCATATTTTCAACTCTTTCTTGATAGTTCTTTAAATATGTTAATAAATGATTTGAGATTCGTTGCCTATGAACGTCCAGAGGGATGTGTCCACACTACGAACAATAAATTGGTGATTATCTCTCTTTCGTTTCTCGTTCTCATATTCTCTCACTATCCAAGGATGATCCATTCAGTTGTGCACGTGCTTCCATGACTACTGTAATGCAGCCGCACTCTCTCGATCGTCGATATTTCAATCAATATCCTTCTTCCTCCTAGGAATTGTGATAATAATTTTCCCCTTATGACCACAGTAATCCATCGATCTCAAATCTGCCATTAATCAAATCTTTCTGTTCCATCTCAATACCATATCAGCCCTGTTCCCCGTTGTATTCATTAACTTATTGAGATGTTTTCATCCAGGTTGAATAAATGTGAATGCCCACTAAATCTCAAGTTCTTATTCGAACATCTCGAGAAGTTTTTGAAAAGAAATTGGCATGATCTTGACCTTGGCTGCTTATTTGCTTTGTGGAAAGTGAATCATTTTTGGAGTTTTGAGCTGAACCGTCGATAGGAAGAGAAGAAGAGGAGGAATGACCTCTACTCAATGAGAACAAACATAAAAGGGGAGAAGATTGAATAGGCAGTCCAGTTCCATTTCACACATGCAACTACTCTATTCCCTTCTTCTTCTTCTTCCATTCGTCGAATCAAGGAAGAATCCTCTCGATTGTTTCATTATATCAACTAGTCATGCTCTACTCGGAACTGCATTCTCTGCCCCACGAGTTACTAATCTACAATCATGTTTACGACAATGTCTAAGGAGAACCAAGTGCAGGTCAGTGATATTTCTATTACGGTTCTATCTAATGTATCGTTATCCAGATCTCTGCTATATTATCGGTCAAAGAATGTGTGCGTGCTGAATTCGAAAACGAGAGATGAAAAGAAGAGCGGATTTGTGAGCACTGAAGGACTTGCAGAGACCAGCGATTATTATGAACGAATTTGCTATGGTATTGTTAATATGATGGATTGCATGGGAATAGTCCATGCAAGAATTATTCATTCATTCAATCATTCATTCATCTATTTCTGTTGCATTGCAATTATAATTAAAGTATCCAAATAAGTGAAATAATATAACACATAAATCGAATCAGATCGCCCTCGAGCTGTTGCTCGTGCTGCGAATACAGCACAAGAGTGTTTCACCGTAGAGTCAGGAAAGGTATTACGGTAACAAGGAATACAGATGATAGGGGCAATTTATTGCAGGTTCTTATCGGAATTGTAGACCAGCAGTTAAAGAATGTGAAAACTCTGGAGAAGTGCATGAGGGTACGGTAGATATTTGTTGAAGTTAAATTATTCTTAATCTCCAAGGCGTGTCAAGACTCGAAACGAAAGAGTGATCGAGTGTGCAAATCAGCCATGTACTATGAGAAAGAACAAGTAAGTTCGCTACGATTATGTCCATGCAATAAATATCTGAATTGAGGAATGCATTCTTGCATCGCAAAACAAGGGAGACAGTCCGGATCTGTATATCGAAGATGAGAATTCAATCTATCTGGAGAACGCTTGCTTTGCTGAAGAAAAGGAAACGACAACTGCGACTATGGGTAGGATTGAGAGAGAAACGATATCTGAATCTTGTCGAAATATAAATGAGGATTGGTAATATTATTCGGGCAGAACAAACAACGACGACTGGTTCATCGGTAGTTGTAGATACTACACCTGAAGTTGAAGTTGAAGATATCTCGACGATGACTACAGGTGTGCCCAATGGCGATTCACACTAATAGAAGATATCCATCTAATCTCAGAGATTCCTTCAACCACAACTACTGTTAGAACGACAACTAACAAAAATAAATTACCCGATCAATTGATCCTTCCTGATCTCATTCCTCCACCTGTTATGAATGTGGAACCTCCTCCTCCAGTTGAGGACAGTGGATATATCATCGCACCTCAGTATACCGTAACCAAGAACATGGGAACAGTAAGGAAAAGCGAGGTGGGATGAGATCTTCCATTTTCCACTTGACTATATTGTTTTAAGATCATTCCACCGCATATGATCGATAACTACGGAGTCGAACGGAAAATAGATCAGAAGAAACCACTGAAGACAAATAAATCAGAACCGACTCAAATAGTGCTTCCTCCTCTTCTCGATCTACCACAACTTGGTGATCTGCACACAAGAAGATTACGGCATCCAGCAGTCAAAGATTGCTTCAGGTTGCCTATTCTTATTGAAAAGAACTAATCTCTCTTTCGCAGTGAAATTTCTAGCGTCGACCCAGGCACCATGACTGGTCGTGTGGTAAAAGCATACTCCCTGGAACAGTGTGTGGACATTTGCAGGCTATGTAATCGGTGTCTAAGAAGAAAGCCTTGCCTCACCGTAGCATTCCATGAGTAAGAAATGATCCGAATATACCAGAGAGACACACATTGCATACAGGAAAGCGTATGCATGCGGTCTATCATCGGAACCTTCTGATAATTCTTCCGAACTTCCTGCATTATCGAAGAAAGATACGGAATCAATAGTATTTTTCTCGAGAGGACACTGTTAATTTCTTCGCCTGAATAAAGATCATATACATTTAACTGATCTCAAATGTATTGCTCCCATTTTTTTCAAATTTCACTAGAAGTCTTCTTACAAGAAAAGCCTGTCAGATGAAAATGTTCCATGGGGTAACGATGCTAGCACTAACAATAAGCATGAGCAACCAAATTAAACCTGGACATTGTCAACCTGAATATATAAATGCGTAGGCCCAACACAATGACAGTGCAAGTAATTGAAATTCTTGCGCTAGATATCTAGCTGCATAGTATCTACATGAAAAAAGGAATGGTTCAATAATCTTGTATATGTGGGCGTAATTACCAGTTCAAAGGAGAAAATATTTACCTTATGTTGATACTACAAAAGGAATATACTAAATAACAGAAAAAAAAAATTTTTATCCAATAGGCAGAGATATCTGTAGATCAAAAAAAATTTGAAAAGTCGATATGTCAAGGATACGGTACTTGAAATGGAATTTAAACTCTGAAAATTGAATTCGGTCTCGACCGGAAATCTACAGTATCCGTTCTGGAAAATACATTTATATTAAATTTAATAAATTTTCGTTTATCGATTTTTTGGCGGCTACAACGCTTATGGAAGAGTACGTACGGTTGTCTTCGGACGATTTGCGGAGTCAGTTGCAGGAGGAACGGGCGAATTTCGCCGAAAAGGTGCGTTCTCATTAGTTTTGTGTGACCGTTTTATTTTTCTAGCAAAAAGTGCTGCTCGAAGCGAAGAGCAAGATCAATCGTGGAAAGCTTAGCAGTGTGAGCAATGTTACGGAAAAATCTCTCAACGTGTTTCTTCGATCGTGCTGCGAAGAAACTGAGAAAGAGTGAGTATTTCACAACTGGTGGTCAATATACATTTTCTGTTCCCAGGCAGGCTTATGTCTCAAATGTCATCGAAAGAGTCAGAGTAACAGCCACTCATACAAAGAACAGTCTCGAAAAAGGTAACGAAGCTTTTTGGCATATTCCCTAATGCATTTTTTTTCTTTTACAGTTAGCCAACAAGGTCAAAAATTGCTCAAGAATGTCCACAGTGATGTCGTGGAATTGAGCAAAAACTTGCAACGTATCAAATCCGGCCAGACCACTCTTTCTTCAATACTGGAAAGCAGAGATGCTAGAGGTTTGTTTTAACATCGGCTGGAATTTGATCGATTTACACACTGTCCCTTTTTTAGGCTGTGCTCTCCGAGAACGAAGAGACAATACCCTGCGATCTTCAACATTTCAATTCGACAGGGTCGGAAAAATATTCAACAAAGTTGAATCTCGAATCGATTCGAAGGTTTCTGTTTTTCGTTTTTTTAAAAGTAATATCATTTGTGAACGACATTTAGATAGTTCAACTGAAGACCCATGTCGCAGAATGTGCGCAAATGGCTAAGGTGATGGACATGGAACTGTTCACAATCGAACAAGAATCAGGTTTGCAGTGAACTGTTTTTAAAATTTTAAAACTTTCATAGAGCAGGGAGAGTCTGAAATGTTGGCGCACAAAAAAGATGTACAAGCTGTTCAAGATCAGCTTCGAAAGACTGCAGCAGAATATGATCAGCTTCAGGTTCTGAACATTTTCTTGATATGCTCACGGGTTTATAATTCAGAATCAGCTCACTAATAGAAACAAGGCGAAGGAGTGCGCAGAGAGTGATCAAGTTGGTTTTTTTGTTGCTAGTTTTCCTCTTTATTCACCGAAAGAACTTTGCTCGTTCACAAGATAGAGGGTTGTATCGAAATATTTTTAACATTTGAAAATTCTTCAAACACAGAATTTGTTGTGTTGACTCACAAAAAAATGTTCATCTCGAGATAATGATATTCGTTAAAATTCGGAGCTTAATGAATTTTTTTGTTTGGAGATATTAGCGTATGCTTTTTAGGCTAGTATCGAAATGGAAGTAACAGAGTTACGCGAAATTACTCGGAAGATGTTTGAGGAGGTTTCCGCAAAAGTCACAAGCGTCGAGGAGAACAAATTACAGGTCTTTTTTCTTAATGTGTTCATTTTCCCTAATTAAAGTGATAATAGATCCATCTACTGTCCGCTTCAATTGCTGAATTGAACGATGTGATATTGGCAACTGAAACCGAGGTGCATAAACTCGAAAAAACTTTATCGGATCTGGAGGAATCATCTAAGGTTTGTTAATTGTTTTTATGAAATGTTTAATTGAAAATATTTTTAAAAAATGTTATTCATATATTTGAAAGTTCACAAAATACTGCAGATTAACTCAGACGAAGTTGTCCAAAGTTTGGAGCGCGAGGTGGAAGACGTTTGCAACGAGCTATCGGCGGACTCTATTCGAGCTGATGTGATGGACAATATGTTCGGAAGCGAAATCAATATTACTCCTGAAGAATGGAGAGCGTCGATCGAAAGTGAGTTTAATTTTAATTTTTTTCTAATATTTAATTTTAGATGCTAAAACCATCGAAAATTCGAATAATGAGTTCAGTGGTAGTCATAGCTCTTTGCTCATGGAACTGGAAACTGCAAAGACTGAGGTATATATAAATAAACATACTGGAAGTGTAACTAAGCACATTCCACTTCCAGCTCGAGAAAGCTCTTCAAGATGAGAAGAACGAACAAGAGGAACACGATGTTTCGCAGTCACGGATGAGGAATCTGAAAAAGCGGATTGACGAGGACCAAGAATCACGAGATGCAAATTCAAGAATGGTTGGTTGATATTTCATTGTTGTTGCACTATTTGAGATATTATTTAATTGCAGATAGAATCGAGAATCGAAGAAGCTATGAAAGAGCTGGAAGAACTTACTAATGCCAAGTGCAGTGAGGCGACAGAGGCAGTGGTTACGGACGCAATACCGACAGATGCCGCAGCGACAGACGCTATAGCTTCAAAAGCCGTGGCGGCAGACTCGTTCGTGACACCCAATCCTGCGCGTCACTCCTCTCTCCAGGATCTTCGGAAGGCCTCAGATGAAGTTAGCAGAGTAATTTCCGACGATTCTGACGGTATCGTTACGAGCAATTCAATTAGGTATTCTTTATGTCTTCCAGTTGAATCTGTGAAGAAGAGTGTCATTGATCTACCCGACGGAATAGTGAAGAGAAATGCAGCAACGCAACAGTGTTCGACTGTTCGTTCTCCAGATGAATCTCTTCAAGAACCAGCTGATGAACTTGCTGCAATCGGTTGGATACATTTGTAGTTGTTTATTTAAGCTTTATTATTTCTGCAGAGGGCACTTCAACAGAGACCAACGCAGCAGACAATGTTGATGGGGATGTCACGATGGAGGGAATACCATTAAGTGCTTCTATCGATCACGCGCTTGTGGATGATAAAGTTGGAAATTGGATACGAACTACTCCAGATAGTGTACGTTTTAATTGTAATGATTTTTTCAATTATGTTATTTCTCTCCAGGTTTCTCCTGGATCCGGTACAACTGCGGAGATGATGGAAGATCGTTTCCCTACAAATATTTTCAATGAAACGAACGCACTCAATGAAACCGACATCACAATGGGTATTTCATAATAAAAATAAATATTGGAATGTGTTGTGCTTAGATATGGAAGATGGAGAATTGAATTTTAGTATGATGGAAATGCCTACTGCAACTGCTAACAAGGTATCATTTGTGTATGAAAGTATTTATGCATCATTTAATTTTTTAGACGTTATCTCCCCCACCAGTTCGACAATCCAGCTCGAAGGCTGGCATCTTCATGAACGACTCTGACTCGGATGCGAATGCCTCGGTCTGGGACGATGATTTCTAATAATGATACTGATGAAATCAGAATAATTACTGTTTTTCTTGTACCTTAGGTAATTCTGTGAATCTTGCTGTGCTATATTGTATATGTTTGTATTTGCATTATAACATTTTTGAATGAAGTGTTTTCTTTTTTTAACGGTATTTTTTATCGTCTACGAACACGTTTCAATCGTGGTTCTGACTACCTCTTTTCTATGTTGCCACTGTGGTGACAGTTGTCTCGAAACCCCCCATCCCTCGCTTTTCTTTCGCCTGCTCCGGCGCTATGTTTCGTAGTGTAAAGAGTGAGTGAGGGGGAGGCTGAGACCGCCTCGTTTCCTGGAATTTGGCACTGGTGGTATGTGTGCGCCGCTGAGCTGATGTGTAACATCTCTCTACTCTACTAGAAGAGAGATTGAAGAGAAAAGACAATACTTTTTTCTGATAATAGCGAAGCGATTCCCTTTTCTAGGATTCAACTATTATTAGATTGACACTCCATGTTCTTATCCATGTTTATGTCATTAGATAAAAAAGACAAATGTGCCATGAGGATGCATCTGTCGCCGTTTTGCTCAAGTGCAATCTCACTTATATTTTCTCTTTCACCGAGCTCCCTGATGCTGTTCCATTTTTGTACACAAAGTGGGTGGGAGTGAGGGGGAGAGCAGGCGTATGTTATAGACATTGAAAAACAGAGGAGGTGAGGGGAATGCAGGGTCTTTCCAAGAATTCGTCGCTGGGAAACAAATAGATTAGAGCGCGATCATCTGTAGTACATACAAGTGGCCATGTTAAGAAGGTGATAGCGATTTATCGATCGTGAAACCCGAGCGAACATGAGAAATACAAGGGCCAGGTTGAACATTTTTTTTGCAAAACAATTGTTCTGCAGATCTAGCGATCAACGGGGGAAAGGTATACAAATTGCTGCATTAAAAACAGCATTTTTGAGCAAAAAGAGAAAAAAGTATACAAACGAGGCAGTGTGTGAATTTGATGAATTCCAAAAACATAGAAGACCAGCTTCTTAGAAGCACTTGCGGTGGACGATTGAGGGGCCGGACTCGTCGTACTCGGCCTTGGAGATCCACATCTGCTGGAAGGTGGAGAGAGAGGCAAGGATGGATCCTCCGATCCAGACGGAGTACTTGCGCTCGGGGGGAGCGATGATCTTGATCTTCATGGTGCTGCAAGAATAGTTCATTAGACGGGTCTATAGAATGATGCTACTGTATCCCCATTCATGACTAGACATCCATCTTACCTGGGGGCAAGGGCGGTGATCTCCTTCTGCATGCGATCGGCGATTCCGGGGTACATGGTGGTTCCTCCGGACAGGACGGTGTTGGCGTACAGGTCCTTACGGATGTCAATGTCGCACTTCATGATCGAGTTGTAGGAGGTCTCGTGGACTCCAGCAGACTCCATACCCAGGAAAGAGGGCTGGAAGAGAGCCTCGGGGCAACGGAATCGCTCGTTTCCGACGGTGATGACCTGAAGAGATGATATTACTCATTGATCATCCATTCATTAATCCCTTTCAATGGTCCCCAAACAGTAATGATCCGTACCTGTCCGTCGGGAAGCTCGTAGGACTTCTCGAGGGAGGAGGAAGAGGCGGCAGTGGCCATCTCCTGCTCGAAGTCGAGGGCGACGTAGCAGAGCTTCTCCTTGATGTCACGGACGATTTCACGCTCGGCCGTGGTGGTGAAGGAGTAACCGCGCTCAGTAAGGATCTTCATGAGGTAGTCAGTCAGATCACGTCCAGCCAGATCGAGACGGAGGATGGCGTGGGGGAGAGCGTATCCCTCGTAGATGGGGACGGTGTGGGTGACTCCATCTCCGGAATCGAGCACGATACCGGTGGTACCTGAAATGGTTCAATTCAGTCTATGTAGGACAAATCACTGAATGAATGAGAATGAGATTCAATGGGCACTCACGTCCGGAGGCGTAGAGGGAGAGCACGGCCTGGATGGCGACGTACATGGCGGGGGTGTTGAAGGTCTCGAACATGATCTGAAAGTGATGTCATTAGATGATTCATCAATGTACAGTAGGCAGTATGGTATCAATTATCGATTGGCTAATGCCTTACCTGGGTCATCTTCTCTCTGTTGGCCTTGGGGTTAAGAGGGGCCTCAGTGAGGAGGACGGGGTGCTCCTCGGGGGCAACACGGAGCTCGTTGTAGAAGGTGTGGTGCCAGATCTTCTCCATGTCATCCCAGTTGGTGACGATACCGTGCTCGATGGGGTACTTGAGGGTAAGGATACCTGGAATCGATTGTTTCATTCCTCAGTTCATTCCATCCAATGATTCATACATCTGACTATCGATTGATTGGATTCCATTTCTCACCTCTCTTGGACTGGGCCTCGTCTCCGACGTACGAGTCCTTCTGTCCCATACCGACCATCACACCCTGATGTCTGGGGCGACCGACGATCGAGGGGAAGACCTGCAAACGGCCAAATTAGTCATCTGATTCGGCACATGGTTACGGTACTTCTAGTGTATCTAGATTTACTCACAGCGCGAGGAGCATCGTCTCCGGCGAATCCGGCCTTGCACATTCCGGATCCATTGTCGACAACAAGAGCAGCAACCTCCTCGTCGCACATGTTGATTCTTCTGACTTCCTCTGGCGAGTGTGAAGGGGCGTGCCGATGGGCGCTTATATACCCACCGCCTCGCGTTGAGTGACGCGTCGCGGGTGATTCGGCAGATTCTGGGAGAAGCTCAAGATACTCCCTCAATTCCTCGAAATACTCTATCCGCCCCCGGTTGTTTTCAGAAATGTTAATTTATTAAAACATGATTCTGAGGGAGCACACCTGACAAACACTACTCGCTAATCCTTTCATAGGCTTGAAGTTAATGGTTGATTTTTTTTGTTTTTATCATAGTGATATTTTAAAAAATTCTGAACGAAAAGTCATCTAAACTATTTTGTTCATCAAACATGGGTCTCTAATACCTCTCAATAAACAACAGAACTAAACGGAATTATTTGTGTTTTTAGAAATGATGGCTGGAAGATCGAGACAAATAGATTTTCTTTTAGATAGATTATTTATCGTTTTTAATGTTTGGTTTAGTAAAATGATGACTTTATAAAATATATAGTTTAAAACTTTCGGATTCATCCTCCCATCCGTCCGTCCGAAAAGTAATCCGGAATCCGGAAGTAAATAGAAATGTTTATGAAATTGAGGAGTACCTTCTCCTCTAATCTCCTCTAAATGTATGATAAGAATGATTGCGTCTTATTCTATATATTGATCCATTTATATTCTATCTATCCACTTTCATTTTTCTGGGGAGTTCTGCTCATTCCCTCTCTTGATTATTCGGCCTTCAGAATTCTGATATTGAGGGGGTGTATCGAAACGAGAAGAAATGCACAGTCACAGTTTCCCTTCTTCTGAGATGAGATGAATCACATCACATCTACATGTTTGAGTCACAACATTTTGGTATTCGAGATGAGCGTTGTGCTAATGTCACACTTTTTTTTCGTTGGGGGAAACATCATCGAGTACTGTCTTGGGCTGTATTTAAGGATACAATTAGAAGTATATGATAGCTCCTCCATTTGGGTTTTTTTTTTGTAGAGTGAAGGCGAAATATTTTGCGGTGTTTTCTTCTCGTTGCTCTCCTCCCCCATCTTCTCAGTATCTCGGAAAGAACAGCTGGCGCTATCTATTGGCATCTCGGGGGCGAGTCTCCTCCCATGCGGAAAGGGGGAGGGGATAAGAGGGAGTGGGAGATGCATTCGAACTCAGTGCTCTCAAGCTAGCGGACGGGTTGTCTATCCTTTCGACCCTCTGTCAGATACCATTTGAAATGTGTATCCATTTTACCCAACTTATAGCGTAACTAGTTTACGTTGTGGAGAAGATAGATCATTTATCTTTTCTTATTAAATCCTTTAGAGTCACTTAATCGTATTTTATTTATATTATTTCGTTTCGTTAATAGGATGTGGCGATTTGGAAACTTCTGCAAAACATGGTAATTGCGAAAGCCCGTAAGAGTGACTCACTCTTTTCCCCCTTTCACGGGTTCTTCTAGAAGCGAGATATTCGAATTCAAATCGCGCGCCACCCTCTCTCTTTTTTGCTTGAAGGCCGTTCAACCAACCAGCGGCGTCCATGGGGCTCTCCCCCTCGCCTCCCCTCTGGGCTAGAACCCCGCCCACTTTTCTTCTCTCACTGCTCTCTTACCCCCTTCCATAAGCTCCTTCATTCTCTCACTCTTCCCCTAGCTCTGTTCGAACACCCCCTCCCTATCCCCTTCTCCTTGTATTCATCTTCCCTTCAGGCCATATCATCGAACTTTTGCTATTTGAGTTGAAACCATTTTTTTATATTTAATATTACTATGACCTGAAGGAGGAGGAGGAAGGCGTATTGTCACTGATCCGAAATTTGCGAAATATTAGTTACCTATTCGAGATGATCTATCCCTATCTCCCCTTTCTCTTTAGTATGTGGCCTTCCATTCCATCTAATAGGTGACCCTTCTGTTCTCTATCTCCATTTCGTGTCTTCTCTCATCTTTCTCTCACTCGCCTTCTTTTCTCTTCCCGACATTCCACATCTCATTTCTACCCAGGGGGGCCAACATGATACGAGATATCGCGAGTATCATTTCGGCGATTTCTATCAACTCATCCGCTGGCCTTATTACGATTTCTGTTCTTCCCTTTTCCACTCATAATTATCATCTGCTTTCAGCGGTCGTCAGATCAAGCCAGAGCAAAATGTGTGACGAGGAGGTTGCCGCTCTTGTTGTCGACAATGGATCTGGAATGTGCAAGGCCGGATTCGCCGGAGACGATGCTCCCCGCGCCGTAAGTTATCCCGATATATAGTTTGATCATTGTCATGATTAATGGATTGATTGATGATGAGATGACTAATTTGATCGTTTGCAGGTCTTCCCCTCGATCGTCGGTCGCCCCAGACATCAGGGTGTGATGGTCGGTATGGGACAGAAGGACTCGTACGTCGGAGACGAGGCCCAGTCCAAGAGAGGTGAGAAATGGAATCCAATCAATCGATAGTCAGATGTATGAATCATTGGATGGAATGAACAGAGGAATGAAACAATCGATTCCAGGTATCCTTACCCTCAAGTACCCCATCGAGCACGGTATCGTCACCAACTGGGATGACATGGAGAAGATCTGGCACCACACCTTCTACAACGAGCTCCGTGTTGCCCCCGAGGAGCACCCCGTCCTCCTCACTGAGGCCCCTCTTAACCCCAAGGCCAACAGAGAGAAGATGACCCAGGTAAGGCATTAGCCAATCGATAATTGATACCATACTGCCTACTGTACATTGATGAATCATCTAATGACATCACTTTCAGATCATGTTCGAGACCTTCAACACCCCCGCCATGTACGTCGCCATCCAGGCCGTGCTCTCCCTCTACGCCTCCGGACGTGAGTGCCCATTGAATCTCATTCTCATTCATTCAGTGATTTGTCCTACATAGACTGAATTGAACCATTTCAGGTACCACCGGTATCGTGCTCGATTCCGGAGATGGAGTCACCCACACCGTCCCCATCTACGAGGGATACGCTCTCCCCCACGCCATCCTCCGTCTCGATCTGGCTGGACGTGATCTGACTGACTACCTCATGAAGATCCTTACTGAGCGCGGTTACTCCTTCACCACCACGGCCGAGCGTGAAATCGTCCGTGACATCAAGGAGAAGCTCTGCTACGTCGCCCTCGACTTCGAGCAGGAGATGGCCACTGCCGCCTCTTCCTCCTCCCTCGAGAAGTCCTACGAGCTTCCCGACGGACAGGTACGGATCATTACTGTTTGGGGACCATTGAAAGGGATTAATGAATGGATGATCAATGAGTAATATCATCTCTTCAGGTCATCACCGTCGGAAACGAGCGATTCCGTTGCCCCGAGGCTCTCTTCCAGCCCTCTTTCCTGGGTATGGAGTCTGCTGGAGTCCACGAGACCTCCTACAACTCGATCATGAAGTGCGACATTGACATCCGTAAGGACCTGTACGCCAACACCGTCCTGTCCGGAGGAACCACCATGTACCCCGGAATCGCCGATCGCATGCAGAAGGAGATCACCGCCCTTGCCCCCAGGTAAGATGGATATCTAGTCATGAATGGGGATACAGTAGCATCATTCTATAGACCCGTCTAATGAACTATTCTTGCAGCACCATGAAGATCAAGATCATCGCTCCCCCCGAGCGCAAGTACTCCGTCTGGATCGGAGGATCCATCCTTGCCTCTCTCTCCACCTTCCAGCAGATGTGGATCTCCAAGGCCGAGTACGACGAGTCCGGCCCCTCAATCGTCCACCGCAAGTGCTTCTAAGAAGTGCAACGAATATCGATCTCATTCGTTTTATCATTTGTCTCGTTGTTTTGGACTCTGGCAATTTTCTGAACTGTCCCGCAGACGGCTTTTGTACTATGGAATTCGTTTCCCGATTGATACGTGCCTTTTCGATGAAATTGATAAAAAAATTAATAATTTTATCTGTGTATGGTTTTTGCCGTGGAAAGGTGACTCGTCGGCTTCGGGTTGCAATACTTGTGATGTTCGTGTTTTTTCCGATTTTGGAATAGCGTGATGCTATTGAGCGGTGGATGAAATTTACGTGAGAGTTCTCAGAGTGAGATGCGCATTTTGGAATGGGCTTGTTTGGCTTTCGCTCATTGTGAGTATTTGTATTACTTTTTTGTGGTTCGATTACTGCAGCCTAATGGCGCTTGTGATTGTGATCTATTTTGATTTGTGGAAGTTGCATTAGTGTCAACCTGAAAAGAATTCACTTCGTCTCAAAATGAATCCATTGACGAACCAGATGGTGGAATTTGATTGGACAGTAGTCAATGGCAGAGAAACCATTCGTCACATGCACATAAATTAGGCACTGAATAGAGAATGAAATTGCTCGAAGCGTCGAGGATGTATTTTATTATAGTTGGATTTGAATTAAATGTGTGGCCTTACTTTGCGTGATAAAAACGCGAACTTCCCCAACAAGTATGGGATCTTTGTGTTCTTGATCCTCTTGTATTGAAAAGCTAAAGAGTGAAAGTAGGCCTTACTTGCTGGATTATGCGCGTGTCACGCCTTTTCTTCTGCCAGTTCCTTTGATTGAACATGTGACTGTTCTTAATCCCCTCGTCATTGTTGAGCTTTTCACGTTTCCTTTTTTATAGGGGTTACATACACGGAGTTCTTATTAATTGTGTTTCTCTACTTTGACGAATATCGCAATTTAGACGCTTAAAAAGTGTCTGAAGAAGTAAGTGAAAGAGAAGGAGAAGACGACGATGTGTTTGTGTGAATAGTGGACGTTTCGAGGAATTGGTGCATCTTCCGCACGCTTCTCATTTCTATCTCACTCCCCTCCCTGCATTGACTCTTCGTCTCTCTTGATATCCCCCAATCCCATTATCTAGTCTCCTACTCTCTCACATCTCTGCGTCTCTTTGATCCAACTGATCTCTCATCCTTTTTCTTCTTCTAGCTTCTCCACGAAGGCATCTCGGCTGTAGTGTAAGATCCGATTGAGAGACTAGGGTTGAGAGAAAGAAGAAGCGAGGGAGATAACAGGGACTGTTTGACCCAAGAAGAAACACAGAAAGGAAGGGTTGATGGTAGATGAGGTGATGAGGTGATTGTACGATCGTCTTTTTCCTTCTCATCTGCTACTACTATTTCCTCATTTCCTCCTATTCTATGATGAGAATATGAGTCAGAATAATATCATCGGGAAAAATGACGAGATGGATAACGTATCGAAAGGGGAATACTGCCTTATTTAGATTGAATCCCCTCCAAACTTTTCTCGAATGTATATCTTCGTCAGCGTATACGTGGGGGAGAGGGGGTTCGATAATGAATCATCTCCTTTTCTCGACCTTCCCCCTCCTTTTATGAGGAGGAGAAATCGAGAAAAAAATGATTCAGATCACGAAGAGCCTCTGCTTCTTCGTTTTTTTGTTTCATTCGATCTCGTTCCTTCACTAGCAGCTAGTGTGAGCTGCTTCTCCCGACTTCCAATTTTACTTTGAGTGAATTGTACGGTATGTTTAAGGAAATTAGTTGATCGCTCCTTTAGCAATCTCACTTATCTTTGTGATCGGCTCAAGCTACACCACTCATATGAGCACTGTCACATTCATCATTATTCCCTAATTGATTGAATTCAGCACTTTCGCTGTCTAGACGGTAGATGCCATTTCGCTGTGCATTCCATCATTCATTCGATTTCTTGGAAGTGAAGAGTTGATGGAGATTAGAGAGGGTGGTTAGAGAAATTTCAGTAAGTGGCGGCTATTTTTACGAATGAGATGAGAGTGAGAGGAAGAGTGAGAAGGAGGTGGAGGAGTGTGATGGATTCCAGGAGAAGCTGACGAGAGAGTGTGCTGATCTGGGAGAGTAAGAGAGGTTAGAGGGGAGAAGAGTGGATGGTAGGAGGGAAGAGAGTGGAGAAGCGATGGCAGTCTTCATAGAATGGCAGCTGTGCAGTACAACGCGGAGGAGGAGAAGGATGAGGGGGATGGGAAGAGGAGATGGGTAGAAGAGGACTCCCCTTCATCCAATGTAGATGAGCATCCATCCAGTCATTCCTCCTTCCATTCATCCTTCACTCCTTCTCTCCTCCCTCCTCGGTCACTCTGTGAAGTGGGACATGATGCTCGATGGCTGGTGGCGTAAGTCCGACCATTCATTCAATCTGTTCTCTCCCCCCTTTCTCCAATTCTCCAACCAGTCCCTCCATAGGTCTTGTCTAGCAGGGGGCTATTCACCTAACACCTCCCATCCCTTTCTCTACCTATTTAATCCCCTCTCTTCTCTACCCCTCCAACTCTGGCTGATGGAATGGTCTCTCATTTTGTATTCTCAACGTACCGCGAGGTCTAATCCCTTCGCTCTCGTGGTGTCAAGGGGCAGAATGGATGGAATGAGAGAGAGAAGGGGGGAATCTCTATCGGGTGCCAATCTATCTCATAGGGACAGTCTAGATGGGAAGGATGAGATAGGGAGTGTGAGAGGGGATCACTTGCCATCTGGAATGGGTTGGTTGTCTATCGGAGGAAGAAGAAGAGAAGAGCTCCAATGGGATAAGATGGACAGTTCTCACTCCTCCCCTCCCCCCCCCCCCCCCCTTCACCAGTCCATCCTCCCGTCCCTTTAGTCGGAGTGTGTCCAGTCTACATCTCGAGTGCTTACTAGCTTGAGTATGGGATACGAGGACGGTTCCGGGGATTGACCACTCGCATGTGTCTTCCTCTTCTCACTAAAGTGGAACTGACTCTGTAGTAGTCAGGATGTAAGGCTAGTTGCCCCCATCCTCCTCCATGAGAGAGGACTACGGTAAGTGTATGTATGGATTGAGGATAGCCTATCGTGAGGGGCTCCCTCTATTCTTCCAAGTGCACCCCTTTCCAATCTCAGCTTCTTCCCATGATGAGACTGTTTGGTTAAGACGACATAAGAGAGAGAGAGAGAAGGAGAAGTCTCCATCTCCATCTCCATCTATCGCCCCTATCTATTGGCGTTGTCTTCTCCTCCTTCTTCTATCCTCTTCTCTTCTCTTGCTTCTTCTGCTCATCGTAAGTTGGGAGTGATCAGTCAGTCTCTCTTCAATCTCTTCAATCTCTTCTCTTTCTCTATCTATCTCCGAGAGAGAGAGAGAGATGGCTGCTGTATCTTCTCTCTCTTCTTCTCCGTATTGCCTCCTGTGCTCCTCTCTCCGTGAGTTGGCGGTGTGTAGGGGGAGAGAGGGGGAGGTTACATCGGAAAGAGGGGGGGGGGGTGAAGGCTAGCTGTCCCCTCTCCGTCACCACATGGCCCCTCTCCCTCCTTCAACCCCCCCCCCTTTCCCTTCCCTTCCCTTCTCTTTTCTTCCACTTCTTTTTCACCCCTCTCGATGACTGCGTTCAACCATTCCATTCTCATTCTCTCCCCTCCATTCTTTTCATTGAGGACTCTAGTTCCTCCATTCCTTCCCATCTCCTTTCTCTCTCTCTATCTCCCCTTCCTTCCAGTCCTTCATTCCTTTCCATCCTTGACTACTCTCTCTCTCTCTCACTGACCACTAGCCCCTATGGCTGCTCACTCTGCACTTTTTACTCGACTGTGAGTGGTGGTCAATGGTGCACTTTAGGCACACATTGAATAGGAGCGATAGAAGGGGGGAGGGGTTCCTTTCGTACCCTCACGAGTCAATCCGCTCTTCTCCCTCCATTCTCATCCACAGTCCGGACGAGAAGTGAATCATCGTTCCCATTGATGTCTAATCAAGACCGCAGCTAATGATAGATACTCCCTTTCTTGTTCCCACTCTCTCGTTCCCTCTTAAAATGGTAGTAATTAGAAGAGTGCAATGGGAGGGTAGATAGATGGAAGGAATGAGTTGGGAAGGGGGGGGGGGATAGATGGATAGGATCGATTAGTTTGTCATGTCGAGTATCCATCTCTGATCTGCCCTCGCCCCCTCTTCCCTCCCCCTCGCCTCTCCCCCTCCCTTCCGTCTCCACTGACCCTCCCTCTCTTCCTTCACCCCATTCCTCCATCCTATCCCCCCATTGCTCTCCTCCTCTCCCTCCTCTCTCTCTTCTTCTGTTCCCTTTCCCTATCTCCCCATTTCTCCATACTCTATTCCTTTCAGGCGTCCCTTTCCCCTCTCCCTCTCCTCCTCCTGTCTTTTTGGCGCGCATTCATTCGTCCTTCCTCTTTGTCACCTCCCGTTCGTCTCCCCTCTCCTATCATTCTCTCTTCCATCACTCATTACCATACCATCCTCTTGTTTATCTCGTATTCGTCGCGTGCCCCGTTGGCTTCTCAACCTCATTTCCTTCTCTCATCAGGTAAACTACAATCAACATGTGCGACGAGGAGGTTGCCGCTCTTGTTGTCGACAATGGATCTGGAATGTGCAAGGCCGGATTCGCCGGAGACGATGCTCCCGCGCCGTAAGTTATCCCGATATATAGTTGGATCATTGTCATGATTAATGGATTGATTGATGATGAGATGACTAATTTGATCGTTTGCAGGTCTTCCCCTCGATCGTCGGTCGCCCCAGACATCAGGGTGTGATGGTCGGTATGGGACAGAAGGACTCGTACGTCGGAGACGAGGCCCAGTCCAAGAGAGGTGAGAAATGGAATCCAATCAATCGATAGTCAGATGTATGAATCATTGGATGGAATGAACTGAGGAATGAAACAATCGATTCCAGGTATCCTTACCCTCAAGTACCCCATCGAGCACGGTATCGTCACCAACTGGGATGACATGGAGAAGATCTGGCACCACACCTTCTACAACGAGCTCCGTGTTGCCCCCGAGGAGCACCCCGTCCTCCTCACTGAGGCCCCTCTTAACCCCAAGGCCAACAGAGAGAAGATGACCCAGGTAAGGCATTAGCCAATCGATAATTGATACCATACTGCCTACTGTACATTGATGAATCATCTAATGACATCACTTTCAGATCATGTTCGAGACCTTCAACACCCCCGCCATGTACGTCGCCATCCAGGCCGTGCTCTCCCTCTACGCCTCCGGACGTGAGTGCCCATTGAATCTCATTCTCATTCATTCAGTGATTTGTCCTACATAGACTGAATTGAACCATTTCAGGAACCACCGGTATCGTGCTCGATTCCGGAGATGGAGTCACCCACACCGTCCCCATCTACGAGGGATACGCTCTCCCCCACGCCATCCTCCGTCTCGATCTGGCTGGACGTGATCTGACTGACTACCTCATGAAGATCCTTACTGAGCGCGGTTACTCCTTCACCACCACGGCCGAGCGTGAAATCGTCCGTGACATCAAGGAGAAGCTCTGCTACGTCGCCCTCGACTTCGAGCAGGAGATGGCCACTGCCGCCTCTTCCTCCTCCCTCGAGAAGTCCTACGAGCTTCCCGACGGACAGGTACGGATCATTACTGTTTGGGGACCATTGAAAGGGATTAATGAATGGATGATCAATGAGTAATATCATCTCTTCAGGTCATCACCGTCGGAAACGAGCGATTCCGTTGCCCCGAGGCTCTCTTCCAGCCCTCTTTCCTGGGTATGGAGTCTGCTGGAGTCCACGAGACCTCCTACAACTCGATCATGAAGTGCGACATTGACATCCGTAAGGACCTGTACGCCAACACCGTCCTGTCCGGAGGAACCACCATGTACCCCGGAATCGCCGATCGCATGCAGAAGGAGATCACCGCCCTTGCCCCCAGGTAAGATGGATGTCTAGTCATGAATGGGGATACAGTAGCATCATTCTATAGACCCGTCTAATGAACTATTCTTGCAGCACCATGAAGATCAAGATCATCGCTCCCCCCGAGCGCAAGTACTCCGTCTGGATCGGAGGATCCATCCTTGCCTCTCTCTCCACCTTCCAGCAGATGTGGATCTCCAAGGCCGAGTACGACGAGTCCGGCCCCTCAATCGTCCACCGCAAGTGCTTCTAAGAAGTGCAAATTGTACTTTCTACTTTCTTTCGTTTATACTTCTTCGATTGGTTCTTGTACGTCGATGCCTTATTCATCTCCATTCTGATCTGCCACGAATTGCTCATTACAAGATCCCCTTCCCCACTTTCGTACATCCCACCACCAACTCTTCCTCTCCTCTTCCCCTCCCCCACCCCCAGCATAATCCGCATAGTCTATCCCCGCGATCGACCCGCTATATGAAGAGGTGCTTTCTCGTCCACGACTACTTTGTATGTCACCTAAAGAATTATGAGATAAAAGGAAGATATTAATCCATTGTTCATCCCATCTACACAAGAAACAATACAAAGTTTCCTTATCACTCTACCAGTCAGCTGGTTTCTTTTTCTGCCGATAAGTCTTATCTTTCGCTCTTCTGGTGGCCTAAACAATGTTTCTTCGAAGGAAAAGGGCAGCTACCGAAATGTTTTCTCTTCTTCCTACCATAATGAGAATGACTCATCTCTCTTCGAATGAGTCATTTCCCCCGGAAAAGAGAAGATTGTGAAATGGTGACTCCTTTCTCGTCTATCCATCGTTTCGAAAAACAAAGAAGAGGAAGTAAACAGTTGCACATACGACAAAACGAGAGGGATTATTCATTTGTTAGTAACACCACATCACTGATTATTATGAGTGTAAATCAGCAGCAGAAAAAAAAACAAATCAACCATCTCGTAGCCTTCTCGAACATCTTTTTCTAAATGCAATAGAGAGGGTGAGATTCCAGATGCTTCGAGGGTCATTTCAGGGAATATATCCAAGTGCACATCTGGTCATAGATAGACAGTGTAAGGGAAGAATCGAAGAGATTCTCTTCCGGAGTACACTAAGGAATTAGACGACTACAGTAGATTATTATACCTCTGAGAAACGGAAAATGACAATGATTCATTGATGGATGGAATATTGTTTAATTCACTGGTCACAAGAAAAAATATGCACCAAGACAATACGACGATCACAAAATACCATGAGAGTGATAAAATATGGAATTTTCAGAGTACATAAAGCGATCAATTAATAAAGCATAGGAGAATTGAAGATTGTTTGTCGCTGACAGTGATTGAAGTGATCTTACAGTGGTGAATATCGTACTGATCGAGTCTTGAGAATGGGAAGATGTTGCCAGATCTGAAATGACTACTCTCATCACCTTATCTCGATTTTTACAAAATGTCAACCGACAACGGCTCATATTAGCTCGTCCCATCCAAAATATATTGCCTCATAAACATGCACAATCCTAAATCCCTATCCCCATGGGTGATCATTCCATACCTGATTCTGATCTCGTTGAATATCGGAGTGTAGATGTGAGATGACTGTAGCTGTCGCCTCTCTCATCGTCCATTCAACTAACACTGATGACTCCCCTTTCACTGCGAAGAAACGAGTATCACAGATTCGAGTCTAGAATAGGAATGAAGAAGTATAATGGGACGAGGACGACTCACGATGACATTGTCCACTCGAAGATAGAATCGTTGAAGGGCGAATGAACACGAAGGCATCACACGAAGACGAACTGCAATAGGAACGAATTATGGAAGAGACCTTGTAAGACCAATGATAATTTACGCGAAAACTATTACGATTTGCTCAAAATAACGCATAACACAAGTATTGGAAAATTTTTTTTAAAAAAAGAACATCTTTTACTAGATGATATTCTTTGCAAAATGAGAATAAATATGAGAATAGGTAACAAACCTGATAGGGCAGCACATCCGTGATCGGCTAATTCATCCTCGTACAGAGGCACCTGCAAAATAAATGATGTAATCGAAATAAATAGACTTATTAGTTCACAAACAAGGAGGCAATTTCAGACCTGTGCATAGAAGAGAATTGGTTCTTGCTTCTTTAACCTTTCTAGATCGACTGTATCCGTCGTTTCTTCCGCTTTTAGACCTGAGAAAGGAGTGATTGAATGTCCATCTCTCTCACCCACCTTCCGCTGTTCCTGCATATTCCGTCGTATAAGTCCAATCAAATGGATGGGCAAACTGCTTGAATTCAGGGAATTGGGCACGAGATTCCTGCCAATGAGCAGAAGGAGCAACCTGAGGAGATGAATGGAAGGGATACTCAGGGGGATGAGGACCAACCTGCACACCAGGTAGATTATTAGCATCGACCATCTTGAGTGCATCGAGTGTATTGAAGGAGAGAACTGCCGATGGATGAGAATGCCATCTCAAATTATATCATCATACTTGAAAAGGGTAATTTCAAGCCCCGAAAATTCCCAACGATTTTGGGAATCTTGGGCGGATGGTTGAAATTCACCATCGTATAAGTGGTGTTGATGAAAGTTTAGTTAAAATTCTCATGGTATGAGTTCCATACCTTGAATTCATACCATCAATTATTGCCACCCTTTTCAACTGTGAATATCATATCCACAGGTGTGGGCACAGGTTTGATAGTTGGCGTTTTTGAGAGATTTATGAATGAATGAATTTATCCACTGGTTGCATTACACGGAATACATGGCGGTAGCGGGGAGGTCGGATTCATCTCTTCGTCAATGAGCCAACGTGTCGTTCAACAGACTCTCAACATTGCCCTTGAATCGATCCCCGATCATCTCCATCATCTCCGTCTCGTTCGTTCTCAGTGTGATCGTAGGCTTGGAGTCGATGTGCAGAGGAGGCAACGGATTGTTATTGTCGAATTTGATGGGCACAGTGGCAATGGTGATGAGTAGAGCGAGGAAGAGAAGAAGAGAGATCGACCGCATCGAGAGGAGAAAGAAGGGTGGAATTATATGTGGGGGCACCACAGAAATATAAACTTCCGCAGCATTGCGAATAATGATCATGTCATGTTTCTTCAATAAATGTTCTCAATCATTAGTTCATTTCTCACCGAATCTCAAGTGTATTTCGAGGGAAGATCATCTCAGGAAGACTGGGCAGTTTCAATTCTCTTTCGAACAAGCAGACTACACATTCTCTTCCGTCGTCTTCGAGAGTCGTCGAGGCTGAAATCAAACATTCACTATTCATTATCTACCTAATCCACCTTTTGATTACCGAACGATTACACGGACATTAAATTTAATTCATAGAAGACGTTATTTTTAACTTACGTGGATGTCTGCATTGACTTGCCAATATATGATCCCATTCAGCTCGGAAGTCGAGTATTTCCCCGTCAGAATACGAATCCGTCTTGTGCGCAACGCGACGAGCGTTCTCCATTATCTAGAAGTGGTGTATTCTTAAACTTGATAAACACCAATCCATAAAAATATACAGAGCTAAGTCGACATTGAGGCTATGAAGTCCACTTTATAAAATCAACCTTCATTATACCTCTTGAGCAGCATCAGATAGATAAGGATGCGTTGTGGAAGAAACTGTCGAATCCATCGAGAACTGCCATTCCAATGGTTTACTTCAATCGAATTGTATTTACAGATACATTATTCGTCAAGAACGTATATTGGAATTTTAAGAAAATATATTAAACAAATACTTTATCACTCTCTATCCACGAGAAGAGCTATGGATAATAATGTCATTTAGATACAACCGAACTGTACTTGCAAATTCCATAATATTAGCAGAAAACAAAAACGGGAGAAGAGCAAACAAGTTATCTGACGGGAAACTAACGATTTGATCAATTATAGTGAAAGGTCCTCTTCATATCACTCATTATGTTCCTCATAATATTCCTTTTCTACTCACACTTTACAGGTGCATCCTGTTGTAGCCAATTACAATTAATTGAACATGATGCACCTGCACAATAGAGAAACGATATATAAACTTTGATTTCATTACCACATTACCTATTTTTTTAGCATTGCAAGGTGTATAAACACGGTAAAAAATACTGTTGATAATTTTTTTTAAAGGTACCTTCTTCGAATAGTCAGAGATATTATTATTGCACACTCCGATAGCGTCTTAACAGAATTATTCTTGATATTCAAGTCGATTCACTGAGAAGCACGATTTATTTTTTTCATTTCAACCACTCCAACAAACTCCTTTTTCTGTTAACTACTTGTGCGATCTGATAGCCAGTTATAGGAAGTGTTTCCTGCTATTTTGGTTGATATTATCGAGATTCAATAATGTATCTCTCTCTAGATTTGTAAACTGGCTCGAAACGCACACAGTTACAAATATGAAGCGAATTGGAATAACTAGTAATCTTACTTCATGAATATTGGTGATAAATGAAATCCATGTCCACTGTGTAGCCCAACATGATCGTCATATTGATATGCCGCATAATCACACGACGTTCATGCCACTTCAGTCTGAACGAAGAAAAGTTTTACGAAGAACAGATAATGTTAGTGAAATTTCGAAGAACTCTCAATTTCGTGAAAATAAAAGTAATCAACCAACCAATTGCTTGAAGTTCAAAGCCGGCGTCTTCGGCATGACATCAGGAAACCAAACAATAATGAAAACAGAACAGATGTTTCACTAGAACTAGAACTATTTTAGAAAATTGAAAGGCAATTCCGGCATTTTTAAATTCTCATCCGGCAAATGGTAAGTTTGAACATTTTTTATACAGTACACTCATTTTTTTGAAGAGATCGCAAAGTAAGTCTTTTATCATATTTTTAAGATGAGCTGAAGAGGTCGATCATAAACCATTTTCATTAGGAAGAGCTCGAGTTAGATTGTTATCGATTATTCACTTTGATTGTCTCCGTCTCTTTCAGAAACAGAAAAGTATTGTTTTTTGAGATCTGATTGTCTTCATCAAATTAGTCTCATTTTTCATTGGTTTTGATGAACACGAGACGAAGATCTACTAACAAACAATCATAAAATCCCGATCCATTCTATAGATTACGTTGTCAAGCTATTCACAATTCAAAACACTCCTTCCGCAGAAGGCTATACAAATGTCTCATTTATTGAGAATTGTATCATGTGTTGTGTTTCTCAAGACTAGCAATTAAGGCTTTTATTACAGAAAAGTGTAAAATTAGCAAGGTGAAGGAATCAGGGTAGTTCAGCTCAGCGAGAGAATAACGAAGGAATTAAGGAATAATTCTTCGTGTATTTGTAACAGCCAGCCAGGGCAGGCGAGAGATGGTCAAGTCATTGGAATAAAAGTAGAAAGGGGAAATGCTAAATGAATAAAGGACCTCACAAGAAGCACACCAACGATAAAAACGAATCAAAAGAAGCGGATAAGGAGACAATTTCAGATGCTTTGGTTCACCTCTTGACTATGGAAAAAGAAGACGGTCGAAGACAAACTAGAGAGAATTGACTACTGTAGGAAAGGTGAATCAATCGATCTACTGTATGGTCAGTCATTACGAGGGGATTACGGTAGACGGATAGAAGTACATTCTACGGTACAGCCCGTCTCTTAGTCTTACAAGAGGATACTTACAATGGCCTGATTAGGGAACAGAGAAAACCGAGTAAATATAATGGGAAGGGGGAAGCAAGGGTAAGCATACTGTAGCTGGGGAAAGGGACAGGATCCATTTACTGGTCCTTCTTTTCAGTCTCAACTGCGGCTCTCTTGAGGAAGGGAAGTTTCTCCTCGAGGATATTCGTCACGTTGTCGATGTGTCCCTTCACAACTGCCAACTGAGCATCGATCGGCTCCTGCAACGAACAATCTTGAGATACTGTAGTTCCATCGTTGATTATTGATAGCTAATCTTATCATCAGACAAGTCTAGATAAGTAGACGATATAGAGGGAGGGATATACCTGGTATGTCTCATAGATCTTGGGAACGGAGAAGATGGTAATGACAGCGAGGAATACGAGTGTGCAACCAGAGAACCATGCACCAATGTAAGTGAACGACCAGAGGAGAAGACCAAACTGAAAGAAGAGAGAGTCTCATCCCCATCCCTTTCCCTTCCTTCTCTTACCTTGACGGAATCGACGATGCTCTCAACGAGGAAAAGTCTTCTCAATTGTCTTGCGAGACACTGAGCGTGTTCGACGATGACATCAACTTGCTCCCTCACTCTCTCCTGAGGAATCGATAGATCCTGCTCGAGGTAGACTCTGAAAGAGAAGAGAGATCATTAGAGAGAGAAGAGGAGATAGAAGGGACTGACTGGAAGGGATTGGATCCATCAGTCTTCTTGATCTGCGCCTCGACAGCCTTGATAACACGGAATCCGACAGTGCCAGTGAGAACGGCGAGACCAGAATACGAGAGGACAGTGATGAGGGGGAAACTGAAGAGAGAATAGGAGAGGTTAGATAGACTGTTGTTGATTGGACTAGTAGTCCATTGAAGGGACACCATTCACATTGGTCATTGTGCATTTCGAAATGGATTGCACCTTTCTTCTTCCTATCTCCGATTGAATGAGTGGGAGGGAGGAGTGAACTGACCGAGTGAGAATGAAGAGAACAGTGAGAATTGCACCGAGGGCGATTCCCGACTTCTTAGGATCACGCCAGTAGATAAGATCGAGAACTGAAGAACAATCGATTACTCATTTGATTTATTTTGAAAGAGGAAGAAATGAAATAGTTATACTTGCTCTTTCTTCAATTCCATTTACAGATGAATAGGAATATTATTCATATATTTTCCGCCCCACATTCATCCGTCACACCCACACAGATTTTCAATAACTTTCATAGCAGCCCCCCCCCCCCGATTACCTTCCCTATCATGCTGCACCGCTGTAGCAGACTTGACATGACAAGGAATTGATTAGAGGAGAGGATGAAGAGAGGAGGAGAAGAATACTATAGACTACTCTTGCCAGAGGAGGAATGACTACAGAATGATAGGAGGAAGAGAGGCGATACGCTATCGATATCGTCCATGTAAAAACCTCTCTTTTGTGAGGGAAGGAAGAGGGGAAGGGAATAGAAGACAGAGGGATGAACAATCCAATTCTCCGTTCGTTTCTATTCACAAAAAGGAGAGCGATTCGTGTGAGATATCCTCTCTTTTCCTCCTCTCTCAGGGTCACCAATCTACTCTCAGTTTATTCCATTTCTACTCTCTGATTCACTCCAATCGATCAGATTCCGGAAATGGATGGGAGAGAGAGTGGAAAATAGCTATTCTTATGCAATCACGTAGATGTGTTTCATCGCTGTGCAAACATTGATAGGACAATCGAGAGTGTCTCTCCTCGATTAGAATACTCTCTCGTCTCTATTTCTTTCTCTTCCACTCTCTCACTATCACACACTCTCTCGTTCGCAGTTCGACAAATCTGCAAGGGGGATTCCATTCAGACTGTCATTCAACCGTCTACTCTTACTATGAGAGAAAGAAGGGAATTGATAAGGACTGATTAGAGAGAGAAGATAACGACAAATTGAGTCAATTGCCATGATAAAGGGGGTCAAGGTTTACGAGTCTTCCCCTATCTCCATTCATTACTCTCAATCTAACACCTCCTTTAATCTGTTCTTCATACTTCTTCCATTGCGAACATCACTACTGGGGTTAGACTGTCTGGTCAAAGTATAGAATGAAGAAAGTAGAACGCCCTTCGCCCTTCTCTCTCGCGAGAAAGAACTACTAAGGAGTGAGGGGGGGGGGTGAGGGAGGGGAGGTCAACTTGACCCGTGAGTACACCTATCCTATCTACTCATCTACTATCACCTTTCCCTTCCCCTAGGGGTCATTATTAGCCCATCCATAATATGCAAACAGGATCACTAAATGATCACTCTTCTCCTCGTTCCCACGCTTTTCCATTTCATTTGCCGTTCTGGTCAAATGATGGACAAAAGAGATGCTAAATGTAAGAACAGGGGCAAATTCCCGTTCCCCGCCCTGTTATGAACTGTGAAGAGGAGAAGGGACGAATGGAGGGAAGGAATTATGCTGATCAATCATTCCCATGGGTCGAACAACGACAGAAAGAGAAGAGTAAGGGTCAGATACTAGTGACTACTTCCGTCAGAGGAATCTATCGATTCCTTGACAACTACACCGTCCACTCTCAATCTGAGATATACATCTGATATCTACCATGAAATGCCCAGATCGATCAGTCAGTTAAAGTAATTAATTAACTATTTAATGTCTCTATGAAACCCAATCTTTCGTCAATATTTCGACCTTAAACTTTTGTCAACCGAATGAAACTGATCAGAACCCAGATTGAATAGTGGTGTACATACCCTGTCCGGGGAAATCCTCAGCAGGAACCCACTGCTGGTACGTCTTCTGAGAGACCTTGCGGAACTTGGGTTGAGCCATTAGTAGCGAGTAGAGGGGTAGATAGTCACCGAGTAGAATGGAGGATCGTAGGCCGAGTGAGAGAAGGGAGGGGGAGGGAGGGGCAGAGGGGGAAGGGGAGGGGGAATACGACCCTCTACAGTCCCTCTCCCATCTCTCTCCTCATTCCATTCACTCTCTTCTTCTCTCTTTCTCTGCTCTCTCTTCACCTGCTCTACTCTCTTCTCCCTTTGCAGTTCGGGCGCCTTGTTTCGCTTCTTTTGTAAACGGGGAGGAGGGGAGGAATTCTTACTGGGGGAGAGCCAGAGGAAAGGGAGAACTGCCACTCAATCACACTTCATTCACATGGATTACTCATACTGTGTCTACCTCGTGTCATCTCTCTATCCACTTATCCATCGATAGAACATCACAGGGGGTACATCACGGAGGAGGAGGGAGGGGGTTCATCCCCCTTATCTCCTTATTGTTTTCATCTCTCAGCTGCCTCTTCTTCTTCTCGATAACGATTGACCATTACTCATAGAGAGAAGAAGAGAGAGAGAGAGTAGGGAGGACTATGAATGGGTAAGATACCAATCGAGGAGATTGACTCCCATGGTAGGTCACTACTCTCTCGTCACCCTTCCTTTCCCTTCTTCGATCAATCCATCTCTTTCTAGTATTCTCAATCCCCTTTAGCTATCTCCTCTAGTGAATCGTTGAGATAAAAGAGTACGAAGACAAGAGAAGAGAAGGGATGAGAATGGGAAGGGATAAGGATGGAGGGGGGAAGGGAGGGAAGGGGGGAGATAGGGGAGAAGAAGAATTGCAACTTCCACTTTCGACAGCGCCCATGGGAGAAGGAGAATGAGGACGAGAGAAGAAAAGTACTGTTGATCTACCACTACTATATTCCTTCTAGAGAGAGAGAGAGATCAAAGATCATTCACTCACCTTCTTTCCTTTGTTTGAGTGCTTCCTTCGAGAAGTTACTCACTGCATAGATGGTCATTCCAACAGAGAACACCAATCCAAGATTCAGTCCAATCTTCAGTGTTGAATTGACGAGGAATGCTATCAGGTAGTACACCCCTCTTCCCAATGAGCCCAACTTCGACATCTTGCGTGCGGCCTGGATACGGTAGTGTGCGGTGTTCTGAAGCGACCTTCGCCATTGCTCGTCGGTCCAATTCACACGGGGTCATACAATTGAGGGACTGGGGGGGGGGGGGGTAGAGAAAGGGAGAGAGAGGCTTGGGGGTATTGACTAGAGAAGCAGAAGAAGAGAGAGGGAATTGGCATGGAGCCAGAAAGGGAGGAAGGGGAAAGGGAGTCATTGGAAGAGATGGGAGGGTGGACTACTACTACTACTATCAGAGTAAGAAGGGAGAAGGGAAAACGAGGAGAGGGGAAAGGGAGACGAGTAAGGGATAAAGACTCATCTGGAGGAGAGACAATGGACCAATGGACGAGAGACCACCTGAGGGGTGAGAGAATGAAGGAGATAGGGGAGAGGGAGTACGGTAGACAAAGGTGTTGATAACACATTGGCAGAAGAGATGAGGATAATCTAAGAATCACCTATGGCATCTTGTTTACAGTCAGATTCCTCTCTCTCTTTCCTCTCCCAATTGAGAATGACATCGAGTCACGAGTTATTGTGAAACGACCATTACTACTCTTCCTCCAGATAGAAGAGGCACTCACCAGTGAACACATTACCATAGTGGAAACAAATACGAAAAGATTCAGTGCACAACCTACAGTATCCTTATCGCCCCTCTCTCTACCTATCCATGAGGATCGTAGCTTCACGTGATGAGTAAAGAAGGAGAAGAACGGAGACAAGTGATAAATTAAAGCAGGAAAGGAATGAAATAGTGTGAAGAATGGAGGAAGGGAGGGAGGGAGGGAGGGAGTGAGGGAGGGAGGAAGGGAGGGAGGGAGTGAGGGAGTGAGGGAGGGAGGGAACAGGACTGACCACGGGTGGGTAGAAGCGTCGCTCTCTCCATCTATGGACTGGGGGAGGGAGGAAGGGTGGTCACGAGGGGTAGGGAGAAGGAGAAGGAGGAGGAGGAAAGAGAGGGGGAGGAGAGTCCTAGGGGAGGAGGAGAAGGAGGAGGAGGAGAGAGGGGCTCTCGCATAGATTAGATGGAGAGTGCGCGAAGGGAAGAGAAGCATCGAAGGAGGGGGAGGAAGGGAGGAAGGGAGGACTCTATCAGAGAGAGATGGAGAGTTGACTATAACGAGATGTTGACACATTCTTCACTGTTCATCGCTATCTCCTTCTTCTTCTTCTCTTCTCCATATTTACTGCAGCAGTCGTCGAGGAATGAGATATCTCTCCTTCTACCGTATTCAGTCACACCACCACACTACAGTATTCCATCCATTGAATACAGTAGCATTCACATTCAATCTTCCGTAATAGCTCTCGGAGTCTCCATGCCAACCACCCCTTTCAGTATAATTATCTTCTATAGAGTCTTCACAATCTCACCTGGAGTATATCTCTCTCCATTCCCTTCTCTTCATCTCTCCATCAGCCTCCCCCCCCCCTTTCTTCATCCCTTCTAGTCTCCACTCTAATTATTCCATTTCATCAGCACTCTCTCATTTTCCCACACTCTCTCATGCCTCTTCTCATTTCCGACTCACGATAATGGAACCAGAAGGAAGAGCAAGCCAATTATTGATGCGTCGACGTTTGGTAAACATCAGACAGCGAGACACACCGATCTACCGTAATCCATCGGACTCACCACGAGGATCGACGGACTTGAAGTTGAACCAGGGACCTTTTCCAGAGGGAGAAGTCGAACCAGAGTGCTTCAGAATCGATCGATGAGGGTCATGATGGGGCTCTGTAATCAGGGATATTGTAGATGAGACAGACTACGGTAGAATAAAATCATTCATCGATTCGTCGTGGTGCTCACCATGATGGCCGAGGTGTACGGTAGACGGTTTGACATCCTCATCGGAGATATCCTTAGGAGGAGTGGGAGGACGAGCAACAGTCTCGAAGCCACTGGAACACAATCAATCAATATACATCATCTACAGTATTCTTCACTGATTCGTCTACCGTAATCATGGATCAACAACTGACTGATGATGGTCGTGATGGGAAGGAACAGAGGGAAGGGGCAGATCCTCGGGTTCAGCCTGCTGCAATCGATAACGTTAGAATCGTACTACCGTACCCTCTCCATGTACCGTACCTCAATGAGATCAGTTGGAATTCTGAGTGGTCCATCTCTGTGGAAGGTATCCTCTTCGGGAGTTTGCTGACCGAAATCAGGTTCGTCAGAGTCGGAGTGGTCACCCAACAGCTTCGACACCTCAAACAAATATTCATTAAAATGAGAAGATAAAATTCTTCGATCGTACTTACCGTATCTCTGCCAGAATCCTCCGAGGGAGAGATGGGAGCATCGACGAGCATCTCCTGCAGAGAGGGTACGGTACTCGTCACTCTATCGATCAATTCGATCTACCGTAATCCTCTCTCTCTCTCTCTCTCTCTCTTACCTTGATTGGTTCAGGGACGAGAGTGGATGGCTTCTGGATGACATCTCCCATCAGATCCGAGAGATCGTCCATTGCAGAATGAGTCTGAATGAAGAGAATACGGTATGAGTAGGGTACGGTATCAATTGGATACGGTAAGGTGTGGAAAAAGTGCATTCTGGCCGGTAATTCGCAGTTGCGAATTACCGGCCGGTAAATTATTCATGAATTACTCATGCATTTTGTCGTGCCATCTCTCGACGGTCGGGAATCACCGAGACAAAAGGATGATTCAATTGATCTCTATTCTCACCTGTTTGGGAGGGTCGACAAAGTGATGATCCTGATGGACGAAATCGTCCACTGTCTGAGGCACTTCGTCTGAAATTAAGTCAGTTATTGATTGATCTCCTGACTACAGTAATCCTTCGAAGTAGTTCAATCAGTCACTTACGAACAGCCTTCTCGATGGCTTTCGCTCCCTCCGACTCAGCGAGATGACCGATCAGATCGTCAACCTTAAGAGAAATACGTCAAATACCACTCAATTTCTTCACTGGGTTCACTTTCGAAATAGATTAGTCAGTATTTCATCACTGTAACTCATCCATTTCTAAACCCTAATCCCTCTCTTCTCTTCAACGGGAGATAGTGAGATTCAATTAGTCATTTGTTGCTGTTTTCGTCTCCAATTTCGAATACGTCTCATCAGATCTTTTGTGCCCTCCTCTGATCCGTCTAATTGAGTGATGAGAAGGAGGGAGGTAGGGGAAGGGGGGGGGGTGAGGGAAGGAGTCACTTGTTCCCAATCCCCTCCTCTCTCTCTTCTCCTCCCTTCTTTCCTTCCGAACCCACGAGCTATTTCAGTGAGTGAAGAATACGAGACGACGAAAAACAACGACGATAGTAGGGAAAACAGAAAAAGCGCGCGCTCGTTTGGAGAACAAAAGGAGGAGGCGAAGAGTGGCCATTTAGATAGAGGGAATGTGAGACGATAGAAGAAGATACTGGGCAAGGAAGGGACATACTACTTACTATACACGTGAATTCTCTACAGGATCACAATTCTCATATTGCATTATTATTGTGAGGGCTCAACCTAGTTTATCTATTCCTCACCCTTCCATATTTTGACTCTAATCAAGGGAGTGAATAATAGGCAACAAACCTTTTGGTGAGCTTGATCATACGCGTGTTCGAGGATATCACCCACTCCGTGATGAGAATCCATTGGGGGCTGAAGAGAGAGAGAGAGATGAGGTTAGAGGAGAGAGAGAGAGAGAGAGGGAGAGGATACAGAAGGATAAGAGAGAGAGATGAAGAGAGCAGTGACAATTTAATTGACAAGAAATAGTCAACGAGTTACTGCTGATATTGAGGGAATGAAAGAGTAGAAGGGAAAGGAGAGAGGGGACCAAGGGAAGGGAAGAGAGAGTAGAGGGAATTGAGAGAGAGGAGGAGGGAGGGAGGAGAGAGTTGAGGGAAGAGAGTAGATCAGAAGAAGGCATGAGAGTAACCAATTTGGATGCAATCGAGAGGCCGAAGGAGGGAGGGGGAAGGGAGAGGAGCCATTTGATGAATGCTAATCAAGTAGAGAATCGGATATTATGGAATAAAAGAGGAGTAGTAAAAACAAAATTGATGTAATCATGAAATAGAGAATACGCTACATTAAAGTACACGTTGTGAGAGAAGACCCGTGAATAGGGTTGAATGAGACGGGGAAAGGGAGGGAAAGGGAGGGACTACCGGAAGAGAGAAACGATTAGCATTCCTATTACTATTCCAACTTAGATTGAGTTGAACACAGAGAGTAAATAGACAACTAGAACAAGAGTGAATGCACTATTCGTCCATCGCTCATTCAAACTGGTCACTGAAATGCATCAGTTCGCGCCTATCGAAGGAGAGAGGGATGGAAGTGAGGGTGGAGAAGGAGAGAAGGGCAGAGGTGTTGACTGGTAGAGAAGGATAGGGGAGGGAGGGGGTGAAAGGACGGGGTGAAATGGATGATGACCAGTTACTGAGTAATTATGACAATTCGGCCTTGTTCACTGACGAAAACTTGGGAAAGTGAGAAGGAAGGAGAAACTCCCTCCTTATGAGACCCCTTAGAGACACGTAGGATAGAGGAAGGAAGACGTCTATTACCACGAGATTGTGAAACTACCACCCAACTCCACCCTTGCAATGATTCACTCTCAACTGCAGAAGAGAAGAAGACCTTTCGAAAGACAGATACAGAGGAGCACCCGAAAGGGATCAACACTTGTCTAGTGGAGAAAGACGGTACTTCAATGGAATAACATGCATACGACGACTTTCTACATGCAAAGACAATCAACAACATATATGACGCCTACATAGAAGAAGAAGGGACTTTGATAAATGAGAATTGCAGATTTAATGGGAGGGGAGGGGAGGGAAGGATGAGAGTGGATTAGAAGTGGAAGGTCTGCCAATCGAATGAATTCAACTGGTAAAGTCATGGTTACTGAGAGTGAGAAAGTTATCGATTAGTAGAGAAAAGAAGAGAAGAGAGCAGAAATTATAGATGAGAGATGAGAAGGAGACAACAACCAGGCTGCAACCAGAGAGATTCGCCCCTCTCGGGAGTCATTCTCACTCTAAGACGAGGTCTTCCATTCGTCGTCTTGTTAGATGCACTCACTACATCACTCACACCACACAATACACCATCATACCGTACCTCGTCGATGTTTCCGAATGAGGGCGAGAGTAGTTCGACGTGATCGTTCCCGACGACTTCGAATGAGGAATCAGACTGAGGAGGGCAGAATGCGTCCTGTTAGGCAATTTGAGATGTGCACTACGGACACGAACACACAACGGAGACACCAGGGAGGAGAGACAATGAAATAGTTCACCCCTTCACTTCTCCCATTACAGTATGGTGAGTGGGTGAACTTTCCCATTTGGATCTTATCACCAAACCAAAGCAGTGCTGCGAGAGATGAATCATGTATGAGACATGGTGCTTCCGAATACAAAAGCTGCGAGGATGGAGGAATGGAGGAGTGGTGAAGGGATGAAGGGAGTTAGGGTATCACTCACAAATGATTTGTCTCTTCTTAATACTTGACACTCTGCATCGAATGAAACAGTTGAAAGAGCAGAAAGGGAAGCTGCTCTTCCTCTTCTTAGATATTTCCTTTCTCTTGGTGTACGAGGCATAGAAGAGGGAGAAGGAGGGACAGGAGAGGGATCACCCATCATTGATACTGTATCTGATGAAGGGACTGCATTCACTTCATACTTCTGTGATGATCGAGAACGAGATCGAAACCATCTCATTGTTGGACGATGAAGAGAAAGATGAGGAAGATCGACGAGAAGATACGATGAAGATGGAATGGGAGACCAACGAGAAGAACGAGGAATGATTGAAGATGAGGTCTACTCTCTGATATAGAGAGGAAGAGGGGGTGGACTATAAAGAAGAGGAAGAGAATACAACTCACTCCTTTCCTCTTCTACTCTCTACTCAAACACTTCTTTCCTGGCGGAATCAGCTTTGACTTAGAGATGATTCACTCGAATGATGGTCATACTTGGCCAGAGGGGGAGAAGACAGGGGAATCAGAATGAAGAGGGAAGGGAAGGGGATCAATCGATGGATTGAGAATGAGGAAAGTACGGGAAAATACGAGACTCATGAAGTGCATTACAACCAGAGAGAAGTGAGATATGAGAAACAAGAGAAGGAAGGAAGAGAAGAGAGAGAGAGAGAGAGAGCAAGCGGTCTTGGAGGAAAGAGACGGAGAAAGGGAGATAATTATTTGGTAGTAGGACATTCCTAGAACAACCTACGACGTCTTACGTTATTGTACACAAGTTTTCAAAAATTTCCCTCAACAAAAGACTGAACACTTTCCAACTTTCTTTCTTTTATGGCCCAGAGATCATAAAATGATGACGGGTTGTTAGAACAAATAGAATGGAAAGAAGATTCGAAGTGTGGATGAGATAGAATCACGATGGTTTCTCTTACGGTAGGCAGACTTAGAATGAAGATGGGCATCTCAATGTATCACTATTTCTCTTCATTCACTGAAGAGACGAAGGGAAGGCTTATCACTTTTTCTCTGCACAATTCCATTCTCCATTCAGTGCGTTCCCCTTTTTGCAACTGCCTTTTGTAGCAATGTCAATACGCAAACGTTCCATAGAAGGAGGAGATGTAGACTCAGAAGGAATGAACACGAAAGGGGGAGGGAAGCGATAATGGAAGGGGTAAATGATGGAATAATAGTGGAGATTCACAGAGGGAATTTCAGGGGATTCGCATCGAAGAGGGGAGGAAGGGAGAGGAGGGAGACAAGTGACAGTGCGATTCGCATCGAAGAGGGGAGGAAGGGAGAGGAGGGAGACAAGTGACAGTGCGATTTTAATCGATTTCATTCTTACCTCATCCTCGAAATCTCCGAGAAGGTCGACTCCCTTAGAGCGAGCAGAAGGATCAGAAGGAAGTTGACCTGCAAAGATCAAAGATCATCATTTTTTCTCGTAATTTCAGCTTCTTGGAAAGCACGAACTATGATTATAATTTCAGTGATTCCAATTCTTCATTTTTTGATCTATTCTATTTATTATTCCTTATCACCAATCGCCTACCATAGAGAGATTGCTGCATCTGATTGTGGAAGTTAGTAGTGTAGTCAGCGAGGAGATCAGAGTGAGGATCAACCTGTCGATAGAGATCAAAGATCAATCTCGCCCCCTTCAAGATCATTGCTCACCTTCTCGAATCCACTGCTATCTTCACTGTCGTTGCCAGAGGTCGTCTCTCTTACTGGCTCATCCGAATGGAGGGCCTGCAAGGTGAACATTTATGAATACAAACGAATTCCTTTGAAGAACCTCCGGAAACTAGTAATTTCAACGTGCCAATGGCATGGGTCAAATCCACAGGTCATAAAAATCCAATTTGTGGTTTGATTTTGAAAAAAATATATTTAAGATTATGGGGCTATGGGACTATCTCCCCTCACCTCAGTCTTTGCAGCAGCTGCAGCCGCTGCAGCAGCGAATTGATCAGCCGGGTATCCTTCGATTCCTCCGGGCGGCGCATTGGGAGAGAGATCAGAGGGAGAATCCATTGGTGATGATGAAGATGGAGATGAAAGAGGTGAGAACTTAGACGATTGACGAAGAGATTTCCGAGTGAGCAGAAGATGCTGAAGAGAATGAAGAGAATGAAGAGAATGAAGAAGATGAATGAGAGATTGGATAGGGATGATGAAAGGAGGAAGAGAGAGAGGGAACACGCAAACAGAACACACGAAACAATCAAGAGAATACTCGACAGATCAGCAGCAAAAAAAGAAAATGTGAAGTAGAAACAGAGAACATCTGGTATGGAATGATCAAAATGGAATATGGACAAAGGAAGGGAGTGGGAGGGTTAGATAAGAATCAGAGAGCGATCAACACTACGTTATTAGATAACAATGGATGATCACAACTGAGAAATATTAATGTTATCATAACACAGGCACCATCCAAACCTCCATTCATTGTCAGACAGATCATACTCTAACCGGAAATGTCGCTTCTCTAAGCGTATCGAGGGCCGAAATATACGTATTCCTCGTGTCGAATGAAGCAATTGAAGAGAAGGACACTTTACGTAGTGCTTCTTCTGAAGTTATCAGTTCTCTATCAATCGATATTCATCATCTATCGTCTCGCAACATATCATTGAGATACCAGAGAATGAAGACACAACATTCTTCAAGAGGGGAACTCCCGATTTCCTATCTGACCCACCGAACTCTCCACTCAGACTCCTATCAGGCAGTTCTTCGATGGATACGGTATCCTCCTCCTCCTCTCTAGGATCCATTCCTCGTAGATACACGAATGAATCCTTTCCATTCTGCCCATGGGGTAATCCATTCATTGGGGACAGGCAGAAGGAGGGGGGAGGGGGACTGGATGACTGAGGAAAGGGGAAAGAGATGGGAGTGTAAGCCCTGCTCTTCTTTCCTCTTCCGACTTCTCTTCTAGAACCACATGACCCCGCCTCATTCCATCCCATCTCTCATCCATATCACTCATCATTGATCACTCACATTCATTCCATTCTCATTCCAATCACTGAATGAGTCTCGTCACCATGGTTCCTTCCAATCTCCCTTCAGGGGTGCCCCCCCCCCTCTTCTCTCTCTCTCTTCGCTCATTGCACACTTGACCACTCATTATGGCATAATGGAAGGGGTGAGGGAGAGAGAGAGAGTGAGAGAGGGGGGGGGGAGGGGGAGACCTCACAATACTCTCAACATGGAGGAAATCCGAGAGCTGCCTATTTCCGAAGGGATCAGAGAGAGAGGACCAGAGGGGCAATGGAGAGAGGGGATGAGTGCCATAGGGAATGAATAAGGGGGAAGGGATCAAATGGGGACGAAGGATGAAAGAATAGACTACTCTTCTCCTTCTCCCTCTCTTCAACAGTTGCAGTTATGAGTATCACGGGGTATGAGAACGGAAGTGAAGAAAGGGACGAATGACGAAGTAGAAGAGAAAAGAGAAGTTGAGATGAGTAAACATCCGAGGATGAAGGGAAGGGATGGAGAAGAAGATCCGTCAGATGGAAAGGAGATGGAACATGGATAGAAGGAGAGATCGACTTGTGATCCAGAGTGGTAACTGATCTCCCTCCCTCTCACAGTTCCCTCTGTTGTTCCTTCTCCTCTGCACAGCAGCCCCTTGCACATGTATTCCCGGGGTTGCCTCACAGTCAGTCCCGGATGTGACTCTCTCTCGCAAGGTGACAATGGACAAGCGAGGAAGTGTCCAATGAGAGAGATCAAAGAACGATATATTGTCTCTTTTCAACCGAAAGAGTGGCAGTAATCGCACGATGGGAGGGGGGGGGGGCAACAAGAGAGGGAAGGAGAAGGGAGGAAGAGAGAGGGAGAAGGGGAGGGAGGGGGTGAATTCAGAAGATGGTGAGAAGAAGGAGAGAGAGAGAGAGAGTTGATCACGTGTAGACTGCTCTTCTCAGCTGTTTTGAGTGGGGAGAGGGAGGAGGGGCGGGATGAAGGGGGGGGGATGACACCTATAAATCCCCCCTGACCAGCGCACTCTTAGGACCTCGAAGCAGAGGGAGATAACAATGTGACCCAATCTCTCTTTCTTTGATCCCTTTCTATCTCTTTTCAGGTGAAGAATATGAGAATGATGATAAATGGTCGATTGAATGGACACTTACAAGTAGTGACTAATTGTTTACTGCCATTTTGAAAGCGGTCGACCCCTCGTGACATTCAATGGACGAATGGAACATACTAGGATAAAGAGAGAGAGAATTATTGGACGACAAAATGCAGAATATGAGAAGAACTGCGAGTTGAGACCACTTAATCAGTCTGAAGGAGGGATGAAAAGATGATTGAAGTGGTGAGAACAGAGATGGAATGAATGAATGGAGAATGAGAAGATGGAAGAAAAAGAGGAAAGAAGAGAGAGAGAGAGAGTGGAAGGAAGACGAGAGAAAGAGAAACGACCACAAATGGGAAGAGGGAATTGAACCTCCAGACAACTAGAAGAAGAAGGGAATGGATGGACTCTTCTAGAGAGAAGAGAGAGAAGAAGCAGTGATTTACCGCTATTGAAGAGTAGTGAAGAGAATACTGTGGATGGAATGACCATTTTAGAAGGTGAATCAATGATGATTAGATAAGGACAATGGAATGGAGAGAGACCACGTGGTGGACAGTGATAAGGACTAGCGAACAGATTATTGAAGAGAAAAGGGAGGGAAATGAGGGAGAGAATGAAGAGAAATTCTCTTCAGATCCATTGCACTCTTCAACGAGGACTAATGAATGAGAAGAAAGAGAACTCGTGGGTCATTTTGTGATTGGAGTCTCGTTTAGTACCAGTCTCTCCCTCTTTTCACTTCGAGATAACCTCTTCCCTTCTGATAACGAGAAGAATCACTCTATCAGCTGACCGGAGAGAAAAGGAGACTGACACCATCGAGCACACTTCCACGTTCGACATTTCCATTCATCGTAGGTTAGAATAGGAATGATCACAGAGGGACACAACACTCAAAGACTACGACAAATTGCGAAAGAAGTCTATTGGGAGACAGCAATGGGTGGAAATAGGAAGGGAGAAGATAGAGTAGTACTTTGTGAGAGAGAGAGAGAAGAAGGGAGAGAGGGGGGGGGGGGGGGAGGATGGCCAGTAGAGAGGGGGGGGGGAGGAGAGAGATGCTTCCCTTCTTCAGTCACTCTCTCTTCTCTCTCTCTCTCTATAGATCGATGACTGAGTCCTGGAAGAGGAGGAGGAGGAGAGGACCCCTGAGAGAGACAGAATAGGAATGGAATAGACACTACGTCGAGTCAATGGTCTCTCTCTCTCTCTCTTACACAAAATGGCTGACCATCTCTTTCTACTATCCCACAGATTTAGATTTGAGAAAGATATCTGCAGCAGCTATCGAACTTTACTAGCTGCGAGACAGGAATGTAAATGATGAAGGCTGGATGGGACGTAGAACACTGCAGTCTCTGTAATCTCATCCACAACCCCCAATTATATTTCCAGCCATTGCCCGTTCTTTCCTCTCTTCAATGGCATGTTGCAATGGTATGGTCTCATTAGACTATGGAGAAACTAAGCCGTCTCTCTCTTCCTTTCTCTCTTTCTCTCTTCCTTCTCCCATCTCTTTCCCTATTCTCTTCCAATTTCATCATCTAGATACCCTTTACAGAGGAGTCGACTCCAGTCAATACGAAGCCGGAAACAATGACCACTGAAAAGAAGGGACTATCATACTACCCTAAACTACAATGAACTAGGCTAGACTAGATCTAATAGTAACCGAGAACAAGTATTTCGAATGTAGAATTCGACACTTTTGTATTATCCTTCTCTCTTGTGAAATATAACGATTAAATTTATACAGTGGATGCGTTTTCAACGCCCCGATCACTCGAAATGAATAATGATGGACTAGTGCACAGAATAATGAATTCACACGAAGTATCGGAGAGGGATAACACAAGATGGTACATAGAGCAAGGGAAGGGAAAGGGTGGAATCAATAGATACGAGTAACGAGAAATGAATGCACGACAATTATCACTGATATTACTTTGATTACCTTCGCTTACTATGCTATACAAGCAACATTTAGACAATTTGAAACATTTACAAGAAGGGAGAATAAGGTAGAACGGGGGAAAAAGACAAAGCTGTTGTTTGAGGAATACTGGTTTGCGACAGAATGAAAAGGAAATCCATGGGAAATTCGCACTAAAACCAATTATGACTACTTATTACCGTATTGCAGAGGCACCCTAACGAGGGAAAAATGATAAAAAGATCTCTAAATAACTATAATCGATATGGGACGAGTATTAATCGATACTCATCTTCTACCGTACTCCTTAATTGTTCTTGCTAGGACGTCCACCAGAGGGACTTCGATGACCTCCCATCAATTTGGCTCGATACGCATTCGTTGCTCTTCCAGGACGAGCGTTTATTGAAGTGAATGTCGATCTGAAGAGAGAATAATCAATACCGTATCTACAGTACCCTTCCCCATACTTCCATCTCCTCCCTTTCCTCACCTATTTCCTCCAGCAGTTTGCTGTCCTCCTCTTGGTTGTCGATAGGCTGAGAATGAGGAGAAGGTTGAGGGTGGTCCTCCTCTTCTTCCACTCGCAGAGAATCCACTTTGAGCTTCTTCTCCCTCTGATGAAGAGAGATCCTTGTCGTCGAGAGAGTACTCAAATCACAATTATCAGAACGAATCTCCCAATCAAATGTATAGACAAAGCAACGATGAATTATAAATTTCTCGCCACTTCTTCACTACCCACAAGCAAACGCGCGGCGTTTGGGCACTAAAGAAAATAAGTGCCGATATATGATTATTACAAGTAATGAGTTAACAGACCTGTTCGAGATATCTCTGTACAGCATCGAATGCATTGCTCAGTCTATCCAATTGATCAGTGAGACTTTCATCGTCTCTCGGTGGTTCAACTGCAGTGGCCAAGAGATCCTCCACTGAGACAGACAGACAACCCTTGTTCTGAGCACTGTAAAGCAATATTTAAATAACTTTCTCGAAATTAATCAAAATCAGATTATTATTTTTAAAATATTGGCTGACTAACCGTATGAGTTCTATGCTCTTCTTGCACTTGGTCGACAGTTGATCAACCACTTTCGCCAGTCCAGATAGAGCCTGCACATAGAGAATATTAGGCACAAATTAGACAACAACACCTCACCTTCTGATCTTTGGTCTTTGAGTGCTGTCTGGTCAACTTGTTGATATCCTCGACGACTCCTCTCGAGTATTCAGCGATCACCTGTAGAGATCAAAGATCATTCCTCGATTGAAGAAGTGCGAGCGATGGCGACAGAAGGCAGTAGGAGTAAGCCGAGCTTTCAACAGAGAATGCTGACAGAGGAGGAAGGAACCCATTACAATTAAAGCAGTTGGCTCAATCCGAAACTGAGAGGGGAATCCTATTGGGAACTGATGACAACGAGTAGACAATGAGGTATCCTAATCAGTCTAGACACTCGCATTACACTGATAACACACAACTGATAGGGGTCGAGAGATAAGAGATTACACTCGAGAGGAGGAGGACACCACAGATAGCCTTCCCTTCCTTCCCCTCTTCCCTCTCCTTACCTGCATGCCCCCGGGTGGTCTCGCGTACTCTCTACTGTACTTACGGTACGTCTGAACAAAGCTATCGTATTCAGAATACGATATTCTATTTCATTATCGATATCGAATTAATGAAGACTCTCAGAAGTAAACTGACTCTCTGACTGGCATGGGATCTCGCTTCATCTTCAGCTGTAGCATGGAGTGACTCTGATGACTTGTTACGGACCAGTTCAGCTCCTCGGGGAGGCTGAAATCACAAGGGTTATGCTCTTATTCAAAATGAAAATAGATTCAAGGAGAAAAAAGCTCACCGGTTTCTGCTGTCCATTATTGCCTATGTGGAAGGAGATGGAGCGATTGTTGACGAATTGATCCGATCTGCAATCGATTAATTATACTGACCTTCTGTGCTTCTCTATATGCAATTCACAATACTCATTGTCAGGCATAGCTTTTTTTGCACAATACAGTACAATATCAATTCATGCGTCTTTCCATTGATCGTACTTTGACTACACAACATCTAGTTCTCTCTACAAACCTTCCAACATTCGTCGACGCTTCCGACATGTCGCTATTACTGCTAAAGAGTTTGAGTTACTTCCTATTCGCCATAAAGACCGTAAGTATTCGCCCTGGTATCTGCTCATCATCCTCACCTGTTCTTAGCAGCTTGTGCCTTCTTCGCTTCCATAGCAGCCTTCATTGGATTGTAATCCTTCCTTCTCAACCATGCTGTCATCTCATTCTCCCTCTGCTTCTCTGCAGCCACGTTACCCGACTGCAACTGTTATTACACATTTAGATCACCATTCTTTCCCTCGATCACCAGTAGGCTATGAAAGCCAACTAAAATTTTCCAGTAAATTTTAAAATGAGACGAATTTACCTACGAAATGTGTAAATAATCAGTTGGCTTTCATCATCTCATCCCCTCTCTTCCTCACCAATGGTCTTCCTCCTCCAACTTTGAATGGAGGTCTCTTGGGTGCAGTCTGTGGTGATCCACCAGCTGATCCTCCTGTTATTCCTCCATTCACTCCACTCGTACTTCTCATTGAGAAACGACCTCCATCCGCACGTCTGAGATGGGAATACATTCACATACATCACTTACTAACTGGAATGGAGTACTGGAGGGATATTCTCCCAGTGGTGTTATTCTACAGTATCTCTACCATTCCAGTTTTGAATCACTCTTCTTTCCACTCGTTCAATCCGTCCATTCAATAGCATGAGCTGTGCAGCCTCATTGCAAATCATAGGACGGACTGAAGACGATTATCGATCGATAATCATACCGAGAGTACTGTATCTGACTATTCTAGGATGAGAATGAGAACGTGACCATGAAATGTTAGATCATTTTCATAGGGATTTTGAGTTACTACGGAATACTGTAAGTGAGTGTGATAATATTGAATGCATGCGGTATTGATCGATTATCGATCGGACACTCACAATACGACATTGAGAAATAGATGACATGGATGCAACTAAAGGGTATTTTGAAGCGTCAATCAAAGATCAAAGAGTAAGACGAAGATAGATTACGGCAGATCATGCTCAAATGGATTTACAAAACATTGATTATCGTTCCGTTTTAGACTAGATAATCACAAGTGAGATAAGGTAAGAGATAGGATAGAATGGAATAACTATACGAACGAGTGCTTACGTTTCACTTTGGCATCGATATTTCGACTTCCTGAAGTGGTGCGGAATTGTGAATTTGATAATGGATAAGAGCATGATCAAAATGTCGAAATTATCGTTCACATTGTGCTTGTGGGTGACTATTGAATATTATGGATTCGAAACACCTTCGTACTGTACGCTTGGCGACATGTAGTAAAATAAATGAAAAAAAGGGGGTTTTATTCTGACCTGAAGTTGCCTCCAGCAGCGGCATTGCTGACTGGTTGGGGCGAGTGCATGGGCGGTTGATGGTGTCTCTCTGCGGCTGCAGTTGCTGCAGAGGGAGAGGGAGGAGGTAGGGCGGAGGGACGAGGGGCTGTCAGACCGGCTGACGATGCTGCCATACCGAACACCTGCAATGTTCACTGATGTTCACTGTCGCAGGTTTCACTCTCATTACAACTACTGCACGGTCACGCTAATTGCAATTACATCTCCTTGAATATTACAAACTAAAGAGTCTTACCGATCGATTAGGCATGGATGACATGAGTGTCTGTCTCGCCTTGGGAGTGCTTCCTGAGGCAGTCGATCCGACGGTAGACGTCCCACCACGGGGTGACGTCAGAGCGGCTGCAATGGGCACCCATCAGACTCCTCCTTCATTCCAACTTCTCCATTCATAACAACCGGGCGAGATATCAGTCAACTATATATTTACGTTACGGGGTCCAAATTTCACTACCACTCTTCATTTTTGGTCAGTGGTTGTTAATGAACATGTCTGCTCTTCTCACCTCCTCCCATTGCCTTCAACTTGGCCAACTCCGTGAGTAGCATTCTACTCGTGTTCTCATTGGATGCAGCTGCAGGAGAGGGAAGAGAGGGAGTAGAGGAAGGATGAGAGGATGAAGGAGCGAGGGGACGGACACGACGAGTGACCGGAGAGGGAGAACGAGAGACTGTCGTCCTGAAAAAAAGGGAGATATTAAGGGGGAAGACTACAAACTACAGAGATCAAAGATCAACTGCTCACTCAGTATCACTGCTACTCGCATCGCTGTCCCTCTCGATAATCTGGGAAGTGATCATCGTCGAGTGCTGACGACCTTCCGATTGACCTGAATCAATGACAATTTTAATCACTCTATCTCAACTATAATAATCACTGGTGGACTCCACCCATTGTAAAAGGCGGCATATCTCTATTTGCGAATATCCGAATGACCAGAGCCATTTTGCGGATTCTGTCCCCTCTCGATCTCATCATCGATTGATAATCTCACCAATAACATAAGTGCCTGCATCACTGTTGTTGTCCGTATCCTTCTGACTGCTTCTTCCCATTGAATGGACTCCCGATGAGGAAGATGACGAAGGGGAGGGATCGGCTGTGGCCGGACGAGCTTCTACAAATGGGCAACTTGACATACTTCAATGTTAGCCACTTAAAGGTAAATTCAGTTCCCGCCATCGAGACTGTGCTCGCGCGGGATACTGCTACGCATGTATCGTCTTACACTATCAAAATAATAACAGTATAATGGGTGACTGACTGTCTCCATGAAGTAATCTCTCTAGTAGGAATCCCTTATCATCTCCACTGCTCTGTCTCACGAGAGGGGATGAAACAGTGGAGGGACGAGCGGCTGACGATGAACCACCACGGGAGGGAGCTGCAATCAATCAACCAATCACTTATATTATTCTATCATATTTTTTTATGTGGAATTGCATTTCCATAATAAATAATTTGAAGTGAGCATTGTAAGAATGAACTAACTACTAGACGTTCCTCCTCCCACACTTCTCCTTGCCATTCTTCCTCTTCTCGCAGCATCTTGTAGTGTCATTCCTCTTCCCTTTCCTTGTCCTCCTCTCTCTTCTCCTTCTCCTCCCTCATCACCGAATGAGACTGTGAATGCCGTTGGAGGAGCGCGGGAAGCTGCAACATGACTTACTTTATAATAAAACATTAAAAAAAACAACTAAAAAAATATTAAAACGGTACCTTTAGCCTTGTTCTTCTCTTCCTCAGCTCTTCTCAATTCTTCCTCCTCTGGCATTGGCTTATTCAAGTCAATCTCCATTCGGATCGCCTTCGGTTTTGGCATCGGAGGAGAGGAATCCTGTGAAAATTATCACCATTATTATTGTAAAAAGCGGAGTAAAAGGAGCAATAGTATTGTGCATGTGACCACTCTTGATTCCTCTCATCACTAATCGATAGTCCCTCTCCTCTCTCACATACTCCTCTTCATTACCATAATCGTGTAGAACTGTCGTCCACTTGTGACGATCATATCATCCCAATCGAGGAGGTTATCTCACCTGTCCATTCATGGTCGCCTGTGCTGCAAATGTGGTTGGTGCAGCAGGCTGCTGCTGTTGGAAGTATGGATTGGAGGGAGCGGGACGGGAGGATTCAGAGTCGGATACGGTAGTCGACGAGAGCGTCGGAGGGGTCACACGACGAACGTACGAGGAACTGAATTTACGAAATCTTGCAGTGCTGTTTTTACACATTTTTTTCACTAAAGTAAAGAAGTGCCGATTTTTTGAAGGTTAGAAGTAGTGGATACCTCTCAGTATCAGTGTAGCTCGTACTCTCTCCACTGAACGATCCCTTTCCCTGTCTACTCGGTCGACTCGACGGAGACGCCCACCACACTGGAGCTGACTGAAATGAGCGATTATTTGTGATCGGGCGAATATCATATTCTCATTAACCGTCTCCGTAACACACTTTGAAGCCTCCACTCACCAGCTTCAAAGGGCAAATTAGATAAAATTCGTTACCTGATCAGTCTGGGGCAGAACGGGGGCTGATCCAGGTGCCACCATCATTCCCTGTGGTGGCCCTCCTCCGAATCGGGCTGATTGCGCTGCGTTGATGTCCATCGATGACATCATCTGACGATACTCTGTCGATGAACGAGTCACGTCGCGTCTGAATAGACAACTTATAGGGACGATATTTAAAAGGAATATTGGATAAATGGGAAGCGGTACTTACCTGAATGGATCCCTCGGTCCCTCCGGATCTTCTGGTTGTGATGAGGGAGGAGAGGGTCGTCCATCTGTCTCATCCCTCCTCGATTGATGGTATCCAGCAGCGAATGATGTCACTCCCTGCAAATAAGCCATCTAATATTTTTTTCATTTCTTTCGAATGACAAGATTTTATATTTTCAAACCGGATAAATATGACACGACGTACCTTTCCAAAGTGAGGAGATCCGGGCGCCTTTGGCGACGACGATCGATCATCTGCAATGGTCATTTCACTACTTGTCTTCACATAAACCAGTATCACAATTGTGTAAATCCCGTACCTCCGATTCGTGTCATTTCATCAGTGGAGCAAGCAGCCTGTTGGTATTGCTGTCTTCCTCCTCCCATCGAGGGAGAATACGCAGGAACGGCGAATCGAGATGAGAACTGGGGAAGGGGCGCCATCGGATAACCTGAATATCAAATCGTTTTACCATATTCACTTTTATTAATTTACTGACCCTGAACAGGTGTATATCCGTAGAATTGATGGGGTGCAGGCGGTGGCTGGACGGGCGCACCGTGAGGAGATGGATAGTACCTGAAGAAAGGAAAATCCTTATCCAATTCGATACTTGTGAAAAATTGCCGGACGTCATCAACCCCCTAATGATCGTATTTTTTTTTAAAATAGTTTTGTGCAGGATCTGCGTCTGAAGATTTGATTGTAGGATTCACTCACATTGGTTGATAGTAGATCGGATGGGGTGCGGGTGCAGCTCCTCCTTGAGAGGGAACGATGAAGTGCTGACCCGTGGCTGGATCCACGAGCAGTTGACCGGGCACTGCAATCATTCCCTCCTTCATCCTTCTCAAAGTCCTGGCACTGCTTTACTTTATCGGGCCAGCCCAAAATGGGATAATGTTCGTGTCGACAAGAACACTAACAATAAGAAACGTGTTCTAACCTGGATACATCTGTTGTGCATGCTGTCCACTCCCTCGTGCAGAGTGCTTCGGAGTCAATTGGGGAGTGCTACCTGAACGGGATCCGTTCAATACTTTTCCATCCATAAAAACGAATCAGATTCATATCTTATTTGGATAAATGTAGAATATAGGTATCATTGGCCATATTCTCCCATTTCCCCTCACTCACCTCCTCCTCCTCCTCCACTTCCCTCTCTGGGTGAAGATGAGATACTGTCAGTCATGTCTGGTCCCTGCAATGAAGAAGAGCATACTGTACCCGTTCAAAAAGCTGTCACCTTGCATTTAACCACTCTTTCTCCAATCGTACCTCTAACATAGATAGATTACAGTATCCCGTGGAGTGTTCTGAGTGGGACAAGGAGGGACTACAAGGTCATAGTGATCACTTCATCTTGATCAGACTCATTCTCTCTCTTCTCACTCCTTTCATCTTCCTCCGTTACGATCGACCAAAAACAGCCAATAAACTCGAGTTTGAGAAGAGAAGAAGAAAGGAAGGAGACAATCGAGAGTTTACAAGCAAAAAAGAGCCGAATTTAATGGAGAGGACGAGGAAAGGGAAAGGGGGAGCACCGTGTCACCTTCCATTTCCATCTAATTAACTCTCATTGGAGATGCAAAAACACACTAGGAAGACGAAAGGAAAGGAAAGTGTGAAATCGATCAAATGAATCAATTCTCTCTCTTGTATAGGAGTAAACGTGCCCTTTACACTAGTGACAAGAAGATGAGAAGTTACGAGAATAGAAAGAGAAGAAGAGTAGAAAACTGTCGAGAGATTGGGAGAAGAAACATCATCGAAGTGATTAGTGAGACCGAGATGGTAAAAGGAAACAATTTATCTCTCTTTCCTCTCTCTCGCAATCAAAACAATCCCATTCATCACATTCATCACCCCGCCGAAAAAAGATACTCGAAAAAGCAAGGAACGAGTCAATTGACCACCGTTACCAATTAACTATTGGTTGAAATCAACGAGGGGCGAGGGGTGAAAGAGTCAAGGCTGCCCCTATTTCTATACAAAGTTACGACGTATGCGAACACTAATTCTCATGGTGATCATGAGCATGAATAGCATTGATCACACGGACAAGGTAATTCAATCCTAATATAATCGGTGGATGTTGAATAACTCTTCATCGAACGTTCATACCGCTATTTTCCCATCCAGTACAAAAAAATAGCCCAGAACTACCTAATATTGAAACACTGGCCGGTTTTAACGAATTTCAAGGAAATATATCCGATTCATTTTCACTTTTTTTGTAGCTGAAAATTGAATAAATATGCATACTTGATCGACGACGTCTCCGTATCTCCCATGGGCAGACGATGACATATCGTCCTCACTCACAGCTGACAGAACCACTGAATAAGATTCATTCAATACGACGTCGATACAATAAAAGATGACACCGCTGATGACCTACTCAAATCAGTGATTGACCAATGCACATTTTGAATTGTAAACACCCCAATTATCCACTTAATTCCGACAGATTCCAGAACTTGAAATGTCTGTGAGTGAACACAAGAGAACGAAAACTCGAAAGTTGAAATAGAATATTTCAGACAAAGAGATGAGAAAGAGAGGATGATCTCAGAGAGAGAAACGATTCGTTTTCTCGCAAACATTCTCACGAAGAGGAGGAAACTGGAGAGGATCAGAGAGAGAGGAAGAGAAGGGAGAAATGAGTGGAGATGATTGAAAACAGAGGAGGAAGAGGATGATGAAGAAGAAGTTGCGGAGTGAGAGAGAGTAATCTGATTCCCACAACTGTTCTGCCTATCATCTTTCGTAGAAGGAACTGCTTGTGATGAGGAGGAAGGAAGGGGGGTCATCTGCATAAGAGTGACCCCCTCTTCCATCCATTCATTCAATCCTCCCTCAGTGGGCAGTGAACAGTTGCTTCCCCCTCCCATCCTCCTTCTCTCTCTCGAGTTCGCGCATTCGTGCCAGATGCCCCTATCAGTTTACAGTGAATAGAAGGAGAGGGAAGGAAGAGTGATGGGAGGGATGCAACATCCATCAAGAGATCTCCTTTGATCCACAAAGGAAGAGAGAAGCAACAAGTGAAAGGCCACAGGAAATAGTGCACGACTAATCTAATGGCAAGACTGTTGCACCATCTGCCATTGTAAGCTCCATCGATCCCTTTAGAGGAAGAAATAAAGGGCTACCAGTTGGATATGATGATCGAGAGAATAGATAATAATCAAGTGATAATTAAGACTAATGCGACCGTCAATTCGAAAGCCTACTATTAGGATCTAGGATCTACTAAGTAACTGTAAGTAAGCAACTGCTTGACTACTAATGAACGTCTTCAGTGACAAATGAAACAGCCTAGTCTCGGGATGAGTTGTGAAGGGGACACAACAGAGATTACTATGAGAGATGATAGATGGGAGATGAAAGACAGGTGAGAATGGAGAAACCAAGGAATCCGTTTCATTTTTATACAAAGATTATAGGCAGTGCTATATAATAAGAGAATACATGGGGTAGTGCCAGTAATCACCAGACTACTTTCCTTCTCATCTCAACACTCAACTACAACCATAAATCTCACAGTGGCAGTCTCACTCCAGTGGTATACACCTACTCTCACTTCCCTCCTACTACTAATTTGATTTCTACGGCGTGGATTGTGATCTTATGTTGATAATTTTCCAAGATATAAAATATACGAGATAAATAAAATAAGACGTACAACTGCGAGTATTGGGTGCTCCTCTTCTACCGCATTGATTGATTCCTCCCGTAGATGAAGAATCGAATGAACGTTGAGATGAGACCAACTGAAATAAAGAGAGGGATCAATATCGATTGATTATTTTAAATAAGGAAGCATGTGATAGCAATCAAAAACAGGAGAAAACGACTGAGTCAGACAGCGGGGAAGGGAAGAGATAAAGAGAAAGAGATCAGTGCGATAGTGATAAGTAGAGTATGAGTGTTCTCTCTTATCAATCGAATAACGTGAGAAGGAAGGACAGTCTTTATCTCATTTACAGCTCTCTTTCAATCTCAATCAACACTTTCTCTCGTGATGGGTCTATGACAAAAAGCGAGCGCCTTTCCCCTCCCATAAGCTTATTATTATTATCAACAATCCTGAGATGTTTGGCGATCCGGATGGGATTACAGAGGGGGTTAGAATGACAATGGAGAAGAAGGCGGAGAAGGAGGAGGATAAGGAGGAGGACTATCAGTGATCAGATCAAGGGCAGATTAGTGATTGGATGAAGAAGAACGAGAGAGGGGAGAAGGTACAATGACCACTCTACAGTCTCATTTTATACCCTCACTTCGGAACCTTTCAAAGGTTCTCCCAATCGAGATAACTCAATGAGAAGTACTTTGAGATGTAGAAATCGAGCAAGGCAGCAATAGAAAAGACTAGAAGGGATCCATCTTGATTAGAGATGATAGGCTAATTGAGAAGAAGAAGAAGGAAGTAATACTCGAATCTGCTAATCTGCACGTTGAATTGATCAACGATACAGAGGTTCTCAATGACCCCCCCCCCCTCCCTTGCACCCTTACTTCTCTTCCACTTGTCAGTATGAATTAGTCGAGATCTCAAGTTGGAAGGGGGGAGGGGTGCTTCTTCTTCCATTGCTTACATTTCAACACTAGTGGTCTATCACAAACACTGCCCACTCTCGTGTGGGTGGCCACGGAAGGAACTCGTTTGATGGAGAACGAGAGGGGGATCGCTGTGTAGCTGCCCTTGACAGGGGCTGCCTCGCAGCTTCTCACTCACTTCTCAATCAGTCTTATCACCCGCTGTAATCTTGAAGGGGCTAACCACAAATGAGAGCGCGATTCGGAGATGCGAGAGATATGGGGAGATTGAGAGAGTACAGAGAGAGAAAGATAGTGCAGAGTGGAGATTTCCTACTGGAGATGAGCAAATCTCGACTAAACGAGAGAAGGGAACAACTCTCCTTCTCTCTCTCTCTCTCTCTCTCTCTCTCTCTCTCTCTCTCTCTCTCTCTCTCTCTCTCTCATCAGATTCACAGGGCTGATAAATAATTCGGTTAGCACGGGTCGTCCCTTTCCTACTGTACACACGCAAACAACATCAATGGAAGGAATATCTCACACCCAAATGGAATCATAACCAAATCAACAGTATTACGGTAACGATGGGAAGGAGAGAAGAAGAGGAAGGAAAAGGGAGGAAGACTGAAGTTAACACACAATGGTAGATCATGCATACACATTCATTCTGACGGAACGAATGAATAGAATGGAGGGAATCGACGCGAATATTGGTGAAGAGAGATAGAGAGGGAGGAATTTGTGGGAAGATAACAAATGAAGAAGAGTCCTCTCGATACTTTCTCCCGTCCAAAGAAAAAAGAGATAGAGAGGTGAGAAAAAGAAGAGAGGAGGGAGGAGGGAAGATTCCTTCATGAATGGACAAGTGGACAGAAGGAAGAGGAGAGGAATGCAAAGAATAGAGACGTATTTTCTACATCCTATTGATGAGTGGATGTCTCTGCAATAAACAACCATATAAAGTTGAACATGTCTTTCGAGGTACTACTTCAGAGGATATGAGATGCAGGGAGAGGGGAAGGGACGTCGTCTGATCGTTAGACAGACAAGTTTGTGGTCACTTCTCCTCTCTCTCTCAATCTCTATCGAGAGAGACGAAGTGGGAGAAGGGGGGCAGGTTGAAATACCCGTTCTTTCTCTCGCCCCCTCTCTCCCTTGTCACAATTATCATTATTTCGATGCCATTGTGGTCCTTGACCATTCACAATTCATCAATTGAATGACCATCGGAGAAAGAAGAAGAAGAGTCTAAACGAGATCTCCTACTGGTCAGCAGTTCTGATCGAAGGAGAGAATGAAGGTGATAGAGTCAGTTATCAATCACTCTCGATTCCCCCCTTAATTGAGGGGGGGGGGGTTAAAATAAGCCGTAGCTGCTTCAGTCACAGGTCATAAAGCAGGTGTGTGTACAGTATGCAGTTCCTTCCCCTTTCCCATTCACTGTTTCCCTTCTCTTCACAAGCAGGACTCTCTAATTGCACCCAATTCTCACTTCTTCCACTCTTCCCAATGATTCTTCTTCTATATACTTACTAAACACAGACACAAGCGCGATTTTGTAGACAGTATAGGATGACCTCATTTTAGAGAACATTTTGAAGAACTATCAGAGTAGCATCGAAATGGTCTGAATAGCAACTGCAAATTAGATGAGATTTCTCTCTCTCTCTCTCCAATTTCTCCCATGTGGTCTCAAGTGTTCTTCTCTCCACTTTCCCTATTCACTTCGTCTGCTTGATTACGAAAAAGACACCCTTTAATGACGATTCTCTCCAAAAAAAGAGTAGTGGAGGATAAGGGAAGAATGGGAAGGATGGTGGGAGGATGGATGCAAAAAGGAGTGGAGATCAAAAAGAGCGACGGTTCATTACCCCATTCGAAGATGGGTGAAGGGAGATATCCAACCACTCAATGACCAAATTAGAGAAGGAGATAAGGGGAAGAAGTGTTGGCTAATTGGTCAACTTCATTTAACCCTTCCACTCAAAACACAAATCAGAGACTGTGAGGGGGACTCCCAGAGTATAGCTTCACATAAACATTGCAACAAATGAAAAGACAAACAGTCGAGGGAACTAAAGGGAAGAGAAAGAACGAACAGAATATTCCTCATCGATTGCCATTCATCAATGGTGAAAGAGAACAATAGATTCCAGAAATGTGACACGCCATTTCCTCTCTTGAACCCCTCTTCGGATGGACAATCTCGGACACACTACAGCACCCAGAATAGGAAAGAGTTGAATCAAAGGAAGGAGAGGAAGGGGAGGGTATTCACGCCGAGAGAGTAGATTATGAAGAGGAAGAAGTAGAGATGGGAGAAGAATGGAGGGAAGAGAAGTGAATAGACGACTAGTGATTCAGACGGAGGATAGAGAAGGGAAAGGAGAGAGAGAGAAGGGGGGGGGGGTGACCAATATAATGAATGATTGGAATATCAATGTATTACCTTGATTCAGTGGAATAACAGTGATAGAACAGGAATTGATCGTGGTGGGGTCAGTCAGGAAGTACTCTCTCAGGATCAGAGGGAATTAAATGAGAGCAAGAGAAGAAATGAGGAGAGGGAGAACAACTATACCGGACGGTTTGAGAGTGAGGGAAAGAAGTGACGAAAGGAAGGTACAAAAGAGGAGTAATCCCCACGATATTTACTCCCATTCGACTGTATTCACTCAAAGTGAACAACGAAGAACAGAAATCAAAATGATAAACGAAGGATATTGATTGAGATGGAATAGAAAAGAGACGGGCGAATCGATTGTTTCAGTGTGGAACGAACAGGCTCCCATTGAATGGAGACAGGAGGGATCAGAGGGAGAGAGACAAGGGAGAGAAAAGAGAGGTAGAGAAAGAGAGAGAGAGAGTGAGACCAGTCATCTGCCTCTCTATGACCCCTTTAGGGCATCGAAGGGGAGGGGGTGACTCGTAGAGGAGTAATCAGTCAACAGTCACGGATTAGAACGGATTAAACATCGCCATCATCGATACATCCGACTTCAAAGGAATTAATCCATTCACAAACCTCACAGAATCAAGCATAGGAAATATTTAAAGTATGCTAATGTTGTTTCCCAAGAGAGAAAATGAGTCAAAATGAAGCCAGTCGGGGAGAGGGGAGGAGAGGGACAGTAGTGTTTCGCAATCAGCTATGCATAGAAAGAGGAGATCGTAGAAAAGAGCAGCGAACGGAAAGGAGAAAGATGGGGTGAAACAAATGAACTTTTTCGCTCGCTATATCGCCAACCGATGAAAAGATTCTGAGAACACAATGTGGCATCTTCGTATGAAAGTCGTTGAGAGAAGTGTGATGGTGGGAAAGCAAAGGAAGGATGAAAGAAGGAGGAATAGAGACAGAAAGGACATGTACGCACACACAGAGAGATTGAATTGCTCGACAAAGAAAGGATTCGAGTCATAGCAATATTATATTTTTGAGAAGCCAAGAAAAAAAAACATACTCGTCTCTGTGGGAATTGCGGCGAAGTGAATCCACCGAACTGAGATTTCCCGAGTTGATCCTCAGAGATTCTAGAATAGAATAGGATACACCATGATACCTATTGCCACTCTATTACAATTCTAAGATGAACCTCGCATAAGTCATAAAGCAAACTGGAAAAAAGATTATATGGATAGGGAGGGCAGCGCATGTTCCCGATGCGAAACGCGATACAGTATGCTAGCAACTTTTTTTCGAGCGAATCAAATATTGATTTTATTTTTTAGTCGTCTTCAAATTATTTATTTATTGACCATTTTTGAATTTAATTACTATTTTCTCGCTTGCAAATAACTTTCACAGCTCAAATCTATCGCATACGCCACATAGCCTGTGCTAATTCCCTTGCTTTTTGAAAATATGAACACTTTTCAAATTTTGGCTTTTTATTTTTTTTCGTTTTCACTTTCCCGTTCCTACATTTGGCCTTCCCCCTCTAAGAAACCACTCTAAAATCATCGCCTGGGTCCTCCCCCATCCCCCTGTTACTTCCTTTCCCGGAATTTCTCTGCCGGAGGTACCGAAATCTTGATTTGTTTGTCGCGAATTCGCACGTGCACGCGCTTTTCCGTTTTTGTCGAGCTCCCCTCGCTATGGATGGGCTCCCCCCTCTACCAAACCGCTCTGAAATCATCGACTGGGTCCTCCCCCATCCCCCCGTTACTTCCTTTGCCGGAATTTCTCTGCCGGAGGTACCGAAACCTTGGGTTCTTTGGCGTGAATTCACCAGTGTACTCGATTTTCTTCCATTTCCGCAATCCCGTACATACGGTTGGCCTTCCCCATCTACCAAACCACTCTGATATGATCACATATGTCCTCCCCCATCCCCCGTTAGTAGCTGTCGCGAAATTTCTCTGCCGGAGACACTGAAATCTTTGGATGATTGCCGTGAATCCGACCGCGCGCACTGTTTTCTCATGGTTTAGCCTTCCCGTCGCTATACTTGGCCTTCCCCCTAAACCAAACTGCTCTGAAATCATCGCCTATACCCTCCCCCGTCTCCCCGTTGCCAGCTATCGCCTTAATTTTCTGCCGGAGGTATCGAAACTTTCGCTTGATTGTCCTGAGTTTCCCCCACGCCCGCGATTTTCCGATGTTTTCGCTCTCCCCTTCCGATACTAGACCTTCCCCCTTAACCAAACCACTTTGATATCATCACTTATACCCAAGGCCTCCCCTCATTGGTAGATATAGGGAAAATTCTCTGTCAGAGATACCGAAACCTTGGGTTGAATCCACATGCACGCACGATTGACTAATACAAGCATAATAATAGCTTTCCTGTTATTTCAGTATACCAAATCGATCGTATTTATGTTTTAGACACTCAGATCATGCTCACAATCATAAAATATTTATATATTTTTAAGTAATTACAATAAAATACAAAAAGGAAAATGCTAAATATTAAATATGTCCTAGCGCAAACTCGAGGAATCCTAAAGAGTACGGTAGGTGAGCATTTTCGTTCGTTGTTTTTGTGATTAGCATTATTATTGTTTTCGCTCATTTTTTCAAATTTTTATTTTTATATTATGATTCGGCACTATCGAATGCATAGGTCGAGCATAACTGGTTATTTATTTAATGCCTTTAAAAATTAGCTGCTGCCCTCCCTATATATGGAAACATACAGTCCGTACTGGGGAAGGAGCACTGGCCCTCCAGAGTACGAGTGACGATTACCAGCGTGAGCCTGTATTACACCCTCTATCGATCCATTTCGACAACTGATCCAACTAAATAAAGGTATTCAATGAAACCTGATAAACGGGTGGTTGCAGTGAGGGGCTGAACGTGGACTGAGAGGGAGCAGTGGCTGGATTCAGCTGCTCTACCGATCCGGGCACGCGATAGAGTCGCTGTAATGGAAAGCTCGTTCAACCAGACCTTGGATAAGCAGTTGGGCACTCAGGCGAACCATAATCCAGCCCAACACAGGCAATTAACTAGGCAAGGAATGGCAACAAGTCGTTGCCTAGCAACACTTGCACTGAACAATAAAGAGGATCGGGTCAATACCACTTTAACTACTATCCCTAGGACACAGAGCAATGATATAAACGAAATCGGCCTAGGAATAAACGCCCTGAGGCTGCGAAAAGGCACATCAAACTTCAAGCAAAACAGTAAAGCTGCGAAATTTAACCCAAACTTCAAAGCATTGACCGCTAAAATCAGGAAACCCATTAAAACTATGTTCATCACGAAATGAATATTTTCATTATTTATTTTTTTCAGTTTTATTTTCTCTTATTAATGCCATAAATCATAAAGAATTCATACGAGAAGAAGTATTTGACCTGCTGATTTGGCTCCCATAGAGTTTGCCTACTCAATTCAATCATTGATCTCCTATCTTCTGGATTGTGCATCGCGATCCCTTGCCGGATCATCTGAAGAAATGTAATTTTAATAATTATTGATCTGTTTATTAAAAAAAATACTAATATGAACTTACAACAAGTGGCGGTGAGTGTCCACTACTTCCTCCACTCGATGCATCCATAGAGACTAGTCACTGGAAGAAGAAAAGAGAAGAGAGAAATCATCTGAGAGATGCGATACTAAACGACTTGGAACGAGGATAAAAACGAGTGGACAATGACAATCAATCAATGTTTCCCTCTGATAATGAAAGAGAAGAGAATGGATCGATAAAGAATGAAGTGATGAGACTGATTCTCGATGGATCTCGATGGGACGAAATGTGAGATCACTCCATCAATATGATCTATTCACTACACGCGTTCTCGCTATCAGATTCATGTTGTGGCGACACAACAGACTGGGATTGAGGGAGGAAAGAAGGAGGGATTTCACCCTTGTCCCTACTTTACAGTGACCCTAAACCTCTTGGAGGATGAGGTGACTCACTTGGGAAGTTCTTCAACATCAATCGATGTGGTGGGAGAAAAGAAGGGAAACAAACATCAAGAATAGTTACTGGTTAAACACAAGTAAAGTAAGAGAGTAAGGAGTAAGGATCAGAGGGAGGAGACAGTTGTGTTTATCAGAGGGAGAAAAGAGGAGATAATGGAAGAGATCTATCGGAATGGCTAACGAGGGAAGATATTGTGTAAGAAGAGAGTGGACTTATTACTAGAAGGAAGAGAAGAGAAGATCGAGAGAGTGAAAGAGAATCCTGAACATCCTCAGTCACTACACAAATCATTGAAGAGAGAGAGAGAGAGAGAGAGAGGACACTCAATAGGCTAAAAGAAAGAACGAAATAGAATGGAAGTGCTTCTATTATCGGTATTCGCCATCTCTCAAATGGGATCTTCCCATTCACTGGCCATTCTTCGCAGGTAAAAGAGAGTAATTAGTAAGAGTAAGTCAGCAATGAGGGAGAGTACAAATAGAATTGCCATGTGAAGGGATGTCTCTCACACTATCAGAGAAGGAAAACTTAGTATAGTGATGACGCTTGAGTGAAATGGGACAATGAAGAGAAGCGGTAGATCATACAAGAAGAGATTATCGAATGTCTCTTCAATTGATACACTATCTCTACATTCTATCAGAAGAGAGACTTCTCTCTGATTAGACAAGTGATCAATCGACTGTAGAACCCTTCTCCGCCCCCTTCCTCATTCCTTTATCCTGACAAACAAATCGTTACTGTTGAGAGAAGTACGTCACTTGAGCGATTGAGAGAGACATCAGTAAGCAACGATCATAACGATCACAACCAATTGGAACGAATGAATAGAATGATACAACTGAGGTTGAAAAAGTGCAAAATCGGAAGTACTAGCTCACTCTCTTCCCATCCCAGTCTCTATGTTCAGTGAAGAGGAAACTCAGGATGTAGGGAGGGACTCTTCCCTTCTCTCCTACTCATTCCATCCCATATGCTACTGAAAGAATAAAAAGTGTAGAGGAGGAGGAGGGAAATGAGGAGAGGATAGTTCTGATTCGAAATCGCCCATTACAGAGAGAGAGATGGATGGAGGAAGAGTGGGGGAGGAATACTATCCATAACTATGGAGAAGTGTCCATCCAATGGATCCCCTCTCTCTTCACATTGCAATCCATAGGTAGATCATGCAAGGGAACAGGAGATAATTCCAGAGACTGCTTCAAGGGGGGAATCGAAAGGGGGCGAGTGAAATGAGGAGAACTGAATAATAGAGTAGAAAGGAGAGTGGACAGGAGAAAGATGGAAGAGGGTCTGAGAGGAAGAAGAGAAGCAATACCTTCTCTATTCATACTCTCATTTGCAGTCAAGGTAGGCCACTGTCTACTGCTACTCACACATTTCATAACTGCCGATTACCTCTAAAAGGGAGGGGAGTGAATGGGTGGGAGGGAGGGGAGAGAGGGTTAGAAGAAGGAGTAAATGGAAGGTGTGAGTCGATTGAGAGTTCCCCCTCTTCTTCTTCCCTCAACATTCAAACAGACGATGAATGAGAGGGAGATGCACCCTTGTTTGGTCGTCTCTATGAGTGAGTGACTCAGTTCCGCCCTATGGCTATTCAGATCGTCCATTCTTCCCTCTTATTCCTTTCTTGTCACAATCAAACCATTCGTCCATCTTACGGTTTTATGACCCTTTATCACAACAATGCCGACTAGAACTTTAACAAACTATGATACAATTGATTACTACTGCAAATATTACAAAGATCAAAGATCAGGACGTGGCAGCAACTACCTTTTCAATGAAGGAACTCAATTCTTCGTCACTAGTGTGACCCTGGAATATTAAGATTCTTCAAGCCATTTCTCTTCATTCTTTTCCTAATCGACTAGTGAAATGGAGAAGAAGGCTTACCTTGATCTGTCGATCACTCGTTCCTTTTCTGAATTCGACGACGAGAGGAACGGAAGAGACATTCCATTCGAGAGCCACCTCACCTACAATTAGCGAATGATCATCATGGAGCCTGCAGATCTGATAAGAGAGAGAGAGAAGATAACTCACCAGCCCAATCGATATTCACACTGGCCATTACGAGATCCCCGTTTCGACTCGCAATCTACAGTATGTAAATGTGAGAAATACTATAATCACGCCTATTGCAAAATGAGTTCATTCCACTAAACTACCGTACCTTCTCCTCTAGTCTTGATCCGAGTAGTCGAGAGAGACCATTCGAATCAGCCCAGAAATAGACTAGAACGGGGGTGGGAGAGTGGAGTACGTACTACAAATTAAACGATCGAAGTGATAAAACATTTAGATTCCAGTGTGTGTATACGGTAATCAATTTCTAACCTTCGTGAAATCATCCACATTTTCAATGGAGATCACTACTGCTTTCCCATTCGATTGACGGAGAATCTTCATCTTCCACTGATAATGAAAGATGAGATAATCGTATTTCTAGACTACGGAAAAGATACATTCATTGGATTCCCACCCTTGTCTTCTTTCAATTGCAGATGAACAGAACTTGAATTCTTAAAAATATATTTATATTTAATTCGTTCATTCGTTCTAACAAAATAACTATGTACGATCAACAACTGTGTAACCCATATCACAATACATCTGAGACTAACGATAAGAATTCAGAAGGGATCAGAGAGATCACTGGGAAGCCTCGATGGCATTTTCGATGAATGAATCCAACTCCTCATCCGAGACGTTACCCTGCAATTTTTTGTTTATTCCACACATTTTAAAACTCGTAGATAATAGGGTCTACATACTTTATTTATCAAGATCTTTCTTTACTAAGAAGGGAAAAGAGAGTACCTTGAATTCTCCTACGCACTCTCCATTGGTGAATGCCATTATGGTGGGGACGGCAGAGATATTGTATTCAGTGGCCAGCTCACCTAGAAAGAGATCAAAGATCACCGTAATCCAACGATCATCAGACTAACCAGCATCATCTACGTTCACTTTAGCCATGAGAACTGCTCCTGCGCGACTCGCAACCTACAATTTACATGTTACAAAACAAATATATGATGATCATTTATTGAACACCGTTGAAACTAAAGCAATATAAAAAACAATGAATCGATAAATATACCGTACCTTCTCCTCTAGTCTGGGTCCTAGCAACTGGCAGGGTCCACACCAATCAGCATGGAAATCGACGAGAACGGGAGTGGGAGAGTTGATCACGTACTCAAATACAATTCGTTATATTTTTAGTCAAAATAATGATCATCAAAGCCCTATTTAAATAAAATGTACCTGATTGAAATCGTCGACGCTCTCAATGGCGAATACGACTGGTTGTCCATCGGAGAACGGACGACGAGCCATTGCGAGAGGAGCCCTGCAAAGATTAGCAAGACTATATCTGATATATCACTATTTATATTTTTAGAAAATGTTTATAGAAGACCCTTTTCAGTACCTTCCGACGATAAACTGTGTGGTTCTGGCTGGCTGCGCAGTCAGAATGCGAGAGGTCAGCGAGAGGGCTGATTGAAGGAAACGCATCTGAGGGAATACGGTAGATATTGGTTCAGTAAGAAGATGAAATAGAGGTATCTGATAGGTCGCTGACCACAACATTGACAATCAAATACCAGAAAGATAATCTGGACAAATTTATAATTACCATCGTTAGAAATGTATTACACAGGAGTGAGTGGAGATCAACAATTGACAATAGTAACATCATAAATTAGACCGTAACAATATAGGGGAAGGGGCACAACATTCTCTTCTCCATTCACTCGGTCGCCCTTCCGGCCTTTCTGTACATCTCTAGCAATCGATCATTCTTTTACGAAGGAAGGAAAGAGTCGCTTTCTGCAAAACGAACCAATGAAATCACTGAACTTTGTGAAATTAAGCTGTATAGATGCATCTGGCTATATAATTTACTTTTCAGGAATGGCAAAACGTAGAATACCTTGTAATAGAGCGAGTCCATTTGGATGTTATTGATAACGTCATCGAGGAGAATCGCCTGGATAAGAATAACTTATTATTTTATCGATATTTGAAAACGTTACTTGATATACTCCGGAGGCGGGAGCATCGTACGATAGAATGACAAAGTGCATGTGAAGATGGAAGAACGATGGCTGATAGTGGAAGTAGATTCGCACCTGGAAATAATTACCGTTCATGGCGATTCTACTTCCATTTACATCCTTTCTAATTAAGTTAACTGACCTGATCTGGTCTGACATTATACTTCTCTCTTATCGCATCCAGTCCTCTATCTCGTACATTCTCAAGAAGAGGTAGATCATTCGCAGTGAGATCTCTGAAAGAAATATTCGAAAATAGCAAGTTGATCACAGCTATAACAAAATATAGGTATGTTCAGCAATATCAATGAGATTAAACGAAATTCCACCCACCTCACACTTTTGATTCCTCTTCTATTCACTACTGCTAGCAGATAAAGGTTTTCAATGTCCTCTCCATTCCATTTAAGATCAGGAGCCATCAAGAATCCATTGTAAGAGTCTGTGTCCTATGAAATGTATTTCCAGAAACATTTCAGAAATATGAAATAAATGACAGATATTAAGGAGAACAAACAATACCTTGAAAATGACTCTTTCTGCTTCCGATCGACCATCGATGAAATTGTAGACCCACTGAAAGTTAACAATAAATAGAGGAAATATATATCCCAAATCTCAATCTAAGTATTGTAATCTTAGTTTCCACTTACATCCAATTCGAGACTACCCTGTTTAATCCATTCCTTCGTAATTGTCTCGTAATCTTCCGGTGTCTCTCTTACAATGAACTTCTCCTCCTTTCGATATTTGTTGATGTGCTTCTCAGTCGCAGGGAAAATCAACGAACAAGAAAGAGCTGAAGAGATTTGAATGAGTGGAGTACGGTATTCCAAGTGACTTACAATTATCCGAAGACGGAATTTCTATGCGCACGTTACGGTAAACGTCGTTGACGGTTAGCTCAGAGACGTCCACTGAAATAATGATTCCACTTGAAAGTAGCTAGTAGCTAGGCCCTAGCTGTTCGACTCACTTTTGGGAACGAGTCCGAGAAGTTGATCAACAGCCTCTGGGAAAGGAGTCTTGTTAGCCACCAGCACTCCCTTCACTCCATTGTTCTCCAGTAGGAGACAAATGGTCTGATAGGGAAAAAAAACATAGAATTCATGCAAAATGGATAGTAATTAACCGAGATTTACCTTGTGACTTGAGTCAGATCCGAGTACTTCAACAACTTTGGCATTCTGCAACCAAGTTTGGGATGGGTTGAGATCCGGAGCTGTTTCAGGAGACGCAGCTACGACTTCTGAGTCAACGGCCATCTTAAATATACATAATTAAGAGAAATACGTAGTAGGAATTACAAAAGCAAAAAAATGACGAATTGTGATCAACCAATATACATTTCCAAAAATTACGAGTAGATGATCATTCGATTGCTCATGTACACCGCAACGATTTGTGATACACAAAACAAACATATCGAATGCAAATAACTGATAAAAACACGAAAACAAAAACAAAATTATTAACTACGCTCGAACAAATCGAACTACTTACGAGTAAGCTACGGTATTTCTGGTGGTGTCAGATATGCTACCAGTGATCTACATTTTTTCATGCATTTCATTTCATCCAACAATGTCTTTTTAATTCATTTCATCAGAATAAAAGTGAGTCATGAATGAATCATTATTCCACGAGTCCATTAGCCTCTCTCTCTCTCTCTTCTTCCTCATCTTCTCTTTCTTGCGTGCATTCCGATCTCTGTCAGTTGTGGATCTTCCACAGCTGTCATCCTTCTCTCACACGCTTCTCCCTCTAGCACATTGACCTTCTCTTTTCAACTATCTTCAATACTCTTCAATGTTCCCTTCTTGCAAGCAGTCATCATTCTATTCTTACTGATGCATCCGATGATCTCACAATTACAGCAAATCTCAGAATTCTTTCTTTCATTATCACTTTCGGATCTTTCATCTCTATTGCTGCATTCTTTAATTCTGTATCTATCTTAATTACAATCATCTGAATCCCATTGGATAGTTCCAATAGTCTCACTCCATCAGATGATTCTCATTTTCTCTCTGGGTCACATCTCCACTGACCCATTCCATTCTTCAATCATCTGGTTGCCTCCTGTGCAATCTTCTCTTTCTATTTTCTCTCACTCCATTTTCATCCATTGTTGTATCCTCTCTCCATTCTCTGTAATTGATGGATACTCTCATCCCGAAAACTTCTCTCTCTTCACTTTCACTAGTTCCGAGAACCGATTTGCACCCGTTTCACTTTTCGAATGGAATCACGTCAATTTTGCACAACATTTCCGTTGATCTTCAGAACCGATTTTTTGATATTTGTGATAAGTGCCTGTTATGCCCACTCCTCAGATTCGGAGTGGTATTTAGGGAAGTGACCAATTCGATCTTTCCCCTCTTCGTTCCTCTTCCTATCATGCTTCTACATCTGATTCATTCACTGTTTACAACGAATGTTCCATGCCATTTCCCCTTTCCCTCCCTTATCTCTTCTCCTCCCTCTTCTCTCTATTCACTCTATTCTGCTTCTTGCAACTTCTCACTTTAATCAATTTCATTCGTCTTAGTCCATTTCATTATCGGTTTTCACTTATTTTCGTGTGTTCTTCATTTTCATTCAGATGTTCACTCGTCTCCTCTTCATTCTTTCCCTCGGATTGGCAGTTTATGCAGGTGAAGAATGCAAGATTGGAAGCAAGAAGATCATGGTTATTCTTCATTCTTCCTCTTGATTCATCCGCTCATATCTTCAGTACTATTTCGAACCCTCTCGAATGGCTTGTTTCCCCATCCAAACTGTCGAATGTTCCCATGAAGCAACGGAGAGATATGAGACATTGAGGGAATGTCAGCGACGAAGACTCCCGAGTTAGTTATGAATACATTATGGATACTCTCTTCAATCAGCATTATCTATATCTTGTGAAAGAAAACATTTGAAATGTAGAATATCTCTTCATTTTGAACTAAGTAATGTGATTGATTCTTCACTCTCTTTCTTCATTCTCTTCCAGTGGACTTCAACATGTGCGCTGCGAATTCTCCAGCAGTAAAGAGATCAAATGGAGAGAGTCACTGCTACCACGAGGGAATGCCTGAGGTATACGGTATCTAGACCACTCTCTGACCTACCGTACTCCATTACAGTATGACCTCAACAAGTGTCCCGATGGATCATTCTGCAACTTTGGTTTCAGAGTCGGTGTCTGTTGTGATAAGAAGATCGAGGGTAAAGAACACTCTCCTACCGTTTCCTACCGTATCAATTGATAATCTAGATGCATACAATGCCGAGGCTCACGCTGATTGTTCTGATGGCAAGAAGGCCATCCGAATTCCTGGAGATGAATTTGATCGACCCGTCTTCGGAAAGGTACCGTACTCAATCGACTCTGTACTACAGTAATCATCCATTCAGGAGTGCTCTCACAACTTCTGCCCTACCGACACAACCTGCAAACAGGGCAAATATCTGGCATGGTGTTGCAAGTGATGATGCAATCCTTTCTTTCTCTACTCTCCCTCTTGCACACCCTCTCTCACTCATTCTGCCACGAGATAGTGTGTGATTCGAGGAGAGCCCCCGTTCCTTCGCTCTTACGTGTTCATTCATTGTGCTATTAATACCCGGATGCATTCTTGTCACCCTCGATAAATAATAATTATGATGCTCACAAGATAATATACAAGTCGGCGATAAGTTTGCGAACTGAATGACTGATCTGACATCTGTGTGAATCTAAAGGTGAATGGAGTGTTGCTAATATCATTATCAGTCATGATCTTCTCTCTTTCCCTTTCCTATCAGAGGGTGATAAGCCCTCCTTCTCTTAGTCTCTTTCCTCCATTCTGGCAGAGATCCCAACCATGGCCCTCTCTCCAACCTTCCTTCTACTTGCTTTGCTGGCTATTGGAGGAACACAGGTATGATTTCATCCATCTACTTTTATTGCGTTCGTTTTCGTCCTCATTCGGATCATATTGTCTGCATATAAATGGACGAAATGTATGCGCATAAGCTCCTCGTGAGAATACTGTTTTTTCAGCTGTTTTTGTATCTTCAATAGACGTCAAAATATCTAGATGGTCTCTTTATTTACAGGCGGATCTCTTCAAAGCACTTCCCTCTCTGGCCATTCGTGCATCGGAACACTTTATGCACTTTGATCAATTGGAGGTTGAAGAATAAATGAGAAGTGGAAAATGATTGATCTTTGATCTTTCAGGCTCCCGGTAGTGGAAAGGAAAAGCAAGAACAGGCTGATGGAGATTTGATCGATTTGATTAAGGAGGCCGATGAAGAGGTATTCACTCATTTTCGTACTAAATTACATAGTGATAAGCTTGCTATCTTATGTTTGTGACCCGAAAATATGGCTTTTACTCAAATATTATTGTGGAATGATAGTATCAGCTTGCTTCTCGGAATACTTTCGCCTTCAGTTTCCCTTGGGAATGACACCCCTTTCGAGATAAGAGCAGTGATAAGCAGTGTTAGATGGGCTGTTTGCACTTCGAATCTGTCTCTTTCGACGACAAAACATAATCATCAGATCCTCAATCATTTCAGAACGAAATCTTTGGAGATGGAGGAATTCGAGTGGAGAATTCAGGGGAATCGAGTGATGAAATGATCGATGCACTCACTAAGTATGTGAAGAATTGAAATATCTGGAGAATTTTTTGTTTTCTGCAAAAATGAGGAAAATTATTTCAGGCTGGAGATGCATCCTGAAGTGGCGAGAGCCGTCCATTCAGTGAAGGTCGATTACCCCAAGAGAGTTATCGAGAGTGAAGAGAGTGAGGATCTTCCCAAGATCAATCAGAAAATCGTCAAGAGACCAGTGAGTCCTTGGGAATTACCTTGGGAATTTTCAAAATACATTTTTTCAGATACAATATTTTCTTGAAATAACAGTCCTATTGCAGTCTCTTCTCTCTTCGATGATCGAGGATCAGGAGAATTCTGATGACGATGCAGTTATCGTTGAGACTGTAGCTGAGGACGAATTCGAGGTTACTGATTCTCTTCCCTTCTTTTCTTAACCATATTTCCTTCAGAACTACGATGACTTCCAGCAGCTCGATGACGTCGCTGTCAAGCATTTCGTGAGTATTCCTTCCCTATCTCGTTCGATCAGTTCATCTATCCAGAACGTCGATGCTCCTTCAATGGATTCACTCGAGGATTCAATTGAGAATGAAGAAGATGAAGAAGAGGAGCCGACATACGATGACAGTGAGGAAGACGATGGAGAATGGGAGCAGGAATGGGTAAGTCATCAACCTACAGTCCATTGACTCCATTGATCTTTGATCTCTATCAGAACGATCCCGACTACAAGCCTCGTTTCCTGCACAAGTGTCTGAAGAAGAGCGTCAAGGGACAGAAGGAGTTCAAGTGAGTAATCAATACTACAGTATCTTTCATCTACCGTAATCTTCCTCTCAGGACGAAGCCTCGTTTCTACGAATTGGAAGACTGGAGTCCCAATGATCTTCCTACTGCATGGGATTGGAGGAATGTTAGTGGAGTGAACTACTGCTCTCCCACTCGCAATCAGCATATTCCCGTCTACTGTGGATCCTGTTGGGTGTTCGGAACCACTGGTGAGAATTAACGTAGATTGATCACAGTAATCAACCAGGTGCGATTCATCATCGTACACTTTTACAGGAGCTCTGAACGATCGTTACAACGTTGCTCGCAAGGGAAAATGGCCAATGACTGTTGTTTCTCCTCAGGTAAATCATTTGCTGCAATTATGAATCAATAATCGATAACTCTCAGGAAATCATCGACTGTGGAGGCCGTGGAAACTGCGGAGGAGGAGAGGTACGGTAGAATCTCCTGCTACAGTAATCAATCGATATTCGATAGGTAACTGACGTGATGGAGCATGCTCGTACCGTGGGAATGGTCGAAGAGGGATGCAATGCATACCGTGCCAACAATGGAGGTACCGTTCCCTTATCCATCTAGTGACCGTACTCTTACTGTATTCAGCCTGCACTGAATTCTATCGCTGTGGTCACTGCTGGCCTGGAAACTGCTACGGAGTCAAGAACTACACTCGCTATTATGTGAATGAGTATGGAAAGGTACGATAGGTGATACAGTCATCAATCTGCTCCATCGATCTACCGTACCATCTGCAGGTTGCCACTCGTGAGAAGATCCAGGCCGAAATTCAAGCCCGTGGCCCTCTCGCTTGCGCTATCGGAGCCACCCAGAAGTTCGAGTTCACCTACCTCAATGGAGTGTACTCAGAGAGGAGCAATCTCACAGTGAGTAGAGATTACGGTAGTTCGGAAGGGCAAATCGATGATTGCAGTCGAACCACATCGTCACACTGACTGGATGGGGAGTTGAAGAGAAGACAAATACTGAATACTGGATCGTGAGAAACTCATGGGGAGAGGAATGGGTTAGTAGAATGATTGAGATACTGTGGATAATTTTTCGATATTGAGGGAGAGAAGGGATGGTTCCGTGTGGTGACTTCTCTCTTCAACAATGGAACTGGAAACGACTACAATATGGGAATCGAGACTGATTGCTGGTGGGCTGATGTCGATATCTCCAATATTGATTAGATTGTTGACTTGTCACTTCAATGATAGACAACGATAGTGCTCCCTCCATCCCCTTTGATGATATTCGACTATAGCTACGGTTTACTGTTCTGTTTTACATCGTTTTCTGTTGATGCAGATAAATAAAATTTATTCACACTACATCGAACACGATTATGGAAATCAACAATCATCAGATATTGGTGGGGTCATCAGGATACTATAAAATCGAGAGGTAAACAAATCATCAAGTGAATTGGAGAAAAGAAAGCATGAATGGGGTTTTGTATTGCAATAACCGATAAAAGAGGTGATAAAAAAGTAGTCGCTCAAATAAATTAGAAAAGGGTTATTTTGATGCAGTACTCGATCTATCGGTTTGTGAGAAAATTACTCGATAAAGGCAAAAAGATAACGGAAAATGCTCACTCGTCAGAAGAAACAAAGAACCTGATACGAAAAAGGATAAAAACAATACGATTTCATGAGATTGCAAGACATAAGTCATTTTCGCACAGCGAGCGAGCAAGGAATATCATGAGGAACCAGAAGAGACGAGTTAGAGAATCGATAGTCAGGGATCTCAAAGTGCTCCCACAACGAGAGCATCGACTACCGTACCCGCAGGAAGTTCAGTGCAATCGGAAGTTCGAGCAGGCAAACGAAGCAATAGATTAGCACCTGCCATAGAGAGAAGACGAGAGGAACACTGAGTACCCGTGGTGTAGGCTGTAGGGAGGAATACGATAGACGAGGAATCCGAAGAGGAAGAACCAGTCGATGCACTCGGCTCACGAAGAATCGCACGCGCGTACTCGGGACGAGAATCCAGTTTGAGTGAGTTAGCGAGCTGGAAGAATAGTGGGATAAATCGACCATCTGGTCTATTCATGAATATGCTATCTATGTTCATTTCGGAACAAGAACCGATAACAAAACAGATGAAAAAGAACTTACCGTAACCTTGATGAGAGTGTGATGAGGCTTGAGGTATCCGCCCATCTTCCGCAGAGCAGGCACTGAAGAACGATATTTTAACAGATTACAAGATGAGTTGAGAATATTCGTATCTTCCCCTCTTCACCAACCTGCGAACAGTTCAGCACAAACGAACGATGATACGGGATTGCCAGGAAGGGCGAAGACTGCACAAGGAAGATCATCTACCAGACCTGCAAAGTGAAGAAGGTAAACAGATGAAAACGATCGAATATCCAACTGACCAGTGGCGAAAGTGGCAGGCAGTCCCGGCTTCATCCACACACGACCAAAGTGAATCTGGAAACAAATACATAAATGATGATTCTCACAAGGATTCTTCATTGAAGGATGAGACTCTTCATTACTGGTACACTCTCTCAGAGCGAGGGAGAAATAAATCTGACCTTGAATTTGAGATTCTTCTCAAGTACTTCCTTCATCAGATCCTTCTCTCCCATGCTCACTCCTCCAGTAGTCACAACGACAGATGAATAACGAAAAGCAGTGATCAATCCACCGAGAAGATGCTCACGACTGAAATGAAATAGTTGACTACAATAACAACATAAATTAAAAACATCAACAACAACAACAAAACGTACGTATCAGGAACGATTCCAGCATCGATTGGTTTGAATCCTCTTGATCGAAAGAGTGCCATCAATTGGGGTCGATTTGAATCCCGTACCTGTCCGGGACAGAGTTGCTCGTCCATTGTGCAGTCAAGGATCTACAAGAATTAACTCATTTTGTGATACTGCGTGTTCGATGATCTACAGTAATCTCCCTTGTTCACCTCATTGCCAGTGGACATTACACACACTCTCGGCCTTCTGTACACTTCGATATCCCGTCGGGCATTACTCGCGAGTAGACCGATCTGAACCCATTCAGATTGTAGCAACTAGATTACTCTTTCTGTTGCTTTACAGTCGTGGATCAATATCATCTCGATCCTACCGTATCCCTCCCTGCTCACCTCAGCTGGTCCCAACACGGTTCCTGCTTCGAGAAGGACATCTCCCTCTTTGATGTCGGCACCGGGGAGTCTACAATTTTGAAAATAAAGAATCAACGTTTCCATTCGAAAACAGGTGAAATTGTTCTCATTAATTTGAAGAGTTTCAGTAAAACAGCCTCTCAAGATGATTACTAGATAGTGATCACAGATCTTCCTTCCCTCTCCTCTCCTCTCCTCACCTCACATCTTGTCCCTTCTTCACAGTAGTCTTCAATTCAATCACACTCTCTTCATTTCCCTGCAAACATCAACTATTTCAATTGTTTATTTTACAACATGACTTGCAGAGTTCCGATCCCTGATCACTATCCAATATGAATCCCCCCTCTATTCCTTCCTTTGTCCATCTCCACCCTTCTTGTGTCCCTTAGTGCCATCGTCCTCTCTTTCTTCCCATCAATCGGTTCTCTCCTTCCCTCTCTCACAGACACGAAATAGCAGTGAAATGGCAACATTCTGTCTCTCTCTCCTTCAGTCTGGGACGATTACTCCCTCCCTCTATCTGATCACTCTTTCTCTTCCCTCACTTCTCAGTTCTTCTTCCCCTATAGACATACATCGAAACTCGTAAGTGTGCAGAGTAGTAGATAGGAGGAGGGGGGAGGAGGGAGGTGGTATTCCCTATCGTCCCTTTCTCCCTCGTCCCTCCCTAAGGTCGACCATTTCAACTGAGGGAGAAGAGTCGAGAGAAGGAAAGAGAACAGAGAATGGAAGAGGGAAGGGAAGACGAATGGTCAGTGTTTCTTTCCTTCCTTCTGACCTCTAACTTTGAAGTTGTCACACTGAAGGACAAGTTCATTGGACAGTACAAGTAAATGTAGATACGAATCGATCATGAACAGAAGACACTCGAATACCCTATTGCAACGTCTCTACTTTCCCGCAGTCTCCTTCATCCATCCCATTAACTGTGTACAGTGTGTGAAATGGGCACTGTCTGAATGGGAAATGACCCTTCTCTCCTACAGTATCCCGTCAATAATCGTTAAGTGCTCACATCATGCTGTACTAGAATGGTATTCTCCACCATGACTACGGAATCAGCTCCAGGAGGAAGAATCGATCCAGTGCACACTCGAATGCATTCACCCAATTGAAGAATGTGTGCTGCAATGATCGTGATGAGATGAATAAGATACGTCGGCTACCGTACCATTGGGAGTCGTCGGCGCAGCCACTTGCACTCCCACCACTCGACGAGTCGGGGAAGGATCAGAGGCTGAAATATGCCATGTGCATTTTCCGTCAACTTTCGGCTTCTTTTCTTTGAATGACACTTGTAAGATGGGTAAAAAGAGTAGTTGTTCATACCAATAAGAGCATATCCATCCTTGGTCGATGTGTGATATTCAGGAACATTAGATCGTGCGATCACTTGAGATACGAGTACGTGACCTGTGAAGACAATGAACGTCGTACTCCTATCGTCCTTCCACTTTCTCCTTTGCTGTTCTTCATCTCTTTTTATCCTACTAACCCCATTCTTCATCCCTTTCTCCTCACCTGGTTTGGCCAGTGTAGCAGGGATGAATTTGCATCTTCCCTCTGGCATGGAATTCTCAATGGAAGTCATCGCTTCTTCCATGGATACTGCAGGCCAAGGAGAGATCCGCTGACGATGGACCACCTGAAGGAAGGAAGACACTGAATTGACTTGAATGGAGGAGGAGGTGAAGGACGAACGGACTATCGTCGACACATCAACACAAAATGAGTCGAACAGGACCCAATGGGGTACACGTGGGGAGACAATGAGAAAATACTGTTTTTCGCTTACGACGGAAACGGAATGGTCAAAACAGGAATGGAGAAAGGGAAGGAAAAGTATGAACTCACTCCATTGTCGACGTGTGAAGAAGATGACATCCTTCTGATTACTGCAAATTCACGATAATTATGATATTGAATGGGTCTTGAGGAAAACGACTACCTCCCTTAGTTGTTGACAGGAGGTGGTCATGAACCCATCAACAACAAACTGGTCAAGTAAACGAGAATTAGTTCCTAGTGATTGGTCTTACCTGTGAGTGGAGTTTGGTATGTACAGCGCAGCAATGGATGATATTGTCTGCAGCAACGATACCACTCTTGGCAATTTACCCCTGTAAGGAAGGGAGTTGGAAGGGACAGAGGAAAGATAAGAGAGAGAGAGGGGAAAGGCGAGAGTCGACATGGCAATGAGTGAAAACAACGGGAGAAGAGAAGGAAGGAACATGTGGACAATCGATGTGATCAAGAAGGAAGGAAAGGACACTGAATGAGGGAGAAAGAGGGGAAACCATTCCGAGTAAAAAAAAACGAGTCAAGGTCGAAGGACTCCCACTGACCATTACACCCCATTCAAATTACTCTGGGTGAGTGAACATGTGAAGAATAGTTCCAATACGATAGAAAAGTGTGAAAAATTGAGAAAATTTGGGTGAAATGTGATATGAAGAGAAAGGAAGAAAAGTGAAATTTAAATCTCCATTTGAAGAGTCGACGCGCGTACTACGGTAGTCATTCGTCTATCGATGACTGATTTAAAAACTTATTCTTCAAGTTGTTGATAAATTCTTGCGTTCTGTGAATACCTCAGTAAATATTCAGACAATAATCTCATAAAGTGATGAAAATAAGTGTCGATCAATAAGTGACGAACGAGTAAGGAATTTCGCAGTGCAACCGAGTGATCTGAACATTAGATTAGATCAGATTGAAGAGTTAGAGATAAACGAAGAAATTATACCCCTCCATTATTGTTTTAAAAAATATTCTTAATCTTCCTCTGTCTCTGAGAAGCTCTTCAATACATTTTTATTATAAAAAGATTTCCATTCAAACAGTACTAAAATGAGTGCAATACACTCCTCACAACATCATCATTTTCAAGTGGTTTCGTCTGTAATGAGTATTTTCTCTTCTTCTCATTAGTGATCTTTTCCTTCTCTTCTCTATCCCAGCAACATACGACTCTTTCCTTTCCAGACGGGAAATCGATTCATACATTCATCATTTCCACTCAATATCTGTCTACATGGGACTGAAATTGGTCGTCGTCCTTCTTCCAGCCATCATCTGACCTCCAACTGAATTCGTAATAGAGAGGGGCGTATACTTATCGTTCCCCGGAAGTGTCCTTCCACGGCCTCTAATTTGCTTGTTGAATAGAAGACATACACCACCTCTCATTCATCGCACGTCTCTGATGGCAGTTGTGTACCATTAGTCTGTAGTTCCTTCCTTCCCTCAAATCTGAATAGACTCTCACACTTTCGAATGCCCATTCTCTATTTTGACTAATATGTTATTTCCACTTGGTTCTATGTCGTGACTTCAACCTATCTTCTTTCCTGTCAAAATACACTAATCCAGTCTTCTCTTCTTTTCTTCGTTGTCTTCATCCTCAGAACCCCACACAGAATTGGTCCTTCCTTTCCTTCCTTTTCCTGGCTGGTCGCACCCTTATGAATGACTGCCCTGTTTACCACACCAATTCATTCTTCTGAGGAGGGAAAGGATATTCAAAAGGGCCAGCTCCTCCCCCTCTTCTTCACACTTTGAAGCAAGCACTCGTAATTGAAATACTCCTTCATTAGATTGACGTCTTGTGACCTCCCCCTCCCCTCCTTCCCCTCCTCCTTCATTCCACCTCCACCTCCTCCTAACTTTAGTCCCATTCCATTCCTTCCTACGAATCTCTCATCTAATCGTTCTATTTTCATCATCCATTTGTACCTCCCTCAAAGGATTGAAGTATCCCTCAACTCCTTCCCTATTGTAATTACGATTCTCTGTATTCGTTCCATCGGAGATGAAACATCCTTCCTCTTCATTCTTTTCCAATGCATTTCAACAATCAGTTCGTTTCTTGACTTCGTAACTCAATCTCAGTTCATTCCCTTATTTCCCTTCTCAGAATTCTCTAAATTGGGTTCATCATGTGAAATGTTGAGACGACGTCGAAATCCTAAGGATTCTCTTGTAAGGATGCCTTCCTTCCCATCCTCGCCTCATTACACTTCTTGTCTCTCTCCAATCTTCTCTTCTTTTCTTCTTCCATTTCAGTTCATGTCCACTCTTGTGTCCCTTCTCTGTCTTCTCTTCCTTCTTCTTGCTCTCTCCATCGACTTCACTCAAGGATTCTCAATCGATAAGAGAGGTACCGTATCCCTCCTTCCCTTCCTTCTACCGTACTCTCAGCCAATCCATGGTTCATGCGTCCTGCATGGAGAGCAGCTCAGAAGAAGAGTTACTATATGCCAGCTGGAGCAGTCTTCTGGCCGGATACTGATTGATCCCCTTCTCTTCTCTACTGTGGGTGATGAAGTGAACAAATCGATAAATGCAGTGTTTACCGTGTGAATTGGAACTAGTAAAGCAATGTACATACATGTGTAAGCGATATTTACAATTTCGATGTTTTCTCCATGAATTCAATCAGTTTTCCTAGATGGTTCAATGCCCATTCGATCTCTCTTCCATACGCATTCAGATCCGATTTCGTGCCAACGTAGTCAGTGATAGTGAGAAGGATTCTGAAATGGTGAATGGTGCACTTCTCACTCAATTTGTGATACTCACTGATCCTTCTGCGTGAGGTAGAAAGTACCGTATCCATCTTCCCTCATTGCACACACGTATCCATACACACCATCTGCGTATCCGATGAAACTGAAGATTACGGTATCTCGATCGATTAGTTGATATCTACAATACCTCGTTGACAGTAGAAAGTTACCGTCTCCTCCACTCTTCTTCCATGCATCATCAGTATAGATTGAGGGGAGGGCCAATTTCGGTTGACATTTTCCTCCAGAGTTCAAAGATTGAAGTGACTTTCGTATGCCGTATAGATGTCGATCGACTCCTGAATAGAAGAGAATATTCATGAAAAGGAACAATGGACAATGCGCCCATTTAGTCATTTTTTATGCGTGAAATGTAATGAATTAATAATGAGAGTTCTTTGTGAAGAGAAGAGATCGATGCATTGAGGGAATGAGAAAGAGACAGACAATAATGATCATAAAGGGATACACTATTGGATGTCGACTATTTGGGTGTGACAGAAGCAGACACGAACAAAAATAGTAGCACTCTATTCGAGACGCTTCTCTGACAGACGAGAGATATCTGGTATTTTTTTCCCACTGGTCCCCCAGAACTTTTCCCAGTGGGCAGTGAGGTAGGGCACCATTGGGAAATCTACTGGGGGACCAGTGGGAAGAATTTTACCCTGGGGGACCAGTGGGAATTTGCCTGGGAAACCAGTGGGGAAAGTGGTTCTCTAACGTGACGAAACGAGTTTGCAATACGGCAAAGGACTTTATCCAAGATACGTAAAGTCAATGTAAAACAATACATTGTATACAAAAATGATGATTCATAGTAGTAGAAGCGCCGATATAGCCCATATCATGTAGGGCAGCTCTTGTGTGCTGATTCATCTTGATTAGTCGATGATAATAGTATGAAAGTTCCCAAGGAAATAACAATTTGCCTGAAATGGTTCCATTTCCACGAGCTAAGGTCATACCTGGGAAAATCGTCATTTTCTCCAATATTTGCCGCTAATTGTAGGATATACATATGCGATAATTACTGTGGCGATCTGAAAAACATCACAAGTCAGTTATTGAATGGTTAGAAGGATAGGTTACGTTCAAGCAAGATAACTCACGTTGGAATTGACTAAGCATTTGTTCCTCTTCAAGATGACAATAAATTGTCATAAACAACTTGAAATTTGCGAATATTATCGATGAAAACAATCGAAATGGAACGGGCGTTTCGCAATTGCGAAACTCCCGTTCGGCGCAACCCGAAGCGCGCCTTCATTTAAGATACTGACGCTCTTCATTCAGTGGGAAACCAGTGGGAACTTCATTAGGAAACCAGTGGGAAGAAATCAGCCCTCTCGACCCTCTCCCAGAGCCTGGGAAACCAGTGGGGGAGCCTAACCACGCCCATTTCTGCTGGGGCCCCACTGGGAAAAAAATACCAGAGGATTGTGTGAAATGAAGAGAGTATCTCGTCACTCATTCTAATTCTCACCTCTCGCATTAGTGGCTTCTGCCATCAATTTGTTGTGTGCATCGTACGCATCTTTGAAGAGACGAAATTGTTCTTTCTCCTACATAGAACATCATTACACAATAGACAAGAACTTTCTGTTTGTTCAGACCCATTCATTATTCAGCTATTTGTTCATTAGGAAGGGCCGAAGTACGAGGAAGTTCGGTTCAGAAAGTACGGATGTTCTCAGAAATATGCTCACCTCCTTTCCTTCTTTAACAGCTTCTCCGAACTTCTTCATCTCTCTCGTCAACCCTCTCACAGTTTCCGTTCGTCCATGGAAGAACTTTCGAATCGATGCAGTCTCGTAGATTGGACCAAATCTGCATCGGAATAATGTTCATTCATAAATCACGGAATAAATCGATACCTTCCATGCACCCTGTAGAATGCCAGCTGCAATGCGATCTGTACTACGGTATCCGTGTATATCTTCACTCTCTTCAATCGATCGTTACCGTATCCAGTGAAACGAACGACTTTCGCACGGAAAGAATGCTTCTGAACATCAATCTATAACAAAATCCGTACTCTTCAAACAGACCAATTTTTCAAACTGCGAATCAGCATCGTTAATCTTGTTGACGAGAGTGGTTGTCAATTGGAAGTTGAGTCTTTCGGGAAGATCGGAATTCCAGACTGTTTCCTGCAGAGACTCTTCGATTGAGGGAAAGATCAAAGATCATTCCTCACCTCAACTATCCATTCTCCCTTTCTCATCACTGCTGCCATTTGATTCCCTGCATCCAACATTACGATTGCATCCAGATTCGAATGCTGAAGAGATTGACTAGCCATGATGCAATCCCTTCCCTCCTCTCCCTTACTTCTCCCTGAGTGAGAATCTGCGAGTCAGCCATAATAATAATGTTCATATTCTTGTCCACCCATGCTTGCTCCGATCGACCCATCATACAGTAACGAAGAGCCTGAGAAACGGTAGTTCAATGCTACAGTACTCTTCGGCTACCGGACCTCCTCTTCAGAAGGACAAACGTCGTCGGATAGAGTCAACACGAATACAGATTCTTCGATGGTTCTCAGATTTCGTTCGTTCTCTCTGGACACCCCTGCCAGTTCTTGGCGAGCCTGAATACGGTAATAAGAACAGTAATTCAATCAACCAATGGATACCTCAGCCCATTGATCTCTATCCATTGTAGTGAGTGTGATGGGAGATTGAGCGACATGAGGAGACTCCTTCTGGATGTATCGGAGGATACGAACCTGAAATAATACTGAAGAAACGATCAATATGTGATACCCTACCGTATCATCAGGAGACCTAATCTCTCCATTCACTTCCATTTCCATTTTCCAGATTGATCCTCTGCAGAGAACCGTCACGTGGGATGGGCACTTTCCTTTGGATTCTGTAAGAAATCAGAGATTGAAGATCCCGTCATATATCTTTTATATTTTCTAACCAGTCTTGAAGTATCGATCCATTCTGTCTTTCGGTTTTCCGGGTGTTCGATTAGAGTTGAATAATACATGATTCTGCTTCATATCCCACACAGTTCCTCTCGATTTCATAATTGGAATCTGTTCCCTGTAACAATCATTTCGAAATTTGTTCAATCCTCAAAATAGGCTCGACAAGCTTTTTGATCAGACAAACACCCTTTCGTCATCAATTAGATAGCCAAGAGATACTCAAAATTGTTTTGAAGTCTCGAAATAATCGTACACTCGAGTTTCAACACGAGGTCGGGATGAAAACAAAGATCAAAGATTAAATAAGGAATAACCTCCTCGTTTTCTGCCATACTTTCATCATGTGGTGCGTTGATTCTGCCGCGGTGAGAACTTGCACCTTCCTCTTGGAGGTCTGCAATTGCGATTTGCACGGTGTAATGATTCGATCATCGTACCCTGATTCCAGCTGGATTGATAGAAGCGAGTGAAGTATAGGGAACAAGAGGAAGTCTCATCTCGAGATATGCATCATACCACCATTCTTCCAACTGAAATCACATTCTCATCTCCATCTCTTCCCTCATTGCTCCTCACCCAATTCCTCTCTTTGTTTGCTTTATCTTCTAGTGCAGCCTGCATGAATTCAACGTGCTTGCTCTTTCTAAATTCCTCAACCGCCCTTTTCGTCCTAGCGATTTCATCGGGAGTGAGAAGCACAGTGGCTGAAAAATAGATTACTCGGTTGAGTTATTCGAAAAGATCAAAGATCAACTAACCAGTTTTCAAATATCTGTCCATAGTCTCATCGATAGTTGGCACTGTAAGTGAAGGAAGTGAATCCTGGAGCGAGAATGTTTTCTCTCCCATTATCTGAAAATTTACAGAATGAAAAAACAAATGAAGAATAAATGTTCATAAAAATGAAATGTAATAAAAAAAATCTAAGAAATTGTCCGAAAAGATCACAGCAATTGCACAGGAAGGAGCGAATGAATGCTCACTGGTGGATACAAAGTATTCACAATGGGGTGAAAGTCGACTGAACCGCGTGTTTTATCATAGAGGAATGGAGGGTGAGAGTACTCACCCATCCAAAAGAGACTGTGTAGTTTGTAGATGGAGAGGGTAGCACATGGGAGGGAAGAAGAATAGAGAACAGAGGGAAAGAGAGGTCACCCAGTGGGTGACACCAATAACCTCATGACTGAAAGAGTAGACTAGACACGCTTAATGATCGAAACCATCTTCGGTATACTGAATAGAACTGTCATTTCAAACACGAATGATTTTATCTTGAGGTAGATCAAATTCAAAACAGGCGAACATCTGAAGACGAAGTATTACAATTGAGAAAATACTACCAAACTATGCATCGAATTCAGAACCGGGGAGAATCGAAATGAATAGACGGAGATTTCGATGTGAAAGAAAAGAAAATTGGAATAGCAAAATAAACCCATGAATGAACAGTTAGCTTCGGTGAGAAGGGGTGACCTATAGTCAGACTATTTACAGAGATTAGGTGAAAGAGCACCCGTGTATATCAGATAATCAAGGGTATACGGTAATCATCAACCTAAAGGGAGATGATGGGAGTGGTCTCAGACAGATTGACCTGCTCGAGTAGCGAAATGTTTCATTTCATCGAGTACTCTTTCGTTAGTCGATGGTCGAATCACTTTGAGGGCATCTGCGAAATCGGACACCTGGAAAGAGTAAACAAGTAAAAGAGTTAGAAGTAATATAGTAGAATTAGTGAAAAGCGAAAAGAGTAAACTCTGAATCGATATTTCAGAACAAAATCTCCTATTGCAATTATCCACCGATTGGATTTTTCGCCTCGCAATGAACTCGGTGATAATCTTCCCCATGCTCACCTTTAGACTTCTCACTTTCGTTCCAGCAGTTGCCAATTTCTCTCTTGAAATGGCCCTCACAGGAACCATCGCTGCTTCCTTGCATAGAGCGACCAGATCAGAGTTAGAATATCCCTCCGAGTTCGACGCAATCCATCTGAAATGAATTTAATTTAAAATATTTTTATTCAGAACGTAGGTCTAATCAATGTGACATCCTCTCTCACCTGATATCCCTATCGTTCAATCCCGAATCCGCCTGGTGTCTCTTCAGTGTCTGAGATATCAGCACTGCTCTGCAAACATAATATTTCAACGTCATCATCAATCGAGTTACCGTACCTCGCAGTTTCATCAGGCAATCCGAGCATGATTCTCTTCGGGAATCGTCTCAGCACAGCATCATCCAATTCATGGGGACGATTTGTCGCACCTCAAAGCATTTCACCATCATTCCGAGTATCTTCAATGAGTCAGTGTGTTTTCCATTGAATCGAGTGTTTACCGTCAAAATGTGTCTATCCGTCCCAATCCTCTTCCTCATCCTTCTTCCCCTTCCATCCCAATTAGTCTTCTTTCGTCATTCCCCACCCTCACAGACAACACTCGAGTGGTCTCACTATCCCATCACTTACTCACAGATACGACGCACTTTTTCTCGACATTGACGACATTCAACTATCTTCCTTACTAGTCAAGTAGATCAACGGGTCAAATGATGAATGAATCACTAGGTGGAATAAGTTGCTCACCTATGACGAGTATTCTATCCTCACTACTAGTTGCAGCTCCATCGAATTGAAGGAGGAATTCAGTCTTCAATCTTCTCGATGCATCCGCTTCCTTCGATGATCTCTCACACAGAATCGAATCGATTTCGTCTGAAAGGACTTCATTATTAATATTACAGAACCCTTCGAAACTCATCTGAACTGTGTTGATTAACTCACCAATAAATATGATACTCGGTTGAGCATTCCTCGCAATAGTGAACAGACTCCTCACAGTCTTCTCCGAATCTCCAACCCATTTCGAAGTGAGAGAAGACGCGGAAATATTGAAGAATGTTTGACCGGCCTCCGATGCCACTGCTTTCGCCTACAATGGAAACCAATCACATATGATCATCATATTATAAAACAACAGATACATCTAACAAGAAACGGTAGCATGAAAAATCAATAAACTTTCTTACCAACATAGTCTTTCCATTTCCGGGAGGTCCGAATAGAAGGATTCCCTTGACTGGCTGTCTCAGTCCAGAGAAGAGAGCTGGATTGAGAGCAGGAAGGATGACTGCCTCCTCCAAAGCTGCCTGTAATTACAATATTAATAATAATAATATTTTCCTTTTTTAAAATAAAATTTCAGACATATCGAATCTTCCTCATTTCTCTACCATTACAGATCATTTTCATCCACTCTATCCATTTCTCTAACTCGAGTGAGTACACCGAAAGATGAGATTCATCCTTCATCTCCCTATCGTTTCAAGTACCTGGGAGGAGTCCCACTAATTGGCCTTCTCCTTCCCCAATCCAAGGAAGGATCCTTACTCCTATAAAGACCCTTATTTTCACTCATTAGTCCACTCTGACTCACAACATTCTTCTTGCTCTTCTCTACAGTGTCCCTTCCCCTACCGTACTCATCCTTCTCATGTCTCGTCCTCCCTCCTCAGCCCTTTCCATTCCTCTTCCTACTTCTCGTTCTCAATCTGCACGTTCTTCTCCTCTCTCAACAGCTTCGAGAGAAAGTCGAATATCTTTCGAGGAACCTCCAGAATGGAATGTCCAACACGAACCATCACAGGTATTCATTCCACTTCATCCCGACTCGTTTAGTCGTCGTATCGAGCTTCTCTATTCCTTCTCTCTAATGAGTATCGAGTACTCATTACAAGTCCCTCTGCCCTTTCTTCACTTATCGATTAATCTCTATTCCAGACCTTCACTCAATCAGATTATCTGAATGCCGTGGAACCTCCGATCGTTCCCACTCCTCGTCCCTTCTCTACAGCATCTCATCGTTCATTATTCGGCCATTCCTATCTATCATCTAATCAATGCACAATTCGTACTCTTCCATTCCCTCCTTCCGCCATTATCATCGAGCCTCCTTCAGAAGCTGTTAGAAATTCGGACAGGTGAGATTGCAATTACAATAGATCTTCCTCTTCTCAATCCATCATTGTAGTGACTTCACTCCTCTTCCTCCATCTCATTCATCTCCTCATTCTCAATGTGATCGTCGTCTCACTCCATCTTCTCGTAGTGATATCTATGTTCTTCCTTCTCTTCCTCCTATCGATCCTCATCCTTCCACTGATAATAGAGTAGTGGCAATTGAGGGACGAGCTTCAACTGCGTCCTCCACAGGTAAGTCAATTATCACTCCCTTGATTAAGCTTATCAGTATCGTAAAGATAACAAATCTCCAACAGGTGCAATCTCAGTCCCTCCCCCTCCAACTCAAGCATGGGTGACAGCGAAACCGACATCTTCTACTCCACAACAGGGATTCTTCGGAAAGGTAAAAGGCTTCCCTTTTTCTTCCATTCGCCTATTGTTTTCGAAACGTCCATTGGTCTGGAATCGGCAATCGTTTCTCTCTCTATCCCTGTCGTTTTCCCACTACAAATTAGATTGACGCAGTCACCTTGGCACCTGGGAAAATCCATTCCCTCATTTCGATAAGACCGACTGCAATGCGCTTACTCTCTTTCCTTCTTTCTGCCATTCCGCCAGTTTCTTTATGTAAATTAACAAATTTCAGTTATTCGACCGCATTTCTTCCATAATGTGCACTTGCTTGTAAGTATTATCGCCCATTTTCACCATTCATATTGAATTATCTACCCTCACTCATATTGGAATATTCATCATAATCAAAGAATCACGAGAGCGCTTATTTCGTTGTCATATTTCACATTCGGCTGATAAAATATTGCATTTCCCGCTTGAGTCTGCCAACATATTAGAAACAAAAGTTAAATAGAGAAGTTCATATCAGAAAAATATTAAACAATTGGCATTACAGAGACCGTGTGAAGAGTGCTCATGCATGGGTGAAGAACAGCTTCAGTATCCCCGATGAACCTCCTTTCTATCTACCTGAACCAGACCGAGTATCACCTAGAATTCCACCTCCTAATGAAACTGAAGAGGAGAAGGAGAAACGACTAGCGGTATACTAATCGATTGGAATACGCCATCAGATAAACAACTCCATTCCAGAAAGAGGCCCGTCACATGGAATACCTTAGGAAGCTACGGGCAGAACTCAATGGATTCACTTCGAATACGGTTACTTTCATTCATTTCGATAACTCAAGCAATAATATCCTTGTAGATCATCTATCACGATACTCCAGACGGGGACGAACTAGTGATATACTGTCGTCCTCGACCGAAAGATGTTCCCACTCCCGGATCAGAACCACTCAAGAAATAGTCTCTATTCAGTGCCAATATAACCCCTAATTTCTCGAACTGTGAAACAGACTATTTTCCAATCGATAAACTTTTCATATATTAATACTGTACCTTAGCAGTCTCAGCACCAGCGACATCACTCAGTCGCACTCCCGTATTCTCTAGCATTTCATCAAGAAGTGCCTCTCCGAACTTCTTATCGACTCCTTTGAGGAGTGAATCACGAGTAGGAGTAGAACGAGCGGAGTTCGACTGAAAATTACCAAGTGCTTTATAGACAATACTCAGTCAATGAATAGCCACATAATATCTTTTAGATTCAAGTAGGGAAAATAGGTCAAAGAGCTTACAGTAGAGGTTGGCCGCCTGCTAACGGAAACTCTCGCGGGTGAATATCGATTACGGGCTGATGCAGGAGCAGTTCCTGAATGTAACTACTTTTACAGTGAGAATAATACTCGATAATTCGAATATCTATGAATTTAATGTTGAATGGAAGCATGTTTTTTTAAATGGGTAAATTACCATTAGTTCTTGATCTACTCGAAGAGGAATCAGTCGAGTCTGCGGAGGGAAGTGAAAGACCCAGTTTTGATGCTGAAAAGAGAGAAATATTAACGACTCCCTTTGTTTGCCTTGAATATTGTCAGGGTGAACTATTCCACGGCACTTTCGCAACAGAGCGATTTACGAAAGAATGAGGGTGAATCACACCGAATAAGGTCAAATGGGAATTCAATGGAATAATATCTTACTGAGTTCAAGGAATCTATCCTGCGCGCTCTTCAGATAGCCATCGGCTTTCTCGCGAGTTTGATGGACTTCTGATCGACGAGAAACGGGACACTCCATTATCTTCACTGCGTTTGTTGCCTGAACGAACCTTTTTCAGAATAGTTTTTATACATGGTATGGCAATAACGATAAGGTACAAATATGTTATGATACATAAAATATTTTTAAAAAACATACCTTGAGATAGTTCATGGCAGTTTTGTAGTGTTCCGCTGCCTCGAGCATTAACTTCTTCGATTCACAAGCTGGAGTTTCATACGATTAACCAAGTCACACCTGATATCTTCACCTTTATTCCGCTCGTCTATTCCCAAGGCGATAGCGATGTACTTTCGCCCTGCCTCGAAGTTGCGGCAGAACTCTTCATACACCTTGATCTCTTCGGGCGAATTCGCGTTTGGACGGAGCCCGGACAACATTCTGCGATAGATTCCAACATTGACAAAAACAACGCGATTGATAAATTAAATCAAGGGAGCGAACTCGCAAAGAACAAGTCAATTCTCAAAGGGCAAATTGAGCCCATCGAGTGCTCGAGTCAGATCTGGGACGAACAGGTAGAGGAATTTCTTTACCGTATACCTTTTTGGTGATCGAGAATTGACTTTATTTTTTCATTATTTTTTTATCTCCACTGATCGACTTTGAAAGAATAATTTCAGACTCTCACCGTGATTTTGAACAACATTTCAGTAAGTTCATTATGAATTCCAAACGTCTTCTTCAGAAATATCGCCTTCTTCAATCGAAATTTACCGATTCTTCATCTCTGATTGTGACAGAATGAGATGGAGATTGATATTGTGTATGCAGATTATGAAGAAGAGTAAATAAATTCGAGCTTTATCAGGAACAAGAATTTTTTACAATAGAAAACGCTGTATTCTCGTAATGATATTTTGATTCTAATTTTAAGTATTCTCCACAATGGCTGAACGAGACAAAGAAGAATCAAATAATTGTGAGATTCATATGATCGAACGAACTATCGAACTGAAACTCAGAAACTCTAATAAACTGAAATTGATGGATGGGAAATCTCACACAGGGAACGATCACAAAGCTCGAGAGTGCACAATGAGCAAAAACGAATAAATAAGTGTAACGTGGGGAAAGAATGAAGTAAGTGAACGAAGTAGGCAAAGTTCTAAGAATAAGTATGGCCATTGAATTAGTCATGGCTAGTCTGGCTTATACTTTCTATCTAGATGAGGCTACAACAGAATTGTCCTAATTTGATATTGTCTTCGTAAAATATGTTTCTGTACAAGTCTCGATCAATACGATCTCGACTATTTGAGCAATTGTTCAAGTGTCATGAAGAAAATGAAAACTTGTGGAAGTATGAAACCACAAGAAATACATCGAACGAAAAAAGGTAGTCGAGAAATAAACAAATCAATCGTGGGTGAATAAAGAGAAGAGGGGAACTTGTAGTGTGTGAAATACAGTGGATGAATACTATCAATTGGTCGTCTGATGGAAATAATATTCATTCGCCTCCGGTGGCAACTTCCAATCACTGGCCGATAGCTCGAGCATAAGGAGAATCATCTTTCGCGCCCAAGGTTCACTCACCTGAATCAGGGGAAGATTACGGTAATTAATCAATAAATACCGTACCTCGATGAAGGCGTCTCGGATGAGATCCTTTAACTCGGCCAATCGATCAGGACACTCTCGTTCTAATTCGTATCCAATCGATAAAAGAGAGGAGATCAAATTCTCCAATTCCTCGATTTTGACATTCTCGAGAACGGGAGCACGTAGAAGGAAGCCAAAGATATCGAAGACCAGGCTGACAAGATCACCTGAAAGGAAGAGTACGATAGGATACGGTAGGAGGGAGGATACGGTAGGAGGGGGATACGGTAGGAGGTAGGATACCTTGTTCATTGTCTCCGACATTGGCGAATAGATCCGAACTCAATGAGAGCACAGTCAACCACGATCGGAACTTCTCCTGTCTGCAAAGGGTTTCGTCATTGGATTGAACGGAGTTCTTCACTCACCGCAGGCTTTCTCTATCTGCATTGTACGTAGTCAATCCCAACACGAATCCACGATGAATACCAGGGAAGCAAGCGGAATCTCTGGAAGAGGAGAAAGATCAAAGATCAATCCAGGAGTGGGTTCTCACTTGAGTAGATTGGCAGCTTTGGCAACAGCTCTGCTACTGGAAGTAGTGGTCTCTACAGCATGTGTCACTAGGGCTTGGCCCACTGCTGCACCAGCCACTTCATCGGAGAACTCGCCTGAATACAAACAAATATTTTCCATTTCTCATTGACGTAATTGCAGCGAAAATTGCTGTTTTATTGAAGAAGATGATAACTGACTGGCAATGAGTTTCTCCAATTCATCAACACAATGATTGATAGACAGGGCGCGAAGAGTGACACCTGCATGAAGCATCTCCTGAGGAGTCAATTGACGACGTTTCTCTTCCTTCTGAAATGATACTTCATGTTGACACTCTTCAACCATTTCTCATTTTCAATAGTATCATCACGAATAAATCTGTACCTTCTTAATGACAGGAGGAGTCTTCTGTTTCTTCTCTTTCGTCTCACTGCCAATGGAGGAGGATACTCCTGATTTCTGTAATGATCGAATATTTTTCTTCATCGCTATCGCACACAGTTTCCCCCATTGAGAAATCGATTCAGGACGATTATGCAAACGATGTCGCGTGGTTGCCCATCGCAGTTTTCAAAGAGCTTTGCGAGATCTCTGGTCCAATCTTTCAGAATCTACAGTTCGGCATTTCGTATCTACATTGGGGTTAAAGATTTTTTTTAAGATGAGTTTTCTTCCTAAGAGTCTATTCATTCAATTCATCGGATTTTCAGAAATGGAAAAAAATCCCAAATAATAACAATTTCTGCTGACCATGCTCTCCTCACTCATAGTACTGGCTGCTCTAGGACGGGCGCTCTCAATACTCGTACATCCATTGGATGTATTGAAGGGAGACGAGGGAGAGACGAGGCCCGATGATGGAGGAGTTAGGGTGCACTGAAAGGGTGATGATCAATGAATGGTGACTTCATTGATTCGAGGTCAATTATGTTATGTAACGTTTCGGTCTCGTTGCGCCTCGGGCGTAGATAAATTATTATTATTAATTATTCAGACTGTGTTGCACTGTGTTCATTTCCATATTGCTTGCCTTCCGACGGACTTCGATTGAACGAATAGAAACTTACGAAAACAGCACTAGCAGCTCCATTCTTGGTATACTGTGGAGGGGGAGGGATAGTGGTAGCAAGGAGAGAGGGAGGGGGAGAGGGACGAGCGGAGGAGGATGAAGTATTGTTATTCACTTCTAAAATTGATCTTTGATCTCTCTTCCATCATTATATCCCTTTACCTTCACCGGATCTCCTCCTCTCTCCCTTCTCTATTGTGTTTCGTTCCTTTTTCTTCTCATCATTCGAATTCTGGAATAAGATCAGTTCTCGATTCTCTAAGAGTACTGTACCTGCTTTCCGGCAGATGGCGGTAGTTGTGAGGAGGGAGGAGAGGGCAGAGGAGGGGCGGAGACTGGACTACCGTCGCTCCGCAGACCTCAACGATTATCGATTGATTACATAATACTTGTTTGTGTCCTGAAGGGAATTCGTACAGTGAATGTCTACAGTGCAAACCATCTCTCGAACCCTTCCATCGTTCGAGTTTGCACTAAGATTTATACAAAAAATAGAGAAAGAAGCATTATCCTTTCACACAAAGACATCATCACAGACGGAAGTTTGACTAGACTGACTTCTTATCCTACTCTTTATCCCTCCAGATAAATTCGTTGATGACTCAACCCCATCCCAGTCTATCCGACCATCATCCCTATCGTCATATATCGTCCCTATCGTCCCCTCCTCTTGTTCACTCGGACAAAGCCCCCTCACTCTCTTCTCTAATCAGGAGTGTTTGATTAGAAGTGTAGGTGAGTGTCCCTCTCTAGTCCCTACCGAATGGAAGTGATGGACGAGGGGGAAGCATCGATGGAAGGGGAAAGACTGAGGAAGGGAAGGGAATCGATCGAAGAGGAGAAAGAAGGAAGAAGTGATAGGGAGGAGTGAATGGTGATTGAGGGAAGAGAAAAGGAATCTCCATGGATGATACAATCTATTGGATGAGGGAATGGAGATAGAATGGAGAATGAAGAGAGAATAGAGGAGAATGATGGGGAGGATTACCATCTGAATGAGCGGAAGGAAAGGAGAAGAAATGATCGATACATCGAAGAGGAGGATGGTCAGTTAAACGAGGCAAGATATTCTCTACGGCGATATCTATGAATTCTATGAAAATCTCTTTCGTCGTATCCAAGATCTGATTACTGCACAATTTTGAACTGGTTTCTGATACGCGTACTTGAATATAAAATTTCAAACAAGGATTTAGCAAATAAAAAGCGATCAAGTACAGTTACCGTAGCTTCATCTGGATCTACATCACTTCAATTATCAAGATAAGGAATTCTCACCAGGTGGTCGATATATCTGCATTGCCGGTCGACCGGCCGACTTCTTTCTCGCTTCCGTTAGAATGTCGCCCATACTCAGGGAGACGAAAACGGAGTCACGATTACAAGAAGAACGGCCACTCCCTAAACAGACGAATACGGTAGGATAGAGAGGGAGAACAATGGGACACAATCATGATTGAGATGAATGATGAAGATGAGGATGATGCAGATTGTGAAATAGAAGAAGATGAAAACATACAGCGGATATTGATGAATGAGAGTGAGGAAGAAAGAGAAGATTGATGAATCGAATGGGAATTTGCAACTATTGCAGAAGAGAAGAACGGGTCGATATGGAATAAATAATGGTGTGAAAGAGGGGAAGATGAGGAAAAACGAGTACAAAAAGTATTGATAGACAGAACAGAAAAGAGAGATGATAGGGGAAGAGAGAGAGAGAAATAGATAGAAGTTCGAAGACCAGAAGAAGGGAAATAATAGAAGAGAAGGGTCGGATGCATCAGAAGCCGAAAGTCGATAGAGGAATGTTGATGAAAGAGGAAGGGGAAGGATATTCGTGGAACGGAAAAGAAGAGGTGATAGAGATGATAGAAGATAACTGATAGAGAGAGAGAGAAAGAGGGACACCGGTTTGATCAGTTGAAGAGAGGGGAAGAGAGAGGTGGTGAAAGGAAGAGAAAGAGTGATAAAAGAATTGCTTCTTCTTCTTTCTCATTACCTTTCTTTCCATGGAACAATCAATTGGATTACACGAACAGATTATGTACAGGTACTACTATGTCTTCTCTTCACAATTTCTCTTCGTCTGCCACTCAAGACGGAATTTAACTGTCATTTGATTTCTGGAAGTCTATCTTCTCGTAAAATGACTCTCTGTCTTTCTCGTGGATCGGATATGAGAGATGAGTAGATGTGTAACTGGGCTGTCTGTCCTCCTCCCTCTCCTCCATCCAAATCTCCCTTCCCTCACTCACAGGCGTTCAAGAGCGAAAACAATGAGGATCATCACCTATTCGATACACTTTTTCGTCTTTCAATTCGAACAATTATTTGTTCGATAGCAAGTCTTCTATCAATTTAAAACGACAGATTTCCAGTTAAGTGCTGAATGCAAATAGATTCCTTCATCGGGAGGGACATTGCAACTATCTACTGAATAACTGCTCGACAAGTACTTGACACTACTCAATAAACAGACGAGAAGAAGGAAGAATGTGCATCAAAACAAGAGTATAACCTGCCATGACGGAGGAAGGAGAGAGGACGGGAGGGGTGAGAGGGAAGGAAAGCGTGATCATTACTGAGTTAGGCCACTCACTGAACCGTGAATCATGCGATAGAAAAAAAACACTCGAAAAATGCATAGACTGTTTCTTGTACATAAAACTGAAAAGCATGGGAAGAGCGCGGAATGAGGGAGAAGAAAATGAGAAGAGTAAAGTGATGAAAGAGAGAGAAAGAGAGGGAATCTTGATGTACTCAAGAGGAGCAACAGTAAAAAGTGACAAGTGCTCCCATCAAATCCCTTCCCTCTCTCTCTCTTCCCTTTGCCCCCTCTTCCCACCTCAACTGTTGGGAGGAGAGAGAGAAGGAATGGGAGAACAATAACTGTGATTACAAGAACTGTAGAAGAGATGGAAATAAGAATTGGGAAAAGAACGAACGAGTTGGTAGATGAAAGATCATGAGTGAAGAATGTCTATTGAAGAGGGCGAGAGATCAAATAAACTAGATGCTTCCAGATTAAGAGAAGGAATGATTGAGGAAAGGACAGTTCTTTAGAGCAGAAGTGAATGAAGGAGAGGGTTCAGTAAAAAGGAGTGAAATGGAGCGGCTAATCGGATGAAGAAGAAGGAAATCACTCATTGTCACTGTGATTATCACTGATTGAATCGATGAGAGGGAAGGGAAAGAAAGAGGAGGGGGGGAGGGAGATTAGTGAACTCTTTCTCAACAAACTTGCCATCACGCGTAACTTCGATGGGCCACTAAGTGCTCCATTTCTTGCCTACAGCCCCTTCCTCTTCTCTCTCATCACCTCCCATTCCTTAAGCTACGAAAACCAGTGATCATCAGAGATTTCTCCCCTGTATCAAGAGAGAGAGAGAGAGAGAGATTTCTCCCCTGTATCTGTGCAGAACTCCTCAAGAATGCTTAATTGAATGAGCGAATAGATACGAGTAACGAAGTAATTATCGAAGTAAGTCATCTCCTAATAGGGGAGAGAGAGTCACACCGAACGGAACTCAAGAATTACAAATGAACCGAGCGTCAAAGTAGAGAAATTTCGAGCATCGACGCACGGTAAAAAGACGGTTTTTCGCTCTCGTAAACAGTACACTTGAAAGGATGCGAAGAAGTTATCAGTGAGAAGTTAACAGAAGAGAAGAAGAAAGGGAAGAGAGAGAGGGACAAGTACCCACTTGTGGAGGTAGATTAAACAAGTGCCAAAGCACTAATTTGATGATAGAACACTCGAATAAAGAAGATTAGTCTGTCATAGAATTCGATTGGGTCTGAATGTCACGGATGTTCCAATGATGGATTGATATGAGCGAGATCATAGATCGAGGAAGAAAGGGATAGGAGGAGGGAATTGAGGCTAGCCGCTCTGTGTAATGAAATCAATGACCGAGCTTGAGAGGGTGGAGAAGGGAGGAGATGAAAGGTAGAGATAGAAAGAGAAAGCCGAATTCAATCCCTAATCACTCGAGAAAAGTCAATGATTTATCGCATTTGTGGGATTAACTGAAACGTGGATGGAGAAAAGTTGAACAAGGAATATTTTAAGAAAAAGGAATGAAGAGTTGCAGAATGGTTTTGATGCATTTCTTCTCCAGATGGAATCAATTTATACCACCTCTTCTTCCCATGAGAATCATTTATTGCTGGAATCTTTAGAGATGAACGTAGCATGGAAATAAAACAAATTGGAAATGATAATTATGTGAAAGATGTTTGCAGGTTTAATCAAATTTTCGTTTGTAACTGTAACGTGATGTGTGATCCCACAGAAAAAAAGTTGTAAAAAATAAAATCTGCAAATCTTCTAATTGTTTATCCTTCATTATAATTATGCGCTTCATTAGAAATGTACAAAAAAAAGTAGTATGTATAAAGGAGTGTTTTCACACGTCTGCTCATTCTTCTTCATGAAGTTACTCAATTCATAATCTTCAAAAGAATATTTCGAATAAATTCTTGAAATTCAAAATTTCGGTTGAATCAGAAATCATCGTCTGAACTCTCGAGTACGTAGAAATCTCTCAATCAGTCTGTATTCGATCTCCGCCTATTCCCATTGACCTTATAATTCTCACAGATATACGGTGTGAATATTACTTGGTCTCTCCTCCTCAATCGTATAGGTAAAAGGTAACGGTCATCCCGTTAATCAAGGCACTTGCGTCCTGCGGGAGATCACTGCTAGGCCAGTGATTATTAGGCCAATTCAGTCCGGAGGGCCCAATCTCTTCTTCGGACCTACTTTACCGCGTGATCTATAGTCACTACCAATTCACTCAATCGTATATCAGTTGATTATCTCGACCGACGGGCAGAATGATTGTCCCTGAACAACTAATTCATGTAAGTATCGTCCGTAATTATTTTAGGAAAGGATTAATCGTATTGTTTCAGTTCGTGACGTATCCAGTCACAATAATCTCTGTTCTCGCTAATTTCACTCTCATCATCATCATTCTCACGACGAACAATCAACATGTCAGTTGACGAAGCTTATTCTTTCTCAATTCACTGACAATGATTTCGAAGATCCCGATCCCCTCCTTATTGATGTTTCCGCACACAGGCACATTGCCAGGATAAAGGATAAAAGTACTCTCTTTTCAGGTCGGAGCCTATCGTTATCTTCTTCTTTCCTTCGCAGTCGTCGATATTCTCATCTCGATCATTCATTTTGTCGTCGTTCCGGTTTGTTTAGACGTTGAAAACACTCTGAAATTCGGTTGTAGTCCATTCACATGACTGATTTCGGCTTTATCTTCTACGGTTTTCGCTTCATGGACGACCCAACGGAATGGGGAGTCGTCACTGGTGTGTATTATTTTTCGAAGATCGTATCGTTCACTCATCACCCTTTCATCCATTTCATTTCAGATTTTATGTTCATCGTTCTCTTCTATCAAACATTCGTTCTTCTGGCCTTCCACTATGTCTATCGATACGTTCTCTTGTGCAAGTGAATCACTCTTCCATTCTCCACTTCATTCCTCTCTCTCTATTCAGTCCCTCATGGCTTCGTTGGATTCCCGGTGAGCATCCATGGAGAAATTGGACCGCTCTCGCCATAATTATCGATGTTCTCTACATTGGAGGTAGGGGGATAATTGCAAGGTCTAAATGGAACTGATCATTTGAGGATTCATGTTGGCAATTTGGACAGGATGGTTGCCTGATGACTACACAAGAGAACAATTCGTCCCGATGCTCAAAGTAGAATGAAGAAGAATACAGTAGTTGATAATCAATGATATCTCAGGAAGCTTACAACATCGATCTCACAGCACCGTATAAGCCCGGATTCCTTGGAATTGTTTACAGGGTAAAGCTCGCAGCTCCATAAATATCTACAGTAAACCAATTGTAGATTAAACAAGAGGACGGTTCCTTCGAATGGTCTCTTCAATCTCTCTTCGCTCTCTCAATCGTCCTCCTTCTATTCTTAGGATCGGGTGTGCAATTGAATACGACGGGATAATTCAATCTCTCTTTTTAGCCATCGTCATCGTATTCTGTATCTGGAAAGTGAAGGAAGCAATAGCGATTACTCAGTGAGTAGAGGAGATGAGAAGAGATGAAGAAATAGCTTCATCATCATGACAGAAGACATCATAAATGAACCTCTCCATTCAGAATTCATCTCGCTAATCGAACTCGTCACATGCAGAATCAACTTTTCCGTACACTTCTCATACAAGTGAGAGAAAATAAAAAGGGTGGGAATGTAATCAAACCTGATTGGATTTATGATTAGAACACAAATATACCACACATCTCTCACCCACCCTCAGTGCTCAGTTATCGTCAGATTAGATATCATTGTAGACATTCGTTCCTACCGTAACCTTGTATATTCCACTCGGGACACTATTCGTCATTCCTCTCACAGGATTGTCATTGGGAGGATTCGGATCGGTACTATTACGTAAATCTTTGGTATATAATTCCGTTGTCTCATCAGGTGATAATGATAAGTACAACTCTCTTTCCTCCCATCGACCCTTTCCTCGTTATGTTCCTCGTTTCGGGGTAAGATATACGAAAAAATCTCTAAAAATGGTCTTCGCTGAAATTGAAGAAATCTCACGGATGAAAATTGTTGGTCTCCGATTTCGCTAAATCTAAATCTGCTTTATGAAAACAAATTCCTCCATTCTCAGATATCGTTCTAAACTGCCTTCATTTCTTCGTCATCTCGTTACTTCAACAGCTCGAACCTCCACTGCAAATACTCCAAGAGTTGAATGAATGAATAATCGAACTTCTCTTCGATCTATCGGCCAATAACCATCTCAATGTCAGATATAGTAATTCCCTTCGGCACGAATTTTCTTCTAGACCTCACTCCTTCCTTCTCTTAATTCTCCTTTTTCGTGTGTTCCTGTCATTTTCCCTAGCATCTGCATCATCTTTTTGTTTTCTTCTCACGAAATAAATGCAATAGTCACATGTGGGAAATTCTATCCCGTTACTTGAAGAAGCCTCGACGTAATCGGCATCATTCTCATCTCACTGCGTAAAAACGAATCTATCTGTCGGCCATTTCCATCTCAACTAGTCAGTCAACTAGTCACTTCTGTTTCGACGATCTATCCCACTATTTTTCTCTCACTCCACAAATTACCTGTTATCGAATAGTTAGACAACAAATTGTCGCTTTTTCTTCGCACGAATTTGCTCCGAGTTCACATTTCTTTAATGAATGCACAGTACAGGTCCACAATGGAATGCCTATTCTCTCTTTCACCTCATTATCCTTTTCTCTCTTCTCGACTCATCATTGGAATTCCACAATTGATTCTTTCTATTTCATCACTCATAATCAATCTTCTCCTTCTTATAACCCTTCTTCATTCATCACCTCTTCACTTCTCATTTCAGGTACGATTCATGAATTCCGGGTTGAAAAGTGATTATCGTGGCAATGAAATAAGGAAGTTGTTCCAGTTGCACGTTGTCTCACTCATCATTTCTTCCCTTGGATTTGTTTTTGTTGCTTTATTCGTCTTCACTCCAATTGCTCTATTCAATATGAAGATTGACGATCCTCTCCTAATCATTCTCTCCACTCCCGATTCACTCTTCTACCAGGTATCTCCATACATTCCCACACTTTTCATTTTCGTAATTCGAAGAAACAGGTGAAAGAATGGATAACAAAAGTATTCCCGTTCGAGATCTTAGAAATTTGACTTCAAAAATAATAGAATACCTACGTGCGAAAGTGATTATTTACAGGCAATGATGTTCGTCACAACAATAATCGCAATGGAGAGATGCTCACTATTCTTAGCACCGAATGTCAGGAAAATAATGAGCAAACAAAATCAATATTCCCTTTCAGTTTCATCAATTTCTCACCGGTCACTTTCAATATATCTTCGTCTCATTACCATGGATTACTGCTATTTTCATCGTCACTCATTCTACTTACACTGGTACTGTATCATTTAGATGGTACCTCAACTATAATTCAGGTTGCTATAAACGAGTTGATCCTTTCGCATTGAGATTCACTTACGCATGCTCGTGAGTTTGAGCCTTCTTTCGAAGTTGAGACAACCAAATTGTCGGTTGTAGCAACTGTGGTTTCTACTCTGACCTCCTTTTCTATGCATCATTTGCATTTCCGCTTATCATTGCAATTTCGTATGGAATTCTCTTCATCTTCTTATACTTTCAAAATGAGAAGTGTGCTCAGAAAGCATTGTTCATAGATAAATAGAATGCTCAGATCTCAAGAAGTGCACATCACAGTTCTCTCCAATCGACAACAGTTATCATTTGTAAGTCATCTTAGATAGAACTCGCAGTTGTTGATTTGAAGAATTTCAGGCAATACAATTTTCGATTATCGCTATTCTTCAATTGTTCGGGTCAAGCTTCTTCTATATTTTACCTAGGTGAAGAGTTGAAGTGAACATTGGATAGGTCGATATCATTTTAGATTCTTCGGTGATTCTGACATTGTTAATTCTATTCTTACCTCATCTTCTACACTCAACAGTATGGCCAATCCAATCTGCATGTTTATATTCCAAGTTCGTCCGATACTTTCCTTTTACTAGATAATAATTTCTCTCTTTTTCTTTCATCAGCATTCAGTTCGTGCGGCTTTTCTCGAACTTCCCTTCATCAATCGATTATTTCCTAAACGAAGTCTTCCTTTCGAATCAAGAACAACTACGAGATTTCGAAATTCCATCGTTCCCTAGCGCCAAAAATAAAATTCAATTTACTTCTAATCTCACTCTTTACATAATTACCATCCTCGATTCACTCTTTCTCTATTCTCCATTGTTCTCTCTAATCCGATGTAAATTGATCTCTTCTCTCCTCCCTTCTCTTCTCATTCTTCCCTTCATTCCGTTCGTCTGCCTCCATTCGGAGTGGCCGACGTGTATGGAAAGATTCTTCCGCTGGTTTCGTTTTCGTCGCTCCGAAGCTCCGCCCACTCAGGAGGTACGGTATATACCTACAGTACTTGAGGATCTCCATCGATGCTCCTCTGGTATACTGTAGGTCTGGAATATCTCTGGTATTACTACGGTATCTACAGTATTCTCTGTGCAGGTTCCTCCTCCCCCTCCCGTACCTTCATCGGAGTCATATCCGGAGCCGATTCCCCCTCTACAGTCCCTGTCTCTTCTACTCCAATCAAGAAAACGACACCGCCCCTTCCTCAATCCAAATCGAAGGAGGTCATTTCGAAGAAGTCAAAGGAAGTAATTCGACCAAGGGAGAGTCCGAGAAAGACAAGTAAAGAGACAATCACGAAGAAAACAAGTGGATCTAAGGAGAAACGACCGAAATCGAAGCCTGAGGTATACGGTAGCTGGTCCATCGACGAATGACTTAATTGAGGTGGTGAATCGATCGAAGGAACAAGTGAGATCGAAGGAGACACCAAAAAAGGGATTGAGTAAGGTAAGAAGAGGAGAAGAGATCGATAGTAATGGTGATTATATTGAGGAGAAGGCGAATAATAAACGATCGCGTACTTCATCTGCTGAGAAAGTGAATATGGACTGAAGATATCGTATCTGATCCCTTCACTTGACAGATCAATCGAAAGTCCGTCTCCACACCCGAAAGATCCACTCAGCCAACTCCTATCGTTGCACAGAGGAACTGTGCCACTGAGATGTCTGAGGTATGAAGGACTGAAAGATCAAAGATTAATCCTTGTCAGGCTGCAAATGAGAAGACAACGGAGGTCGATCCGAACAAGACTCTTGCGAGTGAAGCTGAGAAGAGAACCGAGAGAACGGAAAATAGTGTAGTAGAGAAGAAACAGAGTGGAGTTAAGAAGGCTGCTCCCACTAAAGAGTACGGTAGAAGGATACGGTAGTCGATGAGGACAGTATCTATTCAGACGTACGTCGATGCGTCGTCGTATGAAGGATGCAGCCCTTGCCAGCTGTTAGTACTCCATTTATCGATCTGAACGCCGGCTTTGGCTCTCCATTCTCCGGCTCTGCCTAATATCCGGTTGTTTCAGCCCGTCAAATTCGTCGTGCTTCGAATAGTTTGACTGATTCTGCGAAGAAACTCGCGAATGTCGTCTCTCGTCCTATCAAAGTTTACTCCCATTGATCATTCCTCAGATTGATTTTTGATCTTAGGAACGTTCACTCAACAATTTCATGGAGCGAGTTAAACAGAGACAAGAGAGAAGATTGAAGCAGGTCTAGAGAAAGAAATGAGGATGAATGAACTGGATGAATTGCAGAATTCTGAATCGATGCAATTGAGAGAGAGCGAGGACGCGTTCCCCACGATGCAAGGTGTCAGGTACGATAGGCATACTGTATCCAATCAATATTCTTCCCCTTTGAGTGCGGATAATCTGGTTGATCCGCCTGGTCCTCCTACAGAGAGAAGTGAAAAGACTACGGAAAGGAGTGAGAAGAGTGAAAGAGACAAGAGAAAAATTGGAAACAAGGATGTTGATAAGGTTGAAGGTGAAAAGATTAAAGATCAAAGATCATCCTTCAGATCTTCCCTGATCTTGGAAAGGAGAAGAAGAAGAAGAGTAGATCGGCATCGGGCTCAAAGGCCAGTAAGAGGGTAAACAATCCCTCTGAATACAAGGAATGATAATGAGGTGCAATATCAGGCATTCCTCAGTGGAAGACGTCGAAAGTCGAAAGAAGGCGATTTATTCAAGGATGGAAAACCATATTGGGTTCGAGCTGGAAAGATAACACAAGAAGAGAAGGTATACCATTCCCATCTCCCAATAGTTCTTTGATCTCTCTTCAGAATGAAATCACTCAAGATGATCTTCCACTGAATGCTGAAGTGATTGTGGATGTGAAGAATGGAAAGATTGATCTGCCTGTCCTCCCCAATAACATGCAGTATGTGGAAGGAGTTGATCTTTGATCTTTAATCTCTCTGTTCAGAATCAAATTCGATGAGTATGCCCCTATGGAGATTCTGATGGAAAGGGATAAGATATTCTTCACTCATAAGATGTTATTTGCCAATACCATTCGATCCATGATCAACACTGCTGGTGAGTGAAGAGAAAGAGATGACATTATCTCAATTACGATGATAATCATTCACAATGCAGAGTCCATTGTAGACGAATCAAAGACGGATACGGACACGAATAATAACACGGATATTGGTGAGGAATGACGATGAGAGATGATATTGATCTTTGATCTCTTGAGAGAGGACAGAGAAGACAGTAGAGAAGAAGACTGAGTGTGATGAAGGAAGTGGACGTCCGAGAATTGAATTGATGCCCCATCCAAAGTATTGTACGAGGTATCAAAGACAAGTGACAATATGAATGTCATCCCTTGTCTTCAGTTACAATCGTGCTCTTCCTACTGGGAAGATGCATCGTGAACCGTATGAATGGACAGGCAAAGGAGTCGTCTGATATCTCATCCTTACCGTATCCCTCTTTATGATTTGTGTGTGACCTAACGTACTCCCCAGCGTGTCACACGCAAGCTTATCGTACTTCAAAACTGTCACTGCTAAACATTACTAAACTCTACTCGTATCGTGTATCAGAAAGACGATAAAGCCGAGTTTTGTCGAGTTGTTTTTTAAGCCGCTAGAATATTTCCCATTCCACACATGGTTGACCTTTAACGAACTGAGTGGAGGGAGCAGGCTAGCGATCTGCACTAATCTCCCCTGCCTCTTCCCTTCCTCCTTCCTAGACAATCTATGACTCACTAACCAGCACATTGAGTTTGCTGAGAATTTGAAAAGCACGATAATCCGAATAATCTTTATTTCTAATATCATTTATTTGACACCACAGCACAACAAGTGTTCGAGCACTCAAGTTGCCTTCATTGAATGAAATGTGGAATGGACAAATTGGAGAGGATGATGATCAACGTTTATCACGATTGTGTTAATTTCGAAACGAAGAGAAAATAAATGAAGCGGTAGCACAAATATTTGATTGAATGAATAATTTCTTGTTTCAGGGTCCTGAAGTGAAAGAAACAGGAAGAAAAGGAGTATTCTCGGCCTTTGGATTGTAAAAATGATCCGATAGATGGAGGTAAGGGTATCAATGACAGCTGATCTGATTTTGATCAGATTTCAGGAAGAATTATTCATATCAAGATGACCAACATGCGACATCAAACCACAGGGCAGTTTGACTGTCGAGAATGTTTTCTTCTGTCCTGTTTAGATTCTGGTTTCCCGTCGAGGGTTTCGTTTATGATCCTACAGTAGCCGGTAGAGCCACACATGCGACTTGTTCAGTGTGTGGATCCGGCTCGTAGTTTCATGCTCGATTCCTCGCTCGTTTGTACTTTCTCATACTGGACACCGACGTCCGTCGGATGGTTTCGATTTCGATTCCTTGTCCATGTGATTTAGTGCATTCTTGAGCACCGACAACAACCCGTCGAGGGTTTCGTTTATGATCCTACAGTAGCCGGTAGAGCCACACATGCGACTTGTTCAGTGTGTGGATCCGGCTCGTAGTTTCATGCTCGATTCCTCGCTCGTTTGTACTTTCTCATACTGGACACCGACGTCCGTCGGATGGTTTCGATTTCGATTCCTTGTCCATGTGATTTAGTGCATTCTTGAGCACCGACAACAACCCGTCGAGGGTTTCGTTTATGATCCTACAGTAGCCGGTAGAGCCACACATGCGACTTGTTCAGTGTGTGGATCCGGCTCGTAGTTTCATGCTCGATTCCTCGCTCGTTTGTACTTTCTCATACTGGACACCGACGTCCGTCGGATGGTTTCGATTTCGATTCCTTGTCCATGTGATTTAGTGCATTCTTGAGCACCGACAACAACCCGTCGAGGGTTTCGTTTATGATCCTACAGTAGCCGGTAGAGCCACACATGCGACTTGTTCAGTGTGTGGATCCGGCTCGTAGTTTCATGCTCGATTCCTCGCTCGTTTGTACTTTCTCATACTGGACACCGACGTCCGTCGGATGGTTTCGATTTCGATTCCTTGTCCATGTGATTTAGTGCATTCTTGAGCACCGACAACAACCCGTCGAGGGTTTCGTTTATGATCCTACAGTAGCCGGTAGAGCCACACATGCGACTTGTTCAGTGTGTGGATCCGGCTCGTAGTTTCATGCTCGATTCCTCGCTCGTTTGTACTTTCTCATACTGGACACCGACGTCCGTCGGATGGTTTCGATTTCGATTCCTTGTCCATGTGATTTAGTGCATTCTTGAGCACCGACAACAACCCGTCGAGGGTTTCGTTTATGATCCTACAGTAGCCGGTAGAGCCACACATGCGACTTGTTCAGTGTGTGGATCCGGCTCGTAGTTTCATGCTCGATTCCTCGCTCGTTTGTACTTTCTCATACTGGACACCGACGTCCGTCGGATGGTTTCGGTTTCGATTCCTTGTCCATGTGATTTAGTGCATTCTTGAGCACCGACAACAACCCGTCGAGGGTTTCGTTTATGATCCTACAGTAGCCGGTAGAGCCACACATGCGACTTGTTCAGTGTGTGGATCCGGCTCGTAGTTTCATGCTCGATTCCTCGCTCGTTTGTACTTTCTCATACTGGACACCGACGTCCGTCGGATGGTTTCGATTTCGATTCCTTGTCCATGTGATTTAGTGCATTCTTGAGCACCGACAACAACCCGTCGAGGGTTTCGTTTATGATCCTACAGTAGCCGGTAGAGCCACACATGCGACTTGTTCAGTGTGTGGATCCGGCTCGTAGTTTCATGCTCGATTCCTCGCTCGTTTGTACTTTCTCATACTGGACACCGACGTCCGTCGGATGGTTTCGATTTCGATTCCTTGTCCATGTGATTTAGTGCATTCTTGAGCACCGACAACAACCCGTCGAGGGTTTCGTTTATGATCCTACAGTAGCCGGTAGAGCCACACATGCGACTTGTTCAGTGTGTGGATCCGGCTCGTAGTTTCATGCTCGATTCCTCGCTCGTTTGTACTTTCTCATACTGGACACCGACGTCCGTCGGATGGTTTCGATTTCGATTCCTTGTCCATGTGATTTAGTGCATTCTTGAGCACCGACAACAACCCGTCGAGGGTTTCGTTTATGATCCTACAGTAGCCGGTAGAGCCACACATGCGACTTGTTCAGTGTGTGGATCCGGCTCGTAGTTTCATGCTCGATTCCTCGCTCGTTTGTACTTTCTCATACTGGACACCGACGTCCGTCGGATGGTTTCGATTTCGATTCCTTGTCCATGTGATTTAGTGCATTCTTGAGCACCGACAACAACCCGTCGAGGGTTTCGTTTATGATCCTACAGTAGCCGGTAGAGCCACACATGCGACTTGTTCAGTGTGTGGATCCGGCTCGTAGTTTCATGCTCGATTCCTCGCTCGTTTGTACTTTCTCATACTGGACACCGACGTCCGTCGGATGGTTTCGGTTTCGATTCCTTGTCCATGTGATTTAGTGCATTCTTGAGCACCGACAACAACCCGTCGAGGGTTTCGTTTATGATCCTACAGTAGCCGGTAGAGCCACACATGCGACTTGTTCAGTGTGTGGATCCGGCTCGTAGTTTCATGCTCGATTCCTCGCTCGTTTGTACTTTCTCATACTGGACACCGACGTCCGTCGGATGGTTTCGATTTCGATTCCTTGTCCATGTGATTTAGTGCATTCTTGAGCACCGACAACAACCCGTCGAGGGTTTCGTTTATGATCCTACAGTAGCCGGTAGAGCCACACATGCGACTTGTTCAGTGTGTGGATCCGGCTCGTAGTTTCATGCTCGATTCCTCGCTCGTTTGTACTTTCTCATACTGGACACCGACGTCCGTCGGATGGTTTCGATTTCGATTCCTTGTCCATGTGATTTAGTGCATTCTTGAGCACCGACAACAACCCGTCGAGGGTTTCGTTTATGATCCTACAGTAGCCGGTAGAGCCACACATGCGACTTGTTCAGTGTGTGGATCCGGCTCGTAGTTTCATGCTCGATTCCTCGCTCGTTTGTACTTTCTCATACTGGACACCGACGTCCGTCGGATGGTTTCGATTTCGATTCCTTGTCCATGTGATTTAGTGCATTCTTGAGCACCGACAACAACCCGTCGAGGGTTTCGTTTATGATCCTACAGTAGCCGGTAGAGCCACACATGCGACTTGTTCAGTGTGTGGATCCGGCTCGTAGTTTCATGCTCGATTCCTCGCTCGTTTGTACTTTCTCATACTGGACACCGACGTCCGTCGGATGGTTTCGGTTTCGATTCCTTGTCCATGTGATTTAGTGCATTCTTGAGCACCGACAACAACCCGTCGAGGGTTTCGTTTATGATCCTACAGTAGCCGGTAGAGCCACACATGCGACTTGTTCAGTGTGTGGATCCGGCTCGTAGTTTCATGCTCGATTCCTCGCTCGTTTGTACTTTCTCATACTGGACACCGACGTCCGTCGGATGGTTTCGATTTCGATTCCTTGTCCATGTGATTTAGTGCATTCTTGAGCACCGACAACAACCCGTCGAGGGTTTCGTTTATGATCCTACAGTAGCCGGTAGAGCCACACATGCGACTTGTTCAGTGTGTGGATCCGGCTCGTAGTTTCATGCTCGATTCCTCGCTCGTTTGTACTTTCTCATACTGGACACCGACGTCCGTCGGATGGTTTCGATTTCGATTCCTTGTCCATGTGATTTAGTGCATTCTTGAGCACCGACAACAACCCGTCGAGGGTTTCGTTTATGATCCTACAGTAGCCGGTAGAGCCACACATGCGACTTGTTCAGTGTGTGGATCCGGCTCGTAGTTTCATGCTCGATTCCTCGCTCGTTTGTACTTTCTCATACTGGACACCGACGTCCGTCGGATGGTTTCGATTTCGATTCCTTGTCCATGTGATTTAGTGCATTCTTGAGCACCGACAACAACCCGTCGAGGGTTTCGTTTATGATCCTACAGTAGCCGGTAGAGCCACACATGCGACTTGTTCAGTGTGTGGATCCGGCTCGTAGTTTCATGCTCGATTCCTCGCTCGTTTGTACTTTCTCATACTGGACACCGACGTCCGTCGGATGGTTTCGATTTCGATTCCTTGTCCATGTGATTTAGTGCATTCTTGAGCACCGACAACAACCCGTCGAGGGTTTCGTTTATGATCCTACAGTAGCCGGTAGAGCCACACATGCGACTTGTTCAGTGTGTGGATCCGGCTCGTAGTTTCATGCTCGATTCCTCGCTCGTTTGTACTTTCTCATACTGGACACCGACGTCCGTCGGATGGTTTCGATTTCGATTCCTTGTCCATGTGATTTAGTGCATTCTTGAGCACCGACAACAACCCGTCGAGGGTTTCGTTTATGATCCTACAGTAGCCGGTAGAGCCACACATGCGACTTGTTCAGTGTGTGGATCCGGCTCGTAGTTTCATGCTCGATTCCTCGCTCGTTTGTACTTTCTCATACTGGACACCGACGTCCGTCGGATGGTTTCGATTTCGATTCCTTGTCCATGTGATTTAGTGCATTCTTGAGCACCGACAACAACCCGTCGAGGGTTTCGTTTATGATCCTACAGTAGCCGGTAGAGCCACACATGCGACTTGTTCAGTGTGTGGATCCGGCTCGTAGTTTCATGCTCGATTCCTCGCTCGTTTGTACTTTCTCATACTGGACACCGACGTCCGTCGGATGGTTTCGATTTCGATTCCTTGTCCATGTGATTTAGTGCATTCTTGAGCACCGACAACAACCCGTCGAGGGTTTCGTTTATGATCCTACAGTAGCCGGTAGAGCCACACATGCGACTTGTTCAGTGTGTGGATCCGGCTCGTAGTTTCATGCTCGATTCCTCGCTCGTTTGTACTTTCTCATACTGGACACCGACGTCCGTCGGATGGTTTCGATTTCGATTCCTTGTCCATGTGATTTAGTGCATTCTTGAGCACCGACAACAACCCGTCGAGGGTTTCGTTTATGATCCTACAGTAGCCGGTAGAGCCACACATGCGACTTGTTCAGTGTGTGGATCCGGCTCGTAGTTTCATGCTCGATTCCTCGCTCGTTTGTACTTTCTCATACTGGACACCGACGTCCGTCGGATGGTTTCGATTTCGATTCCTTGTCCATGTGATTTAGTGCATTCTTGAGCACCGACAACAACCCGTCGAGGGTTTCGTTTATGATCCTACAGTAGCCGGTAGAGCCACACATGCGACTTGTTCAGTGTGTGGATCCGGCTCGTAGTTTCATGCTCGATTCCTCGCTCGTTTGTACTTTCTCATACTGGACACCGACGTCCGTCGGATGGTTTCGATTTCGATTCCTTGTCCATGTGATTTAGTGCATTCTTGAGCACCGACAACAACCCGTCGAGGGTTTCGTTTATGATCCTACAGTAGCCGGTAGAGCCACACATGCGACTTGTTCAGTGTGTGGATCCGGCTCGTAGTTTCATGCTCGATTCCTCGCTCGTTTGTACTTTCTCATACTGGACACCGACGTCCGTCGGATGGTTTCGATTTCGATTCCTTGTCCATGTGATTTAGTGCATTCTTGAGCACCGACAACAACCCGTCGAGGGTTTCGTTTATGATCCTACAGTAGCCGGTAGAGCCACACATGCGACTTGTTCAGTGTGTGGATCCGGCTCGTAGTTTCATGCTCGATTCCTCGCTCGTTTGTACTTTCTCATACTGGACACCGACGTCCGTCGGATGGTTTCGATTTCGATTCCTTGTCCATGTGATTTAGTGCATTCTTGAGCACCGACAACAACCCGTCGAGGGTTTCGTTTATGATCCTACAGTAGCCGGTAGAGCCACACATGCGACTTGTTCAGTGTGTGGATCCGGCTCGTAGTTTCATGCTCGATTCCTCGCTCGTTTGTACTTTCTCATACTGGACACCGACGTCCGTCGGATGGTTTCGATTTCGATTCCTTGTCCATGTGATTTAGTGCATTCTTGAGCACCGACAACAACCCGTCGAGGGTTTCGTTTATGATCCTACAGTAGCCGGTAGAGCCACACATGCGACTTGTTCAGTGTGTGGATCCGGCTCGTAGTTTCATGCTCGATTCCTCGCTCGTTTGTACTTTCTCATACTGGACACCGACGTCCGTCGGATGGTTTCGATTTCGATTCCTTGTCCATGTGATTTAGTGCATTCTTGAGCACCGACAACAACCCGTCGAGGGTTTCGTTTATGATCCTACAGTAGCCGGTAGAGCCACACATGCGACTTGTTCAGTGTGTGGATCCGGCTCGTAGTTTCATGCTCGATTCCTCGCTCGTTTGTACTTTCTCATACTGGACACCGACGTCCGTCGGATGGTTTCGATTTCGATTCCTTGTCCATGTGATTTAGTGCATTCTTGAGCACCGACAACAACCCGTCGAGGGTTTCGTTTATGATCCTACAGTAGCCGGTAGAGCCACACATGCGACTTGTTCAGTGTGTGGATCCGGCTCGTAGTTTCATGCTCGATTCCTCGCTCGTTTGTACTTTCTCATACTGGACACCGACGTCCGTCGGATGGTTTCGATTTCGATTCCTTGTCCATGTGATTTAGTGCATTCTTGAGCACCGACAACAACCCGTCGAGGGTTTCGTTTATGATCCTACAGTAGCCGGTAGAGCCACACATGCGACTTGTTCAGTGTGTGGATCCGGCTCGTAGTTTCATGCTCGATTCCTCGCTCGTTTGTACTTTCTCATACTGGACACCGACGTCCGTCGGATGGTTTCGGTTTCGATTCCTTGTCCATGTGATTTAGTGCATTCTTGAGCACCGACAACAACCCGTCGAGGGTTTCGTTTATGATCCTACAGTAGCCGGTAGAGCCACACATGCGACTTGTTCAGTGTGTGGATCCGGCTCGTAGTTTCATGCTCGATTCCTCGCTCGTTTGTACTTTCTCATACTGGACACCGACGTCCGTCGGATGGTTTCGGTTTCGATTCCTTGTCCATGTGATTTAGTGCATTCTTGAGCACCGACAACAACCCGTCGAGGGTTTCGTTTATGATCCTACAGTAGCCGGTAGAGCCACACATGCGACTTGTTCAGTGTGTGGATCCGGCTCGTAGTTTCATGCTCGATTCCTCGCTCGTTTGTACTTTCTCATACTGGACACCGACGTCCGTCGGATGGTTTCGGTTTCGATTCCTTGTCCATGTGATTTAGTGCATTCTTGAGCACCGACAACAACCCGTCGAGGGTTTCGTTTATGATCCTACAGTAGCCGGTAGAGCCACACATGCGACTTGTTCAGTGTGTGGATCCGGCTCGTAGTTTCATGCTCGATTCCTCGCTCGTTTGTACTTTCTCATACTGGACACCGACGTCCGTCGGATGGTTTCGATTTCGATTCCTTGTCCATGTGATTTAGTGCATTCTTGAGCACCGACAACAACCCGTCGAGGGTTTCGTTTATGATCCTACAGTAGCCGGTAGAGCCACACATGCGACTTGTTCAGTGTGTGGATCCGGCTCGTAGTTTCATGCTCGATTCCTCGCTCGTTTGTACTTTCTCATACTGGACACCGACGTCCGTCGGATGGTTTCGATTTCGATTCCTTGTCCATGTGATTTAGTGCATTCTTGAGCACCGACAACAACCCGTCGAGGGTTTCGTTTATGATCCTACAGTAGCCGGTAGAGCCACACATGCGACTTGTTCAGTGTGTGGATCCGGCTCGTAGTTTCATGCTCGATTCCTCGCTCGTTTGTACTTTCTCATACTGGACACCGACGTCCGTCGGATGGTTTCGGTTTCGATTCCTTGTCCATGTGATTTAGTGCATTCTTGAGCACCGACAACAACCCGTCGAGGGTTTCGTTTATGATCCTACAGTAGCCGGTAGAGCCACACATGCGACTTGTTCAGTGTGTGGATCCGGCTCGTAGTTTCATGCTCGATTCCTCGCTCGTTTGTACTTTCTCATACTGGACACCGACGTCCGTCGGATGGTTTCGATTTCGATTCCTTGTCCATGTGATTTAGTGCATTCTTGAGCACCGACAACAACCCGTCGAGGGTTTCGTTTATGATCCTACAGTAGCCGGTAGAGCCACACATGCGACTTGTTCAGTGTGTGGATCCGGCTCGTAGTTTCATGCTCGATTCCTCGCTCGTTTGTACTTTCTCATACTGGACACCGACGTCCGTCGGATGGTTTCGATTTCGATTCCTTGTCCATGTGATTTAGTGCATTCTTGAGCACCGACAACAACCCGTCGAGGGTTTCGTTTATGATCCTACAGTAGCCGGTAGAGCCACACATGCGACTTGTTCAGTGTGTGGATCCGGCTCGTAGTTTCATGCTCGATTCCTCGCTCGTTTGTACTTTCTCATACTGGACACCGACGTCCGTCGGATGGTTTCGATTTCGATTCCTTGTCCATGTGATTTAGTGCATTCTTGAGCACCGACAACAACCCGTCGAGGGTTTCGTTTATGATCCTACAGTAGCCGGTAGAGCCACACATGCGACTTGTTCAGTGTGTGGATCCGGCTCGTAGTTTCATGCTCGATTCCTCGCTCGTTTGTACTTTCTCATACTGGACACCGACGTCCGTCGGATGGTTTCGATTTCGATTCCTTGTCCATGTGATTTAGTGCATTCTTGAGCACCGACAACAACCCGTCGAGGGTTTCGTTTATGATCCTACAGTAGCCGGTAGAGCCACACATGCGACTTGTTCAGTGTGTGGATCCGGCTCGTAGTTTCATGCTCGATTCCTCGCTCGTTTGTACTTTCTCATACTGGACACCGACGTCCGTCGGATGGTTTCGATTTCGATTCCTTGTCCATGTGATTTAGTGCATTCTTGAGCACCGACAACAACCCGTCGAGGGTTTCGTTTATGATCCTACAGTAGCCGGTAGAGCCACACATGCGACTTGTTCAGTGTGTGGATCCGGCTCGTAGTTTCATGCTCGATTCCTCGCTCGTTTGTACTTTCTCATACTGGACACCGACGTCCGTCGGATGGTTTCGATTTCGATTCCTTGTCCATGTGATTTAGTGCATTCTTGAGCACCGACAACAACCCGTCGAGGGTTTCGTTTATGATCCTACAGTAGCCGGTAGAGCCACACATGCGACTTGTTCAGTGTGTGGATCCGGCTCGTAGTTTCATGCTCGATTCCTCGCTCGTTTGTACTTTCTCATACTGGACACCGACGTCCGTCGGATGGTTTCGATTTCGATTCCTTGTCCATGTGATTTAGTGCATTCTTGAGCACCGACAACAACCCGTCGAGGGTTTCGTTTATGATCCTACAGTAGCCGGTAGAGCCACACATGCGACTTGTTCAGTGTGTGGATCCGGCTCGTAGTTTCATGCTCGATTCCTCGCTCGTTTGTACTTTCTCATACTGGACACCGACGTCCGTCGGATGGTTTCGATTTCGATTCCTTGTCCATGTGATTTAGTGCATTCTTGAGCACCGACAACAACCCGTCGAGGGTTTCGTTTATGATCCTACAGTAGCCGGTAGAGCCACACATGCGACTTGTTCAGTGTGTGGATCCGGCTCGTAGTTTCATGCTCGATTCCTCGCTCGTTTGTACTTTCTCATACTGGACACCGACGTCCGTCGGATGGTTTCGATTTCGATTCCTTGTCCATGTGATTTAGTGCATTCTTGAGCACCGACAACAACCCGTCGAGGGTTTCGTTTATGATCCTACAGTAGCCGGTAGAGCCACACATGCGACTTGTTCAGTGTGTGGATCCGGCTCGTAGTTTCATGCTCGATTCCTCGCTCGTTTGTACTTTCTCATACTGGACACCGACGTCCGTCGGATGGTTTCGATTTCGATTCCTTGTCCATGTGATTTAGTGCATTCTTGAGCACCGACAACAACCCGTCGAGGGTTTCGTTTATGATCCTACAGCAGCCGGTAGAGCCACACATGCGACTTGTTCAGTGTGTGGATCCGGCTCGTAGTTTCATGCTCGATTCCTCGCTCGTTTGTACTTTCTCATACTGGACACCGACGTCCGTCGGATGGTTTCGATTTCGATTCCTTGTCCATGTGATTTAGTGCATTCTTGAGCACCGACAACAACCCGTCGAGGGTTTCGTTTATGATCCTACAGTAGCCGGTAGAGCCACACATGCGACTTGTTCAGTGTGTGGATCCGGCTCGTAGTTTCATGCTCGATTCCTCGCTCGTTTGTACTTTCTCATACTGGACACCGACGTCCGTCGGATGGTTTCGATTTCGATTCCTTGTCCATGTGATTTAGTGCATTCTTGAGCACCGACAACAACCCGTCGAGGGTTTCGTTTATGATCCTACAGTAGCCGGTAGAGCCACACATGCGACTTGTTCAGTGTGTGGATCCGGCTCGTAGTTTCATGCTCGATTCCTCGCTCGTTTGTACTTTCTCATACTGGACACCGACGTCCGTCGGATGGTTTCGATTTCGATTCCTTGTCCATGTGATTTAGTGCATTCTTGAGCACCGACAACAACCCGTCGAGGGTTTCGTTTATGATCCTACAGTAGCCGGTAGAGCCACACATGCGACTTGTTCAGTGTGTGGATCCGGCTCGTAGTTTCATGCTCGATTCCTCGCTCGTTTGTACTTTCTCATACTGGACACCGACGTCCGTCGGATGGTTTCGATTTCGATTCCTTGTCCATGTGATTTAGTGCATTCTTGAGCACCGACAACAACCCGTCGAGGGTTTCGTTTATGATCCTACAGTAGCCGGTAGAGCCACACATGCGACTTGTTCAGTGTGTGGATCCGGCTCGTAGTTTCATGCTCGATTCCTCGCTCGTTTGTACTTTCTCATACTGGACACCGACGTCCGTCGGATGGTTTCGATTTCGATTCCTTGTCCATGTGATTTAGTGCATTCTTGAGCACCGACAACAACCCGTCGAGGGTTTCGTTTATGATCCTACAGTAGCCGGTAGAGCCACACATGCGACTTGTTCAGTGTGTGGATCCGGCTCGTAGTTTCATGCTCGATTCCTCGCTCGTTTGTACTTTCTCATACTGGACACCGACGTCCGTCGGATGGTTTCGATTTCGATTCCTTGTCCATGTGATTTAGTGCATTCTTGAGCACCGACAACAACCCGTTGAGGGTTTCGTTTATGATCCTACAGTAGCCGGTAGAGCCACACATGCGACTTGTTCAGTGTGTGGATCCGGCTCGTAGTTTCATGCTCGATTCCTCGCTCGTTTGTACTTTCTCATACTGGACACCGACGTCCGTCGGATGGTTTCGATTTCGATTCCTTGTCCATGTGATTTAGTGCATTCTTGAGCACCGACAACAACCCGTCGAGGGTTTCGTTTATGATCCTACAGTAGCCGGTAGAGCCACACATGCGACTTGTTCAGTGTGTGGATCCGGCTCGTAGTTTCATGCTCGATTCCTCGCTCGTTTGTACTTTCTCATACTGGACACCGACGTCCGTCGGATGGTTTCGATTTCGATTCCTTGTCCATGTGATTTAGTGCATTCTTGAGCACCGACAACAACCCGTTGAGGGTTTCGTTTATGATCCTACAGTAGCCGGTAGAGCCACACATGCGACTTGTTCAGTGTGTGGATCCGGCTCGTAGTTTCATGCTCGATTCCTCGCTCGTTTGTACTTTCTCATACTGGACACCGACGTCCGTCGGATGGTTTCGGTTTCGATTCCTTGTCCATGTGATTTAGTGCATTCTTGAGCACCGACAACAACCCGTCGAGGGTTTCGTTTATGATCCTACAGTAGCCGGTAGAGCCACACATGCGACTTGTTCAGTGTGTGGATCCGGCTCGTAGTTTCATGCTCGATTCCTCGCTCGTTTGTACTTTCTCATACTGGACACCGACGTCCGTCGGATGGTTTCGATTTCGATTCCTTGTCCATGTGATTTAGTGCATTCTTGAGCACCGACAACAACCCGTCGAGGGTTTCGTTTATGATCCTACAGTAGCCGGTAGAGCCACACATGCGACTTGTTCAGTGTGTGGATCCGGCTCGTAGTTTCATGCTCGATTCCTCGCTCGTTTGTACTTTCTCATACTGGACACCGACGTCCGTCGGATGGTTTCGATTTCGATTCCTTGTCCATGTGATTTAGTGCATTCTTGAGCACCGACAACAACCCGTCGAGGGTTTCGTTTATGATCCTACAGTAGCCGGTAGAGCCACACATGCGACTTGTTCAGTGTGTGGATCCGGCTCGTAGTTTCATGCTCGATTCCTCGCTCGTTTGTACTTTCTCATACTGGACACCGACGTCCGTCGGATGGTTTCGATTTCGATTCCTTGTCCATGTGATTTAGTGCATTCTTGAGCACCGACAACAACCCGTCGAGGGTTTCGTTTATGATCCTACAGTAGCCGGTAGAGCCACACATGCGACTTGTTCAGTGTGTGGATCCGGCTCGTAGTTTCATGCTCGATTCCTCGCTCGTTTGTACTTTCTCATACTGGACACCGACGTCCGTCGGATGGTTTCGATTTCGATTCCTTGTCCATGTGATTTAGTGCATTCTTGAGCACCGACAACAACCCGTCGAGGGTTTCGTTTATGATCCTACAGTAGCCGGTAGAGCCACACATGCGACTTGTTCAGTGTGTGGATCCGGCTCGTAGTTTCATGCTCGATTCCTCGCTCGTTTGTACTTTCTCATACTGGACACCGACGTCCGTCGGATGGTTTCGATTTCGATTCCTTGTCCATGTGATTTAGTGCATTCTTGAGCACCGACAACAACCCGTCGAGGGTTTCGTTTATGATCCTACAGTAGCCGGTAGAGCCACACATGCGACTTGTTCAGTGTGTGGATCCGGCTCGTAGTTTCATGCTCGATTCCTCGCTCGTTTGTACTTTCTCATACTGGACACCGACGTCCGTCGGATGGTTTCGATTTCGATTCCTTGTCCATGTGATTTAGTGCATTCTTGAGCACCGACAACAACCCGTCGAGGGTTTCGTTTATGATCCTACAGTAGCCGGTAGAGCCACACATGCGACTTGTTCAGTGTGTGGATCCGGCTCGTAGTTTCATGCTCGATTCCTCGCTCGTTTGTACTTTCTCATACTGGACACCGACGTCCGTCGGATGGTTTCGATTTCGATTCCTTGTCCATGTGATTTAGTGCATTCTTGAGCACCGACAACAACCCGTCGAGGGTTTCGTTTATGATCCTACAGTAGCCGGTAGAGCCACACATGCGACTTGTTCAGTGTGTGGATCCGGCTCGTAGTTTCATGCTCGATTCCTCGCTCGTTTGTACTTTCTCATACTGGACACCGACGTCCGTCGGATGGTTTCGATTTCGATTCCTTGTCCATGTGATTTAGTGCATTCTTGAGCACCGACAACAACCCGTCGAGGGTTTCGTTTATGATCCTACAGTAGCCGGTAGAGCCACACATGCGACTTGTTCAGTGTGTGGATCCGGCTCGTAGTTTCATGCTCGATTCCTCGCTCGTTTGTACTTTCTCATACTGGACACCGACGTCCGTCGGATGGTTTCGATTTCGATTCCTTGTCCATGTGATTTAGTGCATTCTTGAGCACCGACAACAACCCGTCGAGGGTTTCGTTTATGATCCTACAGTAGCCGGTAGAGCCACACATGCGACTTGTTCAGTGTGTGGATCCGGCTCGTAGTTTCATGCTCGATTCCTCGCTCGTTTGTACTTTCTCATACTGGACACCGACGTCCGTCGGATGGTTTCGATTTCGATTCCTTGTCCATGTGATTTAGTGCATTCTTGAGCACCGACAACAACCCGTCGAGGGTTTCGTTTATGATCCTACAGTAGCCGGTAGACCGGAAAAAGAGTGTGGGGAATGGAGAGACGATTACCCGAATTTCGAGCATCAGTGAGCGGATCCCTCATTTGTGATTTTATTTGCTTTCATGACTCATTGGCTACATGTGATGAATCATCTTAGCCCATCTTAGATTCCCTCCACTCGTTGGACGAACAAACCGGACGCTCCTTTTGTTACCCTTCGTTCTTTCTCTTCATCGTAAAAGAGGGAGTGTTGTTCTCATTTGCACATTCGTCTCTCTTGTCACTTTCAATTCTATTGATCTACTTTTACTTCATGCGTTTCATTCTTCTTCTGTGTGTTCTCGTCGCTCTTTCTTTCTCTCAACCAACTCATTGGACAGTCCCTGATATGGGATTGACTCCAATTCGTAATCCGAACCTCGGACGAAAAGTGAACATACCAGGTAAGAAAAGATGTGTACTGTCAAGGATAACAGTATTCTTTCAGCTGATGTTGTTCCGGATAATCAACTTACTAATCGAATGAGGAATCCTAATTTAGGAGGATTTGTTGATATTCCCATTGTATTTTGAACTAACGGTATATTCAGCTGTCAAAACTATAAATTCTTTTCTCTTGTTTCGGTATTTCTCATCGGAACTATTAAGAAAGCTTTCTCATTACTTTCTGTAATAAAGTACCATTTAGCAATGTGTTCTGAAAGAGATATAAAATTCACGCTGTAACGCTACTTATTATAAGAGGCCGTTTGCGATAGAGTCGGACAATGCTTGGCACAGCTCAAAAATATGGATTCTCTGAAACTCTCGGATTTAACGTTCTCAAGGGTGCTGAAGATGATAGGCATATTCATTTTGCAAGTTGACCCCCCCCCCCCGTTGGCTCCAGACGACGTCACGTCGAAATCAGTTTTTCCTCTTTTTCTCACGTCCCAGGAAAGCCAATATTAAGTGAATATGCCCCCTGGGGTCAAATTACATGCTGATCACACCTGTCAACTTTATTTTTTATCAATTTTAAAAATAATTTTGTTAAATGGAAGTTCTCACCGAGTGGAAAGTGCTCTGCGCGACTATCATAGATCGGACCGGAATGATGCAAGGATTCCAAATATTTATTTCGCGTTTTTTTCCTGCATTCCTGTAAGGTTTTACACAAAAGATAGTTTACTTTCTTGTAAGTAAATCTGGCCATCTTTCCTCTTGTTTGGACCCTTTGATCTACCTCGAGTCTCATCCGATTGATCCGGCACTTCCCATCCCTATCCTACGTGCCTCCTCCTCCCCTTGTCTGTCTGCTCTCTCTCTCTCTCTCGATTCCCCATGATCTCTCACCTCTCGTCCGATGATCAAGCAAGGGATGAGATCAAAGGTACAAAACAAGAGGAAAGATGGCCAGATTTACTTACAAGAAAGTAAACTATCTTTTGTGTAAAACCTTACAGGAATGCAGGAAAAAAACGCGAAATAGATACTTGGAATCCTTGCATCATTCCGGTCCGATCTATGATAGTCACGCAGAGCACTTTCCACTCGGTGAGAACTTCCATTTAACAAAATTATTTTTAAAATTGATAAAAAATAAAGTTGACAGGTGTGATCAGGGGCGGTATTCTTTCGTCAAATTCGCCCTTGGCGAAAATATTTTCGCCCGGCGAATTTCATTTCGCCTACAGTTTTTCTCGCGCAGCGGTGAGTGGAATGAAATTCGCCAGGGCGAAATGAATTGGGCGAGGGCGAAATCGAAATTTTCGCCCGATCGACCGCAATGAGAGGGGTTTTCGCCCACAATAATTCGCCACTCTATTTCGATCGGCGAAAAATATGAGAGTCTAACAAAGGAAATATTCGCCAAAGATTCGCCAGGCGAATTTCAAAATTGGTAGTTGGCGAATTTTGATTGAATGGGTGGGGAAAAATTTGATAATGCTATTCCTTGGAAGCATGACAGTGATATCCCATGGAATGACAGTCTTATCACTATCATGCTTATCACTTCCATGGAATGACATTCTTATCACTGTCATGCTTATCACTTCCATGGAATGACAGTCTTATCACTGTCATGCTTATCACTACCATGCTTATAACTTCCATGGAATTACAGTCTTATCACTGTCATGCTTATCACTACCATGCTTATCACTACCATGGAATGACAGTCTTATCACTGTCATGCTTATCACTTCCACGGAATGACAGTCTTATCACTGTCATGCTTATCACTACCATGCTTATCACTACCATGGAATGACAGTCTTATCACTGTCATGCTTATCACTTCCATGGAATGACAGTCCGTGGTAGTCATAAGCATGCGGTTTCATGGAAGTCAGTGGTAATGATGAGGTAATGATAGTAAAAGAATGTTATTCGACGCGAATTATTCATTATTATTGAACAGTGCGAATCATTCCGACCGCCTCGCGTGCTCGTGAATGTCCAAAATGAATTTTCGCCCGAGGTCGAAAAATTCGCCCTGACCAATTTTTCGCCGAGGGCGAAATTGAAGAATGAATACCACCCCAGCATGTAATTTGACCCCAGGGGGCGTTGGTTGAGAGAAAGAAAGAGCGACGAGAACACACAGAAGAAGAATGAAAACGGCCGGCCTCATAAGTAACTTATCTGGTTATCTAGACATTTTCGTCCTTATTCAATATATTTCATTATTTTTGTCATTACACAGACATTAAAAATTTCTCCTTTGTTATTACGAACTAGCCCCCTCCGGGGGCTAGTCCTCCGGAGGCCCCTGCCGGGGGCTGGGGGGCGAGCGGAGGAGGACTCCGGAGGACTAGCCCCCGGAGGGGCTAGTCTATTACAACTAGGGCAATTTCGGACTTTCGTGTCCACAGAATCGAGCGCATTTAATCCTATCCTAAGTCCGAAATTGCCCACGAAAAAATATCGAAATTCCCCTAGGTATATGTGATTTTCCTGATTGCAACATTTTCGTCTTTTTCGTTCTTTGATCTGCAATGTTGTCAACTAGAGTTCGAAATGAGGGTAATCGTCTTTTCATTTCACACACTATTTCGCTTCTCATTGTCAAACCGGTGAGATAGTGTAAAAAATGAAGGGACGATTACCCTATTTCGAACTCTATCGTCAGCTCCGTATGTCTACGGTTAATATAAAGATAAAAGACTTAACCTCATTGACTTCATTTATTGACTTCATTCGTAGGTTTGTGGCTTGTTGTTGACTACCGCCTAATGAGAATCTTTCATATCTACAAGAACTGGAATAATTCGTCCAGCGATCGGATAAGAAAATAATAATGATTGTTAAAAAAATCTGAAAAAAAACTGATATCTTGATCTCTTGATCTATTACAACTAGGGGAATCTCGATATTTTCTCGTGGACAGAATCGAGCGCATTTAATCCTATTTGAGAGGGAGAGGGGAGAGTAATTCAATTAGAGAGAGTCGAGTTCATTCTTCATTCTTCGCATTCGAGGCGATCGCGAGCGGCCGTAGGCCGCTCACTAGGCGAGCGTAGCGAGCCTCACTGCAGCCGAAGGCTGCATGCCACCCGCAGGGTCTAGCGCCCGAAGGGCGCTAGTTCTATTACAACTAGGGCAATTTCGATATTTCTCGTGGACAGAATCGAGCGCATTTAATCCTATTTGAGAGGGAGAGGGGAAAGTAATTCAATTAGAAAGAGTCGAGTTCATTCATTCTTCGCCACGCGCACCTAGCGGAGCGGTCGGCGAGCGCCCGAAGGGCGCGAGACGACCGTGGAGCGACTGGGGCGAGCGTAGCGAGCCCCCCAGCCCCCGGCAGGGGCCTCCGGAGGACTAGCCCCCGGAGGCACACATTATTTTTCATAAATTCTCTATGGGTTTTTCTGATTATTCTATCTGATTTCATCATTTTCGCTTGAAAATCTCACATTCATCGTCAATGCGTCCTTTTAGATCTCCTCAGAAAAATACTGGATCAGTAGTCTCTTCCTCGTTTGACTCCACACAAAAAATCCGAATATCTCAAGATTGATATTCAGGCTAGCGATCGAATTCGGAATTTATGTGCCGAATATGTAAGATATGTCGAGGGAAGATTAAAAGAAGAATCAAACTTATCTACCGATCCACTTTAAAGGAGGCGTATCATGAAAAATTAGTTCATGTTGTTGAGATCATGATCCGATTGGAATCCATAGCGATGTTAGAAAGCCGAAGTTTGAAAGTAGTGCATCCTCTCTGGACCGAGATATCCGCGTTCAAAGTATCAGGATAAAACAGGGAAAAGCCCGCGAAGAATTCAAATATTTTATGGAGCGCTAATGGGGAGGAAGGGAAGGTAGATCAAGAAGATATATGGAAAGGTCATCGTTGTCTCGCACACTATTGATTGGCTACGGAGGGACTTTTGTTTGTTTCCGTAGGCTCTTCCCATCGACAAAATCTGATCTACTCCTTGGCAATTTTTCAAAAGTTTCTTGGCAATTTTCCCGAATCTTGCAAAACTCGGCATGTCGTTGTAAGAGTCGCTATGTTTGAATTTCAACAGTTCATGATACGCCTCCTTTAAGTGCAAGGAGTCATCGGGCAGAAGAGCAGTGTCGCAAAGTGAAGAATAGCCTGGTACAAAGGTCGGAACCGTGGATAGCTCCGATCTTTGTACCAGTACCATTCCTTGCCATGCTTTCCAATACTCCTGGGGGGGGGGGTAGAAGCGTAGAGCCCTTTATCAACTAAAAGTAATTACTACGGAGAGGACTGGGTAAAGCAAAATCGAAGAAGACTAAAGTATCGACTTGACTGCTGCGACTCCTCTCGCAAGGGGCGGAGTCATATCGTGAACGGGGGGAATGTGAAGAGTGTGTGTGATGTATGTAGATAACACGGGTTTCCTGTAAAAGTGTAAGAAAATGGACCCTTTTTGCTACAAAAAAACATTTTTGTCTCCGATCTTTTTTCTTTTTGATATCTTTATATGAGTGTGAATAGGGGAGAAGAGAGATGTTTGATGGGAAACAGTATATATGCGGTTATTTGGCTAGGAGAAGATAGGGTTTTACAGCAGAACACAGCTAAGGTTAATTCTATGGAAACGTCAAAGGAAGGAAATGCGAGTTCAAAACATATTCCTTCTTCCAGTTCATTTTAACTGTAAAAAGAACTTTCTGAAGTTGAATCCTCTTGACTGATCATACTTTTAGTCGAGCTATTCAATTTCCACCTTGCAGAATTAAAATTCACAGCATCTTTCTTTGATTCGGTTACCAATATATACATATCTACATAGAAATCACTTAGTATCCGACTCAAAGTAGGGAAGAGCTTTCAGCTGTTGGCTCTGTTTTCGGGTGAAAGTTATAACGGAGAGTGAGGAGGCAAAGTAAAGAGAGGCTAATCAAGATAAGAGTTGAGAATTCTTCGGGAACTATTCACTGCTCGGCTATTTCCAAGTGCTCACAACTATCCAGAATCACGAATATGAAGAGAACGAGTGTAATGTTGAGAGGGAGAATACAATAAATATTCTCTTCACCACTCTTCATCATACCCTCGTAATGCGCCATGAAGTATCGTAGAAGTTGAAGTACCTAGAAGGAGAAACTCTCCCGAACGGACAATCTTCTTTCATTTATTCGTTTTCGCTGCATTGCGAATGTGCAAGAAATGCTGCGAAATTGTACCAGATATCTACGGATGTTAGATCGGTTGGAGGGGGGGGTGAGGGGTGTTACTTGGTTGCAAAGAGTGGTGGAGTACGGATAAATGGATACTTTTAAACTAAAAATATCTGAAGGCATAGAAAGAAAGAAGGGAGAGGGGGCTACTGAAATCATAAAAAGCACCTACTAATGAGGATCAAGAAGACAATTCTGATAAAGAAAAGTGGTAATATTTCCACTGGGAACCTTTTCTCTCTACAAGTCCCTTGAGAAAGTAAGTGAGATAGTATCGTAAGTAGTGATTGAATCTACAAGAGGAGAAAAATTCGATAGTCTACCGTATGACAGAACAATTCTAGAATGCGCGTGCGCGTGCTTTGGATGCGTGAAAATTCATGGTTTTTTAATGAGCAGAAAATCAGGTAGAAATCGGAGACCTTGTGACATCGATAACCAAGTATCCATTTAGACATCTACCTAGACATAAACCTTATGTAATACTTTCGGGATCAATTGGGATCAATGTGATAGTGAGGGACAGCGGAATACAATATGTGGGAGTTCTAGGAACATAGCAGAACTAACGAAATTATAGTTATCGATTTTTTAGAGTCTGGCTTCAAAGTATAGTTTGTGGACATCTGATTAACTGATTTCTGATTTCGGCGATCTTCTATCTATGATTCCTGATCACTGATCGGGAAATTAACCGGAGAGCTATCATTCGGGAGTTAGATCATCTGCTTCCTATGAAAGCAATGCTCGATGATAGGCGAGTACTATGAAAATCATCTCTGTAACATAGGATTCTACACAATTGTCCAGAATGAGAATGATATCAGCATCAATGTATCGTGCTGCTGATGTTCGTGCTGTTGTGCGTATTGCTCGAACGATTTCGTCGGAATTTTCGATGTAACGAATTTGAAAAAAATAGATAATTGTTTCAGTTGATATTGAAAAAATAGGAGTAATTACTGATTATCAGAAACAGTATGCAATGATATCATCTATTACATAGATACACTGACATGAGATTCATCAGCAAAATAGTATTTGATACAATTAAAACGCATTCTCTGTAAGAGCGGGATGGTCTTCCACAGGGGGTGGCACAAGGGTCCAAAATGCTCCGATCGAGCTGAATTTTTTTTTGGGAACTCCCCAGGGGTCAGGTACACTTCTGGCAAAATTTCATGTTGATCCATGCGTTTCATGCATGAAAAATAAATTTCAGCTTTGACCCTCATGTGATATACCATTCGATAGAGCATCAAAAGGTAAGTCTAAACCTCACTTTTGAGCCCGTTTGGACTAAATGTGTTCGAGAAAAATTCGAAAAACACCATTTTTTGAAGGTTTTTGACTTGTTAAAAATCAAAGATCGAATTTAATCTTTAAGTCTTTGTGTTCATTGGATTCCTCGTTGAATTCTGCATATGTCAGAATTTTTGAACATGCCAATATCGGAGCTCATTGTTGTCATGGACGCCATTTTGTTGAGCGCGATCAGCCATTCCGGCAGTGATGCGCGTCTGTGAATGTTTCCGTTTCCGGACTCTCCGACGCCGGTTCGAATCCGCCTCCCTGTATGAGTGTTTTGCAGCATTTTTAGACTTTATTTCCCCATTTCTCGTCATGTTTATTAACATGCCTTACTGTTGAGAGCACTGTGAAACGTTTTAATGCATGAAATACAATAGAATTTGTATTGTGTTACATGAAAATTTGTTTGTTTCGTTCTTGTTCTGTTTCATAACGCATAATTCATAAATTCAATGCTTTTAGTAGATCCAGGAAACATGGGACCAGGAAACTATTTCTGGGACCAGGAAACCATTTCTGGGACCAGGAAACTTTGATGGGACACCCAAAACGGACCAGAGCCGTTCGATCCGCCGCTTAGAAAGCGAAAGGCGTAAACGATTTTATCTTGAGAGCAGCGACAGCATTTCGAAATATCTGCTTAAACATCTGAATTTATGAAGTTCACGCTATGAAAAAGAATAAACATTCAACTAAAAAAATCGTGTATACTTCATGCATTGCATCAATTCACAGTGCTCTCAATATCATAGACTAGTCAAAACATGACGAGAAATGGGGAAATAGAGTTTAAAAATGCGGCAAAACACTCATACAGGGAGGCGGATTCGAACCGGCGTCGGAGAGTCCGGAAACGGAGACGCGCATCACTGCCGGAATGGCTGATCGCGCTCAACAAAATGGCGTCCATGACAACAATGAGCTCCGATATTGGCATGTTCAAAAATTCTGACATATGCAGAATTCAACGAGGAATCCAATGAACACAAAGACTAAAAGATTAAATTCGATCTTTGATTTTTAACAAGTCAAAAACCTTCAAAAAATGGTGTTTTTCGAATTTTTCTCGAACACATTTAGTCCAAACGGGCTCAAAAGTGAGGTTTAGACTTACCTTTTGATGCTCTATCGAATGGTATATCACATGAGGGTCAAAGCTGAAATTTATTTTTCATGCATGAAACGCATGGATCAACATGAAATTTTGCCAGAAGTGTACCTGACCCCTGGGGAGTTCCCAAAAAAAAATTCAGCTCGATCGGAGCATTTTGAAGCCTTGTGCCACACCCCTCCCGTTCTTACAGAGAACGCGTTTTAAGATAAATTTGTTTTCGATTTGAAGAGAATAATACTATTATGCAATATGTAGATGAATGAATCGATTTTGCAAAGAATGTGAGGGAAGAGATCTTTCTCATTCTCCCTTCATTCCCTCCCTTTTCTCTCATCTCGAGTGGTTCCTCCTCCACATTTATTTGGCGGTTCGTGAAATGGCCCGAGTAAGTTTATCATACGGTAGTCTCTGATCAACGAATTTCGTTAAAGACACGGTCCCAAATTCAAGCTACGCAAGTTCCCAAGACCGCAGTACAACGTATGAAGGTATCACTCACATTTCATAAAAGTGATTGCACGAAATAATTTAGAAAAAGGGCCGGAAGTCAAAGGCCAGAAAAAATCCTACACAGCGTGCTGCAGCGGGCTCTGATAGCGCACCCGGAACCCCTACGGTCTCTACGAACCAGAGATCAAAGATCAACTCTGTTTTCAGAAAAGTGCTACTAGCAGTACTCGCACAGCCAATCGGACGCCAAAAAAAAGGACCGAAGAGGAGATTGTGATTCTGAATAACGACACACTCGTTCAATTTCTGATTTCAGGAATTCGACGAATGGTTTGAAATTTCTGGCAGAATAGCAGCTCTGCCAGATGGATCCGACCAATTGAAACATTTACTACGGACGAAGATGGAAAAGGTTATCATTCATTTTATATGTATATGTATTAAATTTGCACTTTTTTACAGAGACTTAAAATGAAGAGTCTTTCGGCAGTAGTGCATCAGAGAGCTGTCCACGGTTATTATTGGTCACATGGCAAACTTCATCTGAAAACCATTGCAGGATCAGTATTATGCGCAGTGGCTGATAGCTTATCAGAATCAAGGAATATTGTTGCAAATATTGATGGAGTGATCAAGTCAAGAATTAGTGTAATCGATGAATCTGGTCTATACACTATCCACGTACTGTTTCGTGATGATGTTGTAAGTGGACAGCGAGAAGTTAATCTTTCAAGGCAATATTACAGAGTGCAATTCGGGCTTCCAAGAGACCCATTAAACTCTCAGATGGAATGCTAAGCGAGTGGAGCTGGCCTTCTGCAGGTTGTTCTTATTTGTTTCGTGGTTTTGATTCTTTTTTGCATTCAGGAAATCGAAATTTCGTGACGGATCTCTCTCGAATTCTTCAGTTCGGATTGTTCTCTCCTGCATTAAAAGGCTCATTTCTTCACACAAATGATAGATTCAACTAATCTTTCCAGAAGAGGACATCAAGTATCTTTTCGACTTCTTTTCCACGGAGAAAGTTGATGTTATGGTTCGCTTAATAAGAATGACTATTAAATCACAATTGACATCTAAGAGTGATGGAACAGCAGTTGTCAAATTCAAGACAATGCATGATGCTGATAGAGCGGGGGAGCTCTTCAGTGGTTTCACGCTTTTTGGCTGCATGATTTTTTCCACACAGGTGAGTGTAACAATTCGAGTTAACACAAGTAGCGGATTCCTTCAGTTTGACATCTAAGCCCTGTCCGACCCAAACCGATCGCCTATCTTCACCCGCATACGTGAGACTCTCTCTCTCTCTACAACTCTCTCTCTCACTCTCTCTTTGTAGACTCACGTCCTGCCTCATCTCTACTAATTTCTGCCATTAATTACTTCGTCTCGCTCTACTTGCAAACATCAAGTGCTCTCCTCTCATATTCTGCAGTGTCTTTAAATTCATTTCAGTTGATTTCACATTTGTTTCTTTCTATTCACGGTCTCTCGAATGCGTCCCACAGGTCTTCTCAGTTGTATCTCACCCGGATATCGACCCAATAGCAAGGTAGGTACCGTATCCTCCTCTATCCCTGTAACTACAGTATCCGGCACTTCTCTGTTTTTTGGCCCAGCATTTTCTCGCAGAGTATTCTCTCCCTACCATTCTCATTCCCTACCACCTTCACATTCAGAGCGGTCGTAGCGTGGGCCAAAAAACAGAGAAGTTCCCAGTATCCCAGATTGCTTGTTTCGGTCCCGTTCTCGTCTATTACTATGCATCAACTTCAAGTAACGGAGCTCAGATGGTCGATGCAAACTTCGGTTTCCAGGTTACGGTGGTCTGTTTTCTCCCAATCAATCGATAATTGACAGATTGTGGGCAGTTGAGTGCCAATGATGTTCACAACGGCATCTCCTTTTACTCGAGTGATCTGTGACTCGGAGTGCTGTGGGACGCAATTGAGACGGTAAGCCAACTCCATTCCTTTTCTACTGAACATCTCAGCTCATTTCAGATTTTCTACTGACAACTACTGCTTTTTCATTGTGCTTCTCTTACACTGCGGGCGGTGCCTTCACCTTCCCTTCAATGATCTACTAACCACTGGCTGATCTGATCTAACCGACTGCTGACAAACATAAATATATGCAAACTACTCTGTTTCACTGCATCGACTTCGATTGTTCATTCCATCTCAAAAAGATAACACTACTAGAAGATGTCCCCACTGACAATACTTTATCCATTTTACTGTGATCATTGAAAGTCAAACGAACACTTGAGAATATTATGTCGCATTTCGTATCAATTACAATTATCGTACACAAATTAGGGTGTACCGTAGGTACAAAGGGGAACAATCGATACTGTACTCCGGAAGGGAGAATCTTACGAGTCACTTGCGAGATTTGATGCATGATTTCTTCGATACTGGAGGATGGTAGAAGGAACAACCAGTGGGACCGGGACATGCACGACGAGTGCACTCCTGAACGGAAGAAATGAGTACAGTATCAATCAATGAAGGAACGAGATAAGTACGGTATTAATCAATGAAGATACAGTAAACAATAAGGGGTATTGTTGATGGACTGTTCATATCGGATGCTTGTTCAAGAGAAAATCGATAGGAACAAATTACAAAGTTTTTCTATGTATTCGAATCGAGTGGAATGAACTCATGGAAACCGTTTGGGCATTACTTATTCCAAAATGGATGAACTTGTATATCACCCACCAAGTGAAGATGGACAGTATAAGGATAACTCACTGCAGGATGGGCGTAGGTGCAATTCGTGCCATAGCACTGAGCTCCGTATTTGCACGGAGGAGCACGCACTGATCGACGCTGAGAGAGAGAAGACATTAGGTGGATGATGAATTACTTATTTCAAGGAACAATCAATATCACTTGGTTCCTTATCGACAATGAAAGTTAGTTTTTGATTACTGACCAGAGTGTGTTCGTATGGACACGACTCTCTCGTGCACACTCCATCGTTCCTACACGTTCCATGCAGGAAGAGACAGGCAGATCCATACGGACAGTAGGGGAAGCGTCTGTAAGGAATACGGTAAGGGAATGGGATACGATATGAGTGTATTGACTGACGTGCACTTGGTGCGTGGATGGATGTAGATACAATCCTCATCTGATTCTCTACACTTCGGCCAGAATCGACATCGCTCCTGTCGTTTATTCGACAACTGCAATCAAATGGAATTCATCCTATCAATTGATTCAACACCATTATCGTACCTCTATCGTACTCTCTTCACTTTCTTCAGTTGTCGAATCATTCTTACTATCCATAATCTGTCCTCGGAATGGTTCCGGAGCCGGATCCTTCTTCACTTTTATCACTCGAACTCGTCGAGTATCAAAGAGATCTCAATACAATCACGTATTTAAAAGAGTATTATTCTTATTTTCAACTTACCATTCTTCTTCTTGATTCCCTTCCGAGACGAATTAGTTGTGTCAGTGGAAGTGTTGCCTGTCTTAAGACTACGCAATTCCTGAAGAGATCACATATGAGTCAACCATTTCCTTCCCATTCAACCTTCTCTAATCTCTCAATCTTCGATTGGAGTTTCTTCGCTCTTTCGGGCGAGGGATCGTCAGGAATCTTAAGAAAAGAAGAATAATTAGGTATAAATAGAGATTCAACCTTGTCCTTTCTCCTCTCCATATCATCTGATTCTGATAGTCTTGAAATTGCCGCGGCCAGAGCATTTCTTTCTTTGGTACGAGTCTTCTCGTGCTAAACAATCAATTATTAATGGCTGATCATTTATCTCTCACCACAGAAGAATTCCTGGCCGATAGAGCTGTCTTCTTGTGGGATTTCATTCTTGCCCATAACTCTCTCTCATCCAGTCTGCAATTAGATACAGTATTAATTGGATACCGTACTCATTCGATCAATACCTTGTCAGTTTGACTTCCATCACATCCCAATCTTGTTCATTCTCAGCAACTAATTTCCATCGAGGCATCTCCGTCTTGATGAACTTATAGAGCTGAAGATTCAGAAATTATAGAGATGACAATGAGTAGAATGTGCATCTCACATCGCCCCATGCTTCGTGTAAAATCGTCTTTCCATCGTATTCCTCAAATCTGAATTGTACGAAAATAAACATATTCAAATAATTAGGGTAACTGACAGATTCGTCTCAGGATCATTCTTTATTGCGGCATATACTCGAGCATCTTGAGCAAGATAGAACTTATTACCAACTGAATCATTTCCCAAGTGAGTACATGTATCCAACACTTTCTGCAATGGACAAAATTAAATGGACAAATAGTGTCATCATTAGTCAATGAGAACAAGATGATAACGAAATAACTGACCGGTGTTTGATGGAATAACATGTTGAGAATGTATAGTTTGCATTCGGTGGGTAGACAATGGAATGAGATGAATGAAGAAGTGATTGGATTGGATATATTGAGTGGAAGGACACGAGGACGCGCAAGGAAGGAACGAAGATGAGACATGTAGTTAGATGAACTAAGATGAACACTCGCACTCCTGGATGCGAGGAATGACTCACTTGACACGCTTTTGTGGTTCGCACAATTGAAGAGTTACCACGAGAAGGTGTCTGAAGGGTGAAATGAGAATCAGACGATAGATTAAGAGACGTTACCTGATAACGGGCGATACATACGGGCAGTTTTCGTTCCTTGTCAATTTTGATGTCATCTCTCGCACGTTATTCTGCTCCTTTCGAAGCTCTTCGTCGAGAATAAAGTAGGGCAACTGAAAGTGAACTAGTGAAGAATAGTGTAATCCAAAACTTTCTTACTCGAAAAGTATCTCTCTTGAAAAGGCTCTTGAGACAGAGCGAGACTGCTGCATAGCAGGAGGAGTCCATGAAACCATCTCTCAACTAGAAATTGAAATTGCGAACATAGATTTGAAAAAAGGTCGATTGAAAGCTCACCTTTAACTTCTTGAGCCATAACAAATATTCACTTTTTTGATCCGCACCCGCCATCTCTAACGAAACCGACCGATTGGAGCGGGACAACACGCGTATAGATCATGTTAACCTGATTATATCGATCGATTTGCATAATAAATAACTAATTATGGAAATATTCGATTACGGTATTCAGGGTGAACTCTCACACGGAAAAATTATCGACGTGTCATGTCGAAATTCGTTCAGACCTGTTTTCGCTGTTTTCCCTTTCGCAATTTCGGATTTGTTTTGTGTTGTTGATATTGTTTTACACGTTATGATATTATCTTTCTTTGAGGCCATCAATGATCTCTCACCCTAATTAGATACACTCGCGTAAATCGACGCAATCTCCTTTCCGATTTCGGCGCTTCTCACTCTCGCAAGAGTAGTTTCTCTCGCTTCTAATATTCAAGGTGAGCCAGTTATTACGTTGTGATATTCTCGAAACTAGTTTATCTTGCTTAATGCGTATATTGGCATGAGTTAATTGTTCGAAGTTTACATTCATCCTTCTCTGGTAGTTAGGAACATTTCTTAACTTATGTGTTCTAGTGACACTTATTATTAATTCGATAGATAGTTCACTCGTTTTATTATAAATGAACAATGTTCCAGATGTCGTTTGCCCAGCTAAAGAGTGCGATTAAGTCTCGATTCATGGAGGATTCCTCCATGATCAACGATCAGCCTACTCCTAATAAAAGCCTTCGTTCTTCTGCCACATGCCCCAATTTCTCCTTTGGTGGTGAGCTAATTGGTTTATTACATCTTGCGTTAAGCCACAGCTAGTTTTCCTAGTTGGAAGAGCCATGTACATTTGACGGTATTATTTGAATTATCTCATTGTTTTACCCTAATGAACGACAACTCATTGAGATGTTACTTCGATTCCCTGCCCTTCCTCCTCCGTCTCTACTACATCCACTGCTCCTGTCACTCCGAAGACTTCAACTGCTTCTTCGGGCGATTGGGGAAGTAGAGAGCACTATCTCAAACTGGCCTTCCTCTCTGACACCAACAGCTACTGAGTACGGTAGTTCCCTTTATCGATTACCCTAATCGACCACTCATCATAATCATGTTTATTCCATTGAGTCAATGACAGAAGTGTAGATCACCCATTTACAGTACCCTTTACGCATTCCCTTTCCCCCTTACTCTCACTTTATCTGTAATTATACGCCAATCAACTTGTAAAGTCGATCTCCTCTAACCATTGTACTCGGTTTGAATCGACTATGATAAACTATGAAGTGTTTTTTATCGTTGTTGTCAACGCAAATCACTTATTCTCTTCGAATTGGTCACGTAGGGTAGACAGACTCAAATTCCTCCATTCATTCGTCTCTATTCGCGGTCTCTCAAATGCGTCCCACTGGTCTTCTCAGTTGTATCTCACCCGGATATCAGCGATATGTTATTCTACCGAAGCAGACACCCAATAGCAAGGAGGTACCGTATACTCCCCTATCCTTGTAACTACAGTATCCCAGATTGCTTGTTTTGGTCCCGTTCTCGTCTATTACTACGCATCATCTTCAAGTAACGGACCTTTGATGGTCGATGTAAACTTCGGTTTCCAGGTTACGGTAGTCTGCACTCTCCTAATCAATCGATAATTGGCAGATTGTTGGCAGTTGGGTGCCAATGATGTTCACAACGGCAGCTCCTTTTACTCGAGTGATCTGCCAGGGAAAGACACCTCTGTTCATTCCGGCAAAAGTAGAGGTAGACCAAGAAAATTAGCTAGAAGGAAGATCCATTTTTAGGTGGTAGTGAAAGAGAAAGGAGTCAAGTTGTATGTTATGGGAGAAGCCAAGATTGTAAAGATGTTCAAAGAAGAGATCAAATTCGAGAAGAGGTCTGAAGAGACAAATCGATATCGTTGAATTTACAGTAATCCTCTCTATTCCAGTCAGGAACAGATAATGTTGCCTGGAGATGGATTCTGTGCAATGTACACTGCTGATCCAGATGAAATCGATGAAGATATTGTGGTCAGTTATCTTTTTGAGATACCGTAATCGTCTAAATGATTACGGTATCTCAGATGATCAACCGTAATCAGAGAATACTCGTTCAGGCGATCATCACTGCAGATATGACTGTGTACTGTGCAGGCAGACAAACGATAAAACTTCATCAGGAGGATACGGTAGTTATCATGAAGGATGAAGAATAGAAGAAGAGATCAGAGATTATATCTAACCAGAGAACACATGAATAACATACTTCGAGAGAATTATTGTTCTGATTAAACAGTCAAGGAAAGGCGATCGTTTGATCTTTGATCTCTCAATCGGTCGAACAGGCGATTTCATGATCGAAAGAAAGTGAAATTATCTCGGTCCCCACAGTGAGAGAATACATCCTGTCATCACAAGTTGCAGTGAGAATGGGAGAAGTGAGAGGAAATATCATATATGTCGTAACGACATCAGACTTGACCTGAATGCGAAAGATTACATGCAAACCTTATATCGTTTAGCTCACATTTCTCACAAGAAGATATCCTCCAGTTTGACACGTGAGAGTCAGTCCTGTCACACATCCTGTCTTTTCGTTGTAATTTACTACGGGCTGAAATACTGACATTGAATACGAAACTAAAGCCTAGATGAGCTCACTAGAGTGTTGAGACAATTCTTCCCGATGGCAGTACAGACGTCGGTGTTGTAGATGTTGATAGAACATGAGCATGCTGAAAATTAGTTTGGAATAGGAAAAACATTCACTTCTAAGTAAACATCAAGATGAAATTCTCTTCTGATTTGAAGCATTGTATTATACTTCGGAATCTCACATCTACTGATGCCTGATATTTTTAATCAATTCTCACTTGAAGTATAGCATCCAATTGAAGTGAGTGGAGCTTCATCAAGATGTTTTTCATTACTGAATACGAAACCATCGTTGCAGTAAAGTTCAGCAGTTTGACCAAGCACAAATGGAGTACTCGTGGCAACTGAATGAAGAAATGATGAAGTAACAGAATGAAAAGTGCACAAACCATTGATTGTTCCGTACACATTGTAACCCTTTTTGGAACATTGGACTAAGAGCGAGATACAACCTGTTGATGAGATCGGTTATTGTTAAATATTATTGAGTTATTAAATAAGCTTGCAGGGGTTGCTCTATGCAAAATCAACTTGATCTCTAATTGATTGTAGATTCAAATGTGTACTGACCATATGCATCAGTGATGGCATCTATTCTGTTCGGACGTTCACACATCATTTCATCGAAGGGACACTCTGTCATGTCGAATGCAGCAAGGATTGCATCTGCTGCAGATTGAGAACAAAAGGAGGAGGCACAGGCTGAAGGAGAATTTAATTTAGAAGTCTATTCTTCGTTTCATCAATACCTCGTTCACTGTAGCACACGAGTCCAATAATCGGTATTGGATCGATCTCATTCTGTAGAAACCATTGACCTTAACGTATCTAGTACATTATTGTTCGTTCCCAAGTGAAGACCAAGATCTTCATTCTTCATTCACAGTCTTGAAAAAATAGAACGAATTTACCCTCGCGACAGACGATTGTGAATGAAGACAATTCTTCAACTGTAGTTGGGATCTTGAAAAATAGATGGATTGAAGATCAATTGTAGTGCGACTTACGGTATCACCATCTGGTTGCTGAATTCTGACTTTTTGGCCAGGAGCACAAGTGAGTTTCGCAGTGCATGAATTGTCTTCTCTCTGAAATTGATAATTTATTCCGTTCCAAATCAAGTGCAGCATCTTTGAAATATTCCCTCCGTTCGCGCGTGTTTTTAAACGCACTGCGTGTTAATCTTCGAGGTCATTCACTCTACAGAGAACGAAACGCACTGAATCGGACCCAATCGGCTTAGTTCTCTCTTTTTCCCATCAGAGTACACTCTCAACTGGTAATCCATCCCCTGTAATCTGCCTGTTGTGGCTGCCATTTACTTCTTTGGACAAATTCCCTAGTTCTTAGAAGTTGAGTAGAACCCAGTTCGCAAAGTGTCCTCGCCCGTCCTAAAGTAGTCGTTATAAACCAAAGGAGTCTCTAACAATGTAAGTGATTCTTCCATCATCACACGAAGAGTCCCCATCGGGACAGAGAGATGTCTTGTACAGATCTTCCGAGCATGGGCAGACATCGGGGGCAGGCACTCAAGGGAATTTATTCATATTGATTACAGTCAAATGAACTCGTCCATTCAGTGCATTTTTTACTACACTTTCCCATGAGTCATTCATCCATGAGTAACTGACCATCAGAGGACTAACTCCCGCATAACTGACCTGTGGGAAAGGAAGTGTGTGCAGTCGGAACACAAGAGAAGACGGAATGAAGAAGGGAGAAGATAAGGATACTCCGATGGAGATTCATCAATGCTTTCACGTGGATGAGCAAGACAAACAAATGGATGGGATTGAACCTCATGGGAAGATGGGAAGGAATGAGAATGTTCTCCTACTCGAATCATTCTACAGCTTTGATTGATGATTCTTCCAGTGAAATTACACTTTCAACCCTTCAATTTGCACTCCTCTTTAGGTCATGCCCCACGTTTTGCACCACTATTCCATAACTAAAATGATTTGTCTATGAGGATTGACAAATCAAATTCACGAACTAATATAAAATCATTCTCCACTCTGCTGATTGAACCAGACGAGTAATTGAGTGAGGGAGTAGTTCAACCTCGGCAGAAGTTCATCTAATTACCTCCTATTTCCCATTACCTCTCAACCCCTCAAATCGTTTGCCAAGGTGCGATCTATGCCTCCTCAGTCTGTTTCTCATTCGTGCTGATTGAGCTTCCCGTGTTTTCTCTTGTTAGATCCATGACTTTCAATCATCTCTTTATCCCTACTTCTTCTTTCTTTCTTCATCTGTTTTGACCCTCTGACTCATCAGCTGAATTGATAGATGCAACATGTGAATCTCTCAGTCTGAGACGTGTCAAGAGGGTGTAAACCAATGTCGTATGATGTCGGGAAACCTGGAAGAAGTGAGAAACACACGAACTCTAGTAATTTACTCTAACCTGTCAGAGTTGTTCCGATGTTCACACACTGTAAACACAGAAGATCAAATAAACAACCTCTTTCCGAGTACATTGACGCAATACTTCATCTTGTCTCCTTCTGTATTCCCTAGCTTTTCACATTCTTCATTGTATATATTGCACATACACCATTCCCTTGAATAGACGTCATTCATCCTCTATTTTTGATATGTGATCATCTCTGTTTATGCGTGTCTTCAATGAAAGTGACTGATCGAGTGAATCTCCAGCTATATTCTCCCCTCCATGCCATTCCCCGTCCATCAAAAGTGTCAACTGTTCCTTACTTTGTTCCCAATCTGCCATTCATAATCTCTCTCTCCTCCCTCTCTCAATCCGATTCCAATCTCTCAGCTACTTGTTCTATTCATCTGTCTTCCATCTCAAACTCTTCATCCTTTTTATGCCTTCCAATCCCCTTTTCCTTTTCCTCTTTGCCCATCAATCGTTTCGACCTTGATCCTCCTCTCGCACTACAGCAAAACTCCACTGCAAAACATGGCGAGGGAATTTTGAAGGGCAGCTCATTTGAATATCACTCGTGCCTCGAGTAACAGTAACAGTAAACCTTCAGTGCCTCCCTTCCACCATTCCGTTCTACCTTTATTCACCCTCTGATTTCCTCCAATTTTCTTCTCAATAGCTCTCATTTTCCCACGTGAAAACATCCTCGTTCACCTTCGAATTCCTCATTCATTTTTCTGTTGTTTGGAGGGTTTTATGACATGAGAATTGGGCTAGTTTCGATCGTGATTTCGAGAAAACAATTCAATGTAAAATTGAAGGGAGGTTGATTTCAGATGGATCGTAATGCCGTTTAGTTTCTATCTCGTTTACTCTATTGGAATATTCGTTCTTTTCTTCTTTGTTCTCTCTGGCTTCTACATTGATGATGACGTCATCGAAACATTCAAAGGAAGAAGTGACCAAATGGATGAACGGACGATTCAAAATGGTTCGTCTTATGTTTTGAAGTAGAGAACTCCACTCGATCGCGTTTCAAACCACCGTGAACTTGAGATTTTTTGTTGGTCGGCAACTCTTTTTCAACCGTTCACTGAACAGAAAGAGTATTTGTTGGTTGTTTGGTCATTTCATGCATCTTCTCAAGATCAGCCTACTTCCAAAACTACGTCTGTTCCCATCCACTTATAGTACAAGTCAAGCATCCTATTTTCTTCTCTGTCTCCTCTTTCTCTTTTTCTCTCTTGCACTGACACACGCGAGACAGCGAAAGAAATCGAGAGAGTTCCTCATTTTTTTCGATCGTTTTCAACAACGATCTCACTCCGCCCCCTTTCTCCCTCCCATCACATTCGTCCCTCCTTCTTCTCTTTACTCTCTGTTTCATTCCTCTTCTCTATTCTCCCGTCATGCTTCGGCTTCTCACATTCTTCCTCCTGACTTACAGTGAGACTTCTCAATCATAGCTGTAGACAACACTCGAATATCTCTTCATTCCAGATTCGCTAGTCGATTCTGTTCCCTCGAAGCCCTCTCCCACCGTTCTTCCTCCTCCACACAAATTAAACCCTCCAAAGGTGAGGGAAAGCAAGCTGTGTGTTATGAAGGAGAGAGTTGTACGATTGTAATCGAATCGCCTACTCTTCCTCTCTTTTATTACTCATTATTCTTGTGCAAAGTCTATATCAGATACAAATCAAACCATTTTCAGGTAGCAGAGAAGCGTAAAGGTGACATCTTCGATGCATGTCGATTGGTTGATCATGAACCATGGGATGATGAATTGAAATCATTCCTCAATGTTCACTACAATCCACTTGAGTGAGTTTCCTCTTCATACATTGAATAAGGTAAGCACTCATTATGACGATGGTGGTGGATTTCTCGCAAGGATGAGTAAATCACTCTCTCCTTCTTCACTCTTTTTTCTCGCAGTAAATGATTCGAAATGGGTTAGAGAGTGTCCACTCCAAGGGAAGAAATTGAAGAATTTCATGCATTGCGAGCATCCAAATGGAATGAGTGCGCAACCGTGAAATGTAGGCACGAGAACCAGGAATTCTCTATTTTCAATTTGAAATAAGATGTTTTGTTTCAGTAAATGCAACAAGACGTTCAAACCACTCACTCAATTGATCGAAGGAGTTCTCGATCTCACTTTCGGTGCAGCACTTGATGGAGGATACAAGTGTGAGGGAAGGTACGAACAGTATTGATTCATGGAGCTCGGAATTCGGGTAATCGTCTCTTCATTTCACACACTTTCTCGCCACTCTGACCACGTGATGTGAAGAGACGATTACTCGCATTTCCACCTCTATCGATTCATACGTCATCCAAATTAATCCGGGAAGTTATGGTTGGAATGGGTTCGAGTTTGAAGGACGAGTACCCAAACTATCAAAACATTCATTGGAAGAGAGGAGAGGTAAGCAGTTACGAGAGACGTTTGACCACGAGATAAGAAGAATATTCGGTTCTGTTTTGGTTGTACGCTTGTAGGAAGTTCGCTAGATGTGCTCAATGTCGGTAAAGAAATAAGGAAAGGTTTCTCATCTCCAACGTAAAATGGGTTGAATTGTCACATCGCAGAAATAATAGGAAAACAAACTGACTGATTCACTATTTTCACGTCATTTACAAGGAAAATGATCTCCATTGTAGAATCGAAGTAATGATTGAATTCTTTCAGATGTCTCCTCCACATCACCGATTATCGCTATCATGCAAATGCATGGGAATCCCTTCCAATTATGCCCGATTGTGATGTTGTCGAAGCGAGATGCAGAAGGAATGGTACGAATCTGTATCCTTTCCCTTTTCAATCACCCTTGCGATTCATCCTTGTCAATTTCATTCTCATCAAACCCTCAAAATTGAAGGTTCGACGGAAGTGATGTACGAGTACATGCACACACAGATCAAACCAATGTGAGTTGTGCCCATTCCATAGTTTGTCTTTGGATAGGACAACGAATGCGATTGAAATGTGATCAAATCATTTGCAGCTAATGAGAAAAGACTCATTTGCAGCAAGAGCAACTTCACGAAGACTGCGAAGGGAAAGAATGCAACATCCGATAAGAAACCCTTCAAACCCTCCGTTTACATTGTCCTTTTCGACTCTGTCGCCGATACTCAGAGCATTCGGTACTATTCCATTCCTTGAGGCGATTCCGAAGGAAAGAATGATGAGCATTCGTGATATTCGTCTTCTCCAGATCCTTCCCCAAGACTGTTGCATACATGCAGAAACGATTCAACGCCACGAGGATTCGTCACATGAACAAGGTTTGATTATTTTGGTTTATCTTTATCTCTGAAAACATTTGAAATGTTGATCCCTTTCAGGTGGGAGACAACAGCCGACCGAATGGATACGCTTTCCTCATGGGTACGTTCCTTGATAAGTCACATATCTTAGTGTCTGTCTGTCTGTCTGTCTGTCTGTAACGTGTGTCACGCTTTCGTTTTTTGCCCATAACTCGGCTCAAACTGATCGTACACGTCTATCTCCGGTACCATTGGACTCCTCATGGACAGGCAAACTTTTTGCAAAAAAAATTTCGTCATCATTACGTAATATGACGAAATTCACATCTGCACCGTTTTTTGCGCTTTTTTCGCTGGGTACTCAACCGAATCAGGCATGCAACATTCCAAACGACTCGTCATGAAGTGGACTTTCACTTTTCATTAAAATTTCGTCATCATTACGTAATATGACGTAATCCTTAGGCAATACTCATTTTTCTACTCATTTTTTCGCGCGTAAATCAGCTCAAACTCGACCGATCGAGACGTGCTTAGGCTCATGCGAACCGGTAAGTGTAGCGCCACTATTTTTTGAATGAATTTCAGCATCCTTATGTAATATGACGTAATCCTTAGGCAATGAATATTTTTTCGCGTGTAACTCAGCACAAAAGCGTCCAATCGAGGCGAACTTAGGCTCAAACGAACCAGCAGGTGTAGCGCCACTAAATTTAGAATGAATTTCATCATCCTAATGTAATATGACGTAATCCTTAGACAATAACTCGTTTTTCGCGCCTAAATCAGCGCAAACTCGACCGATCGAGACGGGCTTAGGCTCATGCGAACCGGTAAGTGTAGCGCCACTATTTTTTGAATGAATTTCAGCATCCTTATGTAATATGACGTAATCCTTAGGCAATGAATATTTTTTCGCGTGTAACTCAGCACAAACTCGACCGATCGAGACGTGCTTAGGCTCAATCGAACCTGTAAGTGTGGCGCCACTAAATTTTGAATGAATTTCATCATCCTTATGTAATATGACGTAATCCTTAGGCAATAACTTGTTTTTCGCGTGTTGATGTTTTCTTGATGTTTTTTTTTGTTTTTTCAGAATATTCTATACTATTCTATATCAATGTTTTAAATACATAACCCGGCGACGCGAATCACTCGCAGACGACTATCACAACCCGGCGACGCACTTTCCTGCGAGCGAAGCGAGCCTGCGAGTCCCTGGCGGAAGGCTCGTGGGGCCGAGGGCGATCCGACAAAAAGATGGGATGGGGCGGAGCCCCATCCCATCTTTTTTCGGATCGCCCGAGGCCCCACGAGCCTTTCGCGAGGGACGATGCCAACTCGGTCCGCGACAGTGAATGTTCTATACTATTCTATATCAATGTTTTAAATACATAACCCGGCGACGCGAAGCACTCGCAGACGACTATCACAACCCGGCGACACACGCTCCTACGAGCGAAGCGAGTCTGCGAGTCGCTGTCGGAAGGCTCGTGGGGCCGAAGGCAAGCCGAAAAAAGATGGGATGGGGCCACGAAGTGGCCCCATCCCATCTTTTTTCGGATTGCTCTCGGCCTCACGAGCCTTACGACAGCGACGATGCCAACTGGGTCGGACCCGGCGACACCTAGCCAGCGTAGCTGGCTAGTTATCACTTTATCCTTCACGTGTGCTCAGCACCAGCAACTAAGAGCGTAAAATTTGAAAATTATTTTAGATTTCGCGCGTACAGTATGCTATTATCGCATGGGTCCCGTGCGGATATTCAGGAGGGGGAGGCGGTTTGCGCATCAGAACGCCTATTGCAGTCGACGCGTTGCGTACGCGTCGCGTGCGGGTGTGTCACTGAGAGCCAATAAGAGTGCGAGGGGGGCGGGGCGCCGCTCCCAGTGAAAGTTAATTGTTGAGGAATGAGCTTTTTGAACCGTCGTGCCTTGCATGATTATCATCTTTATTAATTAGCAGTTATCGTTCAGGTGAGATCGCGTACACAATTAACAAGGAGATCTTCGGAGTACCTGATGTGAGAGGAGCGAGGACTTACGAACAGAGCTGTAATAATGCACTCGATGGAGAGGGTGAGACTGAATGATGAAGCGTATTTCTCCAAACACCTTTTGAATATTTCGTCTTTGCAGACAAATCGGTGTTCGCTCGCTACAGTAAAGCTGGCTATCGGACGATGGTCGCTGAGGATTGGGCGAGGGTATGTGGAATTCCTTGTCGAAGAGGCAGATGAAGAGTTTTTCAGGGAGTGTTCAACTACCCGAAATGCATCGGATACAACCATAAACCCGTCGATCACTACATGAGACCGTTCCATCTGAGATTGGAAGAGAAGGTACTTCCATAAAACTTTGAAATGAAAGGGGTGTATCTAGAATGTATTCTTTAGGTTTCTCCTCTTCTTCTCAAGGATGCAATGGGCATTCATGGTTGCAGAGAACCCCACATGGATCTTATGGAGTACATGAGTAAATTCATCGGAGCTTATCCTGGTACGACGAAATTGTGACCGATTGGGCCATTCAATTCATTTACAGACGATCCTAAATTCGGTTTCATTTGGATGTCCGTTCTGTCTCACGATGATCCCAATCTAATCTTCCATGCTGACGATTACGTACAAAAATTCTATGAGAAGAACGCGGAGGAAGTAAGTGTTCCTAATGAATCTCAAGTGTACGTTGACCATCGAACTGACTCGAGAGTGGTGATACTTCACACACTCCATAATAGCAAGTAGTATCTACACTAAACTCGACTCATAAGTGTCCAAATGATTCAAGGACGAACTTGATTTCATGTAGTGAATTCAAGTGTTTACAGTCTATTCAGATTGTTTGAGAAACGAAATGATCAATAATAAACAATTCTCAGTTCGACAACTCGTTCGTTTTCTTCATGGGCGATCACGGATTGAGATTCGGAAGGGTACGGTATCTGAGAGAGTACTGTAGATTGATCTTTGATCTCTCCAGCAACGAAACTCCGCTGCTGGTCGAAGAGAAGTGAACAATCCTATGCTACACTTAATCGTTCCGAAGAATATCAGGAAGGATTTCCAGCCGGTGAGGAATAAATTGGAATATTCCTACCCTGAAAAGTGCATTGATTCCATTCATTCAGAGATTGGACGCAAACTCTCACGAACTGGTAACCATGTTCGATCTGCATGCAACTTTCGTCGATATTGTCGATGTGAGTATCATATTATCTCCCAGCAATGCTTTCCCATCAGCTCCTAATTCATTTTCGTTCAGTACCAACCGAAGGTCAACTTCACGGGTCACAACTTCACTCACATTCCCGCCTCCACTGAAGGTCTTTCCTCCCTCTGCCCCTCCCCTCATCATCCTTCTCCTTCTCAGGATCATCTCTCCTTCGTTCTCTCAATCCATCTCTTCCTCGTAACTGTCGCACTCTTCCCATTCCCTTCGATTATTGTCCATGTGAATTCGCGACGAAACCAGTCAAGTGAGTGGCCATTTCTTCGTCTTTCACTCGGTTCGATGAATCGGTCATCGAGAATATTGAGTGCACATCGACAATTTATTCTCCGACAAATGTTATTCTAATTAGATAGTTGAAAAAAGTGAATAATATTTTTTATTTGTTTCAGGGAATCATTCACTGCATGGAAGATGGCGAATTACGTAGTGGAATTGATGAACAAAGAATTGCATTCCTTCAATCTCACTGAGTGTTCAACTCTCGCCATCGATAAGAAACCTGATGTCGTCGAATTTTCTCCCATTGACGAGACGAATCTGTACAAGATCGAATTCTACGCAAAGCCAGGAAAGGGACGATTTGAGGTGAGAGAAATCTTCTCAGTACAATAGACTTTTTCTTCCTTTAGGCATTGGTTCGTGCCCATGACCCTTCGAATGTCACTTCTTACACGCTCGCTTCGCCCTATTTCAATCGATTGAATGCTTACGGACATGTGAGCGCCCACTATGTCATCTTCTTCAATACTCTTCAAATTTCCATTGAAATTATCATGATTTCAGGACGGTGACTGTATCACTCGTGCCCCTCAGAAGCCATTCTGTTATTGCAAGAGCAATCTGCTAAGAAAGGCAGGCCATGAAGCGAAGAAGGGATAAATTCTCATTCTCTTCATCTGTTGATATCTCATTCATTTCGTGTATTCACAATCCCATTGCATCTTAATCCCTCTTCTCTCTTCTCTTCAACCGGGTTCTACTCTTCTCTCCACAAAACTCTGAGCTTTCCTATTCGATTCCGACAGCATTTCTTGTCATTTAGGAGATATTCTTCTATCACGTGTATCACGAGAAAATGTAGCAATATTTGCCCCCTCCGGAACAACTTGCAAAAAGTTCAACCGATTTCGACCATACTATTATGTGAGAACCCATTAGGGACCAGTATTCGAAAAATATAGGGCATTTGTCCCAAAACCGGCTTTTAGGGATTCTCCGGTTCTAGGTCCGGGTATATCATATCTCAGCTCTCCGATGAGCTAGAGACCTCCGGTTTGGCTCAAAAAACGCGGAAAAATATTTCCAAAAACTTTTATGTTTTGACCGAAGACGAAGGACAAAGACCAACAATGGCAACAAATAAAATACGATTTTTTTGAGTTTGAAAAAATTCTGGCTCTATCTAGAGTGTAACTTGCAGGGAATTTTATTGCAGAATATGAAAGAGTAAATTCACTAGTACAATATAAAAATTTAAAAACAGGAACTTTAGGGTGTACACGACCATCTTTTTTGAGCTTGAAAGTTGTGAATCGCATGGATGTCCGACCATTTCTGGCTCTATTTTATTATTGATGTCAATTCCTAGGGTAATATCACTGGAAAAAACATAAAACTGACTAATTACAAAAATTAAACACCATTGGAATCTAATCCGCCACCATCATTGTTTCGGACCATGACCCTGGGGATCATGCCTCAAAAGTGGCTCATGACTATGAACCCGGGGGTCATGGTCCAAAATAGGCATGAAAAGTCATGTTTGAGAAACATACGCGGCCCCCAAAAATTTTTTACCCTCGTAAATATCGTTATTCGATTGTCGAAAATAAATTTATTGAAGTAAATGTCCAATTTTTCTTTTAAAAATAAGTTCTCGATTTCGCAGCATCAGGATACGGTATTTCCGGGAGTAAAACTTTTCTTGGGGACTATGCAACACATCGGCGAATAGCAATCGAAGATTCTCGATCATGATTTTCATGTCTATTTTGAACCATGACCCCGGGGTTCATGGTCATAGTCCACTTCTGATGCATGAACCCCGGGTCATGGTCCGAAAAAATGATGGTGGCGGATTTGAATCCAATGGTGATAAAAATTCATAATTAATCAGTTTTATGTTTTTTCCAGTGATATTACCCTAGGAATAGACATCAATAATAAAATGGAGCCAGAAATGGTCGGACATCCATGCGATTCACAACTTTCAAGCTCAAAAAAGATGGTCGTGTACACCCTAAAGTTCCTGTTTTTAAATTTTTATATTGTACTAGTGAACTTACTCTTTCATATTCTGCAATAAAATTCCCTGCAAGTTACACTCTAGATAGAGCCAGAATTTTTTCAAACTCAAAAAAATCGTATTTTATTTGTTGCCATTGTTGGTCTTTGTCCTTCGTCTTCGGTCAAAACATAAAAGTTTTTGGAAATATTTTTCCGCGTTTTTTGAGCCAAACCGGAGGTCTCTAGCTCATCGGAGAGCTGAGATATGATATACCCGGACCTAGAACCGGAGAATCCCTAAAAGCCGGTTTTGGGACAAATGCCCTATATTTTTCGAATACTGGTCCCTAGTGGGTTCTCACATAATAGTATGGTCGAAATCGGTTGAACTTTTTGCAAGTTGTTCCTGGGCAGCTCCGCTTTCTCGTGATTCGCGTGCTATACTCTAATAAAGGCTTTCCTCTTACTCTATCGCATCAAATCGTGATTGCGAACCAACGTAAATATTCAGGGAAGAAATTCATAGAGTAGAAACTTTGTGAGTGGTCATCCAGTGAAGTTGAAGACGAAGAATGGAAGGACAACGGTCTTGAAGAATTATTTATGCTTTCCCCTTCAACAAAAATCGATCAAACGTAGTATGACTAAAATGTTGAAGAATCGTCGGTTTTGTTCTCTGATCTATTGTGTTGATCACCATAAAGGAATACAGCACTCCGATCATTGCTCATCTAATCATATTTAGATCGGACTCCATTGTCTGTTCTCAACCTCCCACTGGCCGTTCCGTCTGTCTCTCACTTCCGATGAATCGATATCCTTTCCCTCTGGCACCTCTCCGTCCTCCTGTCCATCATATCACATAATAAATATGGACGCCCGACTCGTTTACAGCTGACTCCTTGATTCCGAAGAGAAGGATAAGTCATTCGGGTCCTCTCCCTCTCTCACGAGAATGACTCCCCTCAACGCCCTCTTCCCTCCAGAACTTCTCTTCGCTTACCTCAACGCCTCTTCACCGAATTCGTTGGATGGAGAAATCGGTGTTCAATTCGAATGTCCGGTTGATCGAAAAAGGCTCAGTGATGAGTCAATAAGCGACAAGAAGCCTAAGACTGCTAAGAAAGAAGTGAGTTATTTAGATAGAGTTGCTGAATAGTAAGATTATGTTTCAGGTAACGCGCCCTCACGAGCGATATGGTGACTACGATCCTAATAGATATCATCCCGAAATGACACTCGGAAAGTTCATCGAAGGTTAGCTTACGTATTTGAATATAGTGTTGAACGATATAATTTACAGGTGAGAAGAAAGCGTACTGGTATTTCATTCTCAAACTTCTCACTGATCCAACGAAGAAAAATATGATTTCGTGGATTGGAAGAGGATACGAATTTGCGTTAGTTTGAGATCTATTGAAGAAAGGAGTGAATCTTTCCTTTCAGTTGTGTGAATCAGATTGGTCTCATTGAGCTATGGAGAATAGAACAGGAAAAGGAGAAAAAAGTAAGTTCGATTCAATCTAGGCATCCAAGCCTCCCTTTTTCTCAGTGTCAGTGGGACAGCCTTCGTCGAAACTTCCGCAGTTGCTACAAGAGAAGAATCATGATTCCCGTCAATGCACGGAGGCACATTTTCGCTTTTATCATTGAGGTTTGTTGCAACACTTGCAAGTTCTAAATTATTCATTATTTTTCTCCGCATTACTTAAAATAAACAAGATAATTTCAGCCTTCATCACACATTGGATGGACGAAACAACAGCTAGCAGATTATATCAAAGAGAATTCATTGGTGAGATAATCATTCACTTATCAATCTAATCACTTCAATTCCAGCCTATTTGCACTTGCTCCTCATCTCAATCTCCATTCTCTTCTCCTCATTATAAATACGAACACGATCACAAACCTCTTTCCACTCCTTCTTCTGCTCGTTCTAATATCAGACAAAACCTCACTCCCATTCAATTTCCATCAATGGATTCAACACCTTCTCCTGTTAGTTCTCCAGTATCACCTCCTCTTCTTTCGTTTTCGATCGCAAGAATTCTTGGATTGTGATAGTTGTTGCTGTTTTGTTATTCGTTTCCATAGTGACATATTTGAATACATACAGAGTATTACACAATATACAATTCATGTTAATAAAGGATTCATGCCATTTATTACTGTATTGATTTACAATCAATCTCCGCCACTGGCACTACAGACTCCACTCAATCTTCCTCTCAATTCCTTTACCTCAATGGCAATCAGACTACCGAGACCCCGCCCTTTCTGATATCTTCTTCCATTATTCCCCACACAACTGAACCATCATTTTCTTGTGACTCCGCCCACTTCCGCAAGACCTTTAGGATCCAATTTTATCATGGTGAATGTATGAAATGAGCCGATCCGATATGATATTTAAAGCTCTTTATTCAGTGGAATAAGGAACAATCAATTGTGTGGCCGTTGTGCTGTTTCAATCACCACAATTCATTACTGTGATTAGCGAGAAGGGGGAGAAACTAGAAATGAAGCGGACACGAGAAAGGAAACATTCACAAAATATTGCAAATACGATCAACGTGTGTACATGTGAGGAAGGGGGTAAAAATGAGAGAGAAAGGGACGAGTAAAGGGATGAATAATAGACACAACCAAGACGAATGTGAAGCACAACCTACTAATCAATGACGAATAAATATTGTTTCGAATGCGTACTTTGATCTACCAACTATGTGTACAATAGATGAGACTCATCAGACTAAATGAACACTCGAAACAAAGGGATGAATAATGAGATGGAGTAATCTAAATTCTATCGATCGAGTACATGAACAAAGTGAGAAAAGAGGGGAGAAACTCGTGATTTGTGTAGAAGAAAATAAGAGAATAGGAGATGGATAGAGGTAATTTGAGTATTGCTGAATCAACGACACTAATATGAGACAGGGAGAAGATACGGTAGCTCGAGATTATTGATCGAACCGATTTGGAGCGAGGAATACGGTAATGCTGGTGTGGTGTAGTTTCCGTTTTGACTGGGTGTACTATGCTCTATGGATGAAGAAGAAGGGGAGGGGATGGATTGGGTAGACTGGGGGACTGAACCGGTATGGAGACTAGTAGATAATGAGAAAGAGTCTTGCACCTAAATGGTATCGGGATAATGGAGGGAAATGACTGGGTTGGATGAGATAGAAAGAGAGAAAACTCAATGAAGACGAATAAAACATCGAGATAATGGACTATGTACATGAGAAATCAGAGCGTGAAAACAATGCAGGTAGGACAACTTTGGGGGCTAACGTACAATCAATTGATACAATGTGCGTAAACTTTGTGTGGGATAAAAGGAAAGGGGGATGGCTCTCAGAGCCTCTCACGGTGGATAATGCAAAGGGGAATTCATTCACAATCAATGCCTATTCCATTCATCCATTCATGGATTCATGAGATGGCGAGATGTTGTCTTAGGGGAAGCAGTGGGAGTCGATCTACGAGCTAATTCAACGAGTGCACCAAAGGGAGGACGACGATTAGAGGGAGAACCAGTGAGTGGAGCGAGATCATCTGCTGAATGAGAACCACCCGTTCCATGACCAGAGGAAGATGAAGAGACGGAGGCAGAACACTCCGAATTACTGAAATGGATCGAGATGAGGAATGGGAACTCATTCGATTTTCCCACAGGCAACAACAACTCTGAATGTGGAGGGGGTAGAAAGTAAGAATGATAAGGATGAAATACTCTGCAATAAAAATGATGGGCCAAAAATCTAAGATGTGCCGAGGAATGATATTTCCCATTGTGAACTCACTTAGTTCCAAGTAGACTCTCCGTTTGGACTCCTCCCATCTTCATTCCCTCCCAATCATCAGCAATCAATGGTAATTGTGGTTGACTGCCCATTCTTCTCGATGCTCCAGTAAGAAGAACTCCCGATGAATTGACCTTCGAGAGACCGCCACTCGACTTCTGAATCACCTATCACACGATTACTGTATGTACGGGATCGATGGTTACCGTACTTTAAAAGGTAAATCAGTTCATAATCGGGAAACTACCGTACCTTGTGCGTCGCCTTTCTCTTCCTGTAGAGGAAGAGAATGAGAGCGAGCAGCATGAGCATAAGCACCGTACCTGGAGAGTACGGTACTGTTAGGTTACTGTAAGTTCAATACGGCTGAATCCGATTATGTCAACGTGAATGTATAATCTATCGTACCTCCAAGTGAGAGAGCGATAACTGTCATTGGGGATGGATTGGAAGTGGAAGGAAGGACAATCGAGCCGTTTCCTTCTCCGAATGATGCCCAACCTCCATCTACAATGTATTCAATGTTTTCGAACGGATTCACAATCCATCATTCTGTCTTGTATCTCTGCAATACTAGGGATGAGAGTAAGGTAATGGTATCGAGAGGCATCCTCTCCTCCTCCTTTTCATCTAGGGAATTCGCTGATCTCTATCCTATTCCTTACCTTTACATAGTGGGCAACATGCATCGGGCGAGACCGAGACGGAATCGGCGCACGCAGGACACACCAGCTCACGACACACCTGAATACATCATGTTTCACTCCCTCAATCCCTATCTCTCCTCTCACCGTCTGTCCTCCCGCGACACAACTGCAATTCCTGCACACTCCATCTCTCCATTCCTCGTGCACAGAGTAGACGGCATTCCCGTACGTGCACACTGCCTCAGAGGACAGAACGTCTGCACATATCACAATATTAGCAGTTGAAATAGCATTCCGAGGGGATCATAAGTTGTAACTAGTCGAGATCAGTAATCGAAAACAATTCAACTCAAACTAGTTTAAATTCGACCGAAAAACAATTGTTTTCGAGACTTTAATCACAACTGAAAGTGAGAATTAAACTAACCAGAGCATACGGGACAACATCTTCCCTTGAGTACAAGTGGAACTCCTCTACAGGTTGCGAGGTCGTCGCATTGCTGCTTGAAGCAGGCTTCCTTGCCTGAAGAGAGTATTCATTAGTACTCTTCATCGACACTCAAACAGAGAAGTTCCCAATTTCACTCACCATCTCTGCACACACAACTGGTGCAATCATCATTTCTCCATTCGTCTCCACTCGCATGAGCCACGCCCGTCGAGTCAGTGCACACTTCTGATGAATCGACCGATGGAACGTCCGATTTGGGGCATCTACAATCCACTGATTCCAATCCCATCCTCCTAGTTCACTCCCCAATCATAGCCGCGTTTATTTAGGATTTCATAGCAGATTTTCTAGTTTTTTTCTATCAGCCACCATAATTTCAATTTAATACTCACTCAGGACAGCACTGATTTCCGATGAGCAGTGGTTGATCACAGGGGACAGGCGGACACTCTGCCACTCTACACAGAACATGACCAACTCTGCACGTACACGATACACAAGGGGCCAATTGCCATGTCTCCCCGTCTGTGAAGAGACGACCAGTACCTGGTGATTGACACACCTGAACATACATTGATGATGAACCAGAATAATTCAGTTATCGATAACTGATCAATAACTACTCAAACGGTATAGATGATACTGATTAAACCACTACTTGAGAATGTCGATACTCCTACCGTATGCTCGTGCTTCGATGCGAGATTCTTTCCAGTCGTAAGTGCAGTGGAAGATTCCATTGGAGTGGTGAGAACGGAGGAGGAACACGAGGGACAACACGCACCTGAAGGGAATCACTCTTCATAAATCTTCAACTGGTCATTCAAATTCTATCAAGCACCCAATTTAAAAAAAACTCACCATCCTCATGCTTCCATGCCTTCTCTGGACAATCGGCCGGTCGCTCGGGGCAAGAGATCAACGAGCAGAATTCCTACAGGAATTCTCATTATTTTTATAACATAATCATGATCATTATCATTTATAAAGCTCTTCATTCTTACCTGTTGCTGTTCACAGAAGCAATGTCTGCATCCGTCACTCCACCATTCTCCTCCATCTCTCTCAATCAACTTCCCCGAAGGAGACACTGACACACACTTGTCCTGAATCAACAACTCTCCTATCATTCAATCTTGCTTCACTAACCTTTCCAGACAACCTGTTCAGTTTATCCGCAATCGACAATCTCGCATCAATTCTCGCCATAGCTGCAATTCATCCATTCAATCTCATCCTCCCATATCTTTGCTCTCTTCTCTCACCTCTACACTTGCAGACGGGACATCCGACGGAATTGGTCTCGAATCCATAGAGACAATGTTTGATACACTGATGGAGAGGCGGACACTTTGCACACCGACACACTGCACAACCGGCAGAGTTACGGAGATATCCGTGAGCACATTGTCTACAAGGGGAACAGGCATCACAATGGGAAACAAAGACGAAAAAGTATGTCGAAAATTACATAAAATTCGCAAACATACCAGGGTTTCAAAGAATAGTGTGGCTTTCGAACGATTTTTCGCCTACTTTTGTCATGTATGATGGGAATAAGAACTAACTTCTCGCAATTGGTCTCATCGAGACTCTTGCACTTCTCTCCTCCTCCCTCTCCATCCTCTGTGATCACAGGAGGAAGACACTCACACACGAAACAACCACGATCGTCCCGTGAGAGACCGTGCAAACATCTGATTATCGTATATTATTGATCCATTCAAGTAAAAAATATATTCTTATCAACTACTCATTTCGAAAACATATAGAAAAATGCAACTTTGGAATGGAAGTAGAGTGTTTAAAATGGTCACCTGAGTGGGCAATGCTCCAGTGAGGGACACGTCGAAGGCAGCGTCAGAATTGTCGGTTCTGTAGTACAACGCCTTTCTCCACAACACCCTCTCTCTACTCACCATCACAAACTGGGCAGCACTGTCCCTCGACCTTCCTTGGATTGTCACAATCGGCCCTGCACATGTGCTTCTCACACACACTCTCACCATGAGACGAACACGTGCAACTGCAATGAGGGAGGGGATGGAACGATTACTTCTCTCACTACCTTATGCCATTCGTCATATACAGTCCGAATCGACTACATCGACGGACCTCCGTTTCTATGCATACCCATTATGTCGATTCTCTCATGACATGACAGTAACGGAATAAATATTGAATTGAAATAGTAACTTACGTGGTGCAATCATCTCTCTGCCATGTTTCATTCATTCTCTTCTTCTCCAATCTCTCCGTCTGACATCCATAGCAGACGGGACAGCATTCACCCTCCGGAAGAACGATCCACGAACATTGAGCTGAACGGAAAGATATTGTACGACTACAATTTCGTTCCCTGATATTCACTGTGTACTCATTTCGTTAATCAAATTCTATCTTGAGTAGGTGAGGAAGGGTGAATAACTCACGAGGAGGCTTGGGACAGACGGCCTTGCTGCATGCAGCCACGCCGCGCTTGCACCTCAAGGGAATGAAATTTGGACTGTCTCTCCATCCTCCCACTTGTAATTATCTCTATCAATGTCTACCTGCAAGTATCGCATGCATTCTCGTGCCATTCCTCTCCATCCTTGTACTTAACTCCCGCACGAAGACAACTCTTAATCTGCAAGGATTAGTCAATGACTAGATAAAGAAGATGAAGGTTCGATCGGTCCGAATCTTCAATGGGAAATCTCTCACCAGCGTCGTCGTCTCCTCCACACACGTCCACTCGTCGCAGCATCTGAAGAGGTCATCGTTAACCTATCTTTTCAATCGATACCGCGTCCAATCCTACCGTACCCCTATATACCTATCATTCGATACCGTTTCTAATATTGTCGTACCCCTCTACCCATATCAATCGATACCGTACCCGTCTATCCCTATCCTACCGTACCTTCCGGAAGTTCCACTTCCTCTCTTGGTCACTTTCACTGCTTTTCCCTCTGGACATGTGGCCGGTTTGCAGATCGACGCACGACAACGACAACTGAAGATGAAAATTGTTTTTTTAATTCATTAATCTCATCATAATAATAGTTTTCTTGTCTCCTCTAATTGTGTAGTTTCGACCTGTATGAAGACCAATATGAAGTGATGATGTGTAAAACAATGGTACCCCGGTTGAATGGGACAGCATGCTCCTTCCACTCGATGGGAAGGCGGTCGATAGGAATCAGATGGACATTCCTCTTCTCCTTCGTTCTCGTGAAGAACCGACGGAGGACAGTGAGAGGTCAGACAATGGGCTTCTGAAAACAATGATGATTCCTTCGTGGATCGTCTTTCAACACATATTCCTCATATTTTGATGAAAACAGATGAAATTATGAAGAAAAAGTGGAAATACAAACCTTTCTTTCTGCATTCATACTTATCACAACATCTTCCGGGTACTCCATCTCCCTCTCTCACGAGAACTCTTTCTAGACCAGAATCGCACGAGGGTACAGAACACCACTGCAATGAATCAACGTCTATTTTATTCCGAGATAAATACCGAAAAGAACTATTTCAGGAATCTTAAGCTGGAAAACTAACCTCTTCATTGCACACGCATTCTCCTCTCCTTCCACAGCAATCGTTCTTCTTCTCCGGTGGCGAATCACCAATCTGCAATATTTACTATTGAATGGAACTATGGTCCACGATTTTTGTGGTATTGATATTCATTAGTTCATCAACAAAACGATGAATTTCGACGCTAATCTATCATACCTCGTATCATCGGAACATCGTGGATGGAATGGCACCGGACACTCAACGTCTGCACATCCATCCATTGAAACTGAAGTGAGAATGGGATTAGAAATAGAAAGAGGCTGAAATGAGAGGAGGAGTACGGTAGGACTGGTTGTGAACGTAAGCGGTGAAGAAACGATAATAGGCATGGATAAGAATTCTTTCAACCCTTCCCTCTATGCCATCCATCCTCGCCCTTCCTACTGGCAACTCTCAACTCTCATTATCCCTACCAGATTGAAGCCCTTAGATGAGGGAGGAGAAGAGAGGATAATGAGAGGATTTACAGCCAGTGTGAAGCCAGACGGATATTTTATCCGGAGATGGATATTAGAAGCCCCCCCCCCTTTCCTCGAAGTGGTACTGCCATCCGCACACTTGCAAACTCTCCAAACATGTCAAGTAGTAATAAGTATGCAGTATCGCTGATTCAATCTTGTCACATATCTCGCCCTCAGGGGATGAAAGTGACCATGTCAAGAATAATCAGGGTGGTCCATACCAGACTTCCTCCAAATCAAGACTGCTATCTACAGATTCCTACATTTCTCTCAAAAACCACAAAAAATCAATAAATTCAAAACATACGGTAAAAAAGCACGCGATACGACGATCAGAATAGAAAGAACCCCCTGAGGGAGGATGGCATTTCATGGTAGAAATATTGTTCACGAGAAACATTCTCTCCATCCGCCATCCCTTTTGTCACCTTCTCTCTCCTTCTCTCTTCTCATCCCTCTTCCACCCACTCGAAAGGGAAGCTTCTCTCCTTCTCATTCTTCGTCTTTCTCATGAAAACATTGCACAACAGAGATAAAAACCATCGAAATGAACGACGAAGAAACAAGGAAATTGAAGGATAGAAATGATTTCACTGCCTCTCAATAGGATACAGTAACCACGAGAGACCTCTAAAGTTATGGGAGTATCGTCGTTTCCCGTTTAGCACCCTTTCAAGTACCACTTCTCTTCTCCTAATCGGAAATCACTCCGGGAGGTCTCTTCCACTGTGTTCGAATCAGCCAATTAGTAGAGAGGATCTCTTACAAGATAGAAGGCACATTTGAGAGGGTATTCATTTAGAGAGTACTGACAATGAAGAGAGTGAGATACAACGAGAGTGGGGGGGGGATAAATTGGACATCGAGGGTGGTCGTTAACTGGTCATTCCAGTTAAGTTAAGATGAAGGGGAGGGGGCATGACAGAATGGGATTATGGCTGTATAAAGAATAAGAAACAACTTGAGGGGGATGGAGGTATCCGACTAGTTCCCTTTGAATGGAAGGGGAAATCACTTCGACAATCATTCGTCATTTTTGTCTGACGTTTCGATAAAAGGGGAAAGGTCGGAAGAAGGGGTAGAAAGCATGTGGCTAATTAGAGAAGAAGAAAGAGAGCTTTCGAGAACCGAATGAAGCGTGATGAAGATCCCACTAGAGAAGATATTTAGAATGACAGATTGGATAGAGTTGACCAGAGCTTTCGGTTGAGCAGAACTGGAGTACTTGCGATGATTAATTATCACCTCGTCTCGCCCTCCAGAATGACTAATTACTTTGCATAGTTCAGATATATGAATGGGAGGAATGCAGAAATGAGTGATCAGTGAGAGAGAGACAAGGGGACGATTGCTCATACTACTGAAGTAGCTGAGAGTGATTGAGAAGAAGTGAGAAGAGGAGGAATTGAAACAACTGGAGACTGAGGGAATGTTCAGAATGTTGTGACCGAGTGAGAGAGAAGTCAGTTGATGCAGAGATAGGAAGGAATCAGCTGATTTCCCAATATCAATTCCTTCATCTTTCCAATATCCGAGTCACTATCAATTCTTCTCCTATCACATCTATCCAATCTTGATCTGGAACTGTGAATCATTTCACTGTCGAAATATCGAGTCGGAAACTGATCTATTTCATTTCACAACTTGCAGAAGAAATTAATAGATCAAACGTGAAAAATCGGGGAACAAACTCGCGTGATTTATTTGTGAATTGTCTCGTCCGATGAGTGTCAAGTTTCCACCATTCAATCCGATCCCTTTCCATGTTCGAAAACCACCGTCGAGAGTTCCGACCAATCAACACGTCAATCCAATAAAATAGAATGAGTGTGAAGAGGAAGAGAGAGAAGACTCGTCAGTTTTTTCACACATTCCTCCCATTCCTTCAGACTATTCTTTCTCTCTGTTTCTCAATAATCTGCAAGACATCTCTGCAGTCGTTTTGTCTATTGTGACTCAGTGAGAGAGAGACGAGAGAGTGTGCGATCAGAGGAGAGGACAGAGATAGAGACGGACAGTGAAATACCCCCTCGAGAAGAGTGAAATCGGAGAAGGAAACATGCTATCGACGAAGAAAAAACTGCAGTAACAAAGGAGGTAAAGAACGGAGAGGAAAGAAGAAGAGGAAAGCTCAGAAGATTCCATCACTTGAGGGGGAAGAGGGAAGGAAAGGAGGAGGGAGTATAGAGTAAGTCACGAGTAGATCAGTCAAAGGGGGAATGGGGAGAGGGCAGGGGAATAGGCAACAGACTGGCTAATCAGTCCGATACAGATCCTACGTGGTAATTAATGGAGAGAGGATACGATTGATGACTGAGAGAGAGGATCCGGGAGGGGGCGGGACTAGAGGAGGAATGGTAAGTGGAAGAGATGGATGATAGAAGAAGGAAACAATGGAATGAAGAGGTCGAGAGAGTGGGAGGATCAAGAAGAGAGAGAAGGAGAAAGTGGAGAAGCTTAGTCATTTCTTCGTTCACCTTTTTAGAGTAGGACATCTTGACTCTCTGATCAACTTTCCCTTTGAACTCTATCATATGACATGATATTTGAGATGAGATAAGAATAAAAACATAATATACTCTTAGGAGCAGAAGAAAGAAATGATGAACATTTTCCGTTAAAATATTTTCTATATCTGGCGACGATAGGTTAACCGAACCTATCAAATCTACTAGGGATCAAGTAAGGGAAATTTAGAAATAACGCTCAAATCAGATCAAGAACAAGCTGCATTGAAGAGAGAAGTCTCCATTTCGTCTAGTCTGATCTATTCTCTCTTTTCTTCTATCCTATCTCTGTTCCTTCTCTACAAAAAGCCTCGAGCATCAAAGAGAGGGACAAAAAGAGGATCCGGTCATTCTACGCCTTCTCTTTTTGCACTCTTCTTCTCTATCTTCTCAATACGTGCTCCTCTTCTTCTTTTTTCATCTCTTCAATCACAGAACCGACTTCATTCCCAATCTCAAATCGCTTCCAGAGGAGGAAACGAAGGGGGGAGAAAGGGTGATTCAAAGTTCATTCCTTCGTCCGTCAGCTGATATTCTCGAGAATGAATGAGAAATGAGAAGAGGAGATTCAATGTGAAACCGAAGAAAAAAAAGAAGAAGAAGAGGATCAAGTGGACTAAAAACAACGGGGGACGAAGATTGAAAAGGTCAGAGTAGAAAGTGGACAAGTAAATTGAAGACCGAGAGTGAAGACTAAGAATAAATAAATTGAAGAGCCGACACTTGCAAATCATTGAATGTAAACATTCGAGCAGCTTAGGAGGCGTGAGATTGAACTGCATCTAAACCAGACCAATCGCTAGACAATGTCTTTCTCCCGTTCTCTTTATGATTCTCGGGAACAGTTCCTAGTTTCCATTCGAACATCCTCCATTCTTCTCTCGCCTCTCTTCATTTCCCCTTATCTCTCGTCCTTTCTCTCACTCTTATCTCTGTACTCATTCATCATTTCGAGATGGACACGCATCTCAAGGTGAGATGAGGAGGAGGAAATGAGGAGGTTGGAGGAAGGATAGAGAGGGAGGGATAGGGAAACAGAAGGGACACCTTCGTATATCGTATACTGCCAAATTCAAGAACGGTGCTCAAAGAAACTTGCAAAGTCACGCAAAATTGCACAGTCTTTTGCTCCTTTTATCTCATCCCACAGTCTGTTGCGCAATCCCCCTTTTCATTGGATAGTGAAATTCCTTCTAGTCGTAACTATTCACAAGCAGATGACTCGCCCAGACACAAAGACTGAATAGACGAGTAAATGGATCGTTTACGGAAGGAAGGAAGGAACTGAATGACCGAACCAATTCAGGAAACGGTCTAGTGAAAGGAAGGAGCGATTCCGAGTATTTATGACCATGACCAATACTAATTTATTAGCATGAACCATCCTGGATAAAACCACCCATACTGGTTCCTTCCTTAACCCTCCCGGTTCTTTCTCATCAATCCTCTGGGGTCTCATACTCATCTCTCTTTTATTACTCTATCAACCCCACTGATCCTCTTCCCTACTCTAATTAGTCCTCGTGTCTCCCATTCCGAGCATCTTCTTCATTCAAAACAACAGCTGAGTACGAGTCATACTCAGTCAAGCAGACCATTTCAACTCATCACATTTTTCCAGTTGTTGAATTGTCTAATCAAACAGATTATCGATAACATCAATCTCAGTTTACTCTATTACTTTGCCGTCCAGAGTGCAAGTGATGAAAGTGAGACGAACCAGATTACACACTCCTTCCCACCCACACATACCGTACCCCTACCGTACTCCATTCAATCTCGAACTGACCTTGTTGTATACACTTGGGAGTGGTAGTGTCGTTCCGTGCAGCACATATGAGAGGAGGGGCACACGCTGCAGATGGACCACACACGACGCCCAATTTGTAGTGAAGACACACCTGAGAAATATTAATGAGTTCACAAATTCTTCGTTCTCCAATTCGTTTCTTTCAAATGCTTCTGTAGCTTTTTTCAAATCCTTCTTGCATCCACTGATTTCCATCAACCCATCCTCCTTCTCCCTCCTTCATTTTCTCCATACTTCTTCTCACTTCTCAATTCTCTCGTTCACCCTATCACATTAACGTCATTCTTCTCTTTCTCCTTCGAGATTTACGCGCGAACGCTTCTGGCCAAACAAATCCCATTGCCTGTGCACTAACTTTCCATTACTCGTTAGTCTGTCTCTCTTCGATTCACACACTCTCTCGTCTTCCTTTTTCGTCTGATATCTCTGAATCAAGGTGTTCTCTCGATGAGTAATGTCATTTTATCGAGACTGGTTCTTATCCCCTTTCTCTTCCCTTGTCTCGTCCATTTCATCATCACTACTCAATCTCCTCTTCCTTCTTTCCCTTCCTCAGTCTGATTCACTCTTTTACGTGCAGTCGATGCGCAACTTACGGCAAACATCCAAAGAGGAAGGGAGAGATCATTCGAGACCGAGAGAGAACAGAGAAGACAGAGAGGATGAGAGAGTGTGCGGAATGAAGAGAGTCTCAGTTCACGAAGAGCAAAAGCCATAGACAATTGAAGGGAGGAGAGGGGGGTGAGACCAGAGCCGGCCGGTAGATCAAATTTCATGTTTTCTCACTCGCTTTGCGCACGAAAAGCGAGCACTCAAAGAAGAGAAAAGATGGGGCAGAGACCATTTCTCCTTCTTTTTCTCATTCGAGGATGAAACCTTCGGGAAGATTCTCAGTGAATTCAAGGATAACATTGAGAGAGGAAGTCATCCTACACACTCGATTGAGAATAGTGAAAGACGATGCCAATGAAGGAATCATTCTAACTACCGTATCCCATCCATTCCCTATCTCTAAACTTTTCTCCTGAATGAGAATAAGCCATTGATCACTGTTAAATTGAATGGACCTTCTTCCCTTCTCTTCCTGTCTCTTTCGACGTTCAAACAAAGACGAAGAAGCTTCGCTCTCTCCGACTTTCGGACGCCACGTAAGAGAGATCAAGGGAAATGAAGAGAGTGCAGAGTAAGAGAGAAGGAGATAGTGTGAGAATCGAGGAGAGTGCAGAGAGACAGAGAAAGAGAAAGAGGAACGGTAAGGAGGGCGCAGACGGAAACAGGAGGAGGAGAGAGTATGGGAATATGAGAGAGTGAAGAGAAGAGGTATGGAGAAAGAGAAGAGCGAGTGGATCAGAGGTGTTCTTCCCGGAAACGGATAAGTGACGAAAAACGAATGGAGAGCTACGCAACAATGGGAAAACTCTTTTATTTTCGTAGCTTCTACGTCAAAATTGAGACTCGTCAAGACATTATACTGTACTGCAGCTGATGATCACATGATATCAATTACACGATAACATTCTAATCAATTCCTTCCTGTTGATCCATATTTTCCTTCCATTCTTTCAATGTTTATGACTTCTCATTTCGCGCACCCTCCCTTGTCCCTAACGGGACGCGTCAAAACAAGCGATGAATAGGAAGGCCCCTTTCCCTCTTTCGGTTGTCCCCCCATGGCACAGGTAGAATACCCCCATCAACAAGGAGGCTACTTTGACCCTTTCCTTTCCCCTAGAGGGGGGAGTTACCTTGTCATGACGTCATCTCGACAAAGTAGCATTCGTAAAAAAAGATAATGTATCAGCTGATAATGGCGCCAGACTGAGACTGTCTCGAGTGGTCTGTTGTGTTTCGAGCCGAGGGAGAAGAAAGAACGAAGAAGAAGATGGAGGAAGAAGGGAAGATAAGGAAAGGGGATTGAGATATACAGAGACAATCACGGATTGTTCACGAGACTCATGAGACAAAGGGAAGTGATAGGTTAAGAGAATACAGATAACTGACATCAATCGATATCGATAAGACTACCGTAATCTACCGTACTCACCGGACAGCATCCACACTCATCGATGACCGTATGCTCCTTACAATTGGCTAGTTTATCCTCATCAGGGCAGGAAGAGGGACACACCTACGAATGGGATAGAATTGAGTACGATTATAGCGAATTATTCATATTACTGTCTATATTCTCATTACTCAAGAACTTATCGAAAGAAATCATCGTAGACACAACTACTGCAGACTATGAATAGATCTGACCTCAGGACATCTCTTCTCCTCTTTCATTTCTACTCTCATCAATGCTACCATCATCAGCACCACTACGCATCTCCATCGAAGCACCATTATCGGTCTGCAATCAATACATCATCAGTTCTACCGTATCCCCCACTTCAACCCTCATTACCGTACTCCATCCCATCATTCCAATCATTCAAATATACTCACCTACAATAGAGGTCGCATGGGCCGTCACACTGAGTTAACTCACACCTTCTCTCTCTCTCTCTTTCCTTCTAAGAGGAGGGAGGGAGGGGAGGGAGGGAGGGCGGAGGGAGGGAACTACCTCTCCTCCCGCCTTCTCTGCTTCTCTCGCTTGTCTCTTCACGAGTCGACGCTCTCTCGCTCGTCCGACCAGGCCAACCAGCGATTTTTGCTGCTGGAAACGACCAAAATTAGAGAGTGATCAGCTGACATTTTCGAACCGGTTTCAATCGAGTAAACAACGAAAAATGTTGGAAGAAATGTCGAGAGTGAAAGATGGTTTGGAGATAGTGTAAGTGATGCATGTTAAACGGTTAAGAGATGAGATCGAATGGGGTTCAAAATAGACACAGTTTCGAATGGAGTGATCGGTTATGGTAAGTGAGAGGATAATTGCTTAGATGGACGTCGTCGTGGATGGTATAGACAGTAGAAGGATGACAACGATGGGGGGAACATCACTCACTCATCCACTCCCCCTCCCTCCTCCCTCTTCTGTGTGTTTTAGAGCAAGAAGAAACGCAGAGACGGACGACAGACACAGGGGGATCGGGTAGATCTCTCATTTATCGATCCATTACCGTATCCCCCTTTTGGATACGGAATTGATCAATCAGGGGGGGAATCGTCTGAAACGAGGATGAAATCAATGAGGAGGACGATGCTCTCTCCATCGAAATCCCTTGAACAAACTGCGCTTTGGTCTTATAAAAAGGCGTTTCGGAGTGATTCGATTGGAGAATCAAAACGGAAGATACTTTGTAAACACTACAACTACTTCTTCTACCTGCACAACATCAATGATCTTCCAATAGACTCGCCCCCCCCCCTCCCATTTCCTCCCACTGATTGTCACATAGTTTATCATAACCATTGAGTGAACGAGTGGGAGGTGATAACTCTCCTTTCGGATAAGAATATTCCCTCCCTCCCTCTTCCCCTCTCTGACTCACACTTATTTGTTCTCGTACCACAGCAAAAATTGTGCCGATTAGCAGGTGAAAAGGAGTTCACACGACTAAGAGACAAGATAATACAGTGGAAAGAGTTCATAGGAGTGGGGTGGGGATGGAGCTACCCCCGCCTCCTCCATTCACAGGGAAGATAACAGAACACCATGCTGGAATATGCCGGAACAATGTGATATCACCCTTTCGTAACGGAATTTCGGCGGTCAACACTCGGACGTCAGAAGAGGGATATCGAATATCACTTTAATGAGAAGGATGAAGACCAACTTCTATTCTGTTTGCACACTCTGTACTATTCATGAGAAAGACGAGACCAATTATACTTTTGTGGAAGAAATAGAAAGGAATTGGAAGGTATTATATTCTAACAATCGATTGTTGACTGCCTCGTGAACCTCCCCACTACATTCTCTCATCCTTCTTAATGGTTCCTCCTATATCTTTCTTCTCGAAACTCATAACCTCTTTCGCTCTCGTTATTGGTACTTATCCTCTCGAACAAGAAACGACAAAGGGACTCATGACAAACGAGGTTTACGCCCATCATAACACTGTCTTCTCCTATCTGGTCGATTTGCAGAAACGAAAAGGTCTACGTCACAAAACAACATTTAGAGTGTTTCTCCCATTAGCTACAGTACCCATTACTCTTGTGAGTACATGTAAAAACTTGTTAGCACTCGTGTTCTTTGATTACATCAATAGCACTGATTCTCGTTAAAGAATTGGTCAAACGAACGAAGGACCACACATCAAACCCCTTCTTATTCCTTCCCTATTCTTCATTGAATGGGACCAAAAGTGTCTACCCGAACGGACGGATCGAATGAAGAAGCGACAACGACCATTCATTCATGTGAAATCTAATACTGTCAAAGGGTGCAATGGGGGGAGGTATTCGGTAGTTGAATAGAGAGAAAGAGAGAGAGAGGGAAGAGCATCGAACACTGTCGAAACCACTCTTGAGATGAATGAGATGGAGAGAAGAGACAGTAGGAATGATAATGATGCAGTACTTAGATGGGGAGATTCTCTCAGGATGGAGTAGAGAGAGAGAGAGAGAGGAGGTCTACTCGTTGGATAGGTGGCAAATAGAGATGCCACCTACTTCTCACGAGTGAAATTAGAGCAAGGGGATAGAAAAGATTGAGGAGATTCCCAATGAACTCTCTAGTCAATGATGAGTGGATTGAGAGAGAGAGACAATGGTTTACTCTGTCTGGGAGATTCATTCCAATCAAGGGACTAATACCAGGAAGGGATCGAGTGAGAGGAGGGTCGTAATCAGTGATTTCTTTTCGTCCGGAAACATGGGCGCCCTCTAACCTAGGCGCCATCCAATCAATCACACCTTCCACGAATCTATCCAATCTGATTACCTCCTGTCACTCAATCATGATTAAGCACGTAGGTCAAAGTTCACGTTAGTCTTGCAGGGTACGACCAAGCACGATCAGATACCATGAAAAATGAATAAATTCGGCGATTTGAGTACAAATCACGTGAGGGCGAGAGACTCAAGCTGAGATATTCGACCATTTCTCCCTCAGTCGGAATTGATCAAAGCGCGGAGATTATGAGCTTCGTTCCCTCTCTTTCTCTACACTCTCTCCTCATCCTTCACTCTCTCGACGGCCATGATATGTTGATAAAGTCAGAATAGGGGAGAGCGATCATCAATTGAGATACCCGACCACCCAGTTCGATAAACAATTATTATCGATTGAAGGGGAGATCAAGGAGACAAATAGAGATGATCAAGCTATGCAATCAGATACCAATTATAAACAATCATCCGAATGATCAAAAATCGGAAGGGATTGAGAAACAAAAGCAATGAGATGGAAATATCATTTCACAATATTGATACAGGGCTTTCCCCTTGATGAGAGAAGCTAAAAAAATGCGGATCAGCTCAAAACACGGATAAATACGACGAGAACTTCGTGGCGGCCATTGAGGGAGATAAGGGGAGACCATTTCTCATCATTATCAGAATGCCCCTCACCTCTAATCACATCATTCTCGTAGGGTAAAGTTTTGAATAACTCTGAATTCATGCACCCAAGTGATAAGTTACACATAAATATCTACTGATATCTGCTCAGACGGCTTAATGACGATATGTCGCGTGCCCCTTTATCAGTAGTAATCAGAGGGCGGAAGGAAAGGATAAGGAGAAGGAATGAAGCAAACAACTGTGATGAGAGAGAGAGAGAGAATAGACAGGATGACCGAGACTGGACATCATTTCATCGACAGAAGAATGTGATGATGAAGACTATCAGGATTCCAAGAGATATGAAGAGGAGAGGGAGGGGTCAAAGAGTAAAATGACCATTCCAATGGAGAAGACTCTCAAACGGCTACATTGTCTACATTCCATCAATGTGAATCATAAGCACATAACTTCCACTTGAACTACCCCTCATTTGTACCTGTTAACGTAGATCAAAGGTAATCGAGTTAGCAAGTATTCACGCAAGCAGAAAATTGTCAATCATGGGAAACCTATAGTAGCATGGGATTTGTGGACACGAAACAGAAGAGTGCTTGCTAATTTCGAATCGAGATAAATTACGGTCGAAAAGGAAGGAGGTAAATTTCGCAGATTAGGAATGCCAATCAAGGAAGGTAGTCGGAAATACGCAATGATAGGAGGAAACTTCCTTGATCATCCCTTTCATGGAAGTAGAGCACGTACTCACTCAATACCAAACTCTGATAGAGAGAGTCAATGTGCTATGCCAACAAATCTCCCTTCCAGATGACTCTTCCACCTTATCATTCCTCCCTCCTCTTCTCTACTCACTCACACACAACAAACAACTAAAACCCCATCGGAGAGTCAGTTGAGGACACTACTACAGTATTCTGACAATGACGACCAATTCTGACAAGCGTTCCACTCAAAAAAACCACAAGATGCTGCAAAGAACTACGGCATTCAGTCCCTGATCTCTTATTCCTTCACGGTCTCTCATAGTTAGAGAGAATGAGTGAAAGAGGGAACGGGGAGAGATTGCGTGTCTTCCTCGTGCAAGATCGCAACAATGGAGACATTTCATCCATTCCCGAGTAGGTCACTTCAATGAGCAAAAGAGGAAGAATATAATGAGCACGTAGAAGAGAAGAGACAAAGGAATAGTAGTGATGGACAGTTATTCATCTCAAGAGAAAGAAAAAGGGGACGATTGGTGTCAGTATCCTCGTAGCTCGATACTATCTTCCACTCCTTTTCCCTCTCTAATTACTCGTCACTGCACTTTTTCATTCCCCTTCTGTCAATCAAAAATGGGTCCCTCACTGATAATTCTCCTTGTTTGTCTCCTCTAATGAGCGCCAAATTATGACTATGATGCATTCCGAAGCGTCGCCAACTACTAAATACGAAGGAAATCAGAGGAGGAGGAGGCGGTCAGATGAAGAGGAAGTTTCGACCGAAATGGAAAACTAACTGCGTCTCTCTTCTCTCTTCGACGTCAATTCACACAGTTTGAACAGACGAAGAGAAAGGATTCGATGAATGGACTACTCTCTCATATCTATATGATATCTCCGAGTGAGAAGAAGGCAGGCGGAGGAGGAGGAAGATCAACATGGATCTATTGTGAAAGACGATTTCATGACTTTGAGATAAATCAGGAAAACAAAACTTACAGAAGGCACTGGGATAAGGCGAGCCCTAACACGATTACTCTCAAGGGTCAGAAGATCAGGCTGTGATGTAATTGCAATAACGATTTGAGAGAGAAAGATCCTTGGGTCAACGGTCATAGGAGGTTTTTAGTTCTCTGTCGTGAGAATCATCAATGGATAAACTACAACTGACGAATTGGCAGGTTGTCAGTACCAGATAGGAAGAGATTGTGAGAATTGAGAGTGTAGAGAAGTGGAAAGGAGTGAGGGGATTGCAAGACAGACTAGTGAAGCGCCGCGCTGTCTGTACCCAATCACTCATTTGATTAGACCATGAAGGAAACTCGCGCAAAAAGTAATCGATGAGGATTATGGAGTGACTACTATCTCGGAGAAGAGTCAGTGAATTCACGAAATGATTACGACTCGGATGAATAAGGAAGGAAGGAAATGCGGACATGAAATGGACGAGATCTCAGTGGAAAGAGGGAAAGAGATCTTACAAGAGAAATGGATGGAAATTGAGCCGGGAACGGAGCGAAAGTGATAGAGAGGAAAGATGGAGACACTCGAGAAACGTGTGAAGAAGAGAGATGATAAAGGGACACCGACATCCAATCGGTGTGAGAACTTAACTGTCGATCCACTCGAGTAACCATTCAATTGGTGAGTGTAAGAGAGAGAGAGACGATCCCTTACCGCGGCAAGAGATTCTATTGTGTGCGGTCTATCTAATCTGGAGGATAAACTTACTCGGAGGTGCGAAACGGAATGAATAGACACCGAAAGGTGTTGTTCAATGGAAAGCAAAGGGGGAAAGCGGGTGGTAAAATGAATGGATTCTCAGCTGATTGTGGGGCAGAAAATGAACAACAACAGTGCAGATAGTGGGATGAGAGGGAAGAAGAAGAGAAAGGACAGTGGCACGGAAACGCCCATGGGTATCATCGCCATTAAATTAGGACAAAGCAGCAGCCAAAAATGTCGCGAGAATCGAGGGTAAATTGACAGCGGTCAAACTCAAGGACGAACGAGTGATAATGCTGCAAAATTGGAGCGCGAATGATGCTGTGAATGGATGAGAATGAGATCATCAATCACGAAACGGAGATAAAGGAATTACAAGCATAATATAAGTAAAAACAAAGAACTTGCGAGTTCAAACGTCAAATCGGCAATTTTATTGATCGATTTTTTGTGTACAGTATCCATTGAGCCAGTGCAAATGAGTTTTTCCCATTTATTGATTTTTTATTTTTTTTCATGTGTTTTCATAGCAATTTCATATTTTTATTAGATATTTTACATTCGGTATCACAACTGTCGAGCAATATAAATAAGAAGTATTCGTCCACGGAGGAACTTATTAGCTGGGCGAATAGCAAAATACCTACTCTTAAAAATGCTCTCTATTGCCGTCTTTGATTCTCAAATAGACGAGATTCAAACGAAAAGCGCTTAAGGCTGTCATAAATTGATAAATTACTTAGTACTTACAAAGTTACAGCACAGCATAACAATCGAATTACCAGATTAAGAAAGCGGAATAGATAAGGGAATTGATAAGGCTGTGGAAATGAAAGGAATATGAAAAAAAACGAGGTATCTCGAGATGGAAATAAATAAAGCACTAAATCAATCATAGATAGAGGACATGCTTATTTATAACCGAGAAAGTGCAGTGTGAAAACTGACGAGAGATAAAGAAAAGATAAGTGAAATGAAGAGGAAAGGAAGAGATAAGGGCGAAATGAGAGATTAGCAGAGAAACAAAGCGAATAATTGTGAAAGAGCGGTCATTGGGAGATGAATCAGTGGGTCACTCTCGATCCTTCTGATTACAGTAGTCTATCGATCGATAATCTACAGTCCTAGTCGTGCCATCGCGTGTTCCACTCCTCTTTCTTCATATTCTGCCTTCGAGACCCAGAAGTCCTACAATCGATATTCCTCATTACAGTAATCTAGTTGGCTAACGTATCCTCGTTCGTCAATCATTCTAACTCACATTTCTATCTCTCATGAGATTAGCGAGCACAGCTCCTCCAAGGAAAACCATGTGTTTACGACGGGGCTGAGCCTCGATTCGGATCTTGAACTTCTAAAAAAAGAGACAAGAATTAATGGGTTCGATTACTTCGATTGGAAAAGTCATTTAATCTTGGTTGATTTTTAAATTAGTACTCGAACACTTCCAATATGACTTTCTATTCGATTTTTGATTGATAAATTCGATATTGAAAATAGAACCAATAAATTAGATTCCATACCTTGAATGCTTCCTCATTTCCATGGAGTACTCTCTCGAGATAGAGTTGTTTCACTTCTCTTCCAATCGAGAAGGAAGACCGGGATACATGGTCGATCCACCAGAGAGAACGATGTGCTTGTACAGATCGAGACGCACATCTGACAATAAAGAGGATTATCATTGGCTTTCACTGATTGTGTGAGATCATCGGGGCAAATCCATGATCAAAAATACGTAAGTAATGTCAAATGCTGTGGGGTGGTTTCCTATGCCGCTTCTTTATCAATTGTGCCATTCTTTTCCTACATGAATCGCAAAATGGTGCATTGGCATGACAATGTTATGAGAAAAGTTAAGTAATTCGAAGATGTAAACGATGATTATACTATACTCCTAGTACAAGACAATAACTTACCGATATCACAAGCCTGAATAGACGAGAAGAGAGTCTCGGACATTCCTGGTTTCTCCACGTCAATCAGATGGGGCTGAAAGGAGGAAGAGAATAGAATGGAAGAAACAATTTATTTAATATTGATTTGTACATTTTCAAGTGATTGTTCCTTTCAAATTTCAAGATGAACGTTCTTTTTTTCTATAAGGTTTGAAAGAATTTGAATGTACTTTTTTCATAAGGAAAGACAAGGTTGTTTATTTTTATCGAAGCTGAACTTATAAGCCATTGTATCATACCTGGAAGAGTACTTCGGGCGCCTCGAATCTCTCTCCTCCCAAATGAATGATACGACCATCGGGCAACTGAATTTTTTGATTAGTAAGTATAAATTTGATAAATGTTTACCGTATACGTCTGTGAGAGTACGGTAGTCTCGAGGGCAAGTTTCTGCTCCTGTCAACATCATACGCAACGTAGCACAGCTTCTCCTGAATTAAAGGAGATCATAGTAGACAGATGAGATCCACAAAAATGGAATAATACAAATGCTCCCTGCGTCCAAAGCTGCTTTTGAAACTATCGTGTAATATTAGAAGAAAATAATAGTGCTAATCCTCCACTAACCTTCATCTGTCTGACTGTCTCGAAGTCAGCCGAGTGATTGAAGGAGTATCCACGGAGAAGCAACAGCTGCAAATTAACAATGAATTATCATACCGAGAAATCGAATACAAAATATAATACGAGACTAACCTTGATAAGATACTTGGTGATATCTCTTCCTGCAATATCGATACGACGAGTCTGATTCTGGAGAGCATACCTGAAGGAGTAAATTATAGATTTGAGATACGATAGGAAGCTTGTTTCAAGAGTTTGAACACAATACGCAAAAAAAACCAAATAAAATATAGCGACAAACCCATCATATACGGGACAGATATGGGTGACTCCATCTCCCGAATCGATGACTACTCCCGTGAGAAGACCTTGTGCGTACAGGGTCAGCACCGCCTCAAGATTTAATTTTAGTAGCACATCGGATTTCACGATATTGTATTTAGAATGTATGATGGCCATGCCAAAGCAAAATAGGGATCTGTTTTTCAACATAATTTGATTGAATAAATGATAAAATGTAACCTGGACGGCGATGTAGAGTGAATGGAAGCCATACTGTTCGAACATCACCTTAACATTATTGAATTGTTTCGGAAAGAGTCACTCGAAAGAATACTGATTCTTAATTGAATGTACATACTTGGAAGAGCTTTTCTCTGTTCTTCTTCGGATTGAGAGGAGGCTCAGTGAGTAGGAGTTTGCAGTCCTGAAAAAGCTTTCACAATTTCTACAAAGATTTAAAAATACAATTGGGAATAGTAACTTTTCGCTTCTATTTGTCACAATTAAATATGATAAAAAAGAACCTTGGGATCGATGTCGAGTTTCTCCGGTCCGAAAGTGTAATCCCACACGTGTCCCATATCATCCCAATTCCTGACGATTCCATTGTCCATCGGATATTGGATATCGAGGTATTGACGAAGAGCAGACGCCTCTTCTCCCACCATCAAATCCTTTAACGAGAAATTAAATCGGGAAAATAGAAGAATGAGATATAATCGTAATTCATACAAACAAAGATAATAATTAACCTTGATCTGTATGTTGTTGATCTTCTGGGATGATCTGAGTACAGGTCTACCCACAAGAGAAGGGAAGATGTGTGAGGGGAAGTTTGATCCGGCATATCCACACTTCACAAACTGAAACCAGGATCAATTTCAATTGAGAAAATAAATGAAGAAAATAATAAAATGGTTCCATCTGAAATGTTCGATGACTCACCCCAGTGCCGTTATCGACGACGATGACCTTACGGCCTTCTGAGTCCATACCGACTGCTAAGAATAAATAAATAACTAAACAACTGTAAGTGGCAAATACAGAAACTGTAAACGTCAATCAGATCAGAAATGATGTTTGAATGGCACTACTCATCGCCTATGAGTAATCATTGGGCATTGCATACCGTAAGCTAACTGTCGTGTTAAGATGCTCTAAGATAAAGTCAAGTAGCCAATAAAATATATGGTATAAAGTTAAGTCAGGATAAACATCACAAACTAAAAAATAAGGATGAGAAATGAATATGAACGAGAGAAAAAATCATAAGTCGCAGACGCTACATATGAGTAATTGTGCTACTAACTCATGTAATCAATTATGGGGAGCACGATGGAAATGACTAACAATCAAATTGAATCATAATAAACACAAAAATTCAATAAAACGGAGAGAGGCTTCATGAGGTTCTTCATTGAATTCAAATTGATCGAGAGTGAATACCGTAGTGCAAGGAGAATTCAGTGGTATCATCAAGGACTGACTTTATTTATTTTTATTTTTTCAAAATTTTCTACATTCGAAATATAATGAAAAATCGAATATTTCAATCAAAGAATATCTCAATTGAGACAAAAAGTTCATCAAATAATACCATGTCATTGAATTTACTTCTTAATTATCCGACGTCGATCACTAGATCGTCATCATTCACATCATGTATCTGGTATTCTTTGGTCGCAACCAAATCATCGGAGAAATGCACTCGTTGCATCTCCTTGCTATTAGATATAATAGAATGACGGTTAGATTCTTTGTTCGGAGTGGGAGATTTGAGAGTCCTGAAGAGAGGATCTTGTGATTCGGTGAAGAGAATTGATGAGGAACTCCAGTAGAGGAACGGGCCTGCGGATACATCGATAAAATTCTTCGTTTATCGTATTCATACCGTATCACTTCGTGGAGATGGAGTCTGTATGCCTGAACTATCACTGCTCATTGAAGTGGTAGAGAGGGTTGGACGGATGAAGAAGGAAGTCGAGGAAGACTCATCACTTTGTCAATGAACATCGTAACGACTGAAATAGAATCTCTGCAAGTTGCTCACATAGATATTCTCTAAATTGTGATTCTAACCATATTGGAAGCGGCGACTAATCTTCGTCCTCTTTCTGCAAGAAGAGGGAAAGATGCACCCAAACTGAAGAAAATTGTAACTTGAACAGAAAGAAGAGAATGAACTGTTTTTGAACATGAATTGCAAACCTTCTATCTGCATGACATGCAATGGATATATTATTGATTTCTTCTCGTATTCCTTGATTTGTGAAGAGCCATCGTAACGAGAGATCTTCCGCAGTCTACAAGAGATACTGTAGCCCTCCCAATACCTCCCACCGTATCCCTCACTACCGTATTCTCACCAGATCAAGTTGAGCTGAAGGCGAATTCATCACGTGGAAAGGGGAAGAGAATTGGAGACAAAAGAGTGAAGAAGCGATCGCGTTCGAATACTGATAAGAACAGAAGAGAGAGTGAAAAGGAGAGAAGAAGGGAGGAATGAGGACCACCGTCCTATCACTGATAACAATATCATGAGAATATCGATTTAACAAACGCGAAATGAACACTAAAAGGGTGCCATCTGATTAGATGAAGCGATTGTTGAAGAGATCGACGATATCGGTCACAATTTTATATCTGTAAGGATAAATAATCATATTTATTTCCATTCTTCAACGATTTTTGCTACCGAAACATAATTGTCATGACGAAAACACTCGTATTTTGATTTTTCTGCAAAGAGAATTCTGTGCGCGTCTCTTTCTCCTCAACACTATGAACACCTTTTGACTTTTGCTGACCACGGAGTGTCGTGGCGGGCACTTGTGAGCCAGCTTCTAGGCCATAGATTATGGTGGAGAGAGTGAGGGAGGGATCCCTGGTCGGAATTCGGTCTACGACGACCGGGCGTCCGTGCCAAGCGATGCGTCACTAGGGGGTAAGACTCGGAAGGGTCTCTCTCCCGGGTGGAAAGGACAACCGTACGGCTCAGGCCCGAAAGGGAGCAGGCAAAAGGTTGCGCGCGTTGACAGTGGCCGGATAGCGTCTGCGAGTAGATCGACCTGAACAGCCCTTCTAATACCTCTCGACCCATAATCGCTTTTTGCAATTTTTTCAAAATTATGAAAACAATATCAAAAACTCACAAATACTCACAAAACACAAATGAATGTTTTTTTGAAACCGATTCTTCTGAACTTAACTAAACTATTTACTGATACTTTGATGATAATTTCTGACAGGACTATCGTGACAATGATAGTGGCAACCTCTCAAGTAGAAAAAAGTTCTATGTGGTTTCTAAACTGCGAGTAAAATAAGATGTAACATCACTTTCTAAACGATATTACATATTCCTACAAGGTATGAATGAACGGGAAAGTGAGATTACGAGTTAGTAAACATGTAATTCACTTTGATCCCTTGGAATAAGCTAACAAATCTTTAAATATGAAATATTCATTATTTCGTTCTCATTATCTACATTCCCTGATCCATAGTCCCATAGTCGCCCATACTTATTCCTCACACAACTCATCCAATCTCCTCTTCTCTGTCTTCCCTCATTCTCTCTCCTCTACACACTCTCTATTCCTCTCTAGTCTTTTCTACCCTACAGACTCTCTCAATCTCCTCCATACTCTTCTTCTCTGTCCCTCTTCTTCTTCTATACCCTCTTCATTCATATACTCTCTAGTATTTCCTTTAGCTGTTCGTCTCTCTTCTCTCTCGCGATCCCGCCCCCACTGAACCAAATAAGAAGACCGTATTCCTGCATCTCCCATCATCAGATCAACTATAAATCTGAGATTCATCGGCCGTTTCTTCTGACTTTCCTCCACCGAGCACATCCGACAAATCCCCCCACTCATGAGAATCAATATTTTGCACACTATGATTTCAAATGTGCATGCGAATTCCAGTACTGTTTCGTTTCAGATAAATATGAAGAGAAAGCATCCGAATTCTCGCCAAAGGAAAAGTATATTCAAAATTCCAAAAAGGTTCACGTCTCCGCTACACTGGAATGACAATGTAAGGAGCGATTTATGTATGATGTCAAATAAATCGTACATTCATTGAAGGATATTCTTTCTAATCTGCCAGACGACTGTTTGTATCTAGTCCATCACTACTTGGACAAGTTAGACTTATCGATTTCGAATGTCAATAACGTTCAGATATTCCTTGGAAATACTGGCTAGGACTAGTCAGCGAATGAATTGCATTGCATGTCAAAGTCTATTGATAAAGGGAAAAAGAATATTGCAGAAGTTGGAGATAATAAAAGTGAGTTGCACTGATATTCAATTGATATAAAAACAAGGATATTTCAGAACTCAACTGGTCATGTCGTTGTTGCAACGGCTTCAGTAAATGATAATTTCATTTATTATCTAGACCAGATAAATCATCAGTATTTCGCTCAAAGAGTGACTAGTGATGTAACGGTTAGTGAGTCTCTTTATGGTGTCATTCTTCATTCTCACAGGGTCTGAGGATACTCGATTCTAATACCACTGGTACATTCGAGATTGAAGAAACGATTCGAACAAATGTAAAGAGATTAACGAAGAATAATGAATTTCGAGAACTCCGATTCGATTGTGTTAGTTGAAAACAATAACGAAATCAAATATAAATAATCGAATGTTCAGATCACTCTAGATCTGAATTTGCTAAAAAGTTGTGATCTGTCTGGAAATGTGAAGAAATTGTACTTCCATGGAGAATACCGAGTTTCCAAACAACATGTGTACGTTTCTTTATCATTTTTCATAGTTCTTACTATTTCAACAGATTTTTCCGATGGATCATCAATTCTGGTGTAGAAGATTTATCTTTCACTGCAACAAATAATGACATTATTCCTAAATTCAATGAGAAATTTCTTGTCAATTTCGCCAGAAGACGGAAAGATTTAAGTCTACAAATAAACCAGCAATCAGTGAGTATCCTACGTTGAAATAAATTAATCGTGGAATTATTTTATATAGAATCGAATAGTCACAATTTCCAGGGGTTCTATCTAAACAGTTTGCGAAGTGTAGAGTTCCTCAATCATTTCAAGTATCTGAAACATCACAAACTTGTTCTTACGGAGTACCAATGCTTGCAAGTAATCAATGTAAGTATTTGTTTGAAATATTCATCATATTAATGAGGGAATCATTTTCTCTTCAGAGGCGACTACTGATGTCAAATGCCTCTGGGACATGGGAGTTCACTATCGATCACTCCAACAATCCTCTCTTCTTTTTTCAATTAAACAACACTTTCATGGTGATCACAAATTGATCACTTATTATTAGATTTAAATTTCAATTGTAGGCGAGACAGAATTCATTTCCTGGTATATTCACATGCGGAAGAAGCGACAATCTCAACTCTGTCAAAATAATAATTAATCCTCCCGCTCTTTCTTTTTCTAGAGGCCGATTTTTGTCTCTCGTTATTGTCACATTCTTCAACAACAATAGTTGGCTCACAATCGGCCACTCCATTCCTGTGTAATATTACATGTATTTATATGCACTGTATAACCAATCAACCATATTGTGTCTACTCGTTTATCGGCCGAGATTCCAGTTACAAAGCGACACAAATTAGTGATTAAAAAGTGAGAAACCAGGTTCGAGTGCTTTGTGTAATACAAAGATGGAGGAGAGCCGTGGGGGGGGGTAAAACAATCAGTAAACACTGAAAGACGGAACCTATAGTTCAATTTAATCTAGTATAGGTGCATCAATAGGAGAGGGAGAAGGAGGATATGCGTACTATGGAATGGGAGACAAAGGGGGAGAAGATTACTGTATGTGAGAGACGAAAGCACTCAATTAATTGAGAGGAAAAGATGAAGAGAGAGATTAATTTAGCTCGAATTAACGGTAGATTGAAAGTTACAAATATTTTGAAAAAAAAGAATGAACAGAAAATTTAAATTGTCAATAAAAATGAGTTTGCAAACAACGAACAGCGACTACTTTAATGCATAACGATGATGGAAAAATATAATAATAACATCTTTTTGGGCTTCAAGCTTTTTTCACTTTTTTTATCCGTTTTATTAATTTTATTATGAACTAGCAACTAAGCGCTGTGAGTACATGGAAATGCAATAAATACACTATGTAGTGCTGGATCTCAATGGGGGCAAAAGACGAATATAAACTGTGCTCTTCACAGTATGATCATATGTACAGAAGGGGAAAGATTGAGAGGGTAAACTGACACCGGGAAGGAGGGAATATTCCATTATCACGGGGTGATCAAACTGCTTCCATTCGTCTCGCTTTGTGTGCAGACGAATCATCATCGATGATTCCCTCTGCACTCCTCTTACGATTGAGAAGACGAGAATCGATACCAGAGATGAGACTGAAATTATGAATCATTGATAGATGCTGCCCAAAAAAAAATCGTGATGAAGTTCTATCAAGAAACTACTGATAAAAGTCTAAAATAGAAAATAAAATTACTTACTCATTCTTAACAGTCTCAGTGGGAATAGGATTAGCAGCATTTGCTTCATCTGGATTGGAAAGTGGAAGTTGTTGAGCGGGCTGACGATCCGATGTTGCACTTGCTGATATGGAAACACTCTGGTAAATGAAACAAAAAAAGAGAAACATATCTTTCACTTTCTACACAGTTAAGAAATTCCGCACACAACAAATGTATGCATATTTTAGTTACCAAAAAAACTTGGTCACCTCCAAGATTGGGCATGCTCGTCGAATGGCTGAGCTTGATTACTGCAGGCAATGCGGAAGTGGGCGGAGTCTCGGCTACAGTCGATGACGTCACTACGGCATCCGATGAAGTGGAAGAGGATGAACACTGAAGAAAGAAATGGTCATTTGAATCAATCACAATTCTCCTGATCCTTATCAATAAGACAAATTTCTTTACTAACCGTTTGATCCATCACTTCTCCATTGGTTCCACCCTCCATTGGTGCATCCTTCTCCTTCTCTCCCTCCTCTTTCTTCTCTCCTCCATTCGATGGTCCTGCTTCAGAAGGCGTCGTCGACGAGACTTCTCCTGCTGTCGACGGAGTCGAACTGTCCACTGCACTGATGCTGATGGAGTTGACGATGCTTCCACAGAGGTCTGAATAATATTTTATTAGTTTCAGTACGGAATCAAACCCCTTCCGGAATAAGTATCTATACAAATCATCCCTATCCCTCATCCCGGATCCCTTTACTCACACTGCTGCTCTGCCTCCTCTCAATAACTGCTCTAGGAGTAGAAGGAAGACTGGCAGCAGTTGCAGCGGGCGGCTTTCTCGCTCCTCTTCCCTTCGTCAGCTCTGCCTTCGGAATCCATTTGATAAGATCCTTACGGGCAACGTAGTTCAGTAGCATCTCAAGAAATACAATAAAAATTTGAAAGAAAGATATAAAAAAATGTTACAAGAAGAAACAAATTGTATCAACAAGTACCTTCATATCATCAGTGAATGTCTCTCGTCCCTTCGAGTATCTCGTCGCACGATTTACCTACAATTTTAAATTTTTAATATTTATTAATTTGAGATGATTAAAAAAACTAATTGAAAGAAGTAAATAAATAAAAAGGTACGGTATCATGGAATCCAGTGATCTCCTCCGTAAGAACGACATTCTTCGTTCCCATCATCGACTTGTTGAATTCAAGGCCGACGAACCACATCTCCGCAACCGGGTTTCTGTAGAGAACAAAGAGATTAATAAACAGTTTTTGAGATGGTAATTGGATTAAAAACTGATGAAAAGGTAAGAAGGAGGAAGAAAACGTACTCATATCCAATTTGGAATGGGCAGGGGTTCATATTCGGTTTGTACGTCTTTGGATTGATGTGGCCGAGGGTGATACGAGGATTCCTGCAATTTAAGAAATTGACCATTGAGATTCCGAATGAATAGGGCAAAATGTTGCAGTGTGATCAATGCGAGCACACACAGAATATAAAAAAGAGATGACCTCTCAAGTGATCCGATGAGATGTCTCAATTTGGACTTGACCATTCCTTCCCACACCAGATGGTGCTCTTCCGAGTCAGCAGAACATACAACCACTACAATGAGATTATGATGATGATTCGAGGGCGAGAAGGGTGATAATAAATGATATTCAAATGATTCTCACCCAGGAAGTGCTTGTATCGAGAGAAGAAGTTAACTTCTTCGAATAATTCCTTCCACTCGCAATGACCTTCCATGATATCCGTAGTGATTTCCAGACCTTGATAAATATTCAAATAATTGACTATATTGAGAAAATTTCACTCACCTTCTTGAATTTCATTCATGAGAATAGTTCGGGTCGAAGTTGTCACATTGAATGTCGAATTCTGTTCGGGGAAAGCGGGAGTTATGATCGGCATGAGATGGTATCTACAATGACAATATTAAAGCAATTTGTTAATACATTTAATATTCAATAAATATCAATCAGTTAATAATTAGTACTCATTGTCAATGAGAGACATGTAAATGAGCAACGTTTCGGAATGAGAATCGAACTATGACCGATTTCGAATCGATTTCGTATCGAAAACTGGCTCGTTTCGAAATGATATTCGAAATTTAAAACTTTCAACCTTAGTACTCAATGATAGGAAAGGATAAACTAACCGATCAGTGCTTCTCGTTCTTGGATCCCATACGAGATCATGAAGACTCGAGATATCAGGACGAGGAGATGAATCTATGTCCTTTAGAAGAACCGGATGAGGCCACTCCCTCAAAACGACATTTTTTTAAATTGATCATCGAGAGTTTTTAGGCAGTTCAGAATAATAGTAAGTATCAAATTATAAATCTCACCATTTAGCAAATACCATGAAGAACCGATTGACGAGTTTCGATGGAGCATAATTAGGGTAGAGCTGACACACTCTGAAAATATACAACTTTTTACCCTTCGATGTACTTGCTGAAATTGCATATATATATATATATATTAAAATAATAGTAAAATCTAACCTCGCCACAAGGATAGCCCAACTCACTCCTCCCAAGAATCCCAAGACGTTCGAGTAGATACCGTGATTCTGAGCCCATAACTGAAAACAAAACGATTAGCGATGTTGATATTATTGATATCGTTGGCTATGGAAGCCAATTGACTGACCTTGATAGCCCTTAGAGTGAGAGTGAATGTTTCCACTTTAGGAACGAGACGAAGTATCTGATCGGCTACTCGGGAACCTAAAAAAATAATATTTTGTAAAAGATAAAACTAAACTTTAATTCAACAAATAAATCCATCATATAATCGTAAAATCGATGAGCCAAAGAAAATGGACGAATTAAAATTAGATTAAAAACTAACCGTTGAGTGATCGAATGCACTTTTCATCCAGATTCTTCAATAGCATGTCATCATGCAAAGTCTGATCATCTGGCACTTCCTGAAATGATCATTGTTTTAATTAGAATTAATTAATGTACCCAGTTTGGTCGTCACTTTGTATTACCAAACATGAGAATTTACGTTTGTGTATCTACTATCGTCACTTTCGATAGCTTATGATGTGCTAACATTTACTTTCCACTGAGAGTTAAATAGGAGAAGAAGAGGAATAATAATGATTACCTTGAGTGCGAGTCGTGCGAATAGAATATCCATATCAATCTTGTTGTAATACAACTTAATCACTGGCACGAATGCATCCTCAACTGCATGAAGATCTGTCACGTTCGGATCCTGATAGAAAATGAATTTAGACAATGTATTTACTCAGTAGTCATAAACCTCGCCCTTGATAAACTGACCTATTCGAATAATGCAATATGAAATAGATTACTCATACTAAATGGAATCCCGAGGTAGAATCTCAACCCTTGCTTTGAAATACAAACTGAGAATACTGACCTCACTGAGCATCTTATAGAAAGACGTGAAGAAATCGGATCGATCGATGTGTCGAGGAACAACACAAAGAGAATCGATATCAGCACCTGGAATCAATCTGTGTGTTTTATGTGCAACTTTTATCGATACAGTCAGGATTATTTCCAATGAATGACGTAAACATGAGTAAACATTTGTAATGATAATGATCTACGCACCTCTACCGTGTACTCCCAATCGATATGATCCAAATGTGAACAGCTTTCCTCCCACTTTATCACACTCATCTGCAGGCATCTGAAAATATTGTTTATCAGGAACTAATTTTCTAAGTTGAATTGAATTTGGAGCTAGTAATCAAGAATTCCAGATTAATGGATACGAAAATCCCGAAATGAACCGCTTTAAATTCTTACCTTTGTGAGAGAAACTTCCTTAACCCATCTCTTAACGAGAGAGTTAACGTTTCTGAGAACTTCGAGACGAGTCTCCATTTCCTCTTCTGACTCATACAAATTGAAAGACTTCAGTGTCCCATCGAGCTGAATCATTTGCATTTATAAACTGATCATAAACATATTTTTCACCAAGCCATACAAATTAATTAGCAAAGTTTTCCAAATGGTTCCGATGAAATGACAAATTGAAATAGAACCAACTTGATCGGACATAACAACTTCCTTCTCCGTCGGTTTGGCCATCGAGATTGGCTGACTGACTCCAAGGAGAGGAGTAGAATCGGAGCCCGTAGCTCCCGTCATTTTAAGCGCTGAATGAATAAATTTAGATTAGAAAAATTGCAAAAACAGACAAGTTAACAAGATTCGCGAACAGATTAGAAGCAGGAAATTCGAGGTAAACAATGAACGAGATAATGCCTACAGAACCAATCGATTAGGTAACGTAGACAAGTAGTTAATGGAGCGCTATGAACGATAAAAACGCCGATAATGACCTAGAAACAGATAAGAAGCGAAAGTAAACTTCGGAGCCTGGAGGCTTCCGAGTTTAACCGCGACGCATAGCAACGCGTCGCGGTTTCCGTTCACTCGGTCATTTTTTAATCGTCAGGACAGCTTTTAAAATCCTACAGTATGCTATTTTAGTCGAGATGCACTTTTTCTCTCTCGATCTCTATTTATGATTATGTCACCTATCACCCTTATCTTCACTGATAAAGTTGCGATAGTAGATAGGTCGAGAGAGGAATTGCGGGAAGAAAATCCGACCTTGACCAAACACTTTCTCATCCCGCTCGCCTTACTATCGCGTTCTCCATTCCTCCGATTCACTCCTGCTTTTTCTGTCTCTCTAAACTAGCGAACACTCGATTGCATACCACTTTGTTTTCGTGCTCTCGCAACGTGTCCCTTCATAGTCACGCTTCACTTACTTACGCACGAAAAGTTGATTGATCTAAACTGACAACTTTCCGAATCAGCTGCTGAACACACCAAAAAAGGCACTGCTCTTTTGTATTCACTCTACTATCTTGATCCCGTATTGCATATTTTAATGCCTTTCTTCCTCAGAATGGACAATCCCCATCGGGTTGTTATTATCGGAAGTGGTCCAACTGCCATTGGAGCCGCTCTCAGATTGAATGAACTCATTGAGCAGGGAAATATCTACGCTGAAGTACGGTAGTACCATAATGTTTATCGATTGATAGCTGAATGACAGGTAGTGATTGTGGAAGCAGCGAATGGAGTGGGTGGATTGGCTTCATCAGTAACAACTCCACGAGGGTATGTGGAGATACTTGATCTCTTCTATACTTTGATTATCTCAGATTTACATTTGATTTGGGAGTCCATGTAACGGGTCAATCGAAATATCACGGTAAGAGCCACACTACGCAACCACAATCGATAAACTATACAGAATTTCTGAAGACTATAGATGAAGCTGTTGGCGAATGGAATTACATTCCAAGATCAGTCAAAGTATGGTTTTGGATTATTGTTCTAAAGGCAAAGTGATATTCAGGCCAGTATGCGTCATGTTTTCTCATCAAAAGATCCCCGAGAATGTTTCATTCCCTATCCAGTACAGGTAGATCTAACCATCTATCTATTCACATTCAACAATTCTTTTCCTTATTGTCAGGACTCAATCTCCCATTTTCCTGCCCCACTTCGGGAACAATGTGAACGAGAGCTGGATGAATTGGCATCGAAAGTAGACTATACATTTTTTTCCAATCACATGGAGACTTTTCCAGGATCCATCCTCCTCTTGCGCTAATTTCAGTCAATTTGCTCTATCTACATTCGGAGAAACCCTTACTAAACTATTCATTCGACCGTACAACGAAAAGGTGATCCTATAGAAAAAGAAGAGAGTTGTTTATGATCTCATTCAGATCTGGACAGTTTCGCTGGAGACTCTGGGTGCGTGTTGGGTAGAGGGAAGAGTACCAAGACCAGCAAGAAAGACAAGAATGAGAATATGGAAGTGAATGGAAAGAGATCGAATGCTGTCGTATTCAGGTGAGTACTCTCTTTCTTTATATAGTCGAGCCCAAGTCGGATTCATCCACAATCGGATGTCTCCTCTGACTGTATTTAGATACCCTCTGGCATAGATTGGATACCGAACTGCTCATTCATTTCCAATGATTTTGATCTTTCGCTTCGATCTTCTAATATCTCAAAATCTCAAAATCGTAATCCTTCGATAGGGCATGGCTAGGTACCAAGAGATCAAGCGATCAAACGGATCCAAGCTCATCGGAATATTGAAAATTATTTTTTTTAAATCTTGGAGAAATCTTTACATGCAGGTATCCTTCAAAAATGCGAGGAGTGGGTGAAGTGTGGAAGAAAATCGTAACGAAGCTTCCTTCCCATTGGATTCAACTCAATTCTGCTGTAACAAAAATAGAAAATGACGATAAACGTGTAAGTTTTCATGGAAACTAGACCTATCTGGATGAAGAATCCATCTCTTCATTCTTCGTACTACCACTCCTGAAAGTTGCGAGAGAGGGCGCGGAATTAAAGAAGGAGAGGCACGAATCGCGCCGATATGCAAAGTGAGGCAGAGCGCTCTCCTCATTTTGCATGCTCTTTAGCTCGTTGCCTGCGCTTCAAGGTGACTTGGCAGTCAGCCAATCGAGTATATCTCGGTTTAGACGAAAATTGAAAACATGGGAGTTTCGAAAGCGTTATGGGGTGCTCATGCCACACCGTCTGAAATCGAGAACTCAGTTAGCCAGATATTCGTGCCACCCCTTCTTTAAGAGACGTAATCTTCATCCTAACAGTCGAAAATGTCGTTTATATGCTCACGATAAATCGTAATTTAAGGTAACTCTCTCTAACGGATTCAACCTCCCTTATGATACAATTATCTCAACGATTCCCATTGATCTATTAGGAAAAATAAGTGGACTCGCTCCAGAGATTCCACTGAAACATTCAAAGGTTTGAATCTTGATTCAGATCTCGATCGATATCCTACCGTACTCCAGGTTGTTCTTGTCGGGATCGGTCTTTCCCGACCACAGCCTGTGCATACTGAATCACTCTCCTGGGTGTACTTCCCACAGCCGGACATTGTCTTCTATAGGCACGATTTGATTATTATTTAAAGACATCAAATTTCTGGAACTGATCTTTGATCTCTTCAGAGTAACATTTATCTCTAACTTCAACGAGTATCTCACACCGAATGCAGCACTGTACTGGTAAGAATCCCCTCTCTCTCATTCTTCAATTTGATATCTCTTTCAGGTCAGTTCTCTGTGAAATCGGTTGCGATTCTGAAACGGAAATTGATGAGAAAGCGATGACAGAAAAGGCCATCCAAGGTTCGTTCCCGTAATTCGATTGCAGACACAGATAAATAATGTGCTTATACTTCATTCTGGTCACTCTTCAATCTTCAGACCTAATGAGTGAAGGGATAATTCCTGGTGTTTCTTCAATCGTCGATCGATGGATTAATATTCTTCCCTATGGGTATCCCATTCCAACTGTGAACAGGAATGAAGTACTTAGTCATACACAGAATCTATTAGAGAGTAACAGAATGTACTCGAGAGGTATCATTCCCTTCTCTTCTTCTATAATCTCTTCTCTTCCAGGTCGATTTGGATCATGGTTGTACGAAGTAGCGAATCAAGATCATTCCTTCACAATGGGAAGGGAAGTAGTGGGAAGGATATTCCTCAATGAGAAAGAGACAGTTCACACCACTCTATGAACGAGATCTGTATATTAATCAAAACTTGATCTGATCTATCCTCATATTTATTGTCTTGCCAATGAATGAAGTCTTCCTTATTCGATACCCGACCAGTGTATACCATCAAACGTGCTCGGCTCTCAAAGACTGTACAATCGCTTTGAATATCCATCTCCTTTATTCGTTGATTATCTTGATCTCTCTTCCTCACTTTAGTAATCTCTCTCATTTCTCCCCTTGGATGGACTCGAAATTGAGACGCCAGCCGCTTCCTTACTACACTCATTCCATTACGCAGGAAAGGAGAGGGAAGAAGGGAGAAGAAGAGGGGGAGGGGGGATGATCAGAGTGAGACTGATTGATAGAAGGGGAAGTCGCACTATGGCATGACTGAGAGAGAGGTCTATCATCCTCTCAATTGACTCTCTTCCTTGACCTCCCATAATGATCATTCTTTCCTCTACACGCCTCTTCTCCCAACACGAGAAATCATCCGAGCAAAAAGAGCGGCAAAAAGTGACTATTCATCACGACTCGAGAGAGAATTCCACGAGTTACTCATTCCTTCTTTATTTTCAAAGGATATTATCCTACTGAAAATAACAAAGATCCATTGATTGTAAGAGACTGGCACGAATTGACTCAAAAGGACCTTCCGATATCTCTTTCACCCATTCATCGAATGAATCACTATTCTTACATCTCCAAAGATCTCCTCTCCATTTTGTCCCCTTGAGTCATCCCAATAAGAGACGATCGGATAAGTGATAGTTGTGAAATGGGGCACAATCAGATGAATTGCATGAACAATCTGCCATAATCATCATTCATATCGACGTCAAATGAATATTGATAAGGTGTGTTTATCTCTCTGTCTTTTCTGGCAGCTTCCGCTTGATAAACACACACAGAAGGAGAAGCTTACGAGAGAGAGGGAGGGGAGAGGGGGAGGGGAGGGAGGGAGTCCCAATCAGGAAATATCCCCCACTTCCATCAGCTAGTTCAGTCACCTCTAGTTCATCTATCGATCTATACATTCCACTGTGTAATTATATAATCATCCCTTCTCCCAATTTCTGCTTCTTTTCATCTTTTCCCAGATCATTCGCTCCTCTCTCTCTCAAAGGTCTTTTCTTACTACAACGATCCTTCCTTTTCCTCTATTCGAGAATGGGAGAGAGATACATTCTACCGTATTCCTCCCTTCTAAATATGATTCATTCCCAGGGAGGGCTGTTCCTCTTCTAGATCAAAGCTCCTTTCTTATTACTCCATATAGGGTTCGGATTCCCCCTGTTAGCAGCAGACTGAGAGATAGAGAGAAAGAGGAGTGGCCATTTGAAGTGATCTCCCTCTACCTCTTTATGGCATCTCTCTTCCATTCCCATACTCTCTCATCTCTCTCTAACCATCCCTTCTCCTAACTTCAACACATGTTGTGGGAAGAAGAAGAAGTAGCACCATTCAGAGAGTGCGAAGCTTCCTTCCCAACCCTTCCCTTCTCCCTCTGATCAACCCATTTGACACGCTACTTTTCACGGAGGTCCTCTGGCTCTATTCCATTTTGAGGATCCCCCAAAAATTGACAGATACTAAATTGACAAAACCATAAATCCATAAAGTTTTTACAATTTTCACGGGATCCCGCACTGGAATAGACCCCGGTCATCTGACCTATCGAATTCTTCTCATTATCAGATCACATTGAATTCTGATGTGATCAATCACCCGGAAGTCTCTCAATGATATTCCAAATCGGCTCTTCGTTCCATTCTCTTCTTCTTCTCTTTCGGAATCTCCCGCGTGTGTCTCATCCTTCTTCCGGTTTTTGTCTCATTCTCTTCACTCATTCGGTAGTCTCCTTCTCTCTCTTCCCCTTCTCTCACGGATCAAGGAGGGGGAGGAGTCAAGGCTTCACACAACCATTTTAGTCATTCAATCTATCACCTTCCTTCTCTCTTATGGATACCGTATCCCATCCATGATCACTCATCCGATCATTCTCCTTCTCTCTTTCCTTTCCCCTCCATTCCGCTCCCGTTTCCATTCATTTCTCGATCCTTCCTTCTTAGTGTAAAGTCATCACAAGAAGAGAGAAAAGGAAGGCAAAAGGGGGGAATTTAGAAGGGGAGAGAATAGAGAGGGGGAGGATAGGGAAGAGGGCTGTCTTATCCCTATACTCAATCACTCGTTGTCTTCTTCCGTTCACTCAGTCAGTGATACTCTTCTTGATACGGTAGGAGTACGGTAGATTGAATGGATTAATCGTTTCTTCTTCTTCCGTTCAGTATTCTCCTCTGTTTGGAATCTCCCCCTCATCTCTTTCCCTCCTTCCAAACTTTGCCAATGTCTCATCACGTTCGAATTCCCGTGCTTCCGTTTTCACTTCTCTCTATTCAATTGATCAACACTCTTCTTCATTCATTCATTCATTCATTGAGCCATCCCTTGTTCAGTCTCCTCATTACTTCTCATAAGGGGCAGTCTCGAATTGACACTTCTTCTCTCTTCTATTCCAAGGACTAATTCCCCATGCTACTTCGAATGATCATTTCTATTCTTCCGATTGACCCCATAGTCTAGGCCCCCTCGTTCTTATTAGGTCTCTGTTATTAGATTCTTCCCTTCCATTGACTTCATCCTTCTCTTTACACTCATCCGAATGCGGTAACATTCCATAGGAGGGCGGAGAGGGGAGAGAAGGGGAGGAGGACTGGGTGGTAGATGATGGTGTAATAGGGAAAGAGTAAGATCTCCTCTCTTTCTCTCGATGAGAAGACAAAGTGACAAAATGGCCTCTTCTCAGCTGATAGGTGCAATCTCCCTTCTGTCCCCATCCCTTCGATCACTTGTCGATACCATTACCCTTCCTATCTAACTACCGTACTCCAATCACATCATTCCAAATGGCACTTTCATCAACCGGTTACAGTACATCTCTTCACGTATATTCCCTCCCTATCACACTCCCTCCTCTCACAATTGACATTCCCTTGCTCCAGTAAAGAATGGGAAGAAGGAGAGGAGATGGAAAGGGAGCCCTCATCGAAAAAGACGCCATTACCAGTCGGAGAGAGTCAATTCTTCTCATTATTAGTACCCCCAATCACATACTCCCTCTCTCTCATTTCTTCTTCCTATTCAATTGAGGGTCCAGATCTAGAGAGAGAGAAGAAGTAGTAACTTCTTCCCTCATTTGATCTCCTCCCTTCTTTCCATTACTGTCATTCTCCTTCCACTCTCTTCTTCTATCTGTGGACTACTCTCTTCTGTTATGGTGAAAGCGCTAGTCGATTCATTCAACATAAACATCTCTTCCATCGATTGCTATCCTTTCCAATCACCTGTCCTTCCCTTGCCCTTCCCTCTCCCTCTCTCCCTCTCAATCTGATCTTTGATCTCATCTCCAGATGGAATCTCCTCCATCACCCACTCTCAATGCCATACTATCAGCTGTAGATGTATCAGCTCTCATGGCAGCAGGATCTCCCACTAACTCAGCCTCGGTTAGTCATTCCCCCTTCAGAGTTTGATAGTTTGATCTTTGATCTTTCCAGGAAACAACGAGTATGAGTCATTCATCCAGTGGATTGTTGCCGAATGGAAAGAAGACAAAAGGTAACGTGATTGTTTCGAAATGGTCATGCCTCGAATTTGTGTAAAGTCCATTGTGAAATGGTTCAAAGTGTTCGTTCAGGACGGGTAAAGATCAAGATGGAATATATCGCGAATAAATTGCGTCGCTACACTACCTTCTCCAAGCGAAAGACGGGTATTATGAAGAAGGTTCGAGATTGTCTCTCCTTTCTCAATATGATCTATGATCTTTTTCAGGCATACGAGCTCTCCACACTCACGGGTACACAAGTCATGCTGCTGGTCGCATCCGAAACTGGTAAGGAGAAGATTGATCTTTGATTTTATTGAACTTCCTGATGCAGGTCACGTCTATACATTTGCCACGAAGAAATTAACACCGATGATCAGTTCAGAACAGGGAAAGAGCTTGATACAACAGTGTCTATCGCAACCCGATGGTCAGAATTACTCTCATCTTTGTTTCTCTTTTTTATTCATGCTCAAGTGTCCCCTGAATGTTGTTGTATTAATATTTGGAATGATGTATATAATATATCTCTGTCAGATCCGGACAACAACGTAGCTCCTAATAGGAGTGAGTTCACCTTTGACGCGGGAGCGAGTGGGTCGAGGAAACGAAGAGCACCCAATTCAACCACTAATTCCGACACTGATGCCGTGAGTTGTCATTGCTTCCTTCCTACGTCCTTCCTTTCATCCGTTGGTTCCCGTGTCCCTTACGTGGTCTCTTCTCTCTCATTCACGTCGTCTTCGTCTCTTTTGTCTCTTCTCCCTTCTAGTTTCATGTATCGTCTCAGAACGGGAGAGGGGGACGGATTGCAACTAACTCTTCATCAAATAGACTCGTCTCTCTCAATGGAGAAAGAGTATAGATGGCACTCATCGTCTTACTTCTTCCCATACGAAGGAGAAGACTCTCTATGTGTAACAATTGAAAGGGGGAATAGAAGATGGGCAGAGAAGGGAGAGAGAGATAGATAGACCCATGCCATTTCCACCCCCTGATATCCCCGATCACCTTTCATTCCCATCAACATTCACTTCCCTCTCTACAGAATCCTCCCCGAATAAGGAAGGTGGGCGGAGTCTAATCCTTCCTCCCTTTCCCTCTACCTACTGTAGTCACATGCATCCCCATTCACTCTCTAAATGGGGGGGGGGAATCCATACAAACTCCGCCCCCTTTCCGGACCCCTTAGGCCTACCGTATCCTTCTTTGACCCATTTCGGGTTCCACTTACAAAGGGAGAGAGAGAAGACTGAAGAAGTCCGTGAAATGACCTCTTTCTCAGGAATGGGAGAGGGGGAGAGGAATTGGATGGATATAGGAGGGGAGGGAGAAGGGATCCTAAAGTCAGCCGAAGAAGTGCCACATTTGGTGCTTCCTTCTTCCACATGTGGTGCCTTTCCTAGAGGGGAATTGATCACTTTAAAGCCCTCTTCTCTTTCTGAAGAGAGGATAGAGTTATCCCATTCGAGGGATCGACTCTTTTTATAGATAGAAGTGTATTACACTTTCATCTCTTCTCCATGAGGGAGGACTCATGCTTACATCTCCTCCCTCCCCCTTCTCTTCCTCTATTGCCTTGTTGTCTGTGTGAGAAAGGATGCGCCTGTCTCAATCACTCGAAAAGAAAGAGAAGGAGAAAGGAAAGAGTGCCTTGTTTTGGCCCCTTTCCCCTCCTCAGTCTTGTGATCGATTGATGGGGAAGGGAAGAAAGGGTGAAGCATGGAATCAGGAGGAGAAAGAGGAAAGGAACGGACACGAAAAACAACTCATCGAATAGAAGGAAGGGGAATGACGAAAGTGGAGAAGAATGAGGGGAAAAGAGAGAAAGAGATTGAGATTGAAGGAGACAAGGGGATTCGATCAGAAGGGCAGATAAAGAAAACGAAGGGGTCAAATTCCGAGTATTCATTCGGACATTTTCAGTCAATTGCTTCATTCCTCCCTACAATGGTACCCACTTCCCTCTTCCATCCTTACACCGATGAAGACTATCAAGAGGTTTGATCTTTGATCTCTAGATCTCAAATTGATCTTTGATCTCTTCAGGATGTCTCTGACGATGTGTCCGATGCAGAAGATGGAGGAGATGATTCGAAGAGCGATGAACAAATTATTGATGATGAGAATAAGAAGGGTATGTTTATTGACGGACTACTAGAAAAACATGAGGAATATTTGCCAAGAAATTTTCTGTCTTTGATAAAAGACTTGTGCAATGGAATGTAGATATAACACTCTTGTAGAAGGAGGTCCAGTAGAAATTCTCAACTTGTGTGGTCATTTATAGATAATTTCCTTTTCTTCATTTGATCATGTGTCTTTTCTCTTCTGCATGACGTGTAGTCGACGACGTTTACTTAGATGGGACGGCCATTCCTAAGAATAGGAAGGAAGGCTGAAGGAGAAGCCAAATATTGAGTAACGAGTGGGGAGAGAACGAGAGAGAAGAGGAATCGAAGAGGGAAGGGAAGAGACTGAACGTGAAAGGGCTGTTTGAATAGATGGATGGCAAGGGGGCGAATAGGTTGGAGAGAGAGAGAGGATTCATTAGGATCTCACGGGGATCAATTGACGAACTGGGGTAGACTTGGCGTAATTTATCTTCACTCAAACGTGTGAAGTTCGTTTTGAAAGCCGGGCGAGTTGTGTTTTTGTTGTTGTGAATGCTATTAGCTTCTAGGTTTCTGAATGTAGGTTGAACAACAACTGATCATTATCACTTTACTCGATATGAATAGACAGGAAGTGTTCTTCTAGACAAGGAGACAATCGTCCCCTACAGGCGTATTCTCTATTTGATCTCTCCTTTCTCTCACTGATGCGCGGTAGCTTCTCATTGCTTTTTGAGACACAATGCCATCGGGGAAGGAGAGGAGGGGGGGGGGATACTTCCGGGAGAGAGAGAGAGAGAGGGAACCTGAGGGGGATTGCGCCATAGACGGATGGTGTAGGATGAGAACTATGTTTAGCTTCGAGGAACATCTAGTTCAAAATGAACAAGTCATGCATTGAATTTGCGAATTCTGAACAAAAATACACGAAATCAAATAATCTGGAAAAGAATGACTGTATTGCAGATATCTCGGCCACAACTCTTCAACAGACAATTAAAGAAGCACTCAAGGCTGCTGCTAACAATAGAGCGAGTATTGCAGCTGCAAAGAAGAGGAAGATCAATGGTATTCGAACTATTATGTGCACTTCGATCCTAAACAAATAACACAACGAAAGATGAATATCTTCTCGCCATAGCAGTCTTATTTCATACCTGGCAGTCAAATCAGTACCGTCTTAGTAATGATTCATGTTCAGGTAGTCCATCAACCCATCAACCTCAACCAGTCATTCCCTCATCTCTTCTCGCTCCATTCCTTATGACAGGTAAGCCCATTCCTCTCTTCTCCCCTCTTTCCTTCTTCATCTTCCTCACTATCCCTTATTTACACTTCCATTACCCGCTTGCTTTTCCATTCCACATCCTAGATGGCTGATTATAGTATTCGATTGATACAGTAGTCTACCGTAACCATATCGATTACTTCCTTTCCCCATTTCTTTCTCACCTCAGCACTTGCATCCTCTCCAGAAGAACAACAGAAGTGAAGCCAAAAGTGGTTCGGGATCAGAAGGGTCGAAGTGTCATCTTCTCTGGTCCTCAAGGAGTCGTCTATGCTCAGATGCTAACGACGATGACGGTAGAGAGGAGTGAATCAGTCCATACATGCATCCATTCTGTGTGATCGTACTAATCCAACCTCTATTCAACAAATCATTTTCGCAATGATTTTATGTGTAAAATTAAAATTAATCGTAATTGATTGAATAAATTGCAGGAGGGGCAGCAGCATCGGCTTTGCTCGCAGGATCGAAGAATGAAGACAATCAAAGACTTCTCTCGGCCTTCCCGTTTAATTTCAACTTGCAACAGGTACATTGTAGACTGTTGTTGAGCTTCACTCATTTACTTCAATCCGAAATTGACACGCTTAGCGAAGCGAACTATTAATAATTAAATTCGTTCAGCTTCTCGAATCGGCAGCTCTTCAAGCAGCAAAGGCGGAGTGAGTGTCCCACACCGATCTTCCTGTCTATCCCATACCGTATCCCTCTTTCCGATCTACCTGATTGGCATTACGGTCGATCCCTTCAAAGTCATTTGCTATCAAATTCTTGCTTGAATCATCCCCCGATTAGTATCTATGCTCCATTCTTTCCCCCGTATCTCCGGTTATCATAGTTCATTATATAGTCTCTTTCATATTCATTATTGTCATTTTTCTCATCGCCGTGCTTTAAGAGATCATCCACTGCAATAATTGTGCATATTGAACAACGCAATTGAGGCCTTACACTAATTTAACGCATTTCATGAAGATTACGCAATCGTCTCATAGAGATTATCAAGTATAATTTTGTCTAGTGTAAATTTATTGAGAGAGATTGACATCGGAATGTTTTCCATGGTCGCAGAAATGAAAAAAATAATGTGTGTAAATCGTGCTTGTCTGTTGAATAAATGAGAGATTCCTAGAATGGATATCGTCACGTTGATGTGATAAGAGGAGATTAGAATGGAATCGTAGAGATCACAGATGAATTGAGAATGATCACAAAATGTACGAAGAAGTTCACTAACAAATCTGCATCTCGAAATATAAATTCTCAGTAGAAAATGTGAAGGCGTGAGATTTCGCTCCAAATACGTGTGAATGAAATCAGTGAATCATGAAAGGGAAAAGGGAGAAGTTTCAATTCTCAGAACCGCAATGATTATTGGACAATAAAGAGTTATAATTAACCATGTAGGAAGTTGATCATTAATGCTTCTTCAATAAGTTTCCAAGTGAGAAACGACGTGTGGAAGAGACGGGAGGAGGGGGAAGAAGAGATCGATCGACTATCATGAATGGAGCAAGAGGAGGAGATGAGGAGAGGGAGAAATCGTCCTGAAAAGGAATGATTGTTCCTCGTTCTCTGATTTCAATCTATCTGTAGTCTACTTCCCATTTTAATATGATCTCTTAAATATGTCTGATTGAAATGGACACAGTAGATAGATCACAAATGCTTAGCATACACTAGAGATACGTGATATTTGGAGAAGAATTACATATTATGCTCGAACTACTGATTTCGTGCATTTCCTATTGAGGGAAGTCTTGTAGTCGAAAGCGTGAGAGATATTGAGCTAATCTCCACGTCATTTTGAATTAAACACGTCGTGTCAGGCTAATAACCAATGAACGAAAATATCCATATTTTCGTTCAAGGTTCACGAGCAAAATGATTGTTTAATTTAAAATGTTTGAATTCTGAATACGAAACTACAATAAGAAAACGTACGGAATCGAGTTCATCCTCGATGTGCACAGGAATCTGAACGGGAATGGGCTTGAGTTTCTCCTCTTTGACGGGAGGTCGAAGCTGTATTACGGGAACAGAACCACGACGACGATTGAAGAAATTCTAAAAAAGAAGAGTTGTTGAGCACCGCGAATTCAATATGATCTTGAAATTATGGAAACTGAGTGAAAAAGTGAGTATTCTCACCACAATATCGTCTTTGATGCTGCTCCTTCTTCTAGAGTTGCTGCGCTGAAAATTTTTTTCGGATTCAAGAATCTCCCACTCGTTTCATAAAGAATAAAAGGGTTGTATCTAGTCAGATACGATTCAGCCCCGACAAATAACTCGTAATTGGAGGGAGAGACAAGAACTGACAGCTCGCGTTTTATTCTCCTTATCAACAAGTTGCTCCTTATCCTCTTCTTCGTTCAATTTCATCGTTGAGAACCATCGACCGAGGGCTAAAATTGATCATATTTGAGGTGCACTTCTCAAATTCGTGGAATGATTGAGTTACACAGAAGATAATGAGATTCCAAATATTGTATTGACTTACATCCCTTCTTCTTCTCATTTGCATCCTCATTGAGATCGAAAGTGGATCGACTACGAGGAACAGCCCATCTATCCGAATCGGGAATTGATGTCTTTCCCATCTGAAATAAACAACGAAATTGTATGAATAGTGCGAGAAAATGAGTTGAAACAAGTCTATCCGAGACGGCAAAGTGAACAGTCTCAATGATTCATGAGACAGGAGGAAATTAGAACGAAGCGAGCTAGAACCTATAGCTCATAACTGTCGAGAAAGTCGTAGACAATAGAAGGAAGGCAACCTTGGTGGGAAAAGAGAAGGAGACAAGTAAGAAGATGTGAATGAGCGTCTCCTTTTCTCTCTCTAGAGCCCCAAGAGATGAGAGTTCGGAATAGAAATGGCAGTGAGTACATCATAACAACGACGACATTGAATAAAGAGATGTGGTGTATACGTAAGAATCGCTCATTTAAGACTCTTCACATTCAGTTCGTACGACCTTTTAGAAGGGGAGTGTGGGATTCTCTTCAAGGGAAGAAAAGGAGGAGGGAGTACATGGGAGAGGAATGAATGTGAGAAGGAGACTACTTCCTTCTATGTCCACACAATGGTATGTGATAACAGAGGGGGATTGAATGAGAAGGAGGAAGAGGTTTGGTGATCATAACGTATTCCACACCCTTTTAGGAAGAGGGAAATTGGGACTAATCCCCCACAGAAGATCACGGACAGGCCCGGATCTGAAGAGAGAAGACTATTGAAATCAATTGGAGAGAGGCACGAAAAGATTCTCTCCCACAACTTGCATGAGAATAAGTGTCACCGAGTTTCCCCACTCATTTTAGTGTACCCAGAAAGAGTAATGAAGAGAAGAAGGGAAAAACAAATGGATAAAAGAAACTGATTTGTTTTGTGTTCGAAAACAATAAGAGATTAGTTAGAGAACATCGGGGATTTCCGACGATTCGATAAATCTATGGGGAAAAAGGGTAAGAGGGATTGACAATAACAGATAATCATTTGGATTGTATGGTACTCTAACGAGTACCAACACAAGCACAATTTATGCCCATACAGTTTGTTGTTAGAAAGAAAATGTGGTGAAAGAGATGCAATGAATAGTGTACAACTGATTCCATTCTTGACTGATTCGACGAGATTTGAGAAGGAAAAATAGATAGGAGAAGATGTATCTTCAACGTGCGTAGATGCATTATTACAATGGATAGACATCCATTCCTAGAATAACTCCTATCCATCCAATAGTTCACACTCCCGAATGTGCTCGAATGTCGCATATGACGTTGTTCGAAACTAGAGACTAGAAAAAGAGAGATAGAGGCCAATATTCCCATGCAACTTCCTCGAAGAAATGAAGTGTAAACCGTGCAGAAATGGTGTGAGAAACGGTCTGGGTGCAGTCTCTTACGTAATAGTGATCACAACCTCAGCCAAAGAAAGTTCTCTCTTCCACTCGAATGGTTCTGCTCAAACATCAACTTGTAGATACGTAAACACGACGATGGGTTGATAGAAATATAGAATAAAAAATGGTGATAGGCAGTGTCTCCCCTCATCTCTTCTTCGTTCCACACTGTTTACTCCCTCGAAGGAAGCGTGCAGTCGTAACAATGCCACTCAGTTCCCTTCATCTTCTCATCAATTACGAATGGGACGAACGGATATCACCCATCCATTCATTCATTCATTCTCATTATTCGTGATCACTGTTCATCCTTTCCATTGTCATCCCTCCTCCCAAAGTGAAAGTTTCCAACCGAAACGTGGATTGAAACGAGAATATTTAAACAGGCGTGAACGCCCACATCGAAAATGCATGGCATGTTCATGATCATTTGTGATGTTCGCTCGACCTTTTACGCGAATGATCGTCGCTCAACTGCAATTCTCGATAGCTCACGGGAGCTCCACGAGAGCTCGAGCACCATTCGTGGAAACGAGCGCTCATTCGATTTGTCGCTCGAAATAACATCATTAAGCAATGATCACTTTAGAGATAACTCCAATAGTTGCGAAGGTGTGATCACAATAATCGTGTAGCGATAACTGGCTGATCCAAGGACAACAACAAAAAAATGACACGCTTGATATTTGATTGGCAGTTTGGAATCAAGGGGGCAATCAGGCAGGAACAAGGACAATTTTCCGTTGAGAAGGTGAGAGGGGGAAGGGGGGGGACGGTAAGATGAAAGTTTCAAGGTCATGAAAGAGTTATGATGCCATCATCGTAATTGGCATAGACTGAACTGATTACTTTCAAGGATAATGAAGAATGAAATGGAAGTGTACGAGGGAGTGACTACTGGGAAGCTCTCTCGACTGAGAATATCTCTATGAATAGAGAGAGAGACGGAGTGATAAGGGGCGGTCTCCTAGCAATATCATATCACTCCTCTTTTTGCAGATAAATCCCAGACAACGAATTTTACGAATGTACAAAAACTTCACAAGTTTCTCTCGAATCGAACAGTTTTTTCTTCGACCTTTGAATCAGGTTGAGAAAGTCTTGCAAACTTGGCTAAGAGAACATTGATCCTGACCGCATTGCACGTTGCCGTATTATTTAAAAAAGATTAAAAATGGGCCACAAGACCACAAGGCAAAGATGTCTGCAGATCATTGTATACCTTATAAGGAACCCTCTGAACGTACAAACCTTACCCATACTTCCTCCTTCCTCGATCAAAACATTCCTCCTCTGGACCCATCATTGGAAGTCAGCTCCTCCCTTCTCTCCATTGTTCTCCCGTCCGAATGAATTGCTATGTGGAACGGTGTCCATCCCAAAAGAGAGATCCAAAAAGAAGGAGAGAGAGAGGGAGGAGAGAGGAGATGATGAGGGAAGATAGAGAGCCCGCGGGCAGAGAAAATGAATTGAATGGCACAGGATCTTTTCGGTTTTCGTCCTCCTCCTCCTGCCCTTAGTTCTCTCCCCCTTTCGAACTTATTCCCTTGCGCGCCGATTCTCTCATTCCATCATTATCCTATTAATAATCTGGCGCGTAACTCTTATGTGATGGGATTGCATCGGCATGCCTCTTGTGTCTCTCTCTCAGACCGTATCATTGTTCCCTTCCAATCCATTGTCTCATTCATTCCTTCTCCTACAGTGCGATGCTCATCCAGAGGAGGCGACTCCTCTTCACTTCAAGGATAGCAGTCCTACTCCTGGCTGCTCTAGCCGCAGTTGATGCTAAGGATGAAGAAGTTCGTTTTTCGCATTTTGTAAGCGCACTATGTAGATTTTTACAGTAAAATGTCTGTAGAGTTGAATTTTAAAAAGTGAATTAGTTTGCTCCAAAGCTTTTGCGCAACATTATTTTCTACATTCCGCGCTTCTTTTCCCGAAAAATATCCTATTTCTTTGATCTTTTCGCCTTTCTGAGACATCTCTTCTTTCTTCGATCAACAGGATGAACTCGCTTTTGCCAATATTTCACCCCCATTATATCCGCTGTCTCTCACTTTTCCATGATCTCTTCCTCTTCCTTGTCCTTCTTTGTTCCACGAGTTGAACTTTCCCTCTCATCCAGTCCTCTTCTCCTTTCTCTTTCCTTCATCTCTCTCTCTCTCTGATTGCGTAAGAACCGATGAAAAGATATCAATTAGCACAGCAGATCATGAATCGTTTTATGCTGGTTGAAACTTGAGTCAGACCAGGAGTTCAGCCAATAGAATGAGAAATAACGGAAATTCCGAAGAGTGTGTCTCAATGACAATTCATTTTCGAACAGTCGAACAACCTTGTCTCATTGCAGAAAAGTCGAAAGAAACGCTTCTGCGGTCTACAGGTATGCAATTACCATCGTTTGTTGTCTTGACCTTTTCCAACAATCGCGCAAATCGAATCAACTGATTGTGACTGCCAACGGCATTCTACTGTTTATAAGGGGACCGTTCCGTGACCAACTAACCACTTTACAGGCAATTCAAGGCGTTCAGTACGCAATTCCGTGCGCGGTGAGTCAATGCTTTGATCTTTGCTTCCTCGATCGTAACCAGCATGGCTTCTCTCTCTCTTACTGGATAAGTCTTGCAGCAGCCTGCGACATGTCGTCGATACGAGACTCCGCCCCCTCGTGCTGCATGCCCGCCGCCTATCATTATCGTTGCTCCGGGATTCAGGGTACTGCCAATATAACCCCGATTCGAAGGAGAATGCAACTAACATGCATGAATATGCTTGATCAAATCGCTAGATAGGGGAATAACTAGCATAATGGCCTTGCAGCCGGAGTTGCGACCTCAATCGTTCCGTCCTCACAACAGTTACATTCGACCACAGCAACTGCCCAATCAATTCGTGCAGCAACCAGTGCCGATTCAGCAGTATCAGCCACAGTACAGGTAGCGTAGTCTAGTCCAAAAAGGTAATCGTGATTCGAAATATTTATTGATACGAGAATATTCATTCAGCCCCGTGTACCAACCTCAACCGTACTACCAGCAGCCTCCCCAGCCCGTGTACCAACCACAGTACCAGTATCCCCAACAGGGAAATGCCTACGTCACGGCGCCTACTTTCGTGAGTATTTTAGCTTATCACATGAAAAATGATCGGAACAAATTGACAGCGAGCGATTTTTTTGTTATTTTTTCAACTTTTACTACAGGGATAATGGAATAACTGCATTTTTCAGCCGGTACCAAATGCGCGCCCTCTTCCCGCTGGCGTTCGTCCTCCCGTCTCTCATCATCATGTCGCCCCCGGAGGATACGCGATCGCCCCCAAGTATGATTCCACCTCATTCTTCTTTCGCCGCATTCTCGATCCGTCACGAGTCGGAATTGCCCGCACTGTATTGCGAACTCTAAATCCCACTCTCTCACAATGGCAGTTCCCATCAAGATTTATACGGGGAAGGGGGTCATTAGGAATTAGCTCACTCAGATCAGAGTAACGAAGCGAACTAAGGGCACACGAGTGTAATAGAGACGGGCGAGACGAAACGTAACCACGAGCGGCATAGTTATAACCATAAATGGTGCCTGCAGTGGAAAAGAACAACTCAGTGTTCGAGTGTTCCAGCGGTGTAAAGCTTGTCTATGCACCAGCACAACTGTAAAACCAAAAAAAGAGGTTACCAAAACAATTTGCAGTCACTTGCCGTCTCGTCCTCTTCCACCCGGGAGCAGAGTGGGATGGCCCAAACCGGGATATAGAACGAACCAGAAAGGATTGGAGAGAGGAAGACCTCATGGTCATGGAAGGCAACAGTAAGCATCATGATATTCATCTGATCTGCAACTATTCTTCCTTCAGGATAGTGACAGCTTCTCCGCGTCCTCTAAAGAAAGTTACTCCGGCATCGAAGATAATCCATGAAGAGAGTGACGATGATCTTGTCAAGTACGTTGGTACAATTTGCTTCAAAGCTAGCTTCAAATGTAAATTTTTTTTACAAATTAGAATGAGAAGCCTCTAATTTGCAGTAGACAGCCGCCACGACCCACCATCGAACACACTATCAAGCACACCATTGCTCCCACAACCGTTCGAACTACTCCTGGTATGACTTTTTCTTCAATTTTTGTATGGTGTAGAATTCATTGACGTAATAAGTTTGTACATGTTTGATACTCAGATCGCGTAGAAGTTCTTTCACCAACTCCTTTCCCTGAGACACACGAAAGAATCGACTTCACTTCTGGAGACGATGGAGACTTCGGAAATGAAGGAAGACCTGGAGGACAGATATTGGTGAGAAGCAAACTTATAGAGTCATTGACAAAACTGCTGTTTGCAGGTTGACGTCGCGACTATCAATCCCGGAGGTGGATCGCCCACTTCAACTCTGGCTCCCTTCGCTCCCGATGGACAGGTCAGTACGAATTCTGTTGCGTATTTCAGTAGGAATTAGTGATGGCAATACGAACTGCACGGGCCCGCAACGGACAGAGGTCAAGTTGTGTGCCCGCAACGAAACCAACCCTACTAGGAATGAAGGTGCAGGGTAAACAACAATATTTAGGACCCCACTGGAGGCTTCACGAGCACTCCTCGTAACGGTGTACGCGATGGCTTTGATGTGAGTATCTCGCGAAAGGATTAAACCGTAAAGCGATGGGTCACCACTATAAGAACTTATCAGGGACCCGATGGGGAATTCACGAACAACGGTCGTGGACCCAATGGTGGCCAAACAGGAGGAGACAACTTCGGATCGGATTCGTCCTTCAGCAGTGGAGGAGAACTTCCCGATGAGTTCGATAGCAACGGAAACAGAATCCCCGGTGGACAGGTTAGTTAAAGGGCTTAAGGAATGAGAAGATGGGTTGGATTACAGAGAGGCCATGGAGGGCAGCATCGTGGACAGGGATCATCCAATGACAAATTCAATGGTACTTATTGTTACTCGAACTAACCAACGAAATTGCATGGATTGGTCATGATGATTAAGTTATAATAACTGCATGCAACGTTCTCATTCAGTTGAATTCCCTGACAACTCTCCGTTCCCTGGAGGAGATTCTGATCGTTCCTTCCCTGGTATTCCTCCACTCAATCGGGAGTTCACTGGACAACCATTCACTCCTTCCGGTCGCACTCCCACGCATGGATTTGATGAATTCGGCGTGCTCACAACTTCCCCTCCCTCCATTTCACCCGATGATTTCAACCCTCAACAACCTCACGAACCTCAGTTTCCATCCATTCGCACTGGCTTTCCTGGAGAGTCATCCCGTGGAGGAACAGGACCTCGCACAATCGTACCAGTAACCACTGATAGGAACAGAGGTGCACACTCTCTTAACATCCTCAGTTCCGTTTGTAGTGCTCAATTTGACCTCATTCGCTCAACAAAACATGTGAATTCAGGAGGCAATGGTGGCTCGTCCGGATCCGGCAATAGAGGATCCGTCCCTGGATTTGGACCTGATAGATCGGGATCTGATGGTAGAGGTGGAAACTTCAATGGACAGGGTCCTGATAACGTAAGTCATTTATACCACACAACTTATTGCACATCACGATTTGAATGTGGTTCTGTTACACCTCAATCATCTTCCAGTTCCCTCCTAATGACGATCGTTCCCGAGTGGGCGGTCAGCCTGGCTCGGCCTCTTCTGGCACCCGCACTCCCGGTTTCCCATCCTCTTCCAATCACGTTGACACATCAAACCCATTCCCCTCATCCACCCCCTCTTCCTCTTCCGATGATCAGCCAGGCATTCCTGCTCCGACAGTGGCAGTGAATGAATTCCCCTTGCACACGACAACTCCCTTGCCCGATAGAGTAAGTGTGGCCATTGAGTGAGAATGAGTGAGCACATCTAGAGTGACCTTATATTTCAGTCAGAGCAGCATCAGCAGATAGTGCCTATCTCTCCCTTCCCACCAAACCCAATCTCTCCCTCTAGCCCTCCCCCTCCTTCTCCTCCTCCTTCTCGCCATGGAGACTCTCGTACTCGACCCTCTTCCCTACCTGACCATTCAGATACCAATCATCATTCAACAACTCGAGCTCCAGGAATTCGTCCTCCTCCCAACCTTCATTCTTCTGATCCTTCTCCTTCCGATCCTATCATTCGAGTATCAGTAGCTCCCGATCTCCCATCAAACCCCACTCCCTCGAATGGATTCAACCCTGTTGAAACAACATCAGATGTTCCATCTCGAACGACCGTCTCATCTCTTCGTACTCCTTCTTCTCACGATGTTGATCACACTAGCACACCCCATCCAGTACCTATTTACTATTTACTGAGATTATTTACGATGAAGAGTCTCTTGCATGATCTAACTATTTCCCTTGCAGAATGGCTTCAATGGATCTGGTTCGAATGGACGAGGAGGATCATCTGGATCAGGAACCAAAGGAGGATCAGTACGTAATCATCTTCGACATTATCACCAATCACTTACCTGAACGCTCTAATGCAATTCCAAAACACTTCACTATACTAAAATGCCTGCGAAATCTGTTCTAACCGCATGCTTTCAGGGTGATGATTCTGACCGATTCCCTGGGTCTGGCTCCGACGGTAGACATCCTGGCTGGAATGGGCAGGGATCAGGACCTGATGGGCATGATGGAAGACACCCCGGTTCCGGCGATAGATTCCCCGGATCAGGAGATCGATTCCCCGGCTCTGGATCAGATGGAAGACATCCCGGTTCCGGCGATAGATTCCCCGGATCAGGAGATCGATTCCCCGGCTCTGGATCAGATGGAAGACATCCCGGTTCCGGCGATAGATTCCCCGGATCAGGAGATCGATTCCCCGGCTCTGGATCAGATGGAAGACATGCCGGTTCCGGAGACAGATTCCCCGGCTCTGGATCCGACGGCAGACATCCTGGATCCGGCGACAGATTCCCCGGCTCTGGATCAGATGGAAGACATCCTGGATCTGGCGACAGATTCCCCGGCTCTGGATCAGATGGAAGACATCCCGGTTCCGGAGACAGATTCCCCGGCTCTGGATCCGACGGCAGACATCCTGGATCTGGCGACAGATTCCCCGGCTCTGGATCAGATGGAAGACATCCTGGATCTGGCGACAGATTCCCCGGCTCTGGATCAGATGGAAGACATCCTGGATCTGGCGGCAGATTCCCCGGCTCTGGATCAGATGGAAGACATCCTGGATCAGGCGACAGATTCCCCGGCTCTGGATCAGATGGAAGACATCCTGGATCTGGCGATAGATTCCCCGGCTCTGGATCAGATGAAAGACATCCTGGATCTGGCGACAGATTCCCCGGCTCTGGATCAGATGGAAGACATCCTGGACATGTAAGTGATTAACCATATAACATTTTGCACGCATGCGTTTGAGTTGCGCACAAATCAACTACTGACTCATACACAACTCTTATCACATTGCACTTCTTCCCTTCAGAACACTTCCCTGGAGGTGAAAACTTCCCTGGTGATCACAATGCTGGCACGAAGAATGGACGTCCTCATGGTTCTAATTCGTTCCCTGGTACTGATGGAAGAGGATCGATCGGATCCCACTTCCCTGGCACGAATGGAGTAAGAGTTTTCAAAGTGCTGCTACGAGTGCATTAATAGTTTGAGAGAGTTTGATCACACTTATCATTCACCACCAATCAGTTTTTGCAGCATCACTCTACTGGCTCCAGACCTGGTTTCTCCCCACGTACCCATCCCTCACATGGCACGGTTTCCGGTTTTGAACCTCGCAGCACTTTCCCTGACTCCAAATCTCAAGCCATGGATAAACCTGGCGCACACGGTTCACGCACCGGATCTTCCGGACCAGGATCACATGGTTCTTTTCCCGACTCCAATACTCCTGGATCTTCTGGATCTGGATCACATGGCTCATTCCCCGGCCCCAATACTCCTGGCACTGGACACGACTCTCATGGCACCAGCTCTGGATCCGGCTCTGCAAACGACTCTCATGGTACCGGCTCTGGATCTGGTGCTGGCTCTGGATCTGGATCGCATGGCTCATTCCCCGACTCCAATATTCCTGGCTCTCACGGTACCGGCACTGAACACGGCTCCCATGTTATCGGCTCTGGATCCGGCTCTCATGGTACTGGCTCTGGATCTGGTACTGGCTCTGGATCTGGTACTGGCTCTGGATCTGGATCACATGGCTCATTCTCCGACTCCAATACTCCTGGATCTTCCGGATCTGGATCACATGACTCATTCCCCGGCTCCAATACTCCTGGCTCTCACGGTACCGGCACTGAACACGGCTCCCATGTTACCGGCTCTGGATCCGGCTCTCATGGTACTGGCTCTGGATCTGGTACTGGCTCTGGATCTGGATCACATGGCTCATTCTCCGACTCCAATACTCCTGGATCTTCCGGATCTGGATCACATGACTCATTCCCCGGCTCCAATACTCCTGGCTCTCACGGTACCGGCACTGAACACGGCTCCCATGTTACCGGCTCTGGATCCGGCTCTCATGGTACCGACTCTGGATCTGGTACTGGCTCTGGATCTGGATCACATGGCTCATTCCCCGGCTCCAATACTCCTGGATCTTCGAGACCTGGTTCACCTGATGTGGGTTCTATCACTATAGGGGCACATAATCAAGCTTAATATTTCATTGCGCAAACACGCTGAATCATCACGCTGATTACTTTTGCAGTTTGAGCACCCTTCCACGAGTTCTTTCACTCCTTCCGATCCTACGACTAACACAGGATCCAACGTATGTTTCGCATCACTTTTCTCTTACGCACAGCTTCATTTATTCCAGTTACATCTTTCCACTTCGGGTTTCGCTAGTACTCATCCGCCCTCACTTCGACCTCATCCAACCCTTCTTTTCTCATTCCCTAGTACCCCTTCTCCATCTTCTCTCGATGATCTACCTCCATCAGATCTTCCACAGATGCCACTTAATCCCGCAGAACAGTTCCATCCGGTACTATCCATTGTCCCATCCACCACCACCAGTGAACACTCACTCATTGCACCGCCTGAAATGGAATACGAGGATATCTCCCAGTCTCTCGTACCCATGTCTGCCACCTTTCCCTCACAGCCTCCCTTCATCCCCACTGCTCCTCCCTTGCACAATCACGGCTTCGCGAGTGTATTTCATCCCACTGAAGAACCCGATGCTCATTCACTCTTCCATCCTGCTCTCGTCCTTCCTCCTCGTCACTCAATGCACTTCCCTCATGGACAACCATTCCAGGGCGATCACTCCGGCTCTGATGGATCTGCATTCCCCGGCTCAGGATCTGACGGTTCTGGACAGCATGGTTCTGGCTCCGATGGTCACGGTTTCCCGGGATCAGGCACTGACGGTTCTCATAGCTCTGGTTCTGATGGTTCTCATTTTGGATCTGGTGCAAACAATGGCTTCCCTGGATCTGTAAGTTTGTACACTTTGCATCGAAACTGAGCATGACCAATACTCGGTTAGCATGAGCTAGTTTTCTGTTAGTTCCCGACTGAACCATGGTTATGTTGATATCACCTGTCTCTGTTACACTTTCGTTGTTTGGAGTGAACTATAACTCGGTCACGTCGGAATAAGTAGAGGTTATTAGTTGATTGTTAGTGCAGCACTAGCATAGTGTATCAGTAATGTTATCGTAGCACTAGTGAGCACTAGTCTCTAAAGGATCTTCATTATGTTAGCACCCCATTACATGGAAATGTCTATCTCAGTCCTCAATCAGTATTAGCATGGTCCATTTCCCTCACTGCATGTTCTCATTCTCTCTTGCAGTCCTCGTCATCGAGTGGCAATCACCCGTCCTCGTCCCATCCTTCACCAGGTCACGGATCCGGATCGCATGGTACCGGCTCTGGACACGGCTCTGGATCGGGATCTGGTTCCGGTTCTGGCTCTGGACACGGCTCTCATGGCACCGACTCTGGATCAGGCTCTGGTTCCGGCTCAGGACATGGCTCTCATGGCACCGACTCTGGTTCTGGTACTGGCTCTGGACCAGGACCACATGGCTCTAACGGCGGAAGCGGACACGGATCTGGATCGGACGGAAGAGGAGGAAGCAGCGGGCATGGAGGAAGGAATGGAGGTGCGAATGGATTAAATGAAAAGGGATCTGATAGGAATGGAGGCCATAGAGGAAATGGAGTAGGAAAACAGGGTGGAAATGGAGGAGATAATAGTGGAAGAGATACTGGAGGGAATGGTACACAGTCGAAGGGTGGAAATGGAGGACAAAGAGGTCCCGATGATAGTACTGAATGGAATGGGAATATTGGAAATGGAACTCATGGATCAGATGGAGCTAAAGATGGAAAATCAACCAATATCAAATATGGTAGACCTGGAATTAGACCCGGAGGGGATAAAAAGGTTGGAGAGGGTCCTGGTGATATTTCGGAAAGGAGCGGAACAGTTGGAAGTGTCTCGCATGGAACTCCAGGAAAGAATATTGGAAGGGAATCGAATGGAGGTGATACCCCTCATGGGTCTAGCACCAAAGGGAATAAGGGAGGACGCGATGATATTTCGGACTGGAATGGAAACGTTGGAAATGGTCATCGTGGATCTAATGGAGTTGTGGATGATAGAGGGCCGGGCGGTAGTTCAAATGAAATTCGTGAGGAGAAGGGAGGATCATACACTCGTGTGTCTACGGGCAGGAGAGGTGACATTGATCAGCATAATGCCTCACCGGGTAGTAATGGAGTGGTTAATAGGCCTTGTGGATCACCTCACGATGGAGAGAAGGGAGGACAGGGAGATAATTCGGAATGGATTGGAAACATTGGAGGTAGACCACATGGTGGATTGGGAAGAAGTGGAAACGGAGAAAAGGATGGAGTGGATGATGGTGATGGAACGAATAATAGGAATGGATCCAATGGAAATAGTGGAACTGGAAGTGGTGATAGGAAATCAGAGGAAAGAGGGAATAATAATGGAGTTGGAAGTGGATCAGTCGCAAACGGAGGTACTTCTTTTGGGTGCTATAACTAGGGGCCACAACGCACATAGCCGATTTTACACGATGGGGTCAAAAGTATATTCAAACTATCCCTCATGGACTCAATAACATCATGCTTTTTACCGTTTGTTGATATCGTGTCTCTGAGCTTCGCTAGAGCCCGAGAAGTACGCGCGCATCGCACTGGGGAAGAGGAGGGAGAGACGAGACGAGAGGGAAGGGGGCGGAGCCTAATTTGCGTGTGTCTCTCTCCCTCCCCCCGCCCTCTCGCTCGCCTCTCCCCGCGCTCAAGCCCAAGCTTTTGAAGCATGATAAAAATCTAATTTTTTTCTCTAAAATTCCTAAAATATTCGTATTAGTCAGATAAATACTGCCCAAACAAAACTTTCACACTGGAAGGCCTCAAAACGGCCTCTCCCTTCTTTTATATGCAAATTTGATCTACTTAGTGATGATATGCTAATTTTGGGCAGTGCTCAATCGATTGGGGTCGGCAGTAGCTATCCAAAGCACTTTAGAATGAGCGATTTGGTTTAGAATGAAGCTTGGGCTTTTGTTTCTCGCTTTTTGGCGAAATCGTGTCTCACAAAAGTGGGCGGAGCTTGTAGCCCCTAGCTATAACTTTTTTCAGCTTAGGGTGGGTGTTGGGGGAATTAAATACTTTTTCAAACTCATTAAATAATTGTGCAATTCATTTCAGCTCAAGGTTCTGGATCCGGATCTGGAAATGGAAATCATGGTACTTCCACTGGCTCTGGAAACGGAAACAACGGTTCCTCTGGTGATGGATCGAATAATGGAGGGCACGGATCTCATGGATCTGGAACTGATGCTCATGGATCACACGGAGGAAATGGTGGTAGTAGACCACATGGAACCAATGGAGGACATGGATCTAATGGTGATAATGGAGGACACGGAGCCCATGGAACCAACGGAGGCAATGGTGTTCATGGATCGGGAGATGGTGGATCAGGAACTGGATATCACGGTCATCGCGAAGGAGCTCATGGAGGAAATGGACATAAAGGAGGACATGGAACTGGATATGAATCTGGAAATGGAAATAATGGATACGATGGATATGGATCGCCCACTCAACCAGGAAGAGCTCCCACTTCCTCTTCTGAATCAGCATCAGAGGAGATCATCTCTGATCGGGAAGAACCACAAGGATCGACAGTTGGATATCCCTCTCCATCTGCTGGATATGACACACCCGCCCCTCCCACTCCTTCCTACACCAAACCGTCGCCCATCCCAAATGCCAACGTCCCTCAACCGAATCCTCGTGGAGGATACTACGAAGGACTGCATACTCCATCAGAAGGATCAACGAAGACAACCACCCCTCCTTCTTCTGGCTACGATGGTCCCACTACCACTCATCTACCTGCTACCTATCGCATTCCCACATCCGTCGAGACTGTTACCACTCCTCGTCCTTCTCCCACTACGACTGATGGAGATGGAGGATACGACAACTCATTCGCAGGAGGACCAGGAGGAAGAGGACCGACTACGAGCAGACCTGATAATAGAGTGACTGCTACGAGAGTGCCAACCACAGGAAGACCCAATGGAGGATACGATCAGCTTACGACTCCTGAGGGTAACGGTGGATATGATTCCAGCTTCTCTGGTCGAGGAGGTAACACACCCGGTCAGAGACCGAGAGGGCCGACTCCTCCTACCCCGTCCAACAACGGATACAATCAACCCTTCACTCATCATGATCATACCTTCGTTGGTACTTTCACTGCCCGACCAACTCCTTCTTCCAACTCGGGCTACGACAATTCCGCTCCCACGACCACTCGTACTCCAGTGACCAAAGTGTACTACCATGCAGCTGAACCCGCCCATCGACCCTCCGTCAATCCCTATCCCGCTTCCTCTTCCTATGGATACGACCAACCCGCTTCTCCCTCCAAACCCACTCCTGGCTACAACAAACCCTCGCCTAATGGCTATCCCTCAGCAACCCCTCATTCCGTTCCTTCGACAATCGGCTACGATGCTTATCCCTCGTCTAAACCCTCAGCCCAACCCGTTCCTTCCCTGACTGAAGTGCATGAGTTCAATGGAGGTTCTCGATCTGGTGGATCGGGATACGATCAGGAGACGACACCATCTGCTTATCCTTCCCCTGTAGCGGAATACGACAATCCATATGTTGTACGTCGTCTCAAATTTGCTCGTGTCTAACTTTCCTGGTGCATGTATATTTAAATAAATATTAATTAATTTCATATTTGCATTGTTCCTGTCCAGTTCCGTGTAGGTGATGGGTTCGTTCACTCTTTCATTCTCGGTGAGTCCATCGTCCCTTTCTTGTCTCAATGTGTAACCAAGTGTGAATGTTCATTCTTACGCTGTATACTAATGGATTTGCCTTCACTAACACGCCTTCGATCAATCAATGAATCCATTCTTCCAGCCCCCTCAGAATGTATCGATGCGCACGTCAAACATCGGAGTGGTGCCGAATGAGTACGGACCGGTGAGCGAATGGGCGATGGAAAGACATCAAACTGGCTGAATCGCAATCAGATTCCTTTTCATCGCTATTATTTCTCTTCATTCAGATCATAACCGCTCCGATCAACACGACGACTCCTCGAGTGACAACGACAATGACGCCCAATGAATTCGGATTGGAGGGATGCTACAGAACGAAGAAGGGTCGGTCCATTATCTGGCTTCTTCTTTATTTCCATTTTTTTCTCTGCAGGTCTCGCTTGCTGCGATACTCGACTCGAAGAGGTACTGGAGACGGCGCTCATGGAACAGGTATGCCTTATTCTTATTTTGTGGGATCAGTTCTGGCTCTGCTATAAAAATACAGGTAACTTGTCATTTTCTGGCAAAGCTGGCTATCGAGTAGTAACGTAATTACTCCAATTGCGATAATCATTTCGATATTCAGTTGGCTCTCGGTCGCAGCAAGTGCAACTTCCACATCTTCGCTAATGCAGCTCAGGTATGAGAGAAGCAATAGAGCGATTCTATTGAAGAAATCATTCCAGAGATCAGCCGAGGAGGAATTCGGTCGATCGTTCGAATCGCTCGCTGGTCCTTCTGATTTCGGAATGAAGGCACAGTTTGGAGATAATCTCATGTGCAAGACGATTGTGGATGGAAAGTGAGTAGGAATTCCTGTTTAACAAGTAAATAAAAAATCATAACAGATTCGTGATGGTATGGGCTACGGCTGTTCCTTACTCAACTGCTGAGTCTAATCGACCACTTTCTCCGGAAGAAATCGCCAAATTGCCATTCAAGACGGTCACAAATGAGATCGCTTCTCTCGGATAATCTTCTCCTTCAATCTCGCCTTAGTCATACCTCTTTGTGTCTTTCTCGATGACTGTCAGATACTCATTATAGGGTACAATTATTCATGTGATCCGTTGCGATCCCCTCACTAATCAAATATATTTATGTGTCCATTTCGTTCCATTTCCTTCGAAGCATTGACATTGCTTTGATAAATAATATTTATTTTTTGATCCACTTGTTGGGAGCAACGATCGCTCACGGAGAAAATGTATTACTAATCAAGAAAGACAAATTATGTGGTTCGAAAGACAAAGAATAGTGAGGTAGAAATACATGTGTAATTCATATAAAACTAAGTGGTTTAATACTTCGAGCTGTTCGGAGACTTGAGTTCAGCTTCAATTTACTCATTTGATTTGCCGACTTTCCATTATTATTCTTTTTCTTGGGAGATTTGTTGACTGACTGGCCACGTTTCTAGAAAAAATAGAAAAGTAATTGTATCCTGAATGTGCCTCACCTTTCTCTCCTCTCTGGCAGTAATAATCGTCTTCTCCCTTTCTAGATACTGCTCGTAGTTATCCATCCAGAGACGCTGAAATAGAACTTCTCTTTCAACGAATACCAGTTGAATAGCAGACCTGTTGCCTCCACAACCAAATATTGATCGATTCCGTCTGATCCATCACAAAGACAGCCCCGTCAAATCGTGTAACTGTTGTGAGCTTCTCCTTAGCGAGATTACGAGTCACGAGTCCAGCCACTTTCACTCAAATGCGTTTTTTAAATTGAATCTTGTACACATCAGTCCCGTGCAAAATTTCAAAAAGGTGAATAATGATACCTTGCAACTGCTCGTGTAATTGAGCTGTTGCTTTATCGACATTATCTTCAGAGGATCCATCTGAGACCACCATGAGAATCTGAGAAAGGAATATAGATAAATAAGGAATAATTTTTTTTTTAAATATCCGTTCTCACCTGTAATCGATCGTGTCTCGGAATGGGCGCATTCTCAAGTGCTTCCAACTTCTCCTCTTTCAGATTCTGCTCGTGCCATAGAACACCCGCAGCGAAGGAAAGGGCTGAAATGTAGAGTAACTCATTGCTCTTTCGATTGATAGAGTTCAACCTTTCGCCAGATACGTCGCTCCTCCAGTATACGGCATTCGGTTGATCCCTCTCTTCACTGCCTCTGCACTGAAATATTTGTCGAATCCGAAGACGACCGATGGTTGACGAGCGAACTGAAAATGATCATGAATAGATGCATTGAGGAAATGAATAGTCACCTGAATCATCGCTACTCTCGATCTTCCTGGTGCAATATCCACGTCTTTCAGAAGAATGTCGATATTCTGTTTGATCTGTTCGAATGCAACCAATCCAATGGACGAAGAAGAGTCCACAAGGAAGAGAAGATCGATGGGAGGAAGAATACGAGCCGGATGATCGAAGGGGAGGGAACCCTTCATATTTGTGATTGACAAAGATAAAATCAGTACTCAGTTTCAACAACTGAACTGACAAACCTGATAATGCACTACTCTGCCTCCTTCCAGTCTCTCGACACTCACTCCACTGTCGTCTGAAGAACGACGACGATTCGCGAGATAACCTGCTTTTATTGATCAAATCTAATAATTAGGAAATCGCTCACTTTTCCAAGCAGTTTCAGTCTGAGAGAGAGCGAGATCCAATCTGCTCAATTCATTCTTCAGTTTGAGTCGATCCGTCATTCGACCTGCAACAATTGACCCATTCTGTATTCAATTTGACATAAAATGTACCTAATCGCCGACTTGTCTCCAATTCTTCCTCTAAATCGTGCACTGTTATAAGCTCGTTTAGATTCCCTAAATTAAATATTTTGTCTGGAAAACTACGCCTAAAACAACTTCGTATCCTCCTTCCCGATGGAAGAATAATCATCGACTTATCGAGATGCTCTGAATCTCCTTTCTTCTTTTTCCTTCCTCCATTCTTCTTTCCTCCTCTCGATTGATCAGTGGACGCAGAGCCAAAATCCAATGATGATCGTCTACGGCCCGATCGATGTCTACAATTAGATATTTCAAATATTCTTATTACTCAGGGAGAGCCCTAACCTCTTTCCTTCCTCCAACTCAGCTGTCTCAAGTGAAGAAGAACGCTTCGGTTTCTCTGCAATTTGACATTAGTCATCCCTGTTCCCCAGCCCCTTTTATGAGTCATTCCTACGCCTTTCGGTCCTCTTTTCGTATAGTTGGTGTCTCTTTTTAGCTCCCCCCCCCCTCTCTCTTCTCCCTCCGTATCCAAGCATTATGGTGCATCGTTGAGTGACCACATCAACACAGCAAGCAATCGGACGACATTTATCGATCGGGGGAAAGACAATACAGTAAGCACACGAAAGAAGGGAGGGAAAGACCACGAATAACTGAGAAAGACTCAAACGGGCGGTAGCCTATTCCTATGGGTGGGAATTGGTTCAGACTTGATCGTCTTCTTCGAACTGACTCGTGAGGGACGGGATCCATCAGATGGAACCATTGAGGGTCTCTTACTAGGAGGAGCACTCACGGCTCCCATCACTGGAGTCTCCTCAGGTGGATTAATGGTAGGGATGGGATCAGGAGGAGGAGGATGAGGAAGAAGACGGGGTTGAGTTAGAGGATGAGGAGATGGATGAGGAAGAAGAACAGAAGGGTGTGGTTCGCCTACGGCAATTCCCTGTGGTTGACGCCCATCGTGAGGCATGACCACTCTCGCGCCAGTCGCTCGTGCGTACTCTAGAAGTGCGTCAGCAGTACCGTTTCCATTAGCTCCACCGAAGAATGCAGGAATGATGATGGGTTGAGGAGGAGGAGGGGGCGGAAGAATGGAAGCTTCTCTCGGAGCATCAAAATGCTTCTCTAATCGTCGTTCCAATCTCTCTGCATGATGAATGTGTTTCTCTTCCGTCTTCCGAAGTTCGTCCTCGAATTTGTCACGAGCCTGTGAATATAATTTCATTTTGAGGAACAATTATGACGTTTAGAAAAAAACGAACAGCGATCTCAGCCTCCATCTGCTTGTGGAGCTTCCCCGTGAAGTATTCATTCTGCTGTCGCATCTTTCCTTCCTGCTCAGAGAGACGACGTTTGAGTCGATTATCTGAATGGAATCACATTCAAGACATTATCAAAGGAAGTAAATGAAAATAATATTCGTACGAACTCTCATCTCTGTACTGCCATACTGCCAGCCCCAATGCGAGTAGAATAATGAAAAATACGAGAATGAGAACGGCAGTGATTGTCCATGCGAGTGGAGAGAAATTATCCCATGGAACATCTGAAAAACATATATTTTTTTCGTCAGTAATTCGATAAATAATTCCTTACGAAGATCAGGTCGTGGAGTCTGTACATTCACTGGATAGAGTGGACTTCTCGTGTACATTCCACCTGTGTTGTTGAATGGAGGAGGAACGTTGCCTGGAGTACCTGCAGGGATAGTGAATCACTAGGAATCTGACACTATTTCGAGGATTATCTACAGCTGCCTAAGTATGGTTCATTCAATTCAATTCAAGTCAATGGTTATTTCGTTACGGTCATGTCATCATATGAGAATCGACGTAATTCATGATTTCGAAATAGTGAAGGTCCGTACAAGCCTCAGTCCAAGTAACCGTTCCTTCATCATTCGATCTCGTGCACTTGGAGATATTCCAATTTAGATAATTCCACCACGAGAGATCCGGAATCTCACTCATCAGGAGAATAGAAAGAGGACTAAGGGAGGATAGACAGAGGTAGAAGAAGGGACTATAGTGAGAAGGAGTCCTTGACTACCGAAGAAACACTGGCGGGGAGAGAAGAAAGAGAGTGTGGACGCAACTCTTTCGTATAGTTGAACAGCTCAGTTCGATTCGACTACAGTCATGGAAATATAATTAACATACCGTAGAAGACGAAATCATTGACGGATCTGCAGAGTGGTTCGACAATTTGAGTGAGAGATGAGAAATGGAGAGCAGTGAGCATGATCGAAGTGGCTGCTGGCTCGAAACGACGCTGCAATATTACACGCTTTCGAGAAAAAACAATCAACTCGGTCACCTGCGGGGCTGAGTTCGCTCCAACGAGTATGTAGAAGGAATGGATGGGAGAGATCGGTGACATTAGTGTCTCTTTTGGTCGCTGAGATCGGTGACATTAGTGTCTCTTTTGGTCGCTGAGATCGGTGACATTAGTGTCTCTTTTGGTCGCTGATTCATTTTAGTTAGATACGATCACTATACACACTCGTCAAAAGATAAATCGAACCAATTCGGGAATAGGCCATTTCGAGGATGAAATAACGACGATGACATCTGGGACGGCCTTCCGATTCCCTTCCTTCAAAATATATTTTCCATTGTTGCATCGTATCGACGAATAAATCAAAATGTGGTGTGTAAAAATGGCAAACCCTGAGTGAGAAAGATGCGATTGAGTTGACACTGGCAGTCGGCTGGCATCCATTTCGATCCACTGAAGAATCGCATCCAACGAATTGGAGACGCTGAATGAGAATGGAATAAATTCAGAGAAATGTCGCGGCAAATAAATAATAAAATGTAAACCTGCACAGCAGCGAACGCGTTGTCTCTGCCCTCACTCGCGAGGGAAAATTCGTGACGAGACTGAATTGGATGGTGAAAAAAATGCTCAGGAATCCGAAATTTTTACCTGTGGTGTGAATTGTGCTAACGCGATGCGGCTTTGATTCGAAGAAATGCGCATGAGACTGAGAATCTACAAGATTCATTCATCGGTTCGATCGCCATCATGGACGCCGAATTGTACGCACCTGCTCTAGAAACTTGATTTCGAGTACGTGATCATAAGATGAGATCCCAAGTGTAGAATCGATGATGAAGAGAGTGTCCGTGTCTGGCCACGTGCACTGAATTATTCGAAGAACATTTATTTCTCATCTTCATACACTTTACCTTCGCCTGTTCCCTCTGTACTATCGTAGTTCGAGCGACTGAAGTAGTGAAGAGAAGAAGGATGATGGATGGAATGCTCAAGGTGGTGGGAAGAAACATCCACGAAGAGAAAGAGGAATCATGCGTAGAGAGGGAGATCTGATGATGGACAATCAACACTATCGATTTGTGTGTACGAAACAAGAAACATCAGGATGTCCCAGTTTCCTAGCGATGAATTGTGAAATGGAAGGGGATAATCGTACAGCGAGAGAGATGCCCTACGGGAAAGAGTTTGTTGAGGACATTTGTGATGAGGGGAAGAGAAGAGAGAGGGAAGAGGACTGAAGAGAAGAGAGAGAAGTGGAAGAAAGACTGCGAGAGAGGGTTGACACACTGAACGGTTGCTATGATTGAGAGAGGAGAGAAGAGGGGAGAAGTGAAGATACTACGAGAATAGAAGATAGAATATATTGAAAATACCAGGAAATTAAATATAGAAAGGACTTTATATTTATCGAATCAAACACAGAAAAAATGGTAGTGATCTAACTTTATTCATCAACTTTATTCATCATTGATCACCATTTACGCGAATATTTACAATCCGCATAAAGTTTCTTCAAAGCCAAACTCAAATCCTATCAATGAAGTGAATAAATGAATTATTTTGCATCCCAATTATGCATAGTTCCCCTCCCTCACCTCTGTCCATTTCTCATCCCCTCATTTCTTCTTCTCGCTGTCTCCGAGGACGGTTCACTGTTCATCCTCTACTCGGTACAGGTATCCTCCCTCCAGTATCCCCCCTCGAGTTAGGATCCCATGGTCGATACCCTGGCTACCCTACCGTACCCAGCCTATCGTCCCCCAATGTCTTCATTCAGAAATGTCAACGTACTCGAATTCAACAGTAGACAAGGTGATCGATTATGACAAGGAAGCGGATAAAATGCTCGAGAAGCTAATGAAAATAGCGACGAACGATTACAAGGATCCTACAGAACCAGTTCGTACCTACCGTAATCTACCGTAACCAATCCTACCGTACTCCAGGAAGTGTTCACTTTCCTCGAAGCGTGCTATAAGATGTTCATGTCTCAACCGATGTGTCTCGAGTTGACGGTAGGGATACTGTAATCGATCGCCCATTGATGGTTATGGATTGCAGCCTCCTCTGACTCTGTGTGGAGATATTCACGGACAGTTCAACGATCTCATTCGAATCTTCAAGACGGTATCGAATGATACTATCGACAACTGACTATTCAACCCTGTCCTCTCTCTCAGAATGGATTCCCTCCGAAGACAAACTATCTGTTCCTCGGTGATTACATTGACAGAGGCACACATTCAATCGAGACCATGCTCTTCCTCATGGCTCTCAAGGTACCGTAATCTCATCTACAGTAATCCTACCGTAATCTCTCAGTTGAAATATCCCCTTCACTTCTTCCTCCTTCGTGGCAATCACGAAACGACGATAGTGAACAGAATCTATGGATTCCATCAGGTATTCGAGAAGAGATTGACTAGTGATGATGCAATGGAATCATTCTCAGAATATCATGCAACGATACGGAAGTGAACGCGTCTACAATGCATTCTCAGTGAGGGCAATCGATCGTCTAGATATACCGTAATCTCTGTTATTGACAGGAAGTGTTCACCGTAATGCCCCTATCTGCTATGATCAGCAAGCGTATTGTGTGCATGCACGGAGGACTGTCGAAGGTGAGCCCATCGACTACCGTATCCCTCTCCCAATCAATCGATAATTGAGGATCTTCTCGAGACGACGAATCTCTACCAGACACTCAATGACATTCGGCGACCACTCGGGGTAAGTAAGCGTCGATCGATAAATGACGATGCGAATTGAGATGCTACCGTAACCCAGTTAACCTCTTTGAAGGATCCTCCCAACAATTCGATGCCTCTTGATCTTCTCTGGTCTGATCCGTATGCGAGTGTCAAGGGATTCCATTACTCGATCCGAGGAGTATCGTGCACCTTCGGTAAGTTAATCATGCGGCAGCGGAGAAAGGGGCGGAGTCTCTAAGGACCGGATATTGTCAATCAATTCTGTGAGAAGCACGGTATCGATCTCATTGTGAGAGCTCATCAAGTTGTCCAGGATGGATACGATTTCTTCTGTGATCGTAAACTGGTTAGTTGACCCCGCCCCCTTTCTTGACTCAGCCCCCTTCTTTTGAGGTGACCATTTTCTCTGCCCCCACTATTGTGGACAGTTCGATAATGCGGCTGCTGTGATGCAAATCGATGCTTCTCTCAAGTGCACCTTCAAGGTACGGTAGATTACGGTAGATGATCCTAATCGATAAATGACTTTAGATTATGCGACCCGAGTACGCAAAGAGAAAGAAATCAAAGAAGTAATGGAAGACTAGGGAAGACCATCCATGTACTACTAGAATTAGACTAGAGAGTACGATCAGTGATAAAGTGATTGGAATCACTACTCTATTCGTTATGTCAAATACATATTTATCGAACATCAAACAATAACAATCTCTACGTCTCTATTTACAAGTATTTCTACTCTTGGAGTCATCTACTCTAACCGTACTCATATTCCATGGGTGTTCCATAGAGGAAGAGTATATGTCTCGTAGGCTGTTTCTTCAATATGCGATCTATCGTGAACTACTCCGATCCAATCAATCTCGAATGCGAATGGACCATCTATTCGATCCATTAGAACGATTGAAACGGAACTGAAAGAAATCAGTTCTCGATCTACTCGTTTCATGGATCATTGGTAACTGTAACTTGAATACCGTAATTGCTCACCTAACATCCGTGAGAGAGACACTTTGCTGTCGATCCTGAATACGACCTGCTACTGTGTGGAAGAATCTAGAATGAATTTTCGCTTATTGCATACCATAATCTTTTCGTATCTCCTCCTACAGTACTCACTTGCTGAATGGAATCCTCTCATATTGCCAGTATGGTCCTCCATGAGTGTGAAGTGGATACGAGTATGAATCTCCCCATGTCATATCCAATGCAAGGGGAGAATGAAGCATCACTTTGTAGCTACGGCCGTCCCCTCGACACTGCAATAAGAGAACTCAACTTCATAAATTCAATCAATATGCCTTTCTCTTCAACAAAAAAGACAACATTGAAACGCTAACAAAGTATCTTCATGCTATGATTGCCGATGCATTAATGTTGGTGATGCATAAGCTGAAAAAACAACTCACCTTAATCATGAGATGAGAGTAGTTATGCCAATGAGCAAGGTACTTGCGACGGTTGAATGCTGCCTGAAAAAGAAATTGAATCGCTTAACTTTTCTGGGTTTTCCTATACAACTCCTAATTTCTTTCGTGTCAAATTAAAGAATATCATAAAACATTTTGTGACGCAATATGTCCGCGGAACGGGTGATCTAGAGAGAGACAGTAGAGACTCGTGAGAAAGATATTGGCCTTCCCCGATCAACAACCAACCAACGAGTCATAGTTCATGTCTAGATCAGCTGTTCCGCGGGCGTACTACGTCACGATTTAAGTCGTACCTTATCCTCCAATTTGATGGATGCCCATCCCGCCCTTTCTATCCGTCCATCTTTCATTATTGCCGATGAGATATTACCACTGAAAATGAAGTTTTTGTTGTAACATAATTAACAGTATCATCGGTATGCTAGAATCAGCTAAATATAATAATATAAATACCTGAATACAGCAGTTCCTCTATCGGTAGGCGTTAATTTAACGGAGGAGAATCCTTCCTTCCAATCGGAATCACAACCAGTGTGCCATAGGGCTAGTTCCTAAGAAAAATAACAATAATCCACTCACTATCCCAGATTCAACTAGTTTTTTCCCATTTCCGACAGAAAAAAATAGAAAAAAAAGCGTACCTCTTTCGTCCTGAATCGGAATTCCGCTCGTGCCTCGTCGTCCTGAAAGAATTAAACGTTAAATTGCAATAATCATTTGAACTAATCGATAATTCCCATCTTTCTTTTATCACTGACCTTCAATCCTCCGAGTGACTCAATAATATCCGTTTTCTCGACAGATCCTTTGATCGATGCCATCTCCTTTCCCAGTTTCTTAAAATGGACGTTGTACTTTTTTATTTAACTTTTACTTGTATATTCAATGTCAGTACAAGATGCAAGAATTGTGTAATCAACCTTTAATTCCCTCTTCATTATGGCTGGTCCATCCTTGACCACTTCCTTCACATCGTGCTCTCTATCATCCCATCCCGGTACTCCCTGAGAGTACATTCATAATCGATTCTATTCGAGCACTACTGAGCTACCAATGTCATAGTTTTTTGGGTTGCGGATCAGCGGAGTGTTTTTAGTGAAAAAAATTCGGCGCTCCGCACCGTTTGCGGGTCTGCGTAGTGTTAATTTTTCTAACTGCGGATTCCCGGGAAACTATGACATCGAAGCTCACCAGTGTATTCGAGACATTCTCACAGGGAATGTTGTACCTTTGTGTTAGGGAATGCGATATTCATGGGCACTCCGAATCCACCGAATAAAGAACTGGAAAGAACTCATGTTCGGGTTAGTTGAATTAACTCTCGCCATATACCATCCCAGACGAAAACAAGTTCTTTGACTATGAGGTGATCAAGAAACTCAAAGATCTCACGGTTTCTCTGTCTCCCCTTCCTTCACTTTATGCGAGATTATCTCATTGTTTTGCTTGTCCCGTCGAGTTGGAGCATTCTGAATGAAATAATGTGAAACCATCATCAACGTACGCTAATGAGTGTTTGAAGAATTTATAAGTTCATTGGTGTACTCACATCAGAAGTTCTCCTCCTCTGGACTGATTTCATTGCAGTAGCTGCCCTTGCTGCATCGATCAATCCGCGACTGCTGTACAGCATGCAAACTGTCGATGGAGCAGCCATACGACAGCTGATCTATATGGATATGAGAATGAAATGGGAAAACACCATACAAAGCTTCACTCTTTACTAACTAGAGTTGATCTTCTCTCTTTACTAACCTCACTATGAATAAAAAAAGTAGTTCGATATCGGCTGTATACCAGATAAACTTGAGAACTTCAAATTCATATTAGACTTTATTCTCTTCTATTAGAGAAAACAATCGCAACGGGGAAACGAACGAGAAACAACCTTTGTACAAATGGCTCTTTGATCTACGGAGTCCATCGAGTTAACTACAACACAACGATTACTACTTTGTCCTATATTCAAGGTAAGTATGAAAGAAGACAAGGTAAGAGAAAAGTAAGAGTTACATAGAGAAAGTCGATAGTTTGACTAGATTCAACACCCGGTTGTTACAATAATGCCAACCGAGATGATTAAGATACTGAAGGATCGATAAAACTTACGACTCGATGTATAATGAATTACTTAGCTGAAAGAGGTATCGAACAAGCTCTATGATCAAATGAACCTGGGGATTCACAAATATTGCTAAACAAAAGCGATCATTTCGTGACACAGTGAATGATTAAAGCAATCAACTTAAGCGGGTTCCTTCACTTGCTTCTGTCTCCTATCGGTTTTAGTCGTGAATATCTTCGTCTTTGAGTGCAGAGGAATGTATAGCTGGAGGTCAACCTGGAAAGATTAAGGTATTCTCACGTTCCCAGAGTATTAACGATAACATCTCGCTGTGATTCACAGTCATAAAGATGCCGCCAAGATAAGCTACCGCCTTACAATTAGCGGATTAATATTAATCCTATCTATTGATATATTGATGTAAAACACAAACCAAATGTCGACCACATTATGTCGTACCTCTTTCCAATAAAATGAAAAAAAGTTTATAGCTGACCTTATCTCCATCGATAACATGGGGTCGTTGCTGCAATGCCTTGGCTGCGCTATCTGCTCTATCGAAGGTCAATGAGGCGAATCCACGATGCAGACCGGTTTGAGGATCCTGAGATCGATCATTGTCATGCGTTTTATATTTTGTTTTTGCCATTCCGCACTTGTTATCGTTCTACAACTGTACTAAACTTGCACTTTCAAACACTTAAAGATAAAACATAAATCAAATATAATATAAATTAAGACAATTCTAAGCAAGTTTGAGTGATTGAAAAAAAAGAAGAAGCTGAATTTTCACGGATGTTCCAGTCCCATGTGACTATTACATCATTCTGGGACACTGAGTCACGAGGGTTTTTTAATGCGACCACGAGGATACTTACGAAAAACATGTCGATGCTGCGGATGGTGCCATATCGAGAGAAGTATTTCTCGATTTGCCCTGCGATCACGCCATTTTCAAGATGAACCAACAGCTGTCAAACAGTCGAAACGAAAGAGGAAGTGAATGCAACTTACCCTTGCCAGTGACCCACTTGACGTGAGTTAGATAGAGAGTCTGTGGCGTCGACGACGTAGGAAGAGTCGACGCAACTGCAGAATAACAACGACGCGCGAGTGTGAAAACCCGTCCAGAACTCGATGCCATCGCTCTGACCCGCAACTACAAATGACACTGTTGTGATGAGAATGGGCAACACCGGAAGGAAAGGGGGAGGGCGGACGGTGAACAGAGAGAACGAACATGATAATGAGCATGAATGAACAACAAATCAAACCGAACAAAGGAAGTAACAAACTTTGGAGTGAAAACGAAAAGAATGAAAGTGACGAGCCGGGAACTCTCACGTGAGCCGGGATATTCTTACCGTATCTGCTTCATTAGAGTTGGGTCGCCAGAGTCAGGGCCTCTCAGATTTCTACTAAAATATTTTTAAATCCAGAATATATTTGCACTGTGATAGCATTTAATATTCCATTTAAATGCCTCGAAATAATTCTCTGTATTCAGTCATGATCGATCACTTCAGGTTCAGTCACTCCACTGATATTCGGCAATGTTTGATCTCTATCATTATCTCCGAAGATCAAACTGATCATCCTCGGAACCAGTCTAATCAAGAGTACCGTGGGGTAAAATTATCACTGTTGAGTGTAAGCTGCTTAGATAGTTGCTGTAAATATCTTCTCTCTTGCCATCTGTATTCTCTCTGCCTTCTTCTCAACAAACTCCTCTTCATCTACAAATACTCTCCCGACTCCCTCAACTCCACCCCTTTTACTTACCTTCTCTTCGTGTCTCTTCTCGATTCCATCACCGTATTCTCAGATTCCATCTTATACTACCGTAATCTTCACCATATTCCAGAATGAACTCTGTCTGCATCGTCCTTGTTGCACTTTTCGCCGTGATCTGCGCTCAGGTGAGACTTTTACCATTCGTCGCCCTTGCACACCATCCCTTTTGCAGTATCAGCAACAGCAGTATGGTCAGCAAACGAACCAGATGAGACAGTACACTACTCCCACCAACCAGGTACCGTAATCTATCTTACAGGACGAACGGTGATTGACCGAATGAACCACCATATTCTTACAGTACCAGCAACAGCAGTACGGTCAGCAGCCTCAATACAACCAGCAGCAGCAGCAGATGTACAATCCCCAGACTGGACAGTACCAGGTAATCAATCGATTTCATTGACTACAGTACTCTACCGTAGTCTTTGCAGAGCACTCAGAGCCCGTACTATGCCAACACTCAGACAAGCAATCTGAACAGACAATACGATCAGAACGGTGAGAGATCAAAGATCAATCCATAGAGGAACTTGTCCCGAGTAGATTAACACTTACCTTTGCCTCTTCGATCGAAACAAACACAATGCGCCTGCGGGATGCTAACTGCACCATCGAATTTACCACTTTGACAACTTTACCACTCAAAGCTCTCTCGTGACCTCTTTACCTCGTCTATTTGCTTCCGATTCCTTGAAGGTTTACAGCAAAAAGATGAAGGGACGGAAATAGGCTACTCGAAGGCTTGAATAAGAGATCAAAGATCAATCCCTTCCCTTGCAGGTCAGGTCTTCTTCAACTCTGTCTCTCCTGTCTCTGCATCTCTCGCTCTTCTCTCTTCTGCAGCTGCCATGCTCCTCTTGTAGATCATTCTCATTCAAAGTGTACATTTCGGTTGAAAACAAACGTGGTTTTGTCGTCGTATCTTTCTGCAGATAAACTATTGTTTTCTATTTCTTTTAGCGTGCAGCACAACCCATTGTTCGAACAATACGGTGGAGAGAAAGAGATCAGCTCAGGTTATTCATACACTAGCGTTCCTCTCTCTACTCTGGTATGATCGGCATGCTTATCCTTCTCCTTCTTCTCCTTCCATCAGTTTTCACTGAAGTAACAAGTAAGCTCTTCACGGTTACTGACGCATTTCCCATCTCTTTACTCATGACTCATTTTGAGAGCAAACTTATTTTCACACTCGAATACATTCCAATGTCTCAAGAAGTTCTCATTCCCACTGACTCAGTCCGTTTATTGTATTCTCTGTGCAGTCTCAATCTCAAAATACTGCGGTGGAAGGGGCAAATCTCCGTGAAGTGTGGCAGGGAATCGACTGTGTTTGTATAGAGGAAGCAGTAGAAAGGAGTACAATACTTTCGAGAAAGAAGGAGTCTATTCGAAAGAAAGAAATAAAGAAGATGATAGATAAGCAATTTGAGGGGACGGACCTTTTTCTGCTCATCGCTAGTACATGTACCCGATTTTTTCATACCGAAAATGGTCGCCTTTAGTCTGTTGAAAAAAGTGTGCATCAAAACACACATCAGATACCGCCACTCGTTCACTTTTTACTCTTCTTTCTCATTGACACTAACAAATATTTGTGAACTTGAGACGAATCATCGGGCACAATTTCGTAAGGTAGCTGGCAACAAAAGTTCACAAACATACTGTGAAAAAAGGTGTTGACTGTTGTTGATTTGTGGCTTTTCAGTTCGCGATGTGGAAAAACCTTCATACAGTCCCGAAACTCCATTTATGTACGCTGTTGATGTGGGAAGTCCTGAATCGAAGGTGAGATCGATCCACCAATAAATTAGTTATGATATCTAGTTCAGTATTCAATGCGTGATCTTGGTCCTCCTCCACCTGAACTTCCCCTTGATCTATTGGAGAAATTGAGAGAAGAAGCAGAGAAATCACCGGAGGGAAGAGTGGTTGGAATGGATGTGAGGATTATTGCTGGATTTTCTCCACAGGAAAGTGGAGGAAAGGCGGCTGGAGGTGAGAAAATCATGAAATATATAAAAAAATAGCTTTTTGCATAGGAAGTAGTCATTCCGTCGAGGCCCTCAAACACTTCGCTCTCAATAAAATAATCGAACATCTTCCGAGAACATTCCTGATTCCAGAGGATAAGAAGAAAGAAGAAAACAGTGAGTAGAAAACAAAAGAACTAGATAGATGGTCGATTATCTATGGAAGGGAACAAAGTCAGCTGATTCTTCTGTTATCACAACAGTTTATCGCTTCTTTCAACATTTTACCAAACACTTTTTGTGACTAATCTGAGGATGGTGTTCATCTCTGTTCTAAGAGTAGATGAGATATCTAAGAAACTTGCAATTGTTTACTCAATACGATGAATGTACGAGGTCAATGGGATTCCACTGATCTCTTCACTATTTCAGAAGATGTCTTCATCAAACCGGATGATCGCAAATTTCCCTTCATCTACGATATTCGATATTGGAAGGGGAAATCAGCAAAGGCCCAACAATGATATCAGCAAATGATCGATTGTCTGTAAATAAATGTTGTTCAACTTGAAGAGGCACTTCTTCACTTGATTGCATCAATGTTTGCTCTTACTGTGGAGATTCTTTGAATTCGTTGATCCGAAGCTCAATTCGAACGGTATTCAATTACATCGAATGTAGTTTTGAACGACCTTTTGATTCTGAGATTAAATGGTCACAATGTTTATTCTTCATTCTAAAACACACTCGATGAAAATAATACACAAATTTGCGCGGGAAATCAGGATGAGAAAGGTCATGTATGTACATAAATATGTGAGTGACTGAAGTTGATTAGTGCGATGGGGGGAAATGGGAGATCAATCTGATTGGCCCTTCAATGTCCATTCTGTATTCCATTTCCATTGGCTAGAATGGTCGCTCCCACATGTCCATTCCCAATAACAGTCTGTCCATTGACCATTCCATTCCCGTGTCCATTACATCCATTGCATCCCAAAGGAACTTTAGTAGAGAGATCTCCATTCATGGCTGCAGCTGCTGCAGCTGTCTTCTTTGGACTTCGACAGAAGAAGGAGCGAATCGAACAGATTGCATTCCTCTTCGGTGATCGAATGGGGGGAGAGGGAGCGGAGGCGGCTCGTAACTGAAAATAATGAGAATTTGAAAAAAAACTAGAATTTCAAAAATTGCTTACCTGCATTTCTACAATCGTTGCTTGTTCTGCAGCATCCTTTTCTTGTCGTGCTTGCTCCAGTTCTGCAGCTGCAGCCTCCGCTTGCTGCAACGATCGAATTTATTAGCTTTATTACCTCAGTTTAGAAGCAATTGTTGTACATATTTGCACGTAGATTCGCTTACTTCATACAAATGAATATTCTTCAATCTATCCATCGCAGCCGCTCTCTGTCGATCGATTTCGCCTCTTCGTCGCTGCTCTTCCTACAATATTTGGCATTTCTTTTTTTGGCCCAGACTTTTCTCTCAGATTATTCTTTCCCTATCATTCTCATTCCCTACCCTTTTCACAGTAAAATAGAGTTACAACATTTTCAAATATCTTCTGTTTGTTGCGCATGTTCATATTTCTTTCCATGCTTTCCTCTATCTTCTCTGAACTTCTCTTCGGACTCCGTTCATTCTTTCACTCCATTCATCTCTTCTTTCTCTTCTTCCCCACGGGACCAATCTGCATTGTCTATCACTCATTCGCCCCGTTCCCCTTCGATTATTTCCATTTTTCACGAGTCAGAAAGGGGCGAGAGAGTGTGCGAATTGAAGAGAGTTGGGATGAACTCTTCTCACATCTATCAATCTCCTTCCTCCATTCGTCTACCACCTCATCTCCACTCTCTCCGTTCCCCATACTCTCTCGCTTTCTCTGATGTACGAGAGATCATTGAGAATGAAGAGATTTCAATCTCCCGTAATCTCCTTCAATTTGATTGCACTTCATTCACTCTTCTCAGTGAACGTCAATCTGAGTCATTCCAAGGAGATTGAAGTGAGAAAATGCATTTATCAACCTGTCAACGACCTTTTCCAAGCCGTAAAATTCATCCACAGTATCCCAAAAATCAAATAAAAAAATGTAAGTACCTCAATCATTTCCAATTCCTTTAATCTTTCTTGTCTCTTCCTTTCCCTCTCTTCAGCTTCTCTTGCCATTCTCTCTTCCCTCTCAGCCAACCATCTCTCCCTCTCTGCTGCTTCCGTCTCGGCACGACGCTTATCGCCTCAAATTATTATTACTTATTTTATAAAATCAAAAATATAATTCGATGATTCTGGCAACTTCGGCATCTATTCAATCAATGATGATCATAAGCTTTCACCCATTGATTTGTCCAACAAAATTCAAGCTAGCCGTCACCAACTGATCACTCATAACTTGATGAAGAGTGAAAGAGACAAGCGTAAGAAGGGGGAAAGAGTACCGAAAGGCATTGTCACGTCTCCAATGAACTGACCACTCATGCATAATCGACCCTCCTCTTTATACGTCGCCTGATTGAATTCACCCCTGATGATTGCTGCCTCGTCTCGAAGAATCATCTGCAAGTACACAAATGAAATTTAATTTAAAACAATTTTGTCTATGCCTTGACATGATCGTGAAATAGAGTAGCCAGTTTAACCAACCTTTTCCTTCTTGAGATCATTGATGATTTCCCTCACAAGATGAGCCGTATCGCTTTCATCTCCAGTGATTATTATCGCCTGTGCCGGAAAAGAGACAATCGTATCCAATTCCAACGTATTCTTAGTAAATATTCTTTTCCTATCCTCGATGGCTACTCTAACAATACTCTCTTTCCGTATCGGAGCACCCTCTCAGCATTATGTGGATTGTGTTGCTTTCATCGAGAAATCTCAAAGGCGACTGAGGCAGCAAGAGTAACCAAACAACCTCCTAACTGTACTACTACTTCTTCCACAATTCAAAGATCAAAGACGTGTTTCACCTCGAGTGATTGCATCTTCTGCTTCAACATCTTGATGTGTTTCTTCAGATGTTCGTATCGCTCATCGAGATATTCCAGACGATCTTGGAACTGAAAAGAATTTTATTTTCTCTTCAACTTCTTCAATGAAAATTTCCGAATTGTTCATGATCTAGATAGTCACTGAATACATTGTCCTCTCCACCCCTCAGTCTATCCCCATTTTCGATCACAACGTGTACTCTATTCCTCTACGTGTCCACTAACCTTCTACTCTCAATCTCTCTCCCTTTCTGTCCTCCTTTTATCCCCTCTTCTTATTCTTGATTCTATCGCCCCCACTATCACATTTCGGATGACGTCCCTTCTTGGCTGGGACTAAATTTGATTTTACCCTCCCCTTTTCCTCGGAAAATCTTAGAGTCGTGAAAATTTTTGAAGGACTGCTAATCGAATCGGTCGAAAGTTGAGACTCTTTTGAGCGAGGGAGAGAATCGAATACTGAACGTTTCTTCGTCTCTTCACTCAACTCTCGTTCAGATGATTTGTCTGTTGAGGGGCGATCGAGACTAGAGGAATCATTTGGATGGGAGGTATTGAGAGGAGACGAATTGAGAGATGAGGATGAAGGAGAGATTCAGATGGACACTTTATCACTCTCCTCAGTAGACTACAGCAAAGGGACATGCGGATAAACAATGTCATTCAACACTGTGATATCACACTAATTTGTCGGCCGCTCATCTTTCCTCCTGATTTCGAGATGGCTCTCTTGAATCCAAGATAAGGAAAGGAAGGCAACAATTGGTGCCGTGACTTCCCTTCTCTATTTTGAGCCATTTGTTTTCGATGCTCGACGAGAGAAGAAAAATACCACGAAATATGCACGGACTTGTGAGAAAGAAATGTCCAATCTAAGGATCTCCGAGGATTTGAAAGGATGTTCAACACTTCTCACGTATGATTGCATTCTCTCATTTTGATTGTTTTGAGAAATATAAAATGCTTTTGATTGTTTTGAGAAATATCCTTCACTCGCAGAGTATTTCCTTCCTATCATTCTCATTCCCAATAGCAGCGTTTTGTCGCATGGGCTAAAGACAAAGAAGTTTCAAATAAAATCAAAAGGTAAGAGTAAAGTTGCTTTCAAAATCAAAGCGATTTTACAGTCGCCAGAGGACGTCCACGCTGGTGGTCTACACAAGTAAGGCCGAGTGCGGGTAGAAATAAATAAATTTAATATTAAATTAAATTAAAAATGAATACCTCAGGCATGATGCCGAGTGTATCGTCGTCGTCGTCAGTTTCTTCTATTGAATGTGAGATTTTCCGAGTTCGATTTCCGTTTTCCTCTCTTCGTTTTCTCTTCGGTGTCGATTCGGCCTCAGAAACAGGAAGAGACTCATCGACACCAGACGACCATTTCTAGAATTTATTTATCTATTCATTTAAATTTAAAAAATAAATAAATGGTTGACGGATGAAACAAAGGGATGTACATTACCTGATAAAGTGGTTGAATGGGCAATAGTTTCATGACTAGTGAGAGACTGAAGTATCAAAGGGGCGCGCGTATCACGATCTATGTCGCGCTTGTCTTAGAATATTCTACAACTTATGCTGTGAATAATTCTTCGCTTTGTTTCCTCGGTGCCTAAAGATACTTCTGCATCGCTACATAACGCGCACAATTTCTTATTTGAAGCGATTGAATAACTGCGAACAATGGTCGCTACTTCCAGTCTACGATGAGTGTTTACATGCGTGCATTCACAGATGCAAAGACAGTGAAGAAGACATTAATGAACGGAGATAAACGAGACTCCGAACAAATCAAAATGCTGAGGAGAGGATGAGAGTGGGGTGAGAGTGGAGTGAAGTGGAATGAAATGTCGGTGGAAGGGAATGGAAAGCTGACTGAGTCGAACGGCTAAGACGAAAAATGGTTAAGATTGGCGGAGAAAGGATGGAGAAGGAAGGAAGAAGAGAAGAAGTCAAGGAAGGTCGGAGGGTGAAGGGATAAGAGGATGAGAGGACATGATCAACTAGAGTTGTTGTTACAACAGCTACAACCGACGCTGGCTTATCTACTGTCTTATCTTTTCGTGCAGTTGAAGCTGCAGCATTACAGATGCTTTAGCAGTAACTGTAACAAATAAAGAGGAAGTTGTAATCGGAGAAAGTGTGAGAAGAAGAGGAGTGTTGAGACTGAAAAGTGAAGGGTCCTCTCTCTCTATTTATCCCTCCTTCTCTCTCTTCTTCAGCACGACAAATCAACAGCTGATCTGTTGAGTGGAAAGAAGAAGAGAAATGATGAGATGAGAGAGAGGAAGGAATAGAAGAGACGGAGAGAATGCACTCAACTCCGGAACAGGTCAATTTATGGTCGGAAGGGCGTTTATCATTCCATGACGAGAAAAAAAGAGAGAAAGAGTTCGAATGTTTTCGATGCAAGAATAATTCCTGCGAAAGAAAAAATTTGGCCTTCGAATGGACCAAACAATGGGAAAAGAAAGCATAAACAGTTTAATGGACAGAGAAGTTCTGAAGAAGACACAGAGAGATTAGAAGAGAGAGAGGGGGTGAACAACCTTCTCACTTTTCATACTCAAATTCAATATGCAATAGAGTGAAGAGGAACAAACAAATAGGCCAGGTAAGTCAAGGAGATAATGCTTGAAATCTGATCCCACCTACTAATTCACAATTTCGAAATGATTTCGGGAGTGTCTAATCCGATGGTTCTGTTGATCCTTCGACCACTTTGAAGAAGGACAGAGAATAACACAAAGAGACGAGGGAATTGGATTAGTGAGGCATACGACTGACATATCAGATATCCCCCCCCCTTCTGCCTCTCTCAGAATATGGAAGGTAGACCATTGACCCAAGAAATGGAAGGAATTAGAGAACTTCCTCGGGTCAGATGACGATGTTGCAGAGAATGAAGAGAGAATGGAGTAGGTGGATGAGAATACTACGTCATGATCATGCTGGAAACAGAAGAGGAGAAAGGAGAAGTGGAAGTCATGAGTTGAGAATAAGAATGGAAAAGGATCTCACTCACGACCTCTCTCCTCTTCCTTCTCTCACTTCAACTCGTGTTTGGTGGAGTAGAAGTAGTAGAATAAGAGTGGGGAGAGAAGGATAGGAGGGTCGAGGGAAGGCTTGCCACTCCCCAGGAATCAACAAGTCACACAGGCGAGATGCCTCATTCTCAGCTTTCACTCTTGCAAAAAATAATGCAAAAGAGTTGCCCATGGCTGGAATCGAACCAGCGTCGCCACGGCCACAACGTGGAGTACTAACCACTATACTACATGGGCCGATAGCAGTGGCTGCTAGCGTCACTAAAGTTCCCGCGTGGTCTCTGGCTGCTCTCTCAATCATCACAGCTTAGACTGGCGGAGAATCGCAATGATTTCTGGGAAATTCGCACGCTCGGAAGGAGAAGATCTGCAGAGGGGAAGGAGGAAGGGGGGGGGGGGGGAGGAGGAGGAGGATGGCTAGAAACGCCGGTCGAATTCCGCAACAAAGCTCGGGGAAAACATAGAGTGACTGGCTGGGGGCGAGATTATTATGAGTCTCTCGAGAGGAAGACTGAATTCAGTGTGTCAGAAGACAGAAAGAGAGAGAGTCTCGTATAGGGAACACAAAAGGAAGGATGAAATGTGATATGACAGGAGGAATCGGTTTCCCAATGAAAGAAGAAGGAATGTATTGAAGGGGGTGAGAGATGAAAGGAAGGAGAAGGAAACACTGTTCGTCATGATGTCAATCTCTTTGTAGGTGCTGTGTACAAGTCTGTCAATCAACTGAAGAATCCCTATCATTTCCTGGTTGCTACGTGAGATTTCTTGATTGACTTGAGGAAGTGTCCATTCAGGAAATCATCAAGCCACAATGACATGGTGATCAGATCTTCTGATCAGAGCTCGATGCAAAGTTGTCTGACAAAAAGTGTGTCTCTCTCCTCCATTTCAGGCATTAAACAGTCGCCCTTTGATAAGAGTGTTGATAGGGAGAGGGAGAGAGAAAAGAATGAAGAGAAAGACTGAATGATAAGATGATCACTCTTACGTAGACTCAGTCACACGCACCCTTCATACCCTCTATTTCCCGCTAATTCGTCTAATAATCTAGATGCTACTATGGATAACCTTGCTTCTTTCTCTGCTGAACGTTGGATTTGCATCGAAGATTCTCTTCATCAATACATGGCACAGTAAAAGTCATCAAGGAACAATGAAGAACGTTATGGAAAAGTTAGTTTAACTTTATTGGGATATTCTACAAGTCCCTCGGTAAACAAAAGTTCTAGACTCGGCTCGTTTGTTAGCGAAAGTGTTGAATGGTTTGGTTCTAACAAAACAGTCCCTGGTTCCCTCCCTCCCCAATCCAATCCCATTGTATCCTCTAGTCACTCGTCTCCCCCTCTGGCGTCAAAACATTGGCAGAATTCGTCTCTTGGGGAAGGGAGTACGGACAGCCTCAAAGGGAGAAAACAGGGCTGATAAATGGATAGAGAATGGAAGAGGACAATGGAAAAGTGTCAGTCGAAGTGAGAACAGTAGGACTATACGATGACAACAGAAGAAAGTGAAATGTAGTGGATAGAAAAGGGTTATCAAGTAGTGAATAAGGAAGGATCCCTTGAGAGAGTCGCTCATTGTTTCTTTCTCCTTCCCTGTTGATTTCTGACCAATGATTCAGTTAGAGTACGCGGTTGTAGAGAGAAAAGAGATAATGGAGTTGGGAAGGCAGTCAGAAGACCCACTATTCGATCTAGAATCCATTCTAAGAATAGTTCGCGCAGTCTCTGTATCCTGATCATTTTGCAAGCATTGGGGAAAAAGATGTGCAACAGACAGCTGGGAAGATCGCGAAAGTTGGAGAAGGAGAGGATTAGAAAAATGGCGTCGGGCGTAACTGCAGATGCGAAAAGGGAAGGAATTAGAGAAGGAGTGATGCATGCTTTCCCTCCTCTTGATCCTCCATCAAGAGAGAGAGAGGGAGGGAGTGGGAAGGGACACCCATAGCGTGCTCCCTCTACGAACACCCATCAATCTATCGTCGTCATTTGATGAAGGACGGAGACAAAGTTGTTGGATTTCCGCTTGAATTCCTTTGCAGTCAACGACTGCCCACTCTTCTCTCCCCGTTCAGAAGAATGTCCTCTCTACTGGAAATAATTTTCCCTCTCTCTTCTCCATTTCGACCTCTTCTTCAAACCACTTCGAACGACCAAGTTGAGGATGGAAAGTAATTGGACTTACGAAGATGACAGAACTATTGTTAATGGAAGAGACATGTCTAATGTAATCTTATCTAGTGGGTTCATAGTACGATAGTGAGTAGACAAACAAACGTCTAGACTGTACGATAAAAATAGGTATCGTCTCTGATTAAATTGCGAACGCTCGCGGAAGAAGTAGAGATTCGGATAGAGATAAGCTTGACTTCTTCCCTCTTGCGGGGCGCTGACAAGTCAATGGAAGGGAAGGGCCGAATTCGATGTGTTGAGCAGCTTCGGAATAAGTGAAAGATCCCCTGGGAATGAAGTGAGAAGAATAGAGAGAGAATACATGACCATTCAGTGCAAGAGAAGGGGAAAAGGACTGCAGATGGTGAGGATGACGGAGGAGTAGAGTTTGAAATACGGGACGGGTAATTCGGACCCGGTCGGGTAATGGAGGTGGAAAGTGAAGAATGATAGTTACCCGGGATAGTTGGAATGAAATGGCTCCTTTTAGTTCAGTCGATTCTGAACAGTTTGAACGCAGAAACCGAACAAAAATACTGGTAATTTGCGCAAAATAGAAGCACAACCTGAAGACCGACCACTCCTGAGCGTTTTGAAGGACAGAAAAATTCACAAGCGCGCATTTTTCATTTCACTATCCCGGGTAATCCCTCTCTATCATTCTTCATTCTCGGGTACCCGATGTCCCGGGTAGCGTTACATTTCAAACTCTACGGAGGAGTAAGAGAGGATCCATGCAGAGGACTCCATCTTCTGCTCTTCAAGAGAAACACCATCCAATGAACATGAACAATAGAGGAAATGATAAGAAGAAGAGAAAGGTGAAGAAAGAAGAAAAGGAGGATGGAGAAGATATTTTGGCTGGAGTTGACATCTTCTCCTCTCTCTCTCTTCAGACTAACCATCTTCCCCTTGACTCAGCTGGACCATTTCATTCTCTCCTTTGGAGATTCTCTCCTTTTCACCCATGTGATCGCCCCTTGGGGTATGAACTGAAGGAGGATGACTAGTGAGGGAATGGAAGGAATGATGAGAGAAAGAGGGAATCAGATATGCATGAGGAGAAACATCTACGGAGAAGTATGATGGTACTGCCCTTGACACGTTTGGAAGCATGAAGAGTTACTGCAAGAATCCTTCACTTGGGAAGAAATTGGAGTACTTGTGCACTTTTTCGTTCAACCCTCGGGGTCATCCATTGCCAGTGAAGGATATCAATCATTCCTCAGCACAGATTCGAAAATACAGTTGGAGTACGATGGGTTGAGATAGTGCATGTGTCCGGAGATATGTGAAACACTGAGTGATAAGTTCGATGAGGATTCTTAGAGTCTTACGTTGATAGTTCCACACCAAAGACAAGTTCTGCATCGGCCCTCGATGAGTGAAAATGCAAAACACTCAAAGGGTTTACTGCATTGAGCAATTACTTCTACTCATTCAGAATACTGCAGAAGAGACTTTTATTTTGCATTGCGAACGACTACCATTTGTACTCATTTTCGAAACAGTGCATTGCAAATGAGATACTTTAACCATAAATATAATAGTCTTGTCTATTGTCTTATAATAGTCTTATCTAGATTTTCAAATTGATACAGGTTACCGCATGTCACAATGTTTCGGAAATCATGAATTGATCTAACCTGATTGATAACGAGTCCTCCTTCCTCTTCAATCACTTCCAGTACAAAATCACCGTCGATAGGCATTGTAAATCTGAAAAACAAATTAAAATACTTTTAATTACCGGAAAGAAGTAATTTTAGCGATGAAGCTTGAATAATTTGACTTGCGAATGTGGCGCTGAAAGATTGTTTGTTCGTATTCGAGAAGTGTCGATAGATTGAGGAAGCAACTTGCAATTTAATTTGCGCAGAAGTTTGCAACAAAACTTTGCACACATCTCAAAGAAAAAATGAAGAATGCTGAAGATGTTTAAAAAGGAATGGTTGGAAGATGAAAGACGAAGGGGACTTAGTCTGATGTTGAAATGGGAGCCAAGATTGAGAGATGGATCCTATGGATATCCTAGCAAGGAAAGGGGGCGGGTCATCGGATGAGATAGAGAGGAAGGAAGACCTCCACTGACTACCATGAACTTTGACCCAAGGGGGCAGAGATATATAGACACATTTAAAGTGGGGGAGGGATAACAACTATTCTTCAAAGAGTGAAAATGACTCGAGTTGACGGGTGATGGGAATTGTGGAGATTTGGAGACTGGAAGAGAAGGGAGAGGGAAGATGTCATGAGAATACTTCGACTATGACAGTCATCTATTGTGATGGACCAAAACAGAGGAGGAATTGGGGCGGTATTGGGACTGAGAAAAAGCGAAGATTTGATTGCGGAAGAAGAAATTGAAAGGAAGGGAGATTGATTTATGATGCTTTGTCTCGATGAGATACACACCTCGAAAGGAGGAAATTCGCTTTCCCATGGGAAAATCAGAGGAAATCGAGACATTCATTCGTCCCTCGAGCACAGTTTATCATAGGCCACCTGTCAGATTGAGAGACATATGAGGAAGAAGAGGAGGGTGCAAAAAGAGAATCATACGAAAAATGAGAAGAAGGATCGTTTCAGACTTGTGCAACGAAATCACACTGTGGCCATACTCAATCTGGCATTCACTGATATCGGATCGGCTGGGAAGGGAGTTGAGGTGAAAAGTGATTTTTATTGGACAACAAATAATGAAAAATAATAATTCAGTCGTATACATCAATCGTCTCTTCGACGGACATCGACTTTGACATGGCTGGCGTCAGTTTTTTTAGTTTCTTATTTTCTTGCACTGGAAGACATAGACTATCAAAAGTTTTATGAGGGTTATGGAGCCGATGAATTAAAATTTGCAAGACAATGCAAGATAATTAAAAGTTATCTTAAGGTAGCCGATCTTTTCTGGAACGATGAAATGTCAGCGTATGTCTACGTATTTCCAACATCAATCGCTACTAAATTTCTCAAATTCTCCGTTGAATCAGGCCAGTTATCTCACATTCAAAAACACACAGCAGACAAAAAATAGAAAAACCGACGAAAAAAGTGGGAGCAGCGACACTATAAATAAGCTTGAGTCACGCGTTAGGCCAGCATCTCAGCCTTTTCTGTTGTCTCCAACACGGTGGAATGACAATAGAAAGGATTTCTTCCCCTCTCTATCCCTCCTCTGTTCCCATTCTCTCTTCTCCCTTCAATGGTCTCAGTGGAGGAAGAGGGCGTCTTCTTCGAAGAATGGCTCATTCACTGGCTATTCATCCGAAGAGACGTTCCATCTCTCCCTCTCTATTCTTATTCACTCCCACGAGATTCTACTGTGGATCACACACCACTTGTCATCTTTCTTCTGTCGAGTATTTTCAAAAATCCCTAAAACAATAGTGAAATTTCAGAACTGAAAAAGAAGCAAAAACAACAGTTTTCTGACAAAAATGAGACGAAACATTGATTGGTTTCAGAAGCTCTTCAGAAGGTGTTCGCTGTTCAATGGGATGTTGCTCTTGTTGATGAACTCTTCGCTTCCGCTGGAGGTTGGAATTCACTCTAAGACAACGACGTCTAAATTATTTCGCATTTCAGGAGCCATAGCTGAATCGCTGAGTAGACGACACGGAACGAAGGTTGCCATCTATGCGACTACTGGTGAGATAATCATTGATGACGGACTACAAAATGGAAGTCTCTTCAGAATTTTACGATTTCTTCTCCCATCATCGTGGACTGGGAAGGAATCCCGTCGTTGTGCCTAAGTGAGTTCACTCAATCGGAAACTTAGAATCTACTAGATGCGGAACACCAATTCGAGTTAGGAAAAAACAAATTCATTTTGCAAAAAAATGAGGAAATGAATAAAAAATGATAGGTGATTGCAGTCACTACGTGCTCGGATACGATCTGCAATCGAAGGTCGATCAATTCTATTATCGATTGAAACAGACGATTGAAGCACTCACCGAGATCATCTTTTATCCCGTAAGTACATGAGCTCAATGAAATGACTAATTACTGACAATTTTGAGGCAGTTGATTACGTCCATTCAATGGGAGGATCGCATCTGGGAGTGGAATTGACTCTTTCCAGCATGTATAAAGTGAGATATTTCAATTAATTGTTTAATTGGAAGAAAAATAAATTGAAGAGATCGCTGATCACAATCACTGATTTTCCTCGAACTCTGCGAAGGCCAACGACGACTGACCACAGAGTGGTGCCTACGGGAGAGTCTTGTATAGGTATGCCGTGAACTTATAAAAAAGTAATTCTCTATTAAATAATTTTTGTTCTCTATAGGTGCTTCCGTACTCGAGGAAAAGTACAAGAAATTTGTGGAAGATCCGAAATCAAAGGGAACAATCTATGTCGCATTTGGAAGTCTCGTGCAGTGGGATCAAGGACCGAAAGAGGTATTTTGACCCCATTCGACTTTACAACTCTGAGAAGACTTGCAGATTCCAATTGCGTTCATTCGAGCATTCAATCAATTGAGGGATTATCGAATTATCTGGACGTACAGTGGGAGGGAATTGGATGAGAAGGTTAGCCATTCGATTGGAATAATGCGAAACAGCTTATCAGATGGGTGATCACATTCTCATCACTAAATGGGCTCCACAAAACGATCTTCTCGCTCATAAAAATACAAAGATGTTCTTTACCCATGGAGGATTGAAGAGGTAATGGGAATCGGATAAGAATAAGAGATAATGAATATTTGCAGTATCAAGGAAGGAATTTGTTCATCAGTTCCTCTTCTAATGATGCCATTCTTCGCTGATCAAATGATGATTGCAGCGACTGCAGTGGAGAAGGGACTGGCACTAAATGTTTACAAGAAGGTTGTTGATAATCATTCACTTTCTGCTTCATTCGATCCCTTATAGAACGCAACTGAGGTCGAAATCCTCTCGAAGATCAGACAAGTTTTAGATAATTCCGAAGAGATGAAGGAAACTGCCGTCAAGGTGAATCACTTCCGCGGCTAGACCAACATGACTGGATTTCAGTATCGTTCAATATTCCTCGACAATATTATCGATCCCGTATTAGAAGGAGCATTGAGAATAGAAAGACTAACGAGAGTAAATGAAGATGAATACAGGAGTTACACTCAAATAAAAGTAGATCAGTGTCACATGAAAGTGTTATGACTCTTACCGTCGTTTCAGGGAGGATTTCTATCATGGATTCAATTCTTCTACTTAGACTTCGCCATTCTTCCATTGATAGCGTTGTATTCATTGTGTAAATAAGAGTTGCAGTTGTAAATTATGAGCATAATTGAAATGAATAAAATATTACGTTTCTATGGTTTATATGATAGGAGTACGTGGGAAAAAAGTTCACCGAATGCGATTTTTCAAGAAGTTAAAATCAATAATTAGCATTGTCAGCTCTTACTTGTTTCATCATCCCTTCTCGCGAATGAATCATGCCATTTAGATAGAATGCACTTCTTCTTTCCACTTTCATTTCCTTGATGCACAAAACACATATTTGTGTTTCTCCTTCTTGGGCAACTTCGTATCATTAAAATTTTTATAACTTTATTTTTGATTTCTACTGTGTTTATGAGCAACAGCGAACCCGTCAAGCGACTCTATGCTCACTCATGGACAAAGCACAACGCACACGCATTCATTGCGTCATCGACTATGATTAGGTATGTTGTGTCGGATGATGGATAGTATGATATGCAATAGATATGTGCGACTTTTCGGATCATTCCATTTGCATCAGTTTTTTTTTCTAACTTAACTTGCTAAATTTAATAAAAATTTATTTGTCTTGGCATTGAACTTTAAAAAATGAAAGGATATAGAGAGGTTCTCAATCGGTATCCTTTTCTAATTAAAATTCATTTAATTTGAACGCTTCTTGTTTGTTTGGTTGAAAGTAGATGTCGTTTTAGAAAGCATTAGGAAGCAGCTGTAAAGAAATCACGTGTATTCACAACTTCCCTGCTATTTCTGAAGTTAGTTGGTAGATCTCCAAATTCTGAGACATATTTAGTCTCAGTATTCATGAGAACTTATTACAAATGATTTTTAATGTAAAAAGGGGCGTGGTTTAATCATCATTTGGATGGTTGTCATTTGAAATATATTAATGTCACTGGAAAATGCCGAGTTCATCATTCTGCACATAAAAGGAGCACACTTCCTGTTTCAACATCAATAATACTGGAATGTCTCTACGAAAAGCTGTTCGATTTGTACGCGACTATGACATGGTACTTATTTTTGCTAATATTTCATCAAATATTTACTTGTGAATCAATAATTTATTTCCAGACTGCGACCACACTCGAACTCGCGTTCAAGAATCGACATGTTGTAGAGGAATTTCGTTTTGAGAAGGTAACGAGAAAGAAGTACGTTATATATTCTAATTCGTCTTCAGATTCGTCCTCATCATCTTCCTCATCTAATGGATCTGAGTAAAGGATTCTTCGAAGACGAATCATTGACCATTGTCAGAGCTATTTTGTCGTAACAATGAAATTAGAGTGAATGGATGTATTTCAGGCTACACGATCGACTATCGATGACTGCAAGAAAATGATGGAATTCATCCACTCCTACGCGATTGCAGCGCAGCAAATTGTCGATAGAAGCATGATCTGCTATCAAAGAGTATAATTATTCTAGCGATTGAGTTTTATAGTAAATGAAGTTATTCAGAAAAGCAATGAACCCGTGGGATTTCGTCTATCCCATCCCGTCTACAGGCACGAATCAAAAGCGCCCTTTCCCATTCCTCCTCTTCCCATTATGACCAATCAGGAAACTGCATTGTGTGAGTAAATTGTAAAAATTCCTTCAGAGATCCAATTTTTTAAGTCGCACCGCTTGACAATACTTTCAACCAAGTGTGGAGGATATTCCCACAAGAGGAGGTATGTATACATCAACTTACGTGGTTTACCATCATATTCTCAGAGCTGCACTGTCCTAATCAAATTCATGTAGTCATCTTTCAAGGTAATCTACAAGGGCGAAGTGTGCTACATCGATCGTCGATTTCGTAGTGTGGGTCTCTTCCAACTATGGGTTGACTACGATTTGAACTTCCCCGAAATATCAAAAGTTAGTTCAGTTACAACATTGAATTCAACAAAACAACTGTGCAGAATTGATTCACTTTCTTGCAAAATGACATTGGAAAGGATGTGAATCATTTCTGCACGAGTTTGATGATTGAATCGATTTCACCTTTCAACCAGAGTGCAATTTAACGAGAAGGGGAATAATGAAATTTAAGACGACAGGAGCCCGCTACTTTGCTGCAGTTGGTACAGCGAAACAATCAAAGGTATCATCGAATATCAGCCTCACATGGACTGAATGAGAATATATTGAGGGATTGTACGAGCATCGCGGATTTCATCCTATTTACACTAGTCCATCAACAGTAATCGACAAGTTGGGAAATGAGGTACACTGTCCTTACAATACGAATGGAATTGAGAGTATTTCTTACAGGTGCCACTTCCAGCTGGAGAAATGAAATTGCTAGTGAAGGATATGACAGATGCGAGCACTGTGAATGTTCAGCCTATCTGGAAGAAACTAGGATGGGTCGAAGAATGATTGCAAGAAAAACACGCACACATAATTGTTCTCATGTTGATTTCTGCGATAATGGCATCACGGGCCATCCTTTTTTTTGCAATATCCGTTTCTTGAAAGTAGTTTATATTCTTATGCCGATAATTTCGTGAATGCACCGATTTTCACTTCCAATAAGTGTCCAATTTCTCGAAATGCATTTATTTTATAATTGTGTACCTTAGAAGGAGAGGTCAACCATGTTTAGCTCCCTCAGTGTTGTCCCTCTCCATTCTAAGCAAACTTCGATCGTCTTTACGAAGGGAGCCACGCTTTCTTCCCCTCCTCTCCCTTCCTCTCGTTTGACAATCCAAGTGAATGGCCGGTGAGTCACTCCCATCTCTACCTATGATTTGTCCCTCCTCTCGATCACTCACATTCGGATAATCTATCCCCCCATTCATATAGCCATCGACTTATCGATTCATGCTCCTTTCACAATAGTTTCCCCTCATGCGTTTCATTTTCGGTGCAATAATTCCCATGTGAATGACAATCCTTTCGCAACCACTCTGCACCTATTTCATCTCTTTCTTGTTCTTTTTCAGCGTTCGATCTCATCGTTCTTCTCTTTTCTCTTCGTTTTCCTCTTTCATTGCATGGGCAACACAAATACAGTACCAGTGATCTCACAGACGAAATCGCTAGTCCAATTTGTCACTGGAGATAAGGTTCGAGTTTTTCATCAATTAAACCTTTTGTTTTTATCGGATCCTTTCCAGAATGCTCATAATAACGACACATTTCAGAATGGCGCTCGAGACACTCAAGAGAAGTTCCTGCATGAATGTCCTATCGTTGCGCAGGTTATTTATTTTTACATTTCACCTCAAATTATAAAATAGAGGATTTTGTGTGAGCAGGAAAACGATGAAGAGAGAGGGAGTGTGTACATTGATCAAATTCACTGACCGCACACCACAATTCTTCCACATTCAGGCAACTTCAATCGTTGAACTCGTAGCAGACAAAAATAAGGAGAAGTTCAAAGAAACGAATCTGAGAACAGTCAAAGTTCTCTCGAATGTGGCTGATGGAATACCCATCGTTGGGCATGTCAAAGGTCAGTTCTCTCACGAAAGGTAAAAAAAGTGGTCAACACCAATTATTTGAAGGCGCAATTCACGCGGCGGCCGGCGATTTTCCGGGAGCGCGAAACGCGATCAAAAGTGCAAATCGATCAGTGGGAGTGGTGTCCGGAGGAGTTGTGGGTGAGAAAAATGACGACAGTCCATGATGAGTCAAATAAGTGCAGGTTTCCTCACTCTCGGCCCTGTTGGGGCGGTGGCAGGAGGAATAGCTGGAGGAGCAGCGTTGGATGGAATACAGACAGGAGTGGAATCAGCAATCTATCGCGAGTTCCGGTTCGTACCTCTTTTTTCCTCCGCAGCTATAATCGTGAAGTGAAATAAATGCTTCTTTCAGTCCGAATGGTTCGATAGCAGCAGTTCGTCGAGTGGTCATCCATCCATCGGGAGGCACTGTATTCGATGCCCTCGCCCTTCCCATATTCGATGGATTGGGAGGATTCTCTGCTGGACAATTGACGGCACAGATACAGAGTGGTCAGTTATCATGACATTACAGTAACACAAATGAGTCAGTCCTTTAGGAATCGCAAACGCCGTTCCTCCTCCCGATCCGTCCACTACTTCATCTTCTGCTGCAGGTATCTAGAATCGAGCCAACACAATCCTACAGAACTTCTCTATTTCAGGTCACGGTACGACAATGACAACAGATGGAGGAGTTAGTACGGCGACGTCAACGGGAACTACAGCTCCGTCCTCAGCTCAGGCTGCATCACAACCTGCGGCCGGTGCAGCACCAGCTACCCAGCCCGCAACGGTAGTTGCAGCTCCGAGCAGTCACGGACCTTCAGCTACATCATCCTCCACTGGTCCAGCCTCTTCAACGACCGGGGGATCGGCCGCCGCCACTTCTTCAACGTCCGCAACAGCATCTACTCACGGTAGCACGGCCCCTGCAGCAAGTAGCAGTGCTGCACCAGCTGCAAGCTCAAGTTCTGCAGCAGCAGCTCCAGCATCGTCATCTGCAGCAGGAGGTGGAGCTTCCACATCATCAACAGGAGCCGGAACGTCTACAGCTGCATCGTCATCATCGTCATCCGTTGCTCCGTCCGGAGGAAGTTCTGCTGCAACAAGTTCTACGGCAGCTGCAGCACCTGCAGCCCAGCCGACAACTGTGGCTGCAGCTCCAAGTAGTCATGCTCCTTCTGCACCTTCATCCTCTACTGCGCAAGTGTCCACTTCCACTGGTGGATCAGCTACTGCTGCCTCTTCCGCTCCTGCTGCTGCGTCTACTCACGGAACTACGGCTTCAGCCACAAGCGGAAGTGTTCCACCGGCTGCAGGATCGACCTCTGCAGCTCCTTCCTCGAGTGCTGGAAGTGCTGCGACAACATCGTCAGGATCGACTGTAGGAGGAGGCACATCTGCCTCATCGTCAACGACGACGGCTGCTTCAAGTACTGCTACAAATGCTCCTACTGGCACAGCTGCAGTCCCAAGCAGTCACGGTCCTTCCGTAGTTTCGTCAAGTGGAGGACCAGCCACAGCTACATCCTCTACTTCTGCAACAGCGTCAACTCATGCAACAACGACATCAGGAACATCTGCAGCGAGCAGTAGTGCTGCACCGGCTGCAGGATCAACTACTGCAGCCACAGCTCCTTCTGCGACGACAACAGCTTCATCGTCTGGATCAGCGACATCAGGTGGAACTGTAAGTTCATCAACAGCCGCGCCTGCTTCATCATCATCAGTCGCACCTTCTACTGTTTCAACTACGGTGACATCCACTCCCTCTGCCCAACCCACAGTAAATGCTACGCCCGGTAGTCACGTTTCTTCCGTTGCTCCATCTTCTTCTACAGGATCTTCTACCATCTCTGCAGCACCTGCAGCTAGTAGCAGTGCTGCACCGACTGCAAGTTCGGGTTCCGCAGCTGCTCCCACCTCGTCTTCTGTGGGAAGCGCTCCCACCTCGTCTTCTGTGGGAAGCGCTCCCACCTCGTCTTCTGTGGGAAGCGCTCCCACCTCGTCTTCTGTGGGAAGCGCTCCCACCTCGTCTTCTGTGGGAAGCGCTCCCACCTCGTCTTCTGTGGGAAGCGCTCCCACCTCGTCTTCTGTGGGAAGCGCTCCAAGTGCTGGAACATCATCGGTTCCTTCAGCAACTCATTCGACCGCTTCAACTGCCGCAGCAACAACGGCTCCTGCTGCACCTACTGGAGGCACCGCATCAGCTGGAAGTTCTACTGTTACTGCTGCAGCACCTGCAGCTCAAAGCAGTCATGGTCCATCGGCGGCTTCATCATCTTCAGCGCCAGTGTCATCCTCCACTGGAGGATCCTCATCTGTAGCCACGGCTGGAAGCAGTAGTGTTCCCGCTGCAAGTGCTGCACCATCGACGACAGCCGGTCCTTCTGCAGCTGCGGGAGGAAATCAGTCATTACTTCATCATCGGGTAGGTCTTTTCGAGAATTTTAGTCACTTTCTTATTGAATATTTCTGGTTTTTGCTAAAACACTTTATCACGACCCTTTTCAGCCCGGTTCAGTGATCATCGCAGATATGAAGCATCTGGCTGCAGATATTAAAAACGCACTGCAACAGTTGGATGGACTGCATGTAGAACACAAAATAGGTATAACTACTGTTTCAGGTTCGGATAGCAATCAACTGTCTTTGCAGCATCGGACATTGTCCAATCGACACTCGATCCTAGTGGGCAAATCGCCGTTCACATTCCGGATATTCTACAACCGTTGTTACCTGCACTGAAGTGGACCACGGTTAGATTAATGGTGAAGTAAATTTATTAATATTGGATGATTCAGGTTTCAACAAACGTTCAGCAGCTTCAATTGATCTATGTACAGTTGAAAGTTGTGTACGATCTTGTTGAGAACTTTGATGCGACGCCTGAGAAGTATCCAGTAAGGGATATAAAGGGTTACTTCAGCCATTGCAATGCTTTAGAAACAAATCGACGCTGCAGCTCCCGATCATTCTCTTGCCTTCAAGATGATTCTTCATGAGATTTTACGGTTTATCGGACCGAGTCAATCGAGAAGACAGAAGATTATTGAGAAAACGGTAAGTAGAGCAGCTTTGATCACTGAGAATATCAATTTCAGGAGAAACTTCGCGATCGTGTCTACTCTCTCGTCCACAGTAAAGATACTGAGGACATTTCGTCGTTGTTCGAGAAAAGAGAACATACGGTTAGTTATCATTCCATTCACAGTTGAATAATACTATCAGTTGCACTGCGTTCACTGGAATATGGCAGGAATTTCGGCTCCTTTGCTAGAGCATCTCGGATTGGTGTGGTGAGATTGCATAAGAATCTTCAAATGTCAAATCGGTCTGTAGGTATCTCGTTCTCGATTCTCCTGATATTCTTCTCCTTTCTCAAGTGGAAGCCTCAGACTACCTCATTACTGGTCTCACTCGCATACTCGGATACAAATTCTTGTGAGTTCGGCTGAATCAAAACGAATTGACTGCTCCTTTTTGAGGAAATTCCCCTCATCTTCCATTATTGACGATCCTCTTCCTGGCTCCGCCCTTCTCTTTCGTCCTCGAGACAATTTTGTTTGCACTGGAGCAGGATCTGAAGGAGAAATTACTATGATGGAGAGTAGTGGTGAGATTGATGAATTGCGTCGAAGGTATCTAATCGCATAAATTCAAGGCTTCGAAATCGTTTGGGCAGATTTCATGAATCTGCAAACTTCGAAACACTTTCGTCTCGCATCTCTTCAATACGATGATGCACCCGCCCAGACACTGACTGACACGATGACCGCTCTTTCGGGTAAGTAGACTACTGTACTAACAGAAAAGAATGTTGATTAAAAAATTATTTGTTTCAGCTGATCAGTCAACGATTTTTGCATGTTCTTCAATCAGTTCAGTATCACTGGAAATCCAAGAAGCTGGATTCCAATTGAGCTCCTCTGCTGTTGTTTCTTCAGCGAATTCGTCAACCTCGTCGTTGAAGAGATTATCGAGGTTGTCCAATCGTTCGATCCTGATAAGAAGAATTTCATTTGCAGTTCCATCACTCAATCGATGAGGCGACGGAAGAAATTCGATGAGATCGATAGTGGAATATTGACAATGAGAGGAGATTCGGGACATGTCAGATGTCATTTTCCCCAGAATAGAATGAGACGGTGAGTGGAGTGGACACATTTCCATCAAGACTGGACAATTACAGGAAGAGAAGTCCTGCCGATCCCCTCCATTTGCCCATTCCATTCTCTGTCGGAGAGAATGTCAATCCTTCTAGACATCCTTGCACGAGTAAACAATGTTTCTACGGGTGCTCGTAGCGAGAAAAACTTCTCATTTACGAGGAAACGTCCATAAAAATTTCCAGCTTCCGAAGTCAAATCTCACACATCAAGTTCAAGTTGTAGATAGAAAGGGAAATATAGGTGTTTATCGAGATTTCAATGAACGAGTTGAACATTGATTATACGAGTAAAGGGACGGAAATGCTGATAGGCACATTTGGTTAGTCACGTCCATTGGAGAAAAGGAATAAGGGAATTATCGATAAAGATGATGTGAGATGATTCGTCTAGCAGCACCACACTGAAATGAGAGGAGATTACGGTAGTCTGGTGAGAGGTACTGTAGGTGGATACTGTACTCACATGGACAACACTTCTTCTTCTTGGGAGTGGGAGGGGGATCCGATTTGGGAGGATCGGAAGAGGTCGGTTGAGTCTTCGGTTGCTCCACTTTGATGATGATCGGTTGAGGAGCTGCAAGAGAGGAGGGATTACTGTAGTTCCCGCATTCTTTTGGGGCAAATCAGTTTCTTACGAGGAAGGGGATTCGATGGTTCCTCCTTTGTGGAGTGGAAGTGGAAGCGACGGCTCCCGTTTGTATCCTCGTCCCTCAGAGACCCGCTGGAGTCAAGGTACGATATGATCTTTGATCTTTCGAGGTTAATGCATGGATTGCAGGTGGTTCACTTCCCCGAGCATCTTCGTTTCTCCAATCTCCCCGTCGATTTCACTATTCGTCTCGAGGTCTACGTTATGGTCAGTGATTATCGTGAAACTTCAATGTTCTAGGCCATTATTCATATTATCTAATAATAAATGTCTTCTCAGAAGTTGCGTGAGCCAAAGGAGGAATCGTGTACTGCTCTGCTGGCCACGAAGGCAAGGAATCTCCTTGGACCAGGTGAGAGACATTTATTATTATTTATTGTAAGTATTTAATTTAAAATATTAATTATTTAATTAAATAAATGTATTTAGGTATTCGTCGTGCGGCGATCACAGCTGGTCCAGGTGGATCATCGGGATCGGGAGGATCGCCATGTGCGATCAGTGGAGAACTCCCTGTCGGAGAGCTAGTCAGGTGAGCATCATTGAAAAAAGTTGGTCGAAAATTCGAAAAGATGCACGGCATTCGGGTAAAAACCAGATAAGAATGTGAGATGTGGTCAATTTTTTTAAGATTTCTCATTATCATACCCGTTTTTCTACGATTTTTATACCTAACTTTTTTGTGTGTTGAGTTAGGAAGATAGAAGATGATAACCCCTATAATTGTTGAGCTGTGGCAACACTGCACTGGATCGGGACTCTATTGGATCGATCAGATTGTATCTGGATTCACCCGAATATCCCCTTGAAGGAACTATCGAACTCATGAGCAGGTGAGTAATTGATTACCCTTGGAGTGAGCAGGTGAGTAATTGACTACCCTTGGAGTGTCAGTGTCCTACTCGTTGAAGGGGTTGAATCGTGCTAGACGATTCTCCAGTTTCAGATGCTCTCGTCTTCCCTCTTCCGTGGAGGTCGATCTCCGTGGATTCCTCACCATGTACAAGGTACGGTATCGATACAAATAGTCAGTTATCGATCGGTTCCCCTCAGGTGGTGGGCGGCTACGGTTCGTGGGTTCGCTACTGGGCAGTGTTGAGAAGAGGCGTCATCAAGTTCTGGAAGTATCCTGATGATGAACAGTTGGACAGAGTTAGTTCATTATTATGGGCTGACTTTTAGGCTCGAATCATATTTATCCCGGTCGATTCGTTACAATACAATAAAGCAATGGAAATGAGGGGACAAATTCTCGATTGTAAACTTCTTCTCCCTTCGTTATACGGGGTCTGGATGCCTCAAAAAGTCTGAAATCTTAAAGTTCATTCGAAAGGGGTACGGCAAAGTGTTTCTATTGCAGGGTAGTCCGGTTGCATCTGCGGATCTGTCCAAGTGCACTGATAGTGAGATTGTTCCTGCTCCGAGAGAAATTTGCACGAGACAATTCGCCTTCTCTATCGATATGCTGGTGGCCACCACTCCTTCCATTGTGGAGAAGAAGAGGTGAGAGCTAATTAGTTCATTAATAAGTTTAAACTATCTATAACACGCGTCTTCTGAGAGAATGCATGAAATGGAGACCCCTGAGGAACCAGGAGCCCAAAGTTTGAGCTTTCTCGATGAAACTTTTTTATAATAAAGATAGTGATAGGCTATAAAATATCTTTTTTACAGAGTGCGTCTGGCGGCGGATTCTCGTGAATTCCTGAAGGCATGGCTAGCTGCACTTAACGAGACACTCATAGCCATTAGAGCTTAGAGAAGAATCCAATAGATGCAGATTACAACAGTAACAACACAAACAACGGACACAACAGTGCCTCCCCCAGTTCTTCCCCTAGTTTTTTGTTCTTTTTCCCATTCATTTCCATCCTTCATTTTTAGAAGTTAGCTCTACCTTTTCCCTTTTTCCTTATCCCTCCCATGTTTTTTTCTGGAATATTTTTTTCTCCACACTAAGCCGAAGTGATCCTTCTTCTTCAGAGTTACAATGTAGGTATCAAAGTAGATTATTCAATAATGATATTGTTTGTTGACTAGAATAGGTTATTATAGAGATGCTTCGTATCGGCTTAATCAGGCCGTGATCCATCGCTAATCTCTATTAGGCTTATTCGTTTTTTTTTCTAATTATTCTTCCTATTTTTTACTTGCTAAGTATTTTTTTGTATCGCTCTTTCGTCTTTTTGAATGATCTGCCTTGTATCCTTGCTTGTTTCTCCCATCCTCTATTTTTGTGCAATCATGGACAACTCCAAGTTAGAATAGGCCTGGATCTAGCCACTACACCTCATCTAAAGATTTCTATCGTATTGTCACCAATTGTTCCCCTGTCTTTGTAGGTATTTAGTTTGTTCGCTTTTTGTGTTGTTCATCTGATGAAGGAATAAATAAAGCTAGAGGTTGTTATTGAAGCGAGAGATAGTGAAATTTGAGATCAAAATGAGAAGGAAGAGATAAAGGAAGAAAATAAGGAATAGTAAATGAAATGCCATTCCTATCACACTTGATTACAACTAGAATAAACCTTGATATTATTTCCCTCGATTCTCTTTGCTCGTTTCGGATAAGCCTGTAAATTTGAAATTGATTTTGTCGAACTATTATTCTCCATTTCTACTCGTTACACGATGGTGATCCGGTCGGCTCTCTTATTTCTCCTCGTTTCTCTTTTCGGTTTGCACACAGCCCAAGATTGGAAAAAGAGCGAAATCGACTTTGCTAAATCTGTTTACGGTGACTTTATTATACTCTTCTCTATTGTACATTACTCATTCAGACTATGAAGGGTGCGGAATTCCGGGAATGCGAAAGAGAGTGAAAAGGTGCGGGGAACGGATTGATCATCGTAATGAACTGTTTGATGCACAAGTGATTATCTGGATGATTACGAAGAAATAATTGAAGAGGAAGAGGACGAAGATGGAATGGAATTCCAAGCGATCGGAGGGAAATTAGCAAGAAAAGGAGAGAATCCATGGGCTGTCGCCATTATGAAATGGGGTTAGTTGGCCGAGCAAAAGGTATTGCATTCTTATAAATGGCCAATTAAGACGACGAAAGTCACTTTGTTTTGTGTGCTGGTACTCTTATCTCTCGAAGGCATGTGGTGACTGCTGCCCATTGTCTGTTCAATGGAGATGAATATACTACGAAGGAAGGAGGAGGAAGTAATTGCGGGTTAGTTCACGTCTCTTAAGCATTGCAATTCTCACCTTTAGCATGGAACAATACTTTGATTTCGAAGAGTACATGGACATCACCAAAGTGGCCGTTGACGGTTTCATTTTTCTACTATTTCATGGATTAATGCTTGTTCAGGACCATGTCTTTTCGGTAGCACTTGCGATAAGAAAGAATTGAAGTCAGAACATCTAAAAATAGTGAAGTGCGTGTGCATTAGATATCAATTTCTCACGGATTCATTCAGTATGTCGCTCTTTCCATTCTTCGAGCGAAAATGTGAAATGGGAGATGATCTCCTAATTCTGATACTTGAAAAAGAGTTGAGATCTATAGAAATACAATCCGAAAAATTTCCTATCTGGAATAACAGATGTTATTGTTTTTCTTTCAATATCGATTTCAGGTCAAATCAAATCACGCATGTCTTCCATGGTTGCATGATATCATTCTTCCACAATCAATCGAAGTGGAATCATTCAGATGGGGATCAAGTACACATAAGGTTTTAGTACGTGAAGATGGATCTTATGCTAACAGTCAGTTTGATTTATCAAGTACAAAACTTAAGCAAATTTGTTATTTTCAGCCGTGAAACAAGTCGGAAATACGTATGAAAATGAGATGCAAACTGTGAAACTTGAAAGACTGATCTCAAGTGCAAGTGAGTTATTTTTAGAGCACTGCCATACGGAATTTTTTTCGAAGATTGGAGCACAATTCGAATCTTGAAGATAAGATTTGTGTAGAAGAGCTACAGAATGTTGCTGTTTGTCACGTGAGTACCTGTTTACTTGATTTCAAAAAAACTAATGACTTTTCAGGGCGACAGTGGTGCCGGTCTCCTCACTACTCTCTACAGGAAAACATTCGTATTGGGAGTTCTCTCTTCTGGAACTGATTGTGAACAACTAATTCATTCGACGGGAGAGGCTGTGAGAGTTTTTAGCTTTATTAAAGCAAAGTTATTTCAAACACAAGTTGCACTAATCTTCATCACCATTGATTTTTTTTAAACTTTCCAGTTGTTCACTGATCTTCGTCTCTTCCAAGCAACAATAGATAAAACGATCGGAACTGTGGGACCGTATCCGTATTGATTACTTCCTAGATACTGACTATAATCCATTGACTGCGATAAAATAACTACTCGAATAACGACATAACTCGTAGTAATTTTCTCGTAGTAAAGCGTTTTCAACGAATTATGATAAAAGTGATAAAATGAAGTTGTGCGCATGTGAGCGGTAGTCGAATAACAAAGGTATTCAGATAGATTGAGGATTATTCAATCAAGTTGTGACCAAACTGAATGTTCGATTCATACTGCAGCGTCATAAGTGGGGGCGGAATTACAATTGTATACTACAATTTCCAAAGGTTGTCCAATTTTTCGACAGAGGGGTGATGATAAGAATAAGTGATGATTCCGTAACAATAATAACATTACACTTTCTCGAAAAAAATTATTATTTCCACAACAAGTCCAATTGAGTAGATGTCTTTCTAGAGAAAGGCATAATCTAATTTAGGGAACGTTTTCTTCACATCTTCCTATCATCTCAATATCCATTCGTTTCCCATGGATTCTCTCATATTCATTTCTTTCCGCCTCATAAATCCCTCCGTTTCTTCAATTCCTCGTATTCCTCTGAAGAGGTAGTGTCATTTCGTATCCCATTTAGTCTCACTTATCACAAGAAACGACATTCTATCTTCTCTTCGTTTTTTTCACATTTCATACTTCCAATCTCTTTTTTTGTCATAATCATTTGAAGAACGATTGGAAGTTGCTTCATCATTTCGAGTCGAAGTCTAGTTCTTAAAACATTCGAATCGACAAGAATGCCTCCTCCTTCAATGAAGAGATACGTTGCGGAAAATGCAGAAAGGTTCGTATTCTTGGGACACAAGACAAAGCTACAGTATCCTCAAACTTGAATAAATATTGTGATTAGGGTTGTCAGAGTGAAGAAACCGCCTCTTAATTTCGCGTGCTCTCTCGCCAATGACCGGCGAGAGACAAGAAGGAGTGAAGGACGGATTCTTCATTTTGGCAACCCTAATTGTGAGCATTCATTTGATACGGTTCTTGCATACGGTCCTCACTCTTGCATTCCACAAACTACTGTGGGTACGGTAGACGATAGGTACGGTAGTGTATCAAATTCTATCGATTGGATACCCAAACAGAAATCGTCTAGTAACTTGCCAGCAATTTCATTTGCATGTTGGCGTCCCTTCACTCTCACAGCTCGTCTACCATTTGCATAACTACCGATCAAATCCTATAATAGGGCGTCACTCCCTCCATTTGTCTTGCACTTGCACACCGCGATACCTAACTCGATTCTATCCAACGGGGTGGAATCTCGTGTACCCCTATTCCCTCCTATCACTTGTCAACCCCGCACTCGAAGCCTCTTCCATCAAGCGTGACGTGTCCAATCAGTGATGCAAATAAATTTCAATTTGCCTCTCACTAACAAGTCTTCCTTCCCCCTACTCTCTGTTTTGGCCGAAATCAAAAATCCATGAACGGGAGTATTGATCGTCTGGCGACCCGGCAGACGAGACTCCCTCTCTCTCTCTCTGCGCTCTCTCTGATCTACCCACTCTCTCGCCTGCCCCTTCCCTTCTCCTATCGACCATTTCGCAGGTTTTTCTCGCGTTTCTCACTGTTTCCCTTCCTCCATCCATCCTCCGACCCCTTTCCTATCACGCCTGATTGGTCATTCTCGACGTTTAGCGTTGTTAGAGTCGCCGTTTCGCCTCGTTGGTCCTTTTTCCTGTTGTGTTACTTTTTTTTTCGAAAACATGCAAACTTCGTTGTCGTTTTTGCTTTTCATGCGTTTTGGCTAAATGTCGCTTGTTAGAGGGGCACTTTCACTTTTCGAAATATCATCACTAATTTTGGACCAGCGACCGATGGTTCTCCTGTTTCTGCCGCACTATCACACCTACATTCTGTTCCGGTTTAAAAAGTCTTCCATTTCTCACGTCATGCCGTATTTCCCGATTGTTTCCCTATTGTTTCCTTCTTGTTTCACTGTTTAATCATTACTTCTTTTGCAGTTGCTGTAAGAAGAGCCCCCACCTTCCCTCTGATGCTCCAACACGCGACTCATCGAGCGAGCTTCCGTCGAATAAAAGGTTCGTTACTTCCCCCGCCCCCTCCTCCACTCACTCCACTCCCTTTTTGACTATTAGTCTATGCCGCCTAGTCGTTTTTCTGTGCACGTGAAGCCGTAAGCGGATGATTCGCTCTCCGTGGACTCGCAGACCTGAGAAGGGAAAGGCCCTGGTTGCCAGGGTGGGATCGTGGTTCGCCCTCTGAGTGGCTTCTCGTGCCTTCGGGCGCTTTTCGCCGCTCTGTAGGGAGGGCAGTTGAACGGCTAGGCGAATTGGACCAATATACAGAGAGGGAAGGAGTGAGTGGAGGAGTGTAGGAACCCACAGTAGGAGTTTGATAAGTGATTAACTAATTCCTTTTCACCTCTTCACGTCGACGGGTGAGACGGCGTCAACGACGAGGACACCAGCCAGAGGGACGACGACGTCGAAGGTGTCCACCACAGGTTCGTTTCGTCCAGTCCCCCCCTACCTTCCTCCACTCGCTCTTTTTGCTCTTCCTTATTAGGTCTAGACGTCACACTTGATTATCTTGTGCTCGCGAAGCCGTCGTGCACGTTTATTTGTGTTCGAATCGCCCTCCGTGGGAGGAATGCCCTTTAGAGTTTCCACTTTTCTTATGGGCCAGACCGAGGGTTCCATGGGGTGATTGGGTGTGACAGAAGGAGCTAATAAGGAAGAGGGAAATGAGTGAGCGGAGGGGGTGTAGGGACCCCTCCCCTTGGTGTCGATAAGATTTCTGCTCTCCCCTTTTCATATCGGTGACATCGGTGAGCGACGACAACGACAGCGCAAGAGCAACGACGAGTGCGTAAGAAGATGGACGTTATCTATGGCAAGTTGTCCCGTTCCTGTGGGTTGTCCTGGCAAACACTGGCCTAGCAGTGATCTCCCGCGGGACGCAAGTGTCTTGATTAACGGGATGACCGTTGCTTTTTACCTTTACCTGGGTTGTCCTTGCGGAGCGCTCCTTTCTGGAAGTGACGCTGTATTTCTTTCAGCCATCGCTCGATGCGAGGAAGTGCGGGCGACGTCCATCTTCCCCACTGTCCCTCTCCCGTCCTTCCTTTCCTCCCTTCGATGAGGTCATCTGACTGTGGAGGAACCAGTCGGTAGGAATAAGAGGTGCTGTATCTATCTATCGTTTATTGATGTATTTGAATATTTGCTTTCTTGTAGTTGTCCCTCGACACGGTGGGATGTGATCAACGTCTCACCCTCTCTTGCCTCGTTAAAGGGCTCCAGCAGTGGAGGAGTTCCCGCGAGAAAGGGACCCTTCGATAGGAACGAGAGGTACCGAATCAACTGTTTATTTATTCTATTTGCTTCCTTCCAGTCTTCTCTCGACGTGCGGAGGCGCGAGCGACGTCCCTCCCTCTTCGTCCTCCATCTTCCTTCCGCTTCTTCGATTAGGGCTGAGGACTGCGAAGTCTCCTCGATGTGAGGTACGGTAGCGATTATTGATTTATTGAGTTGCCAGCTGTCTATTCTAGTCGACTCTCTATGTGATGCGACACGGACATCGTCTCTCTTCTTCCTTCGATGAAGTGATGAAGACCATTGAGAACAGGTGCGACTGCTCGAGAATCAGCGACCAAGAAAGGGAATCCGAAATAGATACTACACTCGGCCTATGGATAGTATTTCAAAATTTAAAAAAAACATTTTGGTTCTCAGCTTCTCATGGTTTCATGGAGCAAGTTTCTCATGGTGCAAGAATTTTTTTTTGGTATTTTCCCACTTTTCGGAAATACGCATTTCTACAGCGCTTGAAGCAAAAAAAAGTAGAAAAAAAGAAGAAAAAAGTCTTGAATCGAACCCGTGAAATGCGCTTGTTGTTGAATTGGTGTTTCATGGTCGCTTAAAAAATGACCGATTTTCCTCGCGTTCAGGCTGCAGCTGGAGTTCGGCTGGTGGCATTCTGTCCCCTGCAGCAGCTGCTGTTGCTGGCAGGTGTAGCGCTCGGGCAGGATGAGAGGTATTGTGGAAAGTAATGAACTAATGATTGATCAATCTCTTCTTGCAGTGTGCCTTCGATGCGACGCGACGTCGTCCCTTCTCCCTTCTCTGATGAGAGCAGTTGAGGAGTCTTCCCTTGTGAGGAGGAGAGGTATCGGAGAAAAGAACCCATCGATGTACTGATTGAATGCTCCTTGTAGTTTTCCCTCGACGCGACGTCGTCCCTTCTTCTTCTTTCTCCCTCTCCCTTGCTCTGATGAGGGCATCTGGCTGCTGAGCAATCTTCCCTTGAGAGGCTGATAGGTACTGTGGATACTATCGATTTATTGATTTATTAGAACAATAATATTAGAACAATTGAATGATATCCTCGATTTTGGAACGAACGGGCTCCTTGTATGAAGGACATGCACATCATGGGCATTATCTGGACATTTTAGAAATGGTTCCCCGCGGTCTTGTGTTTCGTAGGCGATATAAAAAATTTCCCTGTGGTTTCGTAAACATTGATTAGTGGGGCGTATTTTAAGTTGGGTATTATGTTTGCTCTTATTAGAAGATTTCCCCCGTGGTCTTGTATTTCGTAAGAAAGGTAAAGGCAAAGGTCATCCCGTTAATCAAGGCACATGCGTCCTGCGGGAGATCACTGCTAGGCCAGTGATTATGAGCCCAATTCAGTCCGGAGGGCGATCTAAAACATTATCAGTGATAATTTATCAGTGTAGATCGAAAGCTCTGTTTTAGTGGGGCGTAATTCTGTAGACGGTTTTCTAACGTTTGCTCTTTTAGAATATTTCCCCCGCGATATTGTGTTTCGTAGGCGAACTAAAACATTATCACTGTAGATTCGAAAGCTCTGTTTTAGTGGGGCATAATTCTGTGAATATGTAAATGTAGGTTATGCAACACTTCCTTGTTAGGGCATATTGCAACATTTAGCTTTTTTTCACGTTTGCTCTTGAATGTTTTCTCCCGCGGTCTTGTGGTTCCACATCGATCGGAAGAGAACACTGTGTGCTCTGAGATCCTGCTTTAGAAGTATTGTTGCGGTTGGCATAAACATTTGCTCTTTTTTAAAAGGAAAATAATCCCTGTCTATTCGTGCTTCATTGTAAGTGAAAAAAGTCATTGTAGACTGAAGTACAACATCAGTGTCAGAACGGCGGAAAGGGTTGATCGATGATCTTTGATCTATTTATTTCCTATTTCAGTCCGTGTCCCTCCTTGCTCTTCTCACTTTACTGAAGAAGCTCCCTTCCCTCGACTGCACTCGTGTAGGTGTGTGATGGAGAAAAGAAAAGCATTCAATACAATGTGTGAACAGATGACTGAAAGAAAAGCCTTATAAGCACCACATCAACACCATTTGAAGAAGATTAATTAATTGCACGATATTATGATATATTATCTATTATTTTATATTGTCGAAGTTTGTTAATTTCTGTAGGGAAGAACAGATTGCATGTAACAACTACTATTGTGAGAGACCCGATCACACTTTATTTCATTTCTCTGCACGGATTTAATGTTAGTTGTATTGCATCCATCTATCTCTTGCAGCCTACGACAGGCCATCGGAAGGTCGCCCTACTCGATCACTCTTCGGCGGCAGATGAGGTTGGCCATTTGCACTATTCCAGTAGTGTTTTTCAAATGGGCGTCCGTAGGCTATCGCCAATTTTTTAATTGCCTTCTTGTATTTTTGCATATCCTGTTGAAATCATGTTTCATCTCCTATTCTTCAGGTTCGCTGTCTCGTCCCTCTGCTCTCGCTCCTTCCGATGAGCGCCTCTGGCCGCCAAGCAGCCACTCGTCCTTATATCAATTGGACCCGTCCTTTCGACGGTAGATTAGGTTGGTCTTTTGGATTATTTCAGTGGTGTTTTTCAATAGCGAGGCCGGAGGCTATCGCCAATTTTTTATTTGCATAGCTCAGTCTAGTTATTCCACGTGCTTTACTTGAGTGACTTTTTCAATAGGGAGGCCGGAGGCTATCGCCAATTTTTAATTTGTATGGCTCAGCCTAGTTATTCCACGAGCTTTACTCGATTGACTTTGATCTTTGATCTATTTATTTCCTATTTCAGTCCGTGTCCCTCCTTGCTCTTCTCACTTTACTGAAGAAGCTCCCTTCCCTCGACTGCACTCGTGTAGGTGTGTGATGGAGAAAAGAAAAGCATTCAATACAATGTGTGAACAGATGACTGAAAGAAAAGCCTTATAAGCACCACATCAACACCATTTGAAGAAGATTAATTAATTGCACGATATTATGATATATTATCTATTATTTTATATTGTCGAAGTTTGTTAATTTCTGTAGGGAAGAACAGATTGCATGTAACAACTACTATTGTGAGAGACCCGATCACACTTTATTTCATTTCTCTGCACGGATTTAGTTGTATTGCATCCATCTATCTCTTGCAGCCTACGACAGGCCATCGGAATGTCGCCCTACTCGATCACTCTTCGGCGGCAGATAAGGTTGGCCATTTGCACTATTCCAGTAGTGTTTTTCAAATGGGCGTCCGTAGGCTATCGCCAATTTTTAAATTGCCTTCTTGTATTTTTGCATATCCTGTTGAAATCATGTTTCATCTCCTATTCTTCAGGTTCGCTGTCTCGTCCCTCTGCTCTCGCTCCTTCCGATGAGCGCCTCTGGCCGCCAAGCAGCCACTCGTCCTTCTATCAATTGGACCCGTCCTTTCGACGGTAGATTAGGTTGGTCTTTTGGATTATTTCAGTGGTGTTTTTCAATAGCGAGGCCGGAGGCTATCGCCAATTTTTTATTTGTATGGCTCAGCCTAGTTATTCCACGAGCTTTACTTGAGTGACTTTTTCAATAGGGAGGCCGGAGGCTATCGCCAATTTTTAATTTGTATGGCTCAGCCTAGTTATTCCACGAGCTTTACTTGATTGACTTTGATCTTTGATCTATTTATTTCCTATTTCAGTCCGTGTCCCTCCTTGCTCTTCTCACTTTACTGAAGAAGCTCCCTTCCCTCGACTGCACTCGTGTAGGTGTGTGATGGAGAAAAGAAAAGCATTCAATACAATGTGTGAACAGATGACTGAAAGAAAAGCCTTATAAGCACCACATCAACATCATTTGAAGAAGATTAATTAATTGCACGATATTATGATATATTATCTATTATTTTATATTGTCGAAGTTTGTTAATTTCTGTAGGGAAGAACAGATTGCATGTAACAACTACTATTGTGAGAGACCCGATCACACTATTTCATTTCTCTGCACGGATTTAGTTGTATTGCATCCATCTATCTCTTGCAGCCTACGGCAGGCCATCGGAAGGTCGCCCTACTCGATCACTCTTCGGCGGCAGATAAGGTTGGCCATTTGCACTATTCCAGTAGTGTTTTTCAAATGGGCGTCCGTAGGCTATCGCCAATTTTTAAATTGCCTTCTTGTATTTTTGCATATCCTGTTGAAATCATGTTTCATCTCCTATTCTTCAGGTTCGCTGTCTCGTCCCTCTGCTCTCGCTCCTTCCGATGAGCGCCTCTGGCCGCCAAGCAGCCACTCGTCCTTCTATCAATTGGACCCGTCCTTTCGACGGTAGATTAGGTTGGTCTTTTGGATTATTTCAGTGGTGTTTTTCAATAGCGAGGCCGGAGGCTATCGCCAATTTTTAATTTGTATGGCTCAGCCTAGTTATTCCACGAGCTTTACTTGAGTGACTTTTTCAATAGGGAGGCCGGAGGCTATCGCCAATTTTTAATTTGTATGGCTCAGCCTAGTTATTCCACGAGCTTTACTTGATTGACTTTGATCTTTGATCTATTTATTTCCTATTTCAGTCCGTGTCCCTCCTTGCTCTTCTCACTTTACTGAAGAAGCTCCCTTCCCTCGACTGCACTCGTGTAGGTGTGTGATGGAGAAAAGAAAAGCATTCAATACAATGTGTGAACAGATGACTGAAAGAAAAGCCTTATAAGCACCACATCAACACCATTTGAAGAAGATTAATTAATTGCACGATATTATGATATATTATCTATTATTTTATATTGTCGAAGTTTGTTAATTTCTGTAGGGAAGAACAGATTGCATGTAAAAACTACTATTGTGAGAGACCCGATCACACTATTTCATTTCTCTGCACGGATTTAGTTGTATTGCATCCATCTATCTCTTGCAGCCTACGACAGGCCATCGGAAGGTCGCCCTACTCGATCACTCTTCGGCGGCAGATAAGGTTGGCCATTTGCACTATTCCAGTAGTGTTTTTCAAATGGGCGTCCGTAGGCTATCGCCAATTTTTTAATTGCCTTCTTGTATTTTTGCATATCCTGTTGAAATCATGTTTCATCTCCTATTCTTCAGGTTCGCTGTCTCGTCCCTCTGCTCTCGCTCCTTCCGATGAGCGCCTCTGGCCGCCAAGCAGCCACTCGTCCTTATATCAATTGGACCCGTCCTTTCGACGGTAGATTAGGTTGGTCTTTTGGATTATTTCAGTGGTGTTTTTCAATAGCGAGGCCGGAGGCTATCGCCAATTTTTTATTTGCATAGCTCAGTCTAGTTATTCCACGTGCTTTACTTGAGTGACTTTTTCAATAGGGAGGCCGGAGGCTATCGCCAATTTTTAATTTGTATGGCTCAGCCTAGTTATTCCACGAGCTTTACTCGATTGACTTTGATCTTTGATCTATTTATTTCCTATTTCAGTCCGTGTCCCTCCTTGCTCTTCTCACTTTACTGAAGAAGCTCCCTTCCCTCGACTGCACTCGTGTAGGTGTGTGATGGAGAAAAGAAAAGCATTCAATACAATGTGTGAACAGATGACTGAAAGAAAAGCCTTATAAGCACCACATCAACACCATTTGAAGAAGATTAATTAATTGCACGATATTATGATATATTATCTATTATTTTATATTGTCGAAGTTTGTTAATTTCTGTAGGGAAGAACAGATTGCATGTAACAACTACTATTGTGAGAGACCCGATCACACTTTATTTCATTTCTCTGCACGGATTTAGTTGTATTGCATCCATCTATCTCTTGCAGCCTACGACAGGCCATCGGAAGGTCGCCCTACTCGATCACTCTTCGGCGGCAGATAAGGTTGGCCATTTGCACTATTCCAGTAGTGTTTTTCAAATGGGCGTCCGTAGGCTATCGCCAATTTTTAAATTGCCTTCTTGTATTTTTGCATATCCTGTTGAAATCATGTTTCATCTCCTATTCTTCAGGTTCGCTGTCTCGTCCCTCTGCTCTCGCTCCTTCCGATGAGCGCCTCTGGCCGCCAAGCAGCCACTCGTCCTTCTATCAATTGGACCCGTCCTTTCGACGGTAGATTAGGTTGGTCTTTTGGATTATTTCAGTGGTGTTTTTCAATAGCGAGGCCGGAGGCTATCGCCAATTTTTTATTTGCATAGCTCACATTCAGTCTAGTTATTCCACGTGCTTTACTTGAGTGACTTTTTCAATAGGGAGGCCGGAGGCTATCGCCAATTTTTAATTTGTATGGCTCAGCCTAGTTATTCCACGAGCTTTACTTGATTGACTTTTTCAATAGGGAGGCCGGAGGCTATCGCCAATTTTTAATTTGTATGGCTCAGCCTAGTTATTCCACGAGCTTTACTTGATTGACTTTTTCAATAGGGAGGCCGGTGCTATCGCCAATTTTTAATTTGTATAGCTCAGCCTAGTTATTCCACGTGCTTTACTTGAGTGATTTTTTCAATAGGGAGGCCGGAGGCTATCGCCAATTTTTAATTTGTATGGCTCAGCCTAGTTATTCCACGAGCTTTACTTGATTGACTTTTTCAATAGGGAGGCCGGTGCTATCGCCAATTTTTAATTTGTATAGCTCAGCCTAGTTATTCCACGTGCTTTACTTGAGTGATTTTTTCAATAGGGAGGCCGGAGGCTATCGCCAATTTTTGAGTTATCTACTCTGAATCCGAAACTGCGTTGAAAACGAATTTTGCCCACTGTTTCCTCTAAGAATCTGATGCTTTATTTCCTTCTTTTCAGCTCGTAAACGTCCCTCACTTTGATGGAAGCCTCTTCTCTTCTTTCTCACCCCCCCCCCCCCATATTGTTAGATGGAGTAGGAAACCCAAAATGGTGGAGATAATCTAATACGGGCATTACTTCGAAGTACTTTTTAAAAACCACGTTCTAAACTTGTGATTGTTCCTTGTATCGTTGATAGTTAGTTGACCCTCCCTATCCCCTCGTCACTTCTGTAGTCGAAGAGGAGAGCCCTGCAGTGTGGTGGTGGTGGTGCAGGCGCCCAAGAGAAATCGTTTCTGTTGTATTTTTCTGTTTTTCTTCGTTTTTACTCGTCTCGGACTGAAGATTTTTCCCCTTCCCGGACTGCACTGCTGTGGCCAGTGCAACTCCGGTTTTGTTCACAGTGTATGGAGGAGAAGGGTTGTGATCGGCTACTGTGAAGAGAGGGTCTGTTACTTACTTACTTAGTTTCTTGTTGTTAGTAGATCCATCTTCAACGGGCGAAGCCGCGTGGATCACAAGTCCTCCAATGCAGACAGTGTAGGGCATTCTTGCGTATTCTTCAATCGAATCTCTCCATCGAGCGGGTGGCCTTCCTGGTGGTCCAACGAGATCAGGTAAGGGGAACCATTGAGTGACTCGTGTAGACCATCGGTCGTCTTCCCGTCGCAGCACTTGACCTGCCCATCGGCGGTATAGCAGAGAGCAGGAAGGACGTGAGTATCGAAGATTGCTGCTCGAAGCTTCGCATCTTGTAGGTTCGATGTTACTTAACGTATGCTACTGTTGTTTCACGTCTACGGAGGAAGAGAGCCCACGCGGCTCTCTTCCTCCGTAGAAGCTCCGACCCAATCGATCCATCAATTCGTAGCTCCCGTCCGAGGTAGACGTCCGATTCCGTCTGCTCAAGTGTGATGCCATGGAGAGAGATATCGGGCCCATCACACCATTCATTTCTGTTACAATATCCTTTCTCGTCTAATAGGGGTACAGAATTGATTGTTCTTTGGGGTAGTGCACTCTTTACAAGTTCTGGGTTCTGAATTTATAGTTCTAGTAGATACCGTAACTCTTCTAGTGCCAGGTTTGTTGCTGTATTGATTTTTCTCGGGTTTACGTTTACCTCTGACCCTGGGATCCTGTGTTGATCACTGTCTGGGTAACCGTAGTCTCTAATGTCTGTATCTAATAATGTATTGATTTTTCTCGGGGATACCGTACTCCATCCCGTCTCAGAATTTCTGTATTGATTATTCTCGGGGTCACAGTACCATCTCCAGTGCCTGGTTTACAGTATTGATTACTGTAGGGGTTACATTACCCGGTTGGCTGTACTGATATTCACGGGGAGGACGTACTCCTCACGGAGGTTCAAACAGCTCCATCTCCCACATTTAATTTCCACTAACAGCTGCGGCTCCGCCCCCTATCAAGCTCATTGGCTGGCGAGGGGTGCGAGAACGCCACTCTCTCATTGTCCTACACTATCTCACACACGCAACGCGTCAACATTCCAAATTGCAATAGATCCGGAACTCTTACAGCGAAAATATGTGCGCGGTAATTTAAAATTATTTTTTTCTCCTCCGTGTTTAGATGTTGGTACTGAACACCCGTGCTCCTTTTTATACCAGGGTTACTGTTTTGATTTTTTCGTCTGTTTCGTACTGGATCACTAAATTGATTCTCGGAGTACACCGTACTCCCTCCCACCTCAGGGTTACTGTATTGATTATTCTCGGGATGCGTATCACCTTCCTGCTCGTGGGTCACTTTAATGATTATTCCGTGGTTACCGTGCACCTTAGTGAATACCACGATGCTCGCTATTCCCCCTATACCTATTCAGATATTTTCGCGATAGACGAATCTGGGGCGTACTCTGGTTTCTCGTGACCAGTTGCTAACCAGTTGGTGACCAGTTGCTGGCGGATACGCGAGTAACTGGTCAGGATACTGGTCAGCAACTGGTCAGGAACTGGTGGGGGGGGGATAGACCACGCCCACTTTCAAATCAGAGGGATACTGTATTATTGATTGATACCGTATGAGTGAACCTCATACTGTAACTGAACCATACATAGTACGACCATGTACGGTAGTCACATTCAAAAGGCTTTCCCTTGTGGGATAGCAGAAGACAGCATCCACTTTCGAGAGCCGTCTGATCATCAGACTCTGATCTGAAGAGGGGCGAAAAATAGGCCCTTATAGGCAAGGCGCCTGTTAGTCACGACGGGTAAATAAAAAACCTCCCAACCAGTTGCTGATTAGTTGCTAGCAACTGGTCAGCAGCCAACTGGTCAGCAACTGGTCACGAGAAACCAGAGTAGATTGGATTAGGCGAGAGAGTGGAGAGAAATAAAGAAATTTTACTAGCGAGAGTCGAGAGGGGTAGAAGCCGTTCGGAGAAAAGAGAAGAGTGTCGAAAGGACACTGCAATAGATAAGGGTTGAATCGATAGTCAAATACCGTAATCGTAATCTGAAGAATTATCGTTTAAGTTCGAAACACAATTGAAAAATTGGCGATAGCCTCCGGCGGCAGTATTGGAAAATTCCGCTGAGAAAATGAATTTGAAAACATTAAAAGTTTGTTCGAACACCTGGGGCAATAATCTTTCTTGAATATTTCATCTGAGCAGGGTAGAAGCCGTTCCGAGAAGAGAAGAGTGTCGAAAGGACACTGCAATAGATAAGGGTTGAATCGATAGTCAAATACCGTAATCGTAATCTGAAGAATTATCGTTTAAGTTCGAAACACAATTGAAAAATTGGCGATAGCCTCCTTCGGCCCTATTGGAAAATTCCGCTGAGAAAATGAATTTGAAAACATTAAAAGTTTGTTCGAACACCTGGCAATAATCTTTCTTGAATATTTCATCTGAGCAGGGTAGAAGCCGTTCCGAGAAGAGAAGAGTGTCGAAAGGACACTCCAATAGATAAGGGTTGAATCGATAGTCAAATACCGTAATCGTAATCTGAAGAATTATCGTTTAAGTTCGAAACACAATTGAAAAATTGGCGATAGCCTCCGGCGGCAGTATTGGAAAATTCCGCTGAGAAAATGAATTTGAAAACATTAAAAGTTTGTTCGAACACCTGGCAATAATCTTTCTTGAATATTTCATCTGAGCAGGGTAGAAGCCTTTCCGAGAAGAGAAGAGTGTCGAAAGGACACTCCAATAGATAAGGGTTGAATCGATAGTCAAATACCGTAATCGTAATCTGAAGAATTATCGTTTAAGTTCGAAACACAATTGAAAAATTGGCGATAGCCTCCGGCGGCAGTATTGGAAAATTCCGCTGAGAAAATGAATTTGAAAACATTAAAAGTTTGTTCGAACACCTGGCAATAATCTTTCTTGAATATTTCATCTGAGCAGGGTAGAAACCGTTCCGAGAAGAGAAGAGTGTCGAAAGGACACTGCAATAGATAAGGGTTGAATCGATAGTCAAATACCGTAATCGTAATCTGAAGAATTATCGTTTAAGTTCGAAACACAATTGAAAAATTGGCGATAGCCTCCGGCGGCAGTATTGGAAAATTCCGCTGAGAAAATGAATTTGAAAACATTAAAAGTTTGTTCGAACACCTGGCAATAATCTTTCTTGAATATTTCATCTGAGCAGGGTAGAAGCCGTTCCGAGAAGAGAAGAGTGTCGAAAGGACACTCCAATAGATAAGGGTTGAATCGATAGTCAAATACCGTAATCGTAATCTGAAGAATTATCGTTTAAGTTCGAAACACAATTGAAAAATTGGCGATAGCCTCCTTCGGCCCTATTGGAAAATTCCGCCGAGAAAATGAATTTGAAAACATTAAAAGTTTGTTCGAACACCTGGCAATAATCTTTCTTGAATATTTCATCTGAGCAGGGTAGAAACCGTTCCGAGAAGAGAAGGGTGTCGAGACACTGTAAAAGGAAAGGATGAATCTATAGTCAGATACCGTAATCGTAATCTGAAGACCTATTGTTTCCGACGAATTATCGTTTAAGTTTGAAACACAATTGAAATATTGGCGATAGCCTCCGGCGGCCCTATTGGAAAATTCCGCCGAGAAAATGAATTTGAAAACATTAAAAGTTTGATCAAACACCTGGCTATATTCGCTCTTCAATATTTCACCTGAGCAGGGTAGAAACCGTTCCGAGAAGAGAAGGGTGTCGAGACACTGTAAAAGGAAAGGATGAATCTATAGTCAGATACCGTAATCGTAATCTGAAGACCTATTGCTTCCGACGAATTATCGATTAAGTTCGGAATGTAATTTGAAAATTGGCGATAGCCTCCGGCGGCAGTATTGGAAAATTCCGCTGAGAAAATGAATTTGAAAACATTTAAAGTTTGATCAAACACCTGGCTATATTCTCGAGCAGGGTAGAATCCGTTCCGAGAAGAGAAGGGTGTCGAAAGGACACTGTAAAAGGAAAGGATGAATCGATAATCAGATACCGTAATCTCAAGGTCGATTGATTTCGATGAATTATCGATTAAAGATCGAGAAACTATTCAAAAATTGGCGATAGCCTCCGGCGGCCCTACCAGAAAATGAAATTAAAAACATTAAAAGTTTGATCAACCACCTGGTGGTCATCTCTCTTCAACACTTTGTCCGAGTGGGTTTGATTTCATCCGAGAAGAGAAGAGTGTCGAAAGGACACTGCAAAAGGAAAGGATGAATCGATAATCAGATCTATTACAACTAGGGCAATTTCGAACTTTGTGGAGGACAAAATCGAGGGGTTTTAATCCTATTAGAGAGAGAGTCGAGACCATTCATTCTTCGTCTCGCGCGCATAGTTAAGCGGTTCGCGAGCGTCCGCAGGACGCTCGTACCGTAATCTCAAGGTCGATTGATTTCGATGAATTATCGATTAAAGTTCGAGAAACTATTCAAAAATTGGCGATAGCCTCCGGCGGCCCTACCAGAAAATGAAATTAAAAACATTAAAAGTTTGGTCAACCACCTGGTGATCATCTCTCTTCAACACTTTGTCCGTGTGGGTTTGATTTCATCCGAGAAGAGAAGAGTGTCGAAAGGACACTGCAAAAGGAAAGGATGAATCGATATTCAGATGCCGTAATCTCAAGGGCGATTGAATCCGACGAATTATCGATTGAAGTTCGAAAAGCTATTCAAAAATTGGCGATAGCCTCCGGCGGCAGTATTGGAAAATTCCGCTGAGAAAATGAATTTGAAAACATTAAAGTTTGATCAACCACCTGGTGGTCATCTCTCTTCAACACTTTGTCCGAGTGGGTTTGATTTCATCCGAGAAGAGAAGAGTGTCGAAAGGACACTGCAAAAGGAAAGGATGAATCGATAATCAGATACCGTAATCTCAAGGTCGATTGATTTCGATGAATTATCGATTAAAGATCGAGAAACTATTCAAAAATTGGCGATAGCCTCCGGCGGCCCTACCAGAAAATGAAATTAAAAACATTAAAAGTTTGATCAACCACCTGGTGGTCATCTCTCTTCAACACTTTGTCCGAGTGGGTTTGATTTCATCCGAGAAGAGAAGAGTGTCGAAAGGTCACTGCAAAAGGAAAGGATGAATCGATAATCAGATCTATTACAACTAGGGCAATTTCGAACTTTGTGGAGGACAAAATCGAGGGTTTTAATCCTATTAGAGAGAGAGTCGAGACCATTCATTCTTCGTCTCGCGCGCATAGTTAAGCGGTTCGCGAGCGTCCGCAGGACGCTCGTACCGTAATCTCAAGGTCGATTGATTTCGATGAATTATCGATTAAAGTTCGAGAAACTATTCAAAAATTGGCGATAGCCTCCGGCGGCCCTACCAGAAAATGAAATTAAAAACATTAAAAGTTTGGTCAACCACCTGGTGATCATCTCTCTTCAACACTTTGTCCGTGTGGGTTTGATTTCATCCGAGAAGAGAAGAGTGTCGAAAGGACACTGCAAAAGGAAAGGATGAATCGATATTCAGATGCCGTAATCTCAAGGGCGATTGAATCCGACGAATTATCGATTGAAGTTCGAAAAGCTATTCAAAAATTGGCGATAGCCTCCGGCGGCAGTATTGGAAAATTCCGCTGAGAAAATGAATTTGAAAACATTAAAGTTTGGTCAACCACCTGGTGATCATCTCTCTTCAACACTTTGTCCGTGTGGGTTTGATTTCATCCGAGAAGAGAAGAGTGTCGAAAGGACACTGCAAAAGGAAAGGATGAATCGATATTCAGATGCCGTAATCTCAAGGGCGATTGAATCCGACGAATTATCGATTGAAGTTCGAAAAGCTATTCAAAAATTGGCGATAGCCTCCGGCGGCAGTATTGGAAAATTCCGCTGAGAAAATGAATTTGAAAACATTAAAGTTTGGTCAACCACCTGGTGATCATCTCTCTTCAACACTTTGTCCGTGTGGGTTTGATTTCATCCGAGAAGAGAAGAGTGTCGAAAGGACACTGCAAAAGGAAAGGATGAATCGATATTCAGATGCCGTAATCTCAAGGTCGATTGAATCCGACGAATTATCGATTGAAGTTCGAAAAGCTATTCAAAAATTGGCGATAACCTCCGGCGGCCCTATCAGAAAATTCCACTCAGAAAATGAAATTAAAAACATTAAAGTTTGGTCAACCACCTGGTGATCATCTCTCTTCAACAGTTCATTTCAGTGGGGCAGATTTCGTCCGGTGAAGAGGAGAGTGTCGAAAGAAAGCTGGAATAGGACAAATATATATATTTTTCGGCCCTAGGTTATTCATTAATTCTTCTGGGTTCCAGTAGTACTCGCTGAGAGAACTGTAATTATAGAAGTAATAAGTTAATACAAAGAAGTTAGCAATTAATGTAGAAGGAATAAAATAAAAAAAGCAAAGTTTTCGAAATTTTGCGCAACAATGGATTACGGTATATAACGTGTATTGATGGAGTGACGTAAAATTTAGTCGATTTCGCAATAACTCACTCGATTTTCTCGAGCGTTTTTTTCTACTATTTTCGTTTCTTCTTAAGTGTTTCATGCACTTACATTGTTTATTCCTCCTTTTTCCATCGTCTCCATGCCCCTTCTCTCAATATCACTGCTCGTTCGTTTCGGAGCGTCTGTAAATGGTTAGTTGTGTAGTTAATGACTGCCGGGAGGTAAAAATAACTACTGTTTACAGCTGTTTCGCCTATTTTATTTTTATTTTTAACCAATGGAAAACTAATATATGAGGCCGTTTGCGTTAGTATCGAGCAAAATCGGAAGAGGTCAGGCGTAGCTCAAAAATTCAATGTTCTCAAACATCGCCATTTTTTCCTCTGTTTTGAAATTAAAAATTGAGCGTCGGCATAAGGTTTCGTTCTAAATATGGCGTTCTCTTATTGTAAGTAAATTGTGCAATCTTTTCTCTTGTCCTTTGATCTACCTCGAGTCTCTCCTTCCCATTGACCCTCTTCCTCCTCCCTTCCCATCTCAGCACTCTCTTCCTTTCCCCATGTCTCTCGCCGGTCGTAAAGTCCGTCGGGAGGGAGAGATGGGAAGGAGAGACTCGAGGTAGATCAGAGGTAGATCAGAGGTGGGTAGATTTACTTACAAGAAGAGCACACTATATTTAGCACAAAACCTTATGCAGACGCTCAATTGTTGATTTCAAAACAGATTTGGAATCCTTGCATAATACCCGTCCGATCTGTACTAGTCTCTCCACATGCCCGAGCCATTCCAAAAAGTTCTTATTTGAGCTGAAATTTAATAACGCATAGTGTTTTCGCAATATTTTAGCGCGTACTGATAATCAATGTGTCCAAACCGCTTTTAATAACATACTCAGTAGCTCCAAAAATGTTCTCGCTCTTCTTTCGTGGCTCGATGGATCTGGAAAAAATTATTAATTTGATATTTTTTATCCTATCATCTGTTTCTCTCATTTCATCCCCTCTAACGTATTACGGTTTACCATATCGTGTGTGTCGTTCGCCCATTTCGCCTCTTGGCTCAGCCCCCGTCGATGATTCCTACCGTAATTATTTATTGATTATCGATCGACCTCTCCTCTAATCATTCACTATATTGTTCTCTTATTTGTTACCTTCTATCCGTTGGAGCGAGTCGATTCGTCACTTTAATATTATCTTTCCCCATTCCGACCGCGATCGCAAAATTTTGTTGACTGAATTTTTCAAAATTGCACCCTCGAAATTATTCTTCCATTCGTTAATTCCGTATCTTTTCTTACTTTCTACCATACTATCACTTCCATGTCCCTCTATCTACCGTACCGAAAATTGTCCTTGCCATGCTCTTTCTCTCCATTTTTCGTCGTTGTCTGTGTTGGGTTGTGCGTGTGGCTACTGTAAAAAAATATTTACGATTTGGGAACAATGAAAAGGAAATTAAAATAGCTCAGCCTGGTTGCACTCCTGCCCAATGTAGTTGTCCCGTTGATCGAATCGATTGCAAGTAGATAGCCCCGACGATCATGCAAATTAATAATTTAGTATTATGATCATGGAAATAATCTATCGGACTAGAATTAAGTGAAACTCACGCTAATCATTTTTCTTGTGACGTAGGTCCCCGGCTCAGCCTGGCGTCGAACCTGCGAGGGTTGGGGGATTAGGGGGGGGGACCAAGGGGGGTTTGGTTTGGTAGTGGGCCCATGATGGCCGTGTCTGGTCAGGCCACGACCACCCCGTAAACCTAGGGTGGGGGACCAAGGGGGGTTTGGTTTGGTAGTGGGCCCATGATGGCCGTGGCTGGTCAGGCCACGACCACCCAGTAAACCTAGGGTGGGGGGAGGGGTTAGTTAGAGGGGGATTAATCATGCACATGCCATGCTACATAAAGAGAAAGCTTTTTTTTAAAATATTTTTTAGTTTTTAGAAGTTTTTTCTTTATTTTTTTTAATTAAAAAGGTTTTTAAAAGTTTTTTGCTTTTTTGGTGGAGATATTTTTCTTATTTTTTTAGAAAGGATGGTAATTTGTTATTAGTGGGAGGGGCGGGGGTGATAGTTGTAGATGTTAAAAGGTTTAAAATATATAAAAAAATGTTAAAGAAGTTAGTATTTTTTTATGATGAAGGGAGGGATAATAATAATAATTATTAATATTAATATTATTAATAAATTAATTAGTGATAATATTATTATTAATGACGGACTTGGATTGAACATAGAAGTGGACGGATCTCATGGTTGATGACTTGGGATGACGTGGATTCTTCTTGTATTTCTGGCTGATAAGGAATATCCAAAGTGGACGTGGAATAAACAGTTGCTGACGATAGTTGATCCCCCTCGCTAGTAAGACGATAATGAAAGGGTGCAAACATGCATTTTCTTCTCCGTTGACCAGTGCGCAGCAGAGATCCCGATTGGAGACGAATATGAGACTGAACAAAGTGATTCTATGGTGAACAAACTCACCTGATTGAGTCGATGGCCTCTTTGAAGTACTGTAGAATCGCCCTTGTCTTCGTACGAGAAGAAAGTTTCTCTCTCACCCTCTCACTTACAGTCCACTCCTCTCTCTCAGGAGAAATGAATCGACAACAAAAAGAAAACTTCGAAAAAGAAGAGAAGAAGTGTTTGGAATGCTCTGGTTTTGATGAGGGTTCACAAGGATGAAAGAAAGAACCGGAAGACATTCGGTGAGAGTTGAGCTTCAAATCGGTGTAAGCGATAAGATACTCTGGACTACGTTAACTGCTGTCCATTCACGTGCAGTGTAACGGATGCCTATGACGGGCATCTTCGTAGATAGAATCTACTACCGATTAACCGACCCAACGGAGGGATGGAAAGGTTCGGTGGACCTTATGGGGGAGAGCCGTTATGACATCAAGAGCGAGCAGTCCATACACACCGCAAGCTTCCCCGAGGGCACAAATTGTGAAGAGTAAGCGGGAAAGGAATTAACGTTTCCTCACTCAGCTTTCTATCATCCGCCTTTCAAACAAGGGAAAAATACAATACAATTTCGGACTGTTGTAGTTTCATCTTCTTTTTTTTTGCTTTTTTGACCGCCTGCTTTTTTATTTATTTATTTATTGTTTTTTTTATTTTTTTTATTTTTGTTTTTTGCCAGGCTTTTCAACTAGTCTCGAAATATGAGGCAATGAAATGCTAGGAGAAAGCGAAGTAGAGTAGGGGGACAAGACTAAAAAGGCGAAAAGAAAATTGAAATGGGGTCGTTGTCATTCCTAACTAAAATATAAGTGTAAGAATGCGGTGGGGGAACGGGTTCGTTTGATTAGAAACGGAAAAGAAGGGCATACGAGGAGAAAAAAGGGAATGGGGAATTGGGAGCCATTTCTAAGCTGAAGGGATGGCTTTTGTACCTCTAATCCGCTCTTTCCTCTTGCTTTTCTTCTCCTCTTATCGTTCTTCAATGAAGAGTGTTCTTGCTGTAGATGATTTTTCCCATTCTTCATTTCTTCCTTTCACTTCTTTCATCATCTTTTAACTTCTCCCTTCGCGTTCGATCTGTAATTATCCCTCTCGTTTTCCACTTATTCCTGGCATGCTAATATAATTTCTCAGGCTCTTCATCGGTACTACGAAGAGGCTGCGACATCGAAAGGATAGGAGTACGATAGTCAAGGTACGGTACTCACCTCTAATTGTGTCTTGATTGATTTCCCGTTATTGGTGATCCGGGAATGATCCTCTATTAGAGAAGGCGTTTGCAGCTTGAGTCCTTTCTGAAAATAGTAATTTAATTATCATCTGAAGATAATGTTCCTATCCGAGCCAAAACCAATGATCAATTCAATTCTTAACATGATTCATTGACTCACTAGATTGTTGCATTCGTCTCCTCTTGCTCCCTATTCCTCAATGTGTGGGAGGGAAGAGAGATGTTGTCGATGGAGCTATGGCATATTGTAGTTGCTTCAGCTCTCACTGTAATGTTTTTATTTCCAGCCGCCCGATGGCCCGTCATCTACCAGCTAGAAGGGATACGGTAGCCAAGGTACGGTATCGATTTCTCACCTCAAACTGCATTGTCCATTGTACTGCTTTGATGATTGAGCAGTGGCCTTTGTCTCGCTTCCGCTTCCGAAGGCTCTGAAATTATCCATTTGATTTGCTAGAAACAGTCCGAAAAAGGAGATGGTGTAATAGAAACCAGTTCATGATTATCAATTTCTGGATGGTTTATGTATGCAATAACGTACCTGATTCGGAATGGGGGCGATTCGTCATGGATTCTCCTTATTCCTCTTGTTTATTGTACTCGCACGCGATCTGCAATGAATAATTAATTATTTCCAGACTCCGCCCACTCCCTCTCCCTTCCTTCCTCTTCTCCTCTTCTCTGATGGATCGACAACCAGGGATCAATTACCTAGGTAAAAGCTATTGTTTAAGACGGGTACGTTTTTCATTCCAATGGCGAAAATATGGACACGTATTTACAAAATCTCACATTTTTACAATATTTACCCCTATTTTCCGAGACGGCTCGCCTATGGCGGGTACGTTTTATGTCCAAAATCAGAAAAAGCGGGTACAGTAAGTTAAAATTAACGTACTAGTTGACCCCTGTCGACAACTCAAGAGGGCCGTCCAGGTATCCCAACTTCCAAAATTATCACCTCGTGAATTGAGTACTGATAGTACTGTAGGAGTACGCTCGATGACAAGACGGTAGCTCTTGCTTGGCACTGTAGATGGCATCTCGGTGCCTGAAATTGTCATCTTTGCTTCACTTTGCTGTGGTAATTGCCCCCCTCATTCGAAACTAGTTGATTGCGGTTTCGCTTATCTTTGAGTGCATATTTATTCCTATCCCCTTCCTTGAACTCTGTCTCACCTTGCTCTTACTGTAGTCCCTCGTCCTCTTGTCCGCAATTTCCTTCAGACTCGAGGGTCCACCCGGTTGTGGTACGGTACTATCGAGCGAGTACGGTACCATCTGCAATTAATAAATCGATATTTTGCAGTCTACGATGGCAGAGACGACCGTCTCTTCGTTTCGCGTGATCTCTCGGCGGCAAGAGAGAAAGGAGACAAAAGGACCACCCAGGTAAATAATCAATAACCGTCAATTTATAAAATCTATGTGCTCACCGAGTGTTTTATTCATCCTTGCATCGCTCCTTTGGATCAGTGGTAGCCGCGTAGTTGTAGATTACTGTAGAGCCTGCAATCAATTCATTCAATCGTGGCCCTTCTCAAGTTCCGAAATAGACTAAATGGTAGAATGACAAACTTGCTCACCATGGATGAAACCGATGATTCCATGAGGACCTCCATTAGAGTGGAGGGGCGCATCTCTCGGTACTACTGACCTCGAGAATACTACCAATGTTTCCAATAGGCTTGGCTTGCCTCGGACTACAGTGGGAAGGTGTGCGGTCCTTGGTATTTATAGGAACTATCCTTTCGTCTTTCGACTACCGATTTACCGTCCCTTCGGGTTAACTCCGGGTGAGTTGGCTCGGTTGGCCAAGTGGGGGTTTAATGAGCATTCGGTCCTCCCACCGGAATACCACCCCACACGAGCAGATCCAGTAGGCCGATCTGCTCTTCCATTTCTCCCCCGGAGGGATCAGAGGTGTGGAAACCTTGACGGCGGGTCGAAACCCATCGGAAAGAGTGGGTGTGGCCTCACCACACCCTTCCCTACCGCCAGCCTAGTAGAAGTCTTCCTTCTTTTTTTCTTTTTCTTTTTTTTCTCTTTTTTTCTTTTTTTTCTTTTTTTCTTCTTTTCTCTTCTCTTATTTTTTCTTTTCTTCTTTTTTCTCTTTTTCTTCTTTCTTCTTTTTCTCTCTCTCCTCTTCTTGTTCCTTTGATTCTCTTACTTCATTTTCTTCATTTTCTTCCTTTCCTCCTTTCTTCTTTTATTTTTTTCTTCATTTTATCAATTCTCTCCTCTTCTTTTTTTCTTTATCTTCTTTTTCTCCATATTATTCCTTTCCTTTCCTTCATCTTCTTTCTTCCTAGTTCTGCAAATATTTTCATTATTTCAACGTTTTTTCACACAACGTTTTTTCGAGAGGTTTCCAGGATTTATGCTCACGTTGAAATTTTAACTCTTTGTAAATGGAAATAGTTCCATCACTCAGAAAACCTCAATATTCCCAATTCCATCTACTCCTCACCTGATTTATCTAACTGTCGCCTTCTCCTTATGACCACTCCTTCTTTTCTTGGAATGGACGGGATAAGGGTCCAATCGATCCATCTCGGTAGTCGGTAGGTTACGGTAGTCTTGAGGGCTCATCTCGGATCGCATTGGATTGACTGAAACGAGTAATCATTATTTATAGGCCCGCCATCTCCTCTCTTCTGTCTTCTTCCCTTTTTTCTCTTCCTTCTTCTCTCTACGATGGAGCGAACAAAAGGTACGTTATCATTACTAATTATTCATGACTAAATAGGTGAAAAGTGGTCTCTTTTAACTATCACTACTCACTTGATTTCACTCCATTTTGTCCCTTCTTCTTTGTTATTCCTCTCCATTGGAAGTATTCTTCATAAGAGAATACTCATCTATCTCTCTTGGGATACGATAGTCGAACTCGTCACCGAGTGCCTTGATTATCTGTAATGAGTAATTATTATTTATAGGCCCGCCCTGTCCGTCCTTCTCTTCCTCCTTCTCTCTACGATGGAGCCGGCAAGAGGTATTCAATGTTTACTAATTAAATTATTAATTAGATAAATTCGATGAAATCACGAAGTGCTTATTTTTGAAGAGCAGCTGTTGGACTGCACATTTTTCTCTTTATTATTTGGATATGAAACATATAAACAAGGGGCGGAAATTCGCAATTTTCTGTCTGATCTGGGCTATTGTTATTTCCCACTCATTGTTAGTTTTCCTCTTTTTCAAGTCTACTTTTAATCGCTTGAAATTGAAACAATAGTCCACCTGGTTCTCCCACTATCCATATCTATTTTCACCTAATTCCTTGAGCTTTTTTCATTGTCAGCCTAACAATTTGTGTAGTCTTGCAATGTCAATTCAATAGCCTATTTTTCCCAATCCTATTAATGTTGTGTGAAACTCTGACCCACCTGATCTCTCCTTCTTTCCTCGAATCTCTTCTCCTTCCTTCGATCTCTTGTGGTGCGGTAGAGCTCGGGAAGTACGGTAGTCTCGAAGTGTCTGTGAATAACAAATATTTAATTTTAGTTATCGTCTATCTCACTCTCTTCATTCTCCGTGCTCTCTCGTCGGTCAGAGCGAGAAAAGAGAGAAGAGAAGGATTTCGCCTTTACTCAGGTACCGTTTCATCATTAATTGCTCACTCTTACGATTTATTCATTTTTTATATCATTGTAATGCTCTTAGTATAAATATTTTGAGACCTAAAATATTTATTTTTAATTTGAACAAATGTTCTGTGTGTTTCACCATTTTATCGGCGATCCTCTTGGGTTGCTGTGACAAACATTTTTTTTATAAGTTATCGTATTATGATCGTCGAACTCTCGTATCTAAGTGATTCCATTCGTATTTCATTCATTCAGTATTGTCGTTCTTCTATTCTACTTGGCGGTCTACAATTGTCTTCCTCCACATGATGAGTTCTGTCCCTCCATGTGTCGACGTCTCATTAAGGGTTGATTGACCTGAGCGGCTCGCCGCCGAGGCGGAGAGGGTTGAAAAGCTGATTGGCACCAAGTTTTTTTCAACTTTGTGTCTAACCAGGCCGGCGACCTTTTACTTGTTTACGGATCGAATTCGATGGGAAATGGTCAATATTTGATGGTCGTAGCGCCCCGGGGGGTCCCCTTAGCTGGCCTGGGATTCAGATGCTTCAAAGACGCTGTGGTTCAGTCCCAGTCCGTATTATGAGGGATATTGGATGAGTTGACGCCATGAGGTTCAGTCCCGGTCGGAGGGCGCCCGTGCCGAGGGCGCCAAGACCTACTCTTGATTACAGGTAAGACAGTAGAGCTCGGGATATGATACCGCCGTCTCTTCATTTTGCACACTCTCTCGCCCGCTCGGCCGACGAGAGAGAGAGTGTGTCAAATGAAGAGACGGCGGCATCATTTCCCGAGCTCTAAACGTGGTGGGGGAGGGGAATCAATGTGGTGGGGGGGGGGATCGATGATGACTACTATTATAGAGTTCGAAATACGGGTAATCGTCTGTTCATTCCTCGTACTCTCTCATCAGTTTTTCAAACTGATGAGAGAGTACGAGGAATGAAGAGGCGATTACTCGTATTTCGAACTCTAATGAATACTTTGCACTATCCTCTCCCTCTCGTCAATCTCGTCATCTATCGATCTCTTCAATCAGCACAATTTCTCGTTGGAAGGAAATTCGTCCAATCAGGTACCAAAAATATATTCCTTTGTTCTTTTTTTTACCCTTCCAATGCGCTGATAGGTTTTTGTGATGTTTAAATGATTTTTCAATTGGAATTTAGCGCCTGCTGGATTTGTGTTTCTCGTTTTCTTGGCATAGCTCATTTTAGAACACACTTGCTCACCTTGTTTCTCCCTGATCGCTTCCATTCCTATTCACTACACGGTAGCCTCTTGGTGTACGGTAGCCTCTTGCGGTACGGTAACCTCTTGCGGTACGGTGCTTCCATCAATCTGTGAATAATAAATATTTATTTTCAGTTATCGTCTATCTCGCTCTCTTCGTTCCCCGTGCTCTCTCGTCGGTCAGAGCGAGAAAGGAGAGAAGAGAAGGAATTCGCCTTTATTCAGGTATCGTTTCATCATTAATTACTCAGCACTAATTAGTCTGAACTGATCGATCTTCTCACCATTCTTACCTCTCTCATTCGGCTAAACGCCCTTGGCGCTTACGGAAGAACGATTGGCGCAGATTCCCTCTCAATTGGAGCTTGCAGGAATGGTTGGGGCGTGGTCCGATTGGTAGCACTCGTCTGACTAAATCAATCAATAATTAGTTCTCATTCCCCTATTCTTTATTTTTACCCATCGAAACTGATTGAATTTAGATCTTCCCTTATTCAAGTCCACTTTCAATCACTTAGCATTGAAACACTAGTCCACCTGGTTCTCACACTATCCTTCTCTGGTTTAATCTCATAATATTTATTTCCAGTCCTCTTCTCTTCTCTTCCGGTCAAGAGGGACCCCTCTCTTCATTTCGCGTGCTCTCTCTCTTGGAGGGATGACTATTGAAGAAAAAGGAACAAGCAACTACTCGTCTCTACTCAGGTACGGTAGTAGCACTAATTATGAACCACTAAGAAATCGTATCTCATTACTAGTCAGAGTCTGCATTAATCCCGTTTGGTCCTGACTAAGCGACAAATCCATAACCCGTCCCTTTTCCGTTTCAAATTCGATCGAAAGAGGTAGATATTTATTCATACCTACCTGTTTCAATCGACAGAACGCCCTTGGCGCTCACGGTAGTCCCATTGGCGATAATTCCCTCTCAATTCCGAATGGCTGTGGTGAGGTCCGATCGGTCGAATTCTTCTGACTAAATCAATCAATAATTAGTTCCCATTCCCCTATTCATTATTTTTGCCCATCGAAACTGTATGAATTTAGAAACCCCCTGTCCAAGTCCACCTTTAATCACTTAGCATTGAAACACTAGTCCACCCTGTTCTCCCACTATCCTTCTATGATTTCATCTCATTTCTTGACGTTATCTCATTGTCAGTCTAACAATAGTGTAGTCTTGCAATGTCAATTCAAAGGCCTATTTTCCCAATCCTATTAATGTTGTGTGAAACTCAGACCCACCTGATCCCACCTGGTCCTTGGCTCCGTTTCTTGCGGATACGGAAGTTGTACTGTAGGTGAAGGTGGTGTGGTGGTTGAATACGGTAGATTAGACGGTGGGCGGATGGATGCAGCATACCGGCACCTGAAACAGAAATTAGCACACTTATTTTACGGCCCTCCTAAGACAGGAAATTTAATTCCGAGTCAAAATAGAGAGTTTTTGAACCCCGAGTGCAATTCAACAGAAACATTTTGTTTCACGAAGGAGTTTTTCTGGTTCCAAAACTGCATAAAACTAACCTTGACCACACATGGTGGAAGGCTTGCCCGACAATGCTCGTTGGCGGGCCACACGTCAATCCCGATACTCTGAAATATATTAACACATATTTCCAGTCCTCTCCTCTTCTCTTCCGGTCGAGAGGGACTCTCTTCATTTCACGTGCTCTCTCGGAGGGACGACTAATGAAGAAGGAGGAACAATCAACTACTCATCTCTACTCAGGTACGGTAGTAGCACTAATTATGAATTACTAAGATAGTAGCACTAATCATATATTTTAATTACCTCCGGGGACCGAAAATATATAGTGGTCAGATAGTACAAATCACAGTTGACAGGGGTATTTTGAACCGCCGAACGTGATATGTAGTGGACTGATAACTGGATCGCTTGAAAATATAGTGGTCTGATTACCGGCCCGGAAGGTATGAAAATGTATGAGCACTAATTATGAATTACTAAGATATCTTATCTCGCTAGTCAGGGTCTACATTTCCCCTTTTGCTACTAGTCCTGACAGTAAGCGATAAATATAAAACCCGTCCCTTCTCCGTTTCCCATTCGTTCGAAAGTGGTAGTTGATTTCTATGGTTACTTACCTCTATCAATCGACGAAACGCCCTTGGCGCTAACGGAAGGAAGGAAGGAAGTATCCATCGGGGGAAACGGCCAGTCGATCAGTAACTGGCGAGATAGATAACTGCAATGCCCAAATTTCATGATTTATTTATTATAAATTAAGAATGACCGATTCCGATTTTGAAGACGTTGCTATTGTGTTTCATGCTGGTTGTATTTTCCAAAAATACTTAATCTATGAATATTACGGTTCGAACAATATTGCAATATTCCAGTCACACGGTAAATTAGAAATATTTTCGAATTCTATAAATGTTGTGTGAAACTGTAACCCACTTCATCTCATAATCCCTTGATTCTCCAATTCCTCGATGATCTCTCTTTACTCCGGTAGTCTTCCTTGGGAACGGTAGCGGTGTCCATGTGTCTGTGAATAATAAATATTTAATTTTAGTTATCGTCTCTCTCTCGGTCTCTTCATTTCCCGTGCTCTCTCGTCGATCAGAGGGAGAAAGAAGAATATGAGGAGTTTGATCTCTCTCAGGTATTCTATTCTCACTAATTAATTGGAATTTTATTTATTCATTTTTCGCTTGTCGAAACTGGATTATTTTGGATCCCCTCTGTTGTCAAAGACCGTTTTTATTCTATTAGTTGGAATTGAAACATTGAAATACCTTATTCGTGCATTATTCTAGTTACAAGGGCATACTGTATGTATACGGTAGCTGTGCCATAGGGATAGACTCCCCCTTCTCTTACAAGTTCAGTTCGTGATCAAGTGCCATCTATTCATCCAAGAATCGAGCCCACTGATGTTCGTCACCCCACTTTCCCTAATCCATTCCCCTCCGTCTCTCTCCCGTCTAATCCCCCGATTTCCCTTCCACTCTCCCTGTTTTGCCTACCACTCTCACCCTATATAAGGGTTGCCCTGAACCCAATAACGCCCCGAGTTGGAATGAACGATAAAGTTGTATCCGCTCATACTGTCGAGTACTGCCACAAAACAACTATTCTTCTTTGAATAGAGTAGACCCCTCTATAGACGACGATTCCTTCATCTTTTCTCTATTTGATGGCGAGCTCGCGGCATTTATCTTCTACGTAATTTTAGTATCCCCCGGAAGTATAGTGTTTCACACTAATTTTATGTTTGAAATTGTTAGGAACGAATGAAAATAATTCAATGATCTATTGATGTACACAGACTCCTCACCTGGTCTTTTCTCCTCTCTTTCCATTCATTCATTGGGAAGGTGCAATAGAACGATCCTATCGATCGATCACGGTAGATGGGCGGCTCCTCACTTGCAACAATTAGCACTGCGATGAGCAATTCATTATTTATAGTTCCGCTCTCTCCTCTCTTCTCTTCCTTCTTCTCTCTACCATAGAGCGAACTGAAGGTATGCCATTTTTTCTGTGTATTCATCACTAAATATTTAGAAAGTAGGGCAGATTTCTGAATTTGGTGGCAGTAAGTTTGGTGTTCCACGATGTTTCTATTATCGAAAGAATTGTTTTTGGCATACAAACGATTTAAATCTAGGCTATCTTTCTGGAATGGCGGAGCATCTCACCTTTCTGTCACAAATCCTCTTCCTCAGGTCATGAGGAGGTACTGTAGGTGTACTGTAGTAGAGTACGGTAGATGGGCAGGGCGGTGTGACGGAGGACTGATGGAAGCGCATACCGGCGTCTGAACCACAGATTAGTACACTATTTCACGGCTCTTCGAATCCAGGGAATTTTAAGTCGAGGTAAAATAAACACTTTTGATCCGATACCCAGGTGTTATTTGCTTCAAACAAGTTGTTTCTCGAAGGAGTTTTCCTTTTCCCAGTACAGCACTCATAACTGACCTTGACCACCCAAACGTGGAAGACTTCCCCGGACATGCGCTGGACCACACATCACGTAGGAGAAACTGAAATTAATAAATATTTATTTCCAGCCCTCTTGACTCTCCTCATTTTACGTGCTCTCTCGAAGGGATAACCAATAAAGAAGGAGGGACAGCCAATTCGTCACTACTCAGGTATAATCACTAATTATGAACCACTAAGAATTCGTATCCCATTGCTAGATATAGTCTCTACATTCCCCACCCCCCTTTTTATACTAGCCCTGTGTGAGCCATAAATTTTTAACCTGTCTCTTTTCCGTTTCACATTCGATCGAAAGTGCTAGTTGATGGTTACTTACCTCTATCAATCGGCGTAACGCCCTTGGCGCTTACGGAAAAAAAAGCATTCATCGGGGGGACGACCAGTCGGTCAGTAACTGGCACGGTAGATACCTGCAATGTAAATTTTTTTCTCGGAAGGGAAGCGACTGATAGAGAAGAGAGGAGGAATTCGTGACTACTCGTCTCTACTCCGGTACGGAAAGAATCACTAATTTTGAGTCACTTTTTGTTAGATATCGTTTTTGCCCTGTACATTTCATCTGTTATTTAAGCTGTAGATACTACAATAGATTGGGGGTACTCCGTGTCTGAACCCACTGGGGGTACTCTGTGTCTAATCCCACTGGGGGTACTCCGTGTCTGAACCCACTGGGGGTGCTCCGTGTCTGAACCCACTGGGGGTACTCCGTGTCTGAACCCACTGGGGGTACTCCGTTTCTGAACCCACAAACCCGCTCACTCGGTTTGAAAGAAGGAATACTGTAGCTACCGTATCAATGGATTCTTACCTCAACAAACGGCTTACAGCCCTGGCGCTTCCGAAAGTGGAAACTATGGCGATTGACGCCCAATCGACTCGCACTTGCGGTAGAATAACACTGTAATTTACCTATTTTATTACTTTCCACTAAAACGACAATCTTCCACGTATAGCAATGACAATTTATTGGTTTTATTATCTCGATTAGGGAAGGGATACTGTAGCTATACTGTAATCGATAATGCCCACCTCACTCTCGCTCCCCATACTCGAATTGGCGAAGCAACGGAGAAACACGGCGATAAGCACCCATACTGGGGCTAACGTAGAGAAGAAAAAGGAACGGATGAACTGAAAAGTATAAAATACACTCTCTTCTCTCGCTTACGGAAGAAAAAATGAAGAAAAAACCCCGGACATGCTCGTTGCGGGCCACACAACACTCTCCGTGTCTGAACCCACAAACGCGCTCACTCGGTTTGAAAGAAGGAATACTGTAGCTACCGTATCAATGGATTCTTACCTCAACAAATGGCTTACAGCACTGGCGCTTCCGAAAGTGGAAACAATGGCGATTGACGCCCAATCGACTCGAATTGCGGTAGAACAAAACTGCAATTTACCTATTTGATTATTTGTTTGCATTGAATCGGCTATCTTCCACGTATAGACATGAAAATCTATTGGTGTCATTATCTCGATTAGGAAAGGGATACTGTAGCTACCGTAATCGATAATGCGCACCTCACAACTCGTTCCCAAACTCGAATTGGCGATACAATAGATACACACGGTGATGAACACCCATACTGGGGCTGACGTAGAGATGGAAAGGGAACGGACGAACTGAAAAGGTTATAATAAGCACTTTTCTCGCGCTAACGGAGCAAATTTGGGGAAAGTTCATTACTTGAAATTGAAATAGATAGATTAGCTCACCTTAGACACTACTCGACACACGCAACCGTGGATGGGCACACAAAGGAAGACGGCGAAATGCCCGCGGAATTGATACTATAGGTACGGTAGTCGAGGAGTACGGTAGTGAGATGTAGACACTGAAATTAATAATATTTATTTCCAGTTCCTTCTTCTCTTCTGATCGAGAGAGATTCTCTTCATTTCGCGTGCTCTCTCGGAGGGATGACTAATGAAGAAGGAGAGACTAGAGACTCGTCTCTACTCAGGTACTAATTCAGCACCCCACTCTTTTTCTACTAGTCTTAAATGGGCGATAAATCTATTCTATCTCCGTCACTCACTTCTCTCTCTCCGATCCTTCTCCGGGACTCCCTCCTCGCTTCTCTTCAGTTATTCTCTATCTGCCGCGGCTCAGAAGAGAATGACTGGATGAGGGGGCTGAAAGTGAAGAATAAAATAGTGAACTCGGGTTTCATTCGATCACAGTTGCTCTGCACAATCTACCATGCTGATTAGGGTTTCGTAATCCTTTGATAATAATGGGAATGGCTCACCCGGATGGAGAAGGATGGAGTGAGAGATTCCGTCTTGAGGTTTCACTTTTTGAAAAAGTGTAAAATTGCCCGATTATCTTTTAAACAAAGTCGTGGCTTCCTTCGTCATCCCCCCTTTAGAGACACGGGGGCCTTTGTCTGCAATTACTACCCGTTAATGCAAATAATCAATTGAGATTATTGCTACCGTAATCCAACTGAATTGGGAAAAGTTCAGTTGGATGAAAATGAGATAGATTAGCTCACCTTTAGCTCGCACAACACTCGCACAACACTCGCTGGATAAGTAGAATAACCGCAATACACGTACACAACTGAGGCTTGCGGGCACAACGGGGATACAGATACTGTAATCAGTCCTTCATTCAATAAATCAATAATTATAGATCCATCGTGAGCCTTCTCTTCTCTTCGTTCTCATCTCAACGATCAGCACCTTCCGCAATCATTCAGGCTTATTTTTTCATTTATATTTCACCCAAAATTTGTTTCCCTAGCTAACGGTAGTTGTCTCCACTTTTGTGTTTCATGAGAGAAATTTTTGTCAACGTTTTCCTAGCAGTTAATCAGTTACGTTAGGTAGACTTACCAAGTAGAGTGCGTAAGTCAAAGAAGAGACGAAGCACAAATAGACACGATAGATACGATAGTAGAGTAAGGAGTGGAGTACGGTAGATACTGTAATGGATACATTGATTATTTCATATCCATCCCGCTCCTCTTCTATTCTTCTCTTCATTCTCATCATTCTCATCTCATCTACGAACAAGACCGACGACCACATCATTCAGGCTTATTTTCACTTTAAACTAGTTAATTGGACCACTAGCTAACGATAGTTCTATCCTCTTTTGTGTTTCATGAGTGAATTTTCGTCAAGGTTCTTATATGATAGATTCAGTTATTGAAAGGGAAGACTTACCGATGAGAACACTAGAGACATAGGAGATGAGAAAGTAGCACGATATTCGATAGAGAAGAAGAATAGAAGATGTGGACGGGTACGGTACTTGAGGATACGGTAGATGCTGCAATAGATAAATGAATAATTGTTATCAGCTCTCATCCTCCGGCCCTCTCTTGACTACACGGATGCTGTGGAGAAGGAGGAGGACAAATCGGGTATAGCATTTTTGAGTTTCACCATCACTTGGAATGTCCAATGGAATAAGCTACCGTATCTCCCATTTAGTATTGATTTTTTAGAGTGATATGAAAGGGTGGGTTACCTGAGGGAAAATATGCATCTTGATATTATCGGGAGTACGGTAGATAGATGGAAGTATGGATATAATAGACAATAGTAATTTGCGCTCTGAATTGGGGATGGATGGTAAAGAGGAATGCGTGGAACGTGAACTCACCTCGGTGCAATTAGATAACGATAAAGATAATAATCGATACGAGAAGAATAATGATCGATGAATATAATACGGTGACAGAAAAAGTAGAGCTCTGTAATGAATGAACTTTGGTGGTTAGAGATCACGTGATGCTGAGAGGGTCCAGACAATGGAGGGCAGTTAGAGATTGAAACTGATAATCAATAGGGTAGGCGAGATACGGTAGTGGGGGTGGACTCACCTTGGCTTAGATAACAAACAGAACGAAGATATTGATAGATGATATGAATGAGAATTATGACTACGATGGTCTATCGATTGAACTGCAATTCAGCGGGTCAGTGAGAGATTACGAGAGTAAGAGAGGTTTCAGAGGGTCAGTGAGAGAATGATCGATATAAATAGGTAAGAAAGGCTACTGTAGGTTGGGAAGGGGGGAGTCTCACCTTATTTACTGAATAGACGATACGAATAAATAGGCCGGAAGTGCATCAGCTAGGCGGACATATGGTCGGCCAGAGAGAAAGAGTCAGAATAACTGCAATCGAGCGGGTTTGTGAGATGATGATCATGGGGATAGGAGAGGGTATGAACAGCTAGAGAGATATCGATATGATGCTTGAGTGGATACTGTAGGAAGGAAAAGGGGGCGGAGTCTCACCTTTTGATGAGATTGAAATTGAAAGAATAGCCGGAATAATAGCGTCGGCGATAACGACGGAAGGTCGTGAGAGAGAGAGAGAGAAAACAATAGCTGCAATGGAGAGAATTGGTGGTGAGAGATAACGGGGATAAGAGAGGGTCCAGACAGTCAGAGTAAGATCAACGACCATGACTGATCGAGGTACTGAGGGTCATTAATAGATTGAGATACGGTAGGCTACTGTAGGTTGGAAAGGGAGCGGCGTCTCACCTTAGAACAAATCTTGATACAAAAAAGGCCGGAAAATGATCGGCATGGCGGACGAATGGTCGGCCGAGATAGAATTCAATACTGCAATGGAGAGAGTTTATCAAGAGAGATAACGGGAAAAGGAGAGAGTCCAGACAGTCAGAGAGAAAGAGATCATGAGTGATCGAGGTACTGTAGTGGGTCATTGACCGATTGTGATACGGTAGTCTAGAATGGTCTGAAAAGGGGATGGAGTCTCACCTTTACAACTGAAGATAACGAATAATTAATAGATGACAGAAAGCGGACAGAAGGTCTCGCCAGAGAGAAATCGATACTGCAATGGAAATATTGTGTGGTGATAGATAACGGGAAAATGAGAGAGTCCAGACAGTCAGAGGAAGAGAGAGATCATGAGTGATCGAGATACGGTAGTGAGTCATTGATCGATTGAGATACAGTAGTCAAGAATGGTCTGAGAAGGGGGCGGAGTCTTACCTTTAATAATAGGATCGATACGAGAAATTGCCGGTAGATCGGCATGACGGCGACAGATGGTCGGACCCGCAGAATACTGCAATTGGAACAGATTAGGCGAGAGATTATGCGCAAGTGAGAGAGTGCAGACAGCTAGAGTGATTACTGAAGGTACGGTAACGACTACGGTAGGCTAGAAAGGGGATTGACTCACCATTATGACACATGGGAATAAACTTGATATCCAAATGAGAAGGGCGAAAGGGGCGAGACGAGAGAGTGATACGGAAGAAAGACCGATGAGACCATATACGAGAGACGATGGAGAGGGGCATTGCACGATAGAGTGGAAGAGGGTGGTCAAAGGGGGGGGGGGGGGGAGGAGCATGAGTGGTCACACAAACGAGTGTAGGGAGGTCCCCTTGCACTCGTTTCACTCTAGCTCCAACCCCCGACCAACACCCCGCGTGCGTCCTTCCCAACTGCAAGAAGGAAGCAGTTAGAAAGACTGTCTGACCGACGAGAGAGTGCGTGAAATGGAGAGAGCACCAGTCAGAAACCGCAAACTACCAGTTTGCAATCCCAGTTGAGACTATAGTACCTCCCTGGACTATTGGTTATTTACCGTAATAAATCAGTTTTCGATAGCCCGAACTATGGTAGTACCGTACTCACCTCAGCAGCGAGGGAGGTCACGGCAGCTCTTCTCCCACTTACGCATCTTCACCAGGTTCTTGGCCGCATTCATCCTGCAATATACCGTAATCAATGCGTGTTATCGATTGATTGCAGAATGGGGCATAACCATCCGATGATAACCACGAATGGTTCTTATTATTTTGCAATTGTATCCAGAAAGGGACAGGAAAGTGTAGTGAAACGTGAGAGTGCGAGGAAAGTGCCCACAAGAAAATAGAACTCCCATTAGCTCTAGATTGATCAGGATTACTCAGATTTCTGTCGTTACCGTAATCTACCGTACTCACTTGAACTGATTGGCGATGCCCTCCATGATGACGGTCAACTGCATCACAACGACGCCCGTGGCGTCGAAGTGCGCGCCGATCTGGAAACCAATCGATATCTACCGTATCCGACCGTATCTTTTGGGGGTATTGTGACTAGTGAATTCATGTTGCTGGTGAGGACGATAACGCTATTGGAAACCCTCTTTTCCTCTTGAAAAGCGCCTTATTCCGAGCGGTTTCTGAATATGTATTCACCCTGGTTGGTTTCTGTTACTGTAATCGTCAATAGATTCTATAGTGTATGTCCAACTAACCTGCGTGGCGAAATCCATGGCCAACGAGACGAGAATGGCGTACTCGTCGACGATCTCCTCCGTCAGCTCACAGTACTTCTGAAAATACCATCCATTTTCCTGCCGTAACCATCCGAGAATACGGTCTCCTTTCACACTAGATCTGCCTACTTCAAGCCACCGAACCCCTTGACTACCGTACTCCTGACTACCGTACTCCATGGCTACCGTATCCCTTCTCTACCGTACCCCTGATTACCGTATCCCTCTTCTACCATACCCCTGACTACCGTATCCCTCTTCTACCGTACCCCTGACTACCGTATCCCTCTTCTACCGTACCCCTGACTACCGTATCCCTCTTCTACCGTACCCCTGACTACCGTAACCCTCTTCTACCGTACCCCTGATTACCGTATCCCTCTTCTACCATACCCCTGACTACCGTACCCCTGACTACCGTATCCCTCTTCTACCGTACCCCTGACTACCGTACCCCTCTTCTACCGTACCCCTGACTACCGTATCCCTCTTCTACCGTACCCCTGACTACCGTATCCCTCTTCTACCGTACCTTGAGGTCGGCCTTCTTCGTGCGGTCCTTGATGACGTCGGCCGTGAGACGGGGCTGGCTGATCTCGGATCCCGTCGTGATCTTCGAGAATCGCTTGCCAAGCGTGGCCGTCATCGATCTCCACACGGTGAGAAGAGCCGGTCCAGCAGCAGGTGAGCACCATACCTGAGAAGCAGAGAGATTACGGTAGCTGGAAGGGGGCGGGGCTTCGAGGAGGCATGAACTGGTGTGAAACTGCAAACCTTGGGGTTCATCTTCTCAATGCCCTCCAACGACTGCTTGACCTTGTCCACTTTGATGGAGATGGACGATCGATGGACGGGAGTGACAGGCTCGGGAGTGTCGTAGACGAGAATGGGATGGGCATCGTTCATGGGGAAGATGAAGTCGTCGAGAAGACCTCCATCCAATCCCTCCTCCTCCTCATGGACCACCTGAAGTACGGTAGTGCTAGGGCGGGTTACGGTAGACCAATCGATAGGGGGGCGGGGCTACAGTATGACTGACTACCGTACCTGAAGACGACGCGCCGCCTGCTCGTCCTTGAGTACCTTGAGCTGAATATGAGAATGATCTTGTGTGACTCTCTCCGTTTCGCACGCTCTCTCGTCGGTCAAACAGTGCGAGAAAGGAAGGGAAAGTAAAAGAGCGCAGAGACATACCATCTCCGTCAGTTCCTTCTTCTCCTTCTTGACCTTCTCCAATTGTGCCTCTGCATCGAGTCGTCCTAACTGTTGTTCGTCCGCCCAGTCTGCCGTCGCCCACATCTCCCTGTAATAATAAGTCATTACTCGATTGAATATGACCACTCCATACCGTACTCCCCCCCCCCGGTGATTCCTCGATGCACACTCCCTCAACTTACTTGTGCCTTTTCACGCAGCGCGGACGGTAGCACTTCTCGTCCTCCTCCTCAGAACTCCAGCTGAAATAATCAGATTAGTGAACCATTCGTTTGAAGAAAAACCCCTTGACGAGGGAAATCGATTACTGGAGAGGGGTCATTACAGTATCCAACTATGGAGGGGGATGCCTGTTCTAGAAAGTAGGATACGGTAACCCGTCAACACCAATAATAGAGTGAGTACCGTACCCCGTAGGCGAGGCCTCCTTCTTCTCGATGAAGTCAGCTCCTCTTCTGAAATGGTTTGGATTACGGTAGGATGGATTATGGTGGATTAGAGGAGATTATTGCGAGAAGGAAATTGTGGAAATGTGATTTTTGGTCCCGAATTCCGGATGCAGTATGGACAAAATTGACCGGCGATGTTTATGTTTTGTTGATTGTTGATGACTAGATGTGTATGTGGAATGAGAAGTGAAGAGTACCTCTCTCGACGGGGCGACGCAATCTCCATTGGCTCGTCGGTCTCCTCGGATCCGGCGCTTAATTGATGACGATTACGGTAGAGGGAGGGTACGGTAAATCGAGAGAACATTTAATTATTGATCTTTTTTGCCTAGTGATTTGGTGTTTCGCTAGCTACGCATTAGATGCGCAAGATAGAGTGAATCATTCCAGATGAGAATGGAGAGGCAACGAGAGTATTTCGGATATCGGGTAGCTTGCGAGTTCAAAGAGGCATGTGATTTTGTGTATCATGCGATAGACAATAATGCGAAAAGTATTATAAATCATTCCAGCGAGGTTGCTTGCGAGTCAAAGGGGGGAATTTGCCTAGTGGTATTACGTTTCGTTCGCTTGACAAATAGATGTAATGAGTAAGAGTACCGTACCGTCGCACGTACTGACGACGAGGGCGATTGGGCGATTCAAGGACGTCCTCTGCAGGGACAGCACCATCAGAGGGATCAGCGGGATCGAGATCCTCCATCTCGAAGGCGTCTCTGTAATCGATATATTAGATTGGACGGGGTACGGTAACGGGAGGCAGAGATACTGTAGAATGATCAATCAAAAGACGATCAGGTTCAGTCAGTGAGCTGTGAAACAGGAAAGTAACAAGTAGTTGTTCGAACTTTGTGATCGGGGTTTCGATAGTGATTATGGGATCTTCGAAGCTGATAGCATCATTGAAGGGGAAATAGACATGAAAAAGGAAGTGAAAAAGAGTACACTATTCTATTCCTATTCTTCAATTCCGAAACGGGCTTATTCGGGTTTCATGCTCACTTCATCGGATCAATTATTTTCAATTTTCTGTCTGCCCTAAATCTGTTCAGTGTCTGTATGCTGTTCGTGACGCTCAATGGGATTTGTGGTGATGAGAAGCACCCATGTATATTTTCGTTTCAACCGGGCCCGTTATCTGACTGCCAAATGTTCGGACCCCAGTTTGCAATGAACATGAGAACGTACCCGTCGGTATCCATTGGATGCGCGTGCTCGTGAAGGGGCGGAGTGAGAGGATAGGGGACGAGAGACAGGACCATGTTGATGACTCCTTCTCTGCAATGGATACGGTACATTCACGATGGGAGGGGAGTGATCTTTGATCTCTAGGAATATAAGGTCGAATTAAAGTATGAATCTAATGATAATCTAATGATTTATTGATTTATAGGTGGTTACGGTAGCGGGGGCAATCGAGAACTGACTTGTTACTGTATACTCGTTGGGTACGGTAGACAGGGGAGGGGGTGTGATACGGTACCTGATGTCTCCTTCCTTCTCCTCCTTCTTGACTGCTGCGACTCGAGCAGCCTCCTCCTCATCCCTCTTGTCCTTCTGCGCACGGGCCAGATTGGCATCCCAATCGAGAATCGGCTGCCGCTTTCTGAATACACTACATTGATCTTTGATCTTTAGTCTTTCATTTTTGGACATCTTTCCTTTTATTATATTATTTTCTAACAGTAATGATTAAAGATCAAAAGTCGCGACATTGCTGTTTCGTGATTGGTATCAAGGGGAAGGGCTGTTTCGTGATTGGTATCAAGGGGAAGGCTGTTTCGTGATTGGTATCAAGGAGAAAGGCGATCGCATATCCATTTTTTTATCCGTAAATTCTACGGTATGAGGCGATTTCGCTACGGTAGCTATGGGTATCGATTTTTTGTCCTCAAAGTGCTACGGTATGAGAGACGATAAGGATACCTCTTCTCGCGACGAGTGCCCGCCTTCACCTTCTTCTCTTCTCCTTCTTCGGTCTTCTTCGAGAGGACCTTTTCATCCTGACGGCTCTGTACGATTCCTCCAAGGATAAGATCGATGTCAGCCTCGGTAGGCTCACATCCCATCGATTCCCTCAGCAATTCACGCGTTTCCTCGCTGAATCAATCCATTATGGTCTGATGCTACAGTAATCAGTCGATAATCGTCTGGTGCTACGGTAATCAGTCGATAATCGTCTGGTGCTACGGTAATCAATCGATAATCGTCTGGTGCTACGGTAATCAATCGATAATCGTATGTCTCTTCATTTCACACACTCTCTCACCGGTCAGAGAGGCGCGATAGTGTGCAAAATGTAGAGATGATTACCCTGTATTTCGAAGTGTAAATCATACCGGGAGTCGATGAGCTTGCTAGCCATCTTTGCCATCTTGGCCTCCTCCTTCTTTGCCTCTTTTCTTCGGTCCGCCTCCCTCTGCTCCTCCCGTATGACGATGTCGACCTCTTTGTCCGAGAGGTCCTGGCCGATCGAGGCTGCTGCTTCACGCACCTCGTGTCTGAATGAACGAATCAATCGATTATGTCCCTCCTTCCTCCCAAAGGTTTTCCCCTAGAAAAGATGATGTGAATTGCAAGGGCGGTTTTGTGTTGCGACAGCCCCCGATAGATTGCAGCCGCTCTATAATCGATGCGCTATCATAATAAATCGTGCAGATTGTTCGCTCCCCCGTGAGTGGATCGATACACTGGGATTACGGTAGACGGGGGAATCAATCGATAACAGCAACCGTACCTCCATTCGTGATGATTCTCGAGGGCGTCGATGGCGGCCTTCTTATTCTTGTCGCACAGGCCTCTGCAGTATTATCGATTGATTAGACTACCGTACTCCAACCGTATACCGTAAAGGTGAAAGGTAAAGGTCATGCCTGTGATCTAGGCGTTTGTGTCCTGCGGGAGATCACTGCTAGGCCAGTGATTACACACCTACCGTAAGAATCGAAAATGTTGATATTTCGCCAGCTGGTTTCGGGTTCCGTGAGTTAGCCAAGAGAGCAGAGAGCAGGAAGGAAACCATCCCAGGAAAATATGTGATGCAGATTGTATGGGTGTTTTTGTGCTTGAGACGTAAGCCAACATAACCATGGGTGTACTACCGTATCTCTATCAAAGGAAAGGGAAGTGAGGGGGGATGTACCTGTTCTTATTCATGACAGCATTGCCATCCCACAGAGCGGAGCCTCTATCCGGACGTGTGAGCGAGGGGCGGAGAGGAGGAAGACCGTGGCGGCCCAACCAACGGATGGCCGTTGCCACGGTGTACGAGCCCGTCTTGCCGCTAGCCGCGAGGGCGCGCACGCGGTTCGACAGGTCGCGTGCCGCGTCCGCGTCTTCGATCATCCACGGATCTCCCGATCGTACGGCTAGTCCAGATGCGTCCACGTGGACCGATGAGACGTGCATCTGTAAGCAGTATATTATCACGGGGTCCGATCTAAGACAATGTCCCCGATTTTAATCCTGCTTTGAAGCCCATAATCACCGATTTTGTGAACTATATTCGCGCTATTTGACTGGGTTTTTTTCGTGCTCATCACACTGTTCCCAATCTATTCGCCACGTGCTCTCTCTCTAGCAGCATTTTGAAGAGCGAGAAATGAAATGGATGGACTCGCCTCCTCTCCTCTGACGTCCAAATGGACAGCGGTCGACGATGCGGTCGACGAGGGGCGGCCGAAGAGCACGAGCGAGAAGGTGACGTGGTCACCGCGTACTCCCGTTGTCGAGAGATGGAGAAGAGCGCAGCCTGGAACGGATACGGTACAGGGTACGGTAGATATCGACTGATTAGTTGATGATACAGATGGAATGGATACGGTAGATGAACTACTGGGGGTACGGTAGATATCGAGTGATCTTGGGGGGGGGGTGCGGTAATTTGTCCGGTACGGTAGGGCAGAATATCGATTGATCTAGGGGGAAATACGGCTGCCTACCGATGTATGGGGAACGGTAATTAGAGAAATATTATAAGTTGTATTATCGATTTTTAAAAGAGAATATACTAGTAGCACCTAGTGGTTAGGCGGAATTATCAATTGACCTATGGAAGATACGGTAGGGTAGAATATCGATTGATTCGTGTGGGATACGGTAGGGGAGATGAATGGCTTACCCCCGTTGCGCGACTCCTCCTCTCTGCGAGCAACGGCATCGACAGCCGCTCCCACGCGGTTTCCCGCCAGTCCCTGAAATACGATAGAGTATCGATTAGCGCCGATGAGTTACCGTATCCACCGAGTATTGATTAGCTACCGTATCCACCGAGTATTGATTAGCTACCGTATCCACCGAGTATTGATTAGCTACCGTATCCACCGAGTATTGATTAGCTACCGTATCCACCGAGTATTGATTAGCTATCGTATTGTTCCCGGTGGATCTAGAAATCGTTAAAAAAATTGCATGAGAATGCGCAAGATGATTCGGGGTTTCACGCGCTAGTCAAGGAAGAGGAAAGGGGAGGTTATATATTGTCAATTATTGTTTACCGTATTCAAAGCGTGATTATGGATTGCTTTGTACCGTACTCGATAAGAATGGAAGTGGGACATACTTCAAGCTGGACCATAAGATCCTCCTCCTCTTCCTTCTTCTCTCCTTCTTTGCCTCTTCCGGCCCCTCTTCCTTCCCCCTTGGGTACAAACGCTCTGCCAGCTGCAGACATGATCGATCGAGTTAATTGATTACCGGAAATGATAAGTATTGATTTGGGAGAGGAGTGAGGGGTCGCGACACGATTACAGTAGGTACAGGAATTGAGGGTTCACAGAGAGTTCATAAGCGACGCGTGAATCAATAGCGAATTTTACAATAACGGAGATGGAAAAAAGTTAATCAATAATTATGCGGACAACAATGATAATTTGTTCTTCAGAGACGAGAGAAGGAAAAAGGGAAGGAGGAGGATGATGGACGAATCAATTCGGTGGAAGGAGAGAAGAAGGAAATCGAAGAGAGAGAGGAGAAGAGAAAGAATGAAGGTGAGGTGGAAATGGTTACGGTCGCATGAGAATACTCTTTCGGTCTATGTTGTTAGCGAATGAGCGATAAATTAATGTAAGTGCGATAAGGATTGAAAGTAGGAGAATATGATCTTTGATCTCCGGACGTTTACTGTAGTTATCGTATGGAATGGGATGGGGGCGTCGTTAGTTAATCGATCGCTGGATTGAAATGACAATGAGAGAGGGAATGGAGAGGAGTATGAGCACTACGGTATCTACAGAGTAAAGTAGCGTATTCTAATTGTGAGAATTTCAATGTGATTCCGTGTTTCGTGCCTTCGGTAATAGACGTAGAAGGGAGATGAAAGCATCGCAGGATGACAATAAGAGAGGGAATGGAGAGGAGTATGAGCACTACGGTATCTACAGAGTAAAGTAGCGTATTCTAATTGTGAGAATTTCAATGTGATTCCGTGTTTCGTGCCTTCGGTAATAGACGTAGAAGGGAGATGAAAGCATCGCAGGATGACAATGAGAGAGGGAATGGAGAGGAGTATGAGCACTACGGTATCTACAGAGTAAAGTAGCGTATTCTAATTGTGAGAATTTCAATGTGATTCCGTGTTTCGTGCCTTCGGTAATAGACGTAGAAGGGAGATTAAAGCATCGCAGGATGACAATGAGAGAGGGAATGGAGAGGAGTATGAGCACTACGGTATCTACAGAGTAAAGTAGCGTATTCTAATTGTGAGAATTTCAATGTGATTCCGTGTTTCGTGCCTTCGGTAATAGACGTAGAAGGGAGATGAAAGCATCGCAGGATGACAATAAGAGAGGGAATGGAGAGGAGTATGAGCACTACGGTATCTACAGAGTAAAGTAGCGTATTCTAATTGTGAGAATTTCAATGTGATTCCGTGTTTCGTGCCTTCGGTAATAGACGTAGAAGGGAGATGAAAGCATCGCAGGATGACAATGAGAGAGGGAATGGAGAGGAGTATGAGCACTACGGTATCTACAGAGTAAAGTAGCGTATTCTAATTGTGAGAATTTCAATGTGATTCCGTGTTTCGTGCCTTCGGTAATAGACGTAGAAGGGAGATTAAAGCATCGCAGGATGACAATGAGAGAGGGAATGGAGAGGAGTATGAGCACTACGGTATCTACAGAGTAAAGTAGCGTATTCTAATTGTGAGAATTTCAATGTGATTCCGTGTTTCGTGCCTTCGGTAATAGACGTAGAAGGGAGATGAAAGCATCGCAGGATGACAATAAGAGAGGGAATGGAGAGGAGTATGAGCACTACGGTATCTACAGAGTAAAGTAGCGTATTCTAATTGTGAGAATTTCAATGTGATTCCGTGTTTCGTGCCTTCGGTAATAGACGTAGAAGGGAGATGAAAGCATCGCAGGATGACAATGAGAGAGGGAATGGAGAGGAGTATGAGCACTACGGTATCTACAGAGTAAAGTAGCGTATTCTAATTGTGAGAATTTCAATGTGATTCCGTGTTTCGTGCCTTCGGTAATAGACGTAGAAGGGAGATGAAAGCATCGCAGGATGACAATGAGAGAGGGAATGGAGAGGAGTATGAGCACTACGGTATCTACAGAGTAAAGTAGCGTATTCTAATTGTGAGAATTTCAATGTGATTCCGTGTTTCGTGCCTTCGGTAATAGACGTAGAAGGGAGATGAAAGCATCGCAGGATGACAATGAGAGAGGGAATGGAGAGGAGTATGAGCACTACGGTATCTACAGCGTAAAGTAGCGTATTCTAATTGTGAGAATTTCAATGTGATTCCGTGTTTCGTGCCTTAGGTAATAGACGTAGAAGGGAGATGAAAGCATCGCAGGATGACAATGAGAGAGGGAATGGAGAGGAGTGGAGAGGCACTACGCTATCTACAGAGTAAAGTAGCGTATTCTAATTGTGAGAATTTCAATGTGATTCCGTGTTTCGTGCCTTCGGTAATAGACGTAGAAGGGAGATGAAAGCATCGCAGGATGACAATAAGAGAGGGAATGGAGAGGAGTATGAGCACTACGGTATCTACAGAGTAAAGTAGCGTATTCTAATTGTGAGAATTTCAATGTGATTCCGTGTTTCGTGCCTTCGGTAATAGACGTAGAAGGGAGATTAAAGCATCGCAGGATGACAATGAGAGAGGGAATGGAGAGGAGTATGAGCACTACGGTATCTACAGAGTAAAGTAGCGTATTCTAATTGTGAGAATTTCAATGTGATTCCGTGTTTCGTGCCTTCGGTAATAGACGTAGAAGGGAGATTAAAGCATCGCAGGATGACAATGAGAGAGGGAATGGAGAGGAGTATGAGCACTACGGTATCTACAGAGTAAAGTAGCGTATTCTAATTGTGAGAATTTCAATGTGATTCCGTGTTTCGTGCCTTCGGTAATAGACGTAGAAGGGAGATGAAAGCATCGCAGGATGACAATAAGAGAGGGAATGGAGAGGAGTATGAGCACTACGGTATCTACAGAGTAAAGTAGCGTATTCTAATTGTGAGAATTTCAATGTGATTCCGTGTTTCGTGCCTTCGGTAATAGACGTAGAAGGGAGATGAAAGCATCGCAGGATGACAATGAGAGAGGGAATGGAGAGGAGTATGAGCACTACGGTATCTACAGAGTAAAGTAGCGTATTCTAATTGTGAGAATTTCAATGTGATTCCGTGTTTCGTGCCTTCGGTAATAGACGTAGAAGGGAGATGAAAGCATCGCAGGATGACAATGAGAGAGGGAATGGAGAGGAGTATGAGCACTACGGTATCTACAGAGTAAAGTAGCGTATTCTAATTGTGAGAATTTCAATGTGATTCCGTGTTTCGTGCCTTCGGTAATAGACGTAGAAGGGAGATTAAAGCATCGCAGGATGACAATGAGAGAGGGAATGGAGAGGAGTATGAGCACTACGGTATCTACAGAGTAAAGTAGCGTATTCTAATTGTGAGAATTTCAATGTGATTCCGTGTTTCGTGCCTTCGGTAATAGACGTAGAAGGGAGATGAAAGCATCGCAGGATGACAATGAGAGAGGGAATGGAGAGGAGTATGAGCACTACGGTATCTACAGAGTAAAGTAGCGTATTCTAATTGTGAGAATTTCAATGTGATTCCGTGTTTCGTGCCTTCGGTAATAGACGTAGAAGGGAGATGAAAGCATCGCAGGATGACAATAAGAGAGGGAATGGAGAGGAGTATGAGCACTACGGTATCTACAGAGTAAAGTAGCGTATTCTAATTGTGAGAATTTCAATGTGATTCCGTGTTTCGTGCCTTCGGTAATAGACGTAGAAGGGAGATGAAAGCATCGCAGGATGACAATGAGAGAGGGAATGGAGAGGAGTATGAGCACTACGGTATCTACAGCGTAAAGTAGCGTATTCTAATTGTGAGAATTTCAATGTGATTCCGTGTTTCGTGCCTTAGGTAATAGACGTAGAAGGGAGATGAAAGCATCGCAGGATGACAATGAGAGAGGGAATGGAGAGGAGTGGAGAGGCACTACGCTATCTACAGAGTAAAGTAGCGTATTCTAATTGTGAGAATTTCAATGTGATTCCGTGTTTCGTGCCTTCGGTAATAGACGTAGAAGGGAGATGAAAGCATCGCAGGATGACAATAAGAGAGGGAATGGAGAGGAGTATGAGCACTACGGTATCTACAGAGTAAAGTAGCGTATTCTAATTGTGAGAATTTCAATGTGATTCCGTGTTTCGTGCCTTCGGTAATAGACGTAGAAGGGAGATGAAAGCATCGCAGGATGACAATGAGAGAGGGAATGGAGAGGAGTATGAGCACTACGGTATCTACAGAGTAAAGTAGCGTATTCTAATTGTGAGAATTTCAATGTGATTCCGTGTTTCGTGCCTTCGGTAATAGACGTAGAAGGGAGATGAAAGCATCGCAGGATGACAATGAGAGAGGGAATGGAGAGGAGTATGAGCACTACGGTATCTACAGAGTAAAGTAGCGTATTCTAATTGTGAGAATTTCAATGTGATTCCGTGTTTCGTGCCTTCGGTAATAGACGTAGAAGGGAGATGAAAGCATCGCAGGATGACAATGAGAGAGGGAATGGAGAGGAGTATGAGCACTACGGTATCTACAGCGTAAAGTAGCGTATTCTAATTGTGAGAATTTCAATGTGATTCCGTGTTTCGTGCCTTAGGTAATAGACGTAGAAGGGAGATGAAAGCATCGCAGGATGACAATGAGAGAGGGAATGGAGAGGAGTGGAGAGGCACTACGCTATCTACAGAGTAAAGTAGCGTATTCTAATTGTGAGAATTTCAATGTGATTCCGTGTTTCGTGCCTTCGGTAATAGACGTAGAAGGGAGATGAAAGCATCGCAGGATGACAATAAGAGAGGGAATGGAGAGGAGTATGAGCACTACGGTATCTACAGAGTAAAGTAGCGTATTCTAATTGTGAGAATTTCAATGTGATTCCGTGTTTCGTGCCTTCGGTAATAGACGTAGAAGGGAGATGAAAGCATCGCAGGATGACAATGAGAGAGGGAATGGAGAGGAGTATGAGCACTACGGTATCTACAGAGTAAAGTAGCGTATTCTAATTGTGAGAATTTCAATGTGATTCCGTGTTTCGTGCCTTCGGTAATAGACGTAGAAGGGAGATGAAAGCATCGCAGGATGACAATAAGAGAGGGAATGGAGAGGAGTATGAGCACTACGGTATCTACAGAGTAAAGTAGCGTATTCTAATTGTGAGAATTTCAATGTGATTCCGTGTTTCGTGCCTTCGGTAATAGACGTAGAAGGGAGATGAAAGCATCGCAGGATGACAATGAGAGAGGGAATGGAGAGGAGTATGAGCACTACGGTATCTACAGAGTAAAGTAGCGTATTCTAATTGTGAGAATTTCAATGTGATTCCGTGTTTCGTGCCTTCGGTAATAGACGTAGAAGGGAGATGAAAGCATCGCAGGATGACAATGAGAGAGGGAATGGAGAGGAGTATGAGCACTACGGTATCTACAGAGTAAAGTAGCGTATTCTAATTGTGAGAATTTCAATGTGATTCCGTGTTTCGTGCCTTCGGTAATAGACGTAGAAGGGAGATGAAAGCATCGCAGGATGACAATGAGAGAGGGAATGGAGAGGAGTATGAGCACTACGGTATCTACAGCGTAAAGTAGCGTATTCTAATTGTGAGAATTTCAATGTGATTCCGTGTTTCGTGCCTTAGGTAATAGACGTAGAAGGGAGATGAAAGCATCGCAGGATGACAATGAGAGAGGGAATGGAGAGGAGTGGAGAGGCACTACGCTATCTACAGAGTAAAGTAGCGTATTCTAATTGTGAGAATTTCAATGTGATTCCGTGTTTCGTGCCTTCGGTAATAGACGTAGAAGGGAGATGAAAGCATCGCAGGATGACAATAAGAGAGGGAATGGAGAGGAGTATGAGCACTACGGTATCTACAGAGTAAAGTAGCGTATTCTAATTGTGAGAATTTCAATGTGATTCCGTGTTTCGTGCCTTCGGTAATAGACGTAGAAGGGAGATGAAAGCATCGCAGGATGACAATGAGAGAGGGAATGGAGAGGAGTATGAGCACTACGGTATCTACAGAGTAAAGTAGCGTATTCTAATTGTGAGAATTTCAATGTGATTCCGTGTTTCGTGCCTTCGGTAATAGACGTAGAAGGGAGATGAAAGCATCGCAGGATGACAATGAGAGAGGGAATGGAGAGGAGTATGAGCACTACGGTATCTACAGAGTAAAGTAGCGTATTCTAATTGTGAGAATTTCAATGTGATTCCGTGTTTCGTGCCTTCGGTAATAGACGTAGAAGGGAGATGAAAGCATCGCAGGATGACAATGAGAGAGGGAATGGAGAGGAGTATGAGCACTACGGTATCTACAGCGTAAAGTAGCGTATTCTAATTGTGAGAATTTCAATGTGATTCCGTGTTTCGTGCCTTAGGTAATAGACGTAGAAGGGAGATGAAAGCATCGCAGGATGACAATGAGAGAGGGAATGGAGAGGAGTATGAGCACTACGGTATCTACAGCGTAAAGTAGCGTATTCTAATTGTGAGAATTTCAATGTGATTCCGTGTTTCGTGCCTTAGGTAATAGACGTAGAAGGGAGATGAAAGCATCGCAGGATGACAATGAGAGAGGGAATGGAGAGGAGTGGAGAGGCACTACGGTATCTACAGAGTAAAGTAGCGTATTCTAATTGTGAGAATTTCAATGTGATTCCGTGTTTCGTGCCTTCGGTAATAGACGTAGAAGGGAGATGAAAGCATCGCAGGATGACAATGAGAGAGGGAATGGAGAGGAGTGGAGAGGCACTACGGTATCTACAGAGTAAAGTAGCGTATTCTAATTGTGAGAATTTCAATGTGATTCCGTGTTTCGTGCCTTCGGTAATAGACGTAGAAGGGAGATGAAAGCATCGCAGGATGACAATGAGAGAGGGAATGGAGAGGAGTGGAGAGGCACTACGGTATCTACAGAGTAAAGTAGCGTATTCTAATTGTGAGAATTTCAATGTGATTCCGTGTTTCGTGCCTTCGGTAATAGACGTAGAAGGGAGATGAAAGCATCGCAGGATGACAATGAGAGAGGGAATGGAGAGGAGTATGAGCACTACGGTATCTACAGAGTAAAGTAGCGTATTCTAATTGTGAGAATTTCAATGTGATTCCGTGTTTCGTGCCTTCGGTAATAGACGTAGAAGGGAGATGAAAGCATCGCAGGATGACAATGAGAGAGGGAATGGAGAGGAGTGGAGAGGCACTACGGTATCTACAGAGTAAAGTAGCGTATTCTAATTGTGAGAATTTCAATGTGATTCCGTGTTTCGTGCCTTCGGTAATAGACGTAGAAGAGAGATGAAAGCATCGCAGGATGACAATGAGAGAGGGAATGGAGAGGAGTATGAGCACTACGGTATCTACAGAGTAAAGTAGCGTATTCTAATTGTGAGAATTTCAATGTGATTCCGTGTTTCGTGCCTTCGGTAATAGACGTAGAAGAGAGATGAAAGCATCGCAGGATGACAATAAGAGAGGGAATGGAGAGGAGTGGAGAGGCACTACGGTATCTACAGCGTAAAGTAGCGTATTCTAATTGTGAGAATTTCAATGTGATTCCGTGTTTCGTGCCTTAGGTAATAGGCGTAGAAGGGAGATGAAAGCATCGCAGGATGACAATGAGAGAGGGAATGGAGAGGAGTGGAGAGGCACTACGCTATCTACAGAGTAAAGTAGCGTATTCTAATTGTGAGAATTTCAATGTGATTCCGTGTTTCGTGCCTTAGGTAATAGGCGTAGAAGGGAGATGAAAGCATCGCAGGATGACAATGAGAGAGGGAATGGAGAGGAGTGGAGAGGCACTACGGTATCTACAGAGTAAAGTAGCGTATTCTAATTGTGAGAATTTCAATGTGATTCCGTGTTTCGTGCCTTCGGTAATAGACGTAGAAGAGAGATGAAAGCATCGCAGGATGACAATGAGAGAGGGAATGGAGAGGAGTGGAGAGGCACTACGGTATCTACAGAGTAAAGTAGCGTATTCTAATTGTGAGAATTTCAATGTGATTCCGTGTTTCGTGCCTTCGGTAATAGACGTAGAAGGGAGATGAAAGCATCGCAGGATGACAATGAGAGAGGGAATGGAGAGGAGTATGAGCACTACGGTATCTACAGAGTAAAGTAGCGTATTCTAATTGTGAGAATTTCAATGTGATTCCGTGTTTCGTGCCTTCGGTAATAGACGTAGAAGAGAGATGAAAGCATCGCAGGATAACAATGAGAGAGGGAATGGAGAGGAGTGGAGAGGCACTACGGTATCTACAGAGTAAAGTAGCGTATTCTAATTGTGAGAATTTCAATGTGATTCCGTGTTTCGTGCCTTCGGTAATAGACGTAGAAGAGAGATGAAAGCATCGCAGGATAACAATGAGAGAGGGAATGGAGAGGAGTGGAGAGGCACTACGGTATCTACAGAGTAAAGTAGCGTATTCTAATTGTGAGAATTTCAATGTGATTCCGTGTTTCGTGCCTTCGGTAATAGACGTAGAAGAGAGATGAAAGCATCGCAGGATGACAATGAGAGAGGGAATGGAGAGGAGTATGAGCACTACGGTATCTACAGAGTAAAGTAGCGTATTCTAATTGTGAGAATTTCAATGTGATTCCGTGTTTCGTGCCTTCGGTAATAGACGTAGAAGAGAGATGAAAGCATCGCAGGATGACAATGAGAGAGGGAATGGAGAGGAGTGGAGAGGCACTACGGTATCTACAGAGTAAAGTAGCGTATTCTAATTGTGAGAATTTCAATGTGATTCCGTGTTTCGTGCCTTCGGTAATAGACGTAGAAGGGAGATGAAAGCATCGCAGGATGACAATGAGAGAGGGAATGGAGAGGAGTATGAGCACTACGGTATCTACAGAGTAAAGTAGCGTATTCTAATTGTGAGAATTTCAATGTGATTCCGTGTTTCGTGCCTTCGGTAATAGACGTAGAAGAGAGATGAAAGCATCGCAGGATAACAATGAGAGAGGGAATGGAGAGGAGTGGAGAGGCACTACGGTATCTACAGAGTAAAGTAGCGTATTCTAATTGTGAGAATTTCAATGTGATTCCGTGTTTCGTGCCTTCGGTAATAGACGTAGAAGAGAGATGAAAGCATCGCAGGATAACAATGAGAGAGGGAATGGAGAGGAGTGGAGAGGCACTACGGTATCTACAGAGTAAAGTAGCGTATTCTAATTGTGAGAATTTCAATGTGATTCCGTGTTTCGTGCCTTAGGTAATAGACGTAGAAGGGAGATGAAAGCATCGCAGGATGACAATGAGAGAGGGAATGGAGAGGAGTGGAGAGGCACTACGGTATCTACAGAGTAAAGTAGCGTATTCTAATTGTGAGAATTTCAATGTGATTCCGTGTTTCGTGCCTTCGGTAATAGACGTAGAAGAGAGATGAAAGCATCGCAGGATGACAATGAGAGAGGGAATGGAGAGGAGTATGAGCACTACGGTATCTACAGAGTAAAGTAGCGTATTCTAATTGTGAGAATTTCAATGTGATTCCGTGTTTCGTGCCTTCGGTAATAGACGTAGAAGGGAGATGAAAGCATCGCAGGATGACAATGAGAGAGGGAATGGAGAGGAGTATGAGCACTACGGTATCTACAGAGTAAAGTAGCGTATTCTAATTGTGAGAATTTCAATGTGATTCCGTGTTTCGTGCCTTCGGTAATAGACGTAGAAGGGAGATGAAAGCATCGCAGGATGACAATGAGAGAGGGAATGGAGAGGAGTGGAGAGGCACTACGGTATCTACAGAGTAAAGTAGCGTATTCTAATTGTGAGAATTTCAATGTGATTCCGTGTTTCGTGCCTTCGGTAATAGACGTAGAAGAGAGATGAAAGCATCGCAGGATGACAATGAGAGAGGGAATGGAGAGGAGTGGAGAGGCACTACGGTATCTACAGAGTAAAGTAGCGTATTCTAATTGTGAGAATTTCAATGTGATTCCGTGTTTCGTGCCTTAGGTAATAGACGTAGAAGGGAGATGAAAGCATCGCAGGATGACAATGAGAGAGGGAATGGAGAGGAGTGGAGAGGCACTACGGTATCTACAGAGTAAAGTAGCGTATTCTAATTGTGAGAATTTCAATGTGATTCCGTGTTTCGTGCCTTCGGTAATAGACGTAGAAGAGAGATGAAAGCATCGCAGGATGACAATGAGAGAGGGAATGGAGAGGAGTATGAGCACTACGGTATCTACAGAGTAAAGTAGCGTATTCTAATTGTGAGAATTTCAATGTGATTCCGTGTTTCGTGCCTTAGGTAATAGACGTAGAAGGGAGATGAAAGCATCGCAGGATGACAATGAGAGAGGGAATGGAGAGGAGTATGAGCACTACGGTATCTACAGAGTAAAGTAGCGTATTCTAATTGTGAGAATTTCAATGTGATTCCGTGTTTCGTGCCTTAGGTAATAGACGTAGAAGGGAGATGAAAGCATCGCAGGATGACAATAAGAGAGGGAATGGAGAGGAGTATGAGCACTACGGTATCTACAGAGTAAAGTAGCGTATTCTAATTGTGAGAATTTCAATGTGATTCCGTGTTTCGTGCCTTAGGTAATAGACGTAGAAGGGAGATGAAAGCATCGCAGGATGACAATGAGAGAGGGAATGGAGAGGAGTGGAGAGGCACTACGGTATCTACAGAGTAAAGTAGCGTATTCTAATTGTGAGAATTTCAATGTGATTCCGTGTTTCGTGCCTTCGGTAATAGACGTAGAAGGGAGATGAAAGCATCGCAGGATGACAATGAGAGAGGGAATGGAGAGGAGTATGAGCACTACGGTATCTACAGAGTAAAGTAGCGTATTCTAATTGTGAGAATTTCAATGTGATTCCGTGTTTCGTGCCTTCGGTAATAGACGTAGAAGGGAGATGAAAGCATCGCAGGATGACAATAAGAGAGGGAATGGAGAGGAGTATGAGCACTAAGGTATCTACAGAGTAAAGTAGCGTATTCTAATTGTGAGAATTTCAATGTGATTCCGTGTTTCGTGCCTTAGGTAATAGACGTAGAAGGGAGATGAAAGCATCGCAGGATGACAATGAGAGAGGGAATGGAGAGGAGTGGAGAGGCACTACGCTATCTACAGAGTAAAGTAGCGTATTCTAATTGTGAGAATTTCAATGTGATTCCGTGTTTCGTGCCTTCGGTAATAGACGTAGAAGGGAGATGAAAGCATCGCAGGATGACAATAAGAGAGGGAATGGAGAGGAGTATGAGCACTACGGTATCTACAGAGTAAAGTAGCGTATTCTAATTGTGAGAATTTCAATGTGATTCCGTGTTTCGTGCCTTCGGTAATAGACGTAGAAGGGAGATGAAAGCATCGCAGGATGACAATGAGATGACAATGAGCATCGCAGGATGACAATCGGTGGATAGGAAATGACACAGTGATAGAGAGAATGGAGAAGAGAACGATCACTAGAGTATCTGCTGAGTACGGTAGCCTATTCTACACCTGTGGATAGATGCGGTATTACTGAATAAGCACCATGTATTAAGCAAACTGAGAAGAGTCCAATGAGTGATTATAATCACTATTTTCCCATCCCTAAATAGGAATTACTATCTGACTTTGTGTTTCATAAGTTAGCCAATAGACGTAGAAGTGAGGGTGATAGAAGCTCTGGTCAGGAAATGACAGAGACAAGGGAAAGGAGAAGAGAACGATCACTAGAGTATCTGCTGAGTACGGTATCCTATTCTACACCTGTGGATAGATGCGGTATTACTGAATAAGCACCATGTATTAAGCAAACTGAGAAGAGTCCAATGAGTGATTATAATCACTATTTTCCCATCCCTAAATAGGAATTACTATCTGACTTTGTGTTTCATAAGTTAGCCAATAGACGTAGAAGTGAGGGTGATAGAAGCTCTGGTCAGGAAATGACAGAGACAAGGGAAAGGAGAAGAGAACGATCACTAGAGTATCTGCTGAGTACGGTATCCTATTCTACACCTGTGGATAGATGCGGTATTACTGAATAAGCACCATGTATTAAGCAAACTGAGAAGAGTCCAATGAGTGATTATAATCACTATTTTCCCATCGCTAAATAGGAATTGCTATCTGACTTTGTGTTTCATAAGTTAGCCAATAGACGTAGAAGTGAGGGTGATAGAAGCTCTGGTCAGGAAATGACAGAGACAAGGGAAAGGAGAAGAGAACGATCACTAGAGTATCTGCTGAGTACGGTATCCTATTCTACACCTGTGGATAGATGCGGTATTACTGAATAAGCACCATGTATTAAGCAAACTGAGAAGAGTCCAATGAGTGATTATAATCACTATTTTCCCATCCCTAAATAGGAATTACTATCTGACTTTGTGTTTCATAAGTTAGCCAATAGACGTAGAAGTGAGGGTGATAGAAGCTCTGGTCAGGAAATGACAGAGACAAGGGAAAGGAGAAGAGAACGATCACTAGAGTATCTGCTGAGTACGGTATCCTATTCTACACCTGTGGATAGATGCGGTATTACTGAATAAGCACCATGTATTAAGCAAACTGAGAAGAGTCCAATGAGTGATTATAATCACTATTTTCCCATCCCTAAATAGGAATTACTATCTGACTTTGTGTTTCATAAGTTAGCCAATAGACGTAGAAGTGAGGGTGATAGAAGCTCTGGTCAGGAAATGACAGAGACAAGGGAAAGGAGAAGAGAACGATCACTAGAGTATCTGCTGAGTACAGTATCCTATTCTACACCTCCACGGTGAGAGGAAGAGAGAGAGAGAGAGAGAGAGAGAGAGAGAGAGAGAGAGAGAGAGAGAGAGAGAGAGAGAGAGAGAGAGAGAGAGAGAGAGAGAGAGAGAGAGAGAGAGAGAGAGAGAGCAGTAGAAAGTGAATATATCGTGAGATGATACGGTAAACGCAGGATACGGTAGAGTTCTCGCATACTAAACGCAGTTCAATCCACTGGTGAGCTTCGATGTCATAGTTACCCGGGGATCCGCAGTTGGAAAAATTAACACTACGCAGACCCGCAAACGGTGCGGAGCGCCGATTTTTTTCACTAAAACCACTCCGCAGATCCGCAACCCAAAAAACTATGACATTGGTAGCTCAGCAGTGGTTCAATCATTCAGATCTAGTGAAACTAGTTGGCAAACAATGCGACGTGAAATTGAAGATTGAGAGAAAAGCGAGAGAGAGAATAGAGAAGGGGAGCAAAAGGATGAATAATGCGCGTGTGTAAGAAACGTACAAATGACCGACAAAGCTGTGCATGATCCATACTATCGAGAGAGGAGTACGACCACGAACCTGCAAATATAATTGATTCATTCGTACATTCATTATTCGCGATGATCGATCAATAGCAACAGTTACAGTAGTAGATGGGTCGAGAATGATAATGAAATAAAGGAAGAGGGGCATTGTGTGGTCATAACATTTATTGTGTTTGTATTCTTGATCGATTAATATTATTTCCTGACAAAAAATAACAAAAATAAAAATATTTTTAAAAAAGGCAATAGTAAATCATTTAAAAAAATCAGTCCTCGATCGCGCCTAGAGAGTGTGGGAAACGAGGAGAGTGAGCGAGCACATGCTAATTATGCTAATTATTGATTGTCTAGCTCGCTCTATTATTGTTTTTTGTACCATCTTATCGCATATTGTTTGTATGATTGTTGGCGACTAATTTAGACTGAAAATACTAGGAAGGAGCGTGGAAGAAGGTCGGTCGGGAAAGGGAGGAAGCGAACATTTTGAAATTTCGAGGCAAATAAACATGAAATAAGGCGATATTCCCGTTATTCTTGTAATGCGATGGGTTATTTCGACACGGAGAGTGAGCAGCACGCAAATGACATTAATAAATCGATAAAAAAACGGAGTAAAAGCGAAGAAACGGAGGATTTCCAGTCCAGATCCGGGACGGTCGTGTCTGCCAGAGGGGAACACCACGGTTTCCCGCGCAATTTGCCCCTTCTCCCTATGACTTCTGCCCTTGTTTTCTTTTGTTTGTCGCCCATTGGTGATTGTTTTTGCCGCTTAGATACAAGTGATGGCTTCTGTGAGTCTCGCGCGATTGATGTAGAGTCATGATTCGAGTGGGAAGCGAGTGAATGTATATTGATTCTTGCATAGAGTACTCTAGAGTACGCGTGTTCCGTCTCAACTTGCGATGAATCTGTGTGTGTAATCGACAATGTTTATTGTTTCACCTATAGTACATTTCCCCCCACCCCTCTCCTTCCCTTCCCTGTTCATAAATACAATAATTGTAGGATGCACCGCAGTCGCCACACTCCACGTGAGAAGATGCCTCTGCCTCTGAGAGGGTGAGGTAGAAGATGTTTACGAAGCATTTCACTTTCAAATATTACATCTCAATGCAACACTAGTTTATAGAACTTGCATTCGTTATATTAAATCAGTAACTAGAACTTGCCTCCGTTATATTAAATCCGTAACCAAGTGTTAAATGGCAAAAATACTCGATATTTATATAAATTGTTGCTTGCAGCAAGGATTCTCTTACCGGACCACTACTAATTCATCCACAAAAGAGGGCCATCCCTTCCCTCCACTTCCAAGAGTCTGTGTCGTCTTCTCATCTCGAAGCTTCTCGAGACATGCAATGTGTGTTTTTTATCTCTAAAGACAAATATATAATAATATCGGTTCGATGAAATTGTTGTCATTTATAACTTTTTATCCTTGAGTTTTGAGACCTTCTCATTATCGATTTGCAGCTCACTCGCGAGACGATTCTCGTCATTTCGTACGATCGATTGAAGTGCGCCCTGAACACGAATTTGCTGGGCCCCGAGGCGAGTTTATGGATTACGGTAGCGAATCGGATCTTTATGGTGGTAAAATACGTCTTGCCCTTCTAAAGAAGAGGTGGAATCAGCCGGAGGTTGAAACACAAAATCAACCAGTTTCTCGTGCGAGCACGGATTTAATATTTGTAAAATATGAATGGATATTCGCAGGTCTTCCATCGTAATTCGGCCAAATCGGACAACAAGTTCCGCACGGTGTACAGGTGAGAATGTGTTTCAAAAAGTTGACAAAAACTTATTAAATGCGCATTGATCAATTCCATTGTACATCGCGCGGAAATGACAAACACACTATTCGAAACCAGTCGTTGTAATTGTCTATCGTTGCAACCGCTACTGTATGATTATGATGGGCTTAGCAGAAAGGGGGGGGTATATGGAAGGGACCAAAGATCAAGCCGATTGGCAATATTAGAATGGGGGAATGATGGGGGTTGAGAGTGGATGAAGTTACACAACAGGTCGTCGTGCTCTAGTAAGAAGCATACACGAAAAAGCTAGTGGAAAGCTACCTGGAAATTGAAAACATATGCCGCATTTAAGGTTTTCGCTGACAAGAAATGTTACTTACGATTCGCAAACATACGCCGCATTCATAGAATTTGTCGATTTCCAAGGACTTTTTCATAAACATACCCCGCATTCGATGGTTTTTAACACATAACTTTTTCATGTATGGTAAGAAGGGAGGAAAAATCGAGAGCGTATCTACCGTTCAGAATCGAATAGAGAAAAACTATTGTTGAGATTCTATGGAAGTGGTGATGATACTAAAATCTGTTGTTTACTCTTGTATCTCAGATTGGAGTATATTCTGAGTGAAGTTATCTGAAGGAATGCCGAAGTTGAGACGAAGAATGTCGAGAGAATTATTGAGGTGAATCATCCGAATAGATTATTAGAGTAATCGCTATTTCTACAGAACGATTTTGATGATTTTCCTGATGTTGATCTAACCACGTTCTCTGAGGGATCAAATAGTTCATTATCAAATAGTCCATCGTAAGAAAATAACTATTCCTAAACAGTAAAAGATGTTTGATCAATCACTAATATATTCCAGGTCTCTCCGTGGTGGAATTGACTCAGTCGATAGAGATGATGATTCCCGATTCTGAGATGATTTGAAGACATTATTCGAAATGATATTAGGAGAGAGGACTAACGATGATATAAAGGAAGAGGTAACCATTTCATTACCAGTCATAGATTCTCATTCATTCATTTCATTTGTTCGATATGTTAGTTTTCGAGCTATTAAACTATTAGCTTGTGAACTTAATATTATCATAAAATAGAAACAAAATATTTGTTTCAAGAAAGTTCGTTGGTGCAGTGAGGCATTAGGAATGCGAATGTAAAGATAAAGTTGCCTTTATAACATAATCCTCTTCAGATTTTTCATTCATCCGGTATTCTTCTCGATGAGAAATTCTCAAGTAAATATTTGATGAAGAGACTATCGAAGAATGAATAGTCGGAATCGAGACCCTATCCCTAATCTACTCTTGATACTTGTGTCACCTATCCCCTCCCTCAACTCATTCTTGTCATTATTCATTCTCATTGTTGTCATTCTTGTATCCACTCGAGCCATAAGTGCTCTAGTGGTCCCACCACGTGGTGGGAATTATGTGTGTGCTGTGTAGAGTTTGGAATTCGGGACCGGCGTTGGTGGTGGAAAGTGAGGGATGATGGCTATTATCAATTCCGGAATTCTAATTAGGCGACATGATCATTCGAAAACGGTGAATTGGCGAGAGCGCTAATTGAATTGGAGTCCCTTCCGGGGCCTATTTCCGTGATTTAATTACCGTAATCGCCAACCTCTCAATGCGCACTGTCGAAGTCTATCGTTCGAAATAGATTCGGAAATCTCTTTCCGAAAAAAGACATGATTGTCGATACGGAATTATTGTGAACATTCCGGGAAGGGCTCATTGTTACTGTGTTCTAGCTCATTCCAGAATGAAAGCGAATTGGCTTATCGGAAACGAAATGTTCCGTATCCGAATGGATGTGATGCGGCGCCTATCACCGTGACACCACTACCGTAATCTCCCTTTGTATCCACCGGAATCCCCTACCATCTGCATCCTTGAAGTGATCCTAAGCCGATCATTCAAAAATTATGTAATTTGAACGGATATTACGGTAGCCACATGGAACTACGGCATAGTCACACGCAAAGAAGCTACATGGAAAGAAGCAACCGTAAACTGGAACTACGGTAACGAGGGCAACCGTAAACTGGAACTACGGTAACGAGGATTCAACTGGTAAATGACATTTGGGTAGGGAATGAGGTTACGAGAAGTGGTGAAGGAGAACTAATTGTCTTTGGGACATTGATGTGTCAAAAAACAATCCGAATAACTTTATGTATGAGTTTTTGCCTTTCGAAATGTGTAACTGCTCGACATTCATCCATTCACATTAATGATTTTATTCAATTGATTATATTTTTGATTGAATTACAAGTCAGCGAGAATCTTCTTTGCTTCTTCAATATTTTCCTCATCAATTACAGACTCTCCTTGACACTCGATCGCCCTCTTCAGATATTCACGAGCCTCAATCGATATAGTGGCAAGGGGCGATTCAATTGTTCGCTTACCTTATCTTTGTCTCCCTTTCCCAGATATGTCTTTCCAATGAAGAGAAGAGTAGTGATTGTAGGGGCAAACTTCTCGTACTAAAGAGATCAAAGATCAATGGGGAAGATGAAATAGATCAACTCACAGCGAGCAGATCCTTGAGGGCATCATCATACGTGCAAGTGGGAAGATAATCGAATACTCTGGAAAGATGAAAGATCATTCATCAATCATCCCATCTTCCTCATACTTGTTAGCTATCGCTCTTTCCAACCACGACAGTGATGTCACTGTGAACGACAATCGACCACGCATAAAACGAACCATGAAAGAGGGCTGAAATCCATGAATCGGAGAGTGAGATCTACAGTATACCTCTGGTTCAAGCTCAATCGAGTGGTCGAGGTACTTCTGAAATGCATTACGATAGGTGAGGAGGAAATATGGTAGATCGAACCTTGAATTGTGCTCCGTACTTCATCTGTTCGAGTGTAGTGGGTGCACATTCGGAGATAAATCCAACAAGAAGTGCTGCTCGCTTAGCAGCATTCGCACTCTTCGGATCCTTCTCGAAAGCCGACTTGGCCAGTTCGAATCCTGAAGAGAGTAGGACAGAGTGGGATAGAGTAGTTGAAATACCGTACCCTCAATGAGTTTGCCCATTCTCTCCTTCCCATCATCGATATTGAGAGAGAGGGAATATATGGCACTAGCCAATCTCCATTCAACATCACAGGCCCGTTCCATCGGAAATCAATCGATAAACAGACAAATGTACTCTTCTCGAAACGTTGTGGAATTCCTCTTTACCTTGGAAAGGGCGTCGTAAGCCTCTTGTTCTTGGGAATTTTCTAGCATTCGATCTACGCTCTCCAGACTGGCATTTTCCTGATAGATCAAAGATTTCCTGATAGATCAAAGATTTCCTGATAGATCAAGGAACGAACCATGATTAGAAGAAGGGGGATGAGAGGAGGGAACCGCTCTCTATCGATTAAAAAAGTGTGAGTGAACGAATGGAGAAGAAGAAGAATCGAGGGAGTTCATTATAATCAAATCTATTGAAAATTATTTGTCGTACTCGGATTCTTCATTTCTGTACTTTCTCTTTTCTTTTATTCATCTTCAAAATTGTAGAATTTCGTATGATATTTTGATTAGAGTGCACATTGTTCTTTCACGATGAGAAATTCTCACTGATAATAATAGTTTCTCGGAACAATCGCATGAGTGTCTCTCATTCCCCACCTTTAATCGTTAATTTATTTTCCACAAATGATCTTTGAATCGAAGCATCGTCTCGTCATGAGCCCAAAACGTCTCATGCCTCCCTCGCTCTCTCCCCGCTCTTTCTAACCCGTCGCGACAAGAGATCACTCTGCGTACATCAGATGCTCTCTCTATTGCGCAATAGCGCCTGTTTTAATGGCTGCCGGGAAATTACCAGCTTCCGAAGTCAAATCTCACGCATCAAGTTCAAGTTGTAGATAGAAAGGGAAATATAGGTGTTTATCGAAATTTCAATGAACGAGTTGAACATTGATTATACGAGTGAAGGGACGGAAATGCTGATAGGCACATTTGGTTAGTCACGTCCATTGGAGAAAAGGAATAAGGGAATTATCGATAAAGATGATGAGAGATGATTCGTCTAGCAGCACCACACTGAAATGAGAGGAGATTACGGTAGTCTGGTGAGGGGTACTGTAGGTGGATACTGTACTCACATGGACAACACTTCTTCTTCTTGGGAGTGGGAGGGGGATCCGATTTGGGAGGATCGGAAGAGGTCGGTTGAGTCTTCGGTTGCTCCACTTTGATGATGATCGGTTGAGGAGCTGCAAGGGAGGAGGGATTACTGTAGTTCCCTCATTCTTTTGGGGCAAATCAGTTTCTTACGAGGAAGGGGATTCGATGGTTCCTCCTTCTTCTTATCCACTTCAGTCTTCGCTTCTTCAGTCTGCGAGATTGGCTCCTTGGCCGACACTTCCGTCTTCGCGTCTGAAAATCACATCGTTAGGTTCATAATTTGTAATTTTTGATTCAATAATGTTCTTGAAGTATCGTACCCGTCTTCGAGGCTTCTGAAATGGACTCATTAATGATGTTGGAACGAGTCAGTTCAACCTTTATCCTTGGAAGTCTTCTCCGATATCTTAGTGTTCTGCTGCCAATTGTTTGGAGTGGGATCGGCACCTCGAGTGGAATTTATGAGTGAATGATTTCTTCCTCTTTGACTCACCAGGGAATATCATGACGATCTGATCGATCTGCGGTGGCTGTGGCTGCTCTGCAAGGATCACAGTTCATCTTGCTGATTACCGTAACCCCTACGGAGTACGGTATCTCACTGGGTTCAGCCTCGGATGCTGTCACTTCTCCCGTAGGATCTCCCTCAGTCTTTCCCTCTCGCTTAGTGCCCAATGTCGCTTCCTGAAGATCATTCGGGATAAGTGGTAATCTATTCTAACTCATCTTACCTTTGATACTTCAGTGGCGGTCTTTTCCTTGTCCTTGACCGAATCCTTCCCTTCTGCAGCCGATTTTGCGCTTCCCTTCGCCATTTTGTGATGTCTTTAGTATTTCAACTGAAAAGAAACGAGTTTGCGATTGATATCTAGATGAGGTGAACAATTCAACCGTGAAAAATAACATTGAACAAGTATTCGGGCAGAAAAGTACGCGTACCAGTCGTATTTTCTAGAGCGAACGGCCACTCAATGGGGAAGAGAAGGGATCGAATAAGTGGAGAATAAGTTCATTTCATTTTATCTTTATTACCCTTTGTCCATTCTTTGTTCATATTCATATGGAAAGTAAATTGAATTACAATTTTTCGATAGCAACTGCTCTTCTCCTGTAAAATCGATTTCATCAGACTTCCTTCCACGTGGCCTTTACACTGCGATGGAAAGCTATTATCTTTCCTTCGGAGGGATTTGCACACTTCTCAGAGGAAGAAATCGACCTTATAGGAGAGGATCAGCCAATTCTCGGACCATATCTCGCTAGATGGTCATTTTCTAGAAATTTTGCATAACAACATTTGCTCAGCGTTCCTTCGCACTTTACACGCTATCCATATACTTCATTTTCAGATGTTGTTGATTGCGATAGGGTTGATTCTTCAAACATTCTCAGTGAGTGGAAAATACCCCTACGGAGAACCTTCAAACGGTAAATTCGTGTGATTAATTTCTTCTATTTCTTTTTATTTTTATCTAGATTAACTTGATCAGACAATCTCGTTCTGTTCTAATATCACATAATTCTTCAGTCACGATAGGCGGGCATTCGTAAACGTAACCTTCCAATGGATTTCTCCATTGACTGAAAATGACACGAGAATAGCAGAAATTCCTTATTGTCATGGACACCGAATCAGAAGGGTACGCCATGGTAGACCATCATATTCGAGCCTTTAGATACATTCTACAGATTTTTAATTGAATTAAAACGGATTCAATTCAGACTTACTACGAGCTGCCAACTCCCGAGATTTCTTATGAAATTATGGAACGAATGGTAATTCAGAATAGGAAACTTCAGACTAGCACTCTCGTCTATCCTTTGGTGATCACCGGTCAGTCTCGTTTTTCAATTTCTTGGCGGGAGTTTCAAAGAATATAATGTATCGTGGTGTTTTCTAGTGGTCAACGGAAGTGCCCAAGTGCCTGGTAGTGTCAACGGTAGTTTCTATTTAGCATCAGCAATACACAGAATTTACAACATCAGACATCGTCGTGGTGTGAGAAATCTATTTCAAACTTACTAAGAGAGCAAAGATAAATGTTATTCGAAATTTGTTGTTACTGGAATTTATGTGAGTACGAAGTCCTTCTTCCAGAACAGGAAGAAATTGATTGAGATGGAAATAATCTCAGAGAACATTTGGAGACTCATTTGGGATCAGTGGACGATAGCTCAAGATTAATGGTTAGTTGATAGGTTGTCGAAAGATAATCCCCTCTATTTAGTCTCCAATATCTACTGCTATGGAGGAGACATCTTTGATCAAATTCTTCCACTAATCTACAAGGACGCAGAATCGATGCCTCAGTACAATGAAGTCATCAATCAGAATTATTCGGTTAGCTACTCAATGTTGGCGATGATTTTGTATGATGTAATTATCAGAGTAATCTTCAAACATTACAGGATCTCACTTCTAATCTCTGCGGTCTCTCGGAATATTGTGATTGTCCTTGGAATAAGGAGGAAACTCTGACTCTCGCTTATCCTACCGAGGAAGGACTTGAACAGTTTCGTCAACATCGTGGTCACGCTAAGAAGAATTTCCTTCCTATTCAACGAATGGCTCATAGATACAGTCAGAGGTTCATGTGGGATTTCGCTCTCAAGTCGACTTTGTAGAGCAAGATGGCATGAATTTTTTCAAGAAATGGCACAACACTAAAAACGTCCAATGCGTCTTCCATTCTCCCTACTGCTAACATGATTGCTTGCTCATTATTTAATACACCAAATCGAATATCCTTCCATGTTCTTGTTTAATCGCAATATTTTGAATCTGATGAGTAATAAATATATCCGTAGAATCCAATGTCTGTCTGAGTATTCAATTATGAAGAAATAAATGTTCAATCGAGTGCGATGATGAAGAAGCGGTGAGAATGAAGGGCAATAGAGACAATGATAAGATATGTAGGAATAGATCATGACAGAATAGATTCATTCTATACCGATTGTTCGCGATTGATTGAACAGCAGAGTTCGAAATAGAGTTCGAATAGAAGATTAGAAGTGATACAATATGATCCGAACGAGCAAACTCATATCCCTTTTATCGCACATCGTATTACCATGCCCCCTGACCAACACTTGAATGGAAATTTCCAATTACTTTTATCATCACAATACAACTCATTGGGAGGGGGAATGGATGGTGTTCCTTCTTAAAGGGCGAGGGGAGAGTTGTAGTACACAGAAGAGGGATGGGCACGATGCACAGCGTAGTCTCCCTCAGTTCCATTACCAAGACGGATCACCACTCCTGCAATACATTCCATTAGGGTACGGTATTGGCTCTGATTCTGCCATGTCATTCTCATTTAGAGCGGTCAAAATGATGACAAGAGTAGGTCACAAGAGAGGGTACAGTACCATTGGGACGCTGTTCGATGGCAGTGATAACTGATCCAGTTGAATAAGAGTTGCGGGCACCAGGAGCTCCAGTCGAATCGTAGTACCACGCACGAGCACCATCGTAGTAGATTCCTGAAGGGAAAAGGATGAGATAGAGGTAGTCAGGGTACGGTATGACTACGGTAGGTCAGGCCCTCACCACGGATGTTGTCGTAGAAGGCGGGCTTTCCAGCGAGCTGGGCCTGGATCTCAGCGGGAGCGAGGTAGCGCTGTCCGTATCCAGTACCGTACTGCTGAGGCTGAGCGATCTTCAAGGGTACGGTAATCAATCGTGAAGTGACTACAGTAACCCTACCAGCTGCTGCTGCTGGTATCCGGCTCCGGCGTACTGCTGCTGTCCCTGCTGGGCGTAGCACTGCTGCTGCTGCAGTTGCTGCAGCTGCTCCTGAGTCTGCAAGGGAACGAGTTACGGTAGGTTCAGGGGAGGAAAATACCGTACATATTGCTGTCCTCCCTGCTGGTAGGCCTGAGGCTGGTAGGCCTGGCAATCGATCGGGGTTACGGTGGATTAGGGGGCGGGGATACGGTACCTGCTGCTGGTACTGCTGTCCCTGACCGTAGGCTCCCGTGAGCAACGCAGTGTTCTGGAATGAGGACAGGGTTGGAGATCGATGGGGGATCCGGGGTACCCCGAGGGGTATCCATCGGGGAGTGTGGAGGGGATAAACGTACGGTCTGAGAGAGAGAAGGCTGAGCGTAGTAGGGCATAATGAAGAGAGAGAGACGAGTAGACGAGTCGAAGGTTGAGTTCGAATGTGAGGAAAAGAGAAGAAGACGATCCTTTTATAGGGTGAGAAGAGAAGAGGATTAGAGGAAGACAAGGGAGATTGAAATTGTCACTCCATTCAGATTCATCCAAGAACCAATTAGGATGGAAATGATGGAAATCCACTGGCGTTGAATAAATAAATAGCCACGCAACTGCAGATCATGGAAAGACGACATCCATGATGATAAGAATCCTCAATCGATCTCCTTCCGACCGCTCGAGAAGATCCCCGTAGTGAGAAATGTGCGTGAGAAGTAAAGTTCAACGTGAGATTCAGAAGAAAGAATATTGTTGATGAAAATGTTCAATAGTTGAAGTGGACATGCAATGCGGATATCACTTTCTTTCCATGCGATGTGGATATTCTAGACTTGGTGAGAATGAAGAAGACTTGACGTCGTCTAACGTCGTGAAGACATCTAACAGCAACAATGCACGGAATACTTCAAGCCGAATCTCTATTCGTTGTCTTAGTGCAAAGACACTGAGAAGATACCCTAATCACCAATGTTTCTCTCCTCTCTATCTCCCTCCCTCTCTTCCATTCCATTTTCCTCCTAGATCAGCTGTCTTCATCCCTTCCTTCTCCTTTATCTTCTCTCTGTTTCTTCCATCGATTCACTGATACTCTCCATCTCTCTTACACTTCTTCCAATAACTTCTTTTGATCTTTCTTTCATCTCAAAGTACATTTAGATTTTCTACATTTCTACTCCTCTTCAATATCTTTTCCCTAGAGGAACACATTTCATTTTCTCTCGACCTCATTTCGAGTCCGCTGTGTTTATTTTTGCAGCAGTTTCAGCTGTGAGCCCTTCCCTCTTTCCATTTCAAATTGAAGTGATTCACTGCTCTCATTATCTGATTACTCGTTACCCTCCGTGCACTTCTTCCCCTTTCTCTTTCTACTTCCATTATGCGTCATTTGGTGGAATAGCCTCATCTCCCTCTCTTCTCTCATCTCTCTTCATTCTTTCCACTCTCTTTCCTCATCCTCCTTGAGACCTATCCATCTTCGTTCACTCTTCGTTGTCACTGTTTCCAAATTGATGAAAACGGCTGATAGCCACGTTCTTGTTTCCCCTACTCCATTGACTCGTTACTACTTGCAGTATGTTATTATTATTCCTGTCAATACTTCCACTGATCACCGGTGACAATGATACTTTTACATCGCAAGAACTGGATATGATTGACCAGATTGGTGAGAAGTTTGATATTTTTTGTTATCGCAATTCTGTGTTCTAGCTCCACCTGAAGCTGAGTTTTACTTCATGAATCAAAAGCTATTCGAGGATTTGATGAGTAACTACAAGAAAGAGCTGTCCCCGTACTACACTAATCGTGAGTTGTTTTATTTATCATCGATTTAAGTTCGACTTCTCATTTAGACCACGTGAATCCACTTCCATCCAATTGGTCTCATCCTCCTCCAATGGCAACACAAGTTGTACTCACCTACGCGAGAATTGTCAAGATGGTATGAAATCTATATTTTCATCAACATTTTATCCGCTTCAGGACCAAGTGGAACAAGTGATGCGAGTGATTGCTGAATTCCGAATGATCTGGCACGATTATCGATTGAAGTGGGTGTCATTTCGATGGTATCTAGAACAAAGATCGAAAATCAGATGGAACGAATCGGATTACGGTGGCATCAAGCACATGTACGTCAATCGAGCTTCAGTATGGACTCCCGAGATTACGGTGGCCAATAGGTTGGTCAGTATACGATTACGGTGGCCAATAGGTTGGTCAGTATACGATTACGGTGGCCAATAGGTTGGTCAGTATACGATTACGGAGGCCAATAGGTTGGTCAGTATACGTGTTCTGAAGTAATCGCTAGTACCTTTACAGTGAATCAGCAACCGACGCAGTGCCTGAACACAAACAGAATGTGCTCATCAATTCTACTGGTTAGTTTTAAAATATTTGGGCATTGACGAAGGTGGCTTACAGGACATCTTCTCTACTACTACAGCGTCCTTGCGAACAGTGTCGTACGATTGGAGGTACGTATTAATCATGATTTAACAAGTACAGTACATATATGAAATTCATTGTAGACTAAGAACTTTCCATTCGACAAGCAAGAATGCCCCCTTTGCCTTGTCGAAACTTTCTTCAACAAGAATGAAAGCAAAATCTATGCAGGAATCTCACCAGATATCAACTATAATATATCCGTAAGTTGACGGGCTTCTTTCCATTTCAATAACTGATAAATTCAGGGCAATGGTGAATGGGATCTAACAAGTTTGAAAACGTTCCGTAAGACACTTCCTGATTATCACATGGTCGAATTCGATTTGGTCAGCGAAGAATAATGATTAGTCAAATTCTTAAATCATTCAGATGTGTTTCTTGTTCACTCTAAAGCGAAAATCAAACTTCTACGTAATGGTTATCATCATTCCAACGTTCATCATCACTGCATTGACCATTACGGGAATATTCGGAAAGAGAATGTCAGGAGATGACTTCATTGGAGAAGTAAGCCTGAAAACTACGACATCTAGCAGAAAGAAAACTTTTTTTTCAGTTATCCCTCGGTTTGACTTCTCTGATGACAATGACAGTCATGTTAGGAATCGTAGCAGACTCCCTTCCGAAGACTGACCATCTTCCCGTTCTCTGTTACTTTCAATTCCATCATCGGACTTCAGTTCAATAATTTCAGCGGTATTTCTCACAATCGACGTCTCTCTAATGGCAATCTCTGTCCTCTTAGTCATTATCCATCCTCGTATTCTCTACCCGCAAATGAAGAAGATCAAATCACGAGTATTGTAAGCACAATCCGACCGATTTTTTCTTGCTTTTACTACACTTAAATTTTTTGCAGCAGTAAGCCAAAGGAAGATGAAGAGGAGACCGGTAAATTTTTCTTCGGATTGCTACCGAAGTCAATGAAGGCATTCATGGTGATTGGTTCTCTCTAGTTCCTAATAAATGTAAGTCTTTTCAGACAGCGAATCTTTTCTTCATGCTCATATTCCAAGCTGTCAATTTCGGCAGTCTCTATTATATTCTGTCCTTCTGGAAATGAAGACCCTTCGGCCTACCCACCCCGATTAGCATATTTCATTCATATTTCGTCTCTGTTTCTAATTGACTGCTAATGATCTTCGTCTTTCTGAATAAGAATGAGTGGTCATCAGCTGATCTATTCTGTCCTTGAGATGTTGCAATAGGTCACTAATTTCTGCATTGTATCGTTTTTCTACTGTTTCCTTCTCTGGTGCTTCCTTTTCTTGTGCTATCCTTTTCCCTCTTCGGGTCTATTCTTCTTCTGCTGGTCACTTGTTCGATAAAGATTCTTCATCACGCAATCATCGACACCCTCATTCCATCTCTCTCTCTAATCAGACTCTATCAATCACTAAACACTCTTCCTCCTCCTTCTCTTCTTCCAACTACTCTTTCCCCTCTCTCAATGACTCATGGTCTCTGCTAATCTCTTCTTGGTTATTCTCATCCTTTTCTTCCAAACTGCACCAGAGTAACCATAAATTGCGTGCAATGCTCATTGAACCTCTTTTTCTTCGTAGAAAAGCCGACTTTGTTTGCCAAAACGTCTTAATCGAGTTGCAGACTACTCCAATTGATTGGTATCGTTTTCCCAAGTGTCTCCATCCACCAACTACGCTCTTCTTCCTTCGTCTGCAAACACTTTCGATCCTTCTTGAGGACCTTTAATTTCAAGTATTTGAAATTCAGTCCGATTGAGAGAGAGAAGCAGTAAAGAACGCGAGAGGAATGAGATGAGAGCCCCGATATTGAGGTCCTTCCCTTCTCTTCTCTTTTTGCTATTCTCTCCCTCGTCTTCCTCCCTTCTCACATCTGCTTTGTCTCTTTTCTCCACACTTTCTCAGATCATCTGGACCCATTTCACTCAATTGCAACTTATTCTCTATCCTTGTTCACACCAAACAATGATTAGTTCAGATGCGATCTCTTCTCTTCTCTCTTCTCTTCTTCGTTCCTTCATCCGATGGAGAGTCGACAATTCATCCCGGTCATCCTGAATGGGCGTCCGATTCGGAGATGGAAGTGTATAGAGATGCACCCATGGATCACAATCAGACGAGTTCGTCATCAATTTTTATTTGCAGTTTGAATGAAATTTTTTTTTCCAGACTTGCTGGTTGAATTTCACGAGCACAACGGGAATCTTTTCCAAGATTTGATGAGGACCTACCACAAGGAACTGTCGCCTTACTACACTAATTGTGAGGTTTTCATTGTTGTACGTTGCAAATTACGGACGATTGGATGATTTTGGAATGAAAATATCATTGAAGATCACCGTCCACTCGACCACGGTCAAGTTCATCCTCCGCCCATGAGAACTTCAGCAACGCTTACTTGGTTTAGAATTGTCAAACTGGTCAGTTCTCCAACCATCTCATCAATTTTTTTACAGATTACATATGTTTCTCGATGATTGAAGTGTTTCAATTGCAGGACCAAGTGGAACAAGTGATGAAGATCATTGCAGAACTTCGACTTGTGAGTTTTTATGTTTTTGTTCTATACATACAAACAGTTTGTAACAAACTGGTCCACATTTTCTACGTTCAAAAATGTTCTCGATCTCTCATCCTCTTTCTTCACTGATTTGTCTCTGTTTCGTGTTGATTGATGACCCTTTCGTTCTTCTTTCTGATAAGAAACTTCCGTCGGGTAATCCATCATCAATTCCCACGCAGGTGCACACAAGAAGCATGCAACTGAGTGATGGATGAATTGAGTTAGTAATCAATCTTTATCAGATTTGGACTGATCATCGACTCTCTTGGAATCCCGCTGATTATGGAGGCATCGAACACATTTATTTCACTCGAAATTCAATTTGGGTGCCAGAATTGACAGTTGGAGACAGGTAAGAAACGAGGGGAGATAGAGGTGAATATCGTGTATTTATTGTAGTGAGATGGCTTCAGATGTCGCTCCAGACTACAAACAGAATGTTCTGGTAGGTATATTCTTGATTAGTAGGCGACTTCAGGTAACAGTAGAAATATTCCTCAGGTGAACTACACCGGTCACGTTCTTCACTACTTCAATGTCGTTTCTCACAGTGTTTGTCCGCTTGTGGTCAGTATTCTTCGTTTCTCACAGTCTTCTTAGTTTTCTAATCCCTTTCCCAGACTTCAAATTTTCCTTCGATCGTCAAGAGTGTGAATTCGTTCTCATCGAAATTCTCTTCAATAAGAACGAATCTGCAATCGATGTCCAATTCGCAGAGAGGCTTAACTTTGCAAGGGCGGTGAGAGTACTAATGGTCTTGTTCAATCTGATCTTTGATCTCCAGGGTAACGGAGAGTGGGACATTCTGGGTGGTCACATCAATAGGACGACTGTTGCTGATTATGAGAACGTCGAATTTGATTTGGTTAGTTACTTCTTATTCCCTGTGTTCTTTATCATTTTCATTCTGGATGAAGATTTCATAAAAGAAAAAGAAAAATTACATGATTGAATCAAAGAAAAGCTTCTTAATCCAGATGCGTTTCGTCTTCTCAATGAAGCGAAAGTCAAACTTCTACGTGATGGTTATTATCGTACCCACTTTTATCATCACAACTCTTTCGATCACTGGAGTATTCGCGAAAAGATTGAGTGGAGAAGATTTCATCGGAGAAGTTTCTCATTCCTTCTGACGTACTAAAATTCGGTCCTTTAGTTATCACTCGGTCTCACTTCATTGATGACTCTCACTGTTATGCTCGGAATCGTGGCTGATTCACTACCGAAGACGAACAGTCTTCCCGTTTTGTGTGCGTTCATTTGCATTTATATCCGGGATAATCGCAATTGCCCTCCATTTCAGCGATATTCCTCACAGTGGAAGTCACTCTGACAGCCCTCTCCGTTCTAGTGGTTATTCTCCATCCCCGAGTGCTTTACCCGAAGATTAAAGCCATGAGAAGCAAAATGTGAGCGAAAAAAGAGGAAAACTGTTGGAGACATTAATTGCAGGTCCCTTCCTGGTACTCACTTCGCTCTCAATTATCCTGAAGAGGAACAGGTAAATGATGATGATGCGATGAGACGCACCTATTCTAGTTATTATGATACCGAAACGCCATCACTTTAGCTACGCACTTTGAATTATTAGATTTAATTTCGTTTCATTATTTCCTAAATTATCAGGGATGTCTCGCTCGTATTCGATCTGCAATCTGCAAGAAGCATATGGGAGCAAATCTAGTCTTCATGCTCGTATTCCAGGTTATTTCCTTTTTCCTTCCCTGATTCATCCTTCTTTCAGGCCATAAACCTCGCGAATCTCTGGTACATTCTCTCATTCTGGTGGATGGAATGATTCCTCTTCTTCTCTTGTCCCTTCACTTCCCAAACAGGGTTACTCTCACTAGATTCTGCGTATTCTCGATCTCTTCCGGTTGTTTCCATTCTATATGAGCTGATGATAATAAAGACTATTCTTTATCGTTCGAAGATCATTTGATTCTCGACTCTGCAATACTTCCCCCTGTCCGAACCACTTGCCACGAAACTAAGAATTCCGATGAACTTGTCAGTGGTATCTTTCCCTCATTATTAATTGGTTCTCCCTTCCATTCCTCTTCTCTTCCTATCACAATCGGCCACCGAGCGAGTACTCTCGACCTACAGACTTCTCCCCTCACTCAGTCTCTCTTGATTACTCCAATCCCTCATCAGTAGTGTTGTTATTTCGAGCAACTCGCCACTCGCGAGTGGTTGAACTTCAAAATGATCGCGAATGAGATCCACTCGCGAGTGCATTCTTCAATTTCACTCGCGAGTGCTCGGCCACTCGCGAATAAATTTGCATTTATTCGCGAGTGTTATTCGCGAGTTCGTCCTCGTCTCTCCCTCTTTCTCTCGCGGGCGATAACTCAATTAGTAACGCAAGGAACGAGAGGAATGAGAGGCAAATTTATTCGCGAATAAATGCAAATTTATTCGCGAGTGTTCGAACACTCGCTAGTCATTTCACTCTTTTCATTCGCGAGTGGCTTGGCCTCGCGAGTGATTTTCGCCCTGTCATTCGTCGAGCAAGCGCTCGGCGAATAACGCTCGAATAAACAACACTACTCATCACTCTCGATCACGGGACAATCAGTACATTTCGAACTGATCAACAACGCAGTCCCTCAATCCTCCTTCACTTCAACCTGAGTCTCCCACTCAGCCCTACCATGTCTCCTCCCTCTCCCACCCTTCCCACTCCTACCGTACCATCGGATACCGTAAGACGTCCTCTCTCTCCTCATTCCATGCTTCGTGATTTCCATTCAAGAAGATTCCCTCCCATCCGATACCAGTTCGATTCATGGGTCCTCGTGCCAATCCGATTTCTGGTGAAATGAGAGATATGATGGACCGTCACAGATCGTCCTTTCGTCGTCCTATCCTCAATGATCCATTCTTCTCCATTCTCGAAAGAGCTGAGAGAAGAGGCGAAGATCGATCCCTCATCGAATGAACTTCTCTTCAAGATTCGATCATCGTCCCTTCTTCTCTTCTGAACGTGTAGAGAGAAGAAGAGATGAGAATAATATCGATGAAGAATACAAGAAACTGATGGAGGCCATTCGTGCAGCGAAGGAAGAGAAGGGAGAGAAGGGAGAGAAGGACGGGATAGTGAATGGAGCGATTCTTCCTGTGAATGAGAGATCTTCCTCCCCTAATGAAGAATCCGAAGCTACGAATGAGGAGAAGAAGAATACCACTCCTGAAGGAGATCTAGTCCGCATCGAGACACCAGAGACAATTACGAGAACTTCCATCAAGTCACACCAAATGTGAGAATTTATTTCCTTTTTTCTTGCAAATTGTTCTTCGATAAATTGTCTTCATGGTTTCATGATGTATCTCATTGCAGACTCGGTCCTGATGGAAAGTTCCAGCTCGTTTTCGCAAGATGTGAGAAGACTGTCGAAGAGAATGGAAAAGTGATTACTCTCGAGAAGGAAGAACACCATTTCGCTCAGTAGATTACTCATGATAGTTCATCCTTACCCTATCCTTTCAATATTCCGTAAGTATCTAGAAAACCCAAAAAATCCAGGAGATCCATGTATGTCTTTATTTACATCAAAAACATTATTTACTCAAAAATAGTTTGCTCATTCATCGCATAATCTCTGCACTGTGACTAGGGTTGGCTTGGCAAGATTATAACCGCATTTCAAGATTGAATGGCGCAGAATGATCTTGCCAAGAATTGGCAAAATGCCAAAATCATTTCAAGATCTTGAAAAACAACCAAGAAATTTCAAGATTTTCAAGATCGGTTGATCATTTTCCACCCACACCAGGGTTGCAGGTTCGGTTTCGAAAAAACCGCAACTCACCAATCCCTCTTCCCTCTCTTTCGATCAAAACCGCGCAAGAGAGACGATATGCAAAGAGGGTGCGGAGACTACGCACCGTCGTGGTATTTGAGAGAAAATGAGGCGACGAAAGGGTGCGGAGTCTCCGCACTCTCTTTGCATATCGTCTCTCTCGCGCGGTTTTGATCGAAAGAGAGGGAAGGGAGGGGAAAAGTATGGAATAAATCGAAATCGACTTCGTTCCGGCAACCCTAACCCACACCGACCCCCTTCGGCCGGTCTATCCGTGTAAAATGACGAAAAGTGTTGAATTTCAAGATCATTTCAAGAACCAAGATCTTGAAAAACAACTCGTTGTTCTTGTCAAGAAGGGATAATTGAGTTATATCTTTTCAAGATCTTGCAATCTAGCTTGGCAAGCCAACCCAAACTGTGACTTCAGTAATCTGTATTTCGTTCCATCAATTGAACCTATTGCGGTCGCCCGATAAAATGCCTGTTGAATATTTGTGTTTGATTTCATACTATTTTAACTACAATAGAAAATTATTCTTCGTATGCTTTCTGACAAGTTATTTTCCTTCCAACTCGTTCGTTGCGTCTCTCGAGAACCACTTGTCGTCTATATTTTGCCCCCCCCCCAATGATTAATTAATTGGTCCTTCTTCCTTCTCTCTTCTTCAATCTCGGCCGACCCGAGAGTTCATTCGACCTCCATCCATCTTCCCATCCATCTCAATTCACTCTCGATTCTTCACTATCTCTCATCTTCCAATCAGTCCTAAGGGTCCTAAAGGAGTTCTAAGGGAGTCCTTCATATCCCCTATCCCACCTATCCTCCCACCACCATCCATTCATTCGACAATGTCCCCTCCTTCCACTCGTCGCGTTTCCCATTTCTCTTCTACCAGATTTCCATCTCCTCATCGATTCTCTTCACGCTTCCACAATGATTCCCATCGAGAATTCGATAGAAGGAGAGATGAGATGACTCGTTCCTTCTCTCGTCCCATCTCTCCTATCACTTTCTCCACTCCTGATTGGTTCTCGAAGAGAAGAGATGAGATGGATAATGAGTTCAACTCTCAACGTAATGAAATTATTCGTTCATCGAAGACTCGTAAGATGGATGAGAATCTTTCGATCACGGAGAAGAATGAAGAAGACGTCAACGATGAGATTCCTCCTGCTGATTCCCTTGTCGTTCCTGAATTCACTGAGACAGTGAACGAACCCATCGTCACATTTCCCTCTGATGATGTGGAGGTGGAGAGAGTAACGTCCAGGAGTATTTCAGTCTCTACATGTACGAAGTGAGTAGAAACTATTGTTATTTAGCATGGTGAGATGAATCGGCCCTATGTAGATCCGATAACTATTGCTCATTTTGAATAACTGATTATATCACCTAATCAAATTTCTTTCAGAATCGATCCCAATGGAAAGATCATCGTTGCTGGAGAAAAGATTGTGAAGAAGAATGGAAGAGTAATCAGTCATCAGAAGGCGGTTCACCAATTCGAAAAGTAGATCTCTGTTCCTTCTCATTCATAAAATATTGATCACTCGCCTCATTTGTACCATTCTGAATACCCGATAAACTGCTGTTGAACAAACTTATTAAATGAAAATAGGAGACAGACAATTTGGACAATTCATTTGTCAAGTGCGAAGAGTTTTTATCATATTTTTCGCTGAACTACGCAACTGTTCTGCATGTTTCTCTCTCGATCTCAATACCCGTTTGAGCTAATTGCTATTGAACACAACTAACCCGCAACACATTTTTCTTTTTTTTTCTTTAATGGATTGCGAGACAACACGAAAACGAATATAAATAACAAGTTCATTCAACAGCAAAGTAACGCGTAACAACAACGGCAAGAGTGAGATGAATAGCAATGACATTGAGTGAGATGGCAATGACATTGGCAGCCTCGTTCGCGTCCGACTAGTGGGAATCACATCTACGAATAACCACGACCGCGCACTCTTCTCCCTTATGACCTTCGTTCAAAAACGAGAAAGAAGAGGAGAGTACGACTGTGACATCTCGCAGGTGTCATTCCCATGGGACGGGCGAAGCGAGACATGTGAAAGTTAGATTTAGTTAAACATTATATAACAATATAGATTATAATAACAACAACGAGAACAAAACGAAATATTATTAACAATTATTTCGATATTGTCACTTACCTTCTTCCGCGTCTTCTTTTCACACGTCGATTACATCTTCTTCTCTCGACTTCTTCCTTCAGATCACACAAGATCTCGAAATAGAGTTAATTTTTAGGGCAAATCAAAATGTGTGAAAAAAAATCATCAACAATGAAAAAAGCGTACAGTATCAGCCAGTTTTCTAGCCTTGCCCGCTATACGATCTGCTTCCCACGGCACGTTAAGGGTGAATCTGGAAAGCACGCAACGCGCGACCGCGACGCGCCTCTCGTTGACTCCACCCACTTTTGTTTTCGCAAGTATCTAACCCGGCTCGATTAGAGCGCACTCTCCTTAGGAGAGTTATAGGCGGAGCAAAGGAAAAACTCAAAAGAGCTATTGTTTGTTATAAAGAAGTATTTTTTCATTTATTTTTGTTATTTTATTATAATTTCAACTCACTTGTCAATATTTTTATCAGTGAATTACATCTTAGAATTACTTCCTAACCAAAGATAGAGAACTGGTCTTGAGTTCCTAGCTGGTTGGAGTCGAACTAGGTGGCCGAGTAAGAGGGTATCAGTTGCAAGGTGGCCTAGAAGGAGAAGATAGACTGTCAAATAGGCGACTTGGTAGGAAATAGCCAAGAGGAGGGGTAGCCAACTAGGAGGATTACTGTAAGAAAAATCGTCTGTCGTATTTTCTGTTGCTCGTTGCGCATTCGATTGACCACATTCGATTTTATTCGTTTAAAATCAACATGAGACAACAAGATAACACAAACAAAATTAGAAAAAAGAAGGTTTCAATCCCTATCGATACGACAACTATGACTAGAATGAGCTTTCAAAAATATACACAACTACCGAAATCATCAGTGCAGGTCAAATTAAATGCAAACAATATTATGTACATCAACCTACACTCGAAATATCTCTACACAGGAGGACCATCAGTCGGGAAAAGTATAATCTACCGTAACCTAACCCGAGAGAGATAAATCAGACAACAATTATTTGCCTTCTCGAATATCTCTAATTGACAATAGGGTGACTATCCTAAGTGGGTTACCATCATGGACTCCGGAGATTCCATCCCTCGGTCGATAGGTGGAGTTCGGCCTATCGACGTCGTATTGCACGTTGCCTGAAATGAAAAAGTTTGTTAATCGCAGAGTACTGTGCTATCAATAATGAGAAACGTACGCCAAATAACACCGTAAATCATCAGTTCTAAATATTGGAGTTGTTATTCCGAGAAACTCGGCACTCACGATAGGGACCACCACGTGATATGCAAATCACATATTCATGCCCCATGAAGTAGCTCATGTTGTTAACCAGGAGTATAGAATCATTTTTTGTGAGCAGAACACTCATGAAAAGTTAATAGTTTTCGAGAAAATCGCGACTTCATGAAAACATGATTTTCAAAAACGAAAGACAAAAATCTTTGAAACCTGCTAACTTCTGTTTTTGGAAAGGGTCGCGACTTTTGAAAGTTTCCAGTGATAGACTGATGCTGCGAAAAAAGTAGGGGGAGGAAAGAGAAGAGGAAAAAATCGAGTGGAAAAAGTCAAGGGAGGAAATCAAAAATTTGAATTCCCGCATTTTTCTCTATTTCAAAATATCTCGGTTCCCATTGATGCTAGCCACTTGAAACTTGGTTTATACGTTTTAAAGGTGTCAGAAAAACCCAAGTTAAATTTTTAAGTCGCTATCTTTACGGGGGAAGCGAAATACTGAAAAGCGCGCGAATTCAAAATTTCGAATTCCTCCTTTTCCTCCTCTTTGACTTTTAGGGACGGCGGCGCGAATTTTTGAGTACGAAATATTGGACTACACCCTCCGACGTTTTTCTTGTCAATCTACCGTAATCTTTTTCCAAATTTCTTTCACAGTTTTGCATCTCATTTTAAAAATAAATAACACTTTTTATGATCATTTTTATTAATTACGATTGCTAAAGAATATTTCGAAGAATATATCATACATGATGACACATATAAAGAGGCAAAGAGGAAGTGGTACGATGCGATGCAAAAAATGGACTGTTTTCAAAAATAATATTTAATTCATATTTCTATTGGTATTTATAGATTAAGGTACACAAAAAATGATTATAAAAACAGAAATAGAAATAACATTGTGGTTTGAAAGAATGAGGTCGGGAAAGTTCGTCAATTTAACGTTGTAAAAATGGTTTTCACCAAATATTTAAAAAACCGCCGATAGATTATTTATAATTTTTTAATGGTGATTAGAGGAGGGTAGTGTGAAGTGGTGGACAGAAAAATATGAATAATCTACGGGCGGTTTTTGAGAAAATGATTTTTGAAAAGTTAAGTAACGTTCGTGACACACCGTGACATCGCGATTACTGTAGCTCAGTTCTTGAGCTTTGATCTGAGTTTACTTTGAAAGCTTATCGATCTTCTGGAGACTGTTTTCAACGATGCTATTCAGCAGGAATGCGGGCATTGACGCGAAACGAAGGACATGGCAGTTTCGTTAAAATATTTAAGAAAATCAGTTCACAATTCCCGCTCAGTTTGCGATAGACTGATAAAAAAGGTTGACACGTGATGCGCTCCGTTTGAACTCAAATCGTCGGGTTTCGTACCCTCTTTATTTATCCTATTTCTCTTTATTTTTTATTTTTTTTGTAAAACTAAATTGATAACATGAAATGGGGTAAGGAAAGCTTCCGTTTGCGCATAAACTTGTGAATTGTTTCGATCATCTGTAAACATCGTCGCCGTGCCTATTGACTTTTTCCACCCGATGAGGAAATCTCCCCTGACTTTTTCCGCAGCATCAGGTTATGGGCACAACATATCCAAAAATTAGCCAATTCTATAGTCTCCCGCGTGTTTTATATGCGAGCAAAGATCAAACTCAAACTCAAACTTTGACGGTATGCAAATTTCGCGGGAGACTATAGAATTGGCTAATTTTTGGATATGATATGGCTGTAACCTTAGTCTATCACTGGAAAGTGTCAAAAGTCGCGGCCCTCTCCTTTAAACGAAATTAGAGCGCTTAAAACAAATTGTTTACATTTTGTGACGTCATTTTTGAGATTCTTTTGTTTATAACAAGCGCGGGAGACTATAGAATTTTCTAATTTTGACAACAAAGTTTGCTAACATGATGTACTAAACACCTGTGAAATCAGAATCCGCGGCCTTTTCCTGCCCTTTGCATAAATTAACATCACGCGAGCGCACAAATGTAAAAATGGATGGTGGTCCCTACACTCACGAGTGAAAAATGAGAAAAGCATTTGCGAGTGAATTCCTTGTTGTGGATTCTTTAGTCAAATGTCGCTCGCCGAGTGAAATTTTTCACACGCGAGTGGATTTCTCATGTTTCACTCGCGAGTGATCCGGTTCAAGGTATCAGAAATTAAACTCGTCGAGTGTAGCTCGAGTAAAGTAAAACATAAGTCCTTACGGGAGGGGTATTTGACCTCTTTTCACATAAGAATTCGAAGCCATAGACTCACCGACGAAATCGACACGTGTCGTCCGCAATTGAACTACGCCCTCATTGAGCCATCCAGCTGCCGAAGATAAACTGGTTCTGAAATAGTAACCAATACCTCTCGTGAGACGCGTGACAGAGCTCCTAGCTCACGCCACATCCTAAAGCACGCGTGACAGAGCTCCTAGCTCACGCCACATTTTTTAGCACGCGTGACAGAGCTCCTAGCTCACGCCACATCCTAAAGCACGCGTGGCAGAGCTCCGAGCTCACGCCACATTTTTTAGCACGCGTGACAGCGCTCCTAGCTCACGCCACATCCTAAAGCACGCGTGACAGAGCTCCTAGCTCACGCCACATCCTAAAGCACGCGTGACAGAGCTCCGAGCTCACGCCACATTTTTTAGCACGCGTGACAGCGCTCCTAGCTCACGCCACATCCTAAAGCACGCGTGAAAGAGCTCCTAGCTCACGCCACATCTTAAAGCACGCGTGACAGAGCTCCTAGCTCACGCCACATTTTTTAGCACGCGTAACAGAGCTCCTAGCTCACGCCACATTTTTTAGCACGCGTGACAGAGCTCCTAGCTCACGCCACATCCTAAAGCACGCGTGACAGAGCTCCTAGCTCACGCCACATTTTTTAGCACGCGTGACAGAGCTCCTAGCTCACGCCACATTTTTTAGCACGCGTGACAGAGCTCCTAGCTCACGCCACATCCTAAAGCACGCGTGACAGAGCTCCTAGCTCACGCCACATTTTTTAGCACGCGTGACAGAGCTCCTAGCTCACGCCACATCCTAAAGCACGCGTGACAGAGCTCCTAGCTCACGCCACATCCTAAAGCACGCGTGACAGAGCTCCTAGCTCACGCCACATCCTAAAGCACGCGTGACAGAGCTCCTAGCTCACGCCACATTTTTTAGCTCACGCCACATTTTTTAGCACACGTGATAGAGCTCCTAGCTCACGCCACATTTTTTAGCACGCGTGACAGAGCTCCTAGCTCACGCCACATCCTAAAGCACGCGTGACAGAGCTCCTAGCTCACGCCACATCCTAAAGCACGCGTGACAGAGCTCCTAGCTCACGCCACATTTTTTAGCACGCGTGACAGAGCTCCTAGCTCACGCCACATCCTAAAGCACGCGTGACAGAGCTCCTAGCTCACACCACATTTTTTTAGCACGCGTGACAGAGCTCCTAGCTCACGCCACATCCTAAAGCACGCGTGACAGAGCTCCTAGCTCACGCCACCTTTTTTAGCACGCGTGACAGAGCTCCTAGCTCAAGCCACATTTTTTAGCACGCGTGACAGAGCTCCTAGCTCACGCCACATCCTAAAGCACGCGTGACAGAGCTCCTAGCTCACGCCACATTTTTTAGCACGCGTGACAGAGCTCCTAGCTCACGCCACATCCTAAAGCACGCGTGACAGAGCTCCTAGCTCACGCCACATCCTAAAGCACGCGTGACAGAGCTCCTAGCTCACGCCACATCCTAAAGCACGCGTGACAGAGCTCCTAGCTCACGCCACATTTTTTAGCACGCGTGACAGCGCTCCTAGCTCACGCCACATCCTAAAGCACGCGTGACAGAGCTCCTAGCTCACGCCACATCCTAAAGCACGCGTGACAGAGCTCCTAGCTCACGCCACATCCTAAAGCACGCGTGACAGAGCTCCTAGCTCACGCCACATTTTTTAGCACGCGTGACAGAGCTCCTAGCTCACGCCACATCCTAAAGCACGCGTGACAGAGCTCCTAGCTCACGCCACATTTTTTAGCACGCGTGACAGAGCTCCTAGCTCACGCCACATCCTAAAGCACGCGTGACAGAGCTCCTAGCTCACGCCACATCCTAAAGCACGCGTGACAGAGCTCCTAGCTCACGCCACATTTTTAGCACGCGTGACAGAGCTCCTAGCTCACGCCACATTTTTTAGCACGCGTGACAGAGCTCCTAGCTCACGCCACATTTTTAGCACGCGTGACAGAGCTCCTAGCTCACGCCACATCCTAAAGCACGCGTGACAGAGCTCCTAGCTCACGCCACATCCTAAAGCACGCGTGACAGAGCTCCTAGCTCACGCCACATCCTAAAGCACGCGTGACAGAGCTCCTAGCTCACGCCACATCCTAAAGCACGCGTGACAGAGCTCCTAGCTCACGCCACATTTTTTAGCACGCGTGACAGAGCTCCTAGCTCACGCCACATCCTAAAGCACGCGTGACAGAGCTCCTAGCTCACGCCACATTTTTTAGCACGCGTGACAGAGCTCCTAGCTCACGCCACATCCTAAAGCACGCGTGACAGAGCTCCTAGCTCACGCCACATCCTAAAGCACGCGTGACAGAGCTCCTAGCTCACGCCACATCCTAAAGCACGCGTGACAGAGCTCCTAGCTCACGCCACATTTTTTAGCACACGTGACAGAGCTCCTAGCTCACGCCACATTTTTTTAGCACGCGTGACAGAGCTCCTAGCTCACGCCACATCCTAAAGCACGCGTGACAGAGCTCCTAGCTCACGCTACATCCTAAGGCACGCGTGACAGAGCTCCTAGCTCACGCCACATCCTAAAGCACGCGTGACAGAGCTCCTAGCTCACGCCACATCCTAAAGCACGCGTGACAGAGCTCCTAGCTCACGCCACATTTTTTAGCACACGTGACAGAGCTCCTAGCTCACGCCACATTTTTTTAGCACGCGTGACAGAGCTCCTAGCTCACGCCACATCCTAAAGCACGCGTGACAGAGCTCCTAGCTCACGCCACATCCTAAAGCACGCGTGACAGAGCTCCTAGCTCACGCCACATCCTAAAGCACGCGTGACAGAGCTCCTAGCTCACGCCACATTTTTTAGCACGCGTGACAGAGCTCCTAGCTCACGCCACATCCTAAAGCACGCGTGACAGAGCTCCTAGCTCACGCCACATTTTTTAGCACGCGTGACAGAGCTCCTAGCTCACGCCACATCCTAAAGCACGCGTGACAGAGCTCCTAGCTCACGCCACATCCTAAAGCACGCGTGACAGAGCTCCTAGCTCACGCCACATTTTTAGCACGCGTGACAGAGCTCCTAGCTCACGCCACATTTTTTAGCACGCGTGACAGAGCTCCTAGCTCACGCCACATTTTTAGCACGCGTGACAGATCTCCTAGCTCACGCCACATCCTAAAGCACGCGTGACAGAGCTCCTAGCTCACGCCACATCCTAAAGCACGCGTGACAGAGCTCCTAGCTCACGCCACATCCTAAAGCACGCGTGACAGAGCTCCTAGCTCACGCCACATTTTTTAGCACGCGTGACAGAGCTCCTAGCTCACGCCACATCCTAAAGCACGCGTGACAGAGCTCCTAGCTCACGCCACATCCTAAAGCACGCGTGACAGAGCTCCTAGCTCACGCCACATTTTTTAGCACGCGTGACAGAGCTCCTAGCTCACGCCACATCCTAAAGCACGCGTGACAGAGCTCCTAGCTCACGCCACATTTTTTAGCACGCGTGACAGAGCTCCTAGCTCACGCCACATCCTAAAGCACGCGTGACAGAGCTCCTAGCTCACGCCACATCCTAAAGCACGCGTGACAGAGCTCCTAGCTCACGCCACATTTTTAGCACGCGTGACAGAGCTCCTAGCTCACGCCACATTTTTTAGCACGCGTGACAGAGCTCCTAGCTCACGCCACATTTTTAGCACGCGTGACAGAGCTCCTAGCTCACGCCACATCCTAAAGCACGCGTGACAGAGCTCCTAGCTCACGCCACATCCTAAAGCACGCGTGACAGAGCTCCTAGCTCACGCCACATTTTTTAGCACGCGTGACAGAGCTCCTAGCTCACGCCACATCCTAAGGTGTACTTAGCTTATAGATTCCTTGGTCAGCATGCCAAAGTCCTTCCTTGGTCGGGGTGCTCGTCAGCCTGTCCACGTGTTAAGCACTGCATCTGCAAACACATGATTAATTTAAAAGTTTCCTTCTTTCAGTTCGCTCAAGCTGCCGATCTAGTGTAAAAATAGTCTTAAAAATTACCGATGAGGTACAAAGCCCCAGTAAAATACTTAGGTCACGAAACCCAAGATGTGGTCTAAGATTGTGAAGCCTATGGAGCTTGCGGCGGTTAAGTTTCTGGTCATTTCTTATGTTTTTGTCGATCAGTGGTTTGTTGTTCTATAATTTTTGATCAAATTTACCAGAAAATGTGGTGTGCGTAGGTCCTTTCGGGAGGAATATTCGACCTCTGGAGGGAATCGTCTCCTCTTCTTCCTCATTCGCACTCGCGAGCATCCTGAACAGCATCAATAAAAAAATCGTTGAATTCATTCAATTGTACCGCCTATGCAACGAACAATTTAATCAAAATTATATTTTTAAAAAATGATAGAGAGAAACGAGGTCGCTTATAAAACATGGAACTAGCGGTCGATAGAGTCAGTGATAGTTTATTTTCATTACCTGGAGTCCGGGAGGGAGAGTGGCCTTCAGCTTGTTGGCCTTTTCCTCGTCCTGTGTGAGCTGGACGGGCGGAAAACGGCTGGTGCGGGCCTTGAAAGGTGTAATTTAGTCTATTAATTACAACAGACGCAAATATGAAACAATCCAGTTAGGTCACTAATGAAACAGGGAACTGACGGTCGATAATTCAGTCAGTAAAAGTTGAATTACATTACCTGGGGTCCGGGAGGGAGAGTGGCCTTCAGCTTGCTGGCCTTTTCCTCGTCCTGTGTGAGCTGGACGGGCGGAAAACGGCTGGTGCGAGCCTTGAAAGGTGTAATTTAGTCACAACAGACGCAAATATGAAACAATCCGGTTAGGCCGCTAATGAAGCAGGGAACTGCCGGTCGATAATATAAACCAATCAAGAATAAACCGTTAAAGACAGATGATGTGAGCTAAAGTCGTTCAGTGATCTTAGATAAATGGAATTAAAACAAAAAAAATCTCGACGCTAAAAAAATAAGCGAAAGTGGCGGGAAAAAACTCGATTTATAAACAGAGAGACCGCAATCGACTTAAAACATACAGTATATCAGCAAGATACGCAACTGATTTTATTTTGCCAAATTTTAAGACAAATAAAAGTTGTTGATTATTTCACGCCATTTCAAAGCACGATTTACAGGTTGATGCGAAAAATTACAGTAATTTGGTGTCGGATTAGTCGTCGTACACACGGAACCTTGGAGCGAATATTTACTTTTCAAATTAAATCAAATTTGAATTGGCGGGCAGTTGTTAAGCGTGTCGACTGTCAGTCTGAGTGGATACTCAGTTGACCGGGGCCGGTGTTTTGAGCGGGGCTGCTACGCAGTAATTACGGTGGTTGATCCATATTGATTGGTGGGCGCTACGCAGCAGCCAATCAGCAAAAAAGTGGGCGGAGTCTTGCTTTTGCGTGGACCCCAAATTCCGTGTATTTCATATTTAATAAAATCTTTCTCTCGCGGATAAGGCATATTCAATCACTGCACCGACGATATTGTAACGTTTTCGCACACAATTCAGTAAAAAGTATATCGAAAAAGGGAAGTGATACTTTTGAATCCGTTTTCTAACCAGAAGATCCTTTTAAACAATTCTCATTTATCAGTAAGCTATTCTCCACCTATTCAATGGAAATATGGACATGGAGCAAACCATTTAATGGAAATCGCAAGAAGATCGTCAATTTTGAAACATTTATTGACTGGATAAATAGAACAAACAATGTAGACAACTGAAAATTTCTACTCTGGCTAAGGATTAGTTCCATAATTGGAAGCTCGTAAAGCATAATACAACCCACGACAGCATATGGAAGAAAAAAATGTACAATATTGACGGCAAGTTAGATAAAATACATTCCCGGATAATTATTAGACACTTGTAGCTTCCCTTCAATGAATAAGGCTTGTTTTTCCACTCTAATCGCATAGTCATCATCTGACTCTGATTCTACCTTGTCCATAATTTCGCGAACTTCTCCAATTCTAAAGAAGGTAAAATTGAATATTGATGGATACGTATTAATTCTACACTATTGATCTTTAATTAAAATGCATACTTGATGGCATACTGATGCTGGAAGGCAGCCCTTTCACATGCGAGATGCGCATAGTAGACAGGGGAAGGAAGTGATACGGGTTTCGAGCATCGAGCATATAAGAAACACATTCGGAAGATCATTTCCTGATAAGAAAATTTCATGATAAGACTTATTGAAAATATACCTGTACAACATCAGCACTCGATTCGTAGTCATCGTATACAACTGTGTAATGAATCGGTCGAGTTGTTCCCTTCAATTTACAATCGACTAAAGAATCGAATAGAGATTCTTACCAATTGAGTATAATGAGAGACCATGTAAAAGTCAAACATATGTGGAGTGACAACATTCTTATCCACTACAGTACCCATCGGAGGATTCTTACTGTAATCGAACTATTCATTAATATACCGTATCTCTCTACTCACACTTGTCCATTCTCATTATTGGGTTGTCGATAGAATCGAGTCTTATGATTCTTTTGGACGACGATATAAGTGAATGGAGGACATTTCTTCCCATTCGCACATTTCTTCCATGCCAATTTGATGGAATTCAATTCTTGACTTGCTGCTTTGACCATTTCCGAATCGGAAACACCGTCTCGAAGGATTACTATCCGCTCTGGCAAGAAGTTGTTTATCTGAAGAGTATACAGGATAAACACTCGAGCAGAAATATGTCCGATGAAAAGAAAATATATTTCCGAAACTCGTGCGGTGAATAAGAATGATTGATATGTATTAACCGATATATACTTGGCGAGGAGTACTGAAAAGTGTTCATCGAAGTGTTGAACGTTCTCATTACATCGACTATTCACTTTGATACGGACGGCATATCTAAAACATTATATTTATCATGAAGCTCATTCGATCAATTGATATGAATTGTCTTACTTAGCAGCATTCTTATCCATACTGGCAACAATTGCTCCCAATGAAAGATCTCTAATAGGTGAATTAGGTGATGGATGAATAACATCAATTCCAATGAACATTGTTCTATCGTTCGTAGGCATTCTACCGTATTCTGGTTCATCTCCCTCATCCAATTCACTTTCCCTTCAAATCACACTTTGTTATAAATAAAGTGTAGACAAAATAAATGAAATAACGTACGATACAATTTGATTGATGCCTCCCAATTTCGCATTCAACTTCAGACAGAGATGATGATACACTGACTTATAATCAGAACTGAAATATTAACAATTTTATGAATAAAGTAAACAGTTTTGCTCACGGCATCTCGTCTTCTAATGTCTTACATGCTTTCTTTACAGTGCCCTCATCAACCACTTGACTGACGACACCGTGAAGAATATCACAGTGATACTTGATCTGTCCTGTCAATGATCAATGGTTGTCTATTGACAAATATTTAAAAATGAACAAAATCAGCATACCATATAATTCATCCACCATTTTCGTGAAGAAGAGAAACACAAGCAATTCGTCGTCCGATTTACCAGATTGATCGAAACCAGCCAAGGTATCCTGATCATTCGAATCTATATGCAAAAGAATTGATCCGAATGCAAACCGCCATCATTCGAGCAATTTTAAAGTCGTCGTCTCTTCCAATTCTCTCTTTTTCATAAATAAGAGGTTTTCGATGGTCTGTTTCTGGCACGTTGAAGCCACGTGCCACACATTTTTTCACCAATTGGCGATAGAATTCCCTTGAAAATATTGAAATTACTAATACCGATGACAGATAAAAATAATAAAGTAACCTTATTTCCGACTCATCAATCGCATCCGTTAGTTTATATACAACGAATCGAATTTTCTTTGTTGACGTTTCCATTGCTCGGGAGAGAAAGAAATCGCCTGACTCCTTTTTAACTTCCAATTTGACCAAACTTTCATCAGATTCACTCTACAATAGTTTATGAATAATAATAGCAGACTTATCAATTAATTACCTTTCCAAGTACGTCACATGGCTCCATTCGTCTTCCTTCACATTCAATCATTTTTGAATCGAGTGAGATCTAAGAGAACAAAATATCATAGCCTCTAATAGTTAAAAGAACTTACTTTCATAGCCTGCATGAAGGGGTCCTTGTCATATTCCAACTTCTCCATTATCATCTTATTCGTGAATCTGTGATGTTGATCTGGAGCACGAGCAAGGAGCTATACAATGAGGAAAGAAATATTTTAATATTGAGTGAGAGAGGGCAAACCTTGGTGATTCTCATTCTAGCATAGAAATTGAGGAGTTTAATGTATTTTTGAGGTTGGTCGTGTGTGAATAGAACTTCCATGGGAATGAGATCTTCTCTCTTTCCACTTTTCACAGAGCAAAGAGGAAGCTTAGGATAACTCAAGAAATTAATTATATAAGCAATAAGGAGGTATATCTTACTTAAGTGGCTTCCCTTGTGCTGCATACCATTCATCAATTCTCATCCTTCTCCATCTTCTCCGAATTCTTCTTATTCCATTTCTAGTTGGAAACTCCTTCCACGTTCTTTCTGCCACGTTTTTATCCTCAACATCCATGAACTCTCTATCAGCAAACGCGAACTTCAGTTCAACGAATTTATAATGCCTTTCAACACGACCAGTCACGATTCCATCCCTGAGCGAGATTAATAAATCTTACGAAATCTTCATTTCTCACTTGTCCTTTCCGGGTGCGCAATCGCATTTCAATTTGATGTCCTTCAACTTTGAAGTGAAAATAGCCGCTTGTTGAGGAAGCATAGACGATGAGCTATTCAATTTAAGCTCCTGTAGCTTCGGACTCATTGACTGAAATAATGCTATGAGTATAAATTAGGCATATTTGATCTCACATCATTCTCGATTGCTAGATAGAAAGTGATCAGATCGAGATTCATTTGAACGAACAACTTATTCACCACTGCAAATATTTGATCGTCCACTATAAATTATTTAACAACAAAATAGGGGAACTCACGACCGTAGTTAATAACAGGATCGAAATTTTCCATTCTTCGAACAGACGCATACAATCCCAACCACGATTCAACGCCAGGTTGAACAACGACCTTAAAGTGATTGTTAAAAACTCCACAATTTATATGTTTCACCTTGGGAGCATTAGGAGATCGCGGAACAAAGAACATTCCTCCATTAAAATGAGCAAATCGCTTCGAAATTTCTCTTAATAAAAAACATTGAGCACATGAAAAATATGGGAAAAATATGCTGACATCGCCTGAGGATCTGCATCATTTGATGGGACATAACGTGAATTCTGGCTGTAAATATGAATCATGAATATGACATATTTACTTATTTCATATTGTTATTTATCGTTTAACATTTTATTTAATTATTATTTTACCTCAACAGACACTTCAAGAATATCGATGTCCATTGAACATTCGTATTGGAATCTACATCTCCGGATAAGTCAAGATCAAAATACAATTTGCACTCAAAATGAACTTCTACTCGTTTTCCAACCTGAAATTATCATTCTCGTATTGCGCATATTCTTTTGAAGATTCATGAAGATTCAAGTCAACCCTTGCTACTTTTATAACCCTTAATGACCTATAAATCAGGAAAGTAATGCTTCATGCATGGCATTTGTGAAAAAATCGATCTCACCTTGTCAGGATGCTCACAAAAGAATTTTTTACTAGTAGCATCATTTTTCCAAATCATTTCACGTGCGAAAACGAATTCGTTATCATCAAAAATAATTCCGTGTGGATTCGGAAAAAGCTATAAAATAGAAACTTTCATTATTTAAACATATGAACCAAACGTACATCTCTATAACTGCGAACCGTCGTCCAGAATATTTTAGATAATGTTCCCCTGAATGAAAAGATACATAAATTCAATATAGAGACCCTCATTCAATACACTCACGAATGAGAGATGGGAGGTGGTACTTTCTGATCTCGTTTTCCTCGAAAAGTCTGCTGCTGTGGCGCCTCACGAGCAATTACAGTGTATACGTACATCTATAAAGAGATTCAACCACCTGTGATTGTGTTTCAACGTACCCTTGATCGATTGAATTTAATTCTGAACCAATTAACCAACAGATTAATCAATTCTCCCTTCGTTCCATGATCTGGCCTTTGTACAGCTTTAATTAGTTCCTGAGAAATACAACTAGATACAACCACATCATTGAATTAAAAAATCGAAAATATCAGTTTTTTAACTTGTTCACAAAAAGGTCCGAAAATTTCTACAGTTTCTGAAGTACAGTTTAGAAGTATAGTTGCTGAAGTAAATACATACATATGACTGAGTAGAAGAAGAAGTCTTCGACGGAGGAGCTCGATAACTTCTTGTCCTCTCTATCTCATCGACCTGAGACATGTTTCAATGTCTCAAGTATTAGCAACGCCGCACCGGTGCGCACCTGCAACCAATTGTATATTTCAAGCTTGAAGCCTTCAAGTTTAAAGAATTGCGTACAATTGTTGAATACGCGATTGACAAATATGAAAACGATTAAAATAAACGGCATTAAAAAGAGAAAGAAGAGATGTTCGAAAATCGATGCCGAAAATTGCATGAGATGAGAAAGCAACAAGAGTTTGTGCACACGTGGGTGGGACAGTCTATACCTGCAGCACTGTCAGAAAATCTTTTGCTTGTATTCCAAAAACATCATATTAAATTTGAATTCTCCGTCGGCACAAAATGCGCACCTTATAAGCGCATGGGTGCATATCAGCCCTTTATGTGGATGCATGCCTACAATAAATATATAAGGTACTTTCTTAGTTGATCCTCGGACATTTGAAAATCCATGTTTAGAGATATCATACAAGAATTATTTATCGAAAAAAAACTGAAACAGTAAAAGTATACATAACTGGGTGTGTGTTTTGAGATCAAGTAAAGAAATGAGGTAAACTGGTAATTATCAAGTAAAAGCAAGTACAACTTCTGATATAAAGCCGGGTGGTTTACTGATATGATACTCGGGAAATGAGATACCGAGGACGGAAAGATATGCAAAATTACAAGATCATTCATAAAAAAAACTTAGCTATACAAACTATTACTACAATTAGCAGAGGCGACCATTAACAAGAGATCAAAGATCATTCGAATAAATCTCCTCCGTATCTCTGTTGAGGCCATGCAGCTGCCTCCTCTGCACGAACTGCCTCGTCTTCCATATTCTGAAAAATAATTTTAATGAAGATATCATAAATTACTCTTATGTTACACTCGATTCCTCAATCATGTCAACTGAGCTTCACTCACCGTTCCCTTATTCTTCTTCTTATTCTCCATTGGTTCGAATTCCTTCCTCATTGCAGCCAATCTCAGCATTCCCTTGATCAATTTCTTCCATCCAGCCAGAGATTTCTCCGATCGGATCTGTGCACATGAATAGATTATCTACTCGTATATGACAATGAACGAACCTTCTTTTCCTCTTCCTTCCATCTCTTCTCACATTCCTTCCATGCAGCGACCAACACCGGAATGTCTTCCTTCACGAATACAGCGCCTTGAATACTACAAAGCAACACATGTTCCAAATACATTAACCAAATTTAAGCCTTAATCAAACTAACATGGGAACGATATTTCCTCCCTTGTACGTCCATCCGATCACTGCCTGTACAAAGTCTTTTCCGTGTTCGAGTGCCACCTTCAATCAGTCATTCACTCCCCTCCCCTTCTCCATCTCCCTCTCACCCTCTGTAATCCCTCGGGAATAATATATATTCCTCCCTTGGGACACATTTCCTTCGGTTGGTACATGTAGATGTTGTCGAATTCATTGCGAGGCAGCCGACCCTGCAATCTCTCCTTCCTTTTTCCCTCACTGATCATTCTCTCATGTACTCACAGCTAAAGATCGAAATATGGAAAAATGTCCCTTCATTTCACTCACTCTCTCATCACTCAGACAGGCGAGAGAGTGTGCACAATGAGGAGACAATTATCCGTATTTCCAACTCTACTCACATCGACGACTTCTCCTGCATTCCATGGATCAGTCTGCCAGTATCCAAACAGTCCTTGCATCACACTCTCCCCCGTCATTGGATTCGTTAGCTTCTTCTCCCCGCAAGGAGGCTCGTCGTCCTGATACACTTCACTTTATCCTGTTTTCTACTTTTCAGATCTTGCACATTTGTAAACTACTAAAATAAAAATTCAAATCAATTCTCCTCACCCTCACTTGTCTTCCCATCTTCTCATACCACTTGGCCGTGTTTGTAGGACGGACGTACATACGACTGTAGATCTGCAATTGTTATGTCAAACAATATTTAGACAGGACAAATGAATACCTTGTATCCTCTGATCTCTCCCAGTGAGGGGACATTATACGGGAAGATTCGTTGCATCTTGAGGACGTCTTTGTCCAAAACGTACCTTTAGAACGGATTCATTCTTCAATCAAAATAACAAGAAATACACTTCTTTACTTTAGTGCCCGAAGACAGAGAGCTATTTTCTGCATTGATCAATTGATGGCTCATTGTCTCATTTCTAACTACCCCCCCCCCAGTTATAGCGCGGCCTATGGGGACTAAAATAAAGAAGTGCCATAAAAGCCAATAAACAAGCTCACAATGGATGGTCCTTGTACTGTCCCACCAACTTCGGAAGCTCCACCTTCATCGATGTCATCCATTCGTCATCTTCCTTACGGGATCGAGTGGAATGAGCACGCCAAAGCTAAGAAAAAGATCAAAGATCAATCCACTAAGGAGATCATTTCACATTCATCTCCCACAGTTCATTCAGCCATTCTCCATTCGCACGACGACTTCGGAATTCTTTGGCCACGAAATTTGTCGAATGAATGTAACGAGCAGATACATCACGAATGGCGAATTCTTGAAGGGTTACCGTACCATTAGAAAAGAGAATACCGTACCATTATCGATCGCGAGCATATACAGTACTTTCTCGCCCTTTCCCATGCACGAATTGAGTGCTTCCGAGTATCGAGGACTGAAAAGATTACTATTTCTAGAAGAAGGGGATTGAAATGATCTCACGCCAAGTTCTTCTCATTCTCTTCTTCCTCTTCGTCATCATCGTCATCCTTCAGATTCGGATGAGGTCGAATCACGTCGATTGCTGAATGATGAAATACTTCAGTCTCTGCAAGTAGAATGCACTAACCAATCCACGTGTCCCTCTCCTCATCCCACATTTCAATCCAATAGTCGATAATCGGATGATTACGAGTCTGCTCTTTCTCATTGTTTCTTCTCTTCACTGGTCCCTTCTCTTCGTCTTTCTTCTTTGCATCCGGAGCCTGGAGTGATCACTGATTACTAACAATCAGTCCTCAACCTCTCGTAACTATCTGTTTTTGTTGCCAAGACAACAATGTGAACAAGAAATACTCTGTGAGAAAAAGCGGGGCCAAAAACAGAGAGGAGCCCTTCCCCTCTCTCTTTCTCCTTACCTCAGGAACTTTCTTCGTGATCACTTGACATCTGCATACGATTCTCACAGTGAAACCAGCGGCCGAAGCGAGTGAGAAGAACATCTCAACAACATAATTCTTTCTAAGTATTCAAAAAAAAGTAAATCTCACAATAGCAGCTTCCTTATGACTCGTGAATCTCCTCTTCATCATTTTCTCACTGATTCGTTCCTCTTCACTTCTTTCATCATCTTCTTCGTCATACATCTGAATGAATTAATATCACTACTAAATTGACAATAACAATAGGATCACTTACGGGATCAGTGAAATTTGGCCAACTACGATTCTGGACCAGTCTCTCGCTTTCCTAAAATCACCTCAATTCCTGTTGAATCTCTCTTCCATCACCTCAAATTGTCCCCACCACCACACAATAAATTCCGTTCTCTCCTTCTCTCGTTTCTTCTTCGTTTTCTTTCCCTTCGAAGGAGGAATCATCGACAGAGTGATTGCAGCCATGGGCACTTCTCCATTCTTCGATGTAGAAGAGAGGGCTACGATCGATTACTCATCTACCGTATCCAAACAAAGCTACCGTACCCATGGCAGCGAGATGTCTCAGATGCGACATGTACGAGAGAAGATGCGCCTGGTCAATCGATAATCTTAACTACCGTAATCTACTTCCGACCGTACCTTATGGGCATTCTCACAACGAGTGCGCATCGCACGGTTCACTTCTTGCTTCAGCCATCTGGAGGAGGAAATCGATGGATACAGTAGGGCAGTTACCGTACCTTCTCCAATCGCACCCGTACCTTGTCTGCCAATTGGCATTCTTCTCCTTGTTCTCCACGTGCACTTGCATCGTTTTCACTTCTCCCTCTCCATCAACTGTCTAGAATACGGTAGCTTATCGATTGAAAAATACATTTATCGTACCTCCATTGCTTCCCATTCATCCTCTTCTTCACTTTCTCATCACTATCCTCTGCCGTTAGCTTTTTATGCTCGTTTTCCACCTTTTCCTCAAATCAGCCAAACAATTATCTTTCCTCGCACAGTTTCACATACCTTGATTCTCTGAGTGACAGTCATCTTTCTCTTTCTCTCCCATTCATCGAATTCTCCCTGCAGGATCCGACATTGTCTGATTGACTCCTGTTCTCCCATCTCGTAAGTTCGATCCTGTGATAAGTAGAAATGATCAGCATAATACACTCGGAAAGTACCTTAAGGCATCTCTCGACGAAATCATAAACTCTTGTCATAATCTCCTTCTGTCTTCCACTACCATTCTTATACGATTCGGCCTCTATCTTCCGATATTCTCTCGACATGTGAACTGCTCGCTTCTCCCATGCAAGCATTCTACAAATTGTATTCACTAGATCAACTTCGAAATGGAACGAAATGGAAAAAGCGTAATAAACTCACTCATCCCTATCCACATTGTAGTCTCTATCCAACAGCAGTTTCACTTTCTGTGATGGTCGATCCAATGAGGGAGGGCGCTGAACCAGCGGCTCCTTTGATGACTTAGAAGCTGAGAAACAACATTGTATCAAATAAACTATTATTGAGTCTCACCACCCTTTTTCGTTTCCTTCTTCTTCGGTTTCTCTTCCTTTTCCTCTTCTTCTTCCTTTTCATCGTCAGTTGTTGAATCATCCTCCATTACTACTTTCTTTCCCTTCTTCGTCTTTGCAGGAGGCTGCGAAGAATATCTCTTTTCAGTGAAATATAAATACGCCCTCACCTTTCTCGCTCCATTCTTCACTACTTTCTTCTCTACCGTAGTCGACAATTCTGAAGATGAAATATCAATCTGCACCGATCACCAGAACACCCACCTTTCTCCCCATTCTTCATTTTCTTCTTCCTTTCAGCGACAGATTCCATCTCCTTGTCGATATCGAAATCATCATCAGCGTCAGAATTACCGTCATCATTAGCAATCTTCTGAAGACAGACAATTCTCTAGCATCTCTATCATTCTCAAATCGCTCACTCTGAATGCCTTGACTGCAGCGAGTGAGCATCTCCTCTTGGGACGAACGACGACTGATGAAGTGGCATCTTCTTCCTTCTCCACAAGAGTCTCCTTAGTGGACTTCCTTGTCTTCCCTTCTTCCATTTCTGAACAGATGCTGATTTATCTCTCAAGATCAACTCTTCAATTTACCTTCATCAGATCCAGACGTATCAACTTCATCCTTCTTACTCACTTCGTCGCCCATTTCTGAAATGAAAGTTTCCAATCGGAATCATATCACATCTGTCTACCTTCATCCTCCATCTCTTCATTTTCATCTTTCTTCTTCTTTCGAGGTGTCTTCTCTACAGTTCCTTTCTTCTTCTCAGTGACATTCACAGCAGCTGCACGTCGTTTGGGAGCTACAGCCTTCACTGTGACCTACGTGTGAGAAAAATTCCTTCGTACATTTTCAATGAATTCACCTCTGGTTCTTCCTTTTCATCTTCTGGGAGATTCGAATTTCGCAGTCGAAGTGAGCGGCGTGGCGCAGATGACATTATTGAATTAGCTAGACTAAAAAATATTGCTTGCTCAAAACAAAAATCGCAGACCTTTTTAAAGAACAACTAAAATGCCTAAAACGAGTCTGAACATGTTTATTTCTGCCCTTGATCGCTCACTGACTTTCTTAAAATAATCAACAAAAAAAATTAAATTCATTTAATCTCATACAATCAATATTGTGACCAACCACTTCCGAGAGATATCCACATAAGTGGCTGGTAGATCGTATGACTCACGATTCATACTCATACATACAAATAATTTCGATCAAAACACGGTTTTATCGTAATGAACCGAGTGCTCAAACAGAACCATGATCTGACGTCAACAACATTTACAAAAGTGTGTGCAAAATGCATGTGAACTTACATTAAGCTAGAACAATAAAAAATGAGTTCACAATAGGAAAAGTGTGACTACGGCTGAACATAATGTAGCATTTTAAAATTAATGATTGATTATTAATTAGTATCTGAGGTAAGACTTAGTCTTCACGATGTGCTTGTCAAGAACCTCCCAGAATTTGGCAATTCGCGCCTGAAAAATAAGAGTTAATAAAGGATAGAAATAATAAATATGCAAAACAGAAAAAATTGAAACTCAAGTCATTTCTTTTTACATTTATCTCACCTTATCGAGATGTCGCTTCGTTCTGTTCAGTTGGATTACAGTTACACTCCATTTGGCGATGTTAGGGTCCGTCTGCAATAGAGAAGAACATCAAGAAAATCTATTTGGAAGTGTTATAGCAAACTAATTGTGAATATCAAACGCGTACCTTCATATCATCGTACGTCACGTGAAAAGCGGCAATATGAGAGAAGATATCGACGGGATTTCCATTCCATTGCCACCCCTTGAACTGCCATGCCGGACCCTGCAATTAAAATGCATTAAAAAAATTTCTCTCGAAAATATTAGCATTCTAAGACGATCGTGCTACACTACCCAAATCATGATGCAAAAATATGTTTATAAAAATCTTATAAACAACTAACCATAGCGAATACTCCGACGACTCGATCCCATTCTTCCGACGTCAATTTCATCGGATTGTCAACCACACTGAAAAGAAGACGTTAAAATATGACATTACTCTAACTGAAAAACATAAAATAATTGGATATAAACTAACCGATAGGGTACGGTAACATCTCCCCTCCTCCTCTGAATGAGACATTCGGCATCTCTTTTCACTCCCGCTGCCTTCTTCTCATCCGTTGTCATGAAACGCATATCCTACAAAAAAATAACGTTAAACAATATTTTTTTTTTGAAATTTAATAAAAGAGATGTCAAAAAATACATTTAATAGAAAATGTAAAGCATATAAGTGACCTGGAGAATATCCTTGACATTGAACATGGTGATGAGGGAGGAAGACGTTGCTGCGGGAATGATGATAATCGGAGTGCGCGACTGACGTTTCGCCGGCTTGTTGCTGCAACACTACCACTATTGTTTGACATGAAAGAAAAATGATAATAATAAGAGAAAATACCATTATCCCATTTTCACTAGAATCAAAGAAGTATTGTACCTGTCGGGAGTGGAGATAACCTGTGATGTTCTCACTGAAGAGACGGGAGTTCGAGGAGTCGGAGTGGGCACTGCGGGAGTTGATGGTTTCACTGCAATCACCATTTATTTAAATATAATTTTTAATTGTGCAAAAGTATATTAAATAATAAGAATATTTAGCACATACCAACAGGAGTGGCGGGTGCACCGGGTCCTCCGACCCTCGAGAGATTGAGCGAAGTACCGACGAAGGTCGCTTGAGCAGCGTCCACACCGAATTCCGCTGCCTCTCCTGAAAAAATCCAAATATTGTATCTAATAGAATTTGGTTTGAAATAGTGAAAATTGCGACCAAAATGTAGTGTAAACAAAAGGAATGTAAAATGAAAAAATGAAACTTTTAATTCATAAATATGCTAGCCTTGAGTGAACTGTTCCTGGTCGTATCTCGAGTAACCGGCAGTTCTGCTTCTTGCAGCAGCTGCAGCACGTGCAGCATCTCTATCATTTCTGGGTGCACTCGAGGGGGCGGAAGGAGCGGATTTAGTGCGGGCCTGAGCCTCCTCACGAGTCTGAATATGCATTCAATGAGTACTTCTGTCATTTGAGTTTACCGAACCAGAAACAATGAAAATAATTAGTATAAACTCAAATTGGGAGGAGGACGTACCTTGATTCCATTGAGTAGAGTGAGGACAGAGGCGAAGCTCTTCGTTGCTGCCTCCAGGCAGTTATCACGAGTGCGCCACACACGCTCTCGATCTCTGATGAGAGAACACGTAAGGAATGTTAGAAATTGGGAAATTCAATCACTATTTCGACAAGAAGAAAGAAAGAAAGAATAGAGCAATAATTTAATAGTTAAAAAGACTAACCTCAGATCTCCTCTGTCGACTTGCATTGCAGCGTCTCCTCCAGCGAGATCACTGAAAGGAGAGAAGAATCATACATGGAAACGATTGATGTCGGTGAGGTATTTCGAGAATATTGGGATCGAATATTAGTGAACAATAATTTTATTTAAGCAAACCCTTCATCGAGTGTCTGCGTGATGTTCTTCCTTTGGTTGTTCTTTCGCTTCATTCGAAGTGCAGCAATCTGAAATTAAAATTTTGAAAAATTGGTTGAAGGAGAAAAATCGAATACAAAATAAAGTCATAATAACAAAAAAAGTGACCTTATCGGCAGTGAGTTGCTCGTTGAGATCTCTCAATTCTCCCGCATCTTGTTGAGTCTGCATCGAAGGACCATCATTGAGCAGATGATCGATTCGAGGACTGAAAAACTAATTTTTAGATTTAAATTTACCTTTTTAAAGAATATTGCGTAAACGTACGCTTTCATTGCAGATGGGTCCAATTTCTGCTTCTTTCTCTCCGGTCCTTCAAGATCAGCGAACATGGAGAGTGGAATAGTAGAGGAAAGAGGAGCGAGAGGATCGTGGTTCGTGGGCAACTCCGTACGCTCACTTTGAGGAATTCCAGCATTTCACGACTGCAATTACTTATTTATTGTAAAAACAAATAACGCTTGCCTATAAAGTAAAATTGTATATTTATTGGATAACTAACCGATCGGCTCTTGTGACGGCCATGATTCCTGCTCCGGAAGCATTTCTGACGTAGATGGCGTGTTGCAGATTACGATTGTCCCACAGGTACAAAATGGACTCGAGTGTGTAGAACACTGACGTCTACAATAAATAATTTCAACGATAAGTTCAAGTAAATTAAATAGAACCAAAACATTACAAAATCAGAAAATAACTCACTTTACCATACTGGAACAACGACGTTTTCGCGTCCTTAGCGTACGCGACGTCATCGAAGATAACGAAAGAGCCGTTATCCTGAATTGAATTGATTAAACAACTATCCAAAGGGCCTATTGCATTCAAGAACCGGATGATTTCGTAATATGAGCAAATTAAAGAACAGCACGAGTACATCAATAGAAAGCATGGCGGTTTTTTCAGTTTTTTTTATTATGATAAACTGTAAAGTAACTGACCGTGGTTATGTCACGACGCGAACGGCGACCGGCCACATATTCTTGCAACACGGAAAGTGGATCCATTGTGAAACCTGTGGTCCATCCACATTTTCAATGGAATATATCGACCAGAAGAATCAAAGCTACGCGCAACTAGTAAGACCGCATAAAGGAGCACATATTACTACAAACAATTATATCACTAAATGAACAAAAACGACACTAATCAGATCGGAGGTCCTCGTTGAATGGTTCCGTTCTGGCCATCCATTTGAACGAGTGATTACGGTAGTCGCAAGCTCGACTACCAATCGAGAACTATTTTTATTTATATTTATTAATATTAATATTGTTATTTGTATGTTATATGATCATTTACAGGATGTGAGCACTGCGTGCAAGTGAAATAAGAATCATAAGTTATTTATCGACGAATGATTTGGATCATAGATCTTCATTCACCAGTTACCGTATCTGTACACACGATACGGTCCATCAGCAGGTAGATTTGCGTTGTATCCGAGAGTTGGATATCTCCAGTATCCGTTGTCGTACCCTGGAAAAAAATCATAAGGAGCAGAAATTTTTTAAAAATCTTTTGGAAATTATGAGATCGTAAATTTGTAATGAATTCTTTACCAATTGTATTCATCTGCCTGAACAATCTATCATAGTATCCTGTTCTCGCAAATGCCGAAGGCTCTCCTGGCTTCACTCGCTCTCAAATTATGAATTTATCAAGTATCTGCCATCAGAGGTCAAGATAAATACCTTCCGGCTCTTCTTCCATGCATCTCAATCGATAATTCACTCGATACTGTAGACAAGGTGACAAGAATGGATAACAATCGATAATCAGGACAATAGATAAGAGGATAAGAGCCGATCGGATCACCATGGTTGATTAGCAAGTTCACCACTGAGTTCATCACTGATGAGAGTGGCATATCGAGAGAGAAGGATAGAGAAGACGAACACATTCAACAGTCGGGGATCTCTTGAAGCTATCTAATTGGAAGTTTATGCTATTCCTCCATCTGATTCGTCTCCATACACTCGACTACTCTCTCCTAGTGGGTCCGCAATTACATGGGCGAGAGACCCCGAATGGAGGGAGAAAAACGAGAGAAGAAGTGGACGGATCTCTACCCCACCTATTGTTACCTCGTCTATACTACTATACTCTCAAAAGAGTCCACTAATTTTCGTTTTACACTTTTTCATCGTAGCCTTCTAAGGCTAGAAATTATCGAGAATGATTCAGAATGTGACTGAAGGAGTGTCAAACATCTTGTCAGGTATGTTCGCGACCATTTCTTTACATTGACAATGTCGTCTATTTAGCAGAGAAAGTGCGAGGATGGAAACTCATTATCAAAACGATGCCTCGGATCATCGATTATGGAAGAAGTGAAGGAATCCTTCAATCGAAGGCAGATGTGATTACCATTTTCATTCCATCATGACACTATGAAATCTTCAGGGTCCGGGTTTCAACATTCCCGGGATTGTACTGGCAGCTCAAGAAGAGGCTCATGCAGTGAAAGAGACGAAGAATGGAGATAAAGTACATTATGACCAGTAAAAATGAAATGGTGTTCTTTTAGGTGAATCTCCCCACCAATGACATAACTGTAATGCATGAAGCCATTCCCTTTCTGCCGGTTCCTGTTGCTCTCGTCTGTTTATTTCTCAATATTGTAATACCTGGATCAGGTTTGAACAATATTGCTTCCATAAATTTCATGATTCTTCAGGCACAATCCTTTCTGGTATCTTGGCTCTCTGCATGGGTCAACCACGTATCAACATGAAGGTTGATCTTTGATCTCAATTCGAGTGAATTGAAGAGATTTTAGGAAGGTCGAAAGTTAGTCACTCTCGTAGTAAACTTTCTCGTTGGAATAGCTCAATTCTTCACAATCACATTTCTCTTCGTTGGATGGTTCTGGAGTATCGCTTGGGGTGGTCTGCTCATCATCCATTCAAGTAAGAATTTTAATTTTCATCATTCTTCACATGCTGGCAGATAACTTTGTTCCTTGTAGTGCAATATCGAGAGGCTCTTCAACAACGAAGACAGGAAGCAGTAGCAACAGCAGCCATCGAAGCACTCACCAAGGTCATACATTTTCAGTAACATTACAATATTCTTCTAATTAAATCGATTTTTCATCATTCTTTAACTATTGATTTACTATTTTCTTCCAGGATTCAATTTTACATCGACGAGACGTGAAAACTCTAGTGAAGACACACAAGCAACAAACAAAGGACAAGAAATAATGTTATCGGATCAGTCATCACAAGTGTACAAGACTATTTGTAAATACAGTTCTCAATAAATTTTCAAAAACTGAAAGAAGTTTTCTTGAGAGTGCGAACTCCCACAGCAAAAAAAATAGCGAACATGTTATCTAGATGGGAAGCAGAGAGATTGAAGAGTTCTCTCGAAGGTCACGTAGGCCACAACAGCACAACGTGATACACAACGGGAAATGAATTGTCAGCTTTTCAAGCAGATATAAAATGAAAGCCGCCCTGATCTGGCATTTGCCAGATGTTTTGTATTTAACACAACGTTGATTCCCAATTCTCTCCTCTTGTCAAGTTCACAATAATGCTTTAACTATTCTAGATATGTTTCAATCATATCTTCAAAAAATTATTTGAGATTGATCATTATGAGCAAACAGTGGTATACCAAAAAAAAAATATTAAATTTGCTCTATTTTGATCTAGATACCATGGTATCTAGATCAAAATAGAGCAAATTTTCCATTTGACTACGGTACGTATTTTCTTCAAACGTTTATATTTTTACCGGTTCTGCGCATCCGTAAAATTTTTGAAAATTTCGTGCAATTTTTGTTTCTGTTCGTTCACTCCAGTTCGCTTAATTGTATTGCGTTAAACAGAATATGAGTGGCGCTCTCAAGAAAATCATCGACGCTAAGACGTTGCAGTCTCTCGTTGCAGCTGGATCCATCAACAAGGTATCTTATTTTCGTATCTTTATTATTTTTAAATTCCGTATCTATCCAGGAAGGTATCCGTCTCTTCGACTGTACATTCTTCCCCACTCAGTATCCAGACTATAGGAGATTCAAGGAGGAAAGCTATGGGAAATTCCCCGAGTTGATCGCTGCTGGATCTCGGTAATTCTTTCCTATTCCTTCCTCCCCTATTCCTCTATTACTTTGTCTCATTTTCTTCATTATTGATTCATGCGGGAATTCCGGTATATTTCAGTGCATACTCTGCGTATGCGGCTGCTCACATTCCGGGTGCAGTTCATTGTACTCAGGGAATCGCCACTTATCCTTCTCGATACGAGAGATTCACCTACTATCCCGCTGACATCTTCGAACAGTACATCCAACTGCTGGGAGTGCACAAGTTAGTGTTCTTTATTTATTACAAACTTTCAAAGTCAAATTTATATTTTGTATTATCATTTTAACCATTAACTTCAGGGATGAGCACATTATCGTGTACGGTCGTGGCCCACAAGGAGGCATGCTCTTCGCTGGCAAAGTCGCCTGGATACTCAAGGTCAGGTCATTTCTCAATATGTTCAAAGATTGACAATAACTCTCTATGAAAATGCTCCGTTCTTTCTCGGTATTATCAATTATGTATCGCTTCAGTCCTACGGCCAAGAGAAGCTTTCTCTTCTCGATGGTGGACTTGAAAACTGGGCCAAGAACAAGTTCGAACTCAGTAATCAACCCATCCAGCTTCCGGTTCGTTCTATTTTATAATTCATTGTATTTCTCAATTATTAATTAATTGGGTAATATTTTCACTTCAGAAAGGTGATTGGACAGCGAAGGATCGTATCGGTGACTTTAACATTCCGTATGAAGAATTGCTACAGAAGGACGCAGATGGAAAGGAATTCATCGAGAAGATCGATGAGGTTGGCATTTTTTTCACAATTTGAACTAAAATATTATGTTTTCAAACTACATAATAAATTTTATTAGTAAATTTGCGCATCTCTAGTCTCGATTCGTCGATGCTCGTGTGCGTGGCCAATTCGACGGTACGGAAGACTCCGGACTCGACCCATATGGTATTTTTCAACTTTATTATTATTAGATAGGAATCGTGTCTCTACAATCTATTTCATTATCTCGAATGAATAATTCTTTTCTGAAGTTCCTGCCACTCGCATTCCTGGATTTACGAGTATGCCCTCTGCCGAATTAGTCAATCAGGAAGGACTACTCAAGAGTGAACAGGAGATCAAGAAAAGTGAGTATGACTAAAAAATATCGATTTTCTCGAAATGTAGGAAATGAAATGATTTTCTACGTTGAAGCTTCACAGAGGATTAAAATGCAAGTAAAATGAATACTATTGCAGTGATTCCATCTGGTTCTTCTCCTGTCGTTGCCATCTGTAATCTGGGAGTTCAAGCTTCTCTTCTCTCTTATGTCATGGACAGCGTCGACAGCACCACCCGACCAAGGATCTACCCAGTTAGTTTGATTTCCATTTAGAACACATGTGATCTAACGAATTGTACTTTAGTATTCATTGAGTAATGTTATTTCTTCAGGGAAGTCTGAAGGAGATGGAGAAGCGAAATCCGAAGAAGATTTCTGCCGGCAAAGCAAATATCCCTCCTCAATGATCTACCATGCCGATTACGTAGGTACTTCGTAGGTCATATTCGAATAGTTAGCTTGTTTTATTGTTTGTTTTGTTGGTTTATTCAATAAACTTTTTATAAATATAATGTTTTCAAGATCGACTGGCAATGACAAGCCTGAAAGAAAATTTATTTAGCCAATCAAAGCTTCGGAAGATCACCAACTTGTAATAAGAGAAATCACACGATAATCAGTCACAACTTGAGATCGTTCAGCAAGAATATCAAAGTGACAAATTAGATACAATAATGACTGAATAAATACTTCGACAAACATGCGGACTAGCAGATAAATAGAATATACGATAAAGAAGCAGCATTGAATTGAGAGGTATTCTTAGATCTCATCCATGTCATCATCAATGCCCAATTCGGGAAAATCTCCTACAGTCACATTCGTCGGTCTCACGAATCCGCCATATTTGTCCATGCATTCGAAGTAGCTGCAAGCACGAAATTACATGATTATATCTTCAATTATGATTCCGTCAAATCAAAGAACCGTGTACATGAGAAAGGGTACAACACATTCTTCTTCATTACCTACAGGTGTTACGATAAAGAGGCAATTAATGATATCTCGTGTGACTTACCGTACTCCTTGTACACTTCCATCGTTCTTTCCCACTGGTTCATCATAGTGCACTCCTACCCAAATGCCCTCCTTGAACTTTGTCTCTCCTACGAAGGCAACTCGGCCACGACGAGTCATTTGGCCTGCTACTCGAATCTCACAACGAGAATCAACCTGAAATTAGTGGAGAATGATCTCGAGCTATTTTCTAAACCATACATGAACAAGTTATGTGACAAAATCAATCGAAAAATGGGTATCTTTATGAAAAAGACCTGAGAAACCGACAAAGTATATGAAAGTTTGCGAATCGTAGGATACATGCCGTGTAAACGGAAACCTATTTCCAGGAAGTTTTCGACTAGCCTTTTCATGTATGATCATAACAAAAACAATGAACAATAATATACCTTGATGCCCTCTGCAGCCTTCGCTTCAGCATCGTCGACCTTCTGAAACAACAAATCTGACCCATCTCCTTTTCTTCGTCAACTCACCGTCGTTCCCTCCGTCTCTTCCTTCTCTTCAAGAATCTTCTTCTTCCATGCTCGAACACTGTCTGCAAAGAAGAAGCATATCTATCATTGTAATCCCTCTTCCCTATTTTAGCCCCGTCCATTCTTTTCTCTCCCATCCATTCTCTCCTTCATTCTTTATGGAATTCCTAACAGCTTGCGTCTATTCGAGAACCTTCCATTCGTTCTCCTCCCCCCTCCTTCCATCCACAAGGAGCTCTATTCCCTTTCTCGATTCTCATATGCGATTATGTCTAAACGCCTCAGGGGAAAATAAAAATCTTGCGAATGGCATTGTTTACGTGGCAACGAAGGGGTTTGCACACTCCCAGTCCTATTCACTCAGTCAGTCTCCTCTATTCTCAGAATGGGCATTCAGAGTCTGGAGAAAGTCCCCGAGTGTGGGAGTACGACAAGTGACTTGAGAAGGGGGAGAATAACAGAGTCACAGGGGGAGAAGTTATTACAAGGTCTCGTCCCTTCTCAAGCCCCGCTAATTCCCCCTTCTCTCCCTAAGGGAGTCGTGTGACTGAGGATGATGATTCAGTGGAGACCAGAATAAACTATCCCTCGTTAAAGAGAATAAGAGAACCAAATGAATGAATTGTCATCTGCCATTTCAGAATCGTCTCTAATAAGGTCAAAGATCAATTCTCAACCCACTCTCTCGCTTATCGTACTCCTTGTCGTTCATCTCATACTTCTCGATCATACTTGCATCCTGCAAAGATCAAAGATCAGTCCTAACATTCGATTAGACTCTCACCTTCAGCTCCTCATTGGCTCCAGAAGAATCGACGACGTAGAGATGCATTCCACTCTGCAATCAAGTATCATTTGATGGTTACTCCTCCGAAATCCATCTGGTTACACTCAATAATAAATCCCATAATCTCAGATGATCTTCCGTTTTCACTAAATACCTAAAATGGTTCCGAGTAGAAGGGATTCATTCACCGGAAACGAATTTCACGTGCACAAATTACACAGGAAAATACCTCTTTTCTAAATTAAACACTGACAAAAATAAAAGTTACTGTATTTAGAAAGATTTTCTATATTCAATCCCTACGTCAAATTCTGTTTTCTCCCTTTTATTTGCTATTCTTTTTCTTCTTTGCTCCTCATTTTCTGCCTTCTTCAGAATCTTTGTTTATGCATGGTTCTCTCTTACCGTAACCACACTCTCAATCGGGAATAGCCTTGTACCTCTCCTCTCGTCCGTATCATTCCCTAATGAATACACCAATTCGTCCCTCGATTGTTCTCGAAGGGGAGAGAAGGGAGGGAGGGGGGGGGGAGGGGGGAATGCTCGAGGGAACAGTCTATTACAGTCTCGCTCTCTCTCTCTTCATGGCACGTCATCCTCCTCCTCTCTTCCCCTCTATTAACCATGCACTATTTCGACGTAGGAGGAGAAAGAAGAAGAAGGGAGAATCTTCTTCTCCCATTCTAAATGGCGTCCTTTTCCCTCTTCTTCTGTCGTCCGAATCAAAAACACGCGCACGGAATTCAAACTCGTCAAAATAAGCGTGGGTCAGAGATCGTCGGCCCCTCCCTTGTCAGAATAGATGATACCCACTAATGGACAGAGTGATCCGGAACTACTCTTCGAATATGACAGTCGACAATATTTGGCGAATGCAACAAATTACAGATGGTCAATGTTCTCTCTTTCTTTCTCTTACCTTAACTCCAAGTGCTCCAAGAGTCTTTGTATCGTCGGTGAGAGACGAAACAAAGTTTCCCTCACAATTCCGCAGTTCCACCTGGAAAAAGGAATTGAATCTATTTTGAGTGAAGTATGATCCAGTTCATAAAAATGCACGAGAGAATCGCCTGACTCCTCTCGTAACTTTCTCGTTCCCATTATTATCTCTAATAGGATTGGTCCCTTCCACTCTCTCGACGTCACGAATTCAGATGACTCACGACGGTAACGACCCCTTCCCACTCTCTCGTATTCATGACTACAAGCAGGTGTGCAATTAAGCAACGATAACATGATCCTTCACGGACAGATGCCTATTCCAATTAGTAATTTTAGTCGAGTATGCCTAATGTGACATGTTCACTCTGTCATGGGCGTGAAATGGCGCCTGATGGGAGATAATTGTCACATGAAGAACTCGAATATAAGGACAAGAGGGGAAATGACGGGTGGTGGTCGTGTTTTCATCCCTTGTCCGTACAATAACTCGTGAGAAAGGGGAATGACTCACTTTCATCGTCTCCGCGAGTGAACCAACTACCAGTTCCAGCTTCTTCTGAATTAGATTACAATCAATTTCCTGACAGTTTGAACTTATTGTGCCCACTTCGATTGCTTGTACAAGACATTAACCAACAACAGAGACAATAAAACGAGATGATCGATCTATTTTCGATGGAATAACTGGTTTCCAGTGTACTGCAGTGAATATCGTTCCATTAACTTTTGTTTATGAATACTAGGAGGCAAAAAATTACATAGAAAACGAAATAAAACCTTTAGATCGAGAAGAGTGATCGTCGACGGAAACTTCTTCTCGTAGGGAAACTCGGTGGCATTGCTTGTGATCTCCAGAGAAAGTACCTCAGACATGACCAGGCTACAAGAAAAATCGATAAAATAAGAGCGGAATAATGCTTATATCGCGAATTAACAAAATCATCAAATTTTGTTATGCGACCGGAAAGTCTGAACAATTGAGCCGGCGAAAAGCGTGTACGGTATGCCTAAAATAGGGCTGAGTCATAATTATGATTGCGTGGGAATTAACATTAATCCATTAACCATAATTATTTTCGCATTTGCGATGATGAATATGCTGAAGAGTAGCGTCAATAATAATGCTGACCACGCATGGAAAGAATCAGGCAGTTACTAAGGACAACAATGTGTCCTTCTAGAGCCGTTTGTCTCCATGGCTCCTCCATTCTGCCCTCCCTCTCTACTTAGGATTGCATGGATGGCTCCCATTTCCTATTCCCTTTCCCTATGGACATCGATTGGCAAATCAATAAGCTTTCTCTACGTATCTCTTCTCCGTTCTCTTTTCGTATCGTACCCATCTCCATCATTCTCAATCCTCTCGTTTCCTCTCCTCTTCTCCATGAATATTCGTCTCCTCATCCATCTATAGCCCATTTCCCTCTTCTCTTCGATAGATTCCCTGCCCCCATCACACCTCCTCCCCCTCAATACACACTGTATGCAATATCTCCCTCTTTATTGCCTCCTTCTTCTTCCTCTATGCAACACCTGCAGTGGCAATGAAAAGAGGCTGCTCCATCTGGCCTTCTCTCTGATCTACCCTCGTAAACAAGAGAGGGAGTCTGTGGTTGACTCGAAGGAGCTCCAATCTCATTTACTCCTCCCTTCCTTCCATGCAATTCTCAAGTTGCTTTCCTCTGCTGCAGTCAGATGGAGAGAGACGCATGTCATGGTTGAATAGAGAAGGAGGAGGTGGGGAAGGAGGGAGGGGGGGGAGCTCCTCCAACCTCGTTACACGGGACTCGTTACAGAACCATAGGGGGATAATCTGTTGTATCCCTCACTGTAATCAGGGAGAAAGAGAGGGGGGAAATAACGGCTGAGTGAGGAGAAGATTTAATCGCCGTTCACATCACTCTGATTATAATCTTCATCCATTCGTCAGATAGGATGAAAGCCTCGAGAGGGGCTAACCTTATCAAGGTCTCATTTCAATTCAAGGTTTTTCTCGAGAAGAGATCGCTAGTATCAAAGTGGTCAATCTCTCTTCAATCCATCTCTTCACTCTCTCTTCAGTCACACGATTGACAGCTTCCCCTCTTATCTTCTTCTTCAAGAGTCAGTCAGTCTCGATTCCCTCACGTCCATTGATAAGCCTCTTCTTCCCTATCAATCCCCATGTCAATCTGACCCCTCTTTCCCTTTCTATATAACCTTCCCTCCATTCTGAATCCCCTTCACAATCAGTCGACTCTCTGTCTCAGATGGCTTCTCTCTGGGTACTCTCCGTCCATCTCCATCTCTCCTTTCTCTATCTTCTCTGCCCTCTCCCCTCTTTCCCTTCTCTCTCATCTCTCTTCATCTCTATCCCTCTTCTCTCTCATCGTCTGCCTTCTGAAACTCACGTCGAGGTCGTCGATCATCATGAATTCTATTCTCGGAGATCGTCTCTCTTCTCTTTCCCTTCTCTCTCTTCATCCTCTAACTGTCTCCCACTCTCCTCTCTTCATCCACTCTCTTCTCTCCCTCTAGAAGTCTCTCCACTCTTCTCGAACTATCTCCATTCTTCCTCTTCGTCTTTCTACTCTCCATCCTATCTTCACTCTCTCATTCTCTCTACCTCTCTGTTCTCTCTCTATCTCTCATCTCTCCTCCCTGTTTACAGGGACGGGCGCGTGACGAAGGTTGCGAGAGAGTAAGAGAGTATGAGACGATGAGAGGGGGAAGTGAGAGAATGAAGAGAGAAGAGAGTGAAGAGACAAGTAGAGAAGAGATCAAGAGAGAAGGGAGAGTGATGATAGAGTGAGAAGGAAAGAGAGATACTAGAGGGTAAGAGTGGAGGAGAAAGGGAGGAGAGTGTAGATAGAGTGAGAAGGGAGATAGTAAGGGGAAGAAAGAGAGGGACTCCCCTCTCCTCCCCGCCCCCCTCCCTCTCTTCCCTCATTGTAAAACGCGAGTGAGCACCCTTCGTGTCTCCCTCTATTCCTTCTCTTTCCCCTCTTCAAACCTGCTTGGCATACAAGTATAGTACTGAGAAGAAGGAAGAGTAGCAAGGGAAGGGACAGCGATACACGATGAATATCGATCTATTATATCGATCCATCTATTCTTCTTTCCCTTTTCTGTCTCGATTTTTATCGTTTCACTTCAATCGACAACTTTTCAATTCCTTCCCTTACTCATTCTTAACTTTCCTTCTTCCTCTTCAATTTCTCTTCATTCGTCTCACTCATCTGATCAATCAATACTCATTTCACGTCTCAACTGTACTATTTGTTCACCTTTCTCTCCTCCCACCCCCAGTCCCCCCTCCCTCCATCCTCTCACTTCCTTCTTCCTCCATCCATCCATCTCCCCCTCCCCCTCCCTTCCATTCGATCGATATACCATCTGTCAGCCTCTTTTTGTGTGTTGACTCTTCCATCTGACCCAGTCCTGACCTTCCTCCTCCTCCCTCTCCTCCCCTCTAGGTCCTCCTCCTCCCTCTCCTCCCCTCTAGGTCCTCCCCCTCCTCATTCATACCACCCTCCCTCCCACTGGCCTCTCTTTGTTCCCGATAATCTTCCCCCTTCTTCCTCCCTCAATTATATCAAATTATCGTCTCCCGTCTCGCATCACTGTACTCATTCTTCACTCTTTCTCTTCACTCTTCACTCATTCTTCAATTCCTCTTCAATTCCTTTTCATTCACTCTTCAATTTCTCTTCAATTCCAGTATTAGACGTGTAAATAACTGGTGATGCTGTCCTTGTGTCTCTCTACAACTCCTTTCTCCTCCTCCTCCCCTTCCCACTCATCCGAATGTCAACGACATCCCTCTTCTGCACCCATACCAATGTAAGTTGATGAGATCGAATTGAATCGGACTACTAGACCAAAAACTCGATGTGACTAAGAGAGAGAGAAAGACCATAGATAGTTGAGGGATCAAAGTGGAGTGGGGGTAGTCTTACACTCTTTGTTGCACTGTATTCCCTCTCTCTCTCTCTCTCTTTCTTCTCCCTTTCTTCCCATGGATTATCGAGTGTACACTGGGAGAATAGAGAGGAGAAAGGAGAAAGACGATCCGTGAGATGGTCTGGTCACTGAGTGAAGAGAGAGAAGAATTGATCGCTTTGATGGGACCGGTCTCTCCCTCTCTCTCTCTTCACTCCACAAATAGTGAAGAGAGGGGGAAGCAGAGAGGGAGATCACTCGTCCAATTATCTCATCTTTACCTTTCCTTTTCTTACAGTGGTGCACATCTGGAAGAGAACGGAATGTCTCGATCGACCCCTTCTTCCCTTTCTAATTCCATCGAATCCATCTCATCAATCAGATCGAGGTTATTACTCCCTCCCCTCTCAGTCATTCATTGATCTCCTTCAGTTTCTCAACTCGATCATCAATGGAAAGGGAAATAGATCGTCGTGAGAGACGTCGTCTATTAGATCTCTCTGTCTCTAAGATCCAAGGAGCGAATGTCCCATTGAGAAAGCATCTTCTCGTGTACAATGCAGCTAAGGTCCTTCAGGTGTGTTCCCCCTCCCCCCTCCCCCTCCTCCTCAGTCCCTTACCCTCTCCTCCTTACAGAAAGACCTCGATGCGTTGGACGAAGAAGATCTGTATGCAACCCTTATGGAGCCACTTCATTCCACCATGGAAGTCGACCATTGGGCTGTATTCTCAGAGGAGACATTGAGAAAGGGAGGAGAGAAAGAGGAGAAGATGGAAGTGGAGGAGAAAGAGATCACTCCCACTCCTAATATCTGGCAGTGGATGGAAAAGAGTGAGGAACAGCAGACGAATCAACTCTCGAACCATCAGGTGAGATGAGAGAAATAGACCTTGTCTTAAAGGAGGCGTATCATGAAAAATTAGTTCATGCTCTTGAGATCATGATCCGATTGGAATCCAGAACGATATTAGAAAGCCGAAGTTTGAAAGTTGTACGTCCACTCTGGGACGAGATATCCCCGTCCAAAGTATCAGGAAAGGACAGGGAAAACCCCGCGAAAATTCAAATATTTTACGCAGCGCCAATGGGGAGGAAGGGAAGGTAGATCAAGAAGGATAGATCGAAAGGTCATCGTTGTCTCGCCCATTATTGATTGACTAGAAAGGGATTTTTCTTTGTTCCCGCAGGTTCTTCCCATCGACAAAAACTGATCTACTCCTTGGCGATTTGCCAAAAGAACCTTGGCAATTTTCCAAAATATTGCAAGGCTCGGCATATCGTTGTAAGAGTCGCAACATTTGAATTTCAAAAGTTCATGATACGCCTCCTTTAAAGAGAGAGAGGGAGGGGGTTGACGTCATTCGTGCTCCCGAGAGAGTCAATTTACTGCAGTATTTGCTCCTTCACTAGACAGTAGGGATTGCGTGGGTGTCTCTATTGACTCATCCCTTGCAAGACTTCTTTCCATTCTCGATAACAGTCTCTTACCATCCTCCCCCCTTACCCTACCCCATTGCAGGAGAGTTGGTGTCTGTCTTCATCATCATCATCATCATCAATGTCATCAGGAGAGTCGTCGTGCCCTTCATCCCCTACTTGGTCACTCTTCTCCAGTATGGGATTGGCATGGTCTTCGTCTCTCGATGACAGCCTTTCTCTCTATCACGACGATTCTTCCTCATTCTCCTTCCCATCTTCCTATGCATGTGGAGATTTCTCTCGTGTATGGGGAGAACTTCCTACTCTCTCTTCTCGTGATATCTTCTCTCTCTTGCCTATTGAGGCATGAGAACGATGAATCACAGATAGAGGGAGAAGAAGGATCAAAGGAAGGAGATCCATCTACTCCATCAAATAGTAAGACACACCATCATCACCCCCACCAGTCAGCCACCATCAATCGTCCCTTACTCGTATTACATCATTATTCTATCTAATCTTGTTGATTTCGAGCGCCATTCCTATTCTATTGACGACCTCCCCCCCTTGTTAAGTCCCCCCTGCAGTCGAATCATGCTTGTTCAATCCCTCTCTTATCTTAATATTCCCCCTCCATCCATCGATCTCTCTATTTCTTCATTACGGCAACCAGTCGATCGATCGATGCGCATCTCTCTTCTCCTTTCCATCTATAGACTGAGATAGATTGAGATTGTCGCTCTCGTCTTCTTCCCTTGTTATAGTCATTCGAGCTATTCATCAGACCATCCATTCAATCGTCTGCTTGTCGTCATCTTAGTCATCGTAGATATCGTAGTCTTATCGTGGAATGGAGGTGTCTCCCCCCTCCCCTCCCCTTCCCCCCTCTAGAAGCCAGCACTCACTGTATATTTATTGTACACAGTACTCTCTCTCTGGATCCATCCTAGTTACTTGCCTCAATCCCATTCTCATCCTAACTCAGAGTCAGATATGTTCATTCATCACACACACACAGAATTGTCCCTTGATCATCCCGGTATACCATCAGATAGATAATAGAGACCGTAGTGTCGAGATATACCAAATATACCCCCACATGTACATTACCCATACAAGTCCGTATCATCCTCTTATCTCACTTCATACCTCATCAATTCATTCGTAATCAATCAACTAGTGCTCTTAGTATATTGTACTATCGTCGCGAGTAGAAAAACCCATTTCCTCCTTTCGATTCCCCCCGATCGCCCAGGCAGGCTTTTCTTACTTCCCAACACTGGTCATACCTTCCCCTCTCCCTACCGCTAGCTATGAACCGAGTAGTCAATACCCTTCATGTACAGTATCCCCTTCCCTTACTATCGAACGGGCTACAGTATTCCTCTGTCTCTACCGTACTCACGTGCATACTTCTTCCCATCCTTAATTCATCTCGGTCATAGTCTGGATCCTCTCAGAGGATCTCTCTTCCTCTCGTTAATCCATACTGGTACCATCCCATCCCCTGTCCTCTGCCCCCTTCTCTCATTACAGTATCTCCAATTCATTCTCAGTCCTCTCATTAATAACTCCATCGGGTTACTCTCTCTCTTCCTTGACCCCTTCTCCCCTTCTCTTCCATCTCTTGTACTTCTCTCCTTCCTTTCGTGAGTATTCCATCCCATCTCATCCACTTCATGACCAATCAATAATCATACAAAGGACGTGCAACTCCCCCCCCCTCTCCCTTCCCTCTACCCTGTTATCTCTTACCTCTTCTCCATCAACGGGATTCATTCTCATCCATCTGTACTTTACTGCCTTCATCATCTCGGTTGTCTCATTTATCTCTCATAGTCTGGAATGGGCATAGGGTCCATCCTCATCCGGTACCCTTTCCCCCTTCATCCCTATATACCATCGGGTAGTTACTTCTCCCTCCACAACCTTCTCCCTCCTTCTCTCTCAATAAGTGCATTCGAAATCGTTCTCTCTCTTCCTTTCCGAGGTTCCCTTCCATGCTTCACTCTGTGCTACTCATTTATAATCAAATACTGTTGCTTCTTCCCCCCGGGTTCAATCCATTCATTCACACATTCTCCCATTATCTCTGGTACCCTCTCTCTCCATTCTGGTAGTCTCCCCTTTTCTTCCCTATCATTCTCCTATCTCTCCCTATCGATCCTTCCTTCTCTCACTGAGTATATTCACAATCGATTTCATCTACTGGTGTGTTATCTCTCCCTTCCATCCTCACGTCGATTCTCTCTCTCATTCACAGTATGTTCCTCGTTTCCTTCGACCCGATTCAGTCAGTCCCCTTCCCATCCGACAGCTTTACCTCTCTCTGCATTGTCTCCCATCCTTCCAGTGCTATCTCCTCCACCTTCCTTCTACTTGTATCCCTCCCTCCATTCATCCACTGCTCTTCCATTGCAATTCAACGTGTATCCATCGCCCCTTCCCTTGACTGATTCTGAATTCCCGTCTCTGTCTCCCACGAGTGTTCCTCTTCTGTTCTTGATTCGAGTGATCAATCGACCCTTTTCCCTCTCTTCACCCCAGTTCGTTTGTTGTATTCTCTCAGTGGAAGATGTACATGTTCGATAGAGAGAGTGAATGGATAGGATAGTCTAAAGGGAGACTCCATCTCTCCCCCTTGGGCCCCTTCTTCCCTCTTCCCTCTCATCGCACGTCCTCACTGTATCTTTCTTTGTATTGTATTGTTGTGTATTGGGATGGGATCTCTCTCATTGGAGATGAAGAAGTACTTAGAGTGGAATGAGATCGAGTGAGGGATAGAGGAAGGAAACAATTCGATGGAGAAGAGATCAAAGACTGAGATGGATAGAGATAACTCTCTCTCTCTCTATCAATGATCTCCTCCCTATTCTGTGTGTGTCCTGATATCTACTCTCGAACTCGTCTACTCTGAATTCCCTCTCGATGAGATTCATCCCTTCCCTTCCCTTCTCTCTCACTCCATACGAGTCATACCCTTCTCTCTTCTCCTTCCTAGTGACCTACTCCTTCCCATAGTCATCATTGCATTTCTTCTCTCTCTCTGGTTGTCTACTCTTCTTCTCCTTCCTTCGAATACCATCCAATCCCTTCCTTCTCCCTCTCAATTGCGTGTACAAACCCCCCTTCCCCCTTCCTCTCTATCAGTATCCCTCCCCTATCTCCTTCCCAATCGTTGCCCTTCTTCGATCCTCGTATATTCTGGTAGTTGGTCTATCCCGCGTTCATTCATTGAACTCGTTTCATTCTCTTTCTCTCCGGTAGACAATTCAAATCATTCGAGTCCGTTCAATCATCCTTTTCTCCTCTCTTTAGTATCTAATCTATTCGTTGTTTGACGTGGTAACTCTGAATTACTTTTGTTGTCCTGAGAGAATGCGAATAAAAAGCAGTTGACATTACGACTTTCTTTGTTGGGGAAGACAGTGAATGGGAACAGTGAGAAAAGGGAAGAAGTGAATGGGAACAGTGAGAAAAGGGAAGAAGTGAATGGGAACAGTGAGAAAAGGGAAGAAGTGAATGGGAACAGTGAGAAAAGGGAAGACAGTGAATGGGAACAGTGAGAAAAGGGAAGAAGTGAATGGGAACAGTGAGAAAAGGGAAGACAGTGAATGGGAACAGTGAGAAAAGGGAAGACAGTGAATGGGAACAGTGAGAAAAGGGAAGACAGTGAATGGGAACAGTGAGAAAAGGGAAGAAGTGAATGGGAACAGTGAGAAAAGGGAAGAAGTGAATGGGAACAGTGAGAAAAGGGAAGACAGTGAATGGGAACAGTGAGAAAAGGGAAGAAGTGAATGGGAACAGTGAGAAAAGGGAAGAAGTGAATGGGAACAGTGAGAAAAGGGAAGAAGTGAATGGGAACAGTGAGAAAAGGGAAGACAGTGAATGGGAACAGTGAGAAAAGGGAAGAAGTGAATGGGAACAGTGAGAAAAGGGAAGAAGTGAATGGGAACAGTGAGAAAAGGGAAGACAGTGAATGGGAACAGTGAGAAAAGGGAAGACAGTGAATGGGAACAGTGAGAAAAGGGAAGACAGTGAATGGGAACAGTGAGAAAAGGGAAGAAGTGAATGGGAACAGTGAGAAAAGGGAAGAAGTGAATGGGAACAGTGAGAAAAGGGAAGACAGTGAATGGGAACAGTGAGAAAAGGGAAGACAGTGAATGGGAACAGTGAGAAAAGGGAAGAAGTGAATGGGAACAGTGAGAAAAGGGAAGAAGTGAATGGGAACAGTGAGAAAAGGGAAGAAGTGAATGGGAACAGTGAGAAAAGGGAAGACAGTGAATGGGAACAGTGAGAAAAGGGAAGACAGTGAATGGGAACAGTGAGAAAAGGGAAGAAGTGAATGGGAACAGTGAGAAAAGGGAAGACAGTGAATGGGAACAGTGAGAAAAGGGAAGACAGTGAATGGGAACAGTGAGAAAAGGGAAGACAGTGAATGGGAACAGTGAGAAAAGGGAAGAAGAGAATGAAAAGATTCGAGTGAAGGATCGTGTCTAAACCTCATTAGCAACTCGAATGGAATCATTCAAGAGTGGTACATTGGATCAGTCGTCTCCCTCTATCTCCTCACTTGTCTCCTTTCTTCTCTCCTCAATAAAGATCTCATAGAAAGGGGTCGCAAAGTTGTCTTGTGATCTCATCTCCCTTTCCTCCGTCTTCCTCCTCTCTCAATACTCTTACTCTCAATGCAACTTGGTTCGACTTCTCTATTCCAGCGAAACGAAAGAAAGAGAGAAAGAGATTCGGAAACATCACACAAAGTTCTGGGAAATGGAGGGAAATCACATGATCCTATGGAGAAATGGAGACACAGATGCAATGCAATTCAATACCATCGATATTACACAAACATCAATAACCAATCTACCGTATCCTCCTTCAATTGGTTGAAATCAATCATCCTCTCTTGTCATAAGATCACAGATCATAGTCAATTCATAACTGCGATATAAACAAGAGGAGCTCCACTCCGTATCTGTCTCACAAAATCGTTGGTAATCAAAATAATGGTGTGATTCTAGGAGTATATCTAGCCAGAAGAATCACTCCATTCACCAGCTATTCCTTCTCTTCATCCTTTCCCTTCTCAGACTCTAATCAGGTAGTCTCTTCTCTTACTTTTCTCTTCACTTTGCCGACCTTGCCAAATCGATTCAACCTTCCTCGCTCACTTTTCATCTCTTCAGTGCCTTTCTCACGTTGGTGAGTGACTAAGAGAGATGAAGAGAGGGAGATTACTCTCAATTATGGAAGAGTAAGGGTCTGAATGGGTTTGATAGACGGAGAGGAATGGGTGCATGTAAATAGATTCTATCTAGACGTTGACGGGGGTTCAGTCTCTTTGCAGTGATCAAAGGGAGAATGAGATGGATGAGAGAGAGAGATAGTGGGGAGAATGAGAGAATTAGAGTGATAAACACACGTTAGATCCTGAGAACGAAAGACAACTGTTGAGAGGAGGAATGTTCCCAGGAGGAAAGGAGGTAGAGAACGATGAGAGAGTACGGGGAATGAAGAGAGTGAGACTACTCCCTTTTCGGGATGGTTCAGTGTAGTTTGTAGTGTATTTATGAGTAAGGGCGAGAGAAGAGAACGGATCGATTCATCTTATCCCTCTTCATTCTTCTTCACCTCATGAATCGTCTCTCTTTCGCGAGGTGGAAATTTATGATTTCCTGTCGACGATAACAGTAAATCTTTGGTATTTTGATCGTGTTGAATAGTGTCAAGAGAATGTTTACGACGAGATTAAATGCTTACCATCGATTATTCACTTCTGCAAGCACTGCAACTTCATTCAATGGCAACAATGATGACATTCAATCGTCAGAAGACACGACAATAACATTATTTCCTATTTTTGTCTGTTCATTCCCTTTGATTGCAATCTCATTACGCGGTCTCATTTCCCCACTCGATTTCTATCTGTATTCCCCCTCGATGCCTCCTCATCAATCGATCGATATCAATCCATCTACAGTATCCAGAATGGGATCTCGATACGATATCGTAGTCTACGGTGCAACTGGATTCACTGGATCCTACATCGTTCGTGCTATCGCCACTTCCCCTCTTTTCAAGGTAATCAATCGATAATACCGTAATCTATAAATCGATAATCGTCTTATCGACCGTAATCATTCAGGGTAAAACGATTGCCGTTGCGGGACGAAGTGAGGCTAAACTTCGTGCGACACTCGATGAGATCGTCAGAGATATTGGTGAGATGACTCATCTGGTCTTTGACCTATTCAATAACCGGGAAGTATCTCATAGTACGCGCATCATCATTGCTTCCCTTCACAATTCTCACTCTTCACATACTCATGTAATTGGGGGTCCCACTTCTCTTCCCCCCTCTCTCTCTCTCTCTTCCCTCGATGTTTGGTGGTCTTTCTCGAGGTCGCAGTTGGTATTCAGGTGACTGGGGGAGAGAAAGAGAAACGGGAGAAGAGAGAGAAGACGAGAGATAAGGGAAAAGTGAGAGACGGACGAGAGGACTCACGTAAAACTAACAAAAAAGAGTGGTGGCTCTGCCGCCGACGATTCACTTTTTCCGAGGGACTTTTGTGGGAAAGAGACGGGGGAAGGGATGGAGAGGGGGGGGGGTTCTTGCTGTTATCGTCAACAAGTGGTCAGCCCCCCCCCCCCCTAGAGGACATCTGGCGAGATGACCATTAGTGTTTATGACTGGAAGAATGGGCTGAAGAAGGAAGGAGAAGAAGGAGGGGAGCAGTAAACTGCAAGGGGCGTCGAAGATCGACCCAATCTGCATTGAAATTGTTATGAGGGGTTGTCTTCGAGGGATGTAGGACGAATGAACTGTGTGATGTGGACGTTGTCATAAAAACCTAGGGAAGGTAGGAAGTGTCTCGTATCATTGAAGCTTCTTCGAGGAATCACTTCTTCCCTTCGTTCTTCACTGATTCTCTCTCTCTCTCTTTCTCTACTCTCTCTTCCATTCCCATTCTCTCTCCACTCTTCCAATCAGAAATGCATGGGGAAGAGTGATAAGATAAGAGAACGCAGACACGATGACGACTATGGGAAGAGTGACTCTCTCCATTACACATTGTCTCTCGCTGGTTAGAGATGAAGAGATAGCGTGAGGAATGGAGAGAGGCAGAGTAGTCGTAGATAGTGGACAGGAGGAAGAGAGACGGATGATGGGATGGAAAACTGTAAGGGAGAGGGGATCGTTCCCCTCAACGGGGACCAATAATCGTCCACTCTATTCATTTCGATTCAATCTCCGGTAATCCGATCGAAAAATGAGTGGGAGAAGATCAAATTGATGTTTGTGGGTCGGATTGGGGACAATAATTCCATTTGGGTACTCCATTCCATGACGAGAGACGACGATCAAAGAACTACCGTAATCGGAACTTCGTTGCAGGAGTCTCTGAGGTCTCAAAGTATCCCATCATTATCGCTGATACTTCGGATATCGAATCTCTCGTATCAATGGCCAAACAGGCGAAAGTGATCATCAATGCAGTTGGACCAGTGAGATAATTGATATTTCGTCTTTCTATTCCGTAGACACAGACAACAACGTACGTAGTCTATTCTATAAATATCCATCGTTCTCGAAGCTTCTTTGCAGAAGGGAAAACAGTGAGATAGACTCGACTCTGATTGAGTGACTGGTCACTGTGAATACTTTGTATTCCTTTCCAGTTAGAAGAGATAATATTTACCCAATGGAGGGGACGAATCCAGTTTCACTCAGAACCCACCTCAATTTTCAATGGAGAGGGGATAATATGTGTATTCTCACGTGGACTACTGCAGTTGTTTTCTGTTTTTCGTCTCGATTTGCCCTTGAAGAGTCTTCCTCTTTTTCCAAATCTCAGAAATCACCTCGAGAAAATACGAGAGAATGGAACGATTAGACACTTTTTTCGTCCCGATATTCGCGCGATTTTCGAGTGGAGAAAAAGGAGGGGATTGAACCAGTTTGAAGGGAGGAAATAAATGAAAAGAAGGGCTCAAGTGCTCCGAATGAAGGGGTTCCTCTCATACGAACAAACGTACTTTGATCAGTAATAGCTCTTCCCCAATGAATGAATGAATGGATGAATACCCTCCACATACAATCGGTGTGAACTCCTTTGATCTATTCGAGTCTACATACAAACATTCGATCTCCTTGTCCAAATTAGCATCAAATTCGTCTGTCTCTCCAATTACCGTACTCTCTTCACGCACTAACGCAGATTTAGTGCCGATTTTATTGTACAAGAGAGGGTAATTACAGTAGGCAAAGGTAGAGAGAAAGAGTCAACTACCACCCTGGGGGAATTACTACCATTAAACTGAATGATGGTGTAGGGTGTGAGGCTGGTTCTGGTTACGGTGGTAGATAGGTAGTAGATCAGTAGACACTGCCTAGTCTCAAATGGGGGAATGGACCCATCTTTTTCATGTGAATCGTATATGTTTTCCACTGCATCGATAGACGGTAGAATACCGTATGACAATAATAATTCCCGCTGATCAGCAAGGGAGAAGGGAGAAAGGGGAGAGAATGATAGGGAGATAGATGAAAGGAGATGACAGGAAGTGGTCCTGCTGTGAAGAGAAGGGAAGTATATCAGAATGATGAATGAAGAGAGGAAGGAACCCCCGGGGTGAAGGGAGAATTAATCGAGATGGAGAATAGAAATTGTTGCTGAATGCAAGCGAGGGACTTGCATCAGAAATTTGATAAAAATGTCTGTCCCGTCAATAGGCTATTTTGCTTCAGTTCCCAGACAGATCAACACATTTGTTGTGCCGATTGTCTGATATCGGTTGCAACTTGCATTGTGCATCGTCAGAATGATTCCCTGGGATCAAAATATGTCGTTGTCTGTCCCTTCGATCACAATCTGTTGTCGTGGTTTGACTTCCTCCCTTACGTCCGTGCACAATTGCACATGATCTGATGAGATTCGACAGAGAAGGAAGGGAAGGGAAGGGAGGGGGAAGGAGATGGGAGAAAGGAGGGGAACTTCCGCCGCTCGCCAATCGAAAAGATCGAGCCAAGATATTTGACGCTGCTATTTTTAAGATCGTCGCGAGCGTTTCACTCGAGTGTCTTTGATAGGTGTCTATCCCACCACATGACCTCCTCTCCCTATCCCTTTCCCTCCACATGCCATGGCTTATCAGAGTGATACGACGGCCAAATGGAATGGTTGTGACCCGGCCAGAAAAGGGCACGATGATAAGGAGGGAATGACGAATCGATGAGAGTGAGTGAGAGGGGAGACTACGGTGGATAGATCATGAAACAAACGTGCAGATGGAATACTTGCATGTAGAAGAACGACGGATAAGTTCACACCTAAATTAAATGAATAAATGAATTTATCAGTGTCTATTTCAAGGACCTAATCAGGAGAAGCGGTTAAACCATTTTTCATAGTCAGTACTCTACCAGTAATTACCAATTTTCCGTTTGAAATAATTTCGGATCTAAGATGGTCGACCTTTAACCCTCTCAAATGGTGTGATCATCTGTGCACATTAGGCGGTTGATTCGATGCGGTCAATCAAAGAGAAAGAATTGCCCCTCTTAATTGACAGCTCTGCAGATTGGCGTCAATCTCAGGGGGAAAACCGATAAGATTAGAGATAATTCGAACACGATTTGGGCTGATTCCCACCGTCATTCGCTGTCCTAACGATCGGAGGAAAGATGGAGAGAAATCTAATCATCGATTAGAAACACACTGGACAATGCGCATTACGTACATTGCGGATGCGAGCTACGCACGTTCTTCTCTAATGGGAGAAGGGATGGTATGTGGGAGTGCATTCTTCCTCGAAAACTTTGTTATAGGAGGAGCAGAGTCTCCTCTTTCACTCCATTCAGTCTCTCACGCAACGCCCCACTGTGCATGATGGCGTAATCGAGAGGTCCTTCTTCTAGAGAGAGAAGGGAAGATCAGATGGGATCATCCTTCCATTCACTCGAAGTACCCTCTATTTACTCAGACTTCTTCACAGTCTTTGTCTATCTCTCTGAAAGACAAGTCCAGATGGTCGACCTGTCTCCCTTCTCCCTTGTTCTCTTTCTTCTCTCTCCTCTCAGCCGGTAACCGATTCCGTCTCTTCGCTCCATAAAAGAGACGAATTACGATCGGGTCCCTACGAACAAAAGAGATGCAAATAAGTGTGTATGGGAAAGAGAGGAAGTGAAGCGATTGAGGAAGGAGTGAGGGACATTCGGATGGAGATGGCATCATTGGAATTCAGATAATATCAGGGAGATAAGGGTTTAACCCTTAATATCTAATCCATCAGCTGCTTTCGATCGTCTGTCCTTCAGTCTTAGGTCCTGTTTATCCAGTCAGGGTCTCCATTCATCCATCAGAGGGACCAGTGACGAGCGAAGAGGAGGAGGGGAGAGGAGATCCCATTATTCACGGATATCCACTCCCTCCCTCTTCCTCTCTAATTGAACGGGCTCCCTTTCTCTTCATCCGCAACAGCTGATTAATGGATGAATGAAGGGAAGAATGGATTGGCAACGAAGGGTCACAATGGACTAGACACCTTTGAATCTAAGAGGGATCTCTTGACCCCTCTTTTCTCCCCCAACAAACCCTTCTAAGAAGTCTGTCGTTCCCTTTCACAGAGAGATATCCGATCTCAGTGGGAGGCAACTCGAGAACTAAATTGATGAGAATCAAGAAAAGAGGGTAATTAGCCATAAAAACTCGAGAGGGCGAAGAACAAATTAAATTATCTAGACCACCACACTCTTACTGGATGAAATGGGGAAGAAATGTGTAAATGTATATTCCTTACTAGGGACATTCACGTAAAATTTCAAACTCTATTAAAAATTCCTATTTTTCGGTTGTGGGGCTATCGGACATGCAGAATCACGATAGCACTTCCAGAATTTTAGAACAATTTTATTTAAGCGAGATGCAGGCACCCATTCTTAGCCCCGCCCACCGTGGTGTAGTGCCAGCGAGTGTATGGTTAGCTGTGTCAATTTATTTTAACATGTCAGATGCGAATATTTTCAAATGAGTTTCCTTCTTTTATTTTTTGCTCTAATAGATAGAGCAATTTCACTTGAGCAACTATTGATACATATAGAAGCATTTTTCAGTTCACAGCGTACGTACTTATCACTTTTAGAATTCTGGTATACTGTAGCCGTACCTGATTAAGTAGTTATGTAGCTGAAGTTGAGAATTACATATTGCAATGTTTTCTGCAGTGTGTAATTAGCATGTCAGTTGCACGAAATATAAACAAAAACAGTCGTAGTTCGCAATCAACAACACAGGATCCTTGATTTCAAGGAATGTTTGACGCTGTTTTTTATAAGGTTTGCGACCACAGATTTCTTTCAATTTTAGCATAGTGCACGTTAATACTCTCAAAAACAAAAACATAATCAAACTGCGAAGGCGCATCTATTATTTGATCAGATATTAAATAAAAACTTTTTCTCCAAAAATCAGAAGGCAAAATTTAACATGTTTGCGACCACAGATATTTTTTGTTATTTTTAAATGACATATTATCATTGAAGCTCTTTGGAAAACTGAAAATTAGAGAGGCGCATCCTTATATAGTCGTTTAATCACGAATAAACAATTTTACTGCGGAGATTTGAATTCCCGGACAGTTCGACGTTCATTTCCTGGCACATACCTCTCCCCGGCTCTCAAAATTTATTTTCCGGTTTGCATGTCCCTAATTCCTTACTGAAGAATGCTGAAATCAAGCAAAAAATTCAAATGGAAGAAACAAGTTCCGGATTGGCGCTTTGACCTCACTGGATGTCATGATCAAAGTCCGCTCCATTTCATTCATCAGGTCACAGCTAGATAGAACTTTTTTCTTCGACATCCCTTCCCACCTTTCTGTTTGCTCATAAGATCGTTTTGTGACCAGAGAAGATGGACTAATCAAAAAACTGGAAACTGACTGAGTAATTGATTCATTCAATTGAAATCGTATCTCCGTTACACTGAAAGCGATGGAGATCTGAGGAGGAAGAATGAGTCATTTGAATTCGAAGATCGACCGAATTGTTTGCCCCCCTTGACACAGTCTAAGAGAGAACACGAGGGATCCACTCACAACAAGTGACGAACCTCTCAATTACTCTAGATAAAGGGCGAAACGAGTTGAATGTCCAAGGGAAAGTTTAGTGAAAGTTAACGAAAATCGACTGAGTGAGGAGGATATTAGACAAAATTCGTCATGTAGGACGATTTAAAAATAAGAAAAATTATTAAACAATTGAAAATATTAATATAATTTGCAGTATCGTCTGCACGGCGAGGCCGTCGTGAAGCTGCCGTTGAGAACGGAGCCAGTCATGTGGATGTATCCGGAGAACCAGCCGTATGTTGATCTTTGATCTCTATCTTGATCTTTCATCTATTCCAAATGGTGTATTCAGTACCTCGAGACGATGGAGATGAAGTACGCCGAGCAAGCGAAGGAGAAGGGAGTTTACGTCGTCGGAGCTTGCGGGTACGGTAGAATGATGAAGGGGTCGATCGATAACTGATTATATTCCAGATGGGATTCGATTCCGTGCGATCTCGGAACGGACTTCCTCAAGAGAAACTTTGATGGAACTCTCGGATACGTGGAGACTTTCGTGTCCAATACCAGAGGACCTTCCGTATGTTTTTCTTCCTGAATTAGATATTTCAATATTTGTGAAATAAAAATCAGATTCCTGTTTCAGGGTTATTCCTTCAACGCGGGAACCTATCAACCCTCATTCTCGGTATCGCCTCAGCTAAGGAAGACAATCTCGGTAAGAATCATTCAAAGGATAATACCTAATCGATGGTGTTCAGGCAAACTTCGCAAGGCATTATGCCCACTCGCCTTCCTTCCCCAAAGTACAAGACTCCCAAGAGGTACAGTAGAGAGATTATCGACTTTTAGAATTGTAATGCTTTCAGAGGAACTCTGTGGAAGGTTGACGAGCCGGCTCTTCAGGGATGGGCCCTTCCCTTCATGGGATCTGATAAGGTACGTAAACATACTGTTTGGCTAATAATTGATCGTCACAAAGATTAATTGACGTTTTATAATTGCAGTCGATCGTTCAACGCTCACAGTACTATGATGCACAAGTGAATGGAAAGAAACCATTCAGATCGCCACCTATTTCTCACTCGGTATTATTTTATACAGAATCAAATGGAAAGCACAAATTAAAAAATAATTTAAATTAATTAATTAAATTGAGGTTCATACTTCTGGGCTCTTCTCGTTACTGGATGGGTCACTATCTTCGCCATTCTCTGCATGTTCAAACCGACGAGGAAAATCCTCCAGGCTTACCCGATCAGTGCTCTTTCTACATGTTCAAGGTAGCTATTTTATCAGCAAATGCGCTAATTATTCCTTTTCAGAATTCCGGCCCGACGAAGCAGCAGATGAAGGAGGCATCCTTCCAGTATTTCTTCTTCGGAAATGGATGGGCGAATGGAGAGGCTGTCGATGAGCAGAAACCCACCAAGAAGGTACGAAGAAGGATCGAGATATATCATTCAAAGAATCGATTGAAGGGAGCCGCCGTCTGCCGTGGACCTGACCCTGGATACATCGCCACATCCGGATGTATCGTCTCTGCAGCCCTTACCATTCTCGAGGACAAGGATACGCTTCCCAAGCAGTGAGTTGATCTTTGATCTTTAATCTCTAACTAATTATCAATAAATTCTTTCAGGGGTGGTGTTTACACGACAGCTTCGGCCTTCCGTGATACTCGTATCTTCGATTATCTAAAATCGTTCGGAATCACTTATGAGATGCTTCCCGAGAACAACTAAACCATCCATTGACATGCTTACTCACGGTTGCTAATAATTTATTACCAGTTTTGCCTAGTAATAAACGGTTTTTCCTGATGATTTCATTTGTTGGAGTTCACACGAAATTGGCAAAACTGAATGTGCATTCAACGTGTTCTCGAATCTTCGTTGGGAAGAGAGAATAGGAGAAGATACTGCACAACCAGTGGCAAATTGCACGTGAGTATAAATGGGAGAAACGGAATAACATCCGATCTGCAATATCAGTATCGACTTTTTTTTTCACTTATAAATCGTCGATTTTTCGCATGCGTTTCATAAATTGAAGAATATGTTCTTGCAAATTTGAAGCCTTTCAGAAATGCGACTTCTTTCCTTCATCATCGTTCTTGTTTTGATCATTTGTGCAGCTGCATTACGTCCTTTTGTGGACAGTATCAGATTTCCTGGAGAGTCGGCAATCACCATAATGGTACGTCATTATTTAAACTACGTCAAGTTTTTATTGTGATTGTGTGTACAATTTTTCATTGTAGGATAAAACGCTCCGTAACCGAAGACATTTGGAATTTCTGGAAAGGAATATAATGAGAGCAGTGGATGATCATCCAAGAGAATAATTTTGGTGTTGTTTTTTTTCTTTCTTTTTTCATCTTATTCGCTTATTCCTTGTCGACGCTGTTTGAATTATTGAACTGATAAATCGGATTATCATCAACTATCTTACTCAAAAAAATAGTTTGCACACGAAGTACATTTCACAGCAGCAGGTTCTAGAATGATGAGAGAATGAAGAATTGAAAGTTACTGAGATACACAATCTGTGACCACGTGAAATTTAAAACGAGAACTCAATGGGAATAACAGTCGATCTGCCGTTCATTTTCACTATTTCGCTGCTGTTGATATCTCTCGAGTTATTCGATTGCCAATGATTGATCGTTTGCAGAAATGCGTTTCCTTCTGGTAGAAATCCTTCTGATTGTGTTCGTTGCTGTAGCCTCTGCTCGCACGTATCACTATGCCGATAATGTGCCCGGAATTGTTGGGAGTTCCATCAGCATAAAGGTTCGTATATTCCACTCACTTCTTCACTTTCTTCTTCACTGCAGGACACAACTCTCCGAACTAGAAGAGGATTGGACATTCTTCAGAGAAGTTTGATGATTCCGATGGACGAAAGAACGAGAGATTGATCACTTCTTCACTCTAACCCTCCCATGCAACCTCGTTTATCCTTTTTCTTCATTCTCTTTTGACCCCATCAGATGACGATGGCTGAATTTTCGATCTGATAAATCAATAAAAACCCACTCTAAACACATCTCAATCCACACATCGCACATCGGGTCATAATAGCCTAGTAAAGGGAGACTCGAGTATGACCCACATCGATCATCAAACCACTCTATTCATCTCGATATGCATAATCTATTCTCTCACCCTTCCCTTCCCTCTTCTCTCCTTTTCTACCACTCTCTTATCTCTTTCCAGAGGGTACACAGTTCACCCCTGTAAATTGATAAGAATGATCAGTTCTACTCAAAACTTCACTCGGGTTCGTCCCTGAACCCAGTGCCTATTTCAATGACAGTTTGAGTAGAGTAAGTTGTTGATCGAATAAGGGGGAAGAATCATGCTTCATCCTTTCCTTCTTCTCTCTTTCTATTTACCCATACAATCGCCTCATATTCCCCATAGATCGTTCGATTCCTTCGTTTCACAGTCACTATCACGTTGATTACTATGCTCTTTTATCGGTGGAATTTCCTTTCCAAAAGTAAGCACTTCCCTCAGTGAATACACTACTCTTGCTTATTGAGCCTTTTCTCATGCAAAATATGCACGAATCTCTTCCAATATCGCCCCTTCGCCTATCGATGCGACAGATCATTCGATAGATTAGTCTATTTGAGAGAGGGTAGAAAGGGAACAAAAACTCGTAAAATGAAACCCCTTCATACTTTGTTTCTCATTCTCTCTTTCTCTCGTTTCTCTTCATCCCTCTTTGTCTCTCCTCTAGAATATTGGCTGATTCACGCAGCTCTTGACCCTTCTCTTCCTTCTTTTCTTTTCCTACTCTCCCTAATCATCCTGTTATTCTAATTCATTCTCAAGGATTGATTCAATGATAAGTAATATTCTCTCGAAACGTGTCAGCTTCGAAAGAGTACAAATCCCCTTCCCCTCTCTCTTTTCTCCAATCCCCTCATTATCAGTGTGTTTCTGTGGCAACGAATAAACGGGTGCATTTCCACTCCTTCAAAATAGATCTTTTCTCAACCTTGCCATCGGAATGACCTTGACACCTTGATAATTCCTCCCTTCTTGCAATCCGGATGTGGAAATTGGCAGGAATCCTGCTTTGTTTGTTTTCAATTGAGAAAAAGTTGCATCGGCGCCCATTCCTCTATTATCTTCCATCTCATTTTGCCATTGTCCTTTATTGCCTCACCATCTTCTTCTCGTTTGAAGGTAATTCTTCCATTTCAGAATGGGTTCGAGGAGTTTCTTTCCTTTGAAGGGACCTTCCATTGAGATGGACAAAACTACAATCGTGATCAATCCACGTGAGATTATCTAGCGAATTCTTGGATGAAATTTGATTAATTCAGAAACGACCATTCGCGTGGCTGACATTTTGAGGGTGGATATCGATAAAGGTAAATGTCAAACGCTTCCTTACCTTTTCCACAATTGAATGATGTGATTATTCGTTGTCATCCATCGATGATTAATTCCTTCTTCATAGTCATTCGTTCTTCCTATCTCCTCATTCCATTCGCTTCCTTTCTGTCGATAAGACGACGATGAGAGAGAGAAAGCACTTTCGTTTCTATTACTTGAGTTCCCTCTTCTGTTTATCCTCTGGAGAGAGAGATTTCCTCCAAGAGATCAGAATCTTGGAAAGATCTCACTTGGCTTCTATCTCTCTGTTTCGATGATCTCTCCCATTTATTCCCCCTTCAGACAGATGTAATTGAATAGACACTACAAATCCCCTTTCAACTAATCTCCGATAGACTCTCTAGACGAGATTCTGTTGTATCAGTGGCCGCCTCTTTTTGCTTTTGAAGTTTGTGTCCATTGCTCTAATCGGAATCATTTCCGAGAAAGGCTCAATGTCAATCGCGTGTTTATGACCCTCTCCCATTTGTCGATGGAATGAGGATTACCATGATAATTTTCCGGAAAGAGGGTGAAAGGCGAGATATGTGCGAGAGAGTCAGAATTATCATTACGTCCTGGATTCCTGATTGTTGAATAGTCAGTTATCGATTGTTTCACACCATGGTATTTATTTCAGATGGGAAAGACTCATCCACCGTCCGCATTCTCCATTACCCTCTCATCAAAGAGCGACGGTGTAGGAAGTGGGAAACTCGTTCTCGGATTGATATTGATCTTTGATCTTCCAGGGAAGTCTCGATCGACTTGGCACCGGAAGAAGCGAAGGAATTACACGGAGCAATCAAGAAATCCATATCATTCAAGCGACCTCGTAAGCCACAATTCTCTCTCTACTCTCGAGTTACATCGAATAATTTCAGCCCATCGCCCTCGAAATTCATCCAAGCGACTTCTCGTCATTGTAAATCCATTCTCGGGACAGCAGGTACGAATATATTTGTTCCAATGTTTTCTCCCAAATCTTACGGCTATCATTTAATTACGGACTCTTCATTGCAGAAGGCTCGTGATCTATGGAGAGACGAGGCTGACGAGTGCTATCCGACGGGCAATGGCTATGTGAAGTATCGAGACTAGTAAGTTATTCATACCTCGATCCATTTATCGATTCATTCAGCCCATCCCGGACACGCGGTTGAAATCGCGAAAACGATCGATCTCGACAAATACGCTGGCATTCTCGTGAACAGTGGAGATGGACTCGTATCAGAGGTTCGCTCCTCCCTCTGACCCATCGTTCTACCGTATCCCTAAGGTATTCACCGGTCTGCTCCTTCGTCGAGACAGAGAACGTGCTCTCAAACTGCCGATCGGTCATCTTCCCGGGGGCACTTCCAATGCTCTTGCTGCAGCAATCTGCTTCGCTTCCAAGTGAGTTTTCTGTAGTCCAAGCGGGTCAGACTTGTAATCGACCCGTTTGTACTATGCAAAGCTTACAGTGAATCATTCTCACCTCGATATGGATTCATGAGAGAAGCGGCAGTTATGGCAGCACGACCAACCTATCGACCATTGAGATTATTCAAGGCTGAAGTGAGGAATCTGACTCATTGAACTACCGTAATCAGTCCCATTCAGGTAGAGGGATCAGGACGAGTGCCAATGTTTATGTCCACAACTTGGGGTCTCATCGCGGATATTGGTGGGTTACGGTAGAATTATATTATTTATTGAATATTATATATTCAGACATCGAAAGTGAGCGATTTCGATGGGCTGGAATGATCAGATTGCATATAGAGGCCATTCTCATTATCGCCCGTTAGTTCATACTTTTATTGAGGTGATCAAAGATCCATTCAGAATTGCCGACTACTTGCAAATATCGCGCCCGCATCAGTTACATCCCTGTTGGTGATAAGGAGCTCATAAGGAAAACGATGCTCAAGTCAGAGGATTTTGAATTTTCGAAATTCGGAAATAATAATGTAAACACGATTTTTGTTGCAGATACAATGCGGAACGACATCTATTCGGGAAGAAACACTTCAACTTCGAACCAGTGGAGGAGGTAGATAATGTCATCAGTTCGACCACAGTAGATAAATATCACCAATTTCAGTACACAGGTGAATCCAACCGTCTGGTCACTATTCTTCAATGGCCGATGCTCTTTCTGCATCTTCCGCTCCTTGCTCAGCCGCTCCCAAATTGCCCCCGCTTGATCAGGTCTTATTTCACACTTCATTCAATTATATTAACTCTATCAATGTAGCCGATAACGTCGTCGGCCTTCACTGTCGTAGAGGGAGAATACGTGATGGCGAATGTGACCTCACTCAGTCATCTCGGTTAGAATCCATCAATACTTCCATTACTGAAGCTGTCCTTCTCGAATGACGTTTTAATCTCTCAATTCTCAGGATCGGATCTTCCGTATCTTCCATCATCTAAACTCGACGAGGACGATATATTCTTCTTGACTCTCATTGATTGGAGTCTTATCAAGCATCGCCTACAAGTATCAACACTTTCCAGGGTTCCTCGTTTCACTCATTGTAATTTAGGTTGGCACTCTAATGATCACAATCGATGGCTCGCGCCACCTCGATTACGCCTGTTTCCAGGTAAATTAGTCTTCGTTACGGTAAAAAGTATAAGTATTGAAGGTGATTCCTGTACGAGCGTGTCGTATTGAACCATTGGATGGATGTGGAGGAAATGTAGCAGTGGATGGAGAACCGAAGGGAAAGGGAAAAGCTTTCCAGGTATGAGTACGAATCACCTAACCGATAACTAAATGATCTCATCTCCAGGTGGAAGCCCTCCCCATGTCTGCCACGGTGATTGCAAGAGAAGAAGTGAAGCGATAGTAACATTATGATCCATATTAGTAGAGCAGCGTAGAAATTGTATTATATTTTAGTATATTTATTATGGTATTTCCCTTCACAAAATAAGCGATGCCATCATTCTCGACTGTGATAAGTATTCAAAGTGCGGATAAAACTGGCTTTAGTTCAATTGAAATTGTATGAGATCGTCGATGTCAAAATGTGAATCCATAGTTGAAGAATACTTGAATGATCATCCATGTGATCAGTGCAACTTCAGCAATGGAAATGAGAAGATTACATACGATTACGAGAGGAACTATGGGAGAGAGCGAAGGCGAACTCTGTAAGAATTGCTGACTTACTGGGCTATATTATTAATTCGTGCCTCCGATTTCTCACTTCTTCAGCAACGCGAAACCTTTGAAAGTATTCACAAATGAGAGCAGTGGCGATGAATGTCACTGAAAGATTGATAGGTAATTCAAATGAGGAAAGCTTACGAATGATCGTCATCATGATAATACGTGGCCAATTCTGATAGAATGCCTGCAGTCCAGTCTTTCCGAAGGCTAACGATGTTGTTGCTAGAGAAGATGTTCATGAAATGTGAGGATACATGCACAGATCCATGATGCAGTTCCGAATGTCCAATGCAGCCAATTGTAGCATGGACGAAGTGGAGAATCAACTGAGGGACGACAGATGCCGAGCAGAACCTACGTTCCATGTTTTTCACTTATTCGAACCTCCCTATAAAAATTTACTTGAAAGCACATGAATGCGTAAGTGACAGTGCCAACCAACGTGTGAATTATTCCGAGATACGTCTGAAACGGGAGATCGCATATTTTCATATTCGATTAGAACTGACGTCCGTTGGACACTCAATACTGCATGTCTTCATTTTCCATCCCAGACTGAAATAGATAAAAAAGAAAGCGATGGAAGCACAGAGGAAGGAGAGAAGCATGAGAGGTCGGTGAAGCTGGGAATAAGATTGGAAAAGTTTATAAACAAGTTCACTCACATCCCACCAAACAGGAGCGGTGCAGCAAGTTGATTCAGCATTCTTCAAATATCGTGCAGAAAGAATCGCTGTCGATCCGAAGATCCACCAAGCTGACATCATTAGAACTGCTGCAATTGCAAACATTCACATCAGATTGAATGATAATTGAGGAACCATGGACGATGGCAAATTGTTGCTTGATCTTTCGCGGAGGTGAACTTTGATGGGAAGAGGACGAGAGGTCGGCTGGGTGAGAAAAAATTCACACGAATGAGCAAGTTATTGCTACCATAACTGCAGTTGTAGCAGAATGAAGCCGTAGTTGCTGAGACCCAAGGGAAGAATTCAGTGTCCATTAGAACGTGACCGGTCTTTACCAGAGCTGAACATTGCTCGGAATTGTCTTTTACTGAAACTAGAAACTCACTGACGGATCGACGTACCCTCTTGCGAGCATCAAATTGTACTTTGAAGAACCGGAGAGATCGTAAACTAAATTATTGGTAGTCTTTTTTGAGGTGATGAACATTCCTACTTTGAACAGAAAGGTCGGATCCCGAGCAATCTCGGTACATGATTCCAAGTCCCTAAAACATTTTTCGTCAGTTAAGGTACAATCTCCTATGCCCTACCGCACAAACAAGTCTCCCATCATCTCTAGCGATACTTGTATTGGTTATGAATCCGTTTGGTGTAGATTCTTGGTCTTATCATTCCACGATACTCGAAATACACCAGTTCATTCGGTCCGAGAGAGCACATTCCAGAACGGTATCGAGTTCCTGTAGTGGTTCGTCAAAGGAGATGAATGATCACCATAATTACATTAGTTGATATTCCGAGTGCAGTCAGTGCGTCGACGTTCCCATCTTCATTTTGAGATATCGGCTGAGAATTCAAATCGAATGTCCATTCCCGTTCGCTCCCAAATAACTGAAAAAGATCACGTAAAAATTCTCGATTTTTTTCATAAATTTTCTTTTTTTAATTTTCATTTTGAGAGACATGTATGTGAGTTACCTGAAGTGGTGCAATTAGATCCTTTGTTGACGAATTGACATTCATTGGGAATAATCATGCATCCACGAGTACTCCCGCACCCATTCGAAATGACAAAAATGAACTGTGAATTTTGAAGCGGCAGTCAATAATGCACTCTCATTTCAGAACATTCAATTTATTTTGGAAAAATCAATAATCATTTACCAGAGTAGTCGTAAGCAAAAGTGAAAATCAGATAGTAGCAATTATTAGACACAGATACATTGCAAGTCTGCTCAGCCTAACTGAATGTCTTCCCAAACCGGAGATTGAAAGAGGCAAAAGAGAGAAGAGAATGTAGTAGATGTGAATGAAGCCTCATGTCTAAAGATTCTACAGCTCTCTAAAGCTAATTTAGGAATGCTTGAGTTCATAATCAACCAAATGAGAAACATAAGAGAGATTCGCAAATGCATTCAATAATTTATTCTGTCTCAAAGAGTGAACCCGTAAGCGAGATAATTTTCAACTAGCATCCAAGTGATGATTGCAACTCCAGCTATCGCCACTAGTAGATTGCATATGATGACGAGAGGAACGATCGGAGAGAGGGAAGGAGACTGAAAATGAGGCTGTTTGAGGTATTCACAGATCCTTCACCTCGGACTTCTCTGTTCGAAACCGATGGAAATACTCGCAAATGATGGCAGTGGCGATGAATGTCACTGGAAAGAGTTGGAATTCGCAAGATCCTCTCTAAACTCACAGATAACAGTCATCATCACATGACGAGGCCAATTCTGATAGAATGATTGGAGTCCTGTCTTTCCGAGGGGGATCGCCATGACACAGCCGTTGCTGTAGAAGGAAGCTATTCTCGAGGGAAGACGTGGTAAGGATACATGCACAGATCCATTCTGTCGTTCCGAACATCCAATGCAGCCAATTGAAGCAGGGACGCATGGGAGAATCAAGTGAGGGGCGAATGATACCGAGGAGGACCTGTAAGGTCAAATTATGAACAATTCTTCATTAGTCACTTGAAAGCACATAAAGGCGTAAGTAACGGTTCCGATTATAGCATGAAGTTGTCCGAGGTAGTCCTCAATTGATTGTTTTGTTAATAGGTGCGAAGGAAGAATTCTTACATCAGTAGTACACGCAACATTGCAGGTCCGTACTCTCCATCCTGAGATGTAGTAAATGAAGAAGAAGCGACAGTTGCACAGATAAAGGAGAGAAGCATCAGAGGGCGATGAAGCTGCATACAATTCTTTATTCTCAACACAGATTCCGAATTAAATTTCGAAAAAGAATTCTCACCGCCCACCAAACAGGAGCAGTGCAGCAATTGATTCGGCTTTCTTGAGATATCGTGCAGAAAGAATCGCTGTCGATCCAAAGATCCACCAAGCTGACATCATTAACACTCCTGGAATATTGTCTAATCGAAGAGTGTCTGTTGTTCTAACCATGAGAAATGGCGAATGAATGTTTAATCTTCCGTGGAGGAACTGCTTGATGGGCAGTAGCCGATAGATTCACTTCATATTAGCTTATTATTATTATTGAGTATGAATAAAAAGCGACAACCATAGTTGCAAGTGGGACAGAAAGAAGCAGCAGTTCCAGCTGTCCAAGGGAAGATTCACTGTCTGTTATGTCATGGAAATACTTGGCTCGAGCTACAAATCCTTCTCCATCATCATCATTTGCATAACTTCGCTCACTGAGTGGATCTGCATAACCTCGAGCTAATAATAAATGGTACTGAGATGCGTTTGAAATATCGTAGACCTAAAAATGTCGCTGCATGAAAATGACACTCCGAACCTTGAATCGAAACAAGTCATCGCCAAGTAGCCTTGCCGCATGATTCCACGTTCCCTCAAACTTATATTCGTATCAATTTCCCTTCTACGATTCGCGTACGGCACACACTAATCTTCCATCATTCCTTGATACGACGGTATCAGTGATGAATCCTGTCGGAGTGGATAGAAGGACTTCATTCTTCGTTTTATCGTTCCACGAAACTCGAAATACTCCGGTTCCATTCGGTCCCAGCACACATTCCAATACCGTATCGAGATCATGAAAGTGATTCGATTGCGGACAAACATCTCCAACTCAATTTCCTCAATCCCACATTCCTCTTTCAGTCTATCGATTCTCGGAAAGATAACCAACTAATTGTCGAGGAAAACACTCGCCATGTATTCATTAGTCGATATTCCGAGTGCACTCCAATGAGTGGCAAATCCCATGTTCATTTTCGAAATATCGGCTGAAAATTCGAAGCGAACGCCTGTCGAAGTTCGCTCCCATATAACTGAAATAATTTTCGAATTCGTAGTTACTATCTTGGTTCAGTTGTTTCCCACGTCAATTCTTGGGTGTATTCCCCTCGTTGGATACAAATTGGCACGAGATCGCGAGAGATTCAATAGATTTAAGGATATAGATTAAGCGTAACGAGTACTCAGAGACCACTAAATAACACGTTTCGCCTACCTGAAGTAGTGCAATTTGCCCCTCTATTGACGAGATGGCATCCATTGGGAAGGATCATGCACCCACGTGAGATAGCGCAGCCTGTTGAACGGCTGGAATTGAGTAGATTATACATATTCAATGGTAATGTAATTACAATTCATAGCATTACTTACTCAAATAATCGTATCCGCCGATGAGAATTGGTATTAGAGTAAAGGTTAGGAGGATTCGAGTCATCTCTACTGAATGTTTCGACCGACCGGAGATTGGAAGTGTGAAATGAAGAGAAGCGAGAATGTAGTCTCTCGTGATAAGTGAGACTAAATGGGATACGAAATGACACTACTCTTCAGAGGAAGACGAGGACCGGAAAGAAATGAATACGAGAGGTCGAGAGAAGCCATGGAAACAAATGGATGTTGAGAAGATGGGGAGAGAGAGCTCCCCAAATTAGATCATGCTCTTCCTTTCATAGTATGAATTTCATATGATAGAAACACACCTCGCATGGTCTTGTTGTGGGAAAATTTTTGAGGGGGGAAGGTGTAATCCTATTATTGTTACGGAATCATCACTGGCTCGCGTCATCAGCCTCCCCCAGTGTCGAAAAATTGGACAACCTTTGGAAATTGTAGTATACAACCGTATTTTATAGTTTGGTCACAATGTCATTGAAGAGTCTCTCAAGCTGAATCATCTGGCTGGAGTAATTAGACTCGATCGACGTATGCAGAAGTGTATTCCCTTCTTCTTTGAAAACACTTGAGAAATGCGAAAACAGAATTTCGCAAATCAGTTATTCGATATATCCCCCTGTGCGCATTCGGATATTTTCAATCGGAGGCGAATCTGGTGAAAATAACTCAATTAGCGAGCCATTTTCTTATCAATTTTCTAGGACACACATCCCTTTTGTCACACTCCTAGAATCCTCATCCCAAAACCTCGCCATTATGCGGTAGAGTTCCCATTATGCGGTAGAGTTCCCTTATAGACACGACGGTTCAAAAAGCTCATTCCTCAACATTAACTTTCACTGGGAGCGGCGCCCCGCCCCCCTCGCCCTCTTATTGGCTCTCAGTGACACACCCGCACGCGACGCGTACGCAACGCGTCGACTGCAATAGGCGTTCTGATGCCTCCCCCTCCTGAATATCCGCACGGGACCCATGCGATAATAGCATACTGTACGCGCGAAATCTAAAATAATTTTCAATTTTTACGCTCTTAGTTGCTGGTGCTGAGCACACGTGATAGAGTAAGATTGATTTGAAATTTGATACTGTTTCCTGTATGCCTCTTCAATAATTTTGATTAGGACGATTCAGATATCTTTATAAGATCAAAGATCATTTGTTAAGAGACAAATATGTCCGCCAGACGAAGAGATATTTCTCGGCGGAACGAGTGGATCAGCCGAGAATATCGGATCGAAGGAGATGGACGTCTGATGCAGAAGATTGTGCCCCGAAATAACCAGACTTCAATAAACTCATGCTGAATAAAATATAATTGTAATAGAATGGGCGTGAACTAGAACGGGTTTTAAGAGGAAAAGAGTGTTCTGCAGTATTAACTTAGACTCACGCGATGCTAACGCTTTCAAAATCGCGTTTAGCCTCGCGAAGACAATGAGATCAGCTTGGCAGACTTCTTATGCACTTTTAACCTAGGGTACCCTATAGGCGAGCTGGAATTGATCTCGGTGGGACAGCAGAGACTGATATGGACCGAGGCGTAATAGTCAATAACCCGATTTAAAATAGATAACTGATAAGCTGCACAAACTAACACTTACAGTACCCAGGATACGGTGACCCAGGGAAAATCGATAATTTGAAAGGCCAATTACAGTGCTCAGAGAGGAGAAGTACGGAACCCGGGGAAATCAATACCGCCATAGGAGCAGACAGCACTCAGAGCAAGAGCAGGATACGGTAAACAAGGAAAAACCAATATTTTGGCTGGACAAATCAATACACGGGGAAAGTACTGCGTTGGGGCTCTCACAGTACCCAGTGAAGGAGTGTAGTATCCACTAGGAAAACAATACAGTATCCCTGATACAGTAACCCACAACATCCGATCCATCTATCGGGTAACTCCCTCTCCCCACCATACACAACAACCATGGTTCCCATCGGAACAGCACTGACATAACAGTGCAGTCCGGGGCGAGTTTATATGACTGAAACGACAAAAAACAAACAACGAAAAACAACAACAGAACATATTGCTCTTGAGCACCTGTACCACCACCACCAAACTGCAGGGCTTTCCTTTTAGACTCCAGATCCCTTATTTATGCGACCCTCTCCCTCCCTAAGAAGCGACGAGGGAGGGAGAGGGTCACATAGAGGGTCTCCGGTGTCCCGAATCAAGTTGGAATCAAGCACTTTTTGGCTCGCACAAGTTGGAATCTAGTTGATTCCAACTCGTGGGACAGGGCGAGAGATCCAGAGAAAGAGAGAAAACGAGATAGCATGGGGAATAGAGAGAGTTTGGGTTCCCACAAGTTGCCATCAAGCTTGATTCCAACTTGTGGGCTCCCAAAACGTGCTTGATTCCAACTTGATTCGGGACACCAGACGTCACATAAATAAGGGAGAGGGTCACGTAATGGATTTAGACATGGGAGCAAAGTAGAATTGGCGGAGGGGAGGATGTCATCGAAGTGAAGGATGCCGACGGGCTGAAGAGAAACGGATTATTCAAAGATGTTGAATGGGCAAGGAATACCATCCACATTACCAAGTAAAGGACAGCATGTTATAGCTTAACTATAGGAAAACAATTTTTTGGTGAGATTCCTTAAAATTCTATTGCATAGTGATGACGTAATCGGAAGAACACTTCTTTGAAATTTATTATTTCGTTTGCGGATTTTTATATTACGCTTTGTATAGAAGGATTTTTATAGTATCTAAAAGTTTTTGTGCGTTGAGTCATGGACTAGGTTTATTCAGAAAAAAATTTCAAGTTAATTCCGCTTGCTACTGAGAATGAGGCTAGGAAAAGGAGCGGCTACTTTTTGTTATGCTGAGCGCTAGGGTTGCAAATTCAATACCGGTATCAATAGTATTGCATCCTTTTTTCCTTCCGCGTTTTGAGAGCAATAGTATTGCACAAGTGCAATACTATTGCAATACTAGCGCTCTGATCGCTTCCCTTGGTTCCCCAACGAGAGACTATGGGATGGGAAGAGAGCGCAGACAGGGCACGCCACTGAAATAATCAAAATAACCAACCTAATCTACCGTCGATAGGACGGGTCCAATTGATGGAAGGACGAGTGGCTGTTTGGCGGCCCGGGGCACCACACATCGAAGGTGGCGAGATGAGAGGGGCGAATAGTGAACCTGAAGAATAGGAGATGAAACATGATTTCAACAGTGTTTTGGTTACTTATTGGGCAGAAAATACAAATCGCAAATAAAAATTGGCGATAGCCTCCGGCCACCCTATTGAAAAACGCCACTGAAATAATCAAAATAACCAACCTAATCTACCGTCGATAGGACGGGTCCAATTGATGGAAGGACGAGTGGCGGCCCGGGGCACCACACATCGAAGGTGGCGAGATGAGAGGGGCGAATAGTGAACCTGAAGAATAGGAGATGAAACATGATTTCAACAGTGTTTTGGTTACTTATTGGGCAGAAAATACAAATCGCAAATAAAAATTGGCGATAGCCTCCGGCCACCCTATTGAAAAACGCCACTGAAATAATCAAAATAACCAACCTAATCTACCGTCGATAGGACGGGTCCAATTGATGGAAGGACGAGTGGCGGCCCGGGGCACCACACATCGAAGGTGGCGAGATGAGAGGGGCGAATAGTGAACCTGAAGAATAGGAGATGAAACATGATTTCAACAGTGTTTTGGTTACTTATTGGGCAGAAAATACAAATCGCAAATTAAAAATTGGCGATAGCCTCCGGCCACCCTATTGAAAAACGCCACTGAAATAATCAAAATAACCAACCTAATCTACCGTCGATAGGACGGGTCCAATTGATGGAAGGACGAGTGGCTGCTTGGCGGCCCGGGGCACCACACATCGAAGGTGGCGAGATGAGAGGGGCGAATAGTGAACCTGAAGAATAGGAGATGAAACATGATTTCAACAGTGTTTTGGTTACTTATTGGGCAGAAAATACAAATCGCAAATTAAAAATTGGCGATAGCCTCCGGCCACCCTATTGAAAAACGCCACTGAAATAATCAAAATAACCAACCTAATCTACCGTCGATAGGACGGGTCCAATTGATGGAAGGACGAGTGGCTGCTTGGCGGCCCGGGGCACACATCGAAGGTGGCGAGATGAGAGGGGCGAATAGTGAACCTGAAGAATAGGAGATGAAACATGATTTCAACAGTGTTTTGGTTACTTATTGGGCAGAAAATACAAATCGCAAATTAAAAATTGGCGATAGCCTCCGGCCACCCTATTGAAAAACGCCACTGAAATAATCAAAATAACCAACCTAATCTACCGTCGATAGGACGGGTCCAATTGATGGAAGGACGAGTGGCTGCTTGGCGGCCCGGGGCACCACACATCGAAGGTGGCGAGATGAGAGGGGCGAATAGTGAACCTGAAGAATAGGAGATGAAACATGATTTCAACAGTGTTTTGGTTACTTATTGGGCAGAAAATACAAATCGCAAATTAAAAATTGGCGATAGCCTCCGGCCACCCTATTGAAAAACGCCACTGAAATAATCAAAATAACCAACCTAATCTACCGTCGATAGGACGGGTCCAATTGATGGAAGGACGAGTGGCGGCCCGGGGCACCACACATCGAAGGTGGCGAGATGAGAGGGGCGAATAGTGAACCTGAAGAATAGGAGATGAAACATGATTTCAACAGTGTTTTGGTTACTTATTGGGCAGAAAATACAAATCGCAAATTAAAAATTGGCGATAGCCTCCGGCCACCCTATTGAAAAACGCCACTGAAATAATCAAAATAACCAACCTAATCTACCGTCGATAGGACGGGTCCAATTGATGGAAGGACGAGTGGCTGCTTGGCGGCCCGGGGCACCACACATCGAAGGTGGCGAGATGAGAGGGGCGAATAGTGAACCTGAAGAATAGGAGATGAAACATGATTTCAACAGTGTTTTGGTTACTTATTGGGCAGAAAATACAAATCGCAAATTAAAAATTGGCGATAGCCTCCGGCCACCCTATTGAAAAACGCCACTGAAATAATCAAAATAACCAACCTAATCTACCGTCGATAGGACGGGTCCAATTGATGGAAGGACGAGTGGCTGCTTGGCGGCCCGGGGCACCACACATCGAAGGTGGCGAGATGAGAGGGGCGAATAGTGAACCTGAAGAATAGGAGATGAAACATGATTTCAACAGTGTTTTGGTTACTTATTGGGCAGAAAATACAAATCGCAAATTAAAAATTGGCGATAGCCTCCGGCCACCCTATTGAAAAACGCCACTGAAATAATCAAAATAACCAACCTAATCTACCGTCGATAGGACGGGTCCAATTGATGGAAGGACGAGTGGCTGCTTGGCGGCCCGGGGCACACATCGAAGGTGGCGAGATGAGAGGGGCGAATAGTGAACCTGAAGAATAGGAGATGAAACATGATTTCAACAGTGTTTTGGTTACTTATTGGGCAGAAAATACAAATCGCAAATTAAAAATTGGCGATAGCCTCCGGCCACCCTATTGAAAAACGCCACTGAAATAATCAAAATAACCAACCTAATCTACCGTCGATAGGACGGGTCCAATTGATGGAAGGACGAGTGGCTGCTTGGCGGCCCGGGGCACCACACATCGAAGGTGGCGAGATGAGAGGGGCGAATAGTGAACCTGAAGAATAGGAGATGAAACATGATTTCAACAGTGTTTTGGTTACTTATTGGGCAGAAAATACAAATCGCAAATTAAAAATTGGCGATAGCCTCCGGCCACCCTATTGAAAAACGCCACTGAAATAATCAAAATAACCAACCTAATCTACCGTCGATAGGACGGGTCCAATTGATGGAAGGACGAGTGGCTGCTTGGCGGCCCGGGGCACACATCGAAGGTGGCGAGATGAGAGGGGCGAATAGTGAACCTGAAGAATAGGAGATGAAACATGATTTCAACAGTGTTTTGGTTACTTATTGGGCAGAAAATACAAATCGCAAATTAAAAATTGGCGATAGCCTCCGGCCACCCTATTGAAAAACGCCACTGAAATAATCAAAATAACCAACCTAATCTACCGTCGATAGGACGGGTCCAATTGATGGAAGGACGAGTGGCTGCTTGGCGGCCCGGGGCACACATCGAAGGTGGCGAGATGAGAGGGGCGAATAGTGAACCTGAAGAATAGGAGATGAAACATGATTTCAACAATGTTTTGGTTACTTATTGGGCAGAAAATACAAATCGCAAATTAAAAATTGGCGATAGCCTCCGGCCACCCTATTGAAAAACGCCACTGAAATAATCAAAATAACCAACCTAATCTACCGTCGATAGGACGGGTCCAATTGATGGAAGGACGAGTGGCTGCTTGGCGGCCCGGGGCACACATCGAAGGTGGCGAGATGAGAGGGGCGAATAGTGAACCTGAAGAATAGGAGATGAAACATGATTTCAACAGTGTTTTGGTTACTTATTGGGCAGAAAATACAAATCGCAAATTAAAAATTGGCGATAGCCTCCGGCCACCCTATTGAAAAACGCCACTGAAATAATCAAAATAACCAACCTAATCTACCGTCGATAGGACGGGTCCAATTGATGGAAGGACGAGTGGCTGCTTGGCGGCCCGGGGCACCACACATCGAAGGTGGCGAGATGAGAGGGGCGAATAGTGAACCTGAAGAATAGGAGATGAAACATGATTTCAACAATGTTTTGGTTACTTATTGGGCAGAAAATACAAATCGCAAATTAAAAATTGGCGATAGCCTCCGGCCACCCTATTGAAAAACGCCACTGAAATAATCAAAATAACCAACCTAATCTACCGTCGATAGGACGGGTCCAATTGATGGAAGGACGAGTGGCTGCTTGGCGGCCCGGGGCACACATCGAAGGTGGCGAGATGAGAGGGGCGAATAGTGAACCTGAAGAATAGGAGATGAAACATGATTTCAACAATGTTTTGGTTACTTATTGGGCAGAAAATACAAATCGCAAATTAAAAATTGGCGATAGCCTCCGGCCACCCTATTGAAAAACGCCACTGAAATAATCAAAATAACCAACCTAATCTACCGTCGATAGGACGGGTCCAATTGATGGAAGGACGAGTGGCTGCTTGGCGGCCCGGGGCACACATCGAAGGTGGCGAGATGAGAGGGGCGAATAGTGAACCTGAAGAATAGGAGATGAAACATGATTTCAACAGTGTTTTGGTTACTTATTGGGCAGAAAATACAAATCGCAAATTAAAAATTGGCGATAGCCTCCGGCCACCCTATTGAAAAACGCCACTGAAATAATCAAAATAACCAACCTAATCTACCGTCGATAGGACGGGTCCAATTGATGGAAGGACGAGTGGCTGCTTGGCGGCCCGGGGCACACATCGAAGGTGGCGAGATGAGAGGGGCGAATAGTGAACCTGAAGAATAGGAGATGAAACATGATTTCAACAGTGTTTTGGTTACTTATTGGGCAGAAAATACAAATCGCAAATTAAAAATTGGCGATAGCCTCCGGCCACCCTATTGAAAAACGCCACTGAAATAATCAAAATAACCAACCTAATCTACCGTCGATAGGACGGGTCCAATTGATGGAAGGACGAGTGGCTGCTTGGCGGCCCGGGGCACACATCGAAGGTGGCGAGATGAGAGGGGCGAATAGTGAACCTGAAGAATAGGAGATGAAACATGATTTCAACATGTTTTGGTTACTTATTGGGCAGAAAATACAAATCGCAAATTAAAAATTGGCGATAGCCTCCGGCCACCCTATTGAAAAACGCCACTGAAATAATCAAAATAACCAACCTAATCTACCGTCGATAGGACGGGTCCAATTGATGGAAGGACGAGTGGCTGCTTGGCGGCCCGGGGCACACATCGAAGGTGGCGAGATGAGAGGGGCGAATAGTGAACCTGAAGAATAGGAGATGAAACATGATTTCAACAGTGTTTTGGTTACTTATTGGGCAGAAAATACAAATCGCAAATTAAAAATTGGCGATAGCCTCCGGCCACCCTATTGAAAAACGCCACTGAAATAATCAAAATAACCAACCTAATCTACCGTCGATAGGACGGGTCCAATTGATGGAAGGACGAGTGGCTGCTTGGCGGCCCGGGGCACACATCGAAGGTGGCGAGATGAGAGGGGCGAATAGTGAACCTGAAGAATAGGAGATGAAACATGATTTCAACATGTTTTGGTTACTTATTGGGCAGAAAATACAAATCGCAAATTAAAAATTGGCGATAGCCTCCGGCCACCCTATTGAAAAACGCCACTGAAATAATCAAAATAACCAACCTAATCTACTGTCGATAGGACGGGTCCAATTGATGGAAGGACGAGTGGCGGCCCGGGGCACCACACATCGAAGGTGGCGAGATGAGAGGGGCGAATAGTGAACCTGAAGAATAGGAGATGAAACATGATTTCAACAGTGTTTTGGTTACTTATTGGGCAGAAAATACAAATCGCAAATTAAAAATTGGCGATAGCCTCCGGCCACCCTATTGAAAAACGCCACTGAAATAATCAAAATAACCAACCTAATCTACCGTCGATAGGACGGGTCCAATTGATGGAAGGACGAGTGGCTGCTTGGCGGCCCGGGGCACCACACATCGAAGGTGGCGAGATGAGAGGGGCGAATAGTGAACCTGAAGAATAGGAGATGAAACATGATTTCAACAGTGTTTTGGTTACTTATTGGGCAGAAAATACAAATCGCAAATTAAAAATTGGCGATAGCCTCCGGCCACCCTATTGAAAAACGCCACTGAAATAATCAAAATAACCAACCTAATCTACCGTCGATAGGACGGGTCCAATTGATGGAAGGACGAGTGGCTGCTTGGCGGCCCGGGGCACACATCGAAGGTGGCGAGATGAGAGGGGCGAATAGTGAACCTGAAGAATAGGAGATGAAACATGATTTCAACAATGTTTTGGTTACTTATTGGGCAGAAAATACAAATCGCAAATTAAAAATTGGCGATAGCCTCCGGCCACCCTATTGAAAAACGCCACTGAAATAATCAAAATAACCAACCTAATCTACCGTCGATAGGACGGGTCCAATTGATGGAAGGACGAGTGGCTGCTTGGCGGCCCGGGGCACACATCGAAGGTGGCGAGATGAGAGGGGCGAATAGTGAACCTGAAGAATAGGAGATGAAACATGATTTCAACAATGTTTTGGTTACTTATTGGGCAGAAAATACAAATCGCAAATTAAAAATTGGCGATAGCCTCCGGCCACCTTATTGAAAAACGCCACTGAAATAATCAAAATAACCAACCTAATCTACCGTCGATAGGACGGGTCCAATTGATGGAAGGACGAGTGGCTGCTTGGCGGCCCGGGGCACACATCGAAGGTGGCGAGATGAGAGGGGCGAATAGTGAACCTGAAGAATAGGAGATGAAACATGATTTCAACAGTGTTTTGGTTACTTATTGGGCAGAAAATACAAATCGCAAATTAAAAATTGGCGATAGCCTCCGGCCACCCTATTGAAAAACGCCACTGAAATAATCAAAATAACCAACCTAATCTACCGTCGATAGGACGGGTCCAATTGATGGAAGGACGAGTGGCTGTTTGGCGGCCCGGGGCACACATCGAAGGTGGCGAGATGAGAGGGGCGAATAGTGAACCTGAAGAATAGGAGATGAAACATGATTTCAACAGTGTTTTGGTTACTTATTGGGCAGAAAATACAAATCGCAAATTAAAAATTGGCGATAGCCTCCGGCCACCCTATTGAAAAACGCCACTGAAATAATCAAAATAACCAACCTAATCTACCGTCGATAGGACGGGTCCAATTGATGGAAGGACGAGTGGCTGCTTGGCGGCCCGGGGCACACATCGAAGGTGGCGAGATGAGAGGGGCGAATAGTGAACCTGAAGAATAGGAGATGAAACATGATTTCAACAATGTTTTGGTTACTTATTGGGCAGAAAATACAAATCGCAAATTAAAAATTGGCGATAGCCTCCGGCCACCCTATTGAAAAACGCCACTGAAATAATCAAAATAACCAACCTAATCTACCGTCGATAGGACGGGTCCAATTGATGGAAGGACGAGTGGCTGCTTGGCGGCCCGGGGCACACATCGAAGGTGGCGAGATGAGAGGGGCGAATAGTGAACCTGAAGAATAGGAGATGAAACATGATTTCAACAATGTTTTGGTTACTTATTGGGCAGAAAATACAAATCGCAAATTAAAAATTGGCGATAGCCTCCGGCCACCCTATTGAAAAACGCCACTGAAATAATCAAAATAACCAACCTAATCTACCGTCGATAGGACGGGTCCAATTGATGGAAGGACGAGTGGCTGCTTGGCGGCCCGGGGCACACATCGAAGGTGGCGAGATGAGAGGGGCGAATAGTGAACCTGAAGAATAGGAGATGAAACATGATTTCAACAGTGTTTTGGTTACTTATTGGGCAGAAAATACAAATCGCAAATTAAAAATTGGCGATAGCCTCCGGCCACCCTATTGAAAAACGCCACTGAAATAATCAAAATAACCAACCTAATCTACCGTCGATAGGACGGGTCCAATTGATGGAAGGACGAGTGGCTGCTTGGCGGCCCGGGGCACACATCGAAGGTGGCGAGATGAGAGGGGCGAATAGTGAACCTGAAGAATAGGAGATGAAACATGATTTCAACAATGTTTTGGTTACTTATTGGGCAGAAAATACAAATCGCAAATTAAAAATTGGCGATAGCCTCCGGCCACCCTATTGAAAAACGCCACTGAAATAATCAAAATAACCAACCTAATCTACTGTCGATAGGACGGGTCCAATTGATGGAAGGACGAGTGGCGGCCCGGGGCACCACACATCGAAGGTGGCGAGATGAGAGGGGCGAATAGTGAACCTGAAGAATAGGAGATGAAACATGATTTCAACAGTGTTTTGGTTACTTATTGGGCAGAAAATACAAATCGCAAATTAAAAATTGGCGATAGCCTCCGGCCACCCTATTGAAAAACGCCACTGAAATAATCAAAATAACCAACCTAATCTACCGTCGATAGGACGGGTCCAATTGATGGAAGGACGAGTGGCTGCTTGGCGGCCCGGGGCACCACACATCGAAGGTGGCGAGATGAGAGGGGCGAATAGTGAACCTGAAGAATAGGAGATGAAACATGATTTCAACAGTGTTTTGGTTACTTATTGGGCAGAAAATACAAATCGCAAATTAAAAATTGGCGATAGCCTCCGGCCACCCTATTGAAAAACGCCACTGAAATAATCAAAATAACCAACCTAATCTACCGTCGATAGGACGGGTCCAATTGATGGAAGGACGAGTGGCTGCTTGGCGGCCCGGGGCACCACACATCGAAGGTGGCGAGATGAGAGGGGCGAATAGTGAACCTGAAGAATAGGAGATGAAACATGATTTCAACAATGTTTTGGTTACTTATTGGGCAGAAAATACAAATCGCAAATTAAAAATTGGCGATAGCCTCCGGCCACCCTATTGAAAAACGCCACTGAAATAATCAAAATAACCAACCTAATCTACCGTCGATAGGACGGGTCCAATTGATGGAAGGACGAGTGGCTGCTTGGCGGCCCGGGGCACACATCGAAGGTGGCGAGATGAGAGGGGCGAATAGTGAACCTGAAGAATAGGAGATGAAACATGATTTCAACAGTGTTTTGGTTACTTATTGGGCAGAAAATACAAATCGCAAATTAAAAATTGGCGATAGCCTCCGGCCACCCTATTGAAAAACGCCACTGAAATAATCAAAATAACCAACCTAATCTACCGTCGATAGGACGGGTCCAATTGATGGAAGGACGAGTGGCTGCTTGGCGGCCCGGGGCACCACACATCGAAGGTGGCGAGATGAGAGGGGCGAATAGTGAACCTGAAGAATAGGAGATGAAACATGATTTCAACAGTGTTTTGGTTACTTATTGGGCAGAAAATACAAATCGCAAATTAAAAATTGGCGATAGCCTCCGGCCACCCTATTGAAAAACGCCACTGAAATAATCAAAATAACCAACCTAATCTACCGTCGATAGGACGGGTCCAATTGATGGAAGGACGAGTGGCTGCTTGGCGGCCCGGGGCACCACACATCGAAGGTGGCGAGATGAGAGGGGCGAATAGTGAACCTGAAGAATAGGAGATGAAACATGATTTCAACAATGTTTTGGTTACTTATTGGGCAGAAAATACAAATCGCAAATTAAAAATTGGCGATAGCCTCCGGCCACCCTATTGAAAAACGCCACTGAAATAATCAAAATAACCAACCTAATCTACCGTCGATAGGACGGGTCCAATTGATGGAAGGACGAGTGGCTGCTTGGCGGCCCGGGGCACACATCGAAGGTGGCGAGATGAGAGGGGCGAATAGTGAACCTGAAGAATAGGAGATGAAACATGATTTCAACAATGTTTTGGTTACTTATTGGGCAGAAAATACAAATCGCAAATTAAAAATTGGCGATAGCCTCCGGCCACCCTATTGAAAAACGCCACTGAAATAATCAAAATAACCAACCTAATCTACCGTCGATAGGACGGGTCCAATTGATGGAAGGACGAGTGGCGGCCCGGGGCACCACACATCGAAGGTGGCGAGATGAGAGGGGCGAATAGTGAACCTGAAGAATAGGAGATGAAACATGATTTCAACAGTGTTTTGGTTACTTATTGGGCAGAAAATACAAATCGCAAATTAAAAATTGGCGATAGCCTCCGGCCACCCTATTGAAAAACGCCACTGAAATAATCAAAATAACCAACCTAATCTACCGTCGATAGGACGGGTCCAATTGATGGAAGGACGAGTGGCTGCTTGGCGGCCCGGGGCACACATCGAAGGTGGCGAGATGAGAGGGGCGAATAGTGAACCTGAAGAATAGGAGATGAAACATGATTTCAACAGTGTTTTGGTTACTTATTGGGCAGAAAATACAAATCGCAAATTAAAAATTGGCGATAGCCTCCGGCCACCCTATTGAAAAACGCCACTGAAAGTGTAGTAACCATTTCGGATTCCCTTTCTTGATCGCTGATTCTCGAGTGGTTGCACCTGCTCTCAATAGCCTTCTTCACTTTATCGAAGGAAGAAGAGAGATGCTGCCCGCGTCGCATCACATCGATAGTGGACTAGAATGGACAGTTGACAAGTCAATAAATCAATAATCGCTACCGTACCTCACATCGAGGAGACTCCTCCGCAGTCCTCCGCTTTAATCGAAGTATAGGAAGGAAGATGGAGGACGAGGAGGGAGGGACGTCGGTCACATCCCATCGAGGAACGACTACAAGAAAGCGAATAGAATAAATAAACAGTTGATTCGGTACCTCTTGTTCCTACCGAAGGGTCCCTTCTCTCGCGGGGATTACTTCACTGCTGGAGACCTTTAACGAGGGAAGAGAGGGTGAGACGTCGGTCACATCTCATCGCATCGAGAAACGACTACAAGAAAGCGAATAGAATAAATAAACAGTTGATTCGGTACCTCTTGTTCCTACCGAAGGGTCCCTTCTCTCGCGGGGATTACTTCACTGCTGGAGACCTTTAACGAGGGAAGAGAGGGTGAGACGTCGATCACATCTCATCGCATCGAGAAACGACTACAAGAAAGCGAATAGAATAAATAAACAGTTGATTCGGTACCTCTTGTTCCTACCGAAGGGTCCCTTCTCTCGCGGGGATTACTTCACTGCTGGAGACCTTTAACGAGGGAAGAGAGGGTGAGACGTCGATCACATCTCATCGCATCGAGAAACGACTACAAGAAAGCGAATAGAATAAATAAACAGTTGATTCGGTACCTCTTGTTCCTACCGAAGGGTCCCTTCTCTCGCGGGGATTACTTCACTGCTGGAGACCTTTAACGAGGGAAGAGAGGGTGAGACGTCGATCACATCTCATCGCATCGAGAAACGACTACAAGAAAGCGAATAGAATAAATAAACAGTTGATTCGGTACCTCTTGTTCCTACCGAAGGGTCCCTTCTCTCGCGGGGATTACTTCACTGCTGGAGACCTTTAACGAGGGAAGAGAGGGTGAGACGTCGATCACATCTCATCGCATCGAGAAACGACTACAAGAAAGCGAATAGAATAAATAAACAGTTGATTCGGTACCTCTTGTTCCTACCGAAGGGTCCCTTCTCTCGCGGGGATTACTTCACTGCTGGAGACCTTTAACGAGGGAAGAGGGTGAGACGTCGATCACATCTCATCGCATCGAGAAACGACTACAAGAAAGCGAATAGAATAAATAAACAGTTGATTCGGTACCTCTTGTTCCTACCGAAGGGTCCCTTCTCTCGCGGGGATTACTTCACTGCTGGAGACCTTTAACGAGGGAAGAGAGGGTGAGACGTCGATCACATCTCATCGCATCGAGAAACGACTACAAGAAAGCGAATAGAATAAATAAACAGTTGATTCGGTACCTCTTGTTCCTACCGAAGGGTCCCTTCTCTCGCGGGGATTACTTCACTGCTGGAGACCTTTAACGAGGGAAGAGAGGGTGAGACGTCGATCACATCTCATCGCATCGAGAAACGACTACAAGAAAGCGAATAGAATAAATAAACAGTTGATTCGGTACCTCTTGTTCCTACCGAAGGGTCCCTTCTCTCGCGGGGATTACTTCACTGCTGGAGACCTTTAACGAGGGAAGAGAGGGTGAGACGTCGATCACATCTCATCGCATCGAGAAACGACTACAAGAAAGCGAATAGAATAAATAAACAGTTGATTCGGTACCTCTTGTTCCTACCGAAGGGTCCCTTCTCTCGCGGGGATTACTTCACTGCTGGAGACCTTTAACGAGGGAAGAGAGGGTGAGACGTCGATCACATCTCATCGCATCGAGAAACGACTACAAGAAAGCGAATAGAATAAATAAACAGTTGATTCGGTACCTCTTGTTCCTACCGAAGGGTCCCTTCTCTCGCGGGGATTACTTCACTGCTGGAGACCTTTAAAGGGGGAGGGGCACGAATCAAATTTGGTGGGTCCCACCACGACATGCCTGCACCCCAGCTGTAACATACGGTAATCAGCACTCAAGTTGACTCGGTCCTCTCCCTAACATAGCCAACTAGGCATAGCTCACATCATGGCCCGTAGCCAAGTGGTTTACGCTTTTGCCTGTCTATACAGCACCCGCTGGTTCGACTCCCGCCCAGTGCATTTTCACTATTGCTGCTATTTTCGCCAAAAATCCAATGAAATCAATTCGAAAGTACAGTACCCTAAATTGTGCCTGCACAATCAATGTCACTTCAAAAATCCGTAGCGACGTTCAGAGGCATTTCTAGCACTTGGGATAAAATGATCTGTGATCGGGTACAGGATTCCTATCACTCCACAGGCTCAGTTTATGTGCGAAAATATTCGTGCCCCTCCCCCTTTAACGAGGGAAGAGAGGGTGAGACGTCGATCACATCTCATCGCATCGAGAAACGACTACAAGAAAGCGAATAGAATAAATAAACAGTTGATTCGGTACCTCTTGTTCCTACCGAAGGGTCCCTTCTCTCGCGGGGATTACTTCACTGCTGGAGACCTTTAACGAGGGAAGAGAGGGTGAGACGTCGATCACATCTCATCGCATCGAGAAACGACTACAAGAAAGCGAATAGAATAAATAAACAGTTGATTCGGTACCTCTTGTTCCTACCGAAGGGTCCCTTCTCTCGCGGGGATTACTTCACTGCTGGAGACCTTTAACGAGGGAAGATAGGGTGAGACGTCGATCACATCTCATCGCATCGAGAAACGACTACAAGAAAGCGAATAGAATAAATAAACAGTTGATTCGGTACCTCTTGTTCCTACCGAAGGGTCCCTTCTCTCGCGGGGATTACTTCACTGCTGGAGACCTTTAACGAGGGAAGAGAGGGTGAGACGTCGATCACATCTCATCGCATCGAGAAACGACTACAAGAAAGCGAATAGAATAAATAAACAGTTGATTCGGTACCTCTTGTTCCTACCGAAGGGTCCCTTCTCTCGCGGGGATTACTTCACTGCTGGAGACCTTTAACGAGGGAAGAGAGGGTGAGACGTCGATCACATCTCATCGCATCGAGAAACGACTACAAGAAAGCGAATAGAATAAATAAACAGTTGATTCGGTACCTCTTGTTCCTACCGAAGGGTCCCTTCTCTCGCGGGGATTACTTCACTGCTGGAGACCTTTAACGAGGGAAGAGAGGGTGAGACGTCGATCACATCTCATCGCATCGAGAAACGACTACAAGAAAGCGAATAGAATAAATAAACAGTTGATTCGGTACCTCTTGTTCCTACCGAAGGGTCCCTTCTCTCGCGGGGATTACTTCACTGCTGGAGACCTTTAACGAGGGAAGAGAGGGTGAGACGTCGATCACATCTCATCGCATCGAGAAACGACTACAAGAAAGCGAATAGAATAAATAAACAGTTGATTCGGTACCTCTTGTTCCTACCGAAGGGTCCCTTCTCTCGCGGGGATTACTTCACTGCTGGAGACCTTTAACGAGGGAAGAGAGGGTGAGACGTCGATTACATCTCATCGCATCGAGAAACGACTACAAAAAAGCGAATATCATTTATAATTCATTAGTTGCTAATTACAGTACCTATCATCCCAGTCGAGTGGTATCTTCCGATACAGATGTCGTCTCCAGAAGGAGGAAGGAGGACGAGGAGGGAGGGACGTCGGTCACATCCCATCGAGGAACGACTACAAGAAAGCAAATATTCAAATACACCAATAAGCGATAGATAGATACAGTACCTCTCATTCCTACCAAGTGGCTCCTCCACAGCCAGATGACCTCATCGAAGGGAGGAAAGAAAGGACGGGAGAGAGAGAGAGAGTGGGGAAGATGGACGTCGCCCGCACTTCCTCGCATCGAGCGATGGCTGAAATAAATACAGCGTTACTTCCAGTAAGGAGCCCCGTCAGGACAACACAGGTAAAGGTAAAAGGTAACGGTCATCCCGTTAATCAAGACACTTGCGTCCTGCGGGAGATCACTGCTGGGCCAGTGATTGACAGGACAACTCCCAGGAACGGGACAACTTGCCATAGATAACGTCCATCTTCTTCCGCGGCAGTCGTTGCTCTTGCGCTGTCGTTGCCGTCGCGTGTCACAGGCATGAAAAGGAGAGAGCAGTACTCTTATCGACACCAAGGGGAGGGGTCCCTACACCCCCTCCGCTCACTCATTTCCCTCTTCCTTATTAGCTCCTTCTGTCACACCCAATCACCCCATGGAATTCTCGGTCTGGCCCATAAGATGAGTGAAACTTCTAAAGGGCATTCCTCCCACGGAGGGCGATCGAGCACGATAAACACGCAAGACGGCTTCGCGAGCACGAAATAATCAAGTGAAACATCTAGAGCTAATAAGGAAGAACAAAATGAGTGAGCGGAGGAGGCCAGGGAAGGGAATGGACTAAACGAACCTGATGTCGAGTGAGGGGCGTGGTCGTCCTTCTCGTTGCAGTTGCGATCGCTCGCCTCGTCGGCCGATCTCGCGGGCATGAAAAGAGGAAGCAGTACTCTAATCGATAACGATGGGGGTCCCTACATTTCCTCCCCTCACTCCATTCTCCCGTTCCCTTTGGTCAAATTCATCTAACGCTCACTCCAGGTCCCCTAAGGGCGCACGTTCTGACCCCTTTACAGGGGCAAACCACTCTACACGAGCGGGCGCTAAGCGGCTTCCCGATCAAGAGTGAAGAGAGAGACGCCTAAGACTACAAGGGAAAAGAAGAAGGGAGTGAGCGGAGGAGGGCAGGGGAGGGATTGGACTAAAACGAACCTTTGCGAAATGAATGGCGCGGCCGTCTGCTCGCCTCGTTGAGTGGCGTGTTGAGTCCATCAGAGGGGCGGAGGGCGCTCATCTTGCGAGAACTGCGAAAGAAGTAATGATTAAAGCCGGAAGCACACAATCAGGAATTACGAGAAAAACACGACATGCGAAAAGGCAGACTTTTCAAACCGGAACAGAATGTAGGTGTGATAGTGCGGCAGAAACAGGAGAACAACAGGTTGCTGGTCCAAAATGAGTGATGATATTTCGAAAATGAGTGATAGCGCCCCCTCTAACACGCAACATTTAGCCAAAACGCGTGAAATACAAAAAAGGACAACGAAGTTTGCATGTTTTCGAAAAACGTAACACAACAGGTAAAGGACCAACGAGGCGCTAAAGTCATCAAAAGTAGTTGCTAAATGGACTAACCCTTGATTTAGAGTTGAATAGACGGCACGAGGCAAAAGGGAGGTGCAAGGTACGCATAAACATTTAGGAAAGTTGGCCAAAGCGCGTGCTCAGAAAATCAAGCAAACGCGGCGAAACAGCGACGCCAACAACGCTAAACGTCGAGAATGATCAATCAGGCGTGATAGGAAAGGGGCCGGAGGATAGATGGAGGAGGAGAAACAGTGAGAAATGCGAGCAAAACCTGCGAAATGGTCGATAGGAGAAGGGAAGGGGCTGGCGAGAGAGTGTGTAGATCAGAGAGAGCGCAGAGAGTGAGAGAGTCTCGTCTGCTTGGGCGCCAGACGATCAATACTCTCGTCCATGGATTTTTAATCTCGGCCAAAATAGAGGGGAGGCTGGTTAGTGAAAGGTAAATTGAAATTGATTTCACTGATTGGACACGTCACGCCTGATGGAAGAGGCTTCCAGTGCGGGGTTGACAAGTGATAGGAGGGAACAGGGGTACACGAGATTCCACCCCGTTGGATAGAATCGAGTTAGGTTTAGTTGCAAGACAAATGGAGGGAGTGACGCCCTATTATAGGATTTGATCGGTAATTATGCAAATGGTAGACGAGCTGTGAGAGTGAAGGGACGCCAACATGCAAATGAAATTGCTGGCAAGTTACTAGACGATTTCTGTTTGGGTATCCAATCGATAGAATTTGATACACTACCGTACCTATCGTCTACCGTACCCACAGTCGTTTGTGGAATGCAAGAGTGAGGACCGTATGCAAGAACCGTATCAAATGAATGCTCACAATTAGGGATGCCAAAATAGGGACCACCATCCTATTTTTATCGACTCGTGCCCACGCGATGCAAATTATCTCGAAGGAGCCTGATTGCCCGCGGGTTCTGACTTCAACGATCATTAGTACACTATATCGAGCAACTTTGCTCAAAATTTTGGAAAAATCAATGGGCTCCTCCCCATATTTTTTAACGAAAATTTCTCAAAAACACTCAACTTTTGAAGAAAATTTGAATTTAAATCGTTCTAGATTTCGTGAAACGAGTTGCCCGCGACTTCTGACACTTCCCAGTGATGGTCTAGTGCCCTACGCATGACGTGTTAAAAAATTAGCCAAATCAATGGGCTCCTTCCATCTTTTTTTCAAACCTAAATAATTGTAATTATTTTGATCTTTGATCTCAAAAAAAGAATCGAAGGAGCCCATTGATTTGGCTAAATTTTTAACACATCTTGGACTGGACCCTAGTCTATCCCTAGGAAAAGTCAGAAGTCGCGGGCAACTCTTTGTTCTGGATTTACAGACCTTCAAAGTAAATTGTCTCTCGTTTTTGAAAACCAACTTTTCAGAAATTTGCAATTTTCTCGAAAACCAAAGTCTTTAGGTAGGTATTCTCTGAACAAAAAATGATTATATACTGTTGTTTAATAACTTGAGATAGATTCCGAGTCATGAAACACTGATTTGCATAATCGATGGTGGTCCCTAATGCCAAAATGAAGAATCCGTCTCTTCACTAATTCTTGTCTCTCGCCGGTCAGTGGCGAGAGAGCACGCGAAATTAAGAGACGGTTTCTTCACTCTGACAACCCTAATCACAATATTTATTCAAGTTTGAGGATACTGTGGCTTTGTCTTGTGTCCCGAAAATACGAACTTTTCTGCATTTTCCGCAACGTATCTCTTCATTGAGGGAGGAGACATTCTTGTCGATTCGAATGTTTTAAGAACTCGACTCGAAATGGTGAAGCAACTTCCAATCGTTCTTCAAATGATTATGACAAAAAAAAGAGATTGGAAGTATGAAATGTGAAACGAAGAGAAGATAGAATGTCGTTTCTTGTGATAAGTGGGACTGAATGGGATACGAAATGACACTACCTCTTCAGAGGAAGACGAGGAATTGAAGAAACGGAGGGATTTATGAGGCGGAAAGAAATGAATACGAGAGATCGAAAGAAACCATGGAAACGAATGGATATTGAGATGATAGGAAGATGGGAAGAAAACGTTCCCTAAATTTGATTATGCCTTTCTCTAGAAAGACATCTACTCAATTGGACTTGTTGTGGAAATAATAATTTTTTTCGAGAAAGTGTAATGTTATTATTGTTACGGAATAATCACTTATTCTTATCATCACCCCTCTGTCGAAAAATTGGACAACCTTTGGGAATTGTAGTATACAATTGTAATACCGCCCCCACTTATGACGCTGCAGTATGAATCGAACATTCAGTTTGGTCACAACTTGATTGAATAATCTTCAATCTATCTGAATACCTTTGTTATTCGACTACGGCTCACATGCGCACAACTTCATTTTATCACTTTTATCATAATTCGTTGAAAACACTCGAAAAATCCAAAAATGGATTTCGCAAAATTACTACGAGTGATGTCGTTATTCGAGTAATTATTTTATCGCTGTCAATTGTTACTAGTCAGTATCTACGAGGTGATCGATCCGGATACGGTCCCACAGTTCCGATCGTTTTATCTATTGTTGCTTGGAAGAGGCGAAGATCAGTGAACAACTGGAAAGTTTAAAAAAAATCAATGGTGATGAAGATTAGTGCAACTTGTTTTTGAAATCACTCTGCTTGAATAAAGCTAAAATCTCTCACAGCCTCTCCCGTCTAGACTTTCAATCGTAACGAAACGACTAGTCGTTTAATATGGAAATCAGTGAAAATCAAATTAAAATCACCCTTCGCTCTCCTCATTCCGCGCTGTCTCTAGTGAAGAAGGCGGTGAATTTCCCTATTAAACGACTAGTCGTTTCGTTACGATTGAAAGTCTACTCCCGTCGAATTAAACTAAAGTTGTTCACAATCAGTTCCAGAAGAGAGAACTCCCAATACGAATGTTTTCCTGTAGAGAGTAGTGAGGAGACCGGCACCACTGTCGCCCTGAAAAATCATTTGTTTTTTTGAAATCAAGTGAACAGGTACTCACGTGACAGACAGCAACATTCTGTAGCTCTTTCACACAGATCTTGTCTTCAAGGTGCGAATTGTGCTCCAATCTTCAAAAAAAATTCCGTATGGCAGTAGCTGCTGTAAAAATAACTTACTTGCACTTGAGATCAGTCTTTCCAAGTTTCACAGTTTGCATCTCATTTTCATACGTATTTCCGACTTGTTTCTCGGCTGAAAATATCATAGAAAATGTGCGTAAGTTTTGTATTGGATAAATGAAACTGACTGTTAGCATAAGACCCATCTTAATCCGAATGATTCCACTTCGATTGATTGTGGAAGAATGATCTCATGCAACCATGGAAGACATGCGTGATTTGATTTGACCTGAAATCGATATTGAAAGAAAAACAATAACATAATGCAGATCTATCTACCATCTACAATTTTTTTCGGATTGTATTTCTATAGATATTACCTCCTCTTCAAGAGTGAGAATAAGCAGATCATCTCCCATTTCACATTTTCGTTCGAAGAATGGAAAGAGCGACATACTGAATAAGTTCGTAAGAAATTGAAGTCAAATTCACACGCACTTCACTATTTTTAGATGTTCTGACTTCCATTCTTTCTTATCGCAAGTGCTACCGAAAAGACATGGTCCTGAACAAACATTAATCCATAAAATAGTAGAAATAATGAAACCGTCAACGGTCACTTTGGTGATGTCCATGTACTCTTCGAAATCAAAGTATTGTTCCATGCTAAAGGTGAGGATTGCAATGCTAAAGAGACGTGAACTTACCCGCAACTAGATACTTCCTCCTCCTTTCTTCGTAGTATTTTCATCTCCATTGAACAGACAATGGGCAGCAGTCACCACATGCCTTCGAGAGATAAGAGTACCAGCACACAAAACAAAGTGACTTTCGTCGTCTTAATTGGTCATTTATAAGAATGCAATACCTTTTCCTCGACCAACTAACCCCATTTCATACTGGCGACAGCCCATGGATTCTCTCCTTTTCTTGCTGATTTTCCTCCAATAGCTTGAAATTCCATTCCATCTTCATCCTCCTCCTCTTCAATTATTTCATCGTATTCATCCGAGTAATCACTTCTGCATCAATCAGCTCATGAAGATGGAGGATACTTCACTGACCTTTTCGCTCTCTTTCGCATTCCCGGAATTCCGCACCCTTCATAGTCTGAATGAGTAATGTACAATAGAGAAGAGTATAATGAAGTCACCGTAATCAGAATTAGCAAAGTCGATTTCGCTCTTTTTCCAATCTTGGGCTGTGTGCAAACCGAAAAGAGAAACGAGGAGAAATAAGAGAGCCGACCGGATTACCATCGTGTAACGAGTAGAAATGGAGAATAATAGTTCGACAAAATCAATTTCAAATTTACAGGCTTATCCGAAACGAGCAAAGAGAATCGAGGGAAATAATATCAAGGTTTATTCTAGTTGTAATCAAGTGTGATAGGAGTGGCATTTCATGCACTATTAATTCTTTTCTTTCTTACTTCTCATTTTTCTTCGTCTCATCATTCTCAACTTTCTTCTCTTCTTTCTTTTCTTCCATTTTCTCCTCCTTTTTCTCCACAACCTTTTCTTCTTTCTTTTCTTCCATTTTCTCCTCCTTTTTCTCCACAACCTTTTCTTCTTTCTTTTCTTCAGACTTTTCTCCTTTTTTCTCATCAACCTTTTCTTCCTTCTTCTCATCAAAGAATTCAGATTTCTTTCCATCATCAGTCTTGTCTTCTTTCTTTATTCCTTTCTTCTCATTTTTATCTTTCTTTTTCTCACTCATAAACACTGATTTATTCGTGTTTCCTCTAGTCCTCGCCGTTTCTGTTTTCGTCAATCCAAAATCGGAAAGATCATCTTGGATTTGCTGAAAGACCAAAGATCATTCAACTTCTTCATCTATCAAACTAACACTCTCTGCAACAGCATCACTCCAACAGGGTCGAACTGGCCAAGCTGTTGCTACTTTATCGTCTTCCTTTAAAGATCAAAGATCACATATGGACGAATAGAATATTATTTCCCACTTTTCCACTGACGAGCAATTTCGGAGTTGTTGCAGTTTTTGCGCATGAACTTTTGTTAGATTTGTTTGACTGAAATACAGTTTTTTTTTTTAGTAAGCTGGCATTGAACCTTGGCTTTTGGACTGGTCACAATATTCAATTCTTTTTTCTTGTTCATATAATTCGATAGGGCATCCTGTAATTAGATGTGCTGATGAAAATATTCAATAATGGAATTGCACACCTTATCGTTTCTTGTGGGACTGAATATTCTGGATGTCTTATTCTTATCGCTCTTTTTCTTTGAATCTTTATTCGTATCACTCGGTGAATCGACTCCACCCTGCAATATCATACCGTATCAGGAGAATACCGTAGCCATTTTGCGATAACCTCTCGATCTATATTAATCTGTATACCTGAGGTTGTTTGTATGAAGACGAAGGGCCGATTGTCTCAGGAGCATTAGTTGTCGTAGAAGTTCGAGTCGTCGTCAAATCTCCCTTTTGACCTCCCTTTGATCCACGATTTTGTCGTTTAGAACGAGCACACAGAAGAATTAACAATGGAATCATCTGAAAGATGAACTTTCAGGAAGAGAACGAAGGAGCAATACAGAAAAGGGAGATTGAACTAACCGTCCATGAGATGAGAAGTATCCCATCGACTAAATCGAGTAGAGAGGCAATTTTGGAATGGTGACAAAGGGAGAAGAGGGAGAAATGACCAGTCGAAGAGGAGGAAAGAGAGAGGAATGAAAAGAGAAGTGAGGCAATGAGAAAATGGGAGAAATGATAATGATGCAAATCAGGAAATGCGAAATTATATTTATATCATAATTAGACAAACTGCATACATGATTGATTAGTCAGTCACATGAAAACAATGAAGATTAATAGTTTGTTGAACTTCTGAAAGTCACCATAATCGTATTACCGCCCACAGTGTCACTAGGAGTGCACTATGAATCGGACACTCACGACTTTAAAGTTCAAACTCTCTTTTCTCTGATTCTCTTCTGTTTCAGCATAATCTCACATGTGCAGAAAGTCAATCTATTTTCGGCTATTGTCCATTAAAACACTTTACTCAGTATAAAAAGCCTAGAATAATCCATGAAAGCATCATTCGAATTCAATCTTCGAAATGAATCGTCTCTTCATTCTTCCTATCCATTATCTTCTCTTCATCTCAAGCTGAATTGAGACGGGGATATACGGTAGACGGTCTATTAAATGGACTAAGACCTACTGTGAATGTACTTCTGGGAACTGTTGACAATGTTCTCCCTCTCGGAATAAGACTTGTGAGTTACCATTCTTGAGATTTCTGATTTTCAAAAGACATACACGAATTATTATTTTCAGAAACGCGATGTTGAGCTGGGTAAAACAGTTGACGGACTTGTAGACGGATTGAAGCCTACCGTGAATGGATTATTGGGAACTGTGGATGCGATTCTTCCTCTTGGAATAAGACTGGTAAGTAATAACGATTCTTCATTTCACTTTTTAAAGGGGGAGGGGCACGAATATTTTCGCACATAAACTGAGCCTGTGGAGTGATAGGAATCCTGTACCCGATCACAGATCATTTTATCCCAAGTGCTAGAAATGCCTCTGAACGTCGCTACGGATTTTTGAAGTGACATTGATTGTGCAGGCACAATTTAGGGTACTGTACTTTCGAATTGATTTCATTGGATTTTTTGGCGAAAATAGCAGCAATAGTGAAAATGCACTGGGCGGGAGTCGAACCAGCGGGTGCTGTATAGACAGGCAAAAGCGTAAACCACTTGGCTACGGGCCATGATGTGAGCTATGCCTAGTTGGCTATGTTAGGGAGAGGACCGAGTCAACTTGAGTGCTGATTACCGTATGTTACAGCTGGGGTGCAGGCATGTCGTGGTGGGACCCACCAAATTTGATTCGTGCCCCTCCCCCTTTAAGTGATATTAATAGAAACGCGAATTGAATATCGGTGAAACAGTCGATGGATTGGTAAATGGACTTCGACCAGCTGTGAATGGCTTACTGGGAACTGTGAATGCAGTTCTCCCTCTCAGAATTCGACTAGTATGCTTTCATTTATCCTAATTTTTCTTTTCTTGGTATTGTAGAAGAGAGATGTCAATGTCGGCCAAACTCTGGATAGTCTCACTTCCCGTGTCAAATCTCCAGTGAATGGTCTTCTCTCTTCCATTGATCAAGTTATTCCTCTCGGACTGGTCAGTCGACAAAACTGGAGTATATCAAATCTTAATCTTCTTCAGAAACGCGATTCTTCTCGAGCTGATCGTTTGAATGTTCAATGAATTATCCATTATACTCTTCCCATATTATTCTTTCTATCAAACATTCAGTATTATACCACGCAATAAATGAATAAACATCGAAACAAATGTTGGGGATAGGCACCAATATCTGGCTATGTGGCGATTCTAGTCAATAGCGTCTCTAGTTCGCAACTGCAACACTCACAGCAGACAGAGGAAGAACAGCCTCAACCGAGTCGATCATCGATATACTGGAAGTGAGTACGGAGAGTATTGTTGTATTGTTGGCGTGAACCACTGACACAATAGCATTTACAAAGTTCGAGTTCGTGCGCTTATTTCACTGTTGCAAGATATTGAGCGTATTTTGCATATTTACAATTCTGTATTTGTTCGATTAATTCGACAAATGGTCCTCTCATTCTATCATTTCTCACTGTTATTCCATTCGGGAGTGGTCGGCGGCTGCGACTTCGTCGTAAAGGTGGGCCATTCAACTAAAAAACAATTGAAAATAGATAAATATTTAGAAATGGCCGATGATTTCGTAATTAGCTGGGAGATTGACAACGTGAGCAAGATGGGAAGCACGTATATTGACTCGCCCACTCACTGTCATGCCAGTCTGCCTTGGTATGTCCCCCCTCCCGAAAGCAATGAAAACAGTTGCTCAAAAATGCACGGGTCTTTTTATTTAGTGAATACAGAAGCGAAATACAAATTGAAGGAAAATCAGTGTGAGAAAGTGGACGGAGGGCGGTGTTGAATACTTTGTTGCCTACCTTGATTGTAATGAAGACGGCGTTAATGATCTATGGAGAGTCGAGCACAAGTCTAAACTGATCCTTCTGAATGGAAAGAACGCTGCAATGAACAGTGTTATCTTGGTAAGATAGAGAGAGAAAAAACCCAAATTTAATGCTGACATTGCAATTTATGTATGTATTTACTTTATTTATATTCTTCCAGTGCCGTCGCGATTTCGATAATGATAACATGAGCTGTGGAAATAGTAAATTCACTCCGTTCGCTGAAGTAATGAATTCGGAAAAGGTTAATTATAGCTCAGCTCTCAAAACTAAGAACTTACATGACTTTATACTTATACTTGCAGGGATTTATCCATGACGACAGAGTTACGATGGAGGCACGAATCAATGTGACATCGGTCCACGGCATCAGGTATTTGTATTTGTTTGCTAAATGTGGATAAGGAACCAAAACCCATTTTGTATAAATGGGCGGAAATCGAATGACAGGAATCGATTGTTTTAATTTAGAACTATCATTAATATCGACTTTTCCCAACCTAAAAATGTCCTGGACAATGCAATTCTGAGCGTGGAAGGAGAGAAGTTCAATGTATCTAAAGGAGTAAGCGTATCAGTTAACAATAATTTTATTATCTTTTTTTCTTCAGTATCTGGCGGCTCAGTCTGAATTCTTCTACTCTCTCTTTTACAATGATTTCAAAGAGAAAAATCAATCTGAGATCGAATTGGGAGATGTCACCGCGCTGGTAATTTTATCATGTGCTTCTTTTTCGTAAAAATTTTGAACCTTCATTCTTAGTTTGTTTCGATTTTCTATTACATACATTCCTTCGGAAATAATTCAGGAATTCGCGGAATTTCTTCAAATTGTCTTCCCGTCGAATAAGCCTGTTACCGGTATTGTCTCCAACGAATACTTGATTGAATATTTACTGTTGCAGAGAACACATACAAGAGCATTCTGGTACTGTCTGACCGTTTTCAAGTTCAGGTATTTTTTAAACTAATTTTCTTCTATTTACGGTCCCCATACGGCGGTTGAAACTTTTCTTGTATCAGGAAATTTCTTGCATTTTCATAGATACACAGTTAGAAAAAGAAATTGATTCCAGTCGTCCTACTTTTCCCTTTTCAGTGCTCAATGGAAAAGGCCGAATTGTATCTGATCAAGACAAAGAAAGTGCCCATTGAAAGAAAACTTTTGTTCGCAGATCAGTATAAATTGGAACAGCTCAAGGTTCTATCAAAACGTTCTATCAAAACGTAATGCTCATTTTTAAGATGCTCTGTCTCAAGTCATTCAAAACTGCAGAGGCTATGAAGTACATCCAGGTTATTCTCTTTTTGAGTAGCTGAACTGAATTTAATAATTTCAGAATACTCCTGAATTCAAGGAATTCTCTGGTCCGATGAATCACTTGCTTTTCGAACGATTGCTCACACTTCTCAAGTAACTATATCATTGAAGAGACTTCCTTTCATGTCAAAACATCCCATTGTGAGAATATCATAATCAATAAATGCGCGATCGTGACAGTATTAATGTGTTTATGAAAGAATATAATCTGTTCCTGCATTCATTATTTTCTGAATTCCCTCGGAACTGCTGGTTCCTAAACCGGGAATCTGATTTCGTTCGGATATTTCCGAACGCTACTTGTAAGAAATGTTCGGAAAGTTCCGAACAAAATCAATCGAAACGTTCGGAAGAAACCGAACGTTTACAAAACTACGTCGTGGTCATTCTCTTCTCTGAATTCGTTTTTCGAAGAACCCAATGGAACAACGATTCTTGAAGATTGCAGACAGTTGGAATTGTAAATTGATTTATTCGACAGGAGTTGTTTTTTTCCATTTTTGTTCGTGATTGTTTATCGAAATGAATTTTTTTCGTTCGATGCCGAAGAAAATGAGAAAAAGAAACCGGGAATCTGAGAATTTTGATTTCGTTCGGATTTTTCCGAACATTACTTGTAAGAAATGTTGGGAAAGTTCCGAACAAAATTAATCGAACCTTTCGGAAGAAACCGAACGTTTACAAAATTATACAATAAATTTTTTCTTTCCAGACTCTGGAGATTTTTTTCATCAGTTGATTCGGATACGATTTGTTGAAGATATTTGAGATCCCGAAGAATCTACGAAGAACTATCACGAACAAAAACTCTTGTGAGTAGTTGCTTCAACACTTATCAATTGACAATATTTATCAACTCCGAGTAAGTACAATTGAACGAGTTTATTCTCTAATTCTTATTCTGATTGTTCATGAATCGAATACCGTTTTCACTCGCGATTCGATTTGCTTTTGCTCTCTTTCTCTTGTTCACTTTTCTTCTATTGGGCGCAGGGGAAGGGACGACTCTCACATCCGTCACTCCAGGACCGGATCTGTAATTTAGAATGAACGGACTACCGTACTTCTTCCTTACCTTCTTGCGATTGCGGATCTTCGTCCCTTCACATGGGCTGATTTACTACGAGTGAGAGAATGAACACGACGAGACTATAATATTTGTCTCTTTGGTTTAACTATTCATTTCTTCGTGATCATCATCTCTCTCTTCGCTAACCTTTGCAATGGAAACTCCTAGATTGATAGCCAATCGTGCCAATCGATCGGCCTCTTCATTTCCCTCTTCTCCCTCATGAGAAACGACGTGATCGAAGGTCACACCAGAGGGAAATCTCAAATAAATCCAATTTCCTTTTTCAGATTTATTGTTGACTTCTCTGCAGATCTCCTCAGATCATCATACATTTCAGCGAATCTTCCATAATTTCCATTGACCATCGCATCGATAATTCCCATGTAATCAGTGCGGATTATCACTGATTGATTACTGTAATCACTCTTTCTTTCCTTATCATTTCTCCTTTCTCTTACTTGAATCCACTCCATTGATGAATCTTCGTGAGTGCAATCTGCACTGCGATTATCTCAGCCACTCCCGATTCGTGACGACGTCCTGACAAGAGAAATGATCTCATTATTCATCACTCAGATGCCCTCCCACAAGTTGCCTCTTAGATAGTGTGATGACAACTTCTACTGTAGGATCTCATTGATTTGAACTTGTGGGAGAACGCCAGATTATGCTAATACCATAATCACTCCCTTATTATGAAATTGTTGTTTGTGGGACAGATTAGAGTGTAAAGTGTCGATACCGTCAAGTCTCTTGCTGGTGTTGAGTGGATGGGCGGGGCCAAAGAAAATTCCAATTCCCGAAGCGACTCCTTTTCCATTCACCTCTCGACACGAACCATCCGTGTAGCAAATAATGGGAGGAAGGGACTGAAGGGGAGAAAAGAGATGAGGAGTCAATTCAAGCCATGACTGTGTGCACTCACAGAGACAGTAGTCGAAGCCATTTTCTGAAGAAGTGAGCATGTTTTGAATGCAAAGAGGAATTTTTCACCGAGTAGGACGAATATTGAGTGACGAGTAGAGGAGAAGAGGATTGATTGTTGGTGGCAACCGCACGGAGTGAAAGAAGAAAGAGAGAATGAGGTGAGAAGACCTTCTAGATCCATTTTCACTGAATACAAATATGCTAGATAAGTATCACTACTATCACTAGACTGTATCAAACATGTTATTCTAACTTTTTTCTTGTCTTCGATTAATTTGTTTGAGTGAGCTCTTTTCCTTCCTCTAAATGGCTCTGAATTATGTGGTTCCCTCTCTTTTCCTTATTCACTTCTATCTCATCTTCATCTTCTCAGTCTTCCTTCTTCCATTCGATTCACTTATTTTCCGGATATTCGAATTATCCTCATTTCATCTCCCTTTCTCATTCCCATCCATCAACGACGACGTCCCTCCTCTACAACAGAGAATCGGAATCGATGGGAGAGGAAGATTCACTTGTATTTGAGTATTTTACAATATAGTTGAATTCAATCGATATTCGTCCTTACATTTCCCATCATCGTCCTCTCATTTCTCCAATTTCAACTCTTCTTCATTTCTTCCTCTTCGATTTCCTCATCAAAGATTCCACCACACGCTACCTTTCTCCTTTTCCTCCTTCTATCCTCCATCTCTTCATCATCTTTTCCCCTCGATTCCCCCTCTCGAAACTCAACTTATATTCCAGTTTAGAACCTCCGATAATTACTCAATTACTCGAAATAATCGATACCTCAACGAAACTCGATATGTCCATTGATTTGTATTATTATGTACGTATATGAAGAACGTTGCATCGCGGTATTTATCCGGTCCAAGTCCTACAAAGAGCAAAGATCCGTTCGTGAACGAGGGCATTCCATTACTCATTGTCCCTTCATAAAACGAACCTCCCATAACTTTCAATGTCCTCTTCCTCCTCTTCCATCCGAACCGCTCATATCTAAAACCTTGCAACCTTCGGCACAATTGCTTCCTGGTAGTAGTTCCTGTTTCGACAGTCCGAAAATCGAAAATCAGTTCAACAACCACAAAGTCCATAAATTCTAAGAACTCCTTCCTTCTCCTTTTCTCTCCCTCAGTTCCATTCTAATCTCTCCTCATCACGCAATTTCTTCTGCCCACTCATCTCTAGGGCGCAGTTCCAAATTGCCTTCATGTGATTGATTTTCTCTGATTATTAGGGTAATATCTAACGCAGCTTTCTCGCAGAATGTTGCATCCCTACCATTCTTATTTCCTACCCCACGACATTCAATATCAGAGCGGACGTAGCATGGGCTAAAACTAAGAAGTTCTTCTTCCAGATCGAATGCACACTCCTGGCTGATCGACAATGCTATTTCTTCACGCGTCATCAACGCCATCGACGCGATCTCTAAGGAGAAGAGGGAGGACGGCCGTTATCGCTGCTCTCTTTCTATCAGTTATTCTCATTTATTCATTCTGGAAAGGAGAAGTGAACAAGGATGAAGAACATCGAAGAGTCAAGAGGAATCTCATCCTATTTGATGATGATTGCGAGGATAACAAGAAACCGGGTGAGAAATTCGAATTCTGTATATTTTATGCATGAATCCCGCAGTTATCAAGTAATGAAAAATAATTAATTAATATTTTTTTGCAGTAAAATCGGACGGAAACGCATCCCTCTTCCCTCCTGATGCATTCACTTTGGAACAGAGAAGAAGCGGAGCTGTACTCCTTCATTTCATCGGTAAATGCATAGCACATTTGTAATCTGGATGAAATTGTGGCACTTCTTCGACTCCAGCTTTTTTTCGAAGAGTATCCTCTCCCGATAATTCTCATTCCCTACTCCACTGCACATTCAGAGCGATTGTTAAGAAAAACGAAGAAATTGAAATTGAAATTGTTTCATCATTTGGGCATGTTGAAATCCAATCAAAGGACCTACAATATATGTTCTCTCTAATGAAATTCAGTAACATTTTCATGTTTAATATAACAAAACATCCTGAAACCAATCAGTTTTCGAAACGCTTTTATTTAGTTTTAGTTTTGAAACACTTAAAAAGCTGTAATATTTGGTCTGATCTATGTGACAATGGAATTATTGGGGTTAATAGAAGTGAAATCAGAATATTTGTTTGATGTTATACCATATTAATGTTCAGGATTAGTTTACATGTTTGCTGCATTGGCAATCGTCTGTGATGAATTCTTCGTTCCTGCTCTTGGAGTTCTCACTGAAAAGGCCTGTTTACCCACTTTTATTATTCATATTTAAAAATTTCCACGGTGATATATTTGAATCTACTCATCTACGTAATCTATTCATAATCGAATCTTCTTCAGTTATCAATCTCTGATGACGTAGCGGGAGCGACGTTCATGGCTGCCGGTAAGAACGAAATGAAAACAAATATCAACGTTTCCCATGTTTTTACACGTTAATTCTTCCTTCTCAGGTGGATCGGCCCCTGAATTCTTCACTTCGATGTTTGGTGTTTTCATTGCACAAGACAACGTCGGAATCGGAACAATTGTTGGTAAGTTACAAATTCATACGAACGAATCAATGCTCTATTCCGCTAAAAATCGACTGAAATTTGGCACGTATTCCGTGAAACATACCCTCATCTGTTTATTGCTTCCCATTTTCCTTCCTCTTCCTCATCTTAGACCAGTCCCTTCCCCTCTCCTCCGGCCTTCGTGCTCTTCTCTCATATCTATCCTGTCCTCATTCCACCTCTTCTCTTCTCATTTCCAATTCCAGACTTCCCCCTATCTCCTCTCTTTCTCCACTCAATTCTCTCTCTTCTCACTCATTCCACCAAAAATCCCGACTTCTTTCCACGTTTCCTGAATGATCGATAGACACGAAATGAGAGCAAAAGCATGCAGAGTCCATACTAAAGAAGGAACTCGTAAAATGGACCAAAAGAAGCATCACGCTGAAACAGTAATGGTAAAAATGTAAAATTGCAGGATCAGCGACGTTCAATATTCTATGTGTCCTTGCATTCTGCACTCTTTTCTCACGGGAGGTTCTCCAACTCACTTGGTGGCCACTATTCAGGTATTGAGAAAAACAAAACGTCCAGAAGCCACTCCACCTCCCATAGTATCATACTTCGTTCTTGATCCCTGGATGAAACTTATCCGGGGTTCGCATTTTCTCCCCTCCCTCTGTCGATTCTCTCATTTCTCCCGGTTTTGTGTGCCAGAAGGAAAAACAGAATTTGGCTCTGGAAGACTCTCACCCACTCAATTAATTTGCGAACCGGAAACAGTTCTTCCCATTAGACAAATGTCAACTGCAAATTATGAGTTCCCATCGAGTCGGCAGATTAGATATCCAGATATGTCTAGGGTTTAGGTTATGGAAATTCTTTCCGGAATTCCAATAAGCTAGCAATGAAATTGTACTGCTCTCGGGACGAGAGAGTATGAAGAATGAGGACTTAATGGAATTTTCCAATATGGGAACCCTAGCTATGTCTCGTGGGGAACGGCCTAATCGAGGCAATTATGCCAGAAAAGTGAAGAGTATTTTGATTGAGGTGAATTCGTTGCAGAGACATGTCATTCTACATCTTCGCTCTCGCTCTTCTCGTCATATTCTTCGCTGATGAGAAGATTGCATGGCATGAGGTCAGAGGAAGGGAAAGATAATGGATAGATACAAAAAATAAATGCAAGAATGAATATTTTCTGCATGTCGATGCGTTTCCATACACAGCATCTAGTAATCCGATTTCATGATCTTCGATTTAGGCCCTTTCGATGTTAATCGTCTATATTCTCTATGGAATCTTTATGAAGTACAACGAACAACTCGAAAATGCAGTGAAGAGTCGACTATTTCGATTACCTCAAATCACACAAGGGGAAACAGCGGTATTTTTATCTATATTTTTGCGCTGACAAACTCTCAGAAGTAAATAATGATGATATTCCTTACAGGCCTCTCCTCCTCCTCCAACACTCGGTCCGAGGAGTGATTCCATTCGATCTTCAGCCAGTTTCCATAGCAGTGCACGAAAATCAATTCCGGTTATATCCTAGTTTCTTTCCTTCTAACATAATCCGTTGAAGTTTATTCACGGCGGAGCTCCTAGTATCCGTCATGGCATTCTATCAATGGCGATGGCTCCAACTGATGATGAAGGTTCGATTGATACTTCTTGGCACTTCTTTCCTCTACTAAACCTCAGTTCGTACTAAGTGTGATACTAACGATTGATTGTTTCTTTAGAATCTCCTTCTCCTCGATCGGAGGAAGAAACTTCGATGCAGTGTAATAATAATGTGAAAGTTATCCATGTGAAACCCGCGAATAAGAATAATACTCTCACCGTGAGTTGTCAACGGGATTGTCTTATGTTGTATGTTTTCCTATTCGAGGTAAAACCGGCTCGATCCTCTGTCTCAACAGTTTCTGCTACTGCAAACGACAGGAATGGACTAACGCCCGTCGAGAGTGTCAAAGTCTGTTTGATTCCAATAGGAAAGGAGGCGAAATAATCGAATAACTGTTGCAGTCAAACGGTCTCTCCGTGAATGGATCATCTCGATATCTGGAGGAGCGACCACCGATGAAGAATTCCGAGGGAGGAGAAAATGGACCGAGTCAGTCGAATGGGCATGGTAATGGAAGTTCGAATGGAAATGGAAGACCGTCGAGGAGGAGCATTGAGAAGGTTACTTTCATCGAAAATGAATTCTGTAAACAGTCCAAAATTTAGGCAGCATCTATTTCGTCCCATGACGAGTCTCCTCTGGACATGAGTTGGCCTGAAACGTTGCATAGGGTGAGAAATAACGAAAACTACACTCCAATAATGCACATTCTACAGCGAATCGTGTACGTAATTCTCGCTCCATCACATTCCCTCTCTATTTGACTCTTCCCGATACGAGGAGTCTTGTGAGTTCATCTTTGAAGCTAAATTCACTGACTAAAATTCAGGAAATGCGTAAATTCTTCCCAATAACGTTCATTGGTTCGATTCTCTGGATTGCCCTCTACTCATATCTGATGGTGTGGTGGGCGAATGTTATTGGAGAGACACTTGGAATACCTACTGAGGTATACTCCCTCATTATTTCGAATCAACACTCATTATTTCGAATATTGTAGATTATGGGCCTGACAATTCTTGCTGCTGGAACGAGTATTCCCGATTTGATAACGAGGTTTGCTAAATTGTACGTCTTCATTGATCATAAACATTCAATTTTCAGTGTAATTGTGGCTCGAAAGGGACTGGGTGACATGGCTGTATCTAGTTCAATTGGAAGCAATCTTTTCGACATTTGTGTTGGGTAAGTTTGGATAAAACAAAAAAAAGATCACTTCGTGTCAGTAGGACAAGGGGTGTAAATTTCAGCTTGCCGATTCCATGGTTGATTTTCTTCTCCATTCAATTCTTCAAAGCTCCTTTCTCTGAGATTCCAACGGTTTCTGTGATTTCCAATGGACTTATCTGCTCTGTTAGTTTACTCTTCCGAATCATGAACAATTCATGAAGATTCCTCTTGAAGGTTGGAATGCTCTTTCTAATGCTTCTCGTTTTGGTCATTGGAGTTGCACTATCGTCATGGCAGGTATGAATAAATTATAATAATGTCCTTTATCAATATTTCTCAGATGGACAAATTCTTCGGTTTGGTCATGATAGTTTTCTATGTTTTCTTCTGTATTCTCTCAATTCTTCTTGAGACTGGCCACGTGAATTGCCCCTTGAAGATCACTCCTGACTTCTGCTAGACTCCCCTTCAATCCATCTTTGCCCTCTTCCCTTCCCAATACCAACAATCTCTGTGCTTCGCAACGGGTTACTCCACTTTCAGTGACACTTATACGTAGCTTCTTCTCATTTATTATCTCATTTATCGATGCGGAGACCCAATTCGATAGCATTCCATTGCAAGGCAAACAGAAGCTAGAAACTAGATCAATCCAATCGAGTGGACAAAAATATAATTTGATAAAGATATACAAAAATACATGTGCGGACACCATGTTGGCAATAATAATACAGAAAGAGAATGGGAGGCGACTGAATCTCAGAACACACCTTGAACTACTCGAAATCTTTCGATTCCAAGTCGATCGAGACGAATTCATCGATTCTGGCAGGGAAGCTACGAAGCATAAAGGAGTTAGAAGCCGTAAGCAGAAGTTTGACGCCGGGTTTGAGAAGAAGAGAGAAGGCGAAGTGAGTGATTAGTGTGAGAACACCGGATATTGGAGAGAGAGCAAGAATCGATTGAAGCAGAGAGGGAGAAGGAGCTAGATTAGGCCACGGGTTCTCGTTGCCTGGGACTGCAAAATAGTGAGTTATATTTGAACATAATTAAATTACATTTTACAAAGTAAATAAATAAATAACTTACTGTAATACTGCGGGGGAGGAGGAGGCCACTGTCTCTCGCCCATCTTCTTCGTTGGAATGTGCTTAGCCAGCACTTCGATCTTCAATTTGATTCAACTCATTAGTATTTTTAGCTATAGATCTTTGTGTGCGAAAAACTGAACATCAATAGCTATCAATAATCTCATTCATAAATTCCTTACCTTCTCCTGTTCCATCTGCTCGAATTCGGGAGGCGGCCACTGCACAACGGGCATCTGCGCCGCTCAAAAAGTCATTTTTATAACTCGCCGGAAGGATTCCGGAAAAAAGGCATGGTAAAACATACTCTGTACATAGAATTGTCCTCTCTCATCCTCAGGGGGCGGCCATGCGCGTGCGATACGAGATGTGCGAGGAACCGACTTGATCACCTCTTGTTGCTCCTCATAATTAATCATTAAAAATTTAATTATTATTGTTGATTTACTTGTCGAATCCATCCCAAGTCATCGCCGCACTTCACGCGGTTCACTTGGCCACTGCAAATTAATATTTTATACATTTGGTGACCGGTAAAATATTATTAAAATAATAGACAAATAAATAGTGAAAATAACGTACGCGTCCTTGGTGATCTCATCGGCAGGGGGCGGCCACACTTTGTTCACTTTTCCAGATGCAAAACCGGTGCGAGTGATCTCAGTTACTTCCTGAATATCAAGCTCAAATGAATAAATAAAGAGGCTGGCTAGTAAACTGACATTGTTGACAGGCACCCACTCCTGAGCCTTGGTGCGGGGAGCGGTTTGACGCTCTGGTTGGATCTAAATCGTCATTTTTTATTGATTTATAATTTTTGAAGTTCCAAATTCGCTCACCTCCTCAGGGAACTCATTCCACTTGACTTTCTCGTATCCGGCCGGCTTGCGAACGATTACGGTAGGCTGAGAAGGAATCGATTGAACGTGCGAATCTGACTCTCATTTATATTTCCGGTCGGATTCCTCCCGCTCTTCTCATGTGTAAAAAGTTCAGATTCGAACAGCTGGCGCCCTCCGATTTCACTGCCAATCACAACAAAAGGAAGGAAGGAAGAGGAATCTCATCATCCTCAAGTCATCACACCAATCTTGATGTTTGCCAATTCCACGCTACTGGCTTGTCTATGTTGCGATAAAGATATATTAGGAATGGGGAGTTTAGAGGGGGCAGTATTCCGTAGAGTTCGAAATTCGGTCAACCGACTCTTCATTCCTCGTACTCTCTCGACAGGGAAGAGTGACGCCGGATGAAGAGACGATTACTCGAATTTCAAACTAAATATTCCATGAGGATACCTGAGTCTCGTGGGCATCGGTCAGTTCGGGAATGACAATCTTTCCAATCTGAGGGACAACAGCCTCGGCTGGTACTCGGTGTTGAGTCTGCCAGCATGCATCGTCCTAAAATGGAAATATTGATAATGAGATATTGCATTTCACATCTATCATCAATAGTTTAGTACGGATATGACCGAAAATACATAGATTCGAATTTCGGAAATAAGAAGATGAGTTGACATACATTGAGTCTTACTCCACCGGGAACTTCCGTCTGTCCCATATTGCTCGCCTCTGCTTCACGAGCTCGTTCTTCCTGCACGGAATATTGATTGACTACCGTACTCTCTCTATCTACCGTACCTCCCACTTCTTTGCTCCTTCCAGTTTGGATGCACGAGTGACGCACTGTAGAGGAGTGGGCTGGAAAGAGGATGGATCAGATTGGACAAGGAACGAATACATCTACGAACTGAGAGCAAACGAGTGTGATGTCTATCTACAAATTACAGTACTCTTCGTCTCTTCTTGTGAAGCTTAGGCTCTTTGACAGGCGTCTTTCGTAGTAGACCAAGGGAGAAAAGCATGAGGGAAGAAGAAGAAGACTAGAGGATCGATGAAGGAGGAAATAATAGAGTGAACAACATGAGAAAACAGGCGTTCTTTCGTGAAGAAACAGATGGAATACGATAGGATGAGAGAAGAGAGAAAGGATGGAAGGAGAAGGGGATTGGATTGATTACTTGTTGAGTGATGGAAGAGTAGAGGTGAGAGGAGAAGGGTTACAGAGTCTTGGCGATAAGAGAGATTACACTTCTCCTCTGACTCTTGACTGCATTGGAACGAGTGGGAGGGAAGGAGGGAATAAAGAGAGGAGATTGAAGAGAGGGAGAGATGAAGAGAAGTGAAGAGAGTATGATCATCTAAGAGAGTCGAGAGATCTACACAACGCAAGCAATTGGTCTTTCTTTCTCCACCCCGTTCACACCATCCATTAGTAAACGGCGCCTATCGGATTTCCGACGGCATAGATGATTAGTATTCGTCGCCCACCGTATTCTCCTGTTCGACGAATCGACCCGCTACACCATCAGCTCTCATCGTTGGACGATTGGAGGAAGTATTGGAGATAGTACGAATCTGCTCGTTACTGAGCACTTCTTCCGTCACCTGCAGGGTGGAATGAAGTGATTAGCCATGGAACGGATTATTGAGAAGGGAAAGGGGTGAAGGGTTGTGGGGCGTCAAGAGGAGATGGATGACACCAGGTGTTAGATTGAGTGGGAGAGGAAAGTGGAGAAGCGGGGGAGGAAGAGAGGACACGAAAGATCAGAAGGGAACAGGGAACTAATGAGCGGATGCTTCGGGGATTTGTAATCACTGATTCATGTTCAATTCAGTTACTTTGATTTTCTGGTCATAATTCACCTTCGCAGCCTGTTTGAGAGCGGTCTGTCCTGGTTTCTCAGCAGGTGCTTTCTGCACCTCTTCCTTCTGTAGCTGAGGAACAGCCACCTTTCCGGGAGCCTTCAGCTGCTGGAAAGATCAAAGATCAACAAGTGATTCAAGCAAGATAAGAATCCCTTCGGCTGATATGATGAGGAATAGCTCACCGTATGCCCAACCGGAACGGGCGTGGCATTATTCGCGGCTTGGGCGTCGAATCCGACATTTCCCCTCGTCATCTGTACGGTTGTCTTCATCTGAGGAGTGACAATGGGAGTCTGTTGAGAGGGAGACGGACGAGGCTGTTGTTGAGGCGTCTGAATGATTACTCGATTGCCATTTACTTTAGTGGCGAGTAAGCAATCAGGATGGGATAACACGCTTCAAGCTTGATGACTCATTATCAATCAACTTTGAGTAAATACTAGCTGAGGATAGGTATGACCGACCTGTGCAGCAGGAGTGGCCTTGGGCGCAGACGCCGCAGCCACAGGGGCTGGCACGGCAGTTCGAGTGGTTTGGACACGAGGTTGAGAGATCTCCTGGCCCATACGCTGCTGTAGAAAATGAGAAGTTCAAAGAGAATAAAACCAATACAAAAAAGCCTACCTTTGCGGTAAAAGTCAGTGGGTGTTATCGATTGAAAGATATCCGGTTGTTTGAGGGGAGGTGATGAGATAAGTGATAAGTGCTCGTCTATACTCAATGTTGACAGAACGAAGAACACGAAGAGAGACAATGGAGAAGGGAGAGAGCACAGAGAAAGAGAGATAAAGAGACTGTCGGGATACGGGGAAGAGAAGGGAAGAATCACCATTCTCGCCCACTCTCATTATCATGTTTTCTTTGGTTTCGAACGTTTTCGAAGATAAGTCAGGTGAGAGGACGGGAAGAAAGAGGATAGATAGGGGAGGAAAGGACGGACCAGTGATATGCCCACCTGGGGCACTGCATTCGACTGCTGCGGCTGCTGCATTGTCTTAGGAGCTCCATTAGCTGCAGCAACTCCCGTATTGGCCGCGCCGTTTGCTGCTGCTTCAAAACACGTTTCTCTAAAAATGAAGCTGACAATGAAGAATCGAACCAGAAGGAGCTGCAGCCTTGGGAGCAGCTGCAGGTGCTGCAGGCTTGGCCGTGGCGGGTGCAGCAGCAGGTTTCGCTGGTGCTGCGACGGGTGTTGCCGGTTTGGCTGGAGCTGCGGCTGCAGGGGCAGCGGGTTTCGCGGGAGCGGGGGCTTGCTTCTGCTGCTGCGCCTGAGCGGCTGCAGCACGGGCCTAAACGAACGTAACCTTTTGTCCATCCTTCAATTCGATCAACAAACCTTTGCTTCGGCTTCAGCCTGAGCCTTGGCTTGCATCGCACGGGCTTGCGCCTCAGCCTGCGCTTTAGCCTCAAGACGATCGATCTTTCAAATTTTTTACTAATGAAAAATATTAGAAATATGCACCATTCAAATCTGTCTATCTGCACTCTCTTCAACCGACCTGTGCAGCTCTGGCTTGTGCTTCAGCCTGAGCTCTGTTCTGCTGCTGTTGCTGTGCCTGCTGCAGAGTCTGCTGTTGAGTTGTCTGGGCTGCAGGTGCTGCAGACTTCTGCTGCTGAGATGCAGCTTGCTGCAAAGGAGAACACTCGGCACTCGAACTATGGTAATGGGAAAGTTTGACTTAGTAGAGAACAGTGGGGAGGGGGGGATAGATACAGAAGCAGAAGAAATTATCTCAAGAATCCGAGCCGAGTATTGTTTATCCACTGTTTACAAAAAAAAATGGGGACTAAACTAGACAATATTCGATCATGAAAATACTTCTCAGTAATCTACGCTACCTGTGCCTTCGCACGTGCTTCCGCCTCTTGTTTAGCTGCTTGAGCCTGTAATAAACGTTTATGAATTTATTCCAATATCAACTCATACCTTAGCGAGGGCGTCTGCCTGAGCCTTCTTAGCGGCTTCCTGCGCCTAAAATTCAGAATTTAATTTCATGCTATTGTTTTCCTGTGCTTTCTCGCAAACCAACTTTCTAGATAACAAATAGTTGACCTTAGCAAGTGCCTCTTGTTGTGCTACTCTCTGTGCAGCCACTCTCTCCTCGGCCTTCTTCTTCTCGGCTTCCGCTTGAGCTTGAGCCTGAGGGATTAATTATTATATTATTTGTTGTTGCTGTTGTTGTTATTGTTGTTCATTTCCGAATTATGACTTAGAATTTCAACCTGGGAATCAAAGGAAGAGGAATAACAAGTACCTGAGCTTGCTTGGCTCTCATCTCTGCTTCGGCCTCTGCTTGTTGTCTTGATTCCGACTGAATCGATCAGTCATTCAGATCAAAACAACAACAATAACAACCTGATTTCCAGCTGCCTTGAGTGCTGCTTGTTGGATGGCTGCAGCTTGAGCTGCCTACAATGAATGATTGATGAAATAGGAAAAGTGTTCAAGGAAAAGGGCACGTCTAAGAGAAAAGAAGATCAAGTGGTCTGAGAAGTGGCAAACAGTTCGAAACAGTGGACAGAGAAGAGATATATCATTGCTCTGTTGTGATAACGAAGAAAAGAGAAAGAATGAGCAAGGGGAAATTGAATGGAGGGATCGAAAGAAAGGGAAGAGTCAGCTGAGGTTCCTCTTTTCCATCTGGAAGGCTACCCGATCAAAGAAATCACATCTGGTTCCCATCTCCAATCCACGGGGTTGAGTTTATCTCATTTCCGAGATACATTTCGCACTCTCGTGATAATCGATGAATGAAGTTTTCGTGAGTTTCAGAATATTGGAAACGATTAATATATCTGACCTTGGCAGCATTCTGTGCAACAAGGAGCTGCTGGCGAGCCTCTAGAGCCTGCAATTTAATGATTTCGAAATTAATTTAGCAAATAAAGCGCACCTTCTTTTCAGCATCGCTCTTCTCCGTAGATGCGGCCACAGTGACCACTTCCTCGTGAGCTGAAGAGATCAAAGATCAATCAGAAAGAGGTCATTGACGTACCCTGTCTTTCTCCCGCCATTCCCTTGATCTGCGTGAGCATTGCTGACTTAGCTGCTGCAGGGGATGCTGCTGGCGGCTGCAAAATTGCATAGTTTCGATCTTCAAAAAATATCCATTGAAATGTTAGGACATACGGCGGGTCCATTCTGGGCAGCAGCTGCAGTGCCCTGTGTGGTAGTATTCGAATTAGCGACACGGAACATTCCTCCTTGACGACGAGGGGCTACCACCACCTACAAATTATTCATTATACAAGTTTATTAAAATTGTGTATTCCAATAAGCTGGACAACAGTATGAGAAACGATAATTAGTGAAGCGTAAGCTAAAGAGAATCAATGCGATGGAAACTTCTTTTCAAAACCGCGCAGATTGAAGAAAAGATGGAGGTAATGCAGAAAAACAGAATGGTTGAGCGGGGGTTTCGCTGTAATATTTCCCATCGCTTCCCGGCGTTCTTCTCTCAATGAGCGCGATCTTGCGAAACTACTTCAAAAATTTCTCGTGTTTCATTATTTGTGAGACATGCTTACTTTGTGATTTGTAAATTGCATCTCTAACCTGACTGTATAATAAATAGCCTCCACGATAACAAAACTTGTTTGCCGTTGGCAAACCCATTTTTGGGAGAACGAAAAAACCTCAACCATGTCAATATTGCGAATTCTCTGAATACTAACGAATGTGCGAAATGACCCACACTTTCATGATCTTCATCTCCTCTACTTTTCGGAACCCTTACTCGAATTGGCGAAACAGAGGGAGGCTAAAAGCAAAATATGTTCGGATTTTGAAAAATTCGAACATAAACATGCACGGAATATCGAACGAAAAGTATAACTCAAACATTCAAACTGGAAAACTACTTTCGTTTCTTTTTTATCAGCATGCTCCAAATTTGGCATTTTTTTAGATGAAAAAATTCCTTCAATTCAAAAAATCGAGAATTCGCAATACTGAGTCAGAGTTTACTAATTCAAAAGTGCAAACCAAGCGTGAAAAATATGGATTGGTCAAGCTTACAGTCTCAATCGAGTAAACTCCTATTTCCCGATTATCGCTAACTCATATCTCGCAAAATCGCATACCACTATGCCCCTTGAAAATTTTAGGAAACTGAAGATGGGGAGGGGTGATAAGTATGGGATCGATACCTCCTCATCAGACTCCTCTTCCTCCGAAGAGGAACCGTTTGCCGCCTCCCAAGCTGAAATTAACAGTTTTTAATAAATTATTTACAAATACAATTTAAGAAATATTGATCGATATTAGGGAGAACAGTCGAAGGAATCTTTTGGATTCCATCGGAGATCTTATGTATCACGTGTCTCTCTCGAATTTCATTGCATTTTCGTCCGATCAGAGATTTGTTTGCTCAGATATCTCTTTCCGTATCGCGATGTTCTTAGTTCTTGAGAAATTAAAACCGCTGAAGTGTTTTCATCGTTTGAACAATTGTTCCCTCAAAATAGACAAGACAGAATGATCGATTGAGTAGAGAAATGTTTTCCAGTCCCTGCAATGTTTATCTGTTGGAATCAATGGCGATCGTTAGAGAAGGAGGGGGATACTCGTAAGAGACTTCGATCACAAGTCAACATCCATCTCATTCTTAACCCAGATAATCCCTCTCTCTCTTGACTCATTGGAAGTCCGATAGACGACAATGTTTCGTGATTCTTTCCCCTTCTCTCGCCCAGTCATGATCTCATTCTCGAGCACTTTACAACGAGTGAATTGAGAGGGCGGAAAGAGAATGAGAAGCATGCAAAAAGTGAAGAAGGAGAAGATCATAACACTTATGCAGTCAGAAATGGGAAAGATAATGGGAAGGCTAATATCGATTTATCATCAATGAATTTAGTGGGCTGTGCTTGGAGGGACCGAGCAATAGGAATGTTCAGTTTTGCAAAATATGAAGATTTCAACGTGTTATTGGGCGAAGACAAATAACAATTGGAGAAATATTTACATAAGTTTGAGTAATCAATGCCCACGTGAATTTAAAAAATTTAAAAATTGTATCATTATCGGATGAAAAAAAGAAGCGAATAATGATTGGAACAATGATTCTTCAATTATGAATGCGTCTTTCGGATCTTTTTCATGAATATTTTTTGAATCAGTGTGTTTTTGAACACGACAGTAATGAATAACATCATAAAATCAGAACAGATCTATCTAATTGTGCAGTATTAATAATGGATTAAAATGAAACGAACTCACCATCGGTCGGCATTGTTGATCCTTCTCCTTGTATTCAACTGCCCAATAGATTCCACTCAGTCCTCTCTTCTCTCTCTCTTCTTGTCAGCTGGCCTCTTCATTCCTCCAACCCGCCTACTCGAACCTCTCCTCATTTCTCTCATCCCTCTCAAATTCCTCCCTTCTCTCCTCTATTTTTATCGCTGGCGGCTGTTGACACACGTTTTGTCCCGTCGAGAAGAGTATTTATGGTAAATCATTTATCTTAAACTTTGTGAAAATGAAGGATGAAAGGTAAGTGTTGGATGCACAGTTCTGTAGATCAATAGAGGAAACATCTGCAGGCAAGAATGAATGAATACTGTGGAATAATGGGAGATGGGAAGACGATTACGGATGAGAGAGAAAGAGGATACCCGTGGAGTGATTCAATATAAGTCAATCTCGATATTACTATGGTGATTCGTGTACAGACAATTCAATCGATAAAGAGGGAACTACAGTATCCCTACAGATCAACTCCCAATCGTCTCAATTCCTCTTGTTGTCGTTCCAGAATCTCATCGTTCTCCGTTAATCGAGCTTGTCGATCTCGACTCAGAGTACCGTAGCTGAAGAAGAAGGAGGATTACGATGGATTAATTTGAATTATTGAAGGGTTTCTAGTGAAATCTTGATTTAATATCTGCAGGATAAGTTAAATCTCTGGTCAATAAATATCTTACTGATCACTTTTCGTGGAGGTAGTCGACGTCGTCATTACGTTGTTGTTCTGACCTGGAAATGAGTCATAAACCATGGAAATAGTTCGATGTTTCCTTACCAGGTTCGGGTGTCTTGGAGTCTCTCGTCTTCCTCAGAGCTCCCTTCTTTTCCTGATACAGACGACTCCAGATGTCAGCATTCTGCAAAACTCGGATTATTTTTGTTTATCTATGTCTTGATCAAGTCTCAGGATTAACTTAGAATCATTCTCATGTATTACAAATGCAACCCAGCTGAGATCACATCAATAACCAGCTGATAGTTGAAAAATGTCAAATGTCTCACATCAGGTTGGGTCTCTTTCTTCTGCAGTGCACTCTTCGGCAGAGAGGGCAACTTGCGCTCTGTGATCGGAGTCTTCATCGAATCTGCAGGGTGGAAAGTGAGAGAATGAAGGTAAACTCAGACCAAACCTCTCTTGGGAATTCTCGACACTCGTGCGTCGGTCATCTGAGGAGGAGAGACGGATGTGCCCTGAGAATATGGAAATTATTTCCACAAAATGTAGTGTAGAGTTCGAAATACGGTGATCGTCTCTTCATTTCACGTGCTCTCTAACAGGTCCGAATGACGAAAGAGTATGTGAAATGAAGAGACGATTACCAGATAATTCTAACTCTAATGCAGCTTACATCTCTCTTCTGCGTCGGCGTACGTTTGATGGGAATTCCAGTCGAGACCTGCAACTTTCGAAAATGATCAATATTCACTGTGAAGATACCGTACCTTCTTCTTGGGTGGAATCTTCTCAGCGACTGCTCTCGGTGAGGGAGGAGAGATAACAGCGTGTTGAGAAGGAGTTGGAGAGACGATCTGAAGGGTACGGTAGTCAGTTATCGATCCCTTCTGACAAACCTCCAATTTCTCATCGATCATTGTCTGTTCGTGTGTTTCACTGCTCGTTTCACTCGATTTCTCGTCTTCTCCCTTGCACGAATGATCAGATGAGTAGTCGGAGGAGATCATCTTGGGACTGAAAAAATATGTAGAATTCACGCAACTGGACATCGATTTTTTTGCGAATCGCAGAGTATTCCCTCTTAATCATTTGTATTAATTACCCATGCACTCTCAGAATGGTTATTGCCTTTCCCAAAAATCATTCCCAAAAATGCAGTTGATTCTACGACTAACAGACCCGTGAAGAAACACTGAAGTAGAAACATACGCTTCCTCGACTACAACAGTGACGACAGGTTCTGGCTCAGGTTCAGGAATAACAATCGATTCCTCGACGACAATGGGGGCAGTCTGAAAGATCAAAGATCAGAAGAGTCGAGGGGGGGAATGAAACCTTCTCATCCATCACTTTCTCCACAGTGGCGACCTCTTCTTCCTTCACGATTTCAACCGGAGGAGAAATGAACTCCTAAATAATATTATTATCGTATTCCAAGTGAAAAAAATGGAAAAATTACCTCAGGCAAATCACCAATGGGCTCGGGAGACATGGGAGGAGGAGAGGGAGTTTTCATCTAAGATTGAGATTGATTATCAGTTATCAGTGAATGATACCTTAGGAGAAGTGGCTCTTTCGACGTAAGGAGGAGGAGAAGGAGAAGAGGAGGGGCTGTAATGGAGGATGATTGAATGCATGTGAAAGCTTCTTAGAAATATCTCAGATAAATACAAGATATTTTCATCGACAAATTGGATCAGAATCTCACCTGATTGGGTTGAAGTGGCAATGAGTGAGGGTATTACTGCGGAAGAGAGGATGAACTTTAGGAGATGTCACTGAAAGGAGGAAATGATTCTGGAATACATCTGATAGCAGAAAAGAGGAAGCTAATTGATCGATAGCAACAGGTTGGAACAGAGTGGAACTAGACGAGTTATTGTTGAAGGTGTTTATGTTTCTAATAGTTCAAGAAGGATAAGAGGAGGAAGTACAGACCCGATTCGGAATCAACGACTTCGTATCCATCAGCCAGTCTTCTCTCCAGAACGAACTTCACCTGAAGAACATTAGCGATATTCCAATATTCAATGATTCAATCGAACCTGGTAAGGCGAAGCATAAGAGAGAAGTGTCACTGCATCTTCGTAGACCATTCCATCGAAGGAAATTGTAAGAGAACGAATACGATCGTCTAAAGGCAAATCATCACTTCCTAATCAGGAAAGATAAAAATAATTTCCCTCACCGACGAGAATATTTCCACACTCATCAGCTGGTCCCTTCGGAGTGACACTCTTCACGTAGATTCCATCGGTCATATTGCCCTGAATTCACAAATGTTGATCTTTGATCTTTTGATCTCCATCCTCTCATTTCTCACCTTGACGTGGAATCCTAGTCCATTCAGGTCGTCAGCACGAATCTGCACAGCAGCCTCGACCTGGAAACGTCGTCCATGAGAGATCACTCGACGCACCACCGACCACACCACTCACCTCGCTCACGTTCTCTGTGGAGAAGGATTTCTGTGTGCCAAAGTGTTTCCTCTCCAGTTTGAAGGAATCGATCATCGTCACCTAATAGTCAATATTTTTATGGATTTTACAATCATTTTATAGGTTCGATTGAGTGTTCGTTACAAATTATTGTCGATCATTGTAACCTAGACCAAAATCATGATCATGTATGGTTGAAAACACAGTCATGTTCTGGTTTCTTTGATGTGTTCAGGACGTCATAATAGTCGAAACAATTGATTATCTACCTGATCCTTCATAGTTTTCTTCGGTGTTCCCGGTCTCGATACTTTACTCGATTCCACATCAACAGGTACGATCTTCGCACGAGCTCCGAGGTCTACAATTCATTCTCTCCTTCCATTAATTCACTGTTCTTCCTTTCTCTCAGCTGATCGTGTGCACTAATCTCATCCCTTTCTCTTCTCATTTATCCGCTCTCAATCCCTCTCTCCAATCATATCGAAATGTGTCCAATCGTGGAACGAATCGAATCAATCTCGATGAGGAGAAAGAAGAAGAAGGAGGATCAAAGAGAAGAAAAGGAGGCAAAAAGAAGAGATTGAGCGCGTTCCCTTATGTGATCAGTAGAGAGGAATCACTCTCTGAGGTGTTTCCAACGGATTGAACAAGAATGGATAAAGATATCCTTTGATGTGGCGTAAAAGATAAATAGGGTATTTCCTCTTTTCAACGGAGTTTCCGTGATTGATATCAATCTCATTCCGATAGGAAATATTGCGTACCTTGTTTTCGATAGAAGAACCAGAATAGAGCAGCTGCGACTCCTGCACAAATGGCGAGAGTTCCAATGATGGAACCAATTATGGCTCCCACTAATTGACCGTCACTGAACATATTGAGATGAATGTATGATAGCAAGGATGAATATGAATTTGTGGTAACTGTCATTATACTTTTTATGAGCCAGAAGGGCTGTTACGATGACAGATACCATTAAATTCGTACCATTAACTACAGTATTGGAAGCCAAAAGTAGTCGAAATATAGCAGCTTAAATCTGACCTCAAACATTTTTCGTCAGCCATAGCTCCTTCTACTGAATACGGAGTGAATTATCCAACACGGCTGATTTACTTATCGCTCTGAGAATGAAAGAAGGGCTTCGACACTTAACAAAATGAGAACGGATGAAAATAGCGGATTGAGAAAAGAAATAAATGAAGAGACTGAAGGGAGTTCAAGCGGTTCTGTAAGAAGGGTCAAGTCGGATGGAGGAAAAGAAGAAGAGAAGGAGGCGATTTAGATAGTGATCGGTCTGTTCCCTCTTATGGAAAGGAGAACACACGGATAGAGAGGGCTGATTTCGCGCTTTCCAAGGGTGAAAGGAGAGATGAGAGGGAGGGGAGGAGAGGAGGGGAAAGAACAACGGGTGATGGCGTGTGGAGAGTTCAAAACAGGATAAAGATGATATGAGAGAAGTACTTTCACTTGAAGAATGGAGAGAGTGATTAGGAAGAGAAAGTAAAGATGGGATCAGATGGAGGCATAAACAGAATGGATGAAGAGAGAAGGGGGGCTCCTTTAGAAGGATCAGAGGAGAAATGACCTCTACAGTGAGTTATTCGTCTGGTCTATCAATGACGGACACTCAAAAAAACTGGCGGGAACGGGAGGAAATGACCGTTTGGCCTCGCGAATTATGATTGGAGAGAGAGAAAGGACTGTTAGATGGACAAGGTAAGATGAAGAAGGAGGAAATCACAGTGGGATACCAAGAGAGACTTCGCGCCATTTCGACTATTTCAAAGTTGCAGAGGAGTTGAGAGGAGAGGAATGAGACCGTAAAGAGATTAGATTGAGGAGAGGGATGAAATGGGACGGAAGAGGAGAGAGGGGAAGACTGTTGATGAAAAGGGAAAGGGAAGAAGGAGATTGAGGAGGATGAATGGTAGGAGAAGGCATCGCTACGGGTGGTAACGAGACTCATGAGGAAGTGGAACGAAGAGGGAGAGATCAAGCACGAAGTTGACATGATTGACCATCAATCCACGCGGTTTTACTGATTAGTCGGAACTTTGATCTCGAAGAGTTCAGAATACAGCGTGGGAGCAACAAGAAGAGGAGTGTTGCCCAGATAGCAACCAAACAGTGGAGAAGAGATTAGTCACTGTGATGAGGGAAGTGTGAATGAGACAAGAGATGTGAAGCAATGACAATTATTTTTATCTGCTCCTTTTGTTCATTCGTCCTCTCTACAATGGCTCATTTGATTGTAAGAGGATAATGATGATCAATGAATGGAAAGAACAGGCTGAGAGGGGCGATTGTAATGATAGATACTACTCCCTCATTGAATAGAAGAAGGAGAGATTGAGCAAGAAAGCACTTAGTTGACACAAGAAGGAGGGTGTGAAAAAGGAAGATGAATGAAGAAAAGGAACGAGGAACCGATCAAAGGGGATCATCATTGGTCTCTCACTGTGAATTGGAAGGAGATCGCACCAATGGCTAATTACTCTTTTATGGACGATGAAATGCCAAGGATATCGATGAGATAACAATGGAAGGAACGAGTGAGAAGGAAAAGGATGGAACTGCAGAGGGGAACAGATAAGGTCAATCAACCATTGTCGTAGTCAGGAGGGGAATAGAACATAGATACGGTCGAGGTAGCGGATACTGTGGAAGAGGTGTTACTCTATCTGGATAGAAGGGGAGAAATGTGCAGGGTGGAAGCTCATAATTGCAGTGGATAACGCGTGTTTTGTCCGGATGGCGCCCTCCTTCTCTTCTCTTTTCTCTGACCATACAAGCCATTTCTCGCGCCTATTCAAGCGATAGTTGTCAATGGATGAGGAGTGGATACTAGTTGAGGAATGATAGTGTCAATCGGATGGAGAGAGAGAGAGGGAAGGGAAGGGGATAGGCTGGTTTGAGCTGTTCTTCCAACATCCAAGAAACACACCCTTGGAACATGCGGCAATTAATGTAAATACCGAGGATCGAGCCGCTTTTTAGCAAGAACAAATGGATGGGATGGGCATTGTATTCAGAGGAGAGACGGAAGGATTGAGAAGAGATCACAGATTGAAATGGATGAGAAGTTCAGAAAGTTGAAGGGTTGAAAAGTTCAAATTCCTTGAGTAGTGAAAGTGAATGATCGAAGTAGGAGGGGGGATATCAGTCTAATCGAGGTCGGATGATAATCTCTTCTATTTGTCCGGTTCTGCCACTGATAAACAACAAGATTCCTCTCTCATCATCTTCTTCCATTCGAGAGGAAAGAGATCAGATTGCAGAGGGGGGAAAGGGCAGTCCCACACACTACGTAAATTATTTGAGTTGCTCATCTGTTTGCTATAGTTAGCTAACAGAAGGGATGAATGCTGCAGAGAATAACTAAGAATGGAAAGCACGTGGGAATGAATAAATAAAGTCATTCAACTCTCTCGAAATAACCACAGCCCTTTTTTCTGCTCACAGATGTGACCATTTCGACCTTCTCTTTATTCCTTCTCGCCTCTTCTTTTCTTTCTACAACTCAAGCATAACATCGGATGAAAATGATGGGCCAAGGTTACGGATTATCAACGATTCAGAGAGCACCTCCTAATCCATGAATGAGCGATAGAAACACGAGAGGGGAAGGGTTCGTGAACTAAAATTGGGAATTGATTTTTGGGATTCTAGCAATGTATATTTCAACGGTGGTAGAAGAACAAACTCAACAAAAATATCGCATTGGAAAGCGGTACAGATTTTAATGTGGATCATTCCATAAAAAAGAGTGAAAAAAATGTAAATCGAATGAAGCTTTATCTATCAAATCCGTCGTTAACGAGAAGCAATAACGAAATGGTCAGTGATTCCTCACTAATCTTTATTGCAGATGCGCATTTATCTCTCGACGAAGCTTCCCTTTACTCTGATTCACTCCAGTTATCACTCCACCTGTACACTCTCCTCCTCCCCTTCTCTCTTCTCTTCCCCATCCCTCCTTCCCTCTCTCGGATATCCCCGAACTATTCCTTCTTCTCTCCAGTTTCTTTGTGTATTTACACGCAATCAGTGAGAAGATGCTCAGTATAATTAAGATATCTTCTAGTTTCGAAGTCATGGAGTGATATTTTCTATTTTCTACCCCAATTTTGGGTCTCTCTGATATATCGTTTTGAATGAGGGATTGAATGAGGGAATGAGGGATAAAATGAGTAGGGGAAGCGTTTCGGAGTAGTGAGAATTTGATAAAATCACACGTTTCTTCTCGATTCGTAAATTTTTGTGAACGGTAACAATAACATGTGCAACAATTTATTAGATCACGATAAATTATGTATACGATGGCGTGGTTGACTTTCTATGGCCTTTCGAAGGCTCCTATTTCATTTATTAGTTTGTAGAGGTGACGGATGATGATGAATTAAACTCTCTATGTGAGATCAGCCGCAGAAAGTGAGGATTCAAATTCCGTGGCGACAGGTAATGTCCTGAAAAAAAATTGAATAATAAAAATTAGCATCGCATGTAGTTTAAAAAAACTGACATGAAAGTGGGCGACTTTACACTTATAAGTGCAGCAGTACTCGCCCAAAGTAGTGAACTTTTGTGACTCTGCAATTATTTCAAACTAATGTAGCTATCTTGAACATAAGTTTACAATTTTTTTTGCTAAGAACTGATCTATATGAACAAACAGATTTTATCATCTCTCATAAAACGCAGAAATGAACGTACTAGGATGAATATGCCAGTGGGGAAAGATTCCGTCTTCCATGAATCGAATGCACATTGCGGGACTGAAACATACGAATTTTCGAATGTTGATAATAATTGTAAGGAATAGTAATGGTGGAATTAATCTAGAGTCTTCGCGAATTATCTGGTGGCAACAATCTTACCTGGGTAGATTGTCCATTGATGCGGATAGGAAGGCTTCTCGGCACAACTGAACAAAAGTGTATGATTGTTCATTAATCTTCTAAAACACATACCGTTTTCTCCTCATCATTATCGATTGGAAGGGAAGAGACCGTGAGAGCGATGAGAAGTACTAGAGAAGTCATCATGGTTGAAGAGACAGTCTAAGCTACGATGAAACTCTTCTATTAAATAGGCCATCAAAACATGGGCGGAGTCGGAAAACAACATCCGAAGGTCCAGTGAAATGCATGAACATCAAATCATCATGAATCGGCTGAAATAGCCTTTTAGCTGTTTGTCTAAGAAGGAAAGGGGAGAGGGAGAGGAGCGACGTCAGTGGATTTAATTATAACGGAAATTATGTGGGAGACTTATTATAGCATCAGAAGAGTTCATTCAGATGACATTTTCTTCAATACCCATTGTTGTGTCCTTGTCCTTGTCTTGAAAGCCGAATAGCCGAATAGCAATAAAGCTTTATCTTCGTAGGAGTCCGATACAGAAATAGTAGAACGACGTGTAGCAACTGGGGAAGAGAGAGAGAGACAGAGAATCGACTGACAGAAAAGTAGGCCAGCCGAAATGCTTACGAATGGGTTACGGTAGGTAAAGGCATATCGTGGTGGGAGCCCGAATTACATGAACGGGTTCGGCGGGTCAGACACATGACTTTACTTTACAAATGTATTATGTATATTCTTATAACTATAATATACAACACCTCCCCTTCAAGATTGACAGCATGTCGATCTTAAAATACAGATGGGGGAAGGAGGTGAGGTGAGGGCGTAGAAAAGGGGACGGGACTACTGCTTCGTCTCCTTGTGAGGATTGCCCTCGTTCATCTTCTTGCGAGGCTTGCCCTCGTTCATCTTCTTGTGAGGCTTGCCCTCGAGAACGATAGTGGAATGATGATCGCGTTGCGGCGTCGATGTCTGCTTGACGTGGCTCGCAAGAGGTGATGACGACGTGGAAGAGTGTGGCGAAGAGTTGTCGATGGAGGCAGAGGAATCAGTGTTCCTTTCAGTGAGATTTCTCTCCAGCTTCTGCTTGAGCTCAACCAACTCATTCAATTCATCCATCATATGGATGCCTTCTCTGATCTTAGTCATCGGATTCGTTCCCAGATCGTTCAGGGTGCTGTAACCTGCACCATTTCCAACAGAGATTCTTCCTTTCTCTGCATCTTTCTCATCTTCCGATGGAAAGTCAATCTTCTCCTCGGATTCGTTCCATTGATTTGGAATCCGAATTTTCAGGATCGGATTCTCTTCCATTAGAGAATTCGCCATGGTTGGCTTGAGATTTGGCTTCTTCTCCTTGAGACGAGTTGTGGGCTCGGGATAGACCCGCTTCACATTCTCAGATTCTTGTTCATACTGATGGAGAAGTATCTCCTCTCCGGATTCTTTCTCAGCATAATCAGTCAGTTCGGGGACCTTGACTGTCGCCTCGTGCACGTGGTGGACCCGGAACGATTCCGCTGCACCTTCAACCTCGACGAGATTGATCTGCTTTGTCACTGGTCCCTTGTGGTCCTGGGTCTCTCCCACTTCACATTCGACCTTGACACAGTTGTTCGATTTCGCCTCGGGTCCCTTGTGGTCCTGGGTCACTCCCACTTCACATTCGACCTTGACGAGTTCCTCATTCGTCTCCGGTGATCTCACCTTGACGAGGTTCAGAAGCTTGATGAAATTCTTGCCGAGGAGGTTCAATCGATCGTGTGTAACATACACGTCGTTGGTAGCACTGATGCCGCCATACTCCACTCTAGCACAGAATCTTCCAGAAAGCCTCAAATCATCTCCATTCGCGCACTTCACCGTGCCGAAATCACGCTTGCACTCGGGTCTGCCAAGCTGCTTCCACGTTTCTTCGGAGATAATCGAGATGTCTGATCCAGTATCGATAACCGTGGACAGTGCTCGTCCATTTATCTCCACGTGGATACGGTAACTGGTAGGGGTCACTCCCGCTACCATCACAGTGTTCACTTTCTTGTTCTTGCACACTCGGGCAAGATGCCCCTTTGTGCCACAGTCACGACACTTAGCCGAGCGATACGGGCATTCGGAGCGCCAATGGGCCTCACTGCCACAACAGTAACATCCTGTATGTCCGTCCTGGACCGTTCGCTCGCTGCTAGCGCTGCCGTTTCTCTGCTTGTGATTGCTCTTCTGATCATTCTGGTTCTTTCTCGACCTTCTATCCGATACATAGTTCACTTCTCTGCTCGACTCAGTGATCATTCTCGAGTCTTTCTTGAGCTGAGAGAGGTCGTTGAACACAGACAACAGATCGTCCAGTTTGCAATCCTTGCCCTTCTCTTTGGCCACTTGCATCATTCTCAAATGCGAGTCAGAGTATCGAGGCAGATCCAATGCGTGCAAGAAAGTGAGTACTTTCCACTCATCGATCGTCGCGTCCCTCACTTGAGCGTTCTCCACCGTTTGGTTCACCCTCGCGGCGAGCACTCGGACGTCATCGATGTTCTCTCTACTCATTTTCAGATCCAGCATTCTTCTCCTCCGATCGAAGATTGACGTGTTGTCTCCAAACAACGTCAACATCTTCTCTTTGACCTGATCCAGAGTCATGTCAGTCCACTTGGCCGGAGCAATCGATTCTGTGAATGTCCGCTCCACCGAAGTGGTCACGTGTCTAATCAAGAGACGAGTCTTTTTCACCTCGCTCCACTCTTTCAGATCAATCGAGAAGATATCCTCGTGTCTAGCCCACCATCGCTCGAATGTGCTTCCTTCCTCAGGACAGTACACAAATTCAAGCATACGCGACTCGATCGCGTTGATGGAGGCACTCGACCATTCTGTCGAGTTTTCGGATCTCTGGGTTTGCTTCTGATTCTGATTCATGAGCAGCTGTGCCATCGTGGTCACCAGCTTCTTCAGATCTTCCATTTCGTCAGCCAGTCTTGCGCTTTCCGAAGGCATTTCATCATCATTGCCCATTATTACTCAGTGTTTTGATTTCAAAATCAAAATTCGGGCAGCACCTCCGGTGCAAATGACGAAATTCACGTGTTCAGATTTCTGTTAGCGAGTGAGAGTAATCCTCTACTCGTTCGGAATTAGCTTCAGATCAGGCTATTCAACCAGCGCGACTCAAATGAGAAGCGTTCAGTTTGGTTGCTTTCAGACAGACAAGAGTAAACGTGAGTAAAAAGGAAAGAGGAAGCCGAAAATTTTCGAAATTCACTAACCTTTTCAATTCGAGTCCTGAACGCCAGATGTTGTGTCCTTGTCCTTGTCTTGAAAGCCGAATAGCCGAATAGCAATAAAGCTTTATCTTCGTAGGAGTCCGATACAGAAATAGTAGAACGACGTGTAGCAACTGGGGAAGAGAGAGAGAGACAGAGAATCGACTGACAGAAAAGTAGGCCAGCCGAAATGCTTACGAATGGGTTACGGTAGGTAAAGGCATATCGTGGTGGGAGCCCGAATTACATGAACGGGTTCGGCGGGTCAGACACATGACTTTACTTTACAAATGTATTATGTATATTCTTATAACTATAATATACAACATGTTGTGTCCTTGTCCTTGTCTTGAAAGCCGAATAGCCGAATAGCAATAAAGCTTTATCTTCGTAGGAGTCCGATACAGAAATAGTAGAACGACGTGTAGCAACTGGGGAAGAGAGAGAGAGACAGAGAATCGACTGACAGAAAAGTAGGCCAGCCGAAATGCTTACGAATGGGTTACGGTAGAAGGTGCAGCGGAATCGTTCCCAGTCCACTACGTACCCGAGACGACAGTCAAGAATCAGTCACTGACTGAGGATACTGAGAAAGTATCTGACATGGAGAGGCTTATCCAGGGAGACTCTGAGAAGGTGAAGCGGGACAGTCCCGAGACCACTACTCGACTCAAGGATAAGAAGGAAACTCTCAAGCCGATCACTGGGAATTCTCAACTGGAAGAGAATTCGACCCTGAGTGACCATCGATGGAACGAAATCGATGAGAAGAGTGACTTTCCATCGGAAGATGAGAAAGGTGCAGAGGGAGGAAGAATCTCTGCTGGTGACAGCACACCAGATGATCCTGGAATCGATCCGATGATGACTAAGATCAGAGAAATCACCCAAGTTATGGAGGATACCTTGAATGAGTTGGATGAACTCAATCTGAAGCTGGAGAGAAATCTCACTGAATGGAACACTGGTTCCTCTGACTTCATCGACAACTCATCGCCATCGCCATCGTCATCATCTCATGCGAGCCTCGACAAGCTGACTTCGATGCCGCAATGCGATCATCACCCGACTATCGTTCTCGAGGGCAAGCCTCACAAGAAGACTGTCGAGGGCAAGCCTCAAGAGAAGATCAACGAGGGCAAGCCTCGCAAGAAGAAGAAGATGAATGAGGGCAATCCTCACAAGGAGACGAAGCAATGATCCCGTCCCCTTTTTCTACGCCCTCACCTCACCTCCTTCCCCCCTTTTCTGTATTTGAAGATCGACAAGCTGTCAATCTTGAAGGGGAGGTGTTGTATATTATAGTTATAAGAATATACATAATACATTTGTAAAGTAAAGTCATGTGTCTGACCCGCCGAACCCGTTCACGTAATTCGGGCTCCCACCACGATATGCCTTTACCTACCGTAATCCATTCGTAAGCATTTCGGCTGGCCTACTTTTCTGTCAGTCGATTCTCTCGCTCTCTCTCGCTTTTGCTACACGTCGTTCTCCTGTTATTTATTGGACTTCGACCTCCACGATAAACACATATCAAGTGTGTTACGACAAGAGGCTTATTGGCACAAGGACACGGACATAACAACTGGCGTTCAGGAACAATCGAATAAAAAGGTGAGTGAATTTTCGAAAAGTTTCCTCGGATTAATTACCAGGATCACTTTTTGGAGGTTTATTTTCTCCTTTTCTCACGTATTTTCCTTGTCTGCCCTGAACGCTTCTCAGTAGAGTCGCGTTTTCTGTAAGTCTGTCAGTAACCACTCGGAAGGCTTCTCAATAGAGTCGCCCTTGGTTAATTCTGAACACGTGATTTCATCAAGTGTACCGGAGGTTCTGCCCGATTTCTGAATTGGAAAAGGAAAACTCCGAACAAGAATGGTGGACCTTGATGAAATGCCGTCTGAAAGTGCTAGACTGGCTGGCGAAATGGAAGAGCTGAAGAAGCTGGTGGCCACAATGGCACAGCTGCTCGTGAATCAGAATCAGATGCAGAAGGCCGAGAACTCGTCGGAACTGGCGAGTGCCACCCTCAATGCGATCGAATCGCGCATGCTCGAATTTGTATACTGTCCTGAGGAAGGAAGTACATTCGAGCGATGGTGGAATAGACATGAAGACATCTTCACGATTGATCTGAAAGAGTGGAGCGAGGTGAAAAGACTCGGCTCCTCATTCGACATGTAACCACTTCGGTGGAACGGACATTCACAGAGGCGATTGCTCCGACCAAGTGGACTGACATGACTCTGGATCAGGTCAAGGAGAAGATGTTGACGTTGTTTGGTGATAACACGTCAATCTTCGATAGGAGGAGAAGCATGCTGGATCTGAAAATGAGTAGAGAGAATATCGATGACGTCCGAGTGCTCGCCGCGAGGGTGAATCAGACGGTGGAAAACGCTCAAGTGAAGGACGCGACGATCGATGAGTGGAAAGTGCTGACTTTCCTGCACTCATTGGATTTGCCCCGATACTCCGACGTGCATCTCAAGATGATGCAGACTGCAAAACAGAAGGGTAAAGAATGTAATCTGAATGATCTGTTATCTGTGTTCAACGACCTCTCTCAGCTCAAGAAAGACTCGAGAATGATCACTGAGTCGAGCCGAGAAGTGAACTATGTATCGGATAGACGGTCGAAGAGGGACCAGAAAGATCAGAAGGACAATCAGAAGCAGAGAAACAGCAGCTCAAGCAGCGAGCGTACGGTGCTGGACCGACATACAGGATGTCCGTCATGTGGCTATCCGGGCCATAGAGGTACAAACTGTCGGTACCGCTCGGCTAAGTGTTATGAGTGTGGCAAACAGGGTCATATATCCCGAGTCTGCAAGGAAAAGAAGGTGAACACGGTGATGGTAGTGGGAGTTACTCCTATCAATTACAGTATCCAGGTGGAAATCGAGGGAGTGGAGACGTCCACGATAGTCGATACTGGATCAGACATTTCGATCATCTCGGAGGAAACATGGAAACGGCTCGGAAGACCCGAGTGCAAGCATGATTTCGGCACAGTGAAGTGCGCGAATGGAGATGATCTGAGGCTTATCGGAAGATTCTGTGCTAGAGTGGAGTACGGTGGCATGGCGGCCACCAGCGACGTGTATGTGACTCACGGTCGAATGAGCAAGACAGATGTTGTGTCCTTGTCCTTGTCTTGAAAGCCGAATAGCCGAATAGCAATAAAGCTTTATCTTCGTAGGAGTCCGATACAGAAATAGTAGAACGACGTGTAGCAACTGGGGAAGAGAGAGAGAGACAGAGAATCGACTGACAGAAAAGTAGGCCAGCCGAAATGCTTACGAATGGGTTACGGTAGGTAAAGGCATATCGTGGTGGGAGCCCGAATTACATGAACGGGTTCGGCGGGTCAGACACATGACTTTACTTTACAAATGTATTATGTATATTCTTATAACTATAATATACAACACCCATGAACTCATTCTAATTATCTATACTAGAATATAGTGAACAGTGGAGAAACTACATGGCAGAGATGAACGAAATTCCTTGATAATCTCGAGAAATTTTTGTGTTTTCTAAATCGTGTTCTCTGCATGTTTACCCTCGTCTGTTATTTTCCAATTGTGGTGCTCCTGAAGTTGAGCATTTAATGAAAAGGAGATTTTAAAGAAGGCGTAAACTCAATATTTTCGGGGGATATCTGACGTCATAGGTCGCTAGTTTCAGTAAACCACATTCCGAATTCGAGAATTAGAACTCGTTAGCTCAACTTTGAACCGAGTTACATGCGCGCAAAGTTTCTACAGGGCACAGGCAAAATCAAGATGCGCAAGGGAAGGAAGCTAGGTCAAAACGCAGAGGAGATGGGAAGAGACAGGAGCACGGTCCCTTCCCCGAATTTGGAGTTTACGCCTTCTTTAACGCTAAATTCATTGCGATTTTTGTTTTCTCCGTTTCATGTTGTTATAATCCGTTATGTTGTTATTGGTTATGTTATGTTTTGTACATAAACCTTATGTTTGTTTGTTTGTACCCTTTTGTTGTTATATATTTATGTTATGTTGTTGGTATCCTTTTCAGAATACGTAGGCGATTCAAGAAGCCATTCGTAGTCCATGCATGAGTCAGTTATTATGTTTCAAAGTGTATCTCCTCAACATCCGTGGGAAGATCATCCGAAGACTTTAAAAGTTGTTTGTTTTCTATGCAAATTGGGCTCTAAATGTAGTCTAATCTAAAATAATAGAAATATTAGAATTTGATGATTTCATCTGGGCACTATTGATGATCGTTTTCTTAACATCTTACATTTAGTAATATAGAAAGGCGTTTGGCTCGACCGATTGCAGAGGCCGTTCATCAAGCAACGATAATAGTCATTTTCATATATAATAATCGCAGTAATTAAGAGAAACGCTTGTGCCTTAGGTTACATTATGTTCGCGTATGGGCAATTATATTGTTTGACACAGTAATGATTCGAGTACAGTGGTTTTATGGGGCGAATTCAAAGTTTCCAACAACAATGTTATTTTTTAGATAAGGTTCACTACTCCTTCAGGAACTTATGAACTGTTCGAAGCTTGTCGTCTAGACTTCAAAATTATGAATGAGAATACAAACATATATCAAAATTGTGAGAGAAAGTTCTTTATCGCTGTCATCTTTGTATCTGTAATTTTGAATATTTCAGATAACGTAATGTATTATTGAATATTAAAAATATTAAGATATTCTTCATCATCATGCATACAATTGTGTGACTAAAACAGAATTATTACAAGGAGAATATGACATGAGCGATTCTAATGGTATAAACAATGATGGCTACTTGTACAAACAACGGTGATTTAAGATATTCAACATGATTGGAGTCTCAGACTCGAAGACGAGGAATCAATTGGGAGACAGAGGTGAGATCATCGGGAGCAGTGCCATTCCTTCAATTAATTGATATTTCAACGAGATAGATGATTATGTAATCTGCTTACCACAAAGTGACTCGTGCTGCAGTCGAATTTGCAGCAGAAGGTTTGTAGTTCATTCTCAGTGCCTGGAATATTGTTTCTTAATTTTTGCCCCCACTCTAAATTCCGATAATTGTTATTGAATATCTTACTGTGAGGCTGTCTGTACCACTCGGGTTTCGTTCGACTTGAGCGATTGCATAGGCCGTTCCTCAAATTATTATGTCTTTAATCGTTATCTTTAGTTTTCAAGGTTTCCAATTCAGAAGATACTGTATCGCAATGTATTACCATAGAATGAGATCGCGAACAGCCTCAAACTGCTCGAGGAATGCACGACCGCACAACTGAATTGAAACTGATAACTTCTTTCGATTCATGCAAAATATAAATATTCTTCATCAATCTGCATTTGTAAATTAACAGAAATAACTGACTCGTTGTGCGACATCTCTCTTGTGGAAATGGCGACCCGATGATGAGCCAATGAGAAAAGTGAGGAAGAGAAGAGTACAGAGGGACCGAGACATTCCTGCGAGTGAAATGAATGAGACATGGAGAAACAGAAGCTTAAATGGGCGGAGTGAAAAGGGGCGGAGTCTGTTTATATGATGATAAAATATAAAATGGAACGGACAAGAAAAAGGGTAAAGATGAATTACGGTAAAAGTTATAAAGATAGGGTTACGACGTCAGAGACGAGAAGAGTAATCGAAAGGTTACTCGATGTATCTGAGATATTGTGTCAGCTCAGACATCTCTATTCACAATGAACATGATGACATCGAGATATGGGAATAGTACAATCAGATGTATAGACACAACTCAGTCAGAGATTGAGATATAGTAAGAGGATCGGAGTTACCCCTAGACTACTGCTGACTAGAAGGGAGCAAAGGGTGGAATGATAGGGGGGGGGGGTGGGGAGTGAGTGGAACAAAGAGAAAGGAAGGCACGAGAGAGTCTGTACCTCCCACCTCAAGGAGACACATAGTGAAATATGAGTGGAGAAGGGAAGGGATGGAACACCTACTGCTACCTTGTAGCCGCAACAGCCGCTCACTTTACTCTTTTCTAACTCAGATTCCGTTCAATTATGCGAATAATGACGGTTGTGAAGGCATTCATATGGAATAAGTGGTGAATGGAACATCAGGAGTAAATATCACGATATTCCAGTGAGTGAATGAGGCGATATTGTAATTGTACTCTCCTAGTTGATGTCAAATTACGTGGGAATATTGAAGTGGACTACATTGGAGAAATGACAACATATTCAAACGATGATGCGTGTGTCTGAAACACCTCAGACAGAATGGAAATCAGCTGCATGGCTTACACTTTTGACGTCCAGCTGTTTGAAAAGGGCGAAAAAGGAGAATAAGTGTCAATCGAGATTATACTGTATCGGAGACAAAAAAATGGAGAGAATTTGATCACTAGCACGTTTCGGCGTGAAAATATCGTGAGATACACATTTTTTTCATTGTCAATCCTCCCATCATCTCGAAAAGTCTACTCTAGCGAAAGGGCAAGTTTCCAAGGGATTATTTCCTCCTCCGCACCTTTTGGAAGTTACAGCGTTGAAGAAGTTCTAATTGGGATAAATGGCTAGCAACTTGGTCCATCTGATAGGCGATTCTAGTAAACGGAAACAATTTGGGATAAATACTGGTTTGATTATTTAGTTAACAGCCTTGAAAGTAAACGGAATGGATTGTTGAAGGAGAGCATTTGCTGGGCAGTCGATCAAACGATGAAAAATAAGCCACTAAAATGATAAATGGGACGACGTGATTATGATAGTGATCTGATTCGAGAAGAAAATTAAACTATCGAAATGAAATCAGATGATGTGGCTCCTCTCTTCAAGATCAGTCGAAGACCGCAAATATTTCATTATTTTCATTCATCAGATTCTGCTCCAAAATTGAATCAAAACAAGTGTTTTTCCATGCCGGAAGGAAAAATCAGAGAAACGAAGAGATTAGAAAGGTAAGGAAGACATCACTTCCGATTGACAATCCTTAGTGCAGAGTGAACAAGTGCAATCATTCAAGACTACAGTAATGGAGAATGAACAAGATGGATGGTTGCTCTGCTTCGAGGAGTGGTTTATGAAGGGGGGAATAGCATCATGATGACCCCCTCGTGACATCGCCCTTATCTACACACCAATTCATCTCTTCAACCTCATTTCTCACTCAAGATGGCACAACTACAAGATATCCACTGTACTCATTCCTCCAAAGTGCTACCACTCTCATCTAATCTGATGACTCAGTGTAAAATGTTTGATTGAAGGGTGAATGATTGATAGAAACATGCCAATAGGAGGCCTTTCTAGAGGGCTCAAATCCATTTTCCACTTCGTTTCTTCTTTTCTTCTCATCTTATTCGATCGCCCTTTTGCGCTCGTTTGGAATTCTAATTTTACCCTTCGTCTCCTCTGTTTTTCATTGCAAAGGTTACGGGTGAGATGGACTCTGAATAGAGTAGCCCGAGAATAGACGCATGACGGAATGGATGCTGCTTACAGCATAGAAATGTGTAGGAAAGGTTGAATTATACTGAGAAATGGGTCCTTTATTTAATGGGTCGGAATATTATGTAGTAATTCATGTCCATGGTCATTAGAAGAGAGAGTTCCGACAGAGTCCTCGCTGGAATGAATAATGAGTGAAGGAATGGAAATAGGGAAGGAAATACCCGTGCTACATCAAAGTTGCATCCTTCTCTGCAGCAGTTGCGCACTGCAAAAAAAAAGATTGACCAAACCTCTCCCTTATCGTCTTTTGTTTCACTTTCCTGCACGGAAAATATTTATGCTCTGCAGATTATGAGGGAAAGTGAGTATCAAAGCAGAGGGTCTTACGAAATGAAGCAGTGTAGGAGGGAAGGACACTGAAGTCTGATTCGCGAACCTACAATAAACTTGTTAGATTTTGCTATGATTTTCGTTTTCCACCTGGCACTTGATGTACTTTGCGAGTCGCATCAATCGCTCGATACACAACTGAAATGCGTATATTAGAGTTTAGTAGTTGATCATTGATCTCTCTTCTCTCTCTCTCTGTCACAAGGTTTCATCGATAGCAGGTGATAAATCAGTGCTCATCACGTAATCTGACAAATTCTCTGCCATCATGGGCAGTAAATTCCCCCTTCCCTTCTGCAGACTTTTCCTTCGTACGATGCAGCTTACTCTCTAACAATGGATTAGAGAGATACGAAGAGATTACAATCTCAATCACGAGGTTTCCTGCTAAACTACAAGGTGTATTGCACAATAAAGAAGAATCTTCCAGCGGTTTATGCTTGATCTTAGACCTTGAACTAGTGATTATATTAAACCACATCTAGGGAGGGATCTCACCAATTTATAGGGGCAAATAAAAAAAAATAAAATATGTACTTCGCCGTAATTCTGAATCGGGAATTCAGGATATTCGCATCTCATACGTGGGAGATATTTATTAGTAAATTCGTCTGTATTTCCGTGTCCGCTCTTATTTTCTGCATATTGTCTACTTTCGACTTCGTCCTCATATTTCCCAGAATGGAAGATGAACTTCCTCTAATCAGAAGACCAACATCTTATCGTCATCTAATGGGAGAACGCTATTCTGAGTAGAGAGAGAGCATGTGATTGCGTGACGTGAACTTATTCCAATACGGGAAAACATACTGATAAGGTCATGGAACGGAGAGTTCGAAACGACTTCACAAACATATCTCCATCTCTCTCTTTCTTTCCCTCCAGCGCACATCATCTAAGTGCATCTCCTCGAAAATTCTCAAAAGGGACAAGAAATAGAATTGGGACTGAAACGTGTAGACACGTTCTTGTTCTCTCATCATTCTTCTCTTCAATTGAATAAATAGGAAAGGGCTCGTGGTCATTACATTCCCGTTCAACGAGAGAAAGGACTCAAATAAGATCTGGTCTAAGAGAGAATAGAATGGACTCGAGATAGACTTTCATGGAGAGAACACACGAGATAAAACAAGAGGATTCTGTGACGGAAATGTTTTGTTGGCCTCTGCACTTTCTATAGATGAAAAAGGACGAACGAGACCACCGGATGGAGAGATCTGTCCTGTTCCCTCCTTCTAAGACTGAAACCATGTAATCCGACACTGAAACTAGCCGGGCTACGCCCGGCTAGACCCTGCGGGTGGCAAGCAGCCTGCGGCTGCAATGAGGCTCGCTACGCTCGCCAGCGTGTGCGCAACGCCGGGTTGTGATAGTCATCTGCGAGCGCTTCGCAACGCCGGGTTATGTGTTTAGTTTTATCCCAGTCATTTGCCTACGCTTGCAAAAGGCTCGTGAGGACTGAACTACGTTTGGGCTAGTGGACTACATTGTAAGATAAAACATTCACAGTCGCGGACCGAGTTGGCATCGTCCCTCGCGAAAGGCTCGTGGGGCCTCGGGCGATCCGAAAAAAAGATGGGATGGGGCCACTGCGTGGCCCCATCCCATCTTTTTTCGGCTCGCCCTCGGCCCCACGAGCCTTCCGCCAGGGACTCGCAAGCTTCGCTCGCTACGCTCGCTCGCCAGATGACGCCGGGTTAAAAACGCGCACTTAAAAACGCGTTAAACACGTTTCCCTATTGCGAAATATTGAAACATTATCAGTAAACATCGATTGGCATCGACTCTGAGCTTACTGTACTCAAAAACGCGAGTACGCACTTAAAAACGCATCAAAACACGTTTCCCTATTGCGAAATATCTAAACATTACCAGTTAACATCGATTCTGAACATTAGAATAAAATTCACGATCGATTCGGTTGAGTTTCAGCTGAAAATGGCTCGAAAAATAGGTTATTGCATCATCATTACGCAATATTGCATAGTGATGACGAAATTGATTAGTGAGTTTTTGAAAATTTTGATTACAAGTAGTTTGGTGTCAAGTACGATCGATTTGGTTGAGTTTCCGGTGAAAACGGTGGAAAAAACGGATTATGACGAAATGATGACGAAATCAATTATCGATTTTTTTTTCGAAAATTTTTTTCATGAGAAGTTGTTTGGTAAAGGTCCGAGGGCTGTACGATCGTTTTGAGCCGAGATATGAGCAAAAAATTTCGAGCGTGACAGACAAACATACATACATACAGACAGACAGACAGACAGACAGACAGACAGACGGACAGACAGACATTAACTTTTTATATTACTTAGTAACGGTGTCGCTCTCCGTCAGAGCTTATAGACGGATTGTGTCCTACGAGAAAACAGAAAAGGACTTCGAATGATCTCTCGTACTTGTACATTTTACTTCAGTACTATAATGTCATAGTGTCTGTCTGTCTGTCTGTCTGTCTGTCTGTCTGTCTGTCTGTCTGTCTGTGTCTAAGTTTGTCTGTGTTGGTCAACTTTGTTTCCTTATATCTCGCTACAAAATGATCGTACAGCCTCAGATCCTTTACCAATCAACTTCTCATGAAAAAAAATTTCAAAAAAAAAATCGATAATTAATTTCGTCATCATCCGTTTTTTCCACCGTTTTCACCGGAAATTCAGCCAAATCGATCGTGCTTGACAATAAACTGCTCGTGATCAAAATTTTCGAAAAATCAATAACCAATTTCGTCATCACTATGTAATATTGCGTAATGATGATGCAATAACTCGTTTTTTTTTGCATTGTTTTCGCCTGAAACTTAACCAAATCAAATATAATTTTTATTATTACGTCATCAACCGATACCGTAACCCGATTACAGTATCCCAAAAGGTTCGGCGGGTCAGATTTAGTTCGCTGAGTCAGATTTATGACTTTCGTCATAAATCGATACCGTAACCCAATTACAGTATCCGAAAAGGTTCTGCGGGTCAGATTTAGTTCGCTGGGTCAGATTTATGACTTTCGTCATAAATCGATACCGTAACCCGATTACAGTATCCCAAAAGGTTCGGCGGGTCAGATTTAGTTCGCTGGGTCAGATTTATGACTTTCGTCATAAATCGATACCGTAACCCGATTACAGTATCCCAAAAGGTTCGGCGGGTCAGATTTAGTTCGCTGGGTCAGATTTATGACTTTCGTCCTAAATCGATACCGTAACCCGATTACAGTATCCCAAAAGGTTCGGCGGGTCAAATTTATTTTATCGCCGCAGAAAAATACTCGGCGTTTGACAGCCTAACCTGCGAGTCCCTGGCGGAAGGCTCGTGGGGCCGAGGGCGAGCCGAAAAAAGATGGGATGGGGCCACGCAGTGGCCCCATCCCATTCTTTTTCGGACCGCCCGAGGCCCCACGAGCCTTTCGCGAGGGACGATGCCAACTCTGTCCGCGACTGTGAATATTCTATCCTTTCATGAATTGACCAATGTCCTAAATACATACGCGACCTCGCGAAGCGCTCGCAAATAACTGGGACAACCCGGCGTTATCTGGCGAGCGAGCGTAGCGAGCGCAGCCTGCGAGTCCCTGGCGGAAGGCTCGTGGGGCCGAGGGCGAGCCGAAAAAAGATGGGATGGGGCCACGCAGTGGGCCCATCCCATCTTTTTTCGGATCGCCCGAGGCCCCACGAGCCTTTCGCGAGGGACGATGCCAACTCGGTCCGCGACTGTGAATATTTTATCTACCAATGTAGCCCACTAGCCCAAACGTACTTCACTGGGTCTGATTTATGAGTTTTGTCGTAAATCAATACCGTATTACTTTTATATAATATTAACGTGATTCGCTTGATCAAAGTTAGTACGGTGGAACACATTCACGCTTGCGGAAGGCCTCACGAGTCGTCCGCAAGCGTTCGCACATGACAGGGATAAAACCTTAACACACAACCCGGCGACGCGAAGCGCTCGCAGAAGACTATCACAACCCGGCGTTGCGCACACGCTGGCGAGCGTAGCGAGCCTCATTGCAGCCGCAGGCTGCTTGCCACCCGCAGGGTCTAGCCGGGCGTAGCCCGGCTAGTTTTTGGTTGAAACTGGGGGGGGGGGCTGAGCCCAAAAAACTTTTTTTTCAGAATAAATGGTAAAGTTGATACCACAATCAAGGCGATTTTACAGTTGTCATGAGACAACGACGCTCGGTGGTGTAGATACACACGTATGGTTACACAGGTATGGTCTGGTACAGTTTTTTGAAAAAGTTTAAAACCTTACTCAACGACAATATCACTAACCGTTCCTAATGGAGAATGAGATGAGACAGACGAAGAAAGGGAGAGAATGAGGAGGAGAATAACCATCATGGATCGTCCTTCCATCGTGACGTCTATCGAATTGAAGTGGGACTGAATTCATCTCTTGATACAACCATAACATCAAGGACTTGAAAACATGAAAACGCGTAGTATATCAGATTTCTCTTGGCGCATAGTAGATCATGGAAAGGACGTATTGATATGACGAAAGATACGAGAATAAGCTGAGATGATAGAATATATAGAATGGAGAAGGGAGAAAACAATGCGGATTGTATCCTTTGTTGGTAGTGACCATTCAAGGAGTGAGGGGATAATACAGTGAAATCCTAGCAAAGATGAGAAAATCGTAAGAATCGCTTGGGGACAAATAACAGACCGTGCAAGAATAACAATGAAATGTAGTGAGAAGTGACTTTATTCCATTCATGAGTACAACTTCAGAATGCATCTAAGTCAGCAATGGATACTTCTCTATTTTCTCTTCATTTTCCTTCATTCGCACTTTCAATTCATCGAATGGATAGAAGAACACAACGAGTGAATAAACGAGACCAATGGAGATGAATGTCGTCCAATTAGCAAAAAGTGCCTAGAAAAAAATGACACATTCGAACCATCTCATTCTTTTCTCACCGTCTTCAATGAGAAAAATCTTTCTTCGAGTAGCTCAGAATTTCCACGAATTTCCACAGATCTGAGATCTACAAATAGTTTATGCATTATCGAATTGCATGCATGAGAAAAGAAGGATAATATCATACCCTTCCAATAATCTGCCCAGGGGGAGAGTGACGAAAGATGTGATTAGAGATACCATTAGACTTACGAATTAAATTCGTAAAATGCTAGATACAAAACTTCTGCATAAATGGTAGTGAGAGAAACGACAATTATAACGAATCGTGAGAAATCACTGATAGATAGAAATGAACCCGAAATGGGATTGCTGGAACAATAGAGTAAACCGAGAGTTCTCATGAGTTCAGCCATCGACTTGTTTGTTACTGCCATGAAATTATTGCCCGAAACGTTAATACGTTGAAGAAAAGACGGCATCCAGAATAGACACGCTTTCATATATAATTTACCCAGAGACATTCCCAGAACCAGAACCAGAACCATGATGAGATATGTGCGACAGGAAAGGAATAGGTTATTTTCATCCACAAATAATTAGCCCCTCTAATAAATCTGATTTATGATTGCTAATATGAATTGCCACTTTCAGTTGTTGTGCACCTGTAACGATCCTAGGGTTCGACTGATAAGACTGACACTTCAAACCACACTGTGAGCGATCAGTGAAACACACATTGAGAACAGACTGAAACAAAAAAAATCGAGCGATTGAGAGGCATTCCTGTATCGATATGAGTACTTCTGAAAAAAAACTGTTGTCGACAATAGAAAGGACGAAGAGGAATGGAACTAAAATGTGGATACAAATGGTCCTATGAATAATGAAGTTTGTCAAGATCGAGAAGAAGTTCCGAAGAAAGAGGAGAGAGATGTCGACAGCACAGTTTAAATTTTAACTTTCTAATTTTTGAATATTTAAATGAAGTAACCTTCCAATAATAGCAATGGAGAGAACAGGAGAAACCCTTCAATGAGATCGACCTGAAAAGGGAAATTATTTGTATTTGTATGCAAGTGTACGATCCCTCTTTTTTCTGTTCAACTGGTTTATATTGGAGATGAGCGATCAATGATATACCTCTTATGTATTTCGTACTGTGTCCTTTGTGTTCCCATTGTTTGAATCAAACGATCTCATCGTGCTAAACCATTTCTTAGAATCATAAAGATAAGAGCGTTTTCCATTTGCAAGAGACCATTTTATGGCACGATACGGTTTGAACGAATCAAACCGTGCAATGAAATTGGCGATGATATCAACTCTCAGCTATACGATATGCGAAAATACATTAAAAAATAGGATTGAATAGTTTCTCTCTCCGTATGTGGCCTCATCTATTTCGATGTGACTTCTTATTGTGTTTTGTGCATTGATGTTTCAGATAAGAGCAATTGTTGCGAAGTGAACTGAACTTGAGTGAGATAAGATCAGAATCTTTCAGATCACGAGAAGTGAGCATAACATCTCCTTTGAAGCACCACTCTTGCATTCACATTGCCCGCAACATTCTAGAATTGTTGCGAAAGAGATGCAGGAAACACACAGAAACAGGAAAAGTCACAAGCGAATAAATACACACAGTTGAATATGTTCTATCGTACATCGCTCCCATTACCGAACAAACGGCCTTTTTTTTACCTTTTCGGCCTTTTTTCCCTTTTCGCGAATATGCACTTAATATTCTTGTTTTATATTTCATATTTTTTGTCCACCCCGATAACTGGACGAATACAAAAATTGGCCGGTGAAATATTATTTTAAATGAGTGAAAAATGAGAGCCGTTACCCCTACTTTTACTTAAAATACGGCTCTACCGTAATCAATTGCCATCATTTTGGCAGAGCCGCATTTTAAGCAAAAAATAGGAGGAACGGCTGTAATTTTTCACCCATTTAAAATAATATTTCACCGGCCAATTTTTGTATTCGTCCAGTTATCGGGGTGGACAAAAAATATGAAACATAAAGCAAGAATATTAAATGCATATTCGAGAAAAGGAAAAAAAGGCCGAAAAGGTAAAAAAGGCCGTTTGTTCGGTAATGGGAGCGATGTACGATATATGCACAATAGATAATTCAAATTTTCAGATCTGATCGAGCAGTGAACTTTTCTCCATTTTGTCCTCGTTTTCTTGTTTTCTAGCTTTCAACTCGTCCGTTGGATAGAAGAATACGACCAATGAGTAGAAAATTCCAGCAGCGAAGAATGTTGTCCAGTTTGCAAAAAGTGCCCGAACAATCGATAATTATTATGGAAAATCAATGTTGTCTTACTATTTCCAGTGAGAAAAATCTATCTTCAAGCAGTTCAGAATTGCCTCGAATCGTATCGGAAATCTGGATTCACTAACAAATTTAATTTCAATAATTTAATCGAATACCCTTCCTATAATCTGTTCAGCGGGAAGGGTAACCAGTGAAGTGATGAGTGATAAAAGAGACATTGCTACTGTTCGATCGTCACTCGGACACACCGTCTGAAGTGGTGTCATTGAGTGGGAAACGTCATCTAGTTCGCTCTCACGAGAAGGAGCTGGTTGCACAGCGACATTAACGGAGCCCCCATGAATGAATTCAAGAATGCTGAGATCTAGGATCGACAATTGCTTGAGTTTCTGGATGCTATGTAAAATCAAACCAGAAGTGCTGTGTAGCTGTGGCTTGCGAAATAAATCTGTCCGAGTGCCGCAACTGCAGCGAGAAGAGATGTGCTACTGACGACTATGGGAATGGATCGAGTTGAGCCAGGAAATGACCGAAAACCGAAGTGAAATTGCTGAAACAAATTTTTTTTCCGTGATTAGGGTAAAAAATATCTAACCTCAGCCACCCAGACCAGTAGAGGAAGCCCAATGAGAGTTCCCATGAGCTCCGTCATTGACTTAGATGTTATTACCCTGAAAAGTATGCTAGTCAATTTATGAATTTGAATTAGAGCTCATCGAACATGGGAAAAACGATATTTCCATAAACTTGAGGTGAAATATTCCATGCTGAGAGAAGAAAAGACGGCATCCAAAACATAAAGTTCTTGATGTAAAAGTTGCCCACAGACATTCCAATAACTATGAGAAGATAAGTGCGACTGAAATTAGACGAGATAGATTTTTATCAAATTTTTTTTCCTAATGTAAAAAAAGACAAAAATAAACTTACATTGAGAATAATTTACAGAAGCGGTGAATTTTAAACGAATGAGAGACATTTCTCTCTCTACGCGAGGGCTTCTGAAAATATATGATACGTGAAATTAAAAAAAATGAAAGTGCTTACAGGGTATAGAAAGAATAGCACCGGCAAGAGAATAATTGTTAGTGTAGGACCAATGACCAAGGAAGTTTGCCAAGGAAGAGATGAAGTAACAAAAAAGGATGAGATGGAAATAGAGAATAAACTGAAGAGTGGCGCGTGTTATTTGAAATATAAAATATATAAAACCTTCCAATCATTCCAACAAATGCTGAGAGCATCAGAGCACGCCCCAGTGATCTTCCTAAATAACAAACGAATCGATTGCATACATTGTTCTTTATGGAATCAACTGTCAACCATTGTGCTTCCGATCACATCTTTTGCATCGAATGCACAGATCTTTGCAAACCGAGGAAAAGATTAGAGATTGTCAATCTGCGCTTTTTGTTTCGCAAATGCATCAAAAATCACACTCTTACTGACATCGGTACTGAAAGGGATCATCTGATCATGTAGCCTGTTACCTGAGTAGAAATCAGCGAAAATGACAGGCATAAGAACTGCAAAAGCAGAAGATGTGAAAGTAGAGATCGATCGAGTGGAGACGAATAACTAAAAATTTTTAAAAGTAACCCTTCACGAAAAACGCCTCACCCAGTATTCATCAGGCCCAGATAGCAATGAGATTCCATGAAAGATTCCATAGCACAGCATCGATAGAAGAATTAGTGTTCTGGAACGAAGAAAGAGGTTTCATGATCCGAGCGATCCCCTTTTCTCTAACACGGGTTTAGAAAATCAAAATAAACCTCTTTTCAAATCGACTCCCAAACAGCAACATTAGTGCAAGGGAAAGAGTTGCACAGATTGATGAGAACGTCTGATATGAGGATACATTGTTGATAAATTATTGAAAGGCTTCTCACCTTTGCCATTCCAGTTGTCGAGTCATTTATGGAGAAATATTCCTGGATAAGCGGAAGAATCCCTTGAAAAATAAAGTGCACATTGTTTAAAAAATGAATATCATCTTACCGTCAACAGCGAGTCCATCGAATAAGTGAAGAGTTGAGAGAATAACAAGAATTGAAGAAATAGAAATACGATGGATCTAGATAACAGTCGATTGTTGCGCAAGAAATAATTTTAAGATAAATTCTAACCAAACTGAGCCCCTCTTTAGCCATTGCTCACGACTTTGAACTTCAGATCTCACTGGCAACTATGGTTTGGTGCTCCGATGCGTTTACAGATAACGGTTTTTTACCTCACTCCATTACCCACCAAAGAACTAGCTTGCGATTATTGCAAAGTGACATGAACCCAAGAGAGATAAGGGGAGAATCTCATTGGTCACGAGGTGTGAGGAGGGATGTGAATGTCCGCACTACTTTTAATTGCATTCTTGTAAAATTTTACTCGAATCACACATCATGTTGTGTACACTGAAGTTGAACTACGTAGCTTGCCATACCGAGTAGCACTAATCTCTGACTGTCAAAGCATTTTCGAAAACGCCAAAACAAAAAAACATACCTATAAGTGAACCTGCATTCATTGTCTCCTAGTCTCATCGATTATACACTTGGCTACTGTGACTACAGTGAGGATTAAGGATAACGGGAGGGAAATGTGGATACAAAACAACCCCGAAATGGAGAGAATCTCACACTATTTCATACTTCGTCTCGCAATCGTCAAATGATCGCTCACGCAATTCTTCCGTTTCTTGTCCTTCTTCCAATTTGCCACTCTAAGATTGATGGTACGTTTGCATGTCCCTCTCACATTGGAAACATTCGTCATTATAGAATCATCAGTTCCAGTAAAAGGATCAGTCGAAGCTGTTACAATACCCAATCTCTTCCCTCGTAAGCTCTTCTTCGTGTAGAATTTACTCTTATTTGTTACTTGAGTGATCAAGGAGAATAGCACATGGCTGAATAATTTGGACGTTCGTCCAGGGTCACAGAGCGAATACAAAAAGGTTCTTATTTCGAAAGCCGAGCGAGAAAATGAATCTCTTCAGGTTCCCTACGAAACGTCTACGTCAATTGATGAGAATGGAAGAACACTCTATCATACGAGAGTGCGTCTAAGAACAAGAGAAGCTGATGACACGGTTAACTTTACTTACTATATTATCCTTTTTCAATCGCGAATAGTTTGATCCGTTCAATTTTCGGAGTTGAAACAATAAAATATTGTAATTGTTTTCAGACTGACGATCCTATTTCCGAAGCGGTCGAAGAAATTCCCCCTCACTCGGATGTTCCTATCACTGAGAATTCTGAAGATGCTCTCCCTGAAGTTGAGGCGACAATCGAAAGTGGACCGACTAATCGAACAGAGGAATTCTTCCCCAATCCTCCTGCATTCACCCTCTCACGATTGGTTCGTCATGCTTGATAAATTATTGATATGATGTAGTTTATGTTTGATTACTTGCGAAAAGCTGCATGAGATTCATAGATGATCCGTGCAGAATTGCATTGAATGGGAAAAGACTTGCAATTCCCTATGGTAACGTGCAAACACTTCCTTCAATTTCCAATGAGTCTTTTCGTCATGGAATAAATCGACTAGAGTTACTTTCCCCACGCATAACCTCGATTGCACCGATGGTTGTATGACAACTGATGAACTGGTACAGAACACAACAAAGGATTTGGATTATGACACACTTACAAAGATTAATCTCCGATGTGACTGCCAAATAGCCACTTCTTCTTTTTTTCTGGCTCAATAGTATGAATTTAACGATATTTTCACTGTTTTTTTCATTTATAATGCTTCTTTAGAACATTGCGAAGTAAATTGTTACATCTGTTATATGGCAAGCGAAGTAAATTGTTATATGGCAAGCGCGCTAGATCCTCCCACCATCATATTGCACTCTGCATACTCCACTTTCTTCACGACTCATCTCAAATGAATCTTTCTGAAATGCATGAACAGATTGTAATGAAACACCCGTTTAAATCAAGATGGAGCTCCAACCGAATATCGAAATTCTCCAGGTTTCATCTCATAAGATGTGTTCTTCAACCCTCTCTCCTCTCTTCATTCGAGTCCTTTCCAATTGTTCCCCTTCTCTCTCTCTTTGCAGATCCTCGAAAAGAGAAAGGAATTGTTGCCCTCTATTTAATCTCGAGAGCTCTTTCTCTTTTCCATTCTCGGATGCTCTTTTCATCTGTCTAAATGGCAACTACGTGAGATGGGTCGATCCAAATCGAGTCAATTCTCTTCCCTCTTCCATTTACTCTAATCAGTCATTGTTTCATCACAATTCTCTTTTTCATTCTCTCGTGATTCTCCTCTCATATCCATTCTCTTTTTCTTCTCTTTTCGAGTGGGCGCTTCGTCTCAATAAGTAATTCTACTCACGCGGTGTTTGCCCTCTGAATCGGTGTATGCATCTCGAGTAGAGACTCCATTTCCACCCTTCCCTCTCCTAGTCCTCCTCCTTCTCTGCTTCCCTCCCTTCGACCATGCTATCAATCCTCGTGTATTACGTCCTATCAGCTGAAGAACTTTCTTCTAATATCAGTGATTCGTCTTCTCCTCTTCTCTTCCAATCCATGAATGAATCCTTCAATTCGACTGCATTTTATCATTCTTCATATCGAGGAGATGCAATCAGAAATTCGCTCCTTCTTCATATTGGATATCTTCCTATTTATTTCCTAGCAGCAACTGCATATAGAAGTGCACTCGTAAGAGTCAAATATCGAGTGAGTCCTCGAAAATACGAATATAATTGAAACAGCCCATTTCAGAATACAATAATCTTTTCTGGGGTCATTCAATTTTTACTCACTCTTCCCTATACTCTCTTTCTTACGTGGTTTGCCCTTTTCGTTAGCGAGGTATCGAAATTGAAAAAATAGTCATAATTTCATTTGTTCGCACAGGAAATCGAGACGACAGTTCTCAGTTGCACAATAATGCGAATTGGATTGTCTGTTCTCAATTATGCGAGTTACAATGCACTTACGGTACTGCGAATCACTTATTTTTTCAAAATTGGTTTTGATTTTTCAGGCCATCAGTGTATCACGGTTGATATCAGTCGTTTTCAAGCATCAAGTTGGCCTTTTATGCAACATGGTAGTGCTGTTTGTTGCGAGTTTTCCAATGGTGAGAAGACCGTCCATAATTAGAGCCCATATCAATTCTATCCAGATTCCGTTATTCATCTCAATATTCATCGTCGGTGAGAATCGTGATGGTGATCCACAATGTGGGCCTATCTTATTCTTTCCCGAACACTACACTCAAGTATTGAGGGTGAGTCCTTTCAGAGGATTTTGCTTTCTAATAAAACTTCTCTTAGATATGGCACATTTATGTCTTCGCCATTCCACTTATTGCTGTATTTCTCAATGCAATTACCGCAGTCTATTTACTTTATCAGCGATTTAATCGATGTGAGTTTCTCATCGATAATTTCTATCAGCTCGTCTCTTTCAGTAGCAGCTGGAAGCAAAACGAAGAGAGTTAATGAATTCTATATTGCATTCGCGCTTCTTATGCAGAGCATTATTCCTGGTGAGATTTTCATCATCGGTAGGGCTCACATTGTATCCGCAACAAGAAAATAATTAATAGTGTCGTGTTCCGACAAAGCAAAAATGATATGTTTTTTCCTTCAGCTCTTACAATGACGATGAAAGGATATCGATCAGTCGTCACAATTTATGGTATGTCCGGCATGTTATTGAGGATTCTATTAGCTCGACACATAAATTGAATGGTCAAACTTCAGCCCTGCAGCCTCCTCCATGGGTGAAGGAACTAGTGGACACTACCAGTTTTCTTACTACGGGATTGAATATGACTGCTTCCATGGTATTCATACGGTGAGTACTTCACTCATTTATTTTACTTTTATATTTAAACTTTGTTCCCTTCAGAGTATTCCGTCAATCATTCCGTTCCCTCTTCCGTCGTGGTTCTCATCCAGTCGATCCAATCAGTGATATGAGTTTGCGATCAATCAGCTTTCACATTTTTTCATCATGAGTTCAGGCACGGCTTTCATCCATAAGAGATCTCTTCGATCTCCCTTATTCAATCCTCTAGTTGAATTAAGTCCATCGAGATGATGAAGAGGCGATTTCTGAATGATTTCTTCTAACGAGTCGAGCTTCGCGGTATTCCTGCTGGAAATGCTTCGGTGAACTCTTGAATAAAGTTCTACAATTTATTGTACATGATCTTTCCTACGCATGATTCATCTAAAGATCGAACATAGTTCGTTAATTTGTTTGCCCTTGATCTTCATTGTGTTTTCTCACCTCTCCTTTTCTCTCTCATTGACGTGATAAAAGGGAGAGTTCTTCGAAGTCACTCACAGTCACTCACACAGAGATGAACACGTCAACATTCGCTGTAAGTTCACAATTGAATATTCTTGTTAATGAGTAAATTGCAGATTTTCATCTTATCCGTCTCTCTCATTGCTTCTGGATCAGCTCAGAATCCATCATGTGGAAAGAATGAGAGATACAATGTGTGCGGTAACCACTGTGAGCCCAAGTGCGGCCAGTATGAAGGGGTAAGTGCAAAATGTGTACTGATTAATTAAATTAATATCTTGAGTTCCCTTGCATTCTCATCTGTGGTCCTCCCGCATGCGTATGTGAAGAGGTGAGAATGAAAGAATTATTGGAAATATAAAAAAAAACATATTTCCAGAACTTTTATCGTCACTCAAGTGGTCATTGTGCGACCAAGCAAGAGTGCTCAAAGCAGTGATAATAGTGTTTTCCCATGTCGAACTATAGAGTTTTTGAGTTTTCGTCTGTTCGAGAAATTCCTGAAACTGTACATGTTAATCTTTTGATCTCAGGATGGACTAAATAAACCGCTTGCTATTAGAAGAGGGATCCAAATTGCACTTAATGTTAGCACGACTTGTTTATCGTTTGTTTTCGTGATTCATCCATTGGACGACCAGAATTCGTCCATCTGTTTGGCTATGATTTCTTCTGTGTTATCCTTCTCGCTCCTCGATACGATAAAAGTGCACGTTTGTTGCTTGCTGTGAATTCATTCATGAGCTCAACATCGATCATAGTGAGGTTCATCATCATTTCTACTCTTTAATTTTAAAATCATAGATTCTTCTAATATTCACCTCTACTTTGACAACAGCCCAGCGCTCTGCATTGGTCAAGAATTCGACTTGCGGAGATAATGATCGATTCGACCAATGTGGAATCGATTGTGAGCATGCATGTAGGATGAAAGAAAAAGAACAAAGGTACGAAATCAGTTTAGTGAATATTTGTTGTAAATAATGCATATCGAGTACTTTTCAGATTTCTTAAATTATCAAAAGTTCCTCTTAGAGGTGCGACAGTACAGAGGTGAGCGCTTAGATTATCTGGAGATAATTTTAGATTCACTATCAGAGTTTCTACAATCACACTTCTGGCATTGTTTGATCATTGAAGACTCGTCAAGACAGACATGTAGAAAATATTGTCTATACTGTATACTGTAAATGATCTGAGTATCTAAAACTCAATAGGATCAGCATTATAAATGCCTTGTTAGCTGGTTCACAATCATTATTTTTTGTAAATCATTCATAGTTTTTCTCCTGCAAATCTTCACGTATCTAAATCATGCATCGTTGTGCATATTTGCTGCAACAGCCTTTAGTCGGTTTACTCTATGAGCCAGGTTCATAATATAAATTCGATACTATGAATACACTGCTAGACACATGGTTTTTTTTCGTTCTCCACTAATGACATCTCAGTCGTTTTATGTGTTACAAAGCGGCAGTTGTTTTGTGTTCACTTCTCTCCCTCAAGTCAACCTCTTCTCAGTTCTTCCTCCCAATCAAACCAAGATGAAGATCTTCTTCGCGGTGAGTTGATTTTAGATCATTTCACTCATTCTCTCATCATCAATCCTTTGCAGATCCTTCTCCTCATCTCTCTCGTCGCTGCAGCACCTCAGCAGAGTGAGATCTCTCATTGCACGAAGCTCAATAAACAATTTTGATTTCAGAGTGCGGTCTCAACGAAGTCTGGGGACTTTGTGGCAATCATTGTGAGCTCACATGTATTCCTACTGGAAAGGTGAGCCGTTCATTATAATTATTTATTGCCTTGATCATTTCAACTAGTCGATCCCTTTCAGGAATGTGAGATGGACTGCAAACCGTCCGCATGCAAGTGTGACTTCGTGAGTCGTAGTCTTTCCTACTCCTTATAAATGATCAATTCAGGACTTCTACCGTCACAAAGATGGACGATGTGTGCAGAAGAAAGACTGCTGAGAAGATATCAAACATTACTCATTTACTCTGGATCCGTGAATTAACTGATAAATATACTGCTTGATGAAATACGATAGATATCGTATCTACATCGCCCACATTACCGAACAAACGAACATTTTTTTACTTTTTTTACTTTTTTTAAAGTCTGCGAATTCGCATCGAATATTCCTAATTTTTGTTTCATATTTTTGTCCACCCATAATTCCGCGTGATTTTAAAAATTGAACGGTGAAATATTTATTTGAATAGGTGAAAAATTGAAGTGGAAAGTAGCGAAAAGTGGGGCAGCTGGCTCCAAGTAAAGCTCTACAGTAATCACCCTTCCGTCATCACTTTTAGCTCTTGCGGCTCCAATTTTTCACTCATTTAAATAAATATTTCACCGTTCAATTTTAAAAATCACGCGGAATTGTGGATGGACAAAAAATATGAAAGGAAAATTTGGAATATTCGAAGCGAATTCGCTGACTTTAAAAAAAGTTAAAAAAGTAAAAATTGTTCGTTTGTTCGGTAATGTGGGCGATGTACGATATCTAGTTATTTTGAAAAGGGAAATGCAGATATAAATGAACAAAACCAAAGTAGTAGCATTATAAGTCCATTTGTGTTAACATGTAAATATTCTTCTCTGATGATTCATCGTTCTCCCTGTTATCTCATCTAAAGGCTCCTTCACCTTTCGACTCTCCACAGCATTCACAGTCTCTATTCTCCTATCCAATCTTTCTCTTTCAATAGATCAAGACAGTTACACAACAGAGCAAAAGCTGCGGCGATAATCTCTTTTTTCTCACTTTATAATTTCTATTCGATTTCCAGAAGGAGAATGTTTAATCGCTTCAAGGCTCTCTTCTCTAGATCATCGAATGGAGAAGAGAACGGTGATATTGAAGGGAATTTGAAGGATGCTGTCGGCGAATACTTTGTCAGTTTACTATTTCATACTGTTATTACATTTATTCAAAAATGTGAATAATGATTAAATTCTTAGAGAAAAGAAGCGAAACGAATCAATCGAGAGCAATCACTCGCGCAAATGGCAGACAACGAAAGGTCATCACGGTTTCCTATTAGTCTTTTGACGATAGACGTGATTTTTGAACATGAATGTCAGCACCATTTTACATACCTTTATAGATCAGAGAATGAGGAGAGGTTTTCCACCTTCAAAAAAGTCTGCAAGGAAATAATGAAGACGGAAAACTGTGCGATTGAGCTGAAGGCTGCTGTTATTGATTATCAGGTGAGTAGAGTATCAGTTATAATACTTGTGCACAGAAGAATCTCTTATATCTCTGAGTTGCATGAGCATTACACACCAATTTTTAGATGTTTATGTTGACCAGTTACAGAATTCAATTACACTTTCAGACTCAGGAAAGATGTCGATATCTCAAATCAGTGAAGAATCAACAAGAAGAAGTTGAAAGAGAGGCCAAAGAAGCATCGAAATACGTCGATCAAAAGAGAAGAGATGTCAAATCAGCCAAACTAAGACTGAAGGAAGCAAAACGAGCTGAGAAAGAAGCAAAAGAGCGAGTGAATAAGATGAATTCGATTAGAGGAATCAATGTGGGCTTCTGGCGGATTTCGATCGATAGAAAGAATACAACACCCGCCCTGATTTCTTCTTGATCATGTCTTCTTCATTTCTTCACGATTCTCCCTGAGAGATTCCCTATCTTATCTGCTATTGATACAATTATTTGATCGTATTCATCGTATTATAAAAACAATCGAAATTTTTTTAAATAAAATTGTTTGACAGTGTGTTCCACCTGAACGCACTTATTAGGTCACAATTCACCGTTGCGATATTGATCCTTTAGAGAAATTTGATTTAGGAAAGCTCAAGGTGATTCAGGGTATCGTGCGTCCACCGTATCCCAAGAGTACCGGGTACCCTTGGATACTGTAGGTGTGCGTTCCTTTCCTTCAGGTGCAATCTGTGTTGGAGAAGGCAGAGAGAGAGAAGAAGGAACCGACTAATCGGTGGAGCGGGAGAATGAGAAATGGAAAAGAGAAGAGAAGAGTGAGGAGAGAATTGTGGAATTGTGCAGAATGAACACGAATTGATTGATTGGTCAGTGTGACATTAGGATGGAAATTATCGTCAATGATAATTCAATAAATTTATGTATATATTATCAACGTCTCACCCCGATAAATAAGATCATCTACCCTTCGCGCAATCATCCGTTGGCCACACTCAGTAATCAGAAGTTAATCAACCATCATGTCGAAGATTACGCAGTATTCTACGATTATATTATTATGTTGTTTTCGCTGTTGCATAAACCTCATTTCAAATGTTTTGTTTCCTTCGTTTCTCTTTTCATTCCTCTGTCATTTCTTCTTTTCGACTGGTCACTTCTTCTATCGCAAATATTTCAAGATTTCTCCTTCACTCCATTTCGCCGTTGGTCCTCTTCTTATGTCATGGACGGTTAGTTTTTTGTGAGCTCCTCGATCATTTCCTGTATGTTCATCTGTCACACATTCCCATTATCGTACCCACACAGTTCACATTCAGATGATTCCTCTCCTACTTCTTCTCTGTTTTCGGTTCAACAAACAAAAGCGCGAATCTGATCATACTCTAAAAGGAGATTTGGCAACGAATCGAAGTCCATCAGCCAGAAATTCACCTGATCCGATCATTGTTGAATCGATCAGGCAATCCCAGGTATACGGAGAACTGTATCAAGACTATTATCTATCGTAGACTGTACTAGAGTATTTAAAAAAAAATGTAGGTTGGAGTGGATTCTCCTATTGAAACAACGCCTCGTCAATCGGGGAATACTATGAGAACTACTGTAAGTGACTGTTAACTGTCCGAGTGTGAATGACCGTTGTCTCAGGAAGATCAAGTAGATGAGAAGACGAGTTCAAAGGGAAAGAAAGAGAGTGATACTGATAAAGAACAGAAGAATGATAAGAAATCGAGAACTCCTCAAAAAAGAGCTGATGGGGTAAGATTGATCGGAATACGAAACAATAATACACCTTATTTTTCAGGATTTCTCATCGATGAAAAGTAGTAATTCATATATGAACAGGAAGAATGCAATGATGAAACAGAAAAGTCCGAAAGCCAAGGTTATTTCGAGGCCCGAACAATCACGAATTTATGAAGTTTCAGTCAATCAAATCGAACAAAAGCTCAAACGGAAATACTGCAACAACTCCGAAATTGCTCGTCAGTGGAAAAGTGAGAAATAATGTCTATTCGTCCATAATTGATCTTTGATCTTTACAGGAAGACGATAAGATAGCAACAGCTTGGCCAGTTCGACCCTGTTGGAGTGATGCTGTTGCAGAGAGTGTAAGTTTGATAGATGAAGAAGTTGAATGATCTTTGGTCTTTCAGCAAATCCAAGATGATCTTTCCGATTTTGGATTGACGAAAACAGAAACGTTAAAGAAAAGAGGAGACACGAATAAATCAGTGTTTGTGGATGAGAAAAAGAAAAGCAAAAATGATAAGAAAGGAATAAAGAAAGAAGATAAGAAGGAAGATAATAAGAAGTCATCTGTTTTCTTTGATGAGAAGAAGGAAAAGGTAGAAGAGAAGAAAGATGAAGGAAAGAAATCGACATTAATCCTTGATCGGAAGGAGAAAGAGGGAAAAGAAGATGAGAAGAAAGAGGAAAAGGTTGAAGATAAGAAAATGGAAGAAAAGAAAGAGGAGAAGATAGATGAGACAAAGGTGGACTCGCCCGTAAAATCTCCTGAAGTAAAGAAAGAAGATAATGAAGTGAAGAAAGATGAGAAAGTGGAGATAAAGGAAGAAAGGAAGGATTAGTACATACAATCTCATTCCTGTCACACTTGAATACAACTAGAATAAACCTTGATTGTATTCTTCTTGACTTTGCCAACTTCGAACAGTGAACTTGCGTCATAGAGATTTACTCCAACTGCAATCTCAGCCCCCTCTACAGCAATGTAGTTTCCACAAAAATACACTCACATTACCTTAAATTATTCAGGGTTTCATGTATCTCATGAGTTTAGATGAATTTCGATTCTTATGAACACTCTCCATTATCTCGTACACAACCTTTGCATGTGAGGGTCAGCGACAAAAACGACGCCTTCCCCTCTTTTCCCCTTTCACCCTCAGGGTCGAGACAAAAAGGAGAGTGTTCGAAGGAGGGAAAGTGTAATGATTGTCGCCTTTATAAGGGAGAGAAGGAAGGGAAGAGACAGGCAGTTCAACCATGAGTTCCTTCTCCAATTACAAGGGAATAGTTCAAATTGCCACTGTCGTGAGTTCATTCTACTCTTTCTACATATCAGTCTATATTCAGTGCTTTGTTCTGTTTACAATTAATTTGCAGCTTTCGGGCGCGTCTCTCATTGGAATCGTTGTATTCCTCGGTCTGATGGTCAATGACATATCCACTTTCCACGATGATGCAATTATGGATCTCAATGAGTTCAAGGTAAATATCTACCATTAACACCTTCCAATGTAGCTCTAGCCCCTCATGCATTCCTCTATCTTTTTCAGTTCCACTCCAATTCCGCGTGGACTGATATGGTTGCGGTTAACCGTCCTTCAGTCGATGTCAACGCAATCTTCGGAAGATCAAAGAGATCAGCTGGATCGTGCGGATGTGCTGCTGGACCGAACACTTGCCCCCAGGGACCCGCTGGACCTCCCGGACTTCCTGGTACGGTATTTAGATTGATCTTTGATCACCCATTTCCAAATTGATCGTTGATCTCTTGTCTAATCCACACTTCCTTCAGGATCCCCTGGAGATGATGGAGAAGAGGGAGAAGCAGGAAAGGACGGTAAATCTGGTCTTGCTGTTCTCGCTGAAACTCTTACTTCATCGTCTGGTAATGGATACGAGAGTGGAAGTGCATGCACTTCATGCCCTGCCGGTCCTCCCGGTCCTCCTGGAGTTGATGGAGAGGCTGGAGAACCAGGAAAGGATGGTGATGATGGAAAGGATGGACAAGCTGGTAAAGATGGAGAGAATGGAATCCAAGGAGAAGCAGGAGATAAGGGAGAAGATGGAAGAGATGGAAAGGATGGAAGACCTGGAGCACCCGGTAGAAATGGAAAGAGAGGAGCTGGAGCTCCCGGGCAACCTGGAAAAGATGGAAAGATTGGAAGAACTGGAAAGGCTGGACCTAGAGGAGCAAAGGGAGAGAAGGGAGCACCTGGACCTCAAGGACCTATTGGACCCAATGGACATGATGGTATGTTGAGGGGAATCAAGGGGATACGGTAGTCAATTTCTTCCCTTGAGGAGCCCCTGGACAGGATGGAATCGAAGGACCGGCAGGAGGAGATGGTCTTCCTGGTGCTGATGCTGCTTATTGCCCATGCCCTTCAAGATCATTCGAAGTCAAGAGTGAACCCGCCTCTCAGGGATACAGAAGAAGAGCTAGAGTTCACTAAGATGGAGAAGAATACGATCACAGTTAGGAGTACTGTCTGTAGATATAAAGATATTTGTATCAATACTGCATTGCAATGAACACAAGAAATACATGAACAAAAGTAAATGATTATTGAGATGATGTAATCGGCGATCTCAATGATTTCTCAGGAACATTTGATCAAGGCTATTACTCTGGGTGGTACTTGATTTCACTCTAGTTGGCTCTGATATGAAGAGGGCGAGGGAATGAGATGAATCGACAATGGATGCTTTTTGATGACCGACTTATCAATGTCTGCTTCTCACTCTCTGTCTCTTTTTCTCTCTCTAAGCTCTGAACGATATGGTCCTTCTTTCCTTCTTCTTCCTCTGTAAGACGAGTGTATCCATTCCATTTATTTCGTTTCGAGTATCCATGACAATATCAAATCCTGAGATGGATTCAATTTGGATGGGACTCTCACTAATGTCTTTGTCCATTATTCGTTTCGTATTTCCCTCCATTTTTTTAGTATATTTTGAATAGGAGCGCCTAGTGCAGTTTGCATGAATAATCTACTTTCCCTGATTCTGTTCCGTGCAATATAAATTGAAGGTGAATCACTCTTCCTTTCTTGCAGGGAAAGCAACCATTTCTTGCTCATTCTCATTCTCATGCGCCTTCCACACAAATTTTGGAATGCTCTTCTCCTTTGTATTATTGGAACTACAATTTATGTGAGTTTTCTGCGTTTTATTTTTATTCATTATCTGATGTGCTCATTTCAGTTACTTCTGAGGAGTAATTTAAGTAATTTATATCAAAATCGAGCAATTGTGTCTCATGCGCCAGTTCGAATCGTTAATAATAATGAAACAAATATAACAATTTCTATATTAGGGCAAGATAATGGATCAAGAAGGGATAAAACTAAGACAAAGAAAGAAAAGAGTTCGATGGTATGTTGAATGTACTTACATTTCGAATTTTGATGCGGTTTGATTCAGACTTGCAACATTCCCAAATTAGAAATGAATGCGACGGATGTTATTAAATTTTTCCATGATCCTAGGAAGATAAATTGTATAAAAGGTCCCAATTGGGTGTATATCGATGAAGATAAGAAGATTCAGTTGGTTGACGAAAGGTGGGAATGTTTGCATTGATAGCGTGATAACAGTGAGAAACGAGGTGCGAATCGTGCAAGAGATCAAGTACATTTATACAGGAAAGATGCCAAGTGCAAAACGCAGGAAATTTCCTTCGAAACGGATTCGAAAAATAAACTCGGAAGACAAGAGGATCTGAAAGTTGGAAAGGAACTTCCAAATGAAATGATGAATGTGAAATGCACACACGGGAATAAAACCTGGTACTTAGGTCAACTACGAAATGTTTGAAAAAATAAAATAAACGAACAGGGAATTTCCATTGTTATCATTGCAAAAAGTGAAGAAAGTGAAGAAAGAAGCGAAGGATTCAGAGAAGAAAAAATGGAGTGTACTCATGGTCTCATTCGATTCTGTCAGCCAAATGACTTTCAGGTTTTGTTGTACCTAAAATGCTGACAATTTTTCGATTTCCAGACGAAAGCTTCCAAAATCAGTGAAATTTCTGGAAGAAGAGTTGGGAACGGTCGTGATGAACGGTATTCATAATTTCCATACAAAAATAATGATGAAAATGTAGGGTACAACATCGTTGGAGACGGAACTCCTCAAGCATTCATTCCAATTCTCACTGGAGCAACTGAGGAAGAATTGCCACTTACGAGGTAAGAAGATGTCAATTCTGATGTATCACAATGGTAAATTGAGGAAACGATTCTCCGAATCTTCGTACGTCGATGACGTCTATCCATTCATATGGAAAAACTTCTCTGATGCAGGGTACATCACTTTATTCGCTGAGGATCAAGCATATCTGGGTGAGGAATTTTACAAATATCTAACGATTTACTATTACGATTATAACACATTTATCAAGAGTTCAGGTGAGAGCTCTGATGTGCATGGCCTTCTAACTGACCTTTCTTGCTTCGTTGAGAAAGTTCGGACCAACTGTCTAGCGGAAGATATCTAACGACTTCAGATCATTTTCAGGAATGATGAACTATCGACTGAAAGGATTCCGAGCACCGCCAACTGACCACTACACGAGACCCTATTTCAAGCATGTCAGATTACAATTTGAGTTTAATTTCATGAAATGAGGTTTCAGCTCGAAGGAAGAATGGGGAATACGAACTCACAGTGCGTTGGTTCTGATATTCAACATAAGGTAAGCGAAGAATGTTAATAATGTTAATAATGTTAATGTTAATACTAAAAATAATTTCGCATTTTCCTTTCAGCACTGGTTTCGATACATTCGTGAATTCATGAATGCGTACACGGATAGACCTCGATTCGGTCTAATGCATCATTGTGTGTACTCTCATGATGATATCAATCTGGTATTTCCTTCGTTCCTCTGCCCTACACAATTATCCTATGGAATACAGATCGGTCTCATCGACGACGACTTCAGTGAATGGCTTCGATCCGTGAGCGACGATGGACTGCTTGATGATACTATTCTCATTGTCATGGCTGGTACGTCACTCAATCTAAAACTCAATCGACATTCCCTTCTCAGACCATGGTCATCGATTTGCGAGACTTCGTGAGACTCATCAGGGACAATTGGAAGAGAGATTGCCTTTCTACTCCTTCACTCTACCTAAGGCATTGAGAGATACTAAGGAGGGAGCTAAGGTTAGTTTGGGTTGGATTGAGATAATGTAAAGAAGAATTTAGATGTACGAGAATCTGATAATGAACAAGGATCGTCTCAGTTCGCCTTTCGATATTCACCAGACACTCCATGATATTATTGAGTTTCCTGCAGATCTCAAGACAGAACAGGTCTGCAAATGAGATCAGCCTTTCAGCTTCAGTATGATTAATTGACATCAATACAACATATTCTTAGGATGTGAGCTCTCGTTCTCTCTCCCTCCTTCGTCCCATCCCATCCTCTCGCAATTGTGATCAGGCAGGCATCGCTCCCCATTGGTGTACGTGTCTCGACTGGAAAGATGCTATGATTACAGTAGAGGATAAACAGGTTACTGTAGCATATTGATTATTGCGAACTGATTTTCTCCCAGCTCTCAACACAAATAGCCGATGCAATCGTGGAAGCATTCAATGTTCAATTGAAAGATGAACTCAAAATTTGTTCTCCACTACAGCTGAAAAGCATTGAATATGCAAAGAAGTATGAACATTTTGTAATTTGAAGAATCAAGAGATGAAACTGATAATTGTTCAGACTGATTCCCAAAGAATCTCTTCTCAAGTACAAGAATGTGAAGGATAAGGATGGTTTTGTTGCTGATCTCTCTGGAAAAACAAAGACATCTCATGCACACTATCAAATTAAATTATCAACGACTCCAGGAAGGTTCGTTAATCAGTCCAAAGGTCCATTCTACATCAATCTTATCAGAGGAGTGTATGAAGTGACAGTTCTCTTCGATTTTCTCACTCGTCATATTACTCTCGATCTTTCTTCTGTCTCTCACGTCTCTCGTTATGGAGATGATCCCCATTGTATTATTGATAGGAATTACTTCTTAGCTACGTATTGCGTTTGTTATGATAAGATCTGAAACGGTTGTGAGAAATTTTGTTGATTGTTATAATTTATTGATGGGTAGGTTTCCGCTAGATTTTATTTGAATAAATTTTGATTATGCACCATGATTTGTGAGGGGAGGTCGATCAGGATTCTTGGATCGAGGAAAATATTGAACTGCTTGACCACGAATCGGCTTATTCAGAATGACAACACTTTCCAACGCACAGAATGGACAAGTAAAGGAAAGACGAGAAGAAGTCTAAATCGGGGATGGATAAAATGAAAAGTGAAAATAAAGTGAGGGTACCTTTCGACATCTTGAACACTCAACTGTAGATCGAGATATTAGAATGAAGATTCCTCCACAAAAATGGAATAGCTTAGAAAGAGAAATGAAGAAATTGAAAAAAATCCTGTATTTTACCTTTTGTTCTCTATCTACTGCATCTCCAATACACATTACATCTCGTTTGATGTATCCACACGGGCATCTGTAATGGACAATCAATCAATATTTGGTTATTCGATTACTTGAGTGAGAGAGTATCCCTCGGAGCAGATGGATCCATCTTATGAGTTGGGGCCATTTCCACTTCTGAGACAGGAGGAACATAGGTCGATCGTAATATTCCAGATACTTTTCTGGAGAGAAACGAAGTGTTCTGAGGGGCGCTCATACTGCAACTGTGTCAGTTCTAGATAGATAGAGTGAGCGGCTGTTCTAATCTTGCAAACAGTTGAGATACACTGTGTACTCAAACGATCGATCTCATCTTCCGCCCATTTTATGAGATCAACTTGTAAATGTTCGGGAATAGAGTTTTTTCATTAAATTGTTTGTAATTGTTTCATGCTCAAAAGCAAACTGTTTTCACTCATTTAATACATCATCTTTATCACAATTAAATAATTTGGTCATCTTTCGATCTAACTAAGGAACAATACAATCCTTCTTCGTCTTTCATAAGTTCTCGATGATTTCCGATCTAGAATGCACTGGTTAGGAGGCAGATATGAAATTCAATTGACCTGTACAACTCTTCCCTTGTCAATAACTACAATTCGATCGGTCTTTTCGATTGTTGAGAGACGGTGGGCAATCACGATTACTGTGCGATTTATTCCACATCTGAAATGGATAGTTAATATAATCAGCCCTTTCGTCAGTATTCCAACCTTTGCATAGCATCTTGGACTACTCTCTCGCTCTGATTATCCAATGCACTCGTTGCTTCATCCAGAATAAGTACTGAAGGATTCCTCACGAGCGCTCGCGCAATGGCAATTCGTTGCTTCTGACCGCCTTCAATAGATCTTCGTTGCTTCAATCGAAAGGAAACCCACCACTCATTTTCGCTCCGCTCTCTCCACAACTCGTTTCGTATCCTTCCTCGAGAGAAGTAATGAAGTCATGAGCATTCGTAGTCTTCGCAGCTTCAATAATCTCTTCTTCGGTTGGATTTCATCCAAATGCAATATTCTCTCTGATAGAACGATCGTAGAGGACGGGCTCTTGAGGAACCAAAGAAATCTGCCGATTTGACTGAATAACGTTGTTGTTCATGCAAGACTACGAACCTTCTTATGAAAGTATTCATGATCGATATCTGTGATTGGAATTCCATCTAAAGTACTATAATATCTCCGTTGTCCGGTAGATAGAATCTCGAGACACAATAGTTGATTTTCCTCCTCCGGTAGGGCCACCAAGTGTAATAGTCTCTCCCGATTTAATGTTCAATGAAAGATCCTGAAAATAATGTCATTGAACGCAAGAATTATCGTTCTGACAAACTTGCAAAACAGGATTCTCCGGTCTCGAGGGATACGTAAAATTCAAATTATGGATATTGATCTCGCCCAAAATTACATGACCACTTGGTTCTGTTCGTTCTGTTTTGCTCACTTTTGCAGGTTTGATAACTTTTCCGTCATTTTCAATCTTCGTCTTTCGTAGAAGGAGCTCGCAAAACTTGCGTGACTTTCCGAGTATGCCCATTATTTGAGGAATCGACCAGTTGAGTTCCTGATATTTTTCGTGTCATTGTTCACGATCAGTGTACTCATCACAATATGCTCTCCAATTTGTGTTTGATACATCATGAATATGACTAGAGTTGCTGCGTCAAGTGAACCTCAAGGAGATCTATGTCATTCATGAAGGAATATAAATAGTTACTACCGATAGAGACTAGATGTGCTCCAGCCATGAGAGTGAATCCATATATGGCAAAGTGATGCCCAGTTCGAACGAAAGATCTATTGTCATCCATTAGAGTGAGATTTCATCGCAACCTACTCTTTCAGCTTGATTTTGTCTGCGTTGTCGATAATCTCAGTAAATTTTTCAGAAGATATTTTTCAGCAGCAAAGGTTTTCACTGTATGTATTTTTGAGATTATCTGAATGTTCTTTGTTTATTTCTTTTTCAACTCGTCAACTTCTTGTGCTGCGCCGTGGAAATTAGCTGAAGATTCGCCCAATGAAGATTGAGACTGAGAAGAAGATTGTCAGTCCTCCATCATTAAAGGAGGCGTATCATGAAAAATAAGTTCATGCTCTTGAGATCATGATCCGATTGGAATCCAGAACGATATTAGAAAGCCGAAGTTTGAAAGTTGTACGTCCACTCTGGGACACTCTGGGAGGATTGTATGATACACTCGATGCGAGTCTTCCGATGTTCCTTAACAAATCTAAGAATGAGTTCAGACGTTTCGTAATTGACGAACAGAGAAAAACATCTGTGAGAAGGTATACATGATACATTAAATGTCATATCAAATTATTTAATATTTTATTGGGATTAAAGCAGTGTAATAAATGTGACAATGGCAAAAAAAGTCAACGAAATATACAAGCGAGACGAACAACTCGATTGGAAGGGTTGAGTATCACCGGAAGAGAGATTCGTACTGATATGATGAGGGGAGTGACACACCCGAATGAAACGAGAGAAACTATCTACAGTAGAATCCATTCAACACTTATAATGTGTCCTTTGCTCGAACTAAAGTGTAATAGAGTCCTTCCGTGTCTGTCAGAAGTTCACTGTGAGTTCCGAGCTGAAGTTACTGATATTTCTCGAGTCATACTCATTTTCTCACCTGTACAACTCTTCCCTTGTCAATAACTGCAATTCGATCGGCCTTTTCGATTGTTGAGAGACGATGGGCGATCACAATTACAGTACGATTGACGGCACATCTGTAGAAATGGATTTATCGATTTAGTTTATCGCGTTAAATTTTCAAGAAAGACAATGAACAGGAACTTACTTGAGCATTGCTTCCTGTACGATTTGTTCACTCTGATTATCAAGTGCTGAAGTTGCCTCGTCAAGAATGAGAATGGACGGGTCACGAACGAGAGCACGAGCTATGGCGATTCGTTGTTTCTGTCCACCTGAAATGGACATTTCGTTATTTGAATTGCTCTGACCTCTCTCGATACTGACTGCGTAGCCCGCAAATACCCGACGGAAATGGCAAAATGGGGGGGGGGTATTTCGAATGAATCAAATGTAAATTATCTCAACTGACCGCTCATCTGTGTTCCCTTCTCTCCGCAGCTCGTATCGTATCCATTCTCCAGTCCCATCACGAAATCGTGAGCATTTGCAGTCTTTGCTGCTTCGATTATCTCTTCCTCAGTTGCATTGCAGCCGAATCCGATGTTTTCTCTCACTGAGCAATCGTAGAGAATCGGTTCTTGTGCGACCAGAGCGATCTGAATGAATGAACTGTAAGAAGCTGCTTCGACTCAAATTTATGATCACCTTTCTATGGTAGTACTCGTGATTGTATTCCTTCAATGGAACTCCGTCGAGTGTGATTTCTCCCTCTTCGGGATCGTAGAATCTCTCGATGAGAGAAACGATTGTTGATTTTCCTCCACCTGATGGTCCAACGAGAGCGAGAGTCTGTCCGTGATGAATGTGAAGAGACAGACCCTACAAATACTCTTTTATTCTTATTCAAATTTAGCATTTCGATGAAACGGTATTGGTGTTAAAAATAAATCTCAACTGACCTTGAGCACTTGATTCGACTGCCTGTTTGGATACTTGAATCCAACGCTGTCGAGTTTGAGCTCTCCCTAGAATTATTTGTATCTAAAGACGCTAGAAAGTCAGATTACCTTCACAATCTGCTCATTCTCTCCATCTGTCTCGATTTTTGGCTGTCGAACGAGGAATTTGCAGAACTTTCGTGACTTTCCGAGTGTTCCCATGAATTGAGGAATATCGTAGTTCAGATCCTGCAATGGGAATTATTTTCCATGTATGTAGTAAACAAAGAATACTCACAACAATATGATCTCCAATCTGCTGTTGGTACATCATAAATGTAACGAGAGCTGCTGCTTCCAAGTTCCCTGACAACAAACCGTTTATTATGAGCTTCCGACGATAATTCACGAACCTGCCGAGACAAGTTTGGCTCCATAAACGAGTACGATGACATAGATGCAGTTGTAGTAGAGATCGTATGAGAAATGAAGACCAATTACTGCTAGAGCTCTGAAGGGATGGGAATTTAGATAGATGAGAAATGAGGAATGAGAGTACTCACTCTTTCCTCGCAACTTTCTTCGCGTGTTCAATAGCATCGGAGAATTTCTTGGATGCTTTCTTCTCTGCGGCAAAGGAACGAACAGTGCGAACCGTTGAGATAAACTAAAAATATTAAATGTGAAATCGAACTTTTTAAAATTCAAACCTCTTCAGCAACTTGATGAGCATCTGCCGTAGCTTGACTTTCTTCATCGCCCATTTTCTGAACAAGGATTTAGATGATTAAAATTAATCATTGAGTCTTACGTCGTAGAAGTCTCCGTAGATCTTGGTTACGTAGATTATAATAGGAAATGCAATGAAATTGATAAGAGTAAGTCTCCATGAAATAGTCGACATGAAGAGAATCTTGCCCGTCTAGAACACAATAAGTTTATTTTATTTCCCATTTGCTTTCTTACCAAGCTCAATGCACATTTGAGGGAGTCTCCCAATGAATGAGAAATACGATATGAGATTTGATCAACATCAGACGTCAAACGAGAAACAATTTCTCCTGAAATAATCGGGGTATTGAGAAAGCATTTCCTCACTCTGACTCACCTGATTTGTACTTGTCGAAGAATGCAATTTCCTGATTGATAACTGAATTGAAGAGATCCTTTCTCATCTTAGAGACGATAAGTGAAGTGAGATAGTAGAAACACCCGCTCTTCAGACCAGATAGAACCATGCTGAATTATCCATTAAACTCTATGTATCATTATTCGAAATACCTCATCAAAGTAAGCACGGCAAGCATCTGAATTGTGTGATAGATGTCCACTCCTTCTCTCAATGAAGTTATTCCATTCATAACGAGACTCGAGTAGTGGGGCATAAACACGTTCACTGAATAAATCATTGATAATTTCAATGAAATTTTGGAATGCGAATAATGACACAAAATGAAATTGTAAGATGGTAGTTCAAACCTGCGGCGTGAGCGCAAGAAATGATCAATCCAAGGAGAAGCCATGAACTGACATACGAATATCGGAGAAGAATATGAATCTGTTGGGTCCTCGTAAGAGGAATTTCATCTTCTTCTTCGTCCTCATCTTCATCATCAGAATCATCGTCATCATTCTTCGTCTTATCGAAACACCAATCGAATTCGGTCGCCCTTAGAATATCTCGGATTATCTTGTTATTCAATTTGTGACTTACCAGAATCGATAGAAATACACAGATGCTAGGATATTCCATGCAGGGAGAAGCCAAACACCTATAATTACTCCTTTTATATGAGATTTCTTGAAATGTAGGGAAGGTGTTCTTTCTTTAGTCTACTGACCAATAGATTCTAGTAACTCCTTCTGTTCCGAATAAATGAGACATTTAAGGAAGGAGAATGATATGGATGCGACACAGAAAGTGGCGATTGGCTTATCGAACCATTGAATCAAAGAACTCTGAAGGGAGGACAAATAAGATCAAGGAAACAAGAAATGTGGGCACCTTTCCCGAAATACTCAAATGATAAGACGAAAGGTAGATGAGAAGTCGGAGAATTGAGATGAATAGAAAATCAAGAGGAGAAGAGAAGAAGGAATATCCAGAAGGATTGAGATTCTAGAGAGAATATTACAGATGGAGGATGATGGATTGGTGGGAATACCTCATAGACCTTTCGGATATCGAAGTAATTTGAGGTGAAGAATCCGAATAGAGTGAGAATTACTCCCGAATCTAATAGGAAGAAGGAAGAGCTGGATGAGGGAGATAATCGCATGGTTGAAATTGGAATGAATGAGGGAAAAGGTGAGGAGTGAAGAGGGCAGTGACACAATACAGAGATAAAGTTGTGCAAGAGTTCGGAAGATGGAAAGAGCAGATGGAAAATGAGGAGAGACGGGGGAGAAAGGAAAGGTAAACGCGTAGAAGCGTGTTGAATGAGTCATTCTTGCACAATCGCACCTAAGGGAAGAGTTCATCGAAACAAATGTCAGCTGTAAGAGGAAATGCACATTTCCACACTATATTCGCTAAAATTTAATGTATATTCTCATCAAGCGAGCAAAAATGTCATAAAAGTATTTTCATTTCTGTTTTCCGGAGAATATCAGTAAAACAACGTAAGTACATAATGGTTGCATAAGAGTAACAGTGAGGGTAACAATCCGTCAAAGAAGGAGAGGGGTTGAGATCATACATCAACCTAATTATGACTAACAAAAAAAAAGAATCTTGAACGTCTCAATGAATTAAATATCAGTATTGCGTTCATTCAATCTCTATACTGACTTCACTTCTCTTCTCTACTTCGTCTCTCCATCTAAATAAATTCATGTATCTCCTATCTGCAACATAAATAGGAACTTACGCTTCAAAAGGAATATTATCCTTCCGCATTTTTTCCTCAATTTCCGAAGGAATAGGAACGCCTTCTTGAGATTCTCGGAATCAATGATTCCGAGAATGAAGGGAATCATTGATTCTGGGAATCGGAATCAAAACGCCAACCCTAAATTCATACCATTTCCGTTATAATGAAAATCAATGAATCATCTGAATAAGGATTTCATTGCAGTCCATTTCTCTCGTCTGTGCATCTCTTCTATCGAAGGCATTCTCAGAGATCAAACAGAAGGAACAGAAAGAGGTGATATCATCAATAATGATATTCGACACTTTTGCACATTATGTATCGTTCAACCATACCGACAACAACTCTGCGAATAAGCATTGCATTTATGGTTTCTCTGAAAGTCATTTCAACTTTCACCAATTTCATCTAAAGTGCCCGCTTTTCATAGTCTCCACCATTGGATAAAGGTGTATTTCAGTTACCTCGTCGTCTCAGTCGTTCTCTTCCTTCAATTGGTCTTCCTTGTGAAGGAATGGAGGATGACGATGATGAGATGCCATATCTCATTCCATTTACACCAATAGAGCAACTACATATTGAGGTATACATCATTCGACAGTTTTTTTCGTATGACTGAGCCCCTCAGGGTTTGATTTATGATCATTCCAGATTCCTCCTCTTCCAATCCAATACATCTCTAGTAATGATCTTCTCATTCTTTCTTCTCCATCACCCGATAGCTTTTCTCTTCCCGCGGTATTTTCGCCCCTCTCTTCGCTTAGTTTCGCAGGTTAATGTGCGAAAATTGTATAAAAAAAATGATGGGGAAGAAATGTCAACAATTTTCAGACTTTAGCAAATCGAATGGGCAATTCTTCAGAGGGTCACGAGTCGGATCAGGTGAGAAAGGGGGCTAAAAGAGATACTGGGAAAATGTATTGTAGGAGAGTGGCAAGAGTGGGAAGAGTGTCATCTACGTGTGCACTCAGAAGAGAACAGAGATTATATCGATTGACGATGGAGATGATAAACAAGAGAAGATAGAAGAAGAAGAAGAAGATCATAAGAATTCTGACGATGATGAAAGTGATTCGGAGGAAGATGAAGATAGTGATGAAGAAGGCAGCCCTTCTCCTGAAGTAAGATGAGAGCTCGATAGTTGACCAAATTCCTTCCATTTGATGCCCAAATAGTACAATGCAGTAATGCGTACAATATTGAGAGATTTCCTGAATTCATCCCTCAAAGACTCCCAAGAGGGACGCCCAACATATCTCTCGTCGTAGTTATGAATGGCGTCGTCCTTCTGCTCTCTCCCAAGAGGGACGCCCAACATATCTCTCGTCGTAGTTATGAATGGCGACGTCCTTCTGATCTCGCTGCTTCATCACAGATTACAATGACATTGAAGAGAGAAGATGAGAAGAATGAGAAGAATGAGAAAGAGGAAAAGAGGTTCAAGAGGTATCTCTGGTGTGCGAATCCAACTTGGGTCCAAGCAAAAATCCAAGTTGCGACCAGGCCTGGGGGCAACTTGGATTTTTGCTTGGATCCAACTTGGAAATCTGCTTGGATCCAACTTGGAAAGGGGTTACGGTAGCCTTCTTTTTTATTGATTGATAATATGAGATACAGTAATCTCATACAGTAACCAAAGGCTCTGCACGGTTAGACCATGTCGGGCCGGTCACATCCAAAATACGGTCCTACTGGGGGCCGTAGACAGTCAATCGCACTCGTGCCCGAAGGCAGTCAAAACAGAGCTGCGAAAAAGGACCTTATAGGCTTGGTGTGTGTTAGACGCGACGGGGCAAGAACTGCTTGGATCCAAGTTGGATTCCTGCTTGGATCCAAGTTGGATTCCTGCTTGGATCCAAGTTGGGTTCCCGAGGCCGGGATACTGTACTTGGATCCAAGTTGGAAACCCCTTTTTACTTGGACCCAAGTTGAATTCGCACACCAGAGATCAATGATATCTATCTGAAAGATTGGATGTGGACTGTTCAGAGTAATGAAGAGAACTGCTGCTTCCTACGCAAAGAAGCAAGCGAGGATGATGAAGAGGAGGAAGATTGGCAAGGCTTCCAAGGTACCAGATTACCTTACCATCGTTCCACGAACTGTGATCCATTTGAAGGTTCATGATCGCATCGCTGAAAGACGTGATGTGGAAATGACAATGACGGAAAGAGAAGATATGAAGAAGGAAGGAGACGAATTCGAAGATTCCGAGGAGGAAGATGTCGATATTATGGGATAGAAGAAAAGCTGAATGAAATCTGACGATCGTAGTCATTGTTAATAACCCACATGTTCTCTATTCAGTATCGCGTGTGTCTATTTCGAACCCATTTATCCTCTGATCTCTTCGATACTCGTAATGATCTCTAGCTGTAGAAGAATCTCCCTCTCAATTCGACGTTGTTTCTTCGGACAAATCAATCGAACCATAATCGAGCTTGAAATACGGGCAATCGTCTCTTCGTTTCGCACAATCTCTTGCCGGTGATAGTTTCGAGAGAGTGTGTGAAATGATGAGACGATTACCCGTATGTCGAACTGTAAACCATAGTGTCCATAATCACGTATTATCCCGTTTGTGTTCTGTTCTCGATTGTTTCTCTGCATTCCTCTGTCCGATGTCCCTCTAATTGGTATATGAGAATAAACGGAAGATTATCCTCATACTTTTCGCTGCGTATACAAGAGGAGTGAGAAACCGTTCAGTCTGATCATTCATTTGAAATGAAATTGTCCAATCTTCTTGTCCTCTGCCTTTCTCTTCCTATCGCATTGGCTCAATGTCCGAAGACCATCGCAAAGGTAGGGACACAACTTCTTGGAAGGGTCGTGGAGGGTTATAATTAAGGTGAAATCACTGCTTACTTCAATTCTCAACGATAAGAGTTTGGACGGGGTAAGGCGTTGTTATCTTACTTGTAACAATTTCCTTCTTCAGATGATCTCAACTCTCGTCGACTACGCTAAACTCGACCTTTCGCTTCAGCAGGCTTTCGATAGTGAGAAAATATTCACAGAATTTATTGAATTTATCAGCATCAAAATCGTAGTCAATGAGGTAAAAGATTAAATTACAGAGGAATGGAATTGCGTATTGGTGGATAAACGAACTGATTGTGAGTTATTCCGTCATGAATTCGAACAATTGAGGAATATTCAGGTCTTGCTTTCAAATTGATGGGAGGAATCCCCGCTACTCAGTATCTTTCTCTCATGGCAATAGGAACTGGAGCTATGAACTGTGTTCTCGATGTAAGTGGGAAAGAATTATTAAAATAGATAGATAAGATCACAGACGGAACTTTGACGTCTATCAGGTAGATGATAACTCTTCCAGACAGGATATACAATGGAGAAAGGGTCTGCTGATCTACTCAAACCAATGATGCTATTTGGACTCCTCCCTATCAGAAGGTCTCTTAAGTATCAAAGATTTTTTTAAAAACGTTCCTTTCAGCTCCGTGTCAAAGCAGTTGCCATGAACAAGAACAAGAAGTCTAACACAGAGATCAAAAATCAGTGAGAATATTGATTATTTCAAGATTGATCTTTGTTCTTTCAGCTGTGCACTATCGCTACATCCGTTCTCACAAAAGCTATTCTCCAGAAGGTTCCTATTGCCCTGTAATAATATGGAATGATTAGACGAATTGTAAGAAAATGTAGAAAGGATTAAGCGATCCCCGCTTACATTAGAAAACGTGTTTTGTACTCGAATATTAACGGGAATATTCGGTGGAATAAAATCATCCGATGTTCAGACTATCACCACTGCCAAGAACAAGATCTCTAACAAGAAGGTGTGGGACTGCGCTGCAAAGTATCTTCCCCAGGTGATCTTTGATCTTTCTTCTCTAATCTAATCTCCCTTCTCCTCTCAGGTTGCCAATCCTCAGTACAAGCAATACACGTGGTGATCGAACTCCGCAGTCGCATTTCTCACTTTGTTTGTAGTTGTCGACAGAAGAACTTTCTCGAATAAAAGACGATGTGGTCAACAAAGAAAGAGAGAGGGAAATACTATGGAAGGGAGAGGGGGGGAATGCCACTGGGGAAGGAATTGTTATGAAATATTGAAGAGAAGTAGGGAACAATGGGAGAGCCTTCTCGTTATCTTCCCCAGGTCAGAACGGAACACTCCAATGTAGTAAAAAGTATCAATTAGCCGCTATCACTAAGATAGGCATCTCAATATTTTCAACGCGAAAGTCAGACATCAAATAATATACAGTGAGTGCGAAACAGTGTTGAGAGGCAATTCGACATGCAATATTTTATCCAAGTCTTTCTCAATTGAATCAGTTTATAATAGCCCTCTGCAATTACTCATCAAATAGAACGGAAGTACTCACATTTCTCATTGTTTTCTCTCTATTTCTCTACCCATTCTTCTTCCCTCTTAGTTTCCCCTCTTCTCATCTGACTCATCTCCATTGGTTTCACGTGTATCCCTCCCTCCTCCATTCTCTTTCCTCTGTCAGCTGCCATTTATACTCGAGTGTACTCTCCTTTCCTTAGTCCATAGTACTCTCTTCCTATCCATTCATAAACTCACTCACTCTCTCTCTCTATCTCCTATCACCCCATTCTCTCTCATACGAGTTGGCCTCTCTCTCTCTCTCGTCATAAGATGTTTCTTCAGTATCATTCCCATTCAGTACCAAGGTTCTTATCACCTCCACCCTCTGTCCCTTCATTCCTTCTCCTTTCTCTCAGTCCATCTCTTCATTCCATTGTTATCTCTAACCTCTCGCTCTCCATAATCATTCTCCCCTCTCCCTCTCATTTCCCTCGTCTTCATCCCTCTTTCTCTGTCTCTTCTCTCTCTCTCCAGACGGTTCGTAGCTTTTTTCTCTATTTTTTCGTTCTTCTTTCGTATTCTTCATCATTTGTCTTCATGTTCTTCATGTTCCTCTTCTAATCCTAAGTCTTTCAGTAAATGTCATCGTGTGAGCAGTCATCAGTAGACAAGCCCGAGCGAGTGTGGTGTGATGGATGGTCAGTTTACATTCACTTTCTCCAGTTGTTTCCACACAATGCCCTCTCAAGTTCACTAATTATGCACTAAAGCTGCTAGAAACTAGAGAAGGCGTCAAAGTTCTATTCTCCCGACCCTTCCCTTCCTCCTTTCCCTCTCTCAATCTTCATCCAATGAAAATCAAACTAGAGTGTGATTACGTCATTCTCTCGACCGACCCCACGGCGAGTTGAAAATATTGAGAAATTAAATTTTCTCGGAGTACTGTAATAAATTAAATTAATTATAAACCAACGTAATTACAGTATGTCTCTTTCAGCTACGATATGGTTCACTTCGGGCACGCGAATCAATTGAGACAAGCGAAGAAATTCGGAAAGAAACTTATCGTTGGAGTGCACAATGATGAAGAGGTATGATCGTAATGAGATTATTTTGATATTGTCAAGTTTACCCATGTATCATGACTAAAAAAGGCAAGCATGTGTAGACATGAAGTCCTTAGACAGAAAGAGCTTCGAATGTCTATAGTCGTTTAGACTAGGGAGTCTGAAGAGTATCACAAAAATATGGCGTATTTCGATTGTATCTGCTATTCGAATAGTGAACTGATGTGTAACTGTTCTCGTACAGGTGACTCTTCACAAGGGACCTCCAGTGTTCACAGAAGAAGAAAGATATCGAATGGTCAGAGGAATCAAATGGGTCGATGAGGTGAGAAGAGGGTATCCTGCCTTCATTCTTTCCTTTCTCTCTGGTTCTTATCATCTCGTTATCACTCCAACTCACGTGTGATTCTCTCCCTTTCTTTCCCTCTCTCACGTCTTTCTAAGGAACAAATTCGTAGAATGGACCGTCCTTCCACTGATAACAGTGATAAATTCTGCAAGGGGGAGAAGCACCCTTCTAGAAGGGAAAGAGAGGGGTGATCAACTTTGACCCCGTGTCCATGACATTTCGGCCCGATAAATGAATGTGTCAATCAAAGAGGATAATGCAGAGTCTATCTTACATTTCCTTTATTGCCTACGTGCAAATCCGCCGGTTGAACACTATTACCCGGTTCTCTAGTCTCACATCCGGTTCACCGACCGGATAGTGCACATTGTGCTTAGTCAATCCGGATAATGCGAACAGCGGAACATCTTAGAGTCGGGTATAAAACCGAAATATCCGCCTCAATTGGCGCACACTAGGAGAGTCTCTCTGCAACGTTGAAACAATGATTTAAATAAATTGAGTCTCTTTGTCGTTGGGAGGGGAGGAATTGAATAAATTGGTTGCAGGTGATCGAAGATGCTCCGTACTCGACGACCATCGACACTCTCGACAAATACGATTGCGCATTCTGTATCCATGGAGGTATGAAGATGTTATTGTATGTGGGAAGTATTGTAGTTATTCAATTTATACACTCTGAGAGTAAGATAGATGATCTTTGGTCTTTATGGGAAGCAGCAAAAGAAAGAATCACACACGGTCATTAGTTGATCTTTCCGGGAAGAAACAACATCAAAATCACTTATTGTGATTAGGTGATCTTTACGGTAATTGACAAGAAAATGAAAATGGCTGATCTTTGATGTTAACAGATGACATAACGATGACTGCCGATGGACGAGATACATACGAAGAGGTGAAGAATGAAGGAAGATACAAGGAATGCAAGAGAACTGCCGGAGTTTCCACTACTGATCTGGTACGTTTCAACTACACACAATCCAAATATCGAGTAAAAACAGTCTCGAAAATCAATATAATTTCTTTGCAGCTTGGTCGCATGCTCATGCTGTCTCGTATTCATCACTCGCGAGAGGATGCAATCGATCAAGAGATTGAGAAGACTCGCTCACTCTCCACTGTTAGTTGCTCTTTGATCTTAACCTGAGTCACTAAATGTCAAAGGTTTTTTTCTGTTGATCAATTTAATTTTTCTATTTTTTGCCATTCTGGTATCTCCGAAGATGCTCTTTGCAGAGTAAGTGTGCTGAATCTCCCTGGACTCGTGTCTCTCGCTTCATCACTTCTACTCGCACTCTCATGGAATTCTCTGCTGGCAACAAACCTCAAGCTGGAGATAAAGTGAGACGATTTCATTGTCGAATTGTTACAGTATCTTGTCGTCTTTGCTCATAATATTCGATTAATCAGTAATTGTTTTTTTCCTTCAAAGTCAAAATGTCTATGAACATCTGAATCAGTGATAGAGAAACGTGCCGTTCGAAATTCTGTTTTTTTATCAAGATTACAATTTATTTCAATAAATAATGTTGAGATCGTGTATGTCTCGGGTGCGTTCGATCTCTTCCATATTGGTCATCTCTGTTTCCTCGAAGCAGCGAGAGCACTCGGAGATTATCTTATTGTCGGGATTCTCAATGATCAGGTACGATTTCACACGATCATAAGGATGATTTTTGATCATGATCACGAGAGTGTGGACGGAATCCTTTCGATGATGATGATTGATAGTGATGATACGTTATGTTATCAAGAGCTTGGCTTTGTATTTCTGTGACTAGATTGTGACTGAATAGAATGATTTCCATTATGATAATGTCCTCTCAAATTCAGACGGTGAATTCGTACAGAGGAGGCTGTCATCCCATCATGAATATCAATGAACGAGTTCTATCCGTTCTCGCATACAAGGTAGGAAAGGAGGGATAAAGATCAAAGATCACTTATCCTGTGAATAGAAGCGTTAGGGTGATTGGCTCGATTCAACGAAGGAGCGGATCCAAACTGAAAGATCAAAGATCAATTCATAGAAATAAAAAATCAGAAATCAATACGTAATCATAAAATGAAAAATTGAAAGATCAAAGATCAAATGTATTCTTCAGCCGGTTTCGGAAGTGATCATTGGTGCACCGTATCACATCACGGGAGAACTCATCGATCAGTTCAATATCGACGTACGTTTATCGCCCTGATTATTGTCACAACACAAATATACAGGCTGTTCTCGCATTTCTTCCCAAGATCAAAGATCAATTTAACCTCTTCCAGGTCGTCGTTCAGGGTTCGCGTGTCTCTCATCACCAAAGTCCCGAAGATGTAAGCATTTTCATCTCTCTTGAACACGTTGTATCTTGTTGTATGAACACATCAATCAGTCTACAGCAATCCATCAAAAAAGTAAATAATTTTACCTCCCTTTTTAATAAAATATTGCTTCCAGACGGAGGATCCTTACACTGCAGCGAAGGAGCGAGGTATCTTCACTACCATCGATTCGGGTAGTGATGTCACCACTGATGCTGTCATTCAGAGGATCTTCGATAGAAGGTCAGTAGAAGGGGAACATGGGCTTCCTCGACGTTCAACATTTTGAAGAATTATTCATTTGAGATGAATGAATATCCAATTACAGACTGGTGTACGAGGCTCGTAATGCGAAGAAGGTGAAGAAGGAACTCGCTGCTGTGGAGGCACTACACAAAATGCAGAATGGAGTGAGGTTTTATCTATTCTAAGAATACTCTGACCACTTGAAGCAATAAAAAAAACAAAACATTTTTCTTCCAGAACGGCAAGCTGGATACGAGGAAGGCTGTTGTGATCGATACTTCCAATCTGTAGACATCCCTTATCCATTCCTTCCCCTCACTCATCATTCCCCTCTCTACTTACTTGTGTATTACCACTGTCGCCCATATCAGTCAGTATTGTGACTATCCATGACTTGAGTCTCACTAGATCTAAATGATCAGTAATCCCTTCACGAAAGGGTCGAATCTTTATGAAGATAAAAAGATTTGAATTATCTATTTCCCTTCCACTGTCACATGGAACGAACCATCAAGGTCTCAACAAGGAGTGAATTTACGTTGCTTTGGCCTCTAACTAATCTTTCACTCTCTTTCTCCTCCTCAATTGTGCCTCGTTGGTGTTAGATTAGATCACTTTAGTCGAGTTCAGTCTAAAACCACCATCACGGGTACAACGTTTGGCAAATGCCTTTATTTCACGCGAGAATCTCTCGGCTTCTGGTTATATCCATTTGAATATGATCGCATCGTTTTCGTACTCTTCACCTTCCACCTTCTCTAACATTCACCTCAAATCCTCCAATCATGGAAACTACTTCCCTATTGCATGAAGGAGAGTTCATCAGACCTAATTCATGGTCTCACTTTACCCTTGGCTAACGTCCACTCCGATCAAACAAGTGCATGATTACTACTGTTGGCCGAGTTCTCTCTCACGGAAGAATGAAGCATAAATAGGACTGAGAGTGTATAGGGAGGTGTGTCGGTGTGATGAGTGACCGCCCCTCCATTCTTCTCTATCTCTATCCCATCACTTCCTATCTATTTTGATTCTTTGAGTTTATCAGGAATAGTGACGAATTCGATTGTACCGTGGGAGGCTGCACACAATTGATTACCGATACATTAAAGATCAATTTCTGCCATACGCAATTTGTCCCTCCCTTCTCCTCATCTCTCTATTCACAAGACTTTCCGATGACTTCTCTCCTTCCTCATCTCCCGAAATAGTTCTCTATCTCAATCTCATTCCATGAGGTCGAGTCTTCCTCTATGAATGTCTCCATTCTGTTCTCTATCTGTCCTTTTTCCTCCCTCGTTTTCCTGACGTATCAATGTCTTTTCTCTTTTCAATGCATACTCTTCCTCTCTCCACTTATGACGCAACCACATCCGATTCCTCCTCTTCAGACCTTCCCTTCCTACGTGCAAACCATTCTCTTTCCTCGTTCTCCTCCTGCAAAATGCGACAATTTTCGCTCCTACTTCTCATTTGTAATTTTCCTCTCGCGTCTCTCATCAAGTGCATTAACAATATTCGAATTGCACCTAAACCGATGAAGAATCCGTTGACGATAGTTCGATGTTCTTCTAGTCACGTATGCTTCAAGGTTCGTTTTTCGGACTCTTCCTTGATAGTGAAGGATGATGAAGGTAGTGTGGGTTAGAATGAAAATGTGTACACAGATCTCAAGATCAAGTAAAAAATTGTAGAGTAGGACGAAATTCGATGCATCGTATGAGTACTTGAACGAGGATGCTGTTGGATGTATGACGAAGAAGAAAGTGATCGAATTATTGGTGAGTTGTACGCTATTTTGTCATCAAACTGAGCTGAAACTCGAATTGTTATCATCTTCTGATCGTATCATATTGTGATTTCGTTTCAGACAGACCCCGACATGGGTGATCTATTGAGTGCTCCTGACGATATTGAAGCTGCTTTGGAATCGTCATCATTCGAAATAAATTTCGAATTTTTGGACTATCATTTCTGTACAACCGACTACTGTAACTCCAGCGGGTCACGGAGCATAGCGGTACCACTATTGATTATATTATTAACATATTTCCATTGACGAGTTTTCTGTTATCTAGGGGCTCAATTATCTCGTTGGATTTGTATGTACAGTTGACACGATAAAAAATCATCCACTGCTTTCGCCATTGAGTCTAATCTGAGATAATTATTTATATCTTCTAGGATGATTCTGCACCATCATGATCATCGATCTATCATCTCTCTATCATTTCTGTTACTGAAGAAAATTTCGGAGTATGAAATGTCCCTCCATCAACCGATAAACAGTTACCCACAGAACCTATCCAGTCTGCCACTACTTCAGAATGCATGGCCTTTAATTTATCCAATTACCCTCCTCTTTCGGTCTTTGTGCTTCCAAAATATCGTCGACTGACCCTTTCATTTCTATCTAAGTAAACTAGTATCTCTGAAGATGCTCACTGTTTCTCTCGTTCTTCTTCTTCTCCTTTCCCTTCTTCCTGTCCAATCTCTCAATTGTCTTCATGGACCATTCAACAATTCGACCAAAGTCTCGTGTCCCGTCAGCAAGCGATGGTGCTACAGCATTCAGGTACACTTTCTGGCCTATTCGAGTATAATCTCCATTCCAGAATGTGCATTCTGATCAAGTAATCTTCGCCAATCGAGGTTGCGACGAGAAGAATATGTGCGAGCGATTAAAGGTGAACCTCATTAATAATTGTGTAAGCACGCTCACGTTATTTCGAATTCCGCATCATAGAATTTATAAACTATTGGACACGAATGAGTACGATTGAACATCTTGAATCGGAATGGAATCTTTCGAGAAATGTGTCTCATATATCTATGTTAGATAAGAATAATTATTTCAGTGGGTCGGTCGTGAAGTAGTTCAACTTCTTCCACAATTGACACTCTTCACTTCCTATTCATTCTGTTTCGATGCTATGAACCAATCCATTTGTTGTTGTGATCGAGATAATTGTAACACTGGACTGTGGATGGAACCGATGAAGAAACCTCTCACCTCTTCCTCTTCTGTGTCCTATCAAATTGTAACTTCCCTCGTTCTAATTGTGTTCCGTCTCTTTTGATATTCCCATTAGCTCTCACCATTTAGTGCAGTACACCTTTTATTCTGAGCAGAATATGAAAAACTCAGTGATAACAAGAACAATTTGAGAATAATAAATAATAATAAACATAAATTATTAGTATGCATTTGTACAGATATGGCTGGTCGAAGAACGATTTTATAGAAGAGAAGAACTCGAGACGAGGAGCATTTCACAATTCCTCGTGATATTTGGTCTCATTTGCCATAAATACACGTGGAATGCATTGGCCCTGCAATTCAGTTGATTGTTCTTATTCCCTCAACAGCATTTTTCAGAACGCTTATGGTTTGCGTATACTCCGCCCTTTTCCGATGGGGGGGGGGTAAAACCAGAGAAGAAGTAAATAAACTGACAGCACTGGCCGAGCAGATACTTTCTGATCCATTGACTGCTTCTTCATCCAGAGAAACTGTTTTCGTCTTCAGATTGAGCACTCCCGTCTCGAGTTCTTCTCTTCTATAGAATAGTTCAGATTATTTCCTGATGCCTGACTACCGTATCCATCTATTCACTCACGTCATTCCCTTCGGGACGCAACATCCGGCCAGTGGACCGGCAGAAGGATTGATACATGAAGAGTGTTCTGCACAATGAGCTCCGATGTCGTCACAGGCTACGAATAGAGAAGGATAAGCAGTAGTGAATAACGGAAACTCTTACCGAAGGCGGTCCGCAGTTCTCCATCACATACGGAGCAATGAGAGATTTGAGATCAATGCCGTTCACAGTTCTGTCAATTATCTCATTCTATTGGTTTATTGGAGTATGCACTTACCCGAACTCTCCAGTCGCCGGCTCGAACTTGTCCATTTTTCCATTTTCAAGGTCTTCCCTGCTGGAATTGATTAGTTGACTACAGTACTTCTATCGAAGCTCACGTCATTCCCTTCGGGACGCAGCAACCAGCAAGAGGTCCTTCGGATGGATTAATGCACGATGAGTCATCATCGCATTGGGCTCCGATGTCATCGCACGCTGAATAAGAGTTGGGGAAAATATTAAGATTCAAGATAAATAAATCTCACCAAAAGCGGGTCCACAGAACTCGAGTACGTAAGGAGAAACGATCGCCTTGAGGTCAATACCATTCAGTGATCTGAATGAATTACTTTTCCTTGGTGAAGAATAAAAAAGCCCACCCGTAGTTGATGGAATCAGCTGAAGAAGGAGCTCCCTCTAGGTCTTCTCTACTGCAATGTATTTTATATAAACTGAATATGGAATTATTGTACACTTACGTCATTCCCTTGGGTACACAACATCCACTGAGCACTTCTCCCGATGGATTGATACACTCTGACTCATCTCCACATGTTGCTCCATTGTTGTCGCAGGCTGAAATGACCCTCAATCTACGTCTCTTAAACTAAAATTCTCACCGAAAGCAGGTCCACAATGGTCAGCAACGTAATCGGAGATGAGACCGCGCATACTGGCCGGGTCAGAAGGGCTCAAGACAATTCTGCATTGAGATCTGGCTTCTCATTATCTACACATACCCAATGGTCTCAGTCTCTTTCACTCTTCCTGCATCAGTCAGCGGCCGTCCCTTCTCCATCTCATTCGGGCTGAAACGCAACTTCTAATTTGGCCAATCCTATCTTCACTCACTCCATGGTCATGGGAATACAGCAACCACTCATCGTGTCTCCCGATGGATTCACACACTGAGAATGATCAGCACAGCCGTAGTCAGAGTTGTCGCAGGCTGAACATGGCGAGTGAATGAATTGCAAAAAAAAGTCGGTACCGAATGCCGGTCCGCAATTGTCGATGACGTAGTCTGCAACAACTCCACGGAGATGCTCCCATTCACTGAACATTTTCCCTTATCGATGTTTCATGAATTAGATTATCGTTCAAATGTTCACACTAACCTGATCTTCTTTTCAACAGCAGGACTTGCTGACTCAAGTGGGAGTCCTCTTTCCATCTCGTTGGGGCTGCAATCAATTGTAGTTTTGACTCATGTGGACAAAACTCACTTCATTCCCTTCGGAATACAGCATCCACTCAACATTTCTCCCGACGGGTTCACGCATTGAGACTCCTCTCCACATCCATAATCAGTGTTGTCGCATGCTGAAAGTGTTGATAATCCAATGAACTGCAACTTCTGGATACCAAAAGCTGGTCCGCAGTTATCGATAACGTAGTCCGCTACAACTCCACGGAGGTGTTCATATTCACTGAAGAATACCATTAGCTTTTTCTGATCAAAACCATTTACCAACCTGATCTTCTTAGCTGATTCCAAGGGAAGACCCGTCTCGACCTGTTCCGGGCTAAAAACCAATGATTTTTCTCATTATACTACTGGAAGGAGGACTCACTCCATTGTGTATGGAATACAGCATCCACTCAACATTTCTCCCGAGGGGTTCACGCATTTCGAGTGGTCACCACAGCCATAATCTGTATTGTCGCAGGCTGAAAAATTAATGAATTTTTAGTGTTTCAAACTTCCGTTTACCGAAAGCCGGTCCGCAATTGTCGATAACGTAGTCTGCTACAACACCTCGAAGGTGCTCCCATTCGCTGAACAATAATTCTCATAGCTTTGTATCAAATCAATAAACGAACTTAATCTTCGTCGTATAATCGAGAGGAAGTCCTTTCTCCATTTCGTTCGGGCTGAAATACAACTCATACTTTTCAATCACAATTGTTCCAGCTCACTCCATAGTATTGGGGATACAGCATCCACTGAGCATTTCTCCCGATGGATTCACACACTGCGAATGATCTCCACAACCGTAATCCTCATTGTCACAGGCTGCAAGGATAAGGAGTTAACTCAAAAGGATATTCAGTACTCACCAAAGGCAGGTCCACAATTGTCGATGACGTAGTCTGCAACAACTCCACGGAGATGTTCCCATTCACTGAAAATTAACATTTTGAACGGCAAAATAAAAACTGAATATTTATAAATTGAAGAAAAATTCTCACCTCACTTTCTCCACCTCTCCGTTCTCTTCAGCATAAGGCAACCCATTCTTCATCTCATTCGGGCAGAAAAAATAGGTGAAGAACATGGTTCGGAGACAGGGAAATTCTTACTCCATCTCTTCCGGAATACAGCATCCCGAGAGTGGTTCTCCAGAGGGATTCACGCATTTGGAGTGAGAATAGCAAGTTGCAATCTCGTTATCACACGCTGAGAAGAGTCAGTTACTGCTTGTATAAGGTGCAACATTAAAAAATAATAGCTCACCAAACGCGTGTCCACAGTTTTCCTTCACATAGTCGGCCACTGCCGGCTGTTCAGGTTCCTCCATCCTGGGAGAGATCAAAGATCACGATCGAGGGGAGAAGAAGTAACTAACTTCATTCCTTCAGGGACGCAGCATCCTCCTAGAGGCTTTCCAGACGGATTCATACATTTCGATCCCTCCCCGCAGAGGGCTATTTCATTATCGCACGCTGATAATGAAGAGATTAAAGTTTTTGAACGATTTTAGGAAGACATACCATTATTAAGATTGCACTCGAAAGCAGTGGAAAGAGTGAATGAAATGGCAAGAAGAATCGACTGGCGAATCATCTGAATAAGAGATGAGAAATAGATTGAAATGGATGGAAATAGAGGAGAAAACCACTGGCATATGAAGCCACTCGATCACTTTTATACTTGGCCCATCCCAGTCCTGTCTCTCCATTGTTTCAATCGAGGTTGATGGTCAATTGGAGAGAGATCATGGAAATCGAAGAGATAGCAAATGAATGATGTTGAGAGAGTATGGGAAAAGAGGAGAATCTGGGGGGATGGTCATTCCATGGAAACAGCTTCCATTGTCCGAGAGAGAAGGCTACAGGTGATCAAATACGGGAGGGAATATTCGGAAACATGATGGAGAGTGTATCGATTAGTGATTCGTCTTCTGATTGAATAGCTGATTGTACTTCAGTCGAGGACATTGAGGTACATCAGTATCCGATTATTAAAATTACCATTTGTGAATTCGAATAGTACTTTCAATCATTTTCTGTATCTTCAAAAACATCATGTGCGATTATTCTCTAGGAATACGAAGAAATGATATTTTTGTCCTTTGACGTGGTGTACTATTTGGATGTGTTAGTGCTTCATCGTGAAATTTTCATGACTTAAAACATTTTATTTGAACAGAGCTTTTCATTCAACTCGCAATGTATTACAACACGAATAATTACTCTGTACTATCTATAAATGATCTTTCACAAACTAATTATACACAGTCGTTGAAAATATTGCATTCAAAAGGCACTAACAACACAGAAAAGCAATAAATATGAGAACAACAAGAGAAGCGGAATAAGTTATTTGTTGTATTATTGCATGATTTCATGAGAGTTGTGACTAATTGGGTGAGATAGAGTCGCAAAGTAAAACTAATGAGCTTCCCGATTCCATCTCATTAAGGCATTGCTGCATAGGACAATCCAAACCGTGATTATTCATAACACAAGTGAATAGGAGGGGAAAACGTATCCATAATTAGAGTCATCACAGATTGAGGAATAAATACAAAAGGAGTTTGCTATTATGCTCACACCCGGAGGGGCACTCTCAATAGAGTATCTGAGAGGAGAGAAGAGGGGAGGGAATCAATCAGTGAATATTTCCTTCCATACCCACTTCTGATGTTCACTCTGAGGATCGCATCTCTTCAGTGTCAAATCGTGCGAATTTGAACTGGCCGCAGCTGTGAGACAGAGGCCGATCTTCTTGTACGCAATCTGTTGTGTCTCCTGCAACGAAGAATACCGTAATCGAGTAGGGAAGAACAATCGATAGTTTCGCAATACAGTATCCTATTCCTACCGTACCTCATCATAGAAGAATACTCCATCGACAGTTCCCTTCTTGCAATGGCCCGTCTTTACTTGATCTCGTGCGGGAGTGATACACCATTCTCCTTGCGCCATTTGACCAGCACGATTAAGACGAATCAACTGCAATTTATCAGTTGGAAATTCGAAGCTAATAACGAAGTATATTCATCCACCAATCATTGGATACTGTTTATCTCCCTCTCCTCACCTGATTTCCTCCATAACCATGACACGGCGTCGCTCCCACTGCATTCGGAATCGATCGTCCCATCGTGTCAATACACTTGCCTCAATGTTATCATCATCAATAGGCTACCGTAACCAAATCAATCGATAACTACTGTAGAGTCTTCTTAGTGGAGCAAGTGTGGGCACGAGAGGAAGGCGAAAGTTGATGAAGTTGGCTTTATCATCGGCGAGACATTCTTTTCATGTGTTATTCCTGACTGATGATGTGCTGTTTGCACGAAACGTCCCGCCGATGATAAAGCCAACTTCATCAACTTTCGCCTTCCTCTCGTGCCCACACTTGCTCCACTAAGAAGACTACAGTATTCTTCACTATGCCGAGAATTACCCAGTATCATTTATTCGATAACTACCGTAATCACTCACCAGTGGCGACATTCTTCGCTTCTCCCCACACATGATTCTCGGCAGAATGGATAGCCCTCCACCACATCGTATGCTACCTTCTCCATGTACCTAAAGGATCGTCTTTCTCATAAGCTCGTTCAAATGAGTTGAGTAAAATCAGTCTTCGATAACTACCGTACCACTTGAATGGTTTGCACTGCAGTCTCTCCTTAAGTGCCAACTGGGCCGAGATGTCTCCTGGCTTGCGATGCTGAGCTGATGGCTCTCTCAACAGGAATCGTTCACAGACAATTCATAGAATCAGAACTAACGGAAAAAACAGTGAGACCAGATATTATACCTGATGTAGTAGTACTTATCGTAATCATCCATCCATGTCTTGATTACTCGCACCATGTTCTGCAAATAGAGCAAATTAGAACGTGTGGCATACAAAAATCAACCAACGAAGGGACAATTTAGCGTCAATCATAACTCACAGTAGATATGACGGGTTTGCCCGTTAGCTTTCCGAATCCATATGGCATGTGACTTCTGTATACGTGACCAACATGAGAACAAGGACGAAGAGATTCCACCTCCACACTGCCATATCTGTACAAGGAGGACAATATGATAATACTTATTCATCATTTATCACCTTGAAACTCAATTCATACTGTTCTCCTCCCCATATCTGAAGTCCCTCATCATAGAATCCCAATTCCTCGAACCATCGTCGATCGATGGCAAATAGACCACCCGCATGAGTCGGAGATCTGTGTATTTTGTTTATTTTTGTATTTTGCGTTACTAATGTTCGGAATAAATAAATGAGTTAAAAGTACCTAAATGGCATGGAATTGTACTGTCGGGCGTCCTTCTCCCTCTGGGAAATCTCCGTTTCCTTGTAGAGTAGACCCCATTCGAAGATACCTCTTTAGAGATCAAAGATCAACAATGTCAATCGGTACTTTCTTAGCTAACCGGAAATGCTTATCTGCTCTTCCGTATACACTTCGATATTCCCACGTGTTCATGTCAATTCCATCGATCACTGGGACTGTCATTACCTTTCTGAAAGAAAAAACGTATTCCTGATATAAAATAGACTAAAGAAATTTGATTCGAAAGAAATATTTGTAATGAAATGTACCTATTGTTCTTGATAGGCGAGAGAAGAGGAGGCAGCCAGTTAGTGTTTACCTAAAAAAAGTTTTTAATAATTGTAATTGTCTGCGTTAATTTACTTTTCTGATCATTTCCTTCCTAGACAGAGATCAATGTGCTTTCTAATTTAAATTAGCCTTTCGAGTCAATGCATAACAATATATTCCCGAAGAAATAACGTATTTAGAGTATGTGATAACTTGATCAATCGTAGATCTCAAAGATCATAGATCATACCTCACAATGAGCATCGAGGAAGATGACGACATCTGCAGCTGCATTCTTAGCACCGATCGAACGAGCTCTGCGATCGAGTGTTTAGTAATACTACACATACTCCTTTTCTAGATTAAAAAAAATGAGAGATTCCTTGAAATTAATTCAATGAAAGCATTACGAAAATGATCTAACTCACCTGATGAGTCCTTCCCTCTCAGCAGTCCTCACTAATTTCACTTTTCCATGGAAGGTCTTCTCAATGTATTTGTCCAACTTCTGACCGAGATGTTCTGCAACATTATGAATGAATCAACTGCGTATTTGAATTTTTTACTGCATTTGATGCACGCAAAAATAGAGAAGAAATGTGAAAACTCGCACCCTTATCAGAGAAATCATCGACCATGACCACTTCGTGTAGAAGATGAGAGGGAGATCGGAGGAATACAGAATGAACTGTACGGAGGAGAGGAGTCCAACCTGGAAAAATAATGAGAAATTTGGATCGTTCTTATTCATAGGATAATAATGGTGGAAAGGTTGAATTATTCTATTCTTGTCTCACCTTCATTGTGGAAGACGATAACTACGGATACGGTGGGAAGCGTCTCGGGATAAGCCCAGTACTTGCATCTGAATTATTGATTGAATGGACCCATTAATTGGAAAAATGATATGAAGTAAAATGTAACTATTAACTCACTCATCCATTCTGCTGTCGGGAATCGTTCTATTCATCGAGATCATGTCGGAGACGTATCTGAATACAGTACGACATTAAACAAAAACTCACTAATTCAGGATTATTCTATGCAGCCAAATCAAATTTACTAACGTGTTAAATCCGAATTCGTTGTTGGCAGCTCTGCTCAACTCCTGAGCCTGAGGGTCAGTGGGATACACTGGCTCACCTCGCTCGCCTACAATCATACATTTCATGTCCATCTATTTTTTGATAATTTTCAACGCAAATTAATTTTTTTAAATCGGAGTACTCGCTCGTTAATTGGAAAAAGAGTACTGACCAGGTTGGTTGCTGGGAGTCTCAGGCACTTTCGGTTCGTAGTTGCCCAGTTGGCCAGAGGTGAAAACTGCTCCAGGGTCGGCACCACCAGCGATCTCTCCATCATCACTAATGAATGAACATTATTCAGATATTGATAAGATTTAAAATTACATGCTAAGTATTAAAAATTAAAATAGTTTAATCACCTCCACGCATCAGCTGAATTAGATTTGAGTGGAGCGACGTATGTGCTTCCCTGGAAGAACAGTTATTCGCAGTTTATTGATAGCATCCATGGGCGTACCCCCCTCGCCGTACCCGGCCTTACCTGGGTACCCCACCAGGCGTGGTTGTCTCATGACAACTGTAAAATCGCCTTGATTGTGGAAGCAACTTTAACTTTTTAACTTTATTTACCGTATCCTCGCCCATTCCACTCAGGATGTAGATCAGGAAGAGAATGCCTGCTGCCAATCCAATAAAGAGGAAGGGCCGATGTCGCATCATCAGACGTAGTTCGAACCATCTAGAGAGAAAGAGGGATTACTGTAGATTTATCTTTAAAAAATCAATAATTACCTCCGACGTGCACTCATCTTCACTGAGCGAACCCTCGAGAGAGAGGCAGGCCCTACCCTGTAATCAACGTTACTTGTACTCGGACGCGTGATGATGCAATCACGATTGAAAGACTTTCAGTAAAAGGAGCGAGGGTCACGAAATGACGAAACAGTAGTGCAAATAGAGCAACCATTCGCGTGTTGGCTGTTATTGATCTATCCTCATTCTGCTATCGAGCATCAAAGTTTGATTCGAGGAAAGAAGATTGAATCAGTAAAGAAGATTATGACACCTAATCACTGGATTAACTTAGGCCGATAAAAACCTGACGTAAAGTGCGCATTCTTTTCTCAAATAGCATCAATAGCACGTTGACATCACCGGATGTTGATTGAATCTAGGAAACACATGAAAATAATGATTATCTTTTTTGTGCAAATATCAGAGTGAATGAACGTGAGTAAGGATCAATAAGCGAACATAAGTGAATAGCGCGCAAAGCCAATCAAGGAGGATCCTTTTCCTGCGAGAAAGAGTGACCCGAATTCGAACGAGGTGACCTTGAGATCGCTTCTAGCTATAACAATCCCCTCAATCGTGTTGAATTAGAGATGTACACAATACGGAACGTCTTGAATGAGCACTCGGCTATTCTGAGATGGTCAGAAGTTATCCTACATGCATGGAATACTAAAGACTGCCATTGAGGAGCGAGTCAAAGAAGAAAAGACAACATTCTGGCTATCGCAACACGACACAGAATTTAGAAGGAGATCGAGAATCATTTTCAGGGAAGTTTAGAAGACGTGAACAGTAAAATGAATTACTAAAGCGAGAGAGGTGGAACAGATTCGAGAAAACTATAGTGAACCAGAGAACGGACAACATTGAAGGGATCAAATTGGTGCAAAAAGGGAGTCAGGAACATACAGTGAGAAGGGGGGAAATGGAGAACTCGCCCTTCTCTCGAGAAGACGTGTATTTGCATTACTGTCTCTGTCGACCTCCTATTTCGCGCGCACTACATCGTCTAATGAAGAATCATAGTACAATAATAATAAGTAGGTGATACCCTGGTAAGAGACAACAACGATCAAGGCCGTAGGGCAAGAGCAGATGAAGCAACAGAAAGACAAAGACTCGAGCAACAGATTCCACGTAGGGGACAAAGAAGCCGGAAAATACGGTCAGATATCCGGGAAAGAGACTTAACGTACGGTGTGTTTTCCAAATGCGCCAATTTAAAATTTAACTTGCCAAATTTATTTGCTCTCATTTTAAAATATACGTGAAAATGAATCATAATTCCATCACATTTTTCTCAAAATAGATTTATTCGACCCGATTAAAAATATTAAATTATTAATAATTAATTGCTGAATTTTTCTTTCTGTTATTATTTCAGTTAGTGATTTGTGCTTTAACAATATACAGTAACCTTACAATGGCATTGCGGCTATCTGCGAAAGTTCATTTTTTATTTTTTTCTCAAATTTTTGTTCTCATCGGTTTAATGTCTCTAAATGTCTGTAAAATATGTGTTTCTTCTTATTATTTGCTATCGATCACTTGCATTAATTCTGTACGTAACCTTTCTGTCGTTTCAGAGATGCCTCGCTCAGTGAAACACGGAGGAAAGAAGAGAACTCAGTTCCGCTCCCTCAAGAATATTTCGAAGAAGAGAAACATCGCTAAGAAGAAGAAGGAGAGAGTACAGACAGAATGGTAAGTAACTATTATCAAAAGTCTTATTCTCAAATATGATGGAATTCGCGCTTTCCCTTCTATTAACACTTTGTTATCTTACATTTTTCAATATCCCGTAATAAACACTAATTGCAGCGAGCAGCTCTCAACTGCGTGGAACCACAAGAAGACAGTGAAGGAAAACATGTCAGCGATGGGACTGGCATACGACCCCAACACTGTCACCCCCATGGTCGCCACCAAGGTTACTATCTCACAGAAGCATTTCATTTGAAATGTCTTTTTACTAAAAATATATAATTTCTCTTTCAGACGAAGAAGGTCGCGGAGGTAGAAATGGTCGACGTCTCGGAGGTAAATTATTTTACTCTATGTGATCATCCAAGTAAATGTACTTCTGGTTTTATCTACTTGATTCTCTTCAGATTTCGAAGATCAATGCCGAGCAGAAGAAAAAGTTCAAGAAGAAGGGAAAGAGATCAGAGCCATCTGAGCTCGATGTCAAGGTATTTTTGTTTGGAGTCTTGTTATTAAAAAAAATTTCTAAGCGTATGGTGATTTTTATGGTATGAAACGATTTTGCAGGCATCGAATGTGGTCAGTGAGCTCGAGAAGGCAGCAGAGCAGGAGGCGAAGGACCAGAAGGTAAATATTCTTTTACTGTATCTTCAAAATAAATTACGAGAACACTTTTCATTCGGTCCTATCTGTTACCGTCGAAAATGTATTTTTTCATTGGTTGATTTTATCAGGTCGGCCGCGAATTCCGCCTCCAGGAGAGAGATATCGAGTTCTGCGTGTACATGTATGAGAAGCACAAAGACGACTACAAGGTTATATTTATTCGTTATTTTATTTACATACAATCGAATACTATAAAAGTCACCTTATCAGTCTTTTAAATGAGTTGTATTTTAAATGAAAGACCTCTATGAGGATACTAACCACGGTGGCGACTAAGGTTACTATCCTCTCAGATTTAACTTCCTGTAACATTTGATGCTGGATTTGTGGTTATGGAAATAATCGTTTTCTAAAAATGTAATATGTCAGGCGATGTCTCGCGATCCTCGAAA